>CM018688.1:16739514-19139514 GCA_009363875.1 Mikania micrantha
GACCTAACTTGCTATGTATACGAGACATAGAGGAGGCAAGGACAAACAAGTCTAGTTCGGTAGTGACGCACTGACACTTTGGGCCTAGGGCTCGGTACTAACATTTGATAAACAGCATGACACACTTTTATTACTATATGTATATCAAAACCTGTGAACTCACCAACCTTTGTGTTGACACGTTTTGAACTTGTATTCTCAGGTAATTGACAGGATGATGGACATCCAGGAATGCACATTTAAGGAACCGAGCATAGGAACATTCATGCATTTCTGTTTATGTTTAACTCTTGAAAACAATTTCATTTGCTTTATATACTCAAACATATTTTATTTCCGCTGCAATTTGTCAAACAATTGATTTTCCGCTGCAATATGCTACGATATACTTTTCCGCTGCAAACTGTTTTATTGTGTGTATGTGTCAAACTTTGGATTTGTAAACGCATATAGAGGCGTTCTATATGACCATGAGCTGTGATTCTGGACACGTCACATCCACGTGGACATACGCCACGAGTGGGAATTTGGGGGTGTGACAAAAGTTATCGATTAAAGTTAATCAATAAAACTCTTTCAAAGTTATTTTAACAAAATAAGTAAAATAACGTTCGAGTTTGTAAAATTAATCTAAAGAGTAAACTATACATGTCCTCCATAAAAGGTATGACCAATTTAATCCTAGAAATACTAAAATACAATTAATGCTAAACTTCAATCAAGCGTGCTTCCTATGGCGAAACTAAGTAAAACTAAGAAAATCTTTCCATTAGAAAATTACTATTTTAGACTTTCAGCTTGAAAACTAAATACTTTTATGTCTAAAATTGTAAATTAAGAAATACTCTCAAATAGTGTAAGTAAGCTTGAGTCCCGAGCCTCCTAAGGTTCGAGCTAAAGTTCAAATCAACTCGGCTAAAACTTTATTTTAGTTCAAAAGCTTAAGCTTGGCTTGTAAGAAATGTTGAGGCTTGAACTCAACTCTTTACTATTTAATTTTTTAATATATATATATGTATAATTATTATTTTATATGTATTTAAGATTATACTTTTATATATAACATGGAATGTTAAAATATGTGTATTACATATTTTGAATAAATAAAATTTTAAATTATTTATTTTATAATAACATATCACATACTTAAGCTTGGGTTAAATAATTAAACAAGTCAAATCTTGAGGCTCAAACTCGGGCTTGAGCTTGTTTTGGTTCATATTTAGGCTCGTTTGAGATTTTTATTGATTTGGTTTCATATAGCACACGGGCAACTTGATCATTTATAGGTTCTATTTAATATTAATTCCATTTAATGAGAAATAAGTAGTCAATAACTATTGCATTATGTTATTAGTTATTACAAAATTTCAACACTATTTAATGTTGAATAAAAACGGACTGCAAATCATAAGAACAAGAAGAAGAAAAAACGAAATTTAAAGAAAAACTTGGATTATCTTGAAGTCGTGATTAAATCACTTTCAGATAAAACCAATTTGAGACACACAATTGTTTTATCGGATGAAATCAAGAAATTTTAACAAGAACGAATTTGAAGAACAAAGTGGAGAATATTTCGTGTCTTCTTCTTTTTCGTAAAAGTGCCGCTGATCAAAAGTTATCTGCCTGCTTTATTTTCTTGTGCCCTACAGTTATGTAACTTCCAATCGAATATACACATGGGCCAGTTCTTGGGCTAATAAATAATTAAACCATTCAAGAATTATATCTTCATATGTCAGTAAACTAATATCTGATCATGGGCTCATTTGCAGCCAATAATCTTATGGCCCATAATCTCAATATTTGTTGAACTCATACATCTATTATCTATTTCTATTATATTTAATAAATGAAAATGTTTGGGGGACACATGGCACAATTCTAGGCCATCTAGAATTCCCCCCCACCCAAAAAACTTGACCCGTTATCTCTTGAACACGCGGATCCTTTCTTTGCTTAAAAAAACACGCGGATCCTAAACGGATCTTACTTGATTACCCGTTTAATGCAGAACCGTATTCTTCATTTTTTTTCCTGATTACACAATCCTCTATCTCTCTCTGGGCGAAAATCTTCAACAAACTCTAAAATCAACTCATCTTCTTCCCAATGTAAAGTGATTCTTGATCTGATCTATTTTATTTCATATGATTCTTCTTCGAATACCTTAAAACTGTTTCTGATTAATTTTTTTTTTCCGTTAATCACAGGTTAGATCCGGAAGAAAAACTTCCAACAAACCCTAATCTCAAGCCATCTTCTTCCACTGTAAGCTTATTCTATATCTGATATGTTATACATCGATTCATACACACAGATCTGGTTCAAAATACATGCAACAGATCACGATTGGTTTTGTGAATTTGGGGTTTTTTTTCCGTTTTCGTATTTTCTGTTTTATTGGAACAGATTGTGTTTTGAAATTTGGTGTTTTCACGATTGGGGTTAATTTCGTATCTACTCCCTTTAATTTTGATTAAATCTGAAAATATAAACTTTTGTTGTAATGTTAATTTCGTATCTACTCATGCAAAATATGAAATTGTTATGGATTTTTTCATTTATATTGGTTTTATTTTCTCGATGATATATGTTGTAGTGCTCTTCATATTTCTTTTATTGATTTTAGCATTAATCACACCGTTTACAAGAGTTGTTTTGATTTTAGGTAATTAAGGAATTTTTAACAAAGATGGTCCTCATCTGTTTATTCCTTTTGTATTTTCTTATTTCTCTATTTATATATTTAATGGTTCTGTGTACAATTTGATTTTCAGGGGGTGTTCTTTGTTTTATTAAGTATGATCTTAACAACTTAGTTACCATTATTCTCCCAAGCTTACTGTTACAAAAAAGTTGATTTGCTCCTTGATTTCATGGTGATTTAGTACTGCTTGTAAAAATGGATTGTTTGTTACACCCAATGTGGGCTATTTATTCGACTAATAGTAACTTCCGGTTTTATTAAACATAATCTCTTTTGTATTTTCTTATTTCTCTATGTATACCTTTTGTATATCTTTAACTGTTTTATGGTTTCCTACAATACCTTCAAAGGTGTTTAGATATATTTTATTAGCTTAACCTCTCCTACAAAATATGGACATTTGTTTTCAAATTTTGGGTTATGTGGATTTTTTCATTTACACGCATCCTGATTTTATGAACAAATCATAGCTGAATGGGGTATGGGTTCATAGTTAGCTTCCATTTGATTTTTTTTAACAAACTTAAATCATTGTATAATCTGATGGGTTTAAATAAAACACCATTTGTGCATTTGAACCAGGGAATAAAAATATGGCTCATTTATTTGATTGCATTAGATTACTCATTACTATATCTAACAAAATTTTAACAAATGTACAAAATGAAGCCAAATATCCCTGCATCAGAGTTTATATGAATCTCAAAGGTATTAAATTATGTATTTCTTTCAATTTTTACAAACTTTGTGTAAATGGAGAGTTTGAATCCCTGATCAAGCAGAAATCCATGATGATGCTGCCAATTGATCAGGTTCATTTCTCTATTTATTATAGCAACATAGTTATCCTTTTCTTTTCTTTTTTCTCTTCTCAGTAAGTTAATTGCAGTATGCCAAAATATCATCAGGTGGCTCATGGCCTTGGTTTAAGTTCTGTCAGTGAGACAGAATCTCCATCAAAACAAAATATGGTAACCAGGAAAGCGGGGGGACAGAAGGAAGCTAGAAAAGAGATGCAAGTAAGCAATTTTATTACAGTTGTCTTATTTTTTTTGGGCATTACAATTATTGTTGATTACAGGTCATAGTGGACATGAGGAAGTTCATGAGCAGCCTTCCAAATGTAATGTATCAAAATGGCATGAACATAATTCCAGTCACACTAGAAGTTGGAGATTACATTTTATCACCAGCAATATGTGTGGAAAGAAAAAGCATTCAAGATCTGTTTAGTAGTTTTGCATCTGGCCGACGTTACCACCAACTTGAAATGATGGATTTAAGGTGAATGCACAAAGTCATCTGGCTCCTGTGTTGGCAACATCTGTTAAAGCAGTCATTTTGATTACTTTAAGTTTATTTAAATATCGTAGTGAGACATTCTGTTAAATGATTGGTGATGCATATATGTTTATTAGGTGGAGCTCAATAAAGTCACTGCTAATAATGACCCACATAGAAACCCCAATGAAAGCCCAAATACTTGTAGTAACCCGAAGCATCATTCTAATCTTTTGCATCTAATGGCTATTACGATGAAGGTCTTGAAAAGGCTGTTGAGTTTATGAATGAGTACTCTCTTAGCAGGAGAATTGAAGTCTCTACATGTCTAAATCTCATTGATGACTATGCTTAGGTCAAAATAATAACCATTTGATTTGGTCAAATAACCATTTGACTATGACAGGGTTCTTTTCTCATTATATGCTATTATTTGATTGATTTAGTGTAAATTTATTTTAACCATATCTACTTTGGTTTTTTTAGTACAAATAGATAATTTGTTTGAATACTATTTTTTATTTTTATTATTAATTTTGATTATTTGTTGTTACTTAATTAGATTTGATGGTAATTGCTTAGAAGGGTATCCAATAATTGATTTTTTTCATATTTGTAAATTTATTTTAGATGAAGAAACTGAGAAAGTTCAAGAAATTAAGCATATTTAATTGTAACTTATCGGTGCAAAATATTTATATCCATGTTGTGTATTGTTAGATAGTAGGTTGAACTTGCAAAAATTTAAGGGTTCTGTTGATGTTTGGGTAGAAAATTGTAACTGTTCATATACGTGTTGTTAATAAGATATATTATGTTTGACTTACAAAAAGTCAATTTGAAAATTTTAATGTTTACGCTCAATTTTTCTGAAGATGTGTGTACAATCAGCATTTTTTTTTATTTTCACATTAATTACATAACAAGAAGAAAAATTAATTATATTAAAATACATTTGTTTTCGATGCTACATACTAAAAACATTATCTTTTATTTTAGAAGCACATATATTCATGTATTTCTTGTATTAATATAATAAAGAAGTACAAATCAAATTCTAATACATCCCCGTGTATTACACGGGGTATTAACCTAGTACGTAAATATATAAAACAAGCACACACATTATTAGCTTAAACAAGTCATTCATCATCTCCTTGTTGTTGTTGTTGTTGCTGCTGCTGCTGTGTTGGTGTTGTTGTTGTTGCTGCTGTTGTTGTTGGTGTTGTTGTTGTTGTTGTTGAGTTGACTCTTTTACGTCTACCTTTTGGCCTCGTTTCTTTTGGTTTTGGGTCTCTTTTCTCGTTCTTGCAAGACTTCATATTGTGTCCAATTCCTTGACAATTTTGGCATGTCATTTTTCTTCCATAACCAACATTGGAGTTTTTATTTACTTTCTCTGAAGGGTCTCTTTTCCTCTTTACTGTTGGCCTACCGGGCATTCGTCTTTCTTTTGGAGGTAAGGGTTTGATATCATCAGTTTTAGGCCAATATATACTTCCTTTTAGTGGCTTGATAGAGTATTTATATGCTTCCTTGAACATATCCTTTTTAAACCAATTACCAACATAAGTTTCTGGATCCTTGTTGATGAAGACTAAAGCTGCTACTGTATGAACACATGGTATTCCTGACAATTGCCATGATCTACAAGTACAAGTTTGTTCATCAATGTTTACTACTAATGCATCCTTCTCATTCCTTACTTCAAATATGATGTTATCACTTGGAATCACCTTCCAATACCTACAGAATCAACACAAAAGACTATAATAATTCATATTAAATGATCAAAAAATTAAAAAGATAATCATTACCTTTGTTTCATACTAATGTCTCCTAGTTTTTTTCTGATTCTTGGGCATACTTCATGTTCTAAATTTTCTGCTTTTTTGGCCATTAAGAAAATTCTATTCATCACAAATGTTCTAATTTCTTCTAACATGGTGATGATAGGTTTCCTTCTTGCGACTCGAATGCGTGAATTAAAGCTTTCGCTCATTCCATTCTCAAATGCATCACACGCCCTACCAACCTCAAAAAAAGCTCTTGACCAAGTAATTGGATTTCTCTCCATAAGATGACAAGATAATATGTGACAAGAGAATTATTTGCTTGAAATATCGCTTTGCAATCCAAGAATATGTGACAAGAGAACCTAAAGAAAACTTTCTTGAACATGCATGCTTGTCATTTAATGATTTTATTTGAAAAGAATTATCACCAGTGATCCTAGAGGCCCAAAGCCTAAATGGACACGCCCATACTTTTTTTTTTATTTCCATCACCATCCTCTTCGGTTTCTTCTTTCCCGCATCTTACCAGCAACCTATTGTGGTCGTTTACCAAAAAAACTAATTGATAGCCATTTGAAACACCATAGTCAATCAAGCTCTCTTTTAATTGTGAAGGACTCTCAAATTTCATTCCAACAATAGGCTTCATCAATTTCCAATCCAAATTAGGATCATAACAAGGATACCCAACATCATGTTCATGATCTTCATCACTATTACTCTCATTATCTTTTTCACTTGCACTCCAATCTTCAATAGAAATAACATCATCTTCATCCTCATCATTCTGGTCATAACAAAGTAAACTCAAGAAATGATCATCTTCTAAGTTCATTTTTGTTTATCTAACAACTCAACAGAAAAAACTTGCATTAATATTTTAGTAATTAAAAACACATAAAAGATCACATGTGTGCTATCAATATGATGAAAGATTGCATCAAATCCTTATACAGATGCATATAATAAAACAAATGAAATTTGTAGAAAATCAAATGAAATATGCCAAATATATGGACCCAAAAATAAAGGATGTAATACGCAATTAGAATCAACAAAAAAGAAAAAGAAAAGAAGAACAGCCGCACATGTGCAATTGCAAAAAAATAATAATAATAATAACAAACAATCCCATATGCAATCGGAAGGGGATGATGAAGATTAACAAAGTTGTTCAGCAGCATGTGCAATCCCAAGCATCATCTGTAGGTTATTCCGTAGGGGATGAAGAAGAACAAGATACATGGAATATGCAATTAAAAATCAACAGGTTATGAACAAGAACCTGCAATCCGAAGTCTGGCGATCGGAAGCCCTTCTCCAGGTGAGGTCTTCCTTCTATGTTGCAAACTTCCTTCTACGTCTTTCTTCCTTGTGGGTAGTCAGACTATCTAGGCAAAAACCTTTTTTTTGTTTATCCTAGAATTTGATCGGTTGGAGGGAAAATAAATAAATTATAATTATTTTACATATTCAAGATTAATAAAAAAAACATATCATTTTCCATGTCAGCATGGTAACCTGCTAAGAAGGTAAAAAACATAGGATTAGAACACTTTATGTAAGTTGAGTTACTTAATTGAAACAAAAAAAGTTTGAGTGACTTAATTGGAACACTTTGGAAAGTTGGTTATATTTCTACGAAGTTTTCCCTAAATATTATTGTACATTTTTGATACAAAAAAACTACATAATGTTGGAACCCGTACACACATATATATAAGATGGCCTCACTATTTATTATCTTTCACATATTGACACTTTGAATTCCTAAAATTTATTTAATTGTATTTGATGAAAATACAGTTTCAAATATATAAAAGGGATTTCCTCTTAGATGTTGATACAGAGAATCATAAATACAGAGAAAACAAACGTACGCCATAACCATATCAGTTTTCTCTGTGATTGAATCCATCACACTGCAACATCATGACGGAAATCGCATCTTCATGGTTTCATCTTTCTCATCTAAAATTGCAATCCCATCAAGTAAGTATGATCATATGTTAATCCATACGTATTTGATTGTTCTAATGATTCAGATTCATCAGAATACATAATAATAATTTTAAATTTATAAGAGAAAATACTTGCTATACTCAAGTGTTAGCGTTGACTCGGTTTCAAATAAAATTTCTTATGATTTTATGTTGTAGTGACGAGTTATAAAATGTCGTTAAAATTCAATAAAACCACATAATAATTTGAGTGTTTCTTTTCATTGCAACCTTTATTGTTTTTTTTTCTTCTAATGCCAACTCAACAGATCAGTATATCGTTGAAATATAATTAAGTTTTATTAATAGGTTTAAGGAGTTAGAGTAAGTTAACAAGAAGCAGGTGGAAGCTTGCAAGGTTGCAAACCAACATCACAGAAATGAAGTAAACTGTTGACAGCCTTGGTAACCACAACAAAGTGGTATACTAGACCACAAATTTTTTTTTGAACAGCTAAACAGGTCCTCGGATCCAACAACCCACGCGATGCGACCATAGACTGCTACCAACCCTCGGAAACATTTAAAGCCGGGCGTTGGCGAGTGCCGAATCTAGGAACCGCCACACCATTTAGGAGGAAACTCACACTGAGAAAACCCTCTAGCTCACCCAGAATATTTTTTTGCTCTAGGCGAGACTCGAACCCAAGACCTCCCATTGCTGGTGGTCAAGGAGTACCATTAGGCTATAAGCCCAATGATTACTAGACCACAAATAGAGGTAACCGTTGAGTAACTGGAGCAACTGGAAACTTTAAACAGCTAGGATCTTCTCTCAATTTAGTCAATGTTATTAATAACAAAAATCATCGAAAATTTATTTTTTATTTTTAAAAATTGATATCAGAGACAGAGATTATGAACACCGATCGATCATCATCAAACAAAGATCAAATCTCATTCATTCATATTAATAAACCAAAATTGGAATATTGTGTTACATTCATTATAGAGAATTTAAATCCAAGGGTGTTTTTTTTTTTTTTTTTTTTGGGGGGGGGGGGGGGGGGGGGGGGTTGAATGTGAGGAAAATGCACAGCTCACTTGGGTGTCTCTCACCTCATCATCACTCTCCACTTACTAAAACAATAATATTGTGTTAAAAGACATTACATACTAATAAAATTAAAATTAAAATTAAAAAAACCAACAAACAAACAAACTCCTATAGTGAACACTCCTTAACATACTCAATCAAAAATGCGTGTACGTAAAATTTTCTACGAAATAGCTGGACCCTAGTCGCGAACGTATGAAAAACATCTTCTAATCTGTGACACCGGGCTAATTAAAACGGAGTGGTTGCAACACAAAGTGTAATGATAGAACACATGGATTAATGAGAAAACTAAAACGTAACATTACATGTTCTTGGTTGTCTTACAAAACAATTGTTCAGCTTCATTCATCCTTAGTACAACTTCATTCGGTTTTTAGTTTAGGTAAAACCAAATCCAAACTTCAAATTTTCGGTTTTTTAGAAAACTTATACCAAACCCGTCGGTTTATATTTCGGTTAAGTTATTTCGGTTTGAATTTTTTGTTTTTTGGGTCGTTTTTCAGTCTCATGCATACCCTAGTATTACCCCTAAAACCTCCGTCTTATATCCTTGAACAATAGTTTTGTAAGACTAGTATGAACATATACCGTTATATTTTAATTGGTTTTCGCATTAATCAACGTGTTTTATCCTTACTCTTTGCGTTGCAGCCTCGTGGATCCCGCTAAGTCAGATGAAGATTATGAGATGATGGATAAAGCAATTTTTCTAAAACAATGTTGTGTATGTGAAAGAATGTTTTGATGTGCATGAATTTGTATACTAGTTGTATGTTTTAAAAGTGTATATATTTAATTTATTAAACCTTTTCTATATCATAATTGTGAACATGGTTGCACAACCCCTTTCATGCCAAGTGAAAGCGGTGTGTCACGGGTCACTCAGCCTCAAGCTTCGTGACAATACATGCTATGGTGGTGTGGCACAGTGGCTTGTGAGCGTGTTGCTCAACAATAACATTTGGCCTAATTGAGGCCAAAAGGTATCCGTAGTCTTCTTAGAGGCCTTAGAAAGGCCGGTTTTATCAGGTGCACGGTAACACTACCGCAACTAGCATGGGTTGCTTTCGATTAACAAGTAAAAGAAACCAATGAAAACGGGAGAAAAGCCTCCGGAAAAAAGTGGTGGGTGGGAGAAAATTGTGTTTGAAATTATTTATTATTGTACTAGGTTAAAATTACTTGTAAAAGTTATGTAATAAACACACGCATATTATATAATTTAACTAAACTCATGTTTTACAAAGGTTGAATAAAATATAACAAAATTTACAAATATATAAAGTCATTAAAATATGTTTAAAAAAATTGATAGATTTTGAAAATAAAAATTATATAAAAACATTTTTTTCTAAAAGAAAAAAAACCTAGAAGTTTAAACAACAAGATTTGTATATAAAAAATAGTTTTTAATACAATTTTAAAAATGAAATGTTAAAAATAACTTAAATTCAATCATATTTTATCTCAAAAATCGTTTTTTAAATACGAAATTTTTTATTTATTACTATATAATATTTTTTTATAAATTCGTATAATACAGAAGATATTAACCTAGTAATTAAATATAAGAGAAAAATGAGAAACTAAAGTATAGATGTTTTATAATGATAACAAGTGTCTACAAACATTTTTATTTATTAGTATTAAAATCAACAGATTAAATGAATTTTTTTTATAATTTGACATAAAAATAAAAGTTATTGATGCGATTCTTGTGATTTACTATTATTTAACTCTTATTTTATAGGTTTTATAAATTATTATATAGTCCTAAACTTTGGACATTTATAGTACATATAATCCTTAGGTTACTAAATTACCTTCACATACATTACCAAATTACCATCACATAAGAACTATATGTGTTACAAATATTTAAAATTTGAAACAATAAGAGTAATTTATAAAAATATGAACAAAGAGTAAAATAATAGAAACTAATTTACTCTAAAAATAATACTAACAAGAAAAAAAATGATGATAAATAATCAGTGTTTTGAAAACCGGACCAGCTGGTCGGACCGAGAACCGGTGGTTGAACCGGTCCGGTTAGGGGTTTTGGGTGAACCGGCCGGTCGAACCGGTGGTCGGACCAGTGGTTGAACCGTTTTTTTTATTTTTAATTTTTTTAGTATTATTTTGATTATATATATAGGGGTTGGATCCACTAAGAAGGGATTTTTGCCTAAGAAGAGTAAGAAGCAATAGAAATTTGACACGTGTCATCATAAAACAGTAATACAGTACAAAAAACGAAATACAATACAAAAAGAAACAAAATCCAGTACAAAAAATCAAAAATCCAGTACAAAAAATCAAAAATCTAGTACAAAAAAAATCCAGTACAAAAAAAATAAAATATAGTACAAACAACAAAAATCTTATACAAAAAACCACAAAAATCGAGTATAAAAAAATATATAACAAATCTAGTACAAAAAAAATAAAAATGTAGCATAAAAAATAAGATTTTATAATTAAATTATGTGACACGTGTCAAATTCTTATTAGTTTTCACTCTTCTTACATAAAAAGCTTTTCTTATTTGATCCTTCCCCTATATATATATATATATATATATATATATATATATATATATATATATATATATAGGGAAGGGATCATATAATAACCCTCTCTAATTGAGAAAACTCAATAACTCACATCCAATGGTTCAAATTTCCAAGATTTAATCTAATGGTGACATGTGTCACTAATTAATTTTTAATACAAAAGGGCATTATGGTCTTTTGTCTTAATTACAAAAATCAGATTTAATATAAGAGTGACAAGTGTCATACTATTAAAAAACCATCTATTTTCCTATTTTTAAATTAAAGTTCCCCCTTGATTGTTATACACTTATAACTTTTTTTATACTATTTATTTTTTTATAAAAATTACACCATTAAACTCGTCATATTTTTCTCGTTAATTTCCTTATAGTCATGCCAAATTTTTTTTGGACGTTCGTAATTACACTAATGTAAAAAACATAAGTACAATAATGTTTATTTTTTTTCAAAAATTTTCCATCAAATTTTTTTTTCTCTCATCTTAAATATATATTACAAACTTATTTTTTATTATAAAATTTAGTTAATTAGTTAAATTTATATCAAATAAGATAGAAAGTTAAGATAATTGTAACGTAAAAAAAATAATAAGTTACAGCTCGTTACATCAGTGTAACGACTCGTTACATCAGTGTAATTATGAACACTTTGAAAAAATTCAGCTCGTTACATCAGTGTAATTAGGAACTTTGAAAAAATTCAGCTCGTTACATCAGTGTAATTACGAACAATTTGAAAAAAATTCAGCTCGTTACATCAGTGTAATTTTGAAAACTTTAAAATTTTTTGACAAAACTATACTTGAACTAAAGATAAAAATGTGACAAATTTAATGGTGTAATTTTTTTTAAAAAATAATAATATATATAAAAGTTATGAATGTTTAAAAAATTGGGGGGTAAACTTTTATTTTAAAAATCAAATCAAATATACCTCACAAATCTCCAAAATACCCTTAAAGAAATCTCAACCATTCATTTTTCCCAGATTTAATATGAACCACACATTTCAAATTCATTAAATTATACCCAATCAAATTGAGTTTATAAGTTATCTCAATTACCATGGGTTCTTATTCACTCCTTTCCCTATATATATATATATATATATATATATATAAAATATTTATAAAATCATACGGTTTTTAAATCCGGTTCCACCGGTCCGACCTCTGACCAGTAAGAAGACCGGTTCGTCGTCCGGTCCGGTTCTGAAAACATTGGAAATAATACAATAGAAAAAAATAATGATTAAAAAGAAAGTTTTGGCGTCCAAAGTTATCCAGAAAGGGGACAACAAGCAGATGGGCATGAACATATACAGCTTCAGGTTGTCTGTATGTGTAAATGGTGAAGAAGATTAAAGACCCACATCGTTTTCGTTCGTCTCCTTTTTAATTGTGCAGGTATGTCTATCTCCCTGTCGAAACAATCTTTTAATGTCTGATAACGACTGAATAGTTAATAAATGCCTTAATATAAGATCGTAACAGTCGATAAATTGACTGATTCAACCAAAATCAACAAAATATTTGAATCTTTATTCAATTCTCACTTCTTGAATAAAATTGTAGTTGAACTTTATGTATGTTTGTGACCTAATTGAAGATCTGTTCATCTTCTTTAAGTCAACTCTTTACAAACGTTTACATTCTGGAATGCCAAAGTTAGGGTTTTTGATTGTGTCATTCTTGTTCTTGTTCTTGTTCTTGGCATTGCATAGTGTGCTGTCGAATTTCAAGATTTGTTTGCCTCTCATTGTGTATAGACAAAGCTCTAATCTTGCTCATAAATTGGTCAAATCTGATATCAAACTGAGTTCCCAACTATGGTTTCGTCGAATCCGTGTGCTTTCTGAAAGGTAGCATAACATGATTGTTGTATGTGACTTTGTATTTATGCCTAAAGATTGAATTTGACTCCAAATTTTGTCAAAGTCAACATACCCTTTTCAAAAACTTTAAATTTTTGTGTGTATCTTGATTCAATGCAGTAAAAGTAGCATATTTTGCTTATTGAATTTCATAGTCAACGGATTGTTTCTCAGTCAAAATTCAATCAAGTCAACATACCCAAATTACAAAATGTTAGTATGATTTCATTTTTATTATTATTTTTCTTTTTGTCATCATGATTGCAGAAATTCTACTAAAATGGGAGAGGATCTGAAAACAAAAAAGGACCAGTCTCCATGGGAGCCATTGCTAGAAGAATTTACATTTACAGAAAAAACGGCTCCTTTCAATAGTTGTCACGCTTCTACGATAGTCGAGGTATTACTTCTATCAACATGTCACATTTTACTTAAAAACACTTATTGCGTATAGGGGTGGGTCAAAATGGTAACTTTTGATCATTTGTTCTTCGTCCGCAATAATTATCAAAAATGTCACATTTTACTTGAACACTTCTTGCATATAGGGGTGGGTCAAAATGATAACTTTTGGTCATCTGTTCTTCATCCGCAATATTTATCAAACAATATTCTTTGATCATTACTGATTTCGGTTGCTTCAGGTTGATAAAGACAACTTTTTGGTAGCATACTTTGGGGGTTCATCCGAGGGGGCTCCTGATGTCAAAATATGGTTACAGTTTTACAAGGTATAGATGCATAGGCATATCAAACGATTATAAATTACTAGATTGTGTAATCATGTTCACGCCCCATTTGCGGTGCATGAATATAATGTATAATGTGTGACCCTCAAGGAGCAAAAGTAAAATTGCATTAATTTTAATGTTATTTTACTTATTTTGTGAAAATAACGTTAACAGCGTTAGGATGATTAACTTCAAACGATAACTTTGAGTCTGGGACTCCTTTGGAGCAGCCTCTCTATCCCAACTGGGATAGGGGTAAGGTTTGTCTCTATCCTTCCCTCCCAGACCATACTGAAGAGTGGTTATACACTGGGTAAGTGTGTTTGTATATTTGTTTAGATTGTAATCATGTTTAATAGTTTTAAATATCAATTTTTTGTGTAGGATGGTTATTGGCACCCACCTGTTATTGCTGATGAGCAAGAAGGTGTTCCAATGTGGAATCCTGCACTATTTAAGCTTCCATCTGATGAGTTGCTTCTCTTCTATAAGATTGGGCAGGAAGTTCAAAAGTAGAATTTTATTAATCCTTTTTTGTTAAAAAAATTAAATTAAGTTTTGTTGATGGAATTGTTGTTTTAGGTGGAGTGGGTGCATGAAGAGGTCATATGATGGTGGTGTAACTTGGAGCGAGAGAGAACAACTTCCACCCGGCATCCTAGGACCAATAAAGAATAAGGTTGAACGTTTGATTTTTATCTTTGTTTGTTTTTGTGTCGTATGTGTTTTTTGTTTATTTTGGAACCGAGGGTCTCTATGGAAACAACTTCTCTTTCCCTTGTAATAGAGGCTAGATTTGTTTGGATCTCACCCTGTTCACACCTTTACAATAGCTTTGTTATGTGTGAGATTTACCAGTTATAATTATTGTTGTTTTTTTTTGTTTTTCTCTCTAAGTACACTAGAATGCCAACACAATGATATTGTCTTACTTGTTTTTCTTCTTTTTTGAGCAGCCCATCTTGCTTGAAAATGGGAAATTATTATGCGGATCATCCGTTGAGAGTTGGAACTCGTGGGGCGCATGGGTGGAGGTTATATTCTTAGCCTTGATATATAACTTATGTTCTTTCTATGGCTAGATATAGGTTTAGATTCGTATTACATGCTTATTCACTACACTTTCAGTGGACCTGTATGTCAGGGACTAGGGATTAATCGAGATTAATCGGATTGAAATTTTTATATGTAGTTTTTCAAAATTATAATTATAACCAAATTTTTTATACAATGCTTATAAAAATGTTCATTTTTATATTTATACATACAGGGCTTCACCAGAATTTCAAAAGTCACTGAAAATCTCACCATAATTTCTAGGTATTTTTACATATATCCTCTTACTAAGAGTTTTTATTACATATTTACCCAACCCTTAAAATTAATTACATATTTCCTCTTGGGAGGGGGAAATATTTAATTGACATTTCTATTTGGAAGGGAAAATATGTTTCAAGATGAGGAAATATGTAATTTACTTTTTTACTTGGGTAAATATGTAATAAATGATCTTACGAAGGGGATATATGTTAGTGCCTCTAATTTCAAAGGTCGCCGAAATTTCAAAAGTCGCCGGAATCCGGTTGATCTTTTGCGGAATTGCGGTCTATTTATTTGGTCCGCCTAGGCTTGATTTTGACTGATTTTTAGGGATGCTGATTAGGAAAAATCAAAGCCTCAGCTGGTCAACTTGCGATCAATCCGCCTAGGTTTGATTTTTACAACACTGATTAACATATAATAATAGTAAAATACTTCTATCTATAGATTCTATACTATGTTTGTGTGTAGTCACATGTAGTATTCTTGTTGCTACTTACCCTTTCATTGCTCTGTAACGAGTAGTTGTCTCTCTCTATATGTCTAGTATTGTTTGCTTTTCTAATTGTGTATTTTTGGAGTCGGAGATCTCTTTGGAAGAAGACTATCTTTACTTGTAAGATAGAAGTACGGTTTTCCTACATCTTACTCTCTCCAAACCCTACTAATAGATTTAATATGAGTGGGATTTACTAAAATACGGTTGTTAACCTGTTTCCTTTTACGGGCAACAACCAGACGAGCCAACTCAGATTTTTTTTCTTACCCGTAAACAGATGACTACAGATTCAGGTAGATCATGGAAAAAATACGGACCAATTTATATACAAAACGAGTCGCTTAGTGTGATCCAACCCGTTCCTTACCAGACTGCCAATGGAAATCTAAGACTTCTGCTAAGATCATTTGATGGCATTGGTCGAGTCTGTATGTCAGAATCTATGGATGGCGGTGAAACCTGGAGTTTTGTGGTGCCAACTGACCTACCCAACCCAAATTCAGGTTCTGCAACTTAAACCAGTCTTGAACATAACAACCTTATGTTCTCCAAAATCTTGACTGGTTCTCTCTCGTTCATTCTGAGTTGATAGGGATCGATGGCATAAAGTTAAAAGACGGTCGAGTGTTGCTTGCTTATAACACGATATCCAGGGCTGTGCTGAAAGTTGCAACTTCTGCAGATGATGGAGATTCATGGCAAGATGTTGTAACATTGGAGGAGGGTGCTGAAGGAATGGAATTCTCATATCCTGCTGTCATCCAATCAAGTGATGGATATGTTCATATTACATATACGTATAACCGGACGCAAATTAAGGTATCATGTTTCTGTTTCTTGTAATCTAAGGTTTCTTGATTATAAGTTTTATGCTAATTGCTTTTTTGTTGTTTTTAGCATGTTGTTCTTCAGCCAAAACTGTAGCTATGATCTTCAACCATACCATACAAGATGATGTTCTTATGTTGCGTTTACTTTCGAAGAATCCTTGATGGCCTTTAACTAAATCGGCGTTTCATGTTTCCCTGTAAATCGAATCGTTTAAACATGATCATTGGTCATTGTTTGTTGTTGACTAGTGTTATAAAAGTAGGAATGTCAATTGTGTTCGATTGGAAGGCTGCTTTATTTCGTTATGTCAAAGACATCGAATCCTAGTTCGGAAAAAAATAAACTTGCACTGATCGAACATGACACGTTTAACCTGTTAATCTTAACCCTAGAATAGATTCATGTCATGCTAAGAATTACCAACCCTTTTTTGTAAATTTTGTCCATCATGAAACTTATTGATCATTTTAACTTCTGACTAGGTCGAGACCAAGTGGCCTTTAATTCATTTATCATTTAATCACGTATTTTTAAACTTCATCAAATTTAATTAGTTTATTGATATATTTAATGTATTACACAGGTTTTGAGCTTAAACTACAACACATTACAAATAATTACAATGGTTAAACACAAAACTACAACATCTGGTGTGCAAAAGTACAAAACTATTATGAGTTGTGTTTTAAGGTTTAGAAGGCTGTGTCTTTGTCTATCTCATAGAACTCAATGTTCTTGTACTTCTGACAAATTATCTTTGCTTGAACTTTTCTTATAGTCTTTGTAGCACAACCCACAAGAACCAAAACCGATGTACCCGCAAATCATCGAAAAGCTGTCTGATGTGTCGTTTGTTCCACAACAGCTAGCCCGTTTGCTGGAATCGCCAAGAACATTGACCCTAAAAATTTACATAACCATAAAATTTAGGCCAAATGTCAATCAAATAATGTTATTGATGATCATAGCCTTACCCCCTGGGTTCATGCCTATAGCAACATCTTGTGTATTTGTTGATTTGTTTATGAAGGAATTTGGATCTGTAGAAGGTCAAACTGTTAAAATAGCAATAAAAAGAAGCTGTGTACAAAGAAAACAGGTCAATAGTTGCATACATTGTATTTTTTTTTATACACAGAACATCCTAAATCATTTTATTTGAAATTTTGGTTAAGTACTGAAATACTATAATTTTGCAAACATATCTCACACACTAATTTCTTACAAAATCTATAAAGTTTGAGTAAAATGTGTTCACGTAAACACAACCTGACCCATTTTGACCCATACCAAAAGTTATACACGCAGGCCCATTTTCCATCCTTTTTCCCACATCTAGAGGTGCGTAGATCTAGTTTTTTTGGAACTAGTTCCGGTCAACAAAGTCAAGACTCGGTTTTGGTTCTGGTTCCGGTTCGGGTTTTGGCTAGGTACAGGTGGAACCAGTTCCGGTTTTCATGGTTCCAATTCTATAATTTGTCTGAAAAATTGAACCCGTTTGTACCCATCGGTTCCAGTTGTCGATTCTGTGTCCGGTTTTTTTGCGCACCTCTACCCACATCTACAAGCATTTCATTTGGTTGAAAGAATCAAGATACCATAGTTGAATTTTTCAAAAAAATTGTTTGTTTGCAAAAAAAAAAAAAACAAAAAACGCCATGATGGTTTGAAGATTTGATCAATTGTAAAAATATAGGAATGGTTCATAGATCAGATGAAAACCTGCCACTCAATTAGCAGATGGAGTTTTCTCAATTCTTGTGTCTGAGGTGCTCTCAAATGTGTCTGTAAATAAGCCTAAAACACTTTCCCAAGCGTAACAAAAACCAGAAAATTTGCCAAATTAATATCATTGATGGAAACGAGGAACATTTTAGTATAAACCAAATGTCATATTTGCCCACCAAGAAGCTATGACAATCCCAAGGTGTTGTACCCAAAATAAAATAAACGCCAAGTGTATAGTCTGGGGACTAATTAAAAACTTTCAAATCAACTTATAGTTCTTGATGAAAAATTATTAGTAGGCACACAATATTAACAATAGGGCTATCCAAGAAGCTCGGATTCGGCTCGTAGTTCGTTCGGAAAAAGCTCAGATAAAGCTCGGCTCGAATAAAGCTCGTTTGTAACCGAGCCAAACCGTGCCGGCTCATTTTGTAACCGAGCCAAACCGTGCCGGCTCATTTTGTAATAGAGCCAAGTTCGAGCCAGGGCTGTCTCGGCTTGTAGCTCGCTCGTGGCTTGGCTTGTTTGTATAACATGTTATACTAAAATATAAAACTATAGGGTTAATTTCAATAATAGATATCCTTTGGCGTTATTTTGTAATTTTGTTAAAAAATAAAAATAAAAAATAAATTAAATAAAAGGGGACATAAATACGAAATGAATCTCAATTGTCATGTGCTCTACTAATTCCTAATTGGCTAATTCTTAAATCATATTATTAATTCCTAATTCCACATATTCACGCATATTCTCTTATGCCAAACCGAGTTAAAAACAAACCAAGCCAAGTTGGGGTGAATGAAATTCAAATATTAAATTTTTTATGTAAAAACCAAGCCAAAACGAGCCAAGCCGAGCTAGTTCGGTTAAAAATGAGCCGAGTCCGAGCCAAGATTTCAGGCTCGGTTTACAATCCGAGCCGAGCCAGGGTCGTGAACACCCCTAATTAACAACCGATGTTGGACAGGATTATTGGAAGAACACCTACTCCAGCAGTGGCCATCTCAAGCTTACTCAGCCGCGGCCCATGCCACTCCCAGCTGCGGCCCAACCACTCCAACCATGACACATGCCACTCGAGTCATCTTAAAGTAAAGTTTAAGTTTTGAGATAAAGTTTTCAGAAGTCTAGTTTTGGAATGCAGGTCAAGTTTATCCTTTGAAGACAAGTTTGTTTTTAGTTATGTTTTTAATGTGTTTAGACCATGTTTTGTTACCGTTGGCTTTTTGATAGTTTGCAAAGTATTGGGTAGTTTCCAAATTCATATGTAATGACTTTGCCTGTCGAGTTTCTTTAGATGCTCGTTTGATGATGAGATTTTAACTTTTCACATACAATAGAATGTCCTTTTTGCCCAACTGTCCCCTTCAACTCCATGAGAAAAATGACACATGCCACGAGTCTTAATTTTTATAGGCCTTAGACAGAAATTAAATTATAACTCTAGTGTTAAAAATATTGTTTGTTTTTTTATCATAAATTATACCATAAATTATGAAACTCATACATGATAGCATTTTATCATTATGTTTAATCATATAGTTAATCTTTTAACAGTTTCACATAATAAATGGTCTTTTTTTAAACAGAAATCCATAAAAAAAGACCATTACAAAAGTTGCCTATGTTTTCAATTAGGAGACATGAGCGAGCAAACAAAAGAATGATCACGAAGCGAGACCTTCTTTGTAAATGAGAGAAAGGTTGATAATCGGATTTTAAGAGTGAAGAGTGCGATTGTTATTCAAAGAGTCACCGACCACTTTAAATTTATTTACATCATAATAGACCTAATTGTACTACCCCGTAAAAATTGATATGAAGTGCATGTTGGATCGATTCCTTTGTTTCAGATTTAGAGATGAACATGTAAACAAGAATGAAATAGAGATTAGATGAAACCTGTGAATCCAGTGAATGCGTTGTTGATTCCAGACATGATTCTTGCGATGACGATCCGCTCGGGTTCCCGTTTAGGGTGTACGGTTAGGATGGATTAGGAGTGCTCAGTGAGAGGTCACGAATTCTCTCTTATGAGGAGGAGATGATTAGTGATGTTGTGTAACCTTAATTATGAGCCTTAAGCTCCTTTAAATATACACCCAAGGGGAAACCCTAACTAGGATAAATAAGGATAATTACGTCCGTCAAATAATTATCTATCTGTTAGGGGTAATTAAGTAATTGATCTAATTAGTTAAATAATCATGAGGGCCATATTGTAAATATTTAATCTTACATTCTCCCACTTGGCCAAGTGATTATTTATTATGAGCATTAAATAAGTCTGCAGATTGATAATACTCATTTTAGTTCTAAATAGTAATCATAGCAGAGAAATACAGTCATTGAATCAGTTATTCAATTCAAGACCCCCATTAATCATACTACAATGCAAATTTAAAACTTAAGTTAGGATCAATTAACAAGTAAGCCCTTTAACGAATGATTTGTGTTATTAGTGTCTATATGTCATTAGGCATGCATAAACATATATTTAGAGACAAACAAATCAAATAAGTGAGTAAATTTCATTAATCATAAGTAAGTACATTATGCAATAAGGTTTTTACATAAGCCCGTTTTCGAAACATGATCTTCGAATATCTTAGGAGGGAGACCTTTAGTCATCGGATCCGCAAGCATAACTTTAGTACTTATATACTCAATACAAAGGTTGTTTTCCTCAACTCGCTCGCGAATGAACAAGTACTTTGTATCAAGATATTAACCAGCACCGGCGAACTATTACTGTTCGAGAAGTTAACGGCTGCTGAGTTATCACAGTAAAGCTTCAATGGTCTAGAGATAGAGTTAACGACTTTGAGTCCAGCGATAAGGTTTCTCAACAACATTCCATGACAGGTTGCAATGTACACTTCAACATATTCAGCCATCATAGTTGAGGTTGTTGTCAACTGCTGCTTATGACTCTTCCATGAGATCGGTCCGCCTGCTAACATAAAGATGTACCCCGAAGTGGATTTCTTGTCATCTTTGCATTTAGCAAATTTAGAATCAGAATAACCAACCACTTCCAAATTATCACTTCTCCTATAAGTCAGTTTGAAGTCTTTTGTCCCTTGGAGATATCGAAGCACTTTCTTAGCTGCTTTCTAGTGATCAAGGCCAGAATTAGTCTGATAACGGCCAAGCATTCCAGCAATGTAAGCGATATCAGGAGGAGTACAGACTTGAGCATACATAAGGCTCCTGACTACTGATCCATAAGGTATCATTCTCATTTGCGCCTTTTCAGCCTCAGTTTTCAGAAACTGAAAGGAACCGAAGACATCTCCGTTAACTACTGGAGCTATAGAAGGAGGGCAGTGTTGCATGTTGTAGAGTGTGAGGACCCGATCAATGTAAGCCTTCTGAGATAAACCCAAAAGTCCATTGACTCTATCTCGGTGTATTTCGATGCCAATAACGTAAGAGGCCTCTCCGAGATCCTTCATATCAAAATTATGCGAAAGTAAGCGTTTCGAATCATGCAACATGTCTAAGCTGTTACTTGCCAAAAGAATGTCATCGACATAAATGACAAGTATAGTAAAGTTTCTCACACTCATCTTAAGGTAGGTGCATTGATCCACTTGATTTTTTAGGAAATCGTGCTTCTTCATCACTTCATAAAACTTGAGATACCATTGACGTGAGGCTTGCTTCAACCCGTATATGGATTTCTTTAGCTTGCAGACTAAATGCTCTTGACCTTCAGGCATGAAACCCTCAGGCTGTTTCAAAAACACGTCTTTATACAAGTCGCCGTTTAGGAAAGCAGTTTTGACGTCCATCTGATGCAGCTCTAAATCAAAATGAGCTACGAGGGCCATCACAATCCTTAAGGAATCTTTACGAGAAATAGGAGAGAAGGTCTCTTGATAGTCAATTCCCTCTTTCTGAGTGAAACCTTTTGCAACCAATCTTGCTTTGAAGCGTTCAATGTTCCCATTTGGATCCAGTTTTGTTTTGAACACCCATCTACATCTTACGGGTTTTACTCCGTTGGGTAGTTCTATCAGATCCCATACATCGTTTTTCTTCATAGAATCAAGCTCATCAGTCATAGCCATCTTCCATTCAGAAGACTGATCACTAGTAATGGCTTCATGATAAGAGGTAGGATCAGTAAACTTTTCGGCATCCATTTCAGCTTCAGTCAGGTAGGTTACATAATCATCAAAGTTAGTAGGCACTTTAAGCCTAGATGACCTCCTGAGCTGATTAGCAGGTTCAGCATGGCTGGTATTGTTTTGATGTTGATCAGATGAGGTGCCTTCATTCTCGGTAACGTTTGGAGCTGTAGTGAGTCCTGATTGTGTCGGAGTAGGTGCAGTGAAGTTTGGAGTAGCATGGTGTACAAGAGGAGTAATCGGAGGTAAGTTAGTCTACAGTGTCTCCCCCCCCCCCCCCCGCGTCTTGTACTTCTTACAAATCAGAGTCAGGATTTTCGCTGCTCCCATTGACCTTAGAATCCTCAAGGAAATGAGCATGCTTTGTATCTACAATTCGTGTGACATGGGAAGGACAATAAAATCTATAACCTTTTGAGTGATCGGGATACCCGATGAAGTAACATGTAACAGTTTTCATGTCAAGCTTCTTTAAGAAGGGATTATTAAGTTTAGCTTCGGCAAGACAACCCCATACTTTCATATATCTAAGACTCGGTTTCCTTCCTGTCCAAAGTTCATAAGGAGTTTTAGCGACAGATTTCGAAGGAACTCTATTGAGTATATGAACTGCTGTCTTTAAGGCCTCGGTCCAGAGGAATGAGGGTAAATCTGAGTTGGCTAACATACTGCGCACCATGTTCATTAGGGTTCTATTTCTCCTTTCAGCAACACCATTTTGTTTAGGAGTACCGGGCATGGTGTACTGGTTCACGATCCCCTGGCCTTTACAAAACTCATAAAATGGACCAGGAGCCTGACTCACATCAGTATGTCTACCATAATATTCACCTCCTCTATCTGATCTTACAACTTTTATTTTAAGATCTTGTTGATTTTCAACTTCAGTTTTATAATCTTTAAAAGTTGTAAGTGATTCAGATTTGTCCTTAATTAGATAAAAGTACATGTAATGAGAATAATCATCAATGAAATTGATAAAAGAAGTTTGTCAAGTTATTCCAGCAATGGTGTAAGGGCCACTAATATCAGTATGAATAATTTCTAATAAATTAGAACTCCTGGTGGCACCTTTCTTAGTTGCTGTTGTCATTTTGCCTTTAAGGCATTTGACACATGTTCCAAAATCAGTGAAATCAAGAGAAGGTAAAACTTCATCCTTCACAAGTCGAGATAAGCGATCTCGTGAGATGTGGCCTAAATGTTGATGCCACAACATGGATGAAGTTTCTAAGTCTCTTTTTCTTTTAGTCTTTGTTGAGTTCTCATTAATGTTATATGACAACAAAGACTTAGAGAAATCATCATCTAGTTCTAACTTATAGAGACCACCATCCAAAAGACCAATACCAAATACTTGAGAATTAGAACTAATAGTAAGTCTTCCATTACCATGAGAAACATAAATCCATCCATGTCTAACTTTGATCCTGATACAAGATTCCTAGAAATTTCAGGAATATATAAGGTATCATAAAGTTTAATACATAGACCGGTTTTCATTATTAATTCTAAGGTACCCACGACAGCAACAGATAGTTCATTCCCATCCCCAAGCTTAAGTGTTCTTTGGTTTCTTTCCAGCCTCCGAATTGTAAGGAATCCCTGAGTAGAATTGGTCACATGAACCATAGAACCAGAGTCAAACCACCATGTATTAGTTGGAACATTTAAATTAAAGGACTCAGTTATCATATTAAGATGTTACCTCTCTTAGCCAGCCATTCCTTGAAGTCAGGGCAATCTTTCTACTTATGTCCTACCTTTCGGCAGAACTTGCAGTAAGGCTTGCCATTGGAATTGTTAGAGCTGGAAGATGCACCTGCATTGGACTTAGGGACTTTAGAAGCTTCCCTATTAGTATTGTTCATCCTTTTCTTCGAACCAGTAGCCATCAGGTAAGCAACATCAGGTTTCTCAAGCTTCTGACGCTCTTCCTCTTGTACGCACATGGCAATCAAATCTTTCATCAACCACTTCTCTTTCTGAGTGTTGTAGTTGATCTTGAAAGCCTCATAAGATGCAGGAAGAGAAGTCATAATGAAGTGAACCAAGAAACCGTCACTGATCTCCATGTTTAATCCCTTAAGTTTACGGGCCATGTCGTTCATCATCATGATGTGCTCACGAATGCCACTGACTCCATCATACTTTGTAGACACCAGTTTCATGATCAGGGTGCTAGCATGCGCCTTGGAGGTTCCTTTGAATTGCTCCTCCACAGCAGTAAGGTAAGCCTTGTCGTTAGCCAAATCAGGAATTGCTCCTCTGATGATTGGGCTAATTGAGTTCTTGATAAACACGAGAGCCATCCGATTAGCCTTCTCCCATTTCTCATACAGCAACTTAGCTTCAGCAGTGCTCTTATCAGTAAGGGCAGGAGGTGCAGGCTCTCTCAGTGCGTAGTCGAACTCCGTGATCCCAAGAGTCAGCATCAGCGAATCTTTCCAAGCAGAGTAGTTCGCACCAGTAAGGGTTTCAATTCCCATATTGGGAGCTGTGGATTAGATTAGATGAGAAAGAGTAATATACTTAGGTATAGAAGAACTTAGAGTGATCTATGGGGTAACTTAAATCTAAGGCATGCATCTATAAGGACCATTATAGTAATGAAGCTGTGATAAAGAGTCTACTATAACATCAAATTAATATACTAGATTAGGTTCTACTTAAACAAATGGGTTTCACTTTGGTTAATAACCATTCATCTAAGTATTAGGAACAATTTAGTTAGAAAATAAAATGTGCATTAAGAATGTAACACATCACCTTTGGGCAGAAGTAAGACATTTATAAGCATTATGCACATGTTAAGTTTGCAAACATATATGTAACACATCACCTTTGGGCAGAAGTGAAACATACATGCTTTAAGGCAAAATGATGTCATGTGAATATCTAATGTTTAAGGATATACACAAGTAATTGACGATGCTTAATAAGACTCGAATAATAAGATGTAACACATCACCTTTGGGCAGAAGTGAAACACTTGTTACTGAGTTTAAGCTGATTTTTGTATATTAAAGTTTTGTAAAACATGATAGTTTAAGGTTTTAACAAAACAAGTTATTTTATCTCTTAGCCCCCTGATTCGCGTATCGAACTCCGCGGTGAGTTTGCCGGGGTTCGGGGCGGGGCCCCGAAAATTTTTTTTGGTTAGGTGTTCGTACACGAAATTTGTAAAGTTTCCGAAGTTAGTAATGTTCTCGAAAATAGTTATGTATTCGAAAATAGTCATGTACTCGAAAATGGTTATGTATTCGAAAATGGTTATGTACTCGAAAATTTCGAGTACTTTCAGTTTTTCGAGTACACTTAGATTTCGAGTACTCTTAGATTTTCGAGTACAGTTGTTCGAGTACCTTATTTCGTGAACTTTTAAGATTTCGAGTACAAATAAATTTCGTGAACTCTAAATTTCGAGTACACTAAGATTAAAAGTATTTTCGAGTACTTTAAATTTCGAGTACCAATAATTTCGAGTACTCTTAAAAATGTGCATGTTAATTTCGAATACGTTTAAGTCCGAAAATTTTTAGGTTTACGAAAAACGCACCAGATTCACGTTTTTACGGAAAACGAACCAGTTTTAAGGTTTTCTGGAAAAAACGAACCAGTTTTCGTACTCGTTTTTCGAAACGTTTGGAATGTGTTTATGTTGTTGATATACTTTTGAATGATGTTTGGACTATCTTACTTGCTTAGAAAATATCTTAATTTACCTGTAAACTTTCATGTAAATACCTGTAATTAATTAATTAATATAGGTCTTAATTTACGAAAATATCCAAAAAAATATATTTCCCGGATCAAAGATTTCATCAATTTTAACTTGCAACATCATCTCACTTAGGTGGTGTTTGTTTGTCTCCATAAGGTCTACGCCACGCAGACCATGTGCATACGTTGTCATCTGCATACTTTTTTCCGAAGATTTTTAATTAAAAAAGTTTGCACAAGCTCTTCTTAGTGTAGATCTAGCTCAGTCACCTCTAAAATCTTTTAGGTTCTACAGTCGGCCATCACCACCACCACACCGTCGGCCACCCTCATCACCCACCATCACTGAATAATCTTTCTGTCGAAAAGTTTACACTATGGACAAAAAAAAGAGGGGGAGGTCGCCCCTAGCCCAGCTCCTATTAACCTCCGCCATTTTGTCATTTCACTAACTTATGTTAAGTTTTTTTTTTTGTTAGTTTCAAATAAGATGATCAATCTTGTTAATTTTATTTAACCCATAAACTATTTATGTACATTAATTTATTTTAAAAGCTCCACCACGGATTATATTAACCACCTGTAAAAAAACCTAATCATTTACATAAAAAATCAATTAACAAAACTAACCCAAATCTATCAGTTATGTGTTTCTGTGTGTTCGATCCAAAACTAACCCTAACCCATTTAGACTAAAACTCAAACCTTACGAAGCTCATATTAGGTTTGTGTTATGTTTGAAATTCACATCCTTATAACTTGATCGTGAAAAGGTTGCACATATGGGTCCGGCCACGAAACCCTTCTAGCAGTTCATTTTGTGATCACAGCTCAAAGTCGTTTAGAAGGTTGTCTATAAACCCTACCTTAGTTTTGTTAATGATCTTTAACGTGATATTAATTTTGCTCAAAGTCGTTTATGTAGCACAATTGTGAACTACTGATTCCACTTCTTTTTATCCTTTCTTCCGACACAATTTGATCTACACCTTCGCACTTATTGAACATTTGGGAAGTTTATTTCTTACATTTTCTAAATCTGATCAAGAATGATTGATTCTCATCAACTCAAAAGTAGGATCAAAACTCAAAAATATGTTACAAGTTTCTGCAAAATCAAGATTCAAGAACAATATAAACCATGTGTATACGCTGTGTACAAAAGATTGTGTGTCTACAACATCTATTTACGTTTATGAACAAACATCAAAATGTAAGCTAAAAACAAGCGAATCGATAACATTTCAAAAGCTCGTTTCAAACGAGACCCCGATCCCCCCGGTCTTCGGAGCTTGAGTTGAAACCGCTTCAAGCCCGTGAAGCATCTTGATCACATCTACGGTATCGTCAAGATAGTATTTTGCCATACTCGGCTTTTGTCCAACTGTGCAAGCAAACACTTCCGCTATCCCACGGTTCACAACTGAACTTGAGATCTTCTCAAACATGTCCTCGTCAGACCGATCATCTCCGATGCATAAAACGAAATCCAACGGTCTTCCTTTACTTTGCATGCTTGCAATTAGGGTTTCAACCACTACTCCTTTGCTTACACCCTGCAAATATTAACAAGGTTAATTGATGTTTAGTTTAAAAAATGAGTTGTAACAAAAAAAAAAAAAGACAATAGGTTATTCCCACACATCATTTCCAGAAGACGGTTGACTAGTCAAACGATCATTTTGACTTTTTAAAGTTTGAAAAAGTCCAAAGTTTTGAAAAGTTGACCTTTCAAAAGTCAAAAATCTGTTTTAACTTTTTTCTGGTGGTACAAGAACATTAGTACCATAAATACCTAACAAAGAGGTTTAATTTTAATTTTAAACTCTTAATTACGTGCTATTATGTCTTCAAGTTGACAATACCAACATAAGATAAAGCTGATCCAGATTTGTCACGTGACAATTAAAGTTGTCACATGAGATAGTGAGATAGCGACAATCAAGCCGCTATCTCAAATTTCGAATTCAAATTCAAATGTAACTGAAAGTGTCACTATTTTGACACTTGAAGTTACAATGTGACATAACTCCTCTTACTCGTAAGAGGAAGGGTGGGTGCACGTTAGGTTTGCGGGTATAACAAGAACACTGTTGTGACTCGGGCGGGTTCAATCTACATCTAAAAGAAACCAACAATGAAGGAAAAACAACCGTACATTTTAGTAGGTAGATGATACGTTACAAGTGATAAAAGTAGTTTAGGATAAATTGGGTGGGGGGTAGACCTATTTTTGGAAACAAAATAGGTTATCTAAGATGGAAGCATTGAAGTAAATGTATGAATGATTAACCGTTACCTGTGGGTTGACTTCGACGATTTGTCGACCTCGTTTCACAACGACAGGCTCGTTGGCTAGCACGCTTTCAAGGTGATCGAGTAGCTCTTTAGCCTGCCACATCCCGAAATCAGGATCGGCTTCTTGATGATGCCAAACTAAGGCACTCTCCTTTTGTTCTATAGATGAACCATCGGTTGCTTCAGTGTAATGCTCCATCACCGGCAGCGCCACCTTCTTCCAGTCAGCATCCAACACTAACCCGCCACAAGACTCCCAACCCGAGTCACCATTCCACCTGGTTAACCACCCGTGCTCAGCCGACAACCCAAGATTCTTGACCGAATCAAACCACTTGCTCAGTGATTCTTTTCCTCGACCGCTAACGATGAATACCACATTTTTCGGGTCGTTAGACAGCACATTTAGTATTGAAATAACTTCTTTGCTTGGAGTTTTATCAACCGAAGCCTCGGGCATAACTGTACCATCATAATCAAGCAAAATCAACCTGCTGTTTGTCTTTTTATAAGCCGAAACAATGTGTTCAACAGATAGTTTCCTGAAGTTTAAACCAAGAGCCACAACCCGAAAGCCCAAACCGAAGCCGACCCCCCAACACCGTTTGTGAAAATGCTCCTTACACGCCCGCTCGAGGTCCTGATCAAAACTCTTGGCCCAGTAACCAACATCATGAGTACTAACGTATTTGTAATGCTTCTCGTGTCGCAACCTCTTCTCATTATCGGGCATCATGATGGCTAGACTCATAGCCTCGGTGACCGAGTCGATGTTCCACGGGTTAACCCTGATAGCGCCACTTAAAGACGGTGAACACCCGATGAATTCCGATACTATGATCACACTTTTTCTATCTTTTGGGTCATTAACAGTAACCCCTAATGCTTTATCCAATTCAGGACTACTTTGTCTTGATACAGTGTACTTGTACGGGACCAGATTCATACCATCACGAACCGCATTCACAACAACACATTCGGATATCGTGTAGTAAGCGATCTTATCTTGTGTTGAAACAGGACCATTAACAAACACAATCGGTTCATACCCGTCTTGACCAAACCGCCGGTTAACCTCATTAGCCACTTTTCGCGTCTCATCCTCAACTTCCTGAATATCATGGCCCCTGCTTCGAGCCGGGTTCAAAATCTGAACTAGAACCACTGAGCCCCTTAATGCGGGATAGTCCTCCAACAACTGACCCATAGCTAAAAACTTCAAACTGATTCCTTTAAACATATCCATATCATCAACACCCAAGATTACAACTGTCCCTCCATAAATTCTCTTAAGTTCTTCAACCTTTTTTGCGGTCTGATTACATGATTTCACGGATTCAATCTGACCCATATGGATCCCAACCGGTAAAATCTTGATACTCACTGTTCTACCATAATATTCGAGCCCGATATACCCTCTTTTGGACTTGTAATCAAGCCCCAACATTCTGCTACATGATGAAAGAAAATGTCTAGCATAATCGAACGTATGAAACCCGATTAGATCACAATTCAATAGGGCTCGAAGAATCTCATCCCGAACAGGTAAAGTTCGGTATATTTCGGATGATGGAAACGGGCTGTGCAAGAAAAACCCGACCCGAACTCTGTGAAATCTTTTTCTTAAGAAAGTAGGCATAACCATTAGATGATAATCATGTATCCAAACATAATCTTCATCCGGGTTAATGACCTCCATCACTTTGTCGGCAAACACTTTATTAGCAGATACATAGGCTTGCCATGCGACCCTATCGAACCGGACCCCATGGGTTCGGGTCACGGGTAGCATATAATGAAACAGGGGCCATAAGTAATGCTTACAGAACCCATGGTAGAATTTGTTCTGGATGTCTTGGGATAAGAACGTGGGTACGCACCGAAACTTGTCTAACAACGTCTGACCCACTTCTTCCTGCTCAGACGGGTCAACATCAACCGGTAAGGATCCGACGTAGACGCACTCTACCTCGGGTCCAAACCCGGATTTAAGCTGGAGGACTAGCGAATCCGGGTCATATTCGAATGCCCATTTGTTTGTTTCTTGAACCCGGTGAGCTTTCACTGGCAACTGGTTCGAAACAATGATCCGTCTCTCCGACGTAACCGATGAAACAACATCGGATGCCAGATCCGTTTCATTTTCCGCGTAATCCTTTTCAAACTCCGATAGAACTCCGGGCACCGTCATGATTCTGGGTATTCGAGGGCGATCAATAACGCAAGAATAATCATCAAGATTGATCAGATTAAACGAAGATCTTGACAACATTATACCCCCAAATGAAACAAGATTCAAAATTCAGCAGATTGGTTTGAATAATCAGTGATGAGCGAAATGATTTTGTTCCAGGATGATGCTATAAGTGGGTATTACAGAGCTGTGAATGAATATTTGAACAATTGAAAGAAGCAAAACATGGAAGTTTCATGGGTGATTTGAATTTGAATATGAATTTGTAGATTGAAATTGGGGGACACAGATATGAAGAAGGTGGTGGTATGGTGAAGAGGATAAGAACAAACAAGTAGAGAGACCGACTTTACTTGCTGAAATTAATAAATAACCTTAAATTTCTAGAAACGGAAAATGGGAAATGGTTCGGGTTTATAGCGGGTCAACATTTGACCCGGTTTGTTCATCATCAATTTGTTTCATCTTCCAACTGTAACCGACCGACTCTCTCTCCTTTTCTCTCTCTCTTTCACTAATTTTTTTTTATTTTACCGGCTGCTTTTTATATTTCCACAGTTAATTCGAAAAAAATTTACAGTCATGATGTAACATAAAGTTTTATTTATTTATTTTAATATAACCAGAAATATAATTAAAAAATGTCATAAATATTTAAAGTAACAGGGTTTTTTTATTGGGATAATCACCAAAATGACCATGTTGACCGGTCAAATTAACATTTTAGCCACTTAATTTCAACTTTTCTTTGAAAACCAGCCAATCAGATCATGTCAATTGGCGAAAAATCGCCGACGGCGATATTTTATGAGATAAAATCGCTTAGTTGTCAACTAATCGCCTCGTCAGCGATATTTTATGAGATAAAATCGTCTCCTTGTCAAGCAATCGCCTAGTCAGCAATATTATGAGGGATAAAATCGTTGACTTGTCAAAGTCATCGTCAAGTAAGCGATATTATGGAGGGATAAAATCGCCTAAGGAAGCTAAATATCTCCTTGAGAAGACAAGTTCATACCTGAGAGATTTTTTAGTCATATCTGATCACCTCGAGCCACGTAATATCGCCTAGGTAATACAAATTTGTACCCAAGCGATAATATTGTCACACTTGATCGCCTAGGGAATACAAATTTGTCCATGTAAGCGATATTATGGGGGATAAAATCGTTGACTCAATGTAAAAATCGCCGATTCATTACGAAAATAGCGCTGACTAGGACAGACAAATCGCTGATGGTGGAATCCGACGGACAAGTCAGCGATTTTATTCCATGCATAATCGCCCAGTCATTGGTTTTTTTGGTCAAAGGCTATAAACGTGATTTTTTTTGTCAATGGCTTTTTTCGCTTTTTTGACTGGTCAAAACGGCTATTTTTGTGATTTTCCCTTCTTTATTTTGTTTCGCATTTCACATCAAATCAATAACAGATTTCTCATTACTACGGCCTACGGGAGAGAGACATGTGGATTAGTATAATTATTAGCATATTCAGAATTACAAGAGAGATTGGGTCTGTTGATTGCTCTTGTGATAAAAAATCAATTTTGATATGATTTGTTAACATAACATATAGCATATAGCATTATAAATATATATATTTATTAAAATATATGTAGATGTAGACATGTTAATACAATAACACAACCACAAATCTTAGCTTTATTATAGTACCAACAAAATAATGATTAAATAAATTTATGTGATGTTTATTTACTATTTATTATTATATACGAGTTTATCTCTTTTAATTTTATAAAGAATATAAAATCATTTTTAAAGTGATTTTTTAGTAAGATACGTGGCTATGAATTATTATTGGTATATGTATTAAAAGAAAAGGATTAGCAATGGATTTTGTAAGTCTATTAAATATTAGATTCTTTCATGTGATTTTTCAAGATACGATCCTATAAAAGCAATAGAGAAGTCTGTGAGGTGCAATTAAAGAACGGTAGAAGCTGAAATCCCAAAAGTTGATAGTATCTAATATCTTGATAATCATATATGTGGCATGGATAAAATGGTGGTAAACTAAAAGTTTATTAAAACTAATATATATCATATTTTAAGTTTAATTTTGGTATATATCATACTAAGTTAGTACCATGTATATTACTTGTAATAATAAAAAATATAATAAATAGTTATTTATAAAAATTTTAACATACGATTTTATAATAGAAAATATAATTAAAAATTTGTAGAATCTAATGCTTTAAGTAATAAAACAATTATATTTATATATGATTTAAATGGCAACTTTTTACCCCCTCACATAAATACTGTTTATTTCCTACATATCCTATTGCACATGGTACAAGTTATGAGGCCAGATCTTTCTTTTTATCTTCCTTCCTTTCAATTCTAGGGTTTCTTCCCCCTTTTGCTTTGCTCCTGGTCTTAGAAGGTAGGATAACAGATGAGAGGAGGTGTCCATCTATGGACCGGTTGGTGGTCTGGGTGTTCGACCATGTTGCGGGAGATCCCGGACGTCGGAACGTTTGATGATGTGTCCCCGCCATTGCACCAGCATCCATCTACGATGCGTGTAGCCGTCCATCTTCTTCACCTAATGCATGTACCGTACAACTACTGATGCCATTCATTTCTCTTTCTTTTCTCATTTTCAGAATATCAAGTGGGTTTCTCTGGCTTTTTGTCGGCTGCCTTCCAGCGAGGCATCTAATGGTGACCCTTCTAGAGAGAGGGAGTTGGCCGTTCCAGAGAGAGGAAGAGTACGTGTGTTGGGGGTGGCTGGATCATTCGGTGATGGCTATTACAAAGAGAAAATAGAGAGGGTAGGGCAAGGTAGGTGCGTCGACCGTCGTTTCCCCTATGACAATGGCTCATCTACGATCACCATCTTAATCTCAACTCACTGCCTCTTTCTATCTTTCTTGCTCTGATGGCTCATTTCCCTTGCTCCGATGGCAGTAGTTTTTGTACGGCCACCGTCGTTGCCTAATATGACCGCCTTCCTCTAGCTCTTTTTCCAGCTACCGCCGCCATCTCCTTCTATTTGTTGCTCCGATTGATGGTTTCTGGAGCCTAGGGCTTTTTCGGTTTAACGGAGATCCTAATATTTATTATGTATTTTGTGTGTTGCGAGAGCTAGGTTGGTTATATGATCCGAACATGAAAATCATATTTGCTTGATAACCAACTATTATTGTCTTGAAAATATGATGCTTGCTTTAGCAGTCAATAATTTTATCATGTTCTTTTTTTATTTTTTTTGGCTATGATGATTACCTCCTAAGAGTAGGGTTGAGCAAAGATTTGATGTTTCATATCTTTGCAGGGCAACATAGTTGCAGCCAAATGTGTTCCCTTCTTACATGTCTTAGCTAATAGAGTTATAAACATCCCTTACCTTCTAATAATACCAATTGAGTGAAAGGCCTTAAATCTAATTTTGCCACTCTAATGTTGTGGTTTCCTTCAGATTGGAGTAGTCTGTAAAGTGAGGAGCTGCATGTTAGCTGGTCCAGGTATTAACATCAGGCTGCCTTGGATGTTATTGGTTGGAACTGCTGGAACTATGCTATGAATTGGATTTATTTGCATGCACAGGGTACCATTAGGTGGAATGTCAAGAGGGTTGAATGTTGTGCATCTCCTTCGAATGGTGTTATGGCACACTAGGTGGCTGGTCGGCTACTCATAACAAGATTCGTGTAGAAACTGTTAAATAATGATTACCATTGCATTATCTGAAACAACAACTTGAAACAAGAGTAAACCCGCGGCAACGCGCGGGTCGCTCCTCCTAGTTATTATTTAAAACACAAATTGATTCAAAGTTTGTTTGTTTAAACATTTCGTTTTAATTTTTTTTTTTGAAAATTTTATATTTATAATAATTTGGTTTAAAAAAGTGTGTTTTTTAATATTAATATATTTTTAAGGTGTTATAAAAAACTTTTTTTGATTTAAAATTATACAAAAAATATATTTTATATTTAATATTATTATTTACTATAATATGTGTTTCATAATAGAGAGAGGATAAATGTTATAAAAACATGAACTATGTTTCCAAAACCTTTATTTATTATTAAATAAATATAATAAATATACAAGATTGTAAGGGAATGCATGAAATTCAACATATTTATTTTATTTTTTTTATATAATTAATCAATTACAGAATGGAAATGCAAACATGTATCAGGTTACTTAATTAGGAAATGATCTTAAATGATTATTTATCTAATTTAAACCTTTAATATCATAATAGAATAAACTCTTAAAGTTTAGATAAGTCCTAGAGGAAAAAAAATCCGTCCTAATAAAAGGACATTCCCTAACAAATTATAAACAACACACCATAAATACAAAATAAAAAAAAAAAATAGAATACCGAAATAATATAGTGCCCGTTTTAACCCTTGTCAAAGGCCTTTGTTAGAGGGCAAGCTCAACCTTTTGGGCCCTAAACAAAAAATAAAAGTTGGGGTTTTCATTAACAGTTACGTTAAAATTTTATTTTTCTTTTATCCGTGTTTGAGACGAACAATAATAAATTAGACATTTATATGGTATACTACTATATATAATTAAAGTAAGTAAAAGTATTATATTATTATATAGGGTTAAGTTAAACTAAATAAGCCCCTTAACATAAAAAGTTTAAGAAGGATCTTAAGTCATTAGATTATTAATCAATGGATATGATTAAATCAAGTTGTTGGAGGGTATTTTAGTCATGCCTACTTTTGTTGACTTTTTATCAAATTCTCCCATATTCTTTAAACGTTTATAACTTTTACATACAAAATTATTTTTTGAAAAAAATATACCATAAAAACAAGCATTTTTTTATCTTCAAAATTAATATAGTTTTTGCCATAGAAAAATTTTAAAATTTTGTTTTTTTAGTTCATTATGTCTTTTATACAGATCATTGTGTCTTTTGTGCAGATCATTGTGTCTTTTGTGCATGTCATTGTGTCTTTTGTGCATGTCATTGTGTCTTTTGTGTATCTAGTTGTGTCTTTTGTGTTTTTGCTCAATGTTGTGTTTTAATGAACAATTTAAGACATAATGATGTTGCATAATACATAATGTCAAGCAAGGATGACACAATGACGAGTATAAATAACACAATAATCTTTAAAAAAGACACAATTACCTGTAAAAAAACATAATGGTTAGGCATTGTGTCTTTTGTATAGGCATTGTGTCTTTTGTGTTTCTCCTCAATATTGTCTTTTGTATAAACATTGTGTATTTTGTACAAGTCACTGTGTCTTTTGTATAAACATTATGTCATTTGTACAGGTCATTGTGTCTTTTGTGTTTCTACTTAATATTGTGTTTTCCTAAACAATTTAAGACACAATAATGTTACATAATACATAATATTAAGTAAAGATGACACAACGACGAGTATAAATAACACATTGATATTTAAAAAAGACACAATTACCTAGTAAAAAAGACACAATTATCTTTAATAAAAACACAAAAAGATAATTATACACAAACGTTTAATAGACACAATGTTAATAATTAGACACAATGAGCTGAAAAAATTTAATTTTTTGTAACAATATTATACTTATTTTAAAGATAAAAAAAATGATTGTTTTTATAAGATTTTTTTTGAAAAAATAATATTATATGCAAAAGTTATGAACGTTTAAAAAATGTGGGGAAAAAGTGGTTATAACTAAATTACCCTCTAAGAACTTTTCCTTCTAAAATTATAAATTTTTCCTTTTAAATTTGATCTTATGATCTAATGGTCAATAATCCTTCTTAGGCTTTTTACGATAAAGAGACTATTTAGTTGATTCTAATCCTTATTATATATTAGTGGGCCCCGTTGATTATATATATTCAAGATCATTTATATTATATTACATATTATATTATTTATATGTCTGATCCATATAGCGACGTTTCATCATAAAATTTTTACCTTTGAAAAAGAGTAAACAGAGATAATGGTAATAAATTTAAGAGATTTGTTTAAAGATTTAGATTTTTATTAAATTTGAGATATTTGCTTAGAAATTTAGATTTTTATTAAATTTGAGATATTTGCTTAGAGATTTAGGGTTTTTTTTTAATTTAAACGATTTGTGAGACGGATTTTGTGAATAATATTTCTATTATTTTTGTAACATATGTGTGAGGATTTTGTATGATTTTATGTTTTTATGATAAATTATTATATATAATTAAAATAGATGAAAAGAAATAGTATTAATATTATTATTATTATATATTAGTGGGGCCCCATTAATAATATATATATATATATATATATATATTATATTATATTATTTAGGTTTTTAATATATGTAGCGACGTTTTGACAATTTAGATTTGAATCATCGGACGTTTTTTAGATTTGAAAAGTAGTAAACAGAGGTAAAGGTAATAAATTTAAAAGATTTGCTTAAATATTTTGGTTTTCTTATTAAATTTGAGATATTTCCTTAAAGATTTGGGTTTTTCTTTTAATTCATATGATTTGTGAGACAGATTTTGTGAGTAATATTTGTATTATTTTTACAAAATATTTGTGAGGATTTTGTATTATTTTATTTTTTATGATAAATTTGTATAGAGTTCGTAATGAAAGATTTAATTTTGCTATGCGACTTATGCTTCTTCAAACGATATACAATACCTGTTGTCGGTAGTGTATTATGATTCATAAAATTACGGACTGTAATTTAACACACATAATCAATGACCAACTTCATAATTACGGAATAATCACGTAGCACGTCATATGAAAATCACAGACCGTCATTTAGAATGCATGATTAAAGGACCAACTGCGTAATCACGTATCAATAATCACGTACCAAACATGAAAATCACGGACCACGTAAAAGAAATAAAAAAAACTATAACAATACTATACTCAAATTAAATATAATAAAATTTTCAATTTTATGGTGTAATTTTTTAAAAAAATAATTAAACGTTTAAAAGTTATTTAATTTTTAAAAAAATAGTGAAACTTGATTTAACCACAAAAAAAGTCAATAAAGGTAGGTTTTTCCTATTTTGACCTTTCAATTTTAAAAACAAACAAGTTTTTGATGAAAAGTGGGGTCCACTAGATCTTTAGCATTGATTAATTTAATCAATGGCTCAAAATCCTTCCTATCCATCTCACGTTAATTTTCTTTGTATTGGATCTGCCTCCTATATATATATAAATAGGGAGAGGATCAAACATTAACTCTTCCTTATTGCGTTAACCGAATAACTACATCTTACTGCTTTGAGGTACACACTAAAGTAAATCTTAAGGTTTAAGTTTTTTCTTTCTTTTTTAATTAATGTAAGGTCCCCTTACATTAATTAAAAAAATAAGAAAAGCTACACCTTTAGATTTTCTTTAATGTGAGCCCCAAAAGTAACAACATGCAGTTATTCGGTTATCGCAATAAGGAAGTGTTAACAATATATATATATATATATATATATATATATATATATATATAAAGTTTTATAAAAAAATCATCATTTTAGAGAAAAACCAAGAAAACTCATATTTACTAATAAATTATTTAAAAAAAATCATAATTTTTTTTATTATAAGGTTAAAAATGTCATAATGAGAAATAAAATTTTAATATAGATATGTAAATCACGAAGTTACATTTATGTAACTAGTATGTGTAACATTTAAGTTACGTATATGTAATAACATAAAATATTTTTTTTTTCAATTTTTTACTTTTTTGTACATTTCTTACATTATAATAATAGGAAATAAATAAAAATAAAAAAAATTAATTAGTAATGATTGTGATTAATTTTCTTAGTTTTTTTCTAAGGTGTTGGTTTTCAAATAAACACTCCCCTATATACATACACGTATCTATCTATTATAATAAATAAAAGTTTTTAGAGACACATGTCATTTTTATAGAGCTCCTAAACTTAACTTTACCGATTCTCTCTCCTATTAAATACATCTTAAGTTAATTAATAATATAAAATATTTTTTATACATTTTTTAATTAAAAAACACAATTTTTAAAAAATACAAATTATTAGAAAATATAAAATTTTAATAACAATGTTTTAAAACGAAATTTTTAAAGAAAAAAAATTTAAAAAAATTACTGTTTAAAGAAATAATATAATTATTTTATTACATAATGTATTACATCATACGAATTTTTAATCATATTTTATATTAAAAACTATCTTATATTGTTTAAATTTTCGTTGATAGCTTAGAACTACTTATTTTATTCATCATGTGTAATACACGGATAATAACCTAGTTATATATATAGGGGATGATTCCTTTGTTAACCCTTCCTTATTGCGATAAACGCATAACCCTGGCATTTTTTGCGTTTTTTGCCCGAATATTTGGTTTTTTTCACGGTCTTTATTATACTTAAATAAGGGGGTTTCTTTTTTGTGTTTTTGCTAATTTATCATCGTTTAGAAGTTATTTACAAGTGTAAGTAAGTGTAACTACTTACACTTACTTACATCACACTTACATCAGATATGTGATGTAAGTAAGTGTAAGTACTTACACTTGTAAATAAATTTTAAACGGTGATGAATTAGCAAAAACACAAAAAAGAAACCCTCTATTTATGTATAATAAAGACCATGAAAAAAAACAAAGATTCGGGCAAAAAACGCAAAAAAGTGCTAGGGTTATGCGGTTATCGCGATCCTTCCCCTATATATATATATATATATATATAGAAAGTTTTATAAGAAAAATTATCATTTTAGAGAAAAACCAAGGAAACTCATATTTACTAATAAATTATTTTTTAAAAAAAATTCATAATTTTTTTATTATAAGGTTAAAAATGTTATAATGAGAAATAAATTTTAATATATATATGTAAATCACGAAGTTACATTTATGTAACTAGTATGTGTAACATTTAAGTTACATATATGTAATAACATAAAATAATTTTTTTTTCAATTTTTTACTTTTTTGTACATTTCTTACATTATAATAATAGGAAATAAAAATGAAAAAAATGAAAAAAAAATTAATTAGTAATGATTGTGATTAATTTTCTTAGTTTTATTCTAAGGTGTTGGTTTTCAAATGAACACTCCCCTACACACACCGTATTGATAATATAAAAGGATAAAGAAAAAAAAAAAAAGAAAAGAAAAGAAAGGACAATGATTCTTAGGTCAATCCTAATCCGGTTTGAGTTGTATATTGGAAGGCTGAATGTGGAAGGATACGTCCAAGCCTAATGTCCACCCAAATGGTACTTTTAAGATTATGCCAATCCTAATCTTACGAAATAAATAAATTTTTCAAAAAAAACATCAAATATTATATTATGTCTTTTTATTTTGTTTTATGCGACGTTAAATATTAAAAAGATAACCACAAATCTTATCATTTATAGTGAGAAGCAACGAGATAGTGGTCGTGTTAAGTTCAAATCAACTTTTATAGTACTGAGGTTGATTGTTTTGCTTTTGGTATATACCCACCACACAAATGGATATTTTTTTGGCTAGAAAAGGTAACAACAAAGGCATGCCAATCGTTTTATTTTTAACTTATCATGGAAAAAGAATCGTTAATAGGAAAAAGATGTTCAAACCAAAATATCATAAGTTTTCATGGGAATATGAACGCCTAAAGTTAATATTGTTGTTGGAGGTTAGATACAAATGACAAAGCTATAAATTTCAGGGATTTGAGCCTGGTTAAAACGGATTAATGTAAAAGATTATTGTTAAAAAAAACATAACTGTAAGATTAAATCTTGTAGAGCAGAGGTGGGCAATAAATCTGGCGCCGGAACCGGAACCAGAACCAACTGCTCGAACCAAAACCTACCATGCCTGAATTGTAGGTATAGACAGTGTTAGACTAAATATATTTAATATGTGGCACTTATAATTATTTATCTAATTGATTAACTAATTAAAATACCCATTTAGATAGGTAATTATATGATGGACTTAATTGCCCTCACTATCCTAATTAGGGTTTCCCATTAGGTGTATACATAAGGAGATAAAGGCTCTCATTATTGACTAATGTTAACATCACAACCGAATCCCTAACTCTTGGATTCGAGAACCTCTCTAGCCTCTCCATCTCATTCCATCCTAATCATACACCCTAAACGGAATACCATTTGATCCGGTGTTGTCAAGAACGATGTCAGGAATCAACAACACTTTCACTAAATTCACATGTTTCATCTAATCTCATATTTATTATTATGTTTTCGTATACATGTTTAAATCAAATCAAAGGAATCGATCAACATGTGGTATCATAGCGATATGTTGATTAATCGATTCCTACATATCACGTTTATATGAACATTCATGAATTTTTTATTAATGTTCTTCGTGTTCTTCAAAAGTTTTATAAAAAATCCCCTTATTTTGGGATAAAAACGAATTTTAATTGTGTTTTCCCTAAGATTTTGGAAACTTACATTATCTTTTAGAAATCTGTTAAAAAAATTCAAATATTCTTATCCTAAATTAATGTTTTAGGCTAAAAAATAGAAAAACTGATGTTCTCTACCGAGAACCCATGTTCTCTACCGAGAACCCATGTTCTCTACCGAGAACTCAGCTTAAAACCGAGAACTAAGGTTCTCACCGAGAACTGTTCTCTACCAGAATTGTTTTCCTTAACCAAGAACAAGTTTCTTACCCGAGAACAGTTTCCTTAACCGAAAACAATTCCTTACAAGAGAACAAATTTTCTTAACGAGAACTAAAGCTATAAAGAATTGTTTTGTTAAAATCTTAAACTATTATGTTTTACAAAACCTTACCTTAAGTTTTGTTAAAATCACTAAAATTATCATGATTTTACAAAGCCTAATAAAATACAAAATTTGCTTAAACTCAATAACAAGTGTTTCACTTCTGCCCAAAGGTGATGTGTTACATCTTATTATTTGAGTATTATTAAGCACAATCACTTACTTGTGTATATCCTTAAACATTAGATATTCACACGACAAAAATTTTGCCTTAAAGCATGCATGTTTCACTTCTGCCCAAAGGTGATGTGTTACATCTATGTTTGCAAACTTAACATGTGTATAATGCATACAATGTCTCACTTCTACCCAAAGGTGATGTGTTACATTCCTAATGCACATTTTTATTTCCTAACTAAATTGTTGCTAATGCTTAAATGAATGGTTATTAACCAAAGTGAAACTCATTTGTTTAAGTAGAACCTAATTTAGTCTATTGATTTGATGTTATAGTAAACTTTTATCACAGCTTCATTACTATAATGGTCCTTATATCTGCCTGCCTTATATCTTAGTTACCCCAGAGTTCACTCTAAGTTCTTCTATAGCCTAAGTATATTACTCTTTCTCATCTAATCTAATCTAATCCACAGCTCCCAATATGGGAATTGAAACCCTTACTGGTGCTAACTACTCTGCTTGGAAAGATTCACTGATGCTGACTCTTGAGATCACGGTGTTCGACTACGCACTGAGAGAGCTGCACCTCCTGACCTCACTGATAAGATCACTGCTGAAGCTAAGCTGCTGTATGAGAAATGAGAGAAGGCTAATCGGATGGCTCTCATGTTTATCAAGAACTCCATGAGCCCAATCATCAGAGGAGCTATTCCTGACTTGGCTAACTGTGGAGGAGCAATTCAAAGGAACTTCCAAGGCGCATACTAGCACCCTAATCATGAAACCGGTGTCTACTAAGTATGATGTAGTCAGTGGCATTCGTGAGCACATCATGATGATGAACGACATGGCCCGTAAACTTAAGGGATTAGACATGGAGATCAGTGATGGTTTCTTAGTTCACTTCATTATGACTTCTCTTCCTGCATCTTATGAGGCTTTCGAAATCAACTGTAACACTCAGAAAGAGAAGTGGTTGATGAACGAGTTGATTGCCATGTGCGTACAAGAGGAAGAACGTCAGAAGCTTGAGAAACCTGATGTTGCTTACCTTATGGCTGCTGGTTCGAAGAAAAGGAATAACAATACTCACATGGAAACTTCTAAGGTCCCTAAGTCCAATGCATGTGCTTCTTCCCGCTCTAACAATTCCAATGGCAAGCCTTACTGCAAGTTCTGCCAAAAGGTAGGACATAAGTAGAAAGATTGCCCTGACTTCAAGAAATGGCTGGTTAAGAGAGGTAATCATCTTAATATGATAATTGAGTCCTTTAATTTAAATGTTCCAACTAACACATGGTGGTTTGACTCTGGTTCTATAGTTCATGTGACCAATTCTACTCAAGAATTCCTTACAATCCGGAGGCTGGAAAGAAACCAAAGAATGTTTAAGCTTGGGATGGAAAGGAGCTATCTTTTGTTGCTGTGGGAACCTTAGAATTAATAATGAAAACCGGTCTATGTATTAAACTTTATGATATCTTATATATTCCTGAAATTTCTAGGAATCTTGTATCAGGACCAAAGTTAGACATGGATGGTTTTTATGTTTTTCATGGTAATGGCAGACTTAAAATTAGTTCTAATTATCAAGTATTTGGTACTGGTCTTCTGGATGGTGGTCTCTATAAATTAGAACTAGATGATGATTTCTCTAGGTCCAGGGCTGGCCCAATGGGCCAAGCAGCCCAATCTGGGACTTAGAGCCTCCAAAACATGTACGGTCTCATATTTTTTATGTTTTTGGGCTTATTTCACTTAAATTCAGATTTTAGTCTTAAAAAACGATGGGCCTAGTTGATTTTGGGCTTCTATACACCACTTGGTCCACTCGGATGTTAAAAAAATGCCGGAGGCCTCTATGGCTCTCTCAAGTCTCATTCAGTCATTCATCGTTTTGTTTGATTATTTTCGAAAAGGGGGGAAAAACCTAGGGCAACACCAACTGTGATCAATGATTCGAGGTCGACGAGGTTGAGGAGACGGTCTCGGTTCTTCGAGGAGGGAAACGAGGAGACGCCTAGATGCGAGATGATTTTTTGATTGACGATTCTTTGGCTCTCAAATCTCTGCTCACAATCGTACATCTCTCAAGTCTTAAATAAGACGACCTCAAGGCCCAGGCTCTCACGATTGTCATCATTTGTCGATAGGTATTACCATTTACCGTATTACTTTAATAAATTGATTTATTTGTGTTTTAATTTTGATTTTGATTAGTGTTAATTTTGGTTGAATTGCGATTGTGGTTACAGCCACACTGGTTGTCTGGTTGTTTTAGGGCTTTTATTGCAATTTGAATTTGATTGAATTTTGAATATGATTTAGGACTGTGATTTTGGGTTGTGAACTTGTCGTTAAAATTTGAATTTGATTAATTTTGCTAGTTTTTTGTTAAATTAAGGTTGATTTAGGGATGTGATAGAATTTTGAATTTGACTTAGGGCTGTGATTTAGGGTTGATCACTAGTTAATTATGCAATTAGCATGTTTTAAAACATGACTATGGTGGTTGTATTGTTATTTGCAGCTGAGGGTTTATACAGCTGATGACATAGTGAATGAATTAGCAAGAACAAGATTGGATATATTGATGTTGCTATGGGGGTTATTAGCAAGAAAAAGATCATGGTACCCAAGCTTCTAGAATGGCACATGAAGGATTTTGCAAAAGACAACAGCCAACAGGTATGACTTTTTTTTAATATTTTGCGCAAAAGGGCCTCAATTTTATTTTCTGCTTTGGGCCTCCACAATGCTAGAGCTGGCCCTGTCTAGGTCTTTGTTGTCATATAACATTAATGAGAACTCAACAAAGACTAAAAGAAAAGGAGACTTAGAAACTTCGTCCATGTTGTGGCATCAACGTTGTGGCATCAACGTTTAGGCCACATCTCACGAGATCGCTTATCTCGAATTGTGAAGGATGAAGTTTTACCTTCTTTTGATTTCACTGATTTTGGAACATGTGTCAAATGCCTTAAAGGTAAAATGACAACAACAACTAAGAAAGGTGCCACTAGAAGTTCTAATTTATTAGAAATTATTCACACTGATATTAGTGGCCCTTACACCATTGCTGGAATAACTGGACAAACTTCTTTTATCACTTTTATTGATGATTATTCTCGTTACATGTACTTGTATCTAATCAAGGAAAAATCTAAATCACTTACAACCTTTAAAGATTATAAAACTGAAGTTGAAAATCAACTAGATTTTAAAATAAAAGTTGTGAGATCAGATAGAGGAGGTGAATATTATGGTAGACATACCGATATGGGTCAGGATCCTGGTCAATTTTATTAGTTTTGTAAAGGCCAGGGGATCGAGAATCAGTACAACATGCCTAGTACTCCTCAACAAAATGGTGTTGCTGAAAGGAGAAATAGAACCCTAATGAACATGGTGCGCTGTATGTTAGCCAACTCAGATTTACCCTCATTCCTCTGGACCGATGCTTTAAGGACAACAGTTCATATACCCAATATAGTTCCTTCGAAATATGTCCCCAAAACTCCTTATGAACTTTGGACAGGAAGGAAATCGAGTCTTAGATATATGAAAGTATGGGGTTGTCTTGCCGAAGCTAAACTCTATAATCCTTTCTTAAAGAAGCTTGACATGAAAACTGTTACATGTTACTTCATCGGGTATCCCGATCACTCAAAGGGTTATAGATTCTATTGTCCTACCCATGTCACTTGAATTGTATAAACAAAGCATGCTCATTTCCTTGAGGATTCTAAGGTCAGTGGGAGCAGCGAAAATCCTGACTCTGATTTGCAAGAAGTACAAGACGCAGGGGGGACACTCGTCGACTAACTTACCTCCGATCACTCCTCTTGTACACCATGCTACTCCGAACTTCACTGCGCCAACTCCGACACAATAAGGGCTTATTGTGACTCCAAATGTTACCGAGAATGAAGGCACCTCAATTGATCAACATCAAAGCAATACCAGCCATGCTGAACCTGCTAATCAACTTAGGAGGTCATCTAGGACTAAAGTGTCTACTAACTTTGATGATTATGTAACCTACGTGACTGAAGCAGATGCTGGAAAGTTTACTGATCCTACCTCTTATCATGAAGCCATTAATAGTGAGCAATCTTTTGAATGGAAGATGGCTATGACTATGACTGATGAGCTTGATTCCATGAAGAAAAACGATGTTTGGGATTTGGTAGAACTACCCAAAGGAGTAAAACCCGTAAGATGTAAATGGGTATTCGAAACAAAACTGGATCCAAATGGGAACATTGAATGCTTCAAAGCAAGATTGGTTGCAAAATGTTTCACTCAGAAAGAAGGAATTGACTATCAAGAGACTTTTTCTCCTGTCTCTCGAAAGGATTCCTTAACGATCGTGATGGCCCTCGTAGCTCACTTTGATTTAGAGCTGCATCAGATGGACGTCAAAACTGCTTTCCTAAACCATGACTTGTATGAAGATGTGTTCGTGAAACAGCCTGAGGGTTTCATACCTAAAGGTCTAGAGCATCTAGTCTACAAGCTAAAGAAATCCATATACGGGTTGAAGCAAGCCTCACGTCAATGGTATTTAAAGTTTGATGAAGTGATGAAGAAGCACGGTTTCCTAAACAATCAAGTGGATCAATGCACATACCTCAAGATGAGTGGGAGCAACTTTACTATACTTGTCCTTTATGTCGATGACATTCTTTTGGCAAGTAATAGCTTAGATATGTTGCATGAGTCGAAGCGCTTACTTTCGCATAATTTCGACATGAAGGATCTCGGAGAGGCCTCTTACGTTATTGGCATCGAAATACATAGAGATAAGGTCAATGGACTTTTGGGTTTATCTCAGAAGGTTTACATTGAACGTGTACTCACACGCTACAACATGCAACACTGCTTTCCCTCTGTAGCTCCAGTAGTTAAAGGAGATGTCTTCGGTTCCTTTCAATGCCCGAAGACTGAGGCTGAAAAGACGCAAATGAGAATGATACCTTATGCATCAGTAGTCAGGAGCCTTATGTATGCTCAAGTCTGCACTCGTCCTGATATTGCTTACATTGCTGGAATGTTTGGCCGTTATCAAACTAATCCTGGCCTTGATCAGTGGAAAGCAGCTAACAAAGTGCTTCGATATCTTCAAGGGACAAAAGACTTCAAGCTGACTTATAGAAGAAGTGATAATTTGGAAGTGGTTGATTACTCTGATTCTGACTTTGCTAAATGCAAATATGACAAGAAATCCACTTAGGGGGTATATCTTTATGTTAGCAGGCGGACCGATCTCATGGAAGAGTCGTAAGCAGTAGCTGACAACAACCTCAACTATGATGGCTGAATATGTTGCAGTGTAAAATGCAACCTGTCATGGAATGTTGTTAAGAAACCTTATCACTGGACTCAAAGTCGTTAACTCTATCTCTAGACCATTGAACTTTACTGTGATAACTCAGCAGCCGTTAACTTCTCGACCTGTAACAGTTCGATCGGTGCTGGTTTATATCTTGATACAAATTAGTACTTGTTCGTTCGTGAGTGAATTGAGGAAAATAACATTTGTATTGAGTATATAAGTACTAAAGTTATGCTTGCGGATCCGATGACTAAAGGTCTCCCTCCTAAGATATTTCGAAGAACATGTTTCGAATATGAGCTTATTTAAAGACCTTATTGCATAATGTACTTACTTATGATTAATGAAATTTCCTCACTTATTTGATTTGTTTGTCTCTAAATATATGTTTATGCATGCCTAATGACATATATACACTAATAGCACAAATCATTCGTTAAAGGTCTTACTTGTTAATTGATCCTAACTTAAGTTTTAAATTTGTATTGTATTATGATTAATGGGGGTCTTGAATTGAATAACCGATTCAATGACTGTATTTCTCTGCTATGATTACAATTTAGAACTAAAATGAGTATTATCAATCTGCAGACTTATTTAATGCTAATAATAAATAATCACTTGGCCAAGTGGGAGAATGTTAGACTAAATATATTTAATATGTGACCCTTATGATTATTTATCTAATTGATCAACTAATTAAAATACCCATTTAAATAGATAATTATATGATGGACGTAATCGCCCTTACTATCCTAATTAGGGTTTCCCATTGGATGTATATAAGGAGATAAAGGCTCTCATTATTGACTAATGTTAACATCACAGCCAAATCCCTAACTCTTGGATTCGAGAACCTCTCTAGCCTCTCCATCTCATTCCATCCTAATCATACACCCTAAACGGGAACCCATTCAATCCGGTGCTGTCAAGAACGATGTCAAGAATCAACAACACTTTCACTGGATTTACAGGTTTCATCTAATCTTATATTCATTATTATTATTATTATGTTTTCGTATAAATGTTTAAATAAAATCAAAGGAATCGATCAACAGACAGTTCTGGTTTTTCAAACATATCATAACCGGAATTGGTTCCACATTTACCTAGCTAAAACAAAAACTGAAACCAACCAAAAACCAACCTAATTGGAGCGTTTCTTGATTTTATTTACCAAAACCGGAAGTGATTTGAAACCAGGATCCGTTCCAATAGGAAAAAAAATTGGTTTGTGTGCAAGTGTACATCTTTTAGAAGTAAGTAGAAAGTACGTGCGTTTATTGATAAGATTATGAATATCAACCTATAAAATGCAAGTATGACCTAATACAATGTACACAGTGATGACGGAGGGAGTAACATCCAAGTAATAACGATAGCAATACTAATTCAGGAGACGAAAGGCATGGACTTTCTATTCGAGCTAACGTTAGCAAGGGTAACAATACCAAGTCAATAAGGCTACAAGATGGAAATCAATGGCTTTCTATCTCAACTAACTTTAGCAAGTTGTAACGCTAGAGCCGGAAAGAAAGTGTCGAGTCGTTAAGAATCCTGCCACAGGAGGAAGGCAATCAGATAGATCCCAAAAGCGAAACTGGAGATCTTACCATTTACTTGAAACAAGAACATATGGTGTCAAAGTAAACACCTAGACAGTGAACTAGCATGATAAATGATCAGTTAATCAAACATTCTTTGTGAGCTATAGTCTTTAAAGAACCTAGCTTACTCTCATGTCCGAGTCTTGATCACAAGAGACCCCTCATATGATGAGGCTAACAATGTGTTATTTGTTTTCACGGGATCACCAGAGAAGATAGCCATGAAGATTGTTGCAGCAACATGTAGCAAGATCAAGATTCATAATTATGGTTGTTAGAGAAATTTAGTAATTAAACTTGGAAAACTATCAGGTCATGTATGAAATTACTATCCAAAATCAATATTTTTACCCTTTTAAGTTCAAGAAATTTGATCAAGGGATAATCTAGTAGTTGTTCATTGTAATACAAATTTCGATTGATTGTTGCTGTTATGCGCTTTGTTTTCTCTGTTAAAACGTTCGATTAAACTAAGGGTTTATCAAACACATGAACTGATGTAAAAGAATTCTATTTATAGAACTTTTAAAACCAGCTATGCCTTCAGAAGAATTTATGATAAAAACATAAACTAAAGATGACGTCTAAAAAAGAGAGTTTCAATTAGTAATTAGCAAAACCTAATGATCAGTATGACTGTTTGAACTATATAATGTAATTAATTAGCATAAAGACCGGTTTTGAAAATTTTTTTGTATTGTTATAAAGTTTGCTCCTTCAACAAAGCTTCATATTTTATAATAAATTATTTTTTAATTTAATTTTATAATATCAAGATTTTTTTTTTGTAAATCAAACATGTATTAAACTATTAATTGGTTAAAATTATCTTTGCGTGATTTATTAAAAGGGAAAATTATCAAATCAATCATAGTTGACCAGTTTTTTACCAAACTAATCACTCAAATTCCGGCCACTTAGACGCCTCTTTAGACGCTACTTTAGATGCACTTTTTTAGTACTTTTTGTAAACATACATTTTATATGGGGTGAATCTATTTACTTACTTTTGAAGGACATTTAAACGTTTATTTTCAAAATTACAGTGAAAAAGGGAATACCCTCTTGTATTCAATATCTATATGGGATTATGGGGTAAAGAATGTTCAAAAATAAGTAACAAAAAGTTTCGTTTGGTAACAATTGGTAGAAAAAACCCACAACCCCTTGGGGTTATCCTGTACTTGGAAAAAGAAGTAGAAAAAGGAATAAATATAGTGATAATTTGATTCTTCGTCGCCGTAGAAAAGGGGTCTTAAGACACCCATTTAGACCCCGACAAAGAGCCGACATGTGGGCCCGTATGTTTACAAAAAATACAGAAAAAGTGCGTCTAAAGTGACGTCTAAAGAGGCGTCTAAGAGGCCGGAATTTGAGTGATTAGTTTGGTAAAAATTTGTTCAACTATGATTAATTTGGTAATTTTCTCTTCTTAAAATGGCACATGACAAACTATTCATCTATCAAGGTAAATCATCGTATGAAAAGGCGCTATCGACAAGGAACCGCAAATCAAGGTATAATTTGCATCTATTCAAAACCCTGAAATCTTGTAAGTTGTAAATAAAAAATACAAGCACCGCTAATTCACATACATGGGTAAAGTACGTAGCTTCAAGCCATTATCAGATAAACAAAATTAAAAATCCTTACTCTTTTTAGAGGCACCTACTCGAGGACGAAGAACGGTCGAAAATGAGTACGTGTCTTGTGATGAAGGGCAAAACATGCAACCTCCACCATTTGTGTGACATTTTTTAACAGTCATACTATCATACTCTTGCTCTTACACTAAACCCAATATTCCTTCATTGTCTAGATTTGAACTCAAGATCTCCTTTTTAAGAGGAAATGCCTCTACCAAGTGGGCTAGTCCCATATTGGCACCATTTGTGTTAGGGGTGTTTGTGATCCGGTTTTATGGTTTTTAAGTGGAACCGCAACCGAACCGTTAACAACGTTTTTGAACATTGAAAACCAAAACCGAAACATTATCAAGTTTGGTTCCGTTTTGGTTTACGATTTGGGATTTTGATCTCGCTAAAAATAAAATCAAATCAATCCAAACCTTTATAGTTCAACATGAACTATTTACATCAAGTCCATAATGTATTTTTTTTAAATCTCAAATAAATCAAGAACTCAATATGTACATACACGCATATATATTAACATCTATGTATGTATGTGTTGTGCGTTAAATTTTCTACCGGGGATATTTCAGGATCAGGGATATTTATGGATATTTGGGGATATTTTGGTATATATATCTGACTAACCATTATCTTTGTGTATTCCTAATCTAGCTTGCGAGATTTCAGGACATTACAGGTTGTTATACAACTCATCATAAATCACGGAGAGGGGCTTCAACTGATTTAATTTGGGACGTGGCATCCAAGAGAGATTGACGCCATTATTTTGAACAAGTCTCCCACGTTTGGAAAGTGCCGAGATATTTGCAACTACCTTATGAACGTTGTTGAACGTTTGTTTGTATTTTCGTAGTATATAAACCGAGGCAATTGATCGATATAGGACACGTGAAAACACACTGATACACACAGAAGCTCAAATACTCTTAGCATCGATCAACTTGTGATTTTTCTTTGTATTTTACTTACTTATTGATAATAAAACTAGGCAGAGTGACCATTGTCACCTCCCGAGGTTTTTATGCCGGCAATCCTAAGGGATTAAGGGCTTTTCCTCGTATAAATCTCGTGTGTCTTGCTATTTTTATGTTTCATATTCTGAAATATCCTTAGGGATCCTCAAGGATATTCTGATCATAACTTTGATATATTTGCTTGTAAAACACAATACCTCACTTTTCTAATTCGTTTTTACTAAAAGTTAAGCTTGTTAATTTTTACCCGAAACAGTATGTATGTATGTATGTATGTATGTATGTATGTATGTATGTATGTATGTATGTATGTATGTATCGATATATCTATGTGTATATACATATATCTATATTTATATATACGTGTGTACACACATATACGGTTTGAGCGGTTTCGCGGTTTGGAACCGAACAGATTAACGGTTTGGACGGTTTTGCGGTTTGGAGCCGGACCGTGAACACCTCTAATTTGTGTGACATAACTAATGGAAATTCGAGCATAATATGAATTCTGATTAATGTGATTAGTTATTTAATTATGTTTTAACTATAATATAATATAATATGTTAATTATTTTAATTATCTTTTGCTAGTATTTTAATCTTAATTCTTAGGTTTCAAAAATTATTCATATGATCTCCAACTTTAAATATTTGTATCATATATAGATAATAATTAATATATTATTAATCTAGTAATATAAATTATTTAAAAAGATCAATTTATATTATATAGACACTTGATTTTAGTCTCCAACAAGACAACAACTAAATAATCTTCCATTACTTTATATTAAAAACATAGAAACTTAATCATATATTATCTTAAATGAAAACTCGAGAACGTAGACTTATATGAAGTCAAAAAGTATGATCTCAGGTCCCTACAAAATCTATTGTCTACTGATCTTTACGTTCCGTGACAAATGTGTTCGCATTGCAGCTCAAAACCATATCTATTATCTATTATCTATTATCTATTATATATTATATATTATCTACATCCATATCATCCATATCGATCTGTTCCTATCTACAAATATCACCCATCATAATTTAATTTATAAGTATAAAAGTATATAAGTTATAGGATAATATAACTCCTTTGTACGTAAGAAAAGGAACGAAGTAAACAGTTTTAAAAGTATTGGTTGTTTGATAGTTTTTCAATAATTTCATTAAAAGGTATATTTTAATCGATCAGATGTTGAAATTATTTGTTTTATTGAAAACGCACCTATTAATCAGTCAGCCAGTCAACCAACGAACCTATTAGGCATCTAGTTTAAAACATAATCTAAATGATTTAGATCTTTATTGACTTAACATTTAATGAATCAAATAACCCACAAATATTATATGTGACAAGTTAAGATAATAAAGAAAATGCATGTTATATTTGTGAGTTTATTATTTAAAATGATTTTGTATATGATGGCTCTTTATCGCAATAATTTTAATGTTATAACAAAACTATGAATGAAAGTGAAAATTACCGGATTTAAAGCATGTTAAAAGCAGTGTTGTAAGGAGAGTTTAAGGGGTTGTTTGGTAGTATCTGAACTATTAAGTGCTGAATGGTTAAGATGTCTGAATAATTAAGAGGGTCCGAATGATTAAGTGGTGAACCAGTTAAGAACGTTTGGTTAAAGGTCAGAATGGTATGTATTTTTTATTATGCATGGTATTGGTGCTGAATGACTAAATGTTGAAATGAATCATTAAGAGATTAACGCGCTGAATGCTGAACGGTTAAGAGGTAGCCTCTTAATGGTTCCACTAAAAGGCTATCAAAGAGCCCCTAAGTGATTCATATTTTTATTGATTTAACATTTATTGAACCAAATAGCCCATATATTTTATATGTGACAACTTCAAGCAAAAATAATGTAATTACATTTATGAATTTATTATTTAAAATGATTTTGTATATAAGGACTATTTATCACAATAATGCGATTATATTTGTGAAATTTGTATTTATATGGTTTTCAAAGTTTTTTCAACTTAAGGGGTTTCTAAAATTTACATCCCTATCTATATATAAGAGAAAGATAATTTGAAAACACCTCTTTAGTGTGAAAACTATAAAAGCCATGTAAAAATTATGTAAAAAAAAAGTTTTTTTATAATTTTTTTACAGCTTTGTAACATTAATTGACACATTTTTATAGAAAATAAAAAAAAACGACAACTAAATATTAAAAAAATATATTTTATAAACTCACGTAAAACATATGTAACGCTGCGCCCAGATATTATGTATGTTTTACATGCATGGATTTTACAAAATATTTTTTTTAAATATCTACACTGCTTTAAGTTTATTATATGTATGTCTCTACAATGAATCATTACAATTTTTATGTTTCTCTTTCTCGATGATCTTCAGAAAATTGCCTCGTGCTTTTCATAGTTTTGGTAAATCGCTAAAACCATTTATATCTACATATTTAAATGTTATAAAAGCAATTTTCTTTGAAATTATGGAAAAATATTTTGATGCCCTTTAAATTTTTTACCAAAAATAATGTTTTTTAGTTAAGTTGTTAACTAATATCGGTTATTAATTTAACATCTTTCTATATATATTTATGTATGTATGTGTATGTATAGAGCGATGCTCAATTAGAGTTAATTTAGTTGTAATCTGGGAAAAAAATCATTTATAATCAATGTTTAAAATAGTTTAAAAAAAAATACTTTCCTTTACTTAAAAAATTATTTTTATAGTAATTAAATCATGTAATTTTAAATAGTTCTTTTTGGCTATTTATAACAAATAGTTCTCATTTAAATGCAATATGATATATATATATACACACATATATAGGGGATTGTTCAAAAGAAAACTCCTACTAACCAATCAATTTTAAAAAAAAAAAATTCATAGTTTTTTATTATTAGCTTGGAAATGTTATAAACAAAATTTTTTTAAATAAAAATATGTAGATTACGAAGTTACGTATATGTAACCAATAAAGTTACACATATGTAACTCATATATGTAGTTTACAGGTTACATATATGTAATCAATGAGTTACATATATATAATAACATGAATTATATATTTTTTATTTTTTTCTTTTTGTTAACAAATATAACCTTATAATAAAACAAAATGTAAAACAAAAAATGAAACTGATGGATAACAATAATATTGTGATTAATTTTCTTAGTTTCTGCAAAATGGTGGTTTTTTTAGAAACCCTCCACTATATATATATATATATAGGGAGAGGTTCAAATGTTAACCCTCCCTTATAGCGTTAACCGCTTAACCCTAGCGTTTTTTGCCCGAATCTTAAAATTTTTTTCATGGTTTTTATTATGTAAAAATAGGGGGGTTTCTTTTTTGTATTTTTGCTAATTCATCACCGTTTAGAAGTTATTGTAAGTGTAAGTTACTTACACTTACTTACATTTACTGCATCAGATACGGATTGTAAGTAAGTGTAAGTAACTTACACTTACACTAACTTCTAAACAGTGATGAATTAGCAAAAACACAAAAAAGAAACCCCCCTTATTTTTGCAAAATAAAAACCATGAAAAAAAATTTAAGATTCGGGCAAAAAACGCTAGGGTTAAGCGGTTAACGCTATAAGGGAGGGTTAACAATGGAACCTTATATATATATATATTAGTATATAATACATATTAGAAGGACAAAATAGTAATTTGCTTAAATCTTTTAAAATTAAGAGTTTTACAACTCTTATAGCATATGATACAACTTTTTAATTTTAATTTAAATGTTTGTTTGTGTTTTCACTTTATCCCACATTGATAGCTTTTAAGAATTTAAGTGAAATACAATGATTATAAAAGAAAAACTCTTCAAAACAAATGAATCACTTATTGACATTTTTTACGCATTTGGTCTTTTATGTTAATAGTTAAAGTCACTTTTAGTTAACTACCAAGTTAAAAAACTGCTTTTGTTATGGTTATGACTCAAGAATGAACCATGCAAACTTTTAGAATATCCAACTTAAGTGTTGTGTTTTCCGCTGCAACGGGCACGTACTAGACTAGTATATATGTGTGTGTGTGTGTATATATATATAGGAGAAAGATAATGTGAAAACCCATCCTTAGTATGAAAACTATTAAAACATGTAAAAAACGTTTTTCTTGATTTTTTTTTCAGGTTTATAACATTATTTGGCAAATTTTTATTAAAAAAATAAAAAGTGCCGAGTAAATATTTTAAAAAAATATATTTTATTAACCCACGTAAAACATACGTAACGCGGCGCCCAGATGTTACGTGTATTTTACATTGTTTTAAAAAAATTTTTTTAAAAAATATCTACTCAACAATTTTTTATTTTTTTATAAAAATTTGACAAATAATGTTACAAACCTGTAAAAAAATTCTAATAAAAAAACATTTGTTTTACATGATTTTTACACGTAGTTTTCAAACTAAGGAGAGGTTTTTCAAATTAATTATTCCTATACATGCGCGCGCGCACACATATATATATTTGAGTTTTGAATACCATTTTTTGTCAAAATAAAAAGACAAAAGTTTATATTAACAAAATTTGGAATACCTAAATTTTATGACAAACTTGAAAAATTCAAATATTTATTATTTAATTTTTTGTGACTAAATAAATAATAAAAAAATTTGCTATTATCATAGTTTGTTTTTAATATATCATATCATTGCATGTTTTCACTTAAAATTACAAGATTTATGAGTATGTTCATCATACTCCATTAACAGGAAGAGGTTGAGAATGATGAACGGATAATAAAAATAGGATAGAAACGAATTTATTCATTCATACCAACAATTATCAACTAACAAGACTTGAAATTTGGTAATGAGATATAAAAATATAAAATTTAATAAAAAGTCACATCATTAGTTTTATTGGATGTTATCATGAGTTGATTGGATTATATGCTTACACGTGGTTGGAGTCAATAGAACCCCAACTTGTGTGGAAAACGTGATGGATTTTGCTTCTTGCCATAACCTTTCGCTATTCACTTGGTGCATTTGTTCGGTTTAAAGGGAAAATCATTGACAATTGTAACTAAACATTTAACCAAATAATCACATAAATTTGTTGCAGAAATGTTAAATGGACATAAATATAGGTTTAAACTTTAAACTTAAAAATCACCATATAGGCTTCACAAGCTGAGCCGAACCGAGCGAGGGTATGCTCGTGATCGGCTCGTTTTCAAACCGAGCGGATTGGTTCGGATTTGCAGAACCGAGCCAAATGTTGTGCTCGTTGCTTGGCTCGTTTTAAAACCGGGCGGCTCGGCTTGGTTCGGTTTTGCTCGGCTTAATAAAATTTAATGCCACGAATAACTATCAATTGCCATCGAGTTGGTTATTATAATTATGTATCAACACTTACATTAGCAGCTAATAATCCCAAACCATAAACAATCAAATTTAAGATTAAAGGAAGTCATGTTCTGTTGAAATAATCTCAAGCAATAACAAAATTTTTTCAAAACATAATCCAAGTAGTGTAAACCTCTAAAAATACATCCAAACACCCATAATAGTTTAAGTAAAAATATCACGGTTGGGAGTAAACAAATGGCTGAGTATTGGGCATTCGGGTATTAAATTCAACGTGAAAAATGAAATAAATGGATATAGGAATTAGATTTAAATTTTTGAGTATTACGTATTTTCCTATTTAGATATTGGGTCTTTTGAAAGTACTTTAAATATAAAAAAAATTATATTAGTTATACATTAATAAAATATTATATATATATAATTCAGTTATACTTTAGCAAACGAGCCAACCGAGCGAGTCAAACGAGCGAGCCAATCGAGCTACTATCCGAGTGAGCAACGAGCTAGCTTACCTTGGCTCGTGCTCGGCTCGTTTATAAACCGAACCGAGCTTGCTCGATTCGTTTAAAACCGAGCGAAATTCGAACGAGCTATTTTCGAGATTTTTCAGAGCGAGCGACGAACGAGCGACGAACAAGAAACGAGCGGCGAGCGATATAAGTAGATGACACGTATCTTAAAAAGTTGAAAAGGAAATGACACGTATCTTAAAAAGCAAATATTGAGTTTGTACTAGAAAAGTGAATATAAGTACATGTTTCACTTCTTTAAGGTTGTTTTTGTTTCTGTTTGATCACTGATATAAATTGCAAAGTGACAATATAAATAACTAACCAACAAACATTGAGATAAGAGAAAAATATAAGGAGAAAATACATTATTATTACTATTATTATTATATATATTAAATCTCATGAAAAAGAATATAAAGCCTTTAAATTTTTTGGATTTTACCACAAACTTTTGTTGTTAAAATGGACATGGACCCGTGTAACAAAATAATAATAAATTCATCAAAGTTATTACTTTATTTTTACATAAATCAAATATAAATAGTGAAATTATTTTATATTTTATATATTAAATCTCATGAAAAGGAATAAAAAGCCTTCAGGTTCTTTGGATTTCACCACAAACTTCTGTTGTTTAAATGGACATGGACATATATGACAAAATAATAATAAATTCATCAAACTTATTACTTATTAAACAAAAATCAAATATATATATATATATATATATATATAGTTAAATTCAGTTGTTAAAACACGAGATACAACACTTCTATGCGTAAAAATCTTACAATCCCTATCTGATATAAGTAAGTGTAAGTTACTTACACTTACTATAACTTCTAAACGGTGATGAATTAGCAAAAACACAAAAAAGAAACCCCCTATTTATATATAATAAAAACCATGAAAAAAAACAAAGATTCGGGCAAAAAACGTCAGGGTTAAGCGGTTAACGCTATAAGGAAGGATCAAATGTTAACCATTCCTTATAGCGTTAACCGCTTAACCCTAGCGTTTTTTGCCCGAATCTTTGTTTTTTTTATGGTTTTTATTATACATAAATAGGTGGGGTTTCTTTTTTGTGTTTTTACTAATTTATCACCGTTTAGAAGTTATAGTAAGTGTAAGTTACTTACACTTACTTACAATCCCTATCTGATGTAAGTAAGTGTAAGTCAGTGTAAGTAACTTACACTTACTATAACTTCTAAACGGTGATGAATTAGCAAAAACACAAAAAAGAAACCCCCTATTTATGTATAATAAAAACCATAAAAAAAACAAAGATTCGGACAAAAAACGTCAGGGTTAAGCGGTTAACGCTATAAGGAAGGGTTAACAATGGAACCATCCCCTATATATATATATATATATATATATATATATATATATATAGGGTTTGAATCCTTTGAAAACCCAATCTTAAAGAGAAAACCCTTAAACCCTACGTGGACCGTTAGATCAAAGTTATTTTAGATTTTAATTAATTAATCAGAAAAAACATGTGGTCCACAATTAAAGGTGAATATTTTATTGGGGTTTTTAAGAGTAAATTTACTCTTTTACCCTTTGAGGGGTATAATTGACTTTGTCTTTTTTTCTTCTCTCTCCACTCTCCTCTATATATATAATTTATATATTTAATTTTCCAGAATACTACACATGTGTAGTGTTTTATTTTTTGGTTAAAAAATTATTTTTTTAAATATTACAACTACAAAAATGTATAATTTTCATACAAAAAAAGTCATATATTATTAAAAAACCAAAACATATGCGCATTATAGGTATTGCTTTACAAGGTGTACTTTATGCACTAAAAGTTGTACATTTTTTATACTACACATGTGTACTTTTTCAGATTTTATAGGTGTTGCTTAACAAGGTGTACTTTAGGCAGTAAAATTTGTACATTTTTAAAACTACACATGTGTAGTTTTCAGATATCATAGATGTTTGCTTGACGAAGTGTACTTTACGTAGTAAAACTTGTACATGTTTATTGCTACACATGTGTAGTTTTTCAGATCTTATAGTAGTGTTTAGATCAAGTGTATTGTTTGTTGTAAAATTTGTACATTTTTATTTTACACATGTGTAGTGTTTTATTTTATATAATGACTTTTTTAAAAACATGTGGTCCACATTTTTATTTTTTGTTTTTTAAAAAAAATAATGACTTTTTTTTGTATGAAAATATACATTTTTGTAGTTGTAATATTTTAAAAAATATTTTTTAACCAAAAAAATAAAACACTACACATGTGTAGTATTCTGAAAAATAAAATATATAAATTATATATATCTCAGGAGAGAGAAGATAGAAGAAAAAAAAGAGAGAGGAGAGAGGAGAGAGAATCTGGTTAATTAATGAAGAGAGAGGAGAGAGGAGAGAGAATCTGGTTAATTAATTAAGAGAGAGGAGAGAGGAGAGAGAATCTGGTTAATTAATGAAGAGAGAGGATAGTTAGTGAAAATACCATTATACCCTTTTTATTTTATTAATTGAAATATAAAATAAGTTTGATCTAAGGGTTGAGATTGAGTTTAAGGGTTTTCTCTTTAAGATCGGGTTTTCATTTGATTCAAATCCTATATATATATATATATATATATATATATATATATGTTTATGTGATTTGAAAAGCTAGGTAGATATGTCCCTCTATTAATTTTTACTTGTTAGAAAAACAGTTCGTCTCCAACGTGAATTGTCGTTAAATGACTACGAACCCGCAACAATGCGCGGGTTGCACAATCTACTTATAATGATAAAGATAAATAATTGAATATTTCATTTAAGATATAATTAATTTAAATTATCGAATAAAACTACATAAAAATTTGATTCATGTATGAAAGGTAGGATATGGACCATGCATCAAACTTTTAAGAGGTAGAACAGATCTGATCATATTTTGACATGTAGAACACACTCATATCTATAGAATGAGATCAATAAGAGCTATCAGTAGCAAAACACACAGGTAGATCCTTTTCAAATGTAGGTTTTGCATTAAGAATCGGATTTCGATCGAAGAAATTTACGGGTTTCAGTTCGCAACTCGACGAAACCGTTGGCATTATCGGGAAATCTTCTTGACATGGTATATGATGAAAACCCAATGTGTACCATAACACTATGTCCTTGTTCTCAATCTCACGATTCCTGTTCAACACGAAAAAGAAGATGATTAGTACGATTTACTAAATCAAAGCGCGCTTAACACATAATCAGTTTTATGTTAAGAACCGCGAGAATCGTATAACGACATGTACATGTTTAATATGAGTTAATCACATGTTTAATATAAGTTAATCACATGTAGTTGGAGAAAAAATAGGGGCAATTATAACCATTTGTTATACATCAGTTGTACGTTGAAAGTTGGTTAAGTATATATATTCTTTATCATTGTTTTCTTATAAAATTGGCCCAACCTAATGTTACAAGCCCGTAAATTATGACAGAGGATCCCATAAAAAAACTTTTATTATTAATATTAATATTATTTGGGTAAAAAGGGTACAAAAGATCCTACTTTCTAATTTTTAAACTAATGGTTGAGATTAAAAGTTTTTGAAAAAAAAAGGTTGGAATGATATAATAGGAAAAGACATTCTCTTTTACATTTTTACAAAAGAGTAAATTACGGTTTTAGCTCTTGCCTATTTCAATCCAAAATAAAAAAAATTCTTTTATCAATGTAGTCTCTTCGGTTTAAAAAACCAACAGTTTTTGCCCTAACCATAGTTAGGTATGGGGTTAAAACCGTTAGATTAGTTAAGTTTAAGGGCAAAAACCGTTAGTTGTTTACACCATATGGGCTACATTGATATAATATTTTATTTGGGTTGAAATAGTTAAAAACTTAAACTACAAATGTCAAAACCGTAATTTACTCTTTACAAAATTTCCTATTGTTTAAACATTTATAACTTGTTACAATAATTATTTAAAAATAATCACAACATAAAACAACCATAACAGAGTTTAAAAAATTATTTTTATATTCTATATATATCAATATTGTATTAAAAAAAGTAACAAAAAAACTCTGATTTTATGATATAATTATTTAATAAAAGTTTGCCTGATGAAAAAGTTTTAAACATTTAAAAAACTAAAGGAACTTGAAAAATTAACAAATATACCCAAATTACCTTACTCATTTTCTACCATTACAATTTACACATACCAAAATTACTATATATAATTAATTACTATATATAATTAAAAAGCATGAAATTGAATAGTAAAAATATATATATTAAATAGAGTGTGGGTCCCAATGATATTATATATATATATACATATGTAAGTATGTATGTATGTATATGTGTGTGGTGTGTGTGTATATATATATATATATATATTAATAGTAACTAGGTTATTACCCGTGTGTTACACGGATTGAATATAAAATATTAAATAATTACTGATGAAAATGTAAAAATTGTGAAACAATATATGATATAAAATGATTAAATTATATATTAATAATTACTTTAAATAACAAAACAATAATTTTTTAATAACAATAGGATACTTCTTGATTTGTAATAATTGAGATTTTTAAACTAACTAATGTTAAAAGAATAATTAGTTAGTTTATTTTCAAAAATTAACTATTTCAAATTAAGATAATAAGCAGTATTTTTTGGTTATTAAAGTTAAAGAACCTAATTTAAAATTATCGTTAAACACACAAAGATAAAAAATGTAACTTATTTTATCATTTTTATAACTTTCGATATATATTTCATTTTGTTTAAAAAAAAATTGTATTTAATAAAACTTTTATTTTATCAAAATAACAATTTGAAATGTTTCCTATTTTTCCAAAATCTGATTTTTAGGAAAAAAATTTTTAAAATATGTTCCCTAATAAAATGAATTGATTTTGAATATACTAAAAAACTATTATAAAAGATAAATAATATCATAATTTATTGTTGTTATAATTATTTAATGAAAGAGATATTGTAAATTTATTTAATAAGAGAAAAAACTTAAATGAGAGCATAAAAAATTGACAAGTGACATTATGATCTTAGAAATGTGACAAGTGGCAAATGAAGATGTTTGTTTATTATAATAGTAAGATGTATAGTGCATAGGTGTCTGATCCATGTAATGACGTTCTAAAAGTTTAGACTTGGACCAGAAGAAGTTTTTTTAACTTTGAAAATTAGTAAACACATATGAGAATATTAAATTTGAGATATTTGCTTGCAGATTTGGGTTTTTATTAATTTTGAGAGTTTTGCTTATATATTTGGGTTTTTGTTGGTTTAGAGTTTATGTTTAGACTTTAGGGATTATGGTTTAGTTTGTGATAAGAGATTTATTTTTGCTATATAACTTATGTTTTTACAGATGATATATAATACCCGTTCTCGAGAGTGTACTATGATAACCCGCCGCAGGGCGCGGGTGAAATAAATCTAGTTATATATATGAAAACTCATGAAAAGAAATATAGCAATTTATAAAGTTTGGAATTTGACCCAATAGAATTATTTAAATTTTTAAGTTTTGTCACAAAATAAATAATCAAAGAGAAATAAGTATGGAAGATCTTGTATTTAGGACAATGTATGCAAGAAAGAACTACATATGAATTAACAAATAGGTATGATATGAAACTTATACTATCAAGCCATTGTACGCATGGAGAAAATATCATCAACTTCGGTTTTATTTGCTTCTTCTAGCTTTGGAGAGAGAAAGTGAAGAAAAACCCTAATTGTATTATCTGCTATTAGAAACATGATTTCATTTTATTACATAATTTACTTGTAAACCCTTGAAACATGTTTGACGACCACTTGATTATTTTAACTTCTTTAAAATGCAGGCTACCAATGATGTGATTATAAAAGGAAATGACTTTACAAAAACTAAGATTTTTAACAATAATTGCTGAAAGAATCTCAAATGTTTGTGAATTTGTCAACCGATTCGTTGAAAAACTCCTTCTCAGTATGCTATTGGACGATAGAACTACTATTTTAATTCCGCATGAAAATATCATTTGTTGTTTAGCAGTTTAGCGTGTCGCAACGCGCGCATGATTAACACTAGTATATAATTAAAATGCATTAAAAGGAATACTAGTTAGTGGGTCTCATTGATTATATAAAATCTTAAATATATTATATTATATATATTATTAAATTATTATATATATTATATTATTTGGATATTTGATTCGTTTAGTAACGTTTTGAAAATTTAGATTTAAACCATCAAAAGTTTTTTAACTTTAAAAAGTAATAAACAGAGATAATGATAATAAATTTGAGAAATTTGCTTAAAGATTTAGGTTTTTATTAAATTTAAGATATTTGCTTAGAGATTTGGTTTTTTTTTAAATTCAAACGGTTGATGAGATGAATGTTGTGAGTAATTTTTCTATTATTTTTATAACATATTTGTGAAGATTTTGTATAATTTTATGTTTTTATGAAAAAATTGTATAAAGTTTGTGATAAGATATTTGATTTTGCTATGCAACTTATGTTTTTACAAATAATGTATAATACACGTTTTCGAAAGTGTACTGTAATAACCCGCCGCAATGCGCGGGGTGAATAAACCTAGTAATTATTATTATTATTTATTATTATTATTATTATGATTATTATTATTATTATTATTTTTTTTTTATTATTATTATTATTATTTGAATTACAATCTAATATACTTCTAATGCTAGAAGTCTAGAACAGTGTTAACGAAGGACTCGAACTATTGATCATATCGTAAGAAAATCATTATATATACATCATGAGTACTATTGGATTACAAGCCTTTTGACAGAAAGAAAACATGTTAAGACTAGAGTTAGAAATAATACAAGAATTATAAGGAAAATAAAAAACACGCGTGACACAAAAATTGTTGTATTAATATCTACAAATCCACTAGGGTAATATTCCAAGTCAAAAAATCAATAATGTAATTTATTAGGATTAAACGCTTATTTAAATAATTTCTATGTATAAAAAACCAATTTGACGTAAAATAAATGCATCAAGTTAAATTACTTGGTAATCTTTATCATTTTGGGGGTTGGATTTTAATGTTTGTAAATTTTGGTATAGTGATTTTTAGTGTTTGTCATATATTAAGTTGTTTTTATCTTTTACGATACACTTTTGGTTGTACTATTTTTATTGGCGAAGGATAGTTAGAGTCCACAAGGGGAGGGAGGGAGGGAGGGTGGGCGGATGGGAGGGGAAGCTCCTCTTCACTATTTTTCACTTTTTAGTGTAATTTTATACGTTTTTCGTCCGAAAATTTATTACATGTTTAGTTTGCCCCCTAGATTTATGTATTTTCGATTCAAGCTCCGCCACTAACTGTTTTAGAGCCTGATAAATAATTTAAGTAATAAGATGTTACTTGTTAAAAAAAAGTTAATCTATTGAATATATTAACAAGAGTTTGATAAGGCTTGTTCACATCTTACTGTCCGTCACCTTATTTCACCTTATTTCTTGGTCTTCTTTGGGTAGAAGAACTGGTAACAGAGAAAAAAAATAGTTTTTTATATTAAAAATGTTTAAAAAATTATACAAGTAAATGTTCCATGTTTGTAATAAAAAAAATTTGTTTAACTCGGGTGAGGGAAGAAGGTTTGGGATTTTGAAAACGATTAGTTTAAGAAATAATTGATTATTCTATTGGATATTGTTATTGTTCCATAGATTTAGATAAATTGATTTGAGATATAGATTTGTAAGAAACCAACATCATTCTCATGAATGGTATTTTACAAACTTGATGAAATGATTAGTAAGATTGAACTTAGGGCCTTTAAAATTTACGAAAGTTTTATTTATAACAAGTTTTAGTTATAATATGTGGATTTGAAGTGATCTATACAATAGAATTTTTTGGATTACTTTTCATTTAACACAAAAACGAAATAAAAAGATAATAATAGATAAAAAAAAAATAATAGTTTGTAAATTACTTTAGAAAAAACGACCAACATTTTTTTTTATTTTCCTAATCTTTAAAATTGGTTGAGCTAGTCATGCTTGAGATATCGTACCAATATAAACATCTTATATATATATCAAGATTATAGAATTTCATAAAAATTGTATTTAAATAAATCCTATTTTTATTATCTATTAAATAATGAGATAAACCTCTTTGTTTTCGTACATTGGATTATTTTGGCTGTCACACCACCACTTTTTATGGATGTAGACTTGTTGTCGGTAACCTTAACAATCACAACTCATAAGTCATCAAATTCCAAATGTACAATAATATATATGACTACGAAAAATAGGACCACTGGTTGAATAATAATTCAATTTCTAAAATTTCTACTCACATTTATAGTAAACATAAATATGCACTAATTTTAATGTTATTTTAATTATTTTGTGAAAATAACGTTAAAAGCGTTGGGATGATCAACTTCAAACGATAACTTTGAGCCGGGGACTCTTTCGGAGCAGCCTCTCTGTCCCAATTGGGATAGGGGTAAGGTTTGTATCTATCCTTCCCCTCAGACCCTACTGAAAAGTGGGAATATACTGGGTAAGGTTGTTGTTGTATTTATAGTAAACATAAACTTTTTATGTTCAATGTATTCATCTTTCATCCATTTATCATAACATAACCAAAATAAACATGTACCTATAAACCGAGTCAACATGTCAAACCTAGCTCTTTCCACACACACACACACACACATATATATGTGCGTGTGTGTGTATGTTTTGAACAGTAAATGTCCACTCTCTCGGGATCACCCTAGCAAATATATCACTTTTTGGCCCGAAAAACACAGCGTGATTACCTGACCTACTATATAGATTAAATGTGAATGTTGATACATGTTAATCACCACTTTATATTCCAATTTGTTGCATTCATTACAAACTAAAAGCCGGTATCAACTTTATGATAAAATACTTATAAGTTGTTTGGTAGCATCTTAATAAGTTATTAAGAGGTTACCTTTTTATAAATCATAATTTTTTAATGATTAGTATGTAACTTTAACTCTTTAAGTCTAGATAGTTAAGAGATAATCTCTTAATCATTGAAACTTAAAGTTACTTTTTATTTATTAAGAGATTATAAACTATTAAAAGGTGCGCTACCAAACAACTGTTTAGAATTTTTATTTATTAAGAGATTATAAACTATTAAAAGGTGCGCTACCAAACAACTGTTTAGAATCTAGAATCAATAATTGTATAAAAATTCAACAGTAATTTTTTCCACCTAAAGTAGTCAAAACAATAATTTGTAACACACAACTAGTCAGAAAACCTATCTTATTCTTTAATGTTTGAAATTTTCGAACATCCTGGGGATAATATGTACACTATTTTATTCTTCAGGTAGAGAGTTAAAATCCAGAAGGAGACATATTCAATAGATTAACCCGGCTGAAGCGAAATGATCATATAGATTTAGAGTAGCATTAAATAGGTGTGCTTTCGTTCAATTAAAACCATAAATATCTAACAGGTGCTTATTTTTGTGGTTAAAAAACTGGACACGTGGAGATAATTGCAATGGGTCCCAATAATGTGTTAATCCAGTCACAGACTAAATGTAACTTTAGTGATTTTTTTTAATTCATTTTGGTGTTAAACATAATGTTTAATGTACCTAAAAGTGTTCTGGTAACTTGCTAGTTCATGTTATGTTTAATAAAATCTTTCTAACTTCTAAAAAATAAATCTGCTTGAGGGTCATTGAAAACACAACAAATATAAAGTAATTAATTGGTAATTTAGGAAAAATAACGTAATTAAAAGAGAAATTTAACCAAAACATTAAAAAAGTAACACCAGAAAAAAATAATAAAATTAAATACTTTCGGATGTTTATAAACATCTTTAGTTGTAATGGTCTAGTTAGTACTTACTACTTAGTAGTTGTATTCTGCATTAAAAATAAAAAAATCAAACCAAATAAAAATTAAATGGTTTGGTACTTTGGTTCTGTAAATCAACGAGTGGGCTTTTATTAATATGGCAAAGAATTATGGGGTTTTATTAGCCTGCCAGGCCTCATCAACCGAACCCAAAAACCCAATCTATAAAATATTGACATAAACCAGCAACTAGAGGTGGGCAAAAAAAGGAGACCGGGAACCGGAATAGACAACCTGAACCAGGACCGGTCATACCCGAACCGGTGGGTAAAAACACGTCCGGTTTTTCAGACAAATTAGAACCGGAACCTGGTTCCACCTATATCCGGCCAAAACCTGAACCGGGACCGGCCAAAACCCGAACCGTAACCGGTCAAAAACTGGTTGGAATCCGGAACCGGATCTTGACTTTGTTGACCGGAACTGAAACCGGTAGAAACCGTAACCGGTTCAAAAAAAACCCAATTTACGCGCCTCTACCGGCAACGTGGGGATAAAGCACGTAGCTTGGATTTAACATCATTCAACAAAGTGAACAAACCACTTAACTAATAACCAAATTTTTTTTTTTTTGCTTACCTAATTTAGTTGAATTAACACTGAAAATTGTTGGTGTTACCGTTCATGCCTAGAGGTGGCCAAACCGGGTCCGCTTCCAAACGGTTCCGTTTCTGGTCAACAAAGTCAAGAACCGGTTCCGGTTTTTGACCGGTTCAAATCGGTTTTTTGCCGGTTTCGTTTAGGGTTTGACCGGGTTTGAGGGTGGAACCTGTTCCGGTTCCAATTTTTCTGAAAACCCGGAACCGCCCGTACCACCGGTTCGGGTACGATGGCCACCTCTATTCATGCCCGTTGTATTTTGTATAGTATATATAATAATAAATAAAAATTATAGTAACTAAAGTTTATTGCTCTTGTTCCAATTAAGGTAAATTCTTTAGTTTTCTTCTAGTTCGAAGCAGCCTCTCTATCCCAACTGATATAGGAGTAATGTATGTTTCTATCCTTCCTTCCCAGGCCCTACTAAAAAGTGAGAATATACTGGGTATGTTTGTTTGTCTTCAGTTTTCTTGCAGGTGTTTTTAGTGTGTTTAAGATTATATTCTTTGCAAATGTTTTTATTATTTATACTCTGAGACACATGCTGTTGCATGCAAGGTTTCTTATGTTTATTTGTTTACACAATTTAAAACATTCTTTAAGAGTGTTATGTTTAAACCAAAAACTCACCGGCTCCTTAGCTAGCCTTTTATCATGTACATTTGTTGAAAATCAGGCTTAAAAAATTGATAAAACACATAGGTTTTTGGGCTTTTTTAGCTATATTAATCAACTTAAAAAATAAACAAATACATATTTTAAAACTAAAATATATTTAGCAATAGGTACTAAATAAAAAGTTAAACTCCCTCTCTCTGTATAAAATTTAATTCTGTCTAATTTAATTGCATTTCTTTGTATTTACAAAGATCAGTTTAGACAGATTTGCCATTCATGTTTGCTACATCAAGTTAAAACAAATTCAAAAAAATTGCAATTACTTAACATAAAAAGAATTTTGGTCCTCTGGCACACCCTTAATATATTCACTAGGTTATAAACCCGTGTATTACACGGATTTAAGAATAAAAATTAAGTGATTTTATATATATGTCTTCATATATTTACATAATAAAATAATTTTATTACATTCTTTTAAATTTGCATAATTATTAAAACTAAAAATATATGTTGTACCTTTTTATATTAAAAAACTTTAAAAATAAAAATTTATATAAAAATGTTCTTAGTGTGTGTGTATAACATTAGACATACACCATATTTATTATCATATTATAAATTATTAGTATTAATTTAGTGTATTTATGTAAACAATTTATATTATTAATAACATTAATGATGACCTTTTATCTTTAAAAATAAACATTTGTTTTTGAAATAATAGGAGAACGTCATGTGCCATTTTCTTGGAATCAATTATTAGATAAGTAGATTAGTATTAATTTAGTGTATTTGTGTAAAAAATGTATATTATTAATAACATTAATGATGACCTTTTATCTTTAAAAATAAACATTTATTTTTGAAATAATAGAAGAATGCCATGTGTCATTTTCTTGGAATCAATTATTAGATAAGTAGATTTGAGAGGCCCTAGTTATGAATCTCTGCACAACAGGGCAGAGGGTTTTCCTTTGGGTTGGTCTCAAGTTCAAATCTAACCTGAAACGTCAAATAATTGGAACGACTGAAGTCTCATTACATGAGGGCTCGAACTAGGGTAATGATGGTGGACCTAACATCGTTTTAAATAATTTAGTAATCTATTTTTAAACCAAGATACTTAAAGTTCATGAAATATGATCATTTTATACCCAAAACAATCTTCAATGCCAAGATTGATTGGTTCAAGTTTTATAGTTGAATGATCTTAAGCAACCTAAACAGCAAGTCCCAAATATGAAGACAAATTTTGAACCAACCCATTTACACATTACATCAAAGAGTTAATGTGGAGATCACCAATCAAGAAATGTGAGAATCAAACTCACAAAACAGTCATCACCAACTGTGATGATATTCTTCTTTTTCAGAAACAATGTAACCAAAATCTTGTTAATGTCGTTATGATTGTAGAGATCGAAATCGGAACAATCTAGGACTTGATTGTTTTGGAGGGATCACCATCTTCAACGATGATCAAATGGTATCATTGAGAGAAAGGCCTCCACGTTTCAAGAAAATCAAGATTTCTAATTGTGGGTATGACAATATCAAGCTCATGTTTGAAAGGAAATTAGGTCCTTTTTGGCTTAGTATTATATAAAGGAGTGTTGTTATGTTACCTCTTGTTCAAACATTACAAATAATCATGGTACGAACAAATTTAATAGGACCACTGTTGAATACCGGGTCAAGAGTCATTTTCAAGTGTTGAATTGGTTTAGAAACATTAATCACAGAGCCGGCCTCAAAAATCTAAAAAAGTTCGAGATCTAAGGTAGGGAAAAAAATTAGACCTTTTTAATTCTAAAAAACATTGATGTTTTATACTTTTTATATAAAATATATAAAAAAGAAATAAAAATTAAAATTCCAGCCTCCCAAAATAGGAAAACAGGCCCGGGGCAATCACCCCCTTCATCCCTCCCTTGAGTGGGCTGAGCCAGCCCTGATTAAACATTAGGTGTTAATGTAAAAGGAGTGTTTTAAACATTAACATTAGGTATTGGTATAGGAACCAATGAGGCAGTGCCTCAATAGTACTATAAGATTCTTCCATATGAGTTGGCTTCAAATCCCTCCTGCAGCGAAAAAGGGGTCTGAGTGGGGTCAGGGGGTTTTCCCAATGGGGTTTCTTCCTGATGTTGTTGTGGTGGCTCATGGGAGGTTCAGTTAACTAGACCTTGGTGACATGGCCTGGAAACAGTGGGCTCACACGATTGAGACCTTCGCCATTAAAAAAAAAGTAGGCCTGTAAACGAACCGAACAGTTCATTTATGTTCGTTTATTTAATAAATGAACGAACACGAACATAAATTTTGTGTTCGTTTAATTAAATGAACGAACATGAGCACACCTTGTGTTCGTTTATTTATGTTCATGAACAGTTCGGTTATGTTCGTTTATTTACGTTCGTTTATTTGTGTTCGTTAGTGTTCGTTTATGTTCGTTAACTATGTAATGTTAGTTTTTGTTCGGCTAGCTAACTAATTTATAAATGATATGTATTTATATTTAAAAGAATAGTCGTTTGTGCTCGTTTATACTTGTTCAATTGTGCTCGTTTATACTTGTTCAATTGTGTTCGTTTATGTTTGTTCAATAGTGTTCATGATCGTTTATGATTGTTCAATGGTGTTAAAAAAATGTCTATTTAAGTTTGTTCGTTTATTTTAGTTTGTTTGTGTTCATTTATGTTCATTTGTGTTCATGAACAGTTCGTTTAATTTATTAATGAACGAACATAAACGAACACGAACATATTCATTTTCTTAATAAACGAACACGAACACAAAATTCGTGTTCGTTAATGTGTTCGTGTTCGTGTTCAGTTAAGTTTAAATGAACGAACACGAACATTATGGTGTTCGTGTTCGTTCGGTTTATTTACAGGCTTAAAAAAAAGGTATTGGTATAGGAGAGGGTTTTAACATTAACCATTAAGTGTTAGTAAAGGGCCCAAACTTTAACTCTGCCTAGAGGCTGTTTATTAATGTTCTTTAGTATCTTTCAATCGGTAGATAATCTTTATTTCTCAAAGAAAGTTTGTAATTATGTTTTGATAAATAAAAATAAGTTTGATTGCGCCAAAATAAGAACTCTTTTTTATTATATTTGCTTCATATCCCATTTCGGAAATCGGGGTTATGTTGCTACCAGAGATAATCGATAGCATTTCCATGTGTTTTAAATAATATAAAAAAAGGTTATTTAAATTCATAAAAATAAAGGGAAGCCAATCATGAACACAGGATAAACTTTTATTTATTATGTAATCCAACCAATTTTTTTATTGAAAGCTTTTTCTAGTTAATTGAAAAATAATGAATATATTTAATGCATGATATTGTAAATTAATTAGAAATGAATTTATCATTGGATCACTTTTCTATCATCTTTAGAGTTTTTACTATGTTGATCATCATTCTTCCGAAGCAATCACGTGGAATCAAAATTATTGTGATTTTAAATTTGCAAGAAATTCTATTATTTGCCATTATGATTTTCGAAAAAGTAACATCTGGATTATTAATTTTTTAGAAAATACAATTAGATTATTAGATAAAACCAATGTTCGTCGAACCGGTCTCTTAACTAGTTAATGGTCAGATTAGTTGTACTAGATTTAAAAACTTGATGACGTCAACAATATTATATAAGTATATTTAATATATTTATATTATATATATGATATTTATTATAAAATATATTTAAAAAACCGGTTTGACCTCCCGGTTCCTTCAAAAACGACTCTGAGCACAACTGGCCCGTTCTTAGTACCGAATCCTGGTCCGACTGGCTGGTTCGGATTTGAAAACATAAAGTTTTATCTATAAGTTCCATAAATTGTAACTAACATGGGCAATGCCAGAATTTATTGCTTGTAAAACCATTTGGAACATTATATAAAACTGTCATCAACTTTACATCTTTTTTTTTTGAACGGCGAATGTCTCAATCGTGTGAACCCACTGTTTCCAGGCCATGTCACCAAAGTCTAGTTACCTGGACCTCCCATGAGCCACCACAACCACCCCACTGGGAAAACCCCCTGACCCCCCACAGACCCATTTTTCGCTGCGAGAGGGATTTGAACCCAAGACCTCCCATTTGAAAGAATCTTGAGGTACCATTGAGGCAATGCCTCTTTGGAATCAACTTTACATCTAAACAAACAATTGTTGCGTTAAGTTGTATCCAATTAAAGAAGGTATTAAGGATAATTTGTTGCATGCTTAAATGAAATTATGGAAACAAACAAATTACTCTTTTGAGGATTGCAACTGCCAAATTTTGATAATTTAAAAAAATGTTTTATAAAAATGAGAATTTCCTTAAACAAGTGATGTCTTTGAATTTGTTTGTAGATTATCATGGTTTTCTATATATGATTATGAAACAATTTATACAATCGTTTGTATATAACAATATACGAATATCATCGTTCGTAGATTTCCACCATCTAGTATTTACTTTGTCATCATGCGTGAATTGCCACTAAACACCAATAATAAATATTAAATATATATCCTTTCACGTAAACTCAAGTGATTGAACGAACGGGATAACACTTGATTAATATGTTGACTGAATGAACGGTATATATAACACTTGATTAATATAAAAGGATTAAACAACATATTCATATTATTATTTTGATTTATGATGTTCTATTATTGAAATTCAAGTGATTAGACCAACAAGATACTACCTAAATTAATTTAAAAAATCAAGTATTCGTGTTTTTCTCTTTAATTCCGTTATAATCATCACAGTTTTTTTCAAATGTTCTTAACTACACCAACGTAACAAACACTAATATGTTACAATAATTTTCCCCATTTTCAAAAAGCTTTCATATTTTTTTAAAAAGAATTTCTCTTACTTTAAATTAAAGATAAAAATGAATTGTGTTTAACAGTATAATTTATATAATAAAAATAATCATATAGATAAAAGTTATGAAGATTTTATAAATAAAAGTGCAAATTTTTATTACCTAACGAGCTATAATTACACTAATGTAAGGATTTGTGTTTAATGTTACAACTCGTTACATTAATGTAATTACGAAAATTTAAAAAAAAAAATTGACAACGTTGTACTTGAATTAAAGATAATAATTTGATGAGTTAAATGGAGTAATTTTTATTAAAAAAAATAAAAATGTATATAAAAGTTATGAAGATTTAAAAATAAAGGGTGTAATGAGCTATATTTACACCAATGTAACGATTTGTTTCTAATGTTACAGCTTGACACGTCAGTGTAATCACGTACAATTTGAAAAAAAAATTACAAACTATACTTCAATTAAATGTAGAAATGTGAAAAGTTTAATGGTATAATTTTTGTAAAAAAAAAATAACAATGTATACAAAAGTTATGAAGTTTTTAAAAGTAAGAGGGTAAACGTTTATTGCCTTAGTGAGTTGTAGGTACACTAATGTAACTATATGCATTTAATATTGTTACAACTTGTTACGTTAAGGTAATTAGTAACACTTTGAAAAATTGGATAAGATTATAGTTGAATTAAAGATAAAAATATGGTAAGATTATACCTGCACTCATCGTAATCCGCACCCATCGTAACTCGTACATGTTCTAACCTGTTACCCAACCCAACTCAGCCCATCTATTTTGCCAAGCATAAGAATAACTTTAGTTGTAATGTATTTTTATTATGATTTTATATATGAAATTTAGTTTCATCGTCTTTTTTTAACATGACCTGACCCGGTTCAAGCTAACCCGATTTGAACAATATGTATATATATATATATATGTATGTATATAGGGACGTATTCTATTGAGAACTAAAATTTTGGTAGGAACTAAAGAACTGCATAATACACTTGTATATTATGCATAAAAAATTTTAAAATAGCAAGAGAAAAAAGTGGAGCAATTAAAAAACCGACTCATGTATAAAACTTAAAGCATAATGTACAAGTGTATTATGCAGTTCTTTAGTTTCTACCAAAATTTTAGTTCTCAATCGAACACGTCCCTATGTATATATATATATACCTGTATAGATATATATATGTATATATATACTAGCATGGTGCCCGCGCGATGCAGCTGTAAAATGCAACACATAAGTTGGGTGATTTTAAAGATTTGTCTGGTTTGGTTTTGAGCTATAACCATAACAAAAACTTTTTTTTTAATTTATAGTTAAGTAAAAGTAACTTTAACTCCTAAGTCAAATGGACCAAAAATGTCAAGAATTTATTCAATTGTTTTTAGAGGTTTTTATTTTATAATCACTCTATCTCACTTAAAATCTTAAAGACCATCAATGTGAGATAAAGTGAAAAGAGAAACAAAACATTTATGTTAGATTTAAAAATTGTACATTGTGCTTTAGGAGTTGTAAGACTCTTAATTTTAAGAGATTTAGTTAAATTACTAATTTGTCCTTCTAATATGTATTATATAGTACTATAGATTTATATATTACATACCGAACATTAAACAACTTAAAAAAAATCTGTCCCTTATAAAAAAAAATTCTAAATCCGTGAGTGTTTAATAGAAACAAGGCCCATTTTTAAGGATGTACAAGTTGTGTGATAGCACATAACGGATGACTCATATCTATAGAGACCAATTCTTCTTTCGTTTAGGTATTGTAGGATTGCTAGTTATTAATAAAATTAATATGCATTTGGCATTTATTTTGATGAAAACCATCTGTTTTAATCATGTTAAATACAATTTCTTTTTATGTATTAATTTTATTTCCTTTATAGTTATCATAACTACGATCGATGAATTTTTTTATCCATATATGGCTTATTTGTAATGGTCAATAAATTTGAAATATAAGAGACGACCCTGAAGCGTGGGTCATAGAAGTTGATCGGCATAAATTAATTAATTAAGATAGATAAGTGTTGAACATGATGGATATTTGTGCTCGGTCAAGACCATGAATATATCAAAACAAGAAATCCTATATATAGGGGTTGGATTCAGTAAAAAGAGATTTTTGTCTAAGAAGAGTAAGAAGCAATAGAAATTTGACACGTGGCATAATCCAGTACAAAAAACATAATCCAGTACAAAAAAATAAGAATCCAGTACAAAAAATAAGAATCCAGTACAAAAAATAAGAATCCAGTACAAAAAAATAAAAATGTATTACAAAAAACACAAAAATCTAGCATAAGTAAAACGAAGAACAAAAAAATATTAATATAGTATAAAAAATAAAAATCTAGTACAAAAAAATGAAGTTATACGTAAATTATCATGCCAAATTTCAAATTATTATTAGTTCTTACTCTTCTTAGGCAAAAATCTCTTCTTATTTGATCTTTTCCCCTATATATAATCCAAACAAATTAAATCTATATATAATTAAAATATTTCAGAAGTAAATATGGTATTAAGTTTAATGACTGAATTGGTACTAAGCCGGTTAAAATATGTTTAAAAATCTATTGCTACAAATCAATAAACAAATAAAAGGATGTAACTATTTTATTAATGAAAACCTAGTTCTAATATTAATTTTACCAGTTAAATTTAAACTTAAGCATTGTAAAATTGAAATTAAAACCATGTGAAAAGAAATTAAATAACAATTTATTTAGCAAACAAATCATGTTCTAGAAAAAATATAATCTCCTGAAGGGAAGTGAATTTTGTAGAGAACGTAGATGGGGCAATCCCATACATATTCAAACATTCTCGTTTTTTCTATGAAAACACTTAAAACATAACAAAAAAATTTAACGAATATACATATACATATATACACACACGAGTATAAAACAAACTATTATAGGTAAAAAACAAAAAATTAAAATAAAATGAAGGTATTCGCACGTTACTACATCAGTTAAATATTCTTATTCAATGAACCTAAAAAAAAATCCCTCCTTTCACCCCGAAGGCAAACTCAAATAAAAAAAGAATATTAACATATACCGTTATAAAATAAACTCCTATATGATGTACGTTGAACTCCTATAAACCTATCATTACGCATAGAAGGAAGGTATAACATTAATTTTTTTAAAGCAATATCGGATTAATGGATGTCTCATTCTGCATGCTATCGTGACAAATAGAGAACTAAGATGTGAAACCACTTAATATCTCCTATTATATTATTATATCATTTTAAAATATCAGAAAGTGTCAATTCTTGTTGTAATTTATAATGTCTACTATTATATGTTTGTCACATATTAATCAAATTGATCAATTCTTAAGATAAGATCTAAGTTAAGATTGTCTAATTTTTAACCCAAGTAATCATGTATTTTCTGACAAGATTTGTACTTACAAACGATCATCTCAAGTTGACAAGTTGAGAACTTCAATATGTAATTATTTACGTGTTTAAACTAAATCTTTTATTTTATTATTATTTTGTTTATGTTAACATTCTATTTATACGTTATAAGCTTGTCGCGTAATTATTAAAAAAAACAACCAGAAACAATACAAATAAATAACGAAACAAACACACACACACACAACATGAATTTTTACATACAACGAAAACAAAATACAAAAAGACAAACTAAATTATGATCCTCCGGATGGTCCAGTGGACGACCCGTCGTCTAAGTAGACACATGGCTCAGGTAACGGACGAAGTTGTATCCCGTCCCGTTGCACAAGCTCTGAAACGGGGGTGTTCGCAAATTAGGGCTAAAACCCACCCAGAAGTTCACGTGGTTCCTCCCTCTTCGGTTAGTGTTCACCCAGAAGTTCACGTGGTTCCGCCATTGTTACACTAACCGAAGAGGGAGGAACCACGTGAACTTCTGGGTGGGTTTTAGCCCTAATTTTTGAACACCCCCATTTGGAGTAAATCTATGAATAAGATACGATAATACGTGAATAGTTAGTTTTATGTTTAAAAATAACAAAAGATCAAAATACCTAGAATACCCATCACATGTTTTGCACATGACTATATTTTACTGGTAAATCTAACCGAGGTTAATGTAAAGGTTGAAAGTTGAAACAACTTAAATACTTAAAGGTTGTTTAGCGTAATTAATATAGTTAAAGGTTCATATTTGTTATTTATAACAAACATAAAGGTTCAAGTATGTAATTTTGTCTTAATTTAACGATAATTAGTTTTCAAAAATAATTTATGTAAAGCTATTGTATTATATTTTTAAAATATTTATTAATAATTATTTAATACTTTGCATTTAACATTTGCAATAAATGAGTCATTATATTAGTTTTATATATTTTAAAACCAATCTTTCCTCGTTCATATTGATAATATAGCTACTTTGAATCTATCTATATTTTCTTAACTATATTATAAAAGCTTATGGTTTCGAGTTTCTTCAGTTGTACTTGTTAAACTTAAAATGCTACTTTCACTATAACAACAACAACCTTACCCAGTATATTCCCACTTTTCAGTAGAGTCTGGGGAGAAATGATAGATACAAACCTTACCCCTATCCTCAATTGGGATAGAGAGGCTGCTCCGAAAGAGTCCCCGGCTCAAAGTTATCGTTTGAAGTTGATCATCCCAATGATTTTAACGTTATTTACACAAAATAATTAAAATAACGTTAAAATTAGTGCACTTTTACTTTTGCCCTTAAGGGCCCACACATATATACATTATATGCGTGCACCGCAAATGGGCGTATATAAAAGATACCAAATTAAAAAATTGAACTAAATTTTAAGATTATGTGTCACTATAATCTCATCTTTACTTAAGATAGCTGCCACGTAAACAATTATTCTTATCACCACATATTTGCGTACACATGTTTAATTATCATCTCTTTTTACATACACATAACTCACCTTTCATACACCCAACACTCCTTTCTCTTCATCTCACATACTCATTGTTTACCTTATGACTGAGCTCACGACTGACTCGCTAGCCTATCACACTGACTTCATGCTAGGTGTGTTACAGAGAGAGGGGCATGACCAAAACTTGGTATGATGGTCACCCGGGTTCTCACCAGTGGCGGATCCAGTAATTTTTTCTAGTGGGTTCACTATTTTTAAACGCTTTAATTAGATAGAACCGAACATAAAACTTTACTGGTCGATTTAACGGTTTCGGGTCTTGTAATATTCATCACGTAATAACCGTGCGATATATTAAGTTAATAATAAAAAAAAACCATTGTCGCTAAAGAGTACAAAGATGCGGAGTGAACACTCATTTAATATTTTTGAGCTCCAGACCAAGTAGGAGTCAAGGGGGTTGCCGCCCCCCTTGCGGGAACCTAGGGGCAGCGTCCCTGGTGGGGTCCAAGGGACTAAGCCCTTGTGACGGTCCCTCTGGCCAAGCAACAAACAGGGGGCAGCGTCCCTGGTGGGGTCCAAGGGACCGAGCCCTCGTATTAAGTTAATAATAAAAAAAACCATTGTCGTTAAAGAGTACAAAGATGCGGAGTGAACACTCATTTAATATTTTTGAGCTCAGACCAAGTGGGAGTCAAGGGGTTGCCCCCCCCCTTGCGGGAACCTAGGGGAAGCGTCCCTGGTGGCGTCCAAGGGACTGAGCCCTTGTGACGGTGTAACCCCCGGTTACTATTCAACATTATAAAATAATATCAGAGTTGGTCTCAGCAAATTTTTTTCAATTTTAAAACCTTGTCTGACCCTCTTTATTTAATAATATTAAACAAAGTTTAACGCAAACGTAAACGTGTCACACATTTTACAATACTTATTTACATAAGTAAGTTTAAACCAAAATTTCAAACGTTTGCAACAAGGTTTGTTTGTTCGATTCCTGCTCCACCTCGATCCTTACAGCCATGTACGTCATTTTTGACCTACAAACATCACACAATAATTCCCATTAGTTCATAAGAACTAAGTAAGTAAACCCCAATGGTTTCTCAACAACAAAATGTAAAATACATTTTTCACAATCAATATTTAAACTGAGTCATTTCTATTCGAATTGACTCTCACAATATAAAATATCACATTACCAATCATCAACTATTGCTCACAATAGTTTAATCAATATTACACTATGGGGTTCACATTCCTGTGCTTCCACCATAGCCAATTGCCAGCACCTCTGGCTATCCACTATTGTGGAGTCATAAATAATTCAAGTCTTAAGATGTTCACCAACCGGTACTTCCATCTAAGACAATTGACAGCACCTCTGTCTATCCACCATTGTGGAGTCATATATAATTCAAGTCTTAAGATGTTCACCCACCGGTACTTCCATCGACAATTGACAGCACCTCTGTCTATCCACCATTGTGGAGTCATATATAATTCAAGTCTTAAGATGTTCACCCACCGGTACTTCCATCTAAGACAATTGACAGCACCTCTGTCTATCCACCATTGTGGAGTCATATATAATTCAAGTCTTAAGATGTTCACCCACCGGTACTTCCATCTAAGACAATTGCCAGCACCTCTGGCTATCCACCATTGTGGAGTCATATTTATTTAGTCTAAGATGTTCACCCACCGGTACTTCCATCTAGACAATTGCCAGCACCTCTGGCTATCCACCATTGTGGAGTCATATATAATTCAATCAAATTACTATGATGTTCACCCAACCGGTACTTCCATCATAGAAGTCCCACACTATTATTTACCAAGGTATTGGATTTATCATAGGTTGTTGAACTTTTATTATTCAACATTCCCCTATCACCAATGCCATATTTATTATATAATTTATTCAACAACAATTTCAATATTTATTATGTGATGTCATAGTTGTGGGATTACTTACCTTAATCAGATAAGAGATTAGCAATTGCAGGCTCCTTTCCTGCTCTATGACTAGTGGTTTGACTTCCACTACCACCACCTAGTTGCAAAATACATATATACAACTAGTTTCAACACGTATAGCACATACAATCAAGTTTAACACACTTGACTGATTTGACTTCCTCAAAGTCAATTCATCACATAACTGACTCTATCTTACTACATTTAGCAAGTTTTAGTCAATTATCACAATTAATCATATTTCATGCCTCCCCAGGCAATTTATCAAATAATTGATGTTCATTATATTAGTTACGATCTTTAATCACTTTTATTATTATTTTTTATTTTTAAGATCAAAACTATTAATAATGGTAACATCAATTCATCATTTAATCTATGGATTATAATCCATAATTTATTTGAAATCATATTCAACCCATCCTGCTAGTTATCACACTATGATATGGGTTTCATAACAACCGGACATTATCCCGGCTTCAAAACGAAGATTTCACTGTCAAAATATCAAGTTTTTCGTTTCTAACAATTCCTAGTTATCAACTAAGCAATAATCAATACCCATAATCATACTATTACAATCAAAACTAGATTTAATCCACACAATATTAAACTAGTAGGATAAAACAAACCGTTACCTGATCTAACGGATTTCTATAGTTAAAACAACGATCAGGACTCGAAAACACGTTCCTATACGCGATCTGGATGATCAAAAGCCTTTGAAATGGAGTTTTGGCTGTTCAAAAATGGCTAGGGTCGTCTGGAGTCAAGAACAGGTCGAGAGATAAGAGAACAGCTTAAAAAATATGCAATCTGATCGTTTTAAAACTTTTTTGCCGACATATGTCCTGGGGCGCATCGCCCCAACTGGAGGGCTGGGGTGGGGCGTACCGCCCCACGTCATCTGCGTCACCAACTTGATTTTAAACTTCTTTTCGCGATTCCGGGAGTATACGAACTCCGTTTTGCGCACGGTTTTCGCCCACGTTCATCATTTTTCACATACTATCAATCCCCAATAACAAAAGTTACTAAATCCTCGTGGATTTCAAGCACGACCAAATGTGCTCTTGCCATTAATGACGTAATTCTTACATATTTTCAAATCACAACAACCACAATCGTTTGATTAACAATTATTCACAATACATTCATTATTAAAAACCGGTTGTTACAGACGGTCCCTCTGGCCAATCAACAAACAGGGGGCAGTGTCCCTAGTGGGGTCCAAGGGACTGAGCCCTTGTGGCGGTCCCCTTTGGCCAACCAACAGACAGGGGTCAAGGAGGCAACACCCCTTGTGGGGTTCGGAGCAATGCCTCGAAACCAAAACGAAATTTTGGAAGAAATATTGATTTCGGAAAGTGATTTTAACACGATCATACTGAAATCCAAGCATTGATAATCGAGAAGTCTCAAACAAAGATTACTTAATCCATTCAAGTTGACAAACTGTTGGAGAAAAAATACGGTAAGGATTCATCCTTAAAATATTAATGGGTTCACTCTACCTTTTAAGCCTTTCAAAAAAAAAATTCCTACTAACGCTTCGAGACGCGGTGGGTTCCGGTGAACCCACACCTTGCTACTTGCATCCGCCATTGGTTCTCACGTCTGATTACAGTTTCCAAACAGCTTAAGGCTATGTGTAGTGGTACATACCACACATGGCCGTTTCTGAGAAATTAGGTGCCCTGTGCGAATGTTAAAAATGGGCCCTATGTGCGCGTGCGCACACACAAATTGACGATAATTAAAACAATAGTAAAAACAATATAAACAATTGTTTTAGCAAAATGATGCATTTCAATGTTTCAAATAACTAAATAAAACGTGACGTTCTTCTAGCATTTTTTGATGCAAACTTGTTGATTAAATCTCATAATCCACATTGTCTAGTATCTTATTCTCAATAGTATAACTGTCAATTCATTAAGTCTTTCTTAAGACATTATCGATCGTAAGTATAACTTCAACAACTTCAATTTTGAAAAACTTCTTTCTGTATATGCTACAGTTCCTGGAATAGTCAACAAGATTTTATATGCAATTGATCTATTTGAAAAACAATTGACTTGCTAATATATAATTTTTTTAAAAAAATATAGGGTCCCCTAAGAATTTGGGCCCTGTGCGGTCGCACCTCCCACACATGCTCTAAGACCCCCTTGATACCACATTACTTCACGTAGGTACCACATAAACAACAATTACCATCACTCCTTCATCCTCCATGTCATTACCACTTGTGTAATCATCACCTCTCATCAAGCCTCATCACCGCCCTCATTTTCCCCCTTTATTCCTCCTTCACACCATGAAGGTGGTCACGGATTGTTATCACAGGGTGGTCACGCCTCTGCGTCTAGTGGTGGATGCGGATGATGAGGGCGTGATGGGAGGTGGTCAAGTCTTGCTCACGTCGACACGGATGAAAAAATCTTCCACGGCGGTGATTATTCCACTTCACACCATAAAAGTATAAATTTATACCGGAATATGCTCCGACAATAAATGCCATTCTCTCTCTCCTCTCAATCTTTCTCTCTCTACATCAACAACCCAAATACACTTATCCTCCTCATTCTCCCCCAATTCAAACCCTAAATCAAGCCTCCACAACCGACATGCCAGACCACCACCACCACCACCACCGTCTTACCGGCAACCACCCATCGCCACCCAAACGCAGCCCCAAACTCCTCTCCATCTTTCTAAAATTCGTAGTCATGTCCCTTATTATATCCCTCTTCCTCCTCTTTATCGGCCTTGCCGCCATCATCCTCCTCCACCTCCTCCTCGCCGGCTCTTTTCTTCACCGTCGACGGCGTCGTCTTCTCTCTCGCTCCGCTGGAGACATACAGAACCACCTCCCGCCGTTCAAATACTCCACCGCCGAAGATTCTCCGGTCTCCGGCTCCGAAGATTGTTCGATTTGCCTCGAGCGTTTTAATGATGGAGAGATCTGTAGGGTTATTCCGGTGTGTGATCACGTCTTTCATGCGCGATGTGTAGATAGGTGGTTGATGAAGGTACCCAATTGCCCGATTTGCAGGACCCGGGTCCGATTAGACACTGGTACGGCGGTTGATTCGCTGAATGGTGATGATGAAAACAAGTTTTTATGGGCTATTGGTGTAGGTAGGTAGGTAGATGTCAATCAAATAATCGGAATTGCTAATGTTGAATCAATGTAATCAATTCCAAATTTGATTTGGGGGTTTTCTGATTGAAGCGTGTCTTCTTAGAATGAAGATTCATGTTTCTTGATGCATGTGAATGAAATCAATTATAGTTTTTAGTTTTCTAGTTCTTGAATCTTGATTTGATGTAAATTGGTGATAAATCTCAGATTCAGTGGATAAATATGACTGTTTTTAATCAATCTGGTTCAGTTTGATGATTTATTGTAAATAAATAGACACAAGGTTGTATGCTAGCCAATGTTTAACCGGACCGGACGTCTTATTGGTTACCGATTGGACCGGATAAAAAACCTTGTCAATAAATATATAAAAAACTCTAAAAGAATTCTACAATTATAAAAATATTTAAACAAACATAATTAATGTTTAAACAAAAATAATTATGCAAAAAAAAAAAAATACAATGTTTAATTTTACTTAAAAAGAAAATAAAAGAACTTGAAATCCGGTCCGACTAGTGAACCGGCTCAACCAGCTGGTTCCTTTGAGGGCGGTTCGCATGTTGCTTTTGAGCCGGTCAATCCCCCGATTCTCAGCCTGACCAGCCGGTTCGGTCCCGTCCTGAAAACACTGATGCTAGCAACTCTCAATTTTTTTTAACAAAGTAAGATTTAAACCTTTACCCTATTTAGAAAAAAGTACTTTATAATCACTTAATTGATCATTAAAAAATTTTTTTTTAATAGTTTATAAACTCTTAATTAAAAAGTAATTTTAAGTCTTAATGGTTAAAAGACTATTTTTTAATATTATCTTTTGATTATTGAGATTTTAGGCCATGTTTGGTAGCCTCTTAATCTCATTCAAAGGCTACATCTTAATGGTTCATAGCATGTGAATAGTTAAAAAATATCCTTAAATCTGAATGGTTAAGAGGTTGGTAATGGTTCATAACCTCTGAATAGTTAAGAGGTAACCCTAAGTCTGAATGGTTAAGAGGTTATGAACCATTAAAAGGTAACCTCTTAGTGTTATTCAGATTCAAACAAACAACCCTTAAGACTATCTTTTAACCACTAAGATGCTATAATTTATTAAAAGATAATATTTAAATAACCATTAAAACCTATTTTACAGGCCCCTCAAATGTTGTTGTTAAGATAGCCACTATAAGATCTTGTAATTTTACTACCTTATCCTCCTTTGGGCCATGCCCATTTTTATCTTTTTCATATAGCCCATGCCTATGTGTTTACTAGTTATATTCAAACGGATGACATTGCTTAAAGGAGTCTTTACTATTTTCACATGATATCGAATAAGGTGGTAACGAGAATTCAAATGCTTCGGATGTGCTGGGAAGAAAACCCTAGCGCATTGTAAATTTGTGCATTTTCTAATTTTTAAACATAAATAAATTTATTATATTTAATAAATCAAAATAATTATGGGACAATTGTCACAAATATAGAGTATTCTCATGCAAATCTTCACGCTTCTCTCTCCTAATAAATACACAACTTTAATAAAAATTAATTATATAATATATATTCTTTATATCTTTTTTAATTATAAAAATACTTAATATTAAAAAATATATTACATAATAGTATTAAATAATAATTATATTATATATACCTTTTATAATCAAAAAGGATTTCTTAATATAATAAAAAAATATTTTCATATTAAAAAGCTCGCTTTTAAAAAATCAAATTATTATAAAATATGAAAATTTTCCAATAATTTATCACTCATAAAATCTTTTTTATAATTTGAAAAAACAACTTTTTAAAAATGAAATTTTAAAACCAAACTTTGAAAAATAAATTTTTTAAAATACAATATTATTATTTTATTTTGTATGTAATGTTGATCATATTTGAAATCATTAAATCATTTAGAATTTTTAAATTTATATTATTGGATAGTTATTAATTTTTATTCAATACGTGTAATACACGGGATACTTACCTAGTATATAATATACAAAGACTTTTAAAAATTTTGTGCCTCTAAAAAAATAAACACTGGACAAAGGTCGGGTTTACCTATTTCTAGGATCGCCCATGGTGTTATCTAAGTACTATCATGTTCAATTACATGCAGTCTGGTGATTGAATTATGTGCTATTGGTTTTTGTTAAGTTTGATGATAAGATACTAATATGCCAATGGCGTACGATATGAACATATTTTCGTTTGTTCAATTGCATTTACGAGTGTTTGTTTCTGTATATATTCATTTGTTTTTATTGATTCGTTTGTTTTTTCATATATTTATAAGAATTTGTTCATATATATATATATATATAGGGGTAGGATCAAATAAAAAGTGTATTTTGCCTAAGAAGGCTAAAAAGGATTTTTAAAACATTTAAAACCGACCCAAACGAACTCCGATTGAGCTCATTTTGATGGCATTGGAACCGTATTGTCGAACTCTATAATATTAGCTTTTAAGTTTTAGATTTAAAGTTTATCTATAAAGTTTAGGTTTTAGGGCTTAATTTTTAACTTTTAGGTTTTATCTTTAGGCTTTATTGTTTGAGTTTAAAGTTTAGGTTTTAGTGTTATGGTTTATGGTTTGGGTTTTAACGTTCCGAAGAATAGGGACGTAAACGAGTCGAGCAACTCGAGCTTGAGCTCACTAAGGCTCGGGTTTGGCTCGTTTTAACATTTGAAAGTTCAAGCTCGACTTGTTTATTGATTAATTTATTTTTTATTATTAATTTATATATATTTATAACTATATTTTTCAAAAATAATATGCTATTTTATTAAATTTATCATAATTTTCTATATATATATATATATATATATATATATAGGGAATGGTTCGGTTGTTAACCCTCCTTATTGCGATAACCGTTTAACCCAATTAAGCCAATTAGAATATGACATATCATCCATCATAATTTCTCAAATGAGAGGTAACTATGGTATTTCATACCTTATGATAATTAATGTTTGTACTGTTTTTTTGACTTTTTCTACCCTCTTGAATTTTTGAAAGTATCAATTATTAACTTAACAAGGAAGCTACAAATTAATTCTTCATTTTTTGAACGACGTAAAGTAATTATCTACTTATTAAACAAAAATAAATATCATCTTCTCCATAACAAATCACATATTTTTATTTCTCCATAACATTCATCACAAGCATTAATAAAAATGCACAGAACGAGATGCATTCTAGTAAGAACCATCATATTTTGCTTTGTCATTTTTGATAATTTCTTATTTACCTTCATCAAATAAAAATAAAAAATAAATTACACTTGCATTTTTAAAACGTAAATTTACATAAATGAAATAATATATTATATAATTGCTATGAATAAACAGAATATACACAATTGTTATAATAATGTATGTTGATGTAAACTGATATAAGTGACTCTGCTACGTCGATGTAAGTTGTTGTAAGTTGATATAAATGACTTTGTTACGTTAATATAAGTAGATGTAAGTAGACGTAAGTTGACGTAAGTTGCTGTAATTTGATGGAAGTCGTCGTAATTTGATGTAAGTCGTTGTAGGTTGATTTTAGTCGATGTAAGTTGATATAAATGACTTTGTTACGTTAATATAAGTAGATGTAAGTAGACGTAAGTTGATGGAAGTCGTCGTAATTTGATGTAAGTCGTTGTAGGTTGATTTTAGTCGATGTAAGTTGTTGTAAGTTGATATAAATGACTTTGTTACGTTAATATAAGTAGATGTAAGTAGACGTAAGTTGACGTAAGTTGCTGTAATTTGATGGAAGTCGTCGTAATTTGATGTAAGTCGTTGTAGGTTGATTTTAGCAAACTTAGTGCTCCCTCGCATTTGATTAAGCCACCCATTGCAAAGAAACCATAAGATAGTCGTTGTTCTTGTAACTCTCTGTAGTGAACAACAAATTCAAGATTTGTAAAACTCCAAATTATATAACTTAATCTATTTGATGATAAAGTTCATTAAAATACATAAAGACCCATAAGGTGAAATTAGGCATTCAAGAAACCAAAAAACTTAGAAATTTAACAAAATTTGCAATATTCAATTTAATCAATACATATAATAATCTGTCTACAAACTTGTGACAATCGAAGCAGGTTGCTATTTTGGATGTTCACAATCAAAAAAGAGAGTTGCTAAGAATGATAATTGAAAAAAGCATGTTGCTAACTTAACAAATGTCATTCAAAAATTGTTCTAAACCTAAACACAACCAAAACAATGTCAATGGTTGATCCATACGAACACCTCAAAATTATAAAAACCCAAGATGGTACGCTTACCCGCCTAATGGAATTTCCCCAAATTCTGGCAACAGGCAACGACGACCTCCTCCCTGATCAAATAGTTTACAGCAAAGATGTCACCTGATGCCACCAAGAATACGTGGCTACGTATTTTCCGGCCTGCAAACATTCCGACCGGCAAGCTTCCAACGCGACGTTAAACCACGAAACTATGAAAAGACTCTCTGACGCCTTAATTATATAACCCCTTCATCGAATTTAGCTTTGACATCGCAGTCTCATGTGGGATCAGTGCTCGACCGGAGAAGAGTGGATGGAAGAAGATAACTCTTGACCAGGAACTTCAATGGAGGTTTTCAAATGAAATGAAGAAAGAGATTGGTAATAAAAAAGTTGGTCAGTGATTTGATGTATACTTTTGAAAAGAAAATGACTAAATTACCCTCGTTGTACTAAAACTCCAATTTTTTATTACCCTTAAATCTCAGCCATAGGATGAATAAGATAAAGTTGATCCAGCCACTTATATTTAGTTAAACAGTTAACGCAATTACACAGAGTTAACAAAAGATCCTCCCCTATATATATATATATATATATATATATATATATATATATATATATATATATATATATATATATATATAAACAGTTAACTAAATAAATACACTAATTTAATTAAATAAAAATTATATAAATAAAATCCTCATTTAGTATTACGAGCCAGCTCGAGCTCGATATGTGAAGCTCGAGTTTGTTAACTCAAACGAGTCTATATACATATACACGTATTTAATTAAATAAAAATTATATAAATAGAGAGCTCGTTTAGTCTTGCGAGCGGGCTCGAGCTTGTTAACTATACGAGTCATATTCTTAGGCTCAAGGTCGGGCTCAGGCTCGTTCAAGATTTTAATGATCTGATCTCAAGTCTTCACGAGCTGGTTTGATTCGTTTACACCCTCAACCAAGCCGTTCATTTTTTTAAGCATGAGCATGATTCTAAATTTATTTAATAAATAAACATATAATATTGATATAATCCTTTCTATGACGTCTTATGGTTTTTATAATCTTTTTTTTTGTAAGCAATTTATATTTAATAAATAAGCATATAATATTAATATCATCCTCCTTATAGGTTTTGTTATTATATGAGATGTGGGTTGATCTCTTGTTCAAACATATTCTTTTTTTGTTTTTGACTTGTGCATTTTTTAATTTCAGATTGTTTTGGTTGTTTTGCTTATTACTTTTTCTTGTGTTTTAGTTTTATGTTTTTATGTTTTTTTGTTTTGTATTTTAGTTTTATCGTTACATGTATGTTTATGCTCATGTTTCTTGACACTAGTTTTTACGAAGGACAATAGTTTTACTTGCTTTTATGACAAAGCACGCCTTTAACATTGGATTTTGGGGCGTAGTACGTTTTTGAGTCGCACTCGCTTTAAAGATGAAGTATGTTTTAGTATTTTGTGGTGAAATGAGTCATTTCGATGTTTTTAAGTTGTGTTTTAATATCTGAGATCATGTTGCAATTTGGCCAACTAACATTTGATTCACCTATGATTCGTAGCAAGTGTTTTAAACCATGTTAAAAAAGTCAAGTCGTTCGCCACAACGCGTGTAGGAACCCTATCTAGTTTTAGTCCAAAGACATGTACCATAATAATATTATTTTTTAAATATACTTATACCTACATAGTTTATAACACTTATAGTAGTTAGTGACATCTATCTTTTAGTGTTTTTTTTATTCTTTCAATTTTTCTCTGAAAAAATAATTTAGAAATAGACAAGGTGAGTGACTTGCAATATTGTCATGGTTGGGCATGGAAATAGACAAGGTGAGAGCTATCTAGGATCAATTCATAAAGAGGCATGATGTTGTATAACTTTTCTTTTATTTATATTAATAAATAAAAATAAAATAAAATACATTTAATAATTTTAAACTATGTTATAATAATTTTTCAGTCTTTCTCTCCTATTAAATACATCTTATATTAAATAAAAATATTAAAATTTTAATATATTTTATATACAAGTTAAATCAAAGGAGAATTCTTGATACAATAAAAAATATATTAATATTAAAAACACATTTTTTTAGAAAATAAATATTCTAAAATATGAATTTTCAAAAACAATTTTTTGAAACGAAATGTTTAAAAATCAAATTTTTAAAAAAATAATGTTTAGAAAACAACATTATCCAACAGCTCTGGTTTTAGCAATAAGAGCCTGCCTTATTTTATTAATGAAAGTATTAAATTATGCGATATAATCCAAATCATACTTTATATAAGAAAACCGTTTTACAATTTTCAAATTTTCATTGTTGACTATTTATTATTTTTTTATTATTTTTTATTCAACTCATGTAATACACGATGTAGTAACTTAAGATATGTTATATATTGTTGGAAATTGTAGTAACCATTTTAATATTTTTAATTAATCATATTAATTATAAAATCAGATTTTACGATAGCGGAAGCGTTTAGGTTACACATTTTGTTTCATAAACAAAATTCCCAAAACCAGAAATCCAGTTACATATGAATAAACGAAAAACAACCATAGGGTGTTTAGAATTGACCTCAATGAAGAACTCCTAAAAACACACCTTGGATTCGATAGTAGTCTCGTTAGATGACTTGAATCACGAACCACGATCTCTATCGTGTATCACCTCAACAACCGCGTGCTCCAAAACCACCCTTGGTGTTTCGACTATGGTGTGGTGGTGCTTGGTGGTGTGTGGCCAAAACCAAGAGGAGAGGAGAGAGGGGGGTCGGCCGAACAAGAGAGAGGAGAGGGAGAGTGGGCGAAAGAGTTCATCAAAATGTGTTATTGGATCTACCTTTTAAAGTCAAAGTAGATCCACAAAAATAGGATCTTGGATTACCAATTCAAAATTGGTTTCCCACCCTTTTATTTCACATATTATTTTAATTAAACTCTTTTAATTTAATTAAACTATTTTAGTAATTAAACCATTTAATTACCACTCTCCATATTACTAACTAACAACTAGTTAGTAACATTCAATTAAATGTCTAAAGTTTAACTAATTAAACTTTATCAATTTAATTATAATTAATTACCACATACTAATACTATTTCATAAATAATTATAATAAAATCACTTTATATAATTCGTGAAATTCAATATGTTTAAAACAAATTTCAGACATAATCATATTACTATGTTCTAAAGTGTAACTCTTTGGATCGTACTCCGATAACAACGTTGATATTATCGATGATCGGACATCACATATCCAACATATATATATAGTAAATTACGGTTTTCGCCCCTATGGTTTAATCATTTTAACTATTTCGGTCCAAATGGTCCTGTGATTTAGACAATTATTGGTTTTGGCCCCTTAAACTTAACTATTATAACGATTTTGGCCTAAGACCTAATTATGGTTGGGGGCCAAAAAGGGCCAAAAACATTAGTTGTCTAAACCACAGGGGCTGAATTGATAGAAAAATATATTTTGGGCCCAATTAGTTAAAACACTTAAACCACAGGCGTAAAACCATAATTTACTTGTGTGTGTGTATATATAGGATGGATATATTGAAAACCTGGTTGACATGTGTAAAGTTTTAAAACTCATTTTGTACATTTGATGAGATTTGATCAATAGTAGAGATTAATTGTTGATTTTGAAAAAAATATTGAATTAATAAAAAATATTAATTTTTGTACTTGAAAGTATAATAGGGCCAAATGGTTAAAATACCCTGTGTACTTTGTTGTACGTTCCCTTCCTTTTCTCTTTTCTTTTTGAACATGTCTACCATATTTTTCTTCTTTATACTAATAATATTGAGACTAAATTCACATTTCAACTATTTTCTCTTTAATACAATAATTCTAAGCTTTCAAGATTCAAATTTCTATCCTCTAGAAGGTTATACGGTTTCAAAATTCAGTTCATGTTCGTCTTCTCTAACAACAACAAACGATTTGGTTGCTCGAAGACATTTGGAGATCCAACTTATGTTGTCGGTGCTACTAATGGTGGTGATTTAGTGAAGAAGAAGGGACGGAAATAGAAGTAGACCGTGGTTGGGCTTCGATCTACTAGTGGTTGGGCTTCATATACTGTGACGGAGATATGCGGCGACAATGACGGCTTCTGGTGCTGCTGGTGGTGCTCAAAGATGCTCAAAGCCTCGACCAAAGTCAACCGATTTAGAAAATGATTTTGAAGATGCACGAAGATCCGACGAATGTTGCAGGTGCTACTTGTGGTGTTTGTTTCTTTTGCTTCCATGGTAGGAGTCTTGTGCTATGCGATCACTGGTTTGTATTTATCAATTTTTTTATTTCAGATGACGATTTTTGATTAAATTAAGGTATTTGACGTGCATTTTTTAGGGTTTTGATTGAATTGAATTTATCTTCATTTGGACAATTAACACCAGTTTGTATTTATTTGGAATATTTGTAGTATATACTTGAAGGCAGCCCATCATATGTGTTATATGTCACACCCCCATATCTCATTTTACCTGATATAGTCACTGAATGACGCATGAAGTCAGTAACTGTTGTAACGTGTCGCAGAAGCTTGATGGTGAGGTCGCAGAGATGGGTGTAACTGATTGTTACATTGGTATCATACATCCATGGCAAACCATACACACTATATATTACATCATAATTAAAATATTATACATTAAGTTTCAACATCCTTAAACAACATTAACCAGTTATAAGTTACTAAACGTGTCTTGTAATCGTGCACCCTCACCCTCGCACTTGTTTCCTCCTTCCTAAAAAAGGTTTTGTAATATAAAAGATCAGCAAGAATGCTGGTGAGTTCATTGATATGATAACATGATATGATATGTTATGACATGTTGAATACGCAGGCACACACAACCTTATGAATATGATTCACCATGAAAACCTATAACCAAAGCCTATGTGACTGTAATGTAATTAATTTGGGGTAATACCCGAAGGCAAGACCTTAGCCTCACTCTTAATGCCTATCTTTGCATTAAGATGTTATCTTGTAATGTAATAAATGGTAACAGGCATTCACACAAGAGTAGACGCTATCTACTCGTGAATGGGGTTGTCAGCCCGATAGTACTATCATTGTTATCATTGTGATTAGGAAGTTATGTTATCACTTATTTCACTTCAATTCATCGTATAATTTATATTAATTTAGTTTCGGGCCCTTGAATTTGGTTTTTGGTCATTATTATATAAATTTCACTTAATTTGGCAATTCTACGCAACGTCATTTGTGATTTGTTTCATCTTGTGATTTCTTTTCATATATACACAGATTCACATGTGTGTGTGTGTGTATATATATACATTCATTCATGATTTATTTAATTAGAATGTTAATTCATGAATTTAGGAAATTACCTCGCAATAAAGAATGAAATGTCACATTCTCCCCCCGTTAGAGAAATTTCGTTCCGAAATTTTAGCAGAACTCATTTGGAATCAGTTTTGTGTGAAAATAGATGGGGATACTTTTCTATCATACGATCCTCATGTTCCCAAGCAAACTTAGGTCCGCACTAATAGTTCCACCTGACTTTCACGATAGACATCTAAGTTTTTTTTTTGACTTGACGTTCTAGTATTTCCACCGGTTCTTCCCTAAATTGCACTTTGTCATCAATATGTATTTCTTGCAACAGAATCTCTAAGGAACATCGGCCAAACGCTTCCTTAAATTTGAAACGTGGAAGACATCATAAACTTTGTCAAGTTTGGGCGGAAGCTCTGATCGGTAAGCCACAAGACCAAATCTTTGCAGGATTTTGAATGGTCCAACGTAGGAGGTGTAGGCTTCCCTTTCTTTCCGAATCTAGTAACTCCCTTCCAAGGAGATACCTTAAGCATAACTCGATCGCCGACTTGAAATTCTAGAGATCTTCGGCGTTTATCTGCATAACTTTTCTGTCTATCCTGAGCCGTCTTAAGTCGTTTCCAGAATTCGGTATGCACTTTTGGTAGTTAATTCATAGGGGTAGGGAGTAAGAATACCCGGATATTCATGCCATGTGTTCAACTGTATTGGAAATGTATTAGGATTGTTAGCTTGTTATGCAAGCCTTACGGATAAGTTATGGAAGCTAACTCAACTGGTTGTGCTATCCCACTCTAAGTTAGTACGGGTTCTTGTTCTCAGGGTGCTTCGTAATGGTATCTGTAACAGTTTTCCTATGTTGGGCCTACTTGAGGATTCATATGGGAACGACTTACTTGGCAATGGATCTTTCACTAATAGTAACATGCTCTTGGTTTGGTCCTTGGTTCTACATCATTTGATTTGTTTGTATTTGTGTACATGATACCATGGCCGACCTAATATGTCACAACCATGTTGAAATCTTACAACTGCTGTTATGCGTTAGACTCAGGTTTTAATTGACTTGTTTTCTGGTAAGGTTTTTCACCGGGTAATGTGGTTTCTTGAGAAATTTACAATTGGGTTTCACTAATTCTGGATGTTGTTCCAAATCCACACTCACACACCAGATCAGTAATTGTAATGAATTTGGCTCGCTCCTGTAATCAATGCATTAGAATCTTGCCTACCTCCTCTCGCACTACACTCCTAGTGGCTTTAAGTTGACTCGAGAGCTTCTCCATCATCCTCGTTCCATACCACCTATTGGTGGCATATGTATATGGAGATTCAAGATTACTCGTCTCTCACGAATCGACCATTGCAATGAAAAGTTCAAGGAGGAATTTTTCTAACTTGTGTTTTCTATAGCACACGTAAAGTATCACTAAGTCTGGGATGATGACCTTTGCCTTTATAATTGTAAAATAACCGGATTATTGGCTAATTCGTAGCCAACATTTTCCTTGGTATTCACCCACATTGAGTAATTTGAATTTGGAGTTATGTTTTAGAGTTCTCATTCCGGCATATCTACGGCTTGGACTCCAACTTGTGTATAGATTCGCTACTCTTAATGAATTTGACACGGCATTGAGTCACCATGCATAGGTTGATATGATTTGAGTTGGTTCTCCTGACACATATGTGTCAAGAACACAAATGTGTTTCTTCAAGAGTTCTCGAACCCAATGAGGCTCATTTCGTGTTTTCAGAAATCGAAATCAGTCATTTGTATGACTAGTCAAGCTCTATGGTTGAATAAAGTTGGCACAAAACCATAAGGAAGATGGTTATCTAGAGTATGAATCGTCATAAGGGGTGCAACCAATCTGGCTACTTGCTCGATTCAGGTTGCTACACCACATACCGGTTTGATTCGGAAGGTTGTACCTTCGCCAACAATGTTTGAATTTGCAAGGAGCACAACACATACCCTAAGCACTGGTACACATGAAATGATAAGAGGGTTCTTATTGTAAGCAGCCATTCAACTCACCTTTCCATCAAGGAAAATTGTTGTTGAGGTATTTCTTTAGTTACAGAACGTCTACAGTCAAAAATAGACCATGCTTAGACGGTTAAGGTAATGAATTAGTACTTGGATGTCTTGATTTCATTTTTTTGATATGGTGGGATCCACCTCCAAATGGATCAATGTCACATCCTGTTAAAGCAGATCCCACCAGCTTGGGATGTTTAACACTATTTTTAATCACATGTAAAGAATTTAATCTCGATGTACTAGAGTATCTACGAATATTCATAGATTGCTCACGTGGGTTTACTTATTAAACGTTTTGAAATGAATGTTTTTGTTATTATGTGGACAGTGATTGATGGTTTGTTTTGAGGTTTACCAGGATTCACGCGTGCCGCAGTTTTCAATTACGCTGGCCACTCGTAATTGTAAACTGTACCACAAGATCATCCTAATCTTTCCCAATGGTAAACCACACCCACCGTCTTATTAGTTCTGTTGTATTCGGTGTAAATAGAGATATCGAAAATTTAAGTTAAGTAGCATAGTATGTTTTTGAATCTAGACATGCGCAAGAAGTGAATTGAATCGTTGAAGTGGAAGCACTTAGTACGAACTGGATTCACTTATCACATGTTAACTCTGCACTAACACACATACACAGCTGATCTGAATTTTAAAATGTCTTAGGAATACCCTCATAGGATACCACAGTATCAAGGGTTTTGAAATCTATTTGTAACCATGCATATTGACGCTGACTTGAAATTTAGAATCGTTACAAGAATACCCTCACAGGATACAACAGTATCAAGGGTTTTGAAACTTCTTAGTAACCATGATTTAGAATCAATGGCGGATGTAGCATATGGGAATGGGTTCACAGGAACCCACCAAGCTTCGACTCGTTAGTAGGAAATTTTTTTTTAAAAGAGTTAAACAATAGGGTGAACCCATTAATATTTTCGGGGTGAATCCTGAGATGAAGCCATTAAGAATTTTAAGAGTGAATTCTTATTATAATTTTCACAGAAATTTGTCAACTTAATTGAGACAAGTGATCTTTGTTATAGAAATCTTGATAATCGATGATTAAATTTCTATATGATCGTGTTAAAATTACTTTCTGGTCATATAAACTTAGCAAGCAAAATGGTAGATATTAATAGTTAAACCCTCGGATCAAGTTAATGTTGGTTATACTAACTTAGCAAATTTCGTTTAGGTTTCGGGGCGTTGCCCCCCTTGACCCATGTCTGCTGAATGGCCAACAGGACCGTCACCTTGGACCCCACAAGGGCGCGTGACCCCCTTGACTCCCGCTTGGTCTGAAGTTCAGAAATCTTAAACGAAAATGTACTATGTACCTTCGAACTCTTTAATGACGACGTTTCGTAATTTTAATCTTTGACTTAATATATCGCACTGTTATTACGCAAAGAACATTACAAGACTCAAACCGTCAACCCGACCCGGAAATTTTTATGTCCGGTTCTATTTAATTAAAAAGTCGGAAAATGGTGAACCCACTGAAAAAAATCCTGGATCCGCCACTGTTTATAATTGATTCGTGTCGCGGTTCATGAGTTGAATACTGCACTTTCCACCTAATCAGCACTGACTCTTTCTTGTTATGTTGACATCGGCTTGTATACAGGGCTCATGTTGCCGCTGCCCACCACATATTCAGCACACAAGATCGAGCCCTTGCTAACATCAACACTTTCCTTTCGTCCACACTGACTGAGACATACTGTTTTGGATTGGATTTGAACACTGAGCCCACTAACACTGATCACGTACCTTTCGGCAAAAGGTAGATAAGAGTTGGGTGAGTCACATGGCCTATTCCATCCCTTGACAAGTTGAGTAAGTCACGGGGCCTATTTCATTCCTTGACAAGTTGAGTAAGTCACGGGGCCTATTTGTAACAACCGGTTTTTAATAATAAATATATTGTAAATAATCGTTAATTGAACGATTGTGGTTGTTGTGATTTGAAAATATGCGAGATTACGTCATCTATGGCAAGAGCACATTTGGTCGTGCTTGAAATTCATGATGATTTAGTAATTTTGGTTATTAGAGGTTGATAGTATGTGAAAAAAAATGGCGTTAGTAGATCGCAAAGAAACATCCATCACCTAATGCTTATTCAAATAGATGACCAACCGATTTCATGTCGAGAATCATAACTCGGAAATGAATAAAATGAGTGTAAGCGAAATCGCGAAACGAGGCTCCGATTTCAAGATACACTGAATCGAATATAACAATAGATAAGAGGTCAAATATTTTGAACTCTTTAGGTCTTGAGATTATAACCATTGGAAAGAGCTCGAAAAATCGTGAATGTAGGCGAAAACCGTGCGTAAAACGGAGTTCGTATGCTCCCGGAATCGCGAAAAACAAGGAAAATCAAAAATTTGATAAAAACCCCCTGGGGAGGTACGCCCCACGCCAAGCTTTGGGCTGGGGCGGTACGCCCCACGTCATATGTCGGTTAAAAGTGTTTTAAACGATCAGAACGCATCGGGGATGCAATTTTCTTATCATTTTCGATCCATTTTTGCTCCAGACGAACATACATAAATTTTTAAGCCTAAAACCTTCAATTTAAAGGTTTCTAATCATCCAGATCGCGCATAGGATCGTGTTTTCAAGTCCCGATCGTTGTTTTAACCGTAGAAATCCGTCAGAACAGGTAACGGTTCATTTTATCCTACTAGTTTAATATTGTGTGGATTAAACTTAGTTTTGATTGTAATACTATGATTATGGGTATTGATTATTGCCTAGTTGATAACTAGGGATTGTTAGAAACGAAGAACTTGATATTTTGACGGTGAAATCTTCGTTTTGAAGCCGGGATAATGTCCGGTTGTTATGAAACCCATATCATGGTGTGATAACTAGCAGGACGGGTTGAATATGATTTTAAATAAATTATGGATTATAATCCATAGATTAAATGATGATTTTGATAAATTGATGTTACCATTATTAATAGTTTTGATCTTAAAAATAAAAATTGAATAATAAAAATAATTAAAGATCGTAACTAATATAATGAACATCAATTATTTGATAAAATGCCTGGGGAGGCATGAAATACGAATAATTGTGATAATTGACTTTGAGGAAGTCAAATCAGTCAAGTGTGTTGAACTTGATTGTATGTGCTATATGTGTTGAAACTAGTTGTATATATGTATTTTGCAACTAGGTGGTGGTAGTGGAAATCAAACCACTAGTTATAGAGCAGGAAAGGAGCCTGCAGTTGCTAATCCCTTATCTGATTAAGGTAAGTAATCCCACAACTATGACATCACATAATAAATATTGAATTTTGTTGTTGAATGAATTACATATGACTCCACAATGGTGGATAGCCAGAGGTGCTGGCAATTGTCTTAGATGGAAGTACCGGTGGGTGAACATCTTAAAACTTGAATTATATATGACTCCACAATGGTGGATAGACAGAGGTGCTGTCAATTGTCTTAGATGGAAGTACCGGTGGGTGAACATCTTAAGACTTGAATTATATATGACTCCACAATGGTGGATAGACAGAGGTGCTGTCAATTGTCTTAGATGGAAGTACCGGTGGGTGAACATCTTAAGACTTGAATTATATATGACTCCACAATGGTGGATAGACAGAGGTGCTGTCAATTGTCTTAGATGGAAGTACCGGTGGGTGAACATCTTAAGACTTGAATTATATATGACTCCACAATGGTGGATAGACAGAGGTGCTGTCAATTGTCTTAGATGGAAGTACCGGTGGGTGAACATCTTAAGACTTGAATTATTTATGACTCCACAATGGTGGATAGCCAGAGGTGCTGGCAATTGGCTATGGTGGAAGCACAGGAATGTGAACCCCATAGTGTAATATTGATTAAACTATTGTGAGCAGTAGTTGATGATTGGTAATGTGATATTTTATATTGTGAGAGTCAATTCGAATAGAAATGACTCAGTTTGAATGTTGAATATGAAAAATGTATTTTACATTTTATTGTTGAGAAACCATTGAGGTTTACTTAATTAGTTCTTATGAACTAATGGGAATTATTGTGTGATGTTTGTAGGTCAAAAATGACGTACACGGCTGTAAGGATCGAGGTGGAGCAGGAATCGAACAAACAAACCTTGTTGCAAACGTTTGAAATTTTGGTTCAAACTTACTTATGTAAATAAGTATTGTAAAATGTGTGACACGTTTACGTTTGCGTTAAACTTTGTTTAATATTATTAAATAAAGAGGGTCAGACAAGGTTTTAAAATTGAAAAATTTGCTGGGACCAACTCTGATATTATAGAAAATTGTTAAATGGTAACCGGGGGTAACAAAGCTGGTATCAGAGCATTGGTTTGAGGGATTCAAGTGTTAGAAACACACTTGGACTCAAATCTTATGCTCTTGATATGTGATTAAACGTTCGATTCCAGCCTCGATCATTAAGCCGGAGGTATGAGGTCAGTATTTATATGTTGAGTTGTGTATATGTACACATTGTTGTGTGTATGAATTGTGTGAACCGAACTTCTCAATTATGAAATGAAATGATGAAGTCAAGGGCACGAGTGTGTGATAAACATGTTATTATGCCTGGCCAGTATAATGAAATGTTTATGACATAACCGTTTTCTTATTTAAGTCAGATCGTATCATGATTTTGAATATTAGGTAAGGTGATTATGTACTATATAAGTACAAGATTATTAAATATTGTGAATATATGAAACTGACTGTCTGATTATATGATTTCAGCCACAAATGGCTGAGGAACATACCTCTGGTGTGAATAGCAGTGAGAAGGTGGAACTCACTGAAACTCAAATAATGGTGAAGGAAGAGGTGGCAAAGGCTTTTGAAGCTGCTTTGCCCACATATATTGAAGAAATCAAGTCTTCATTAAAAGAGTTCCTTCATCCAGAGTTGTTTGAATTTGAAACTGAAATGGAGATGAAACAATCTTCTAAAACAACTACTTTTAAAGAATTTATGGCTTGTAAGCCAGTTGAGTTTAAAGGGGAGGTAGATCCCTTGATTAGCCAGCGTTGGATATCTGATATTGAAAGTACGTTTGAAACTAGTCATTGTGACCCGGTTGATGAGGTCATGTTTGCTGGCAATCAGTTGAAAGATCGTGCCAAAGATTGGTGGGAGTTGCTGAGGAAGGAAAAAGGCAGAGATGGATTGAAAGGGCTGATGTGGGCCCATTTTAGAGAACTTTTCTTGAAGCGGTTTTGTCCTCAAGCCGCTATTGATCGTATTTTTGAGGAGTTTCTGCATCTACAGCAGAAAGATGAAAGTATTGATACCATCACTGCCATTTTCTTCGATAAAGCTAAATTTTGTTCGGATCTTCTTCAGACTGAAAGGATGTGGATAAACCGGTATCATACAATGTTGAACACGAAGTACCGGGAATTTCTCACGCCTTCTAAGTGTGAGACACTTAATGAGTTGATTAATTGTGCTCGGGAACGAGAATTGGAGTTGAAACGGCAGGAAGATCGGGGAGATAAATGAAAGGCTGAAACAGAAACAGGTTCGTCTAAAAAGGCAAAGTTTGCCAAATCGTTTAAAAAGCCCGTTTTTACTAAACCTTGTCCCAATTGTGGGAGGATTAATGAGCGTATGTTAGGTCATTTACTTGGTGTTCTTGATTTGTGGATGTGTTACTAGACGTAGTAATTCATAGGAATAATAATTGGATCATAAATGATTTAAATGTTTAACCAAAGTCAATAGCTGTGAAGTGAGGATTTGTTAACATATCTTGCATGTTTGAATACTAGTTAAAGTCTTTGTGAAAAGACTAAGATTAGGTTATTAAAACATAGTATTGTATGTTAAGTTCAAGATGAATTTCCTTATTGTCCTTTACATATGATGTATTGAAACTATCATTACCGTGAGGAAGATGGTTTTTAGGACATACCATTAATGGGTTGGTTAACTTGTGAGAGTAATTAACATAAACCGGTGCTTAAAATACTTGTAGGCATTTTAGTTGAAATCTTTAAAAAGGGTTAAAGAATCTCTAATTTGTTAACGAGTTAATATTCAAAGATCCTGGTTCCATTACTAGTTCCATAATCAATCTAAACATTTTAAACATGTATAAAGTAAACCCTAGGTAGTCATTTCATCATTCGTGAATTCTAGTTGTGTTTGCTCCTTATTAAGTCTTGATTTGATTAGTCTAAATTGTTAATTTTATTTTAAGTAGTTAATCACAAAACCCCCCTTTCAAACATTTAATTTAATTTAAGTTCTTTGTATAGATAAGTCATTGAGTCTAGTTGTTACAGTCTGTAGAAGTCTGTGGGTTCGATATCCGGACTTACTTTTGTCTTGCTACATACGATAGGTACACTTGCATGTTGGTAGCTTAGGTTTTAGAGAGTCTAGAGTATTACTTAGTGTCTAGGATAGTTTTGATTTTTATTAGTTTTTAATTAAGCTACTTTACACACATCAAGTTTTTGGCGCCGTTGCTGGGGACTTCTTAGTCGACTGTGCTTACTAGTTCTTTGTCTTATCTGTGCATATTTGTTTTCAGTTTTATTTTATTTTATTTATTTCTTTTTGATTAATTTTTTTTTTAGTTTGCGGGTTTGTGAGTCTCTTGGGTTAAACTCCCAAGTGTAGAGTTTGTAGAATTAGTAGTTCTTTGTGTTCTTCGGTGTGTTTTTCATTTTTCGTTTTTGTTCTTCGTTGTTTTTCGTCTTTCGTTTTTGGTGTGTTTTAATGTGTTTTGCAGGTTTTTAATTAATTTGATGCCATAAAAATGAATTGGAGTCACCAGGTATGTATTTCTGAGCTTTAGAAGGGTTTTGGATGGTTGGGAATGATTTGGGGTGAAAATTTTGGCTAAGGCATGAAAATTCTAGAAACTTTCTGGAAAAATGACCCCGTCGCGTCACGCGACACCCACTGGGACATCTGTCGCGCTACGCGAGATAATATGGTCAACACGCGGGTCAAACTTCTGTCGCGTATCGCGACGGACTTTCTAAAATATGTCGCGGTACGCGACGAATCCTGGAATGTTTTTAAATGTTTAAAAACCCTAGTTTTCAAGTTTTACCCCCAATTTCCTTTCATACATCGTGTTCACTACCGTAGGAGGCTTTCTAAGTTCATTTTTGTTGCATTGAGTTGATGTTTTTCAAAATTTTAGTTAGTTTTTAATTTTCTTTATGTGATGTGCTTTTCTTTATTTATTTTAGTTAATTGGTAAGGTCGGTTGGTGGTTGGGCTTAATCATGGATATCATTATATTGTTTTGGAAGTGTTGATGCTTGTTTGATCTTTGTTTTGTGTAGATTTTATGTTATTGTTTATAGCCAGTGGAGCAGAATTGTGGATTGTGGAACTACATGGAAAGATTGGCACTCGACAGTCTTCTCGTTAACCAGCTAAGTCATTTTCAGTTTTTAGTTTTTAGTTTTCTTTTTGGGTTTCTTTTTTCTCTACATTGGGGACAATGTAAAGTTTAAGTGTGGGGATGGGAAACTTTGTTTTAGTCTTGTTTTCTTTTAGTAGTTAGTTTTTGAATTTTAGTTTACTTAAGTTTTTGAGTCAAAATTTTTGAAAATTTTTATTTTTATTTTGTTTTTACATCTTTGGCTTAGATCTTCCTTGTCCTTGTTTAAGTTGGTTGCAAAAGCATGATGGGAAATGATAGAAAAGTTAGGTTTGATGGTTTCATTCATAGTTTACTTGTTGGTTTGGGTTTTATGCTTTGGTCAGGGGATGTGTAGGTAGGCTCAACTGATTGTTTTCATCCCGTGGGATTGGTAAAAATTTTACTTAAATGCATGAATTTCATGGGAAACATCTTGGGGATTTGGAATTAATGAAATTGTTTTCTAGTTAGAAATGAATCCTTGCATAATAACAGGTTAGAGTTTTGAAAATCTGATTTTTGTTTGGCACATAAGTATTCTTTTTATGAGAATAAATCCGAGTCTTATGGCGCCTCCATTTCACCAAATAAGATGAGTAAAAAGAAAAATAAAAGAAAGAATTTGGATGAAAACTTATGTGTCACACGCCGGGTTGCAGCCTGGTTGAAACACCACTAAGTTAAATTCAATGGATAAAAAAAAATAATAAAAGAAAAATGCTCACGCTTTCATCTGCTTCCATTATAAAAATCTGATTTGAGAAATTTCTTGTTTGTTTATATGTAAGGATGAATTGGAAGCTAGAATACAGGATTGATTTGGTTTTAATTTCCTAAGTGTGGGTCAAATGAAATGAAATGTAGAACATAAACATAATGGACCATGACTAAGGGACTGGGAAAATCAGTATGGGTTTAGTAGGATAACAATACTTGCAATCTTTTCCATGGCATTTAATTTTGAATTAATGAGTTTAATTGTGTGGAAACCGTTTTACCTAGCTATGATCCCAGATTTTTGCATAAGCCTTTTTCAGGGACGAAAAAGAGGTAAGTGTGGGGATGTGATGTGTTGTAAAACACATCTATTTTTCCATTTGTTTTTGTTAAGTTTCAGTACAGTTTTATTCAGTTTTAGAGTCGATTTAAGCTGGTGCTTCACATTTCTGTAATTTGATGCTTGCAGGTAATAAACACACATATTCGGGGATAAAGTACAAAGAAACGAGCTCACGGTTGGGTAAGGACGGACCCGGAAACAAGAGAAGAAGAAAACTGGATTCTGGATTCTCTCGCGCTACGCGACAACAATGTGAAACCCTGTCGCGCTACGCTAGAGATGGAAAAGACGAAAATGCCCTCTGATATCTCTCGAGCTACGCGACGGATTTTGGTGTATCTGTCGCGCTGCGCCACAGACTTAAAATCGCAGAAAATCAGTTTTAAGCCAAAAAGTCGAAAACCCTAGAGAGAGATACGTTTTGGAACGGCTGGAGGCGACTAGGAGGACGAAGAAAGTCTATTCTAAGGGGATTTAAAGGTTGGGAAAGCATTGGAGTGAAGATTGAAGGCCTAGGATCAAGGAATTTGGGTGTTCTTCATTCGGTTTTCTTTGTTTCTTTGTCTTCTTTGATTTCTATGTTTCTCATTCACTTTAATCAGATTATGACTTGTATTTGTATGATGTTTCTTGGCTAAACTCTTAGAACTACCTAGGTTTTGATGATTGCACATGTTTAACATTGGTTTTTATTGGTTTTGGATTATGTTTATGTGATGAACTCATGATGTAACAAACTTGGATTGGATTATTGGATGTTTATGTGTGTCTATGATTGTTTATGGATTGATGATTTACTCCTTGTGTGCCTTGGTGAATGTCTTTCATGTAATAGGTGCATGCTAGGTCAATTACTATGTGTTTTTGATTATTGGATGGTTTACTACGTACGAGTTTACCATAAGAGTTATTATCTTGATATAGATATATTAGATGTGCAACCAATCTTGATAGCCGTGAGGTGAGATATTGTCGGTTTGTCTAGGGTGTTAGATTTGCTAGTTTAGAAGCTTTGTGAGAAGATCTTTCTAGTTCATCTTATATCTTTGTTTACCGAATTTAATAGGAAAATCCAAGTCATCCCTAGCATTTAAGAAAACTGTGACTTTCGTGCTGTGAGGTAGATTGTTCAACAGTTACTTCTTAGATGTTTTGAGATTATCGTGCCGTGAGGTAGATTATCTAGCGGATACATTTTGAGTATAATTGGATGACCTGTGAGGGAAATCCATTTAACCGGTGGTTTAACGGCTTCTCGGACTCTTAGTAGACAATCCTTGAGAAGGGTCGAGGGTGCTCTAGGTTTCCTTTGAGTTTAGTATTTTAAGATCCCGGTATCACATAGTTTCCATTAACCGATAGATTCTTTGTTGAGCATGTGTAGGATTCATACCTAGGTAGTGTTCTTTTCTCGTCTGATCTTCGTTTCAGTTTGGTGTTTTTTTTCTTTAGTCTTTAATTAAGTTAATCTTAGTTTTGTTAGCAAAACCCTCTCCTTATTATTATTTTATTTAAGTACAAATTTTGTATAGATAAGTCATTGAGTCTAGTTAGTGCATTCTGTAGAAGTCTGTGGGTTCGATATCCGGACTTACTTTACTCTGCTACATACGATAGGTACACTTGCTTGTCGGTAGCTTAGGATTTAGAGAGTCTAGATTTATTACTTTGTGTCTAGTCGCCTCCAGCCGTTCCAAAACGTATCTCTCTCTAGGGTTTTCGACTTTTTGGCTTAAAACTGATTTTCTGCGATTTTAAGTCTGTGGCGTAGCGCGACAGATACACCAAAATCCGTCGCGTAGCTCGAGAGATATCAGAGGGCATTTTCGTCTTTTCCATCTCTAGCGTAGCGCGACAGGGTTTCACATTGTTGTCGCGTAGCGCGAGAGAATCCAGAATCCAGTTTTCTTCTTCTCTTGTTTCCGGGTCCGTCCTTACCCAACCGTGAGCTCGTTTCTTTGTACTTTATCCCCGAATATGTGTGTTTATTACCTGCAAGCATCAAATTACAGAAATGTGAAGCACCAGCTTAAATCGACTCTAAAACTGAATAAAACTGTACTGAAACTTAACAAAAACAAATGGAAAAATAGATGTGTTTTACAACACATCAAGGATGCACGCGGGGGAATGTCGTGTTAGGCCTGTTGTCTGTTATAAATGTACGTGGGAAGCCAGGACATTTGGCAACCCAGTGCATGAGCTCTCCTAGTCTGTGCTATCATTGTTATAGGCCAGGACATAGGAGGAGTGAGTGCCCTGAACTTAAGAGGGCAGCACCGATTAATGATGATGGCCGATCGTTTAAATCTCAAGGCTCGGGAAAGAAACCGGAAGCGCCCAAACCAAAAGGGAGGGCTTTCCAGATTTCTGCAGAGGAGGCTAAAGTCACGTCTGATGTGGTGACAGGTACCTTCTTTGTTAATTCAATACCTGCTTATGTGTTATTTGATTCTGGAGCCAATCGATCTTTTGTGTCTATAAAATTTGTGCATCATCCATCTTTTGTCTTAGAATAGTTGCCTGTACCGTTAGAAGTAGAGGTTGCTGATTCTAAGAGCTTTCTTGTGTTTGATATTTATCGAAATTGTAAGCTTACAATCAGTAACGAGGATTATGTTGTTGATTTGATACCTATGGTATTGGGGGAGTTTGATGTTGTTATTGGAATGGATTGGCTATCTTCTTATAAAGCCAATATTCTTTGTAACCGCAAAGTTATACAATTGATAACCCCGAGTGGTTATGAATTGTCCATTCAAGGAGAAAAACGTGGAGGGGTTGTTTTGTGTTCTTTGGTCAAAGCCATGAAATATATGAATCATGGGGGCCAATCTTTCTTAGCTTATGTTATTGATGCTGAGAAAACAGTAAAGTGTTTGGAGGATGTCCCGATTGTTAGGGATTTTCCTGATGTCTTTCCGGATGATTTACCGGGAATCCCCTCTGATAGAGATGTTGAGTTTAGAATCGATCTTATTCCAGGGGCCAAGCCTATAGCAAAAGCTCCTTATCGTTTAGCACCGTCTGAATTGCAAGAGTTGATGACTCAATTGCAGGATCTTCTCGATAAAGGTTTTATTCGTCCAAGCATCTCGCCTTGGGGTGCTCCTGTTCTTTTTGTTAAAAAGAAGGACGGATGTTTTCGTATGCGTATTGATTATCGAGAGCTTAATAAAGTGACGGTGAAAAACAAATATCCTTTGCCTCGGATCGATGATCTTTTCGATCAGTTACAAGGGGCTTCTTGGTTCTCTAAAATTGACCTTAGGTCGGGTTACCATCAAATTAAAGTTAGGGAAGCAGATATTCCTAAAACAGCGTTTCGTACCCGATATGGTCATTATGAATTTCTTGTCATGTCTTTTGGGCTGACTAATGCACCGGCTGCATTCATGGACCTGATGAATCGGGTGTGTCGTCCCATGTTGGATCGATCTGTTATCGTCTTTATTGATGATATTCTTGTTTATTCCAAAAATGAAGGTGATCACGCTTGTCACTTACGGGAGGTACTTGAAACTCTCCGTAGAGAGAAGTTATATGCCAAATTTTCTAAATGCGCCTTCTGGCTGCATGAAGTCCAATTTCTTGGACATGTGATAAATGAAGATGGCATTCTTGTTGATCCTTCTAAAATTCAAGCAGTGACCAATTGGAGTCTACCCAAAAGTCCAACTGATGTCAGAAGTTTTCTTGGCTTAGCGGGTTATTACCGTAGATTTATTCAAGACTTTGCCAAGATTGCTTCATCTTTAACCAAACTTACAAGAAAAGACGTTAAATTTGTGTGGGGTGATGACCAAGAGAAAGCATTTAAGAGTTAAAGTCAAAATTAACTCAGGCACCGATATTGACATTATCGGATGGTCTTGATGATTTTGTGGTATATTCTGATGCTTCTTATCTTGGTCTGGGTTGTGTTCTTATGCAACGAGGAAAAGTGATTGCTTATGCCTCAAGGCAATTAAAAACCCATGAAATCAATTATCCTATTCATGATTTAGAACTTGCAGCAGTCGTATTTGCCTTAAAAATTTGGAGGCATTATTTGTACGGTGTAAAGTGTACTATTTACACTGATCATAAGAGTTTGAAATATTTCTTCACTCAGAAGGAATTGAATATGAGGCAAAGACGATGGCTGGAATTACTCAAGGACTATGATTGTGAAATCCTTTATCATCCTGGTAAAGCGAATGTGGTGGCAGATGCCTTGAGTAGAAAAGAAGAATGTGAACCAATCAAAGTGAAAGCTATGCAGCTTGTGATTACTTCAGGGCTAATTGAGCAGATCAAAGCAGCTCAGACTGAAGCCTTAAAGGAAGAAAATTGGAAACGTGACAGGATTAAAGGGCAAGTTCATAATCTTGATGAAGATAGTCGTGGTTTAAAGACTAGGTGGGGTCGAGTGTGGATACCTCCCACTTGTCCCCTTAAGTCTGCATTGTTGGAGGAAACACACAAGTCGAAGTACTCAATTCATCCTGGGGCTACTAAAATGTATCGTGACCTTCGGGTAAATTATTGGTGGCCAGGTATGAAACGAGATATTGTTAAACATGTGTCGAAATGTTTGACTTGTATGCAGGTAAAAGCAAAGCACCAGAAACCTTATGGTAAGTTGCAACCATTGGAAATTTCAATGTGGAAATGGGAACATATCACAATGGACTTAATTACTAAACTTCCTAAAACAAGGAAGGGATGTGATACAATTTGGGTCATTGTGGATAGGTTGACAAAGAGTGCTCATTTCTTGCCCATTCGGGAAACCTATTCTTCTGATAAAATGGCAGAAATATATGTGCGAGAAGTAGTGGCTCGTCATGGTGTGCCTGTAACCATTATCTCTGATCGGGATACTCGATTCACTTCTCGATTTTGGAGAAATTTTCAGGAAGAATTAGGAACAAAACTGTTGATAAGCACGGCGTATCATCCTCAGACTGATGGACAAAGTGAAAGAACCATTCAGACCTTGGAGGATATGTTACGAGCGTGCATTATTGATTTTGGAGGTAGTTGGGATGATTACCTACCTTTAGCAGAGTTCTCGTATAATAATAGTTATCATTCCAGTATTGGAATGCCTCCATATGAAATGCTCTATGGGAGGAAATGTCGAACTCCCGTTTGTTGGGGAGAAGTTGGGCAGCGTGAACTCGCACACAAAAATGTTGTTAAAGCTACCAATGAACGGATATATCAGATTCGTGCCCATCTGAAGGCGGCTCAAGACCGTCAGAAATCATACGCTGATAAGCGTAGAAGGCCCATTGAATTCCAGGTAGGAGATTTTGTGTTGTTAAAAGTCTCACCGTGGAAAGGTGTTATACGTTTTCGTAAGCGAGGAAAGTTAAGTCCACGCTTTATTGGACCATTTAAAATCATAGCTCGTGTTGGTGAAGTTGCTTATCGCCTAGAGCTACCTGAAGAGTTAAGTGGAATACATAACACGTTCCACGTTTCTTACTTACGAAAATGTTTAGCAGATGAATCTGCATACACTAGAAGATATAGAAATTGATGACAAGTTGAATTATGTGGAAAAGCCAGTGGCAATACTTGACCGAAAAGTCAAGCAACTTAGAAATAAATCATTGAACCAGGTGAAGGTTCAGTGGAAAAATAGAACCGGTTCTGAAGTTACGTGGGAGTCGGAAAATGAAATGAGAAAGTATTATCCTTTCCTTTTTGAGGTTTAATCGGTTTCGGGGACGAAACCTTTGTAAGGAGGGGAGATTTGTAACAACCGGTTTTTAATAATAAATTTATTGTAAATAATCGTTAATTGAACGATTGTGGTTGTTGTGATTTGAAAATATGCGAGATTACGTCATCTATGGCAAGAGCACATTTGGTCGTGCTTGAAATTCATGATGATTTAGTAATTTTGGTTATTAGAGGTTGATAGTATGTGAAAAAAAATGGCGTTAGTAGATCGCAAAGAAACATCCATCACCTAATGCTTATCCAAATAGATGACCAACCGATTTCATGTCCAGAATCATAACTCGGAAATGAATAAAATGAGTGTAAACGAAATCGCGAAACGAGGCTCCGATTTCAAGATACACTGAATCGAATATAACAATAGATAAGAGGTCAAATATTTTGAACTCTTTAGGTCTTGAGATTATAACCATTGGAAAGAGCTCGAAAAATCGTGAACGTAGGCGAAAACCGTGCGTAAAACGGAGTTCGTATGCTCCCGGAATCGCAAAAACAAGGAAAATCAAAAATTTGATAAAAACTCCCTGGGGAGGTACGCCCCACGTCAAGCTTTGGGCTGGGGCGATACGCCCCACGTCATATGTCGGTAAAAAGTGTTTTAAACGATCAGAATGCATCGGGGAAGCAATTTTCTTATCATTTTCGATCCATTTGTGCTCCAGACGAACATACATCAACTTTTAAGCCAAAAACCTTCAATTTAAAGGTTTCTAATCATCCAGATCGCGCATAGGATCGTGTTTTCAAGTCCCGATCGTTGTTTTAACCGTAGAAATCCGTCAGAACAGGTAACGGTTCATTTTATCCTACTAGTTTAATATTGTGTGGATTAAACTTAGTTTTGATTGTAATACTATGATTATGGGTATTGATTATTGCCTAGTTGATAACTAGGGATTGTTAGAAACGAAGAACTTGATATTTTGACGGTGAAATCTTCGTTTTGAAGCCGGGATAATGTCCGGTTGTTATGAAACCCATATCATGGTGTGATAACTAGCAGGACGGGTTGAATATGATTTTAAATAAATTATGGATTATAATCCATAGATTAAATGATGATTTTGATAAATTGATGTTACCATTATTAATAGTTTTGATCTTAAAAATAAAAATTGAATAATAAAAATAATTAAAGATCGTAACTAATATAATGAACATCAATTATTTGATAAAATGCCTGGGAGGCATGAAATACGAATAATTGTGATAATTGACTAAAACTTGCTAAACGTAGTAAGATAGAGTCAATTATGTGATAAATTGACTTTGAAGAAGTCAAATCAGTCAAGTGTGTTGAACTTGATTGTATGTGCTATATGTGTTGAAACTAGTTGTATATATGTATTTTGCAACTAGGTGGTGGTAGTGGAAATCAAACCACTAGTCATAGAGCAGGAAAGGAGCCTGCAGTTGCTAATCCCTTATCTGATTAAGGTAAGTAATCCCACAACTATGACATCACATAATAAATATTGAATTTTGTTGTTGAATGAATTACATATGACTCCACAATGGTGGATAGCCAGAGGTGCTGGCAATTGTCTTAGATGGAAGTACCGGTGGGTGAACATCTTAAGACTTGAATTATATATGACTCCACAATGGTGGATAGATAGAGGTGCTGTCAATTGTCTTAGATGGAAGTACCGGTGGGTGAACATCTTAAGACTTGAATTATATATGACTCCACAATGGTGGATAGACAGAGGTGCTGTCAATTGTCTTAGATGGAAGTACCGGTGGGTGAACATCTTAAGACTTGAATTATATATGACTCCACAATGGTGGATAGACAGAGGTGCTGTCAATTGTCTTAGATGGAAGTACCGGTGGGTGAACATCTTAAGACTTGAATTATATATGACTCCACAATTGTGGATAGACAGAGGTGCTGTCAATTGTCTTAGATGGAAGTACCGGTGGGTGAACATCTTAAGACTTGAATTATTTATGACTCCACAATGGTGGATAGCCAGAGGTGCTGGCAATTGGCTATGGTGGAAGCACAGGAATGTGAACCCCATAGTATAATATTGATTAAACTATTGTGAGCAGTAGTTGATGATTGGTAATGTGATATTTTATATTGTGAGAGTCAATTCGAATAGAAATGACTCAGTTTGAATGTTGAATATGAAAAATGTATTTTACATTTTATTGTTGAGAAACCATTGAGGTTTACTTACTTAGTTCTTATGAACTAATGGGAATTATTGTGTGATGTTTGTAGGTCAAAAATGACGTACACGGCTGTAAGGATCGAGGTGGAGCAGGAATCGAACAAACAAACCTTGTTGCAAACGTTTGAAATTTTGGTTCAAACTTACTTATGTAAATAAGTATTGTAAAATGTGTGACACGTTTACGTTTGCGTTAAACTTTGTTTAATATTATTAAATAAAGAGGGTCAGACAAGGTTTTAAAATTGAAAAATTTGCTGGGACCAACTCTGATATTATAGAAAATTGTTAAATGGTAACCGGGGGTAACACTATTTCATCCCTTGACAAGTTGAGTAAGTCATGGGGCCTATTTCATCCCTTGACAAGTTAAGTAAGTCACGGGGCCTATTTCATCCCTTGACAAGTTGAGTTGATTCTCGCACAATACACCATTCACATACACGATTCCGACACAGACCATTCACAGACACAATTGTAACACATGCTTGATACGAGTTGAGTTGAAAACGTGCAACCTGCCGTAATAGTCCGGTGACCCATGCAAGTTGTCTCAGAGGTCCTATGTTGTTGGCTTAATTTTACACACGTATGCTTCCCACACATGTGATTCCAGCGTTGAATCGACACGAATTGAATTGATTCTGAGTTCTCATTAGTTAAATGAACACTTTTCATCTTAAGCTTAAAGTGGTTCCGAGAAATTATACTAATTACCAATGCAAATATAAACAACATAACGTGACGTTGAAATATTCCATAGATAATTAGCAAAAGTACACGAATTACTATTTTCGTTACAACAAAATTACTAGATGTGCATCACCGAATGATTCCAACTGCCTTCCCTAGTCTTTTGTTCGTTCCTCAGTCCATTTCTTCATTTGGGGACAGTCTTTAACTAGATGGCCAATGCGTTTGCATCCATAACATTGTTTCGCCCTAGATTGCGGTTGTGGGGTTTGAACTACCATTGCTCCATGTCTATTGCAATACCTTGTATAATATCCTCCTTCTTCGCAATACTCGAGTACGGGGCAGTTGCTGGTTTGATGGTATGAACACCAGTCGCGCTTGCGTGCCCGCCCCGAATAAGGCTTCTTGAGTTGAGAAGCGGATTCCTTATCTCTTTGGAAGTGTCATCTGGGGCAGGTACGACATTGGTGTCGTTGCTGAACCCGATCTCATCATCCAGCACTCCATAATTCTGAGCTTGTGCGGTAATATTGATAAGCATAATCGCAACCTGTTCTTGCACCATCTTGGTTATGACTGCTTCAGTGAGAGGGGGTTTGACTGAGTTGGGGGAGGAATTTCTTCTTAGGGTAGACAAAATTGCCTTCATTGTTTGTTTTCCATGTTCGTGTAGTCTCTTGATTTGATCAACCACCTCTTCAGTTTGTTTGGGTTGGATATTCGAGGGGATATGACTGAAGGCTGAGGCTCTTGGTGTCAATCCCGCTTGCTGGGAGGATTCACCAACAGAGTGTGACTGACCTTTTGAGCCTTGGTTAGTTCCACCCCAAGTGTTAGCATGTCACACCCCGAGCCGGCAGGCTGGATTGACTTTCCCGTCGGGCGTAAGGTTCTCGGGGCGCGATATCGTTTGATAATCAAAATGATCAGATTGTTTGCATAGCACATGATATATAACTGAGAAATGCTAACATGGCAATGATATAGAATTACAAAGTTAAATCACATTGTTTCGTCCATAATTTAACCAAGTAAATCTATTCAAAATAATCAATGAGTTTCTATCTTGTAACTGTACAAGATCTACAAAAGATGATTCATTGTTTTGTCACTCAAAAGTATGCTCGACTCAAAATGTAGCTAGGTCTTCTAAAGTCCACTAGCTATGTTCTTGAATACTTGTGACTAAACCTGTTCGTCACCTGAGAAAACATGCATTTAAACAAAGTCAACACTAGGTTGGTGAGTTCATAAGTTTGATAATTGGAAACATTGATTTGTTCACATCCACAGTCACAATGTCATACATAATACTTGTAAGTTATTTGATTCACCCGTTCACACAATGGCCTCTCCATAGTTATATTTACAAGTAGTATTTCATCTTATCAGTTATGCTTATATATAGGGCATATGTAGGGGAAACTAGCCCCAGCCAACATCCCACCACATAACTAATAGAACTTAACACCACTTGCGATACATCTATAGATCCCCATTTTCATTTCACCTATTCATCCCTTTTGATATTCACCCGTTGTATCATGTGTAGAATAATATGTTGAGAGGGGTTTAGTTATCAAACCGAAGTATTGATACACCCTCAATGTATTAAGGAATTTTGATTAATTTAATCTGATCCTTGTTATTATTCTATTTCTTGTGGGGTTAACTGTTAATCACTTTTAATAGTAAGAGCGTTAGTTAACCAATTGATATTTGTTCTCAACTTGAAGTGCATAGAGCTTAAAAGGAATCCATTGCAATCCTCACGTAATCAGATTACAATGCATCCGATTTACCTCTACCACTTTGTATTCCCATATGCCTCATCGAAACTATTACCAGTATTATGACATGAGAGAAAATAAATTCTTCAGTCTACTAGTCAATAGGAAACGATGGATTAATTACAATTATAACTGCAGATTAATATCACCATGTGTCGCTTTCCAGACCCTGATTGTTCGTCACCCTGTCACCGGTCATACGTTACCGGCCAATGAATCAATACGATCAACATACCAGCCCTACAAGCTGGAGGTTTGTCAAACCTATAGTACCACTATGCTATCGTCGGTTTAGTCACGTCAAACTAACTGGTCAACGATTTGTGAAGGGACTTACAATGATCAAACTTGAATACATGGCACATGATTGAAATGATATATTACCGACAGTTCAATAGTAATCAATTGTATCGTGTTCACCAATGTTGTTTGTTCTCGATGTTGTGTGTTCTCGTTGTTCTTTACAAAGTTATATAAGATCTTGTCTTATTAAACTATGTTGGTTGTTGTGTGAATGATGTTATTATCATGAAAGTACATTATCATGATTATCATTCCTGTTGTTCCATATGGTCACCCTGTTGTCACTACAGTGTTGTAAGAGCTAGCCTTACTACCCTTAGTCGACTCATGTGGTGGATGATACTTGTTTCGTGTTATCTTGTAGTATGCACCGAGTTATAAGCTGAGTGTTATAGGAGCTTGTCCTATTACACTTAACTAATTCTGGTGATGAATGATATTATGAAGATATATTATCTTCATATCATTCATGTTTGTTGTTGTTGTCAACATGTTCATCGGTGATAATCTCAGTGTTTGTTCTTGTAAGAATAATTAATTGTTATAAGATAAAATCTTACTCTACATTATTCTGTTGTGTTGATGATTCATGAAGTTATATTATCATGTTCATCTTAGTTATCTCTGTCATGTTATGATCATACAAGCATGCATACAATGATAAGCGATAATAAGTCAAGCAATATTATCTAAATCAAAGTATAAGCAATATGTTGAACTAAAACTTTTAGATAAATAAAAGATTTAGCATGTTTCTCAGCCCCGAGAGTTTAAAATCAGCTAAGATTAGAAAAGGGGCGTATGAACTCACCTTGTAACTGTTGCGGTTGACTTAACCTAAACAAGAATGCACGCGCTCTTTGTTGCACTTGTTGTATTCACGATCCTGTATTGATTTCACATTGTTTGTAACTTATAAGTATAAGTTATAGATGATGTGTATGCGTGTATGTGTTAGCCCTAAAGTTGTCTAACACACCCTCGGTCTTGGTCATCATTCGGCCCCGGTTCTATTGTTATAGATCATTAGTATCACATGTCTTTATGTTGTGTATTTAGCTTTCACTCATTCTTGAATCTCAAACCTTATCATGATGTGTTCATTACTTGTATTGATAGGATCCTTATAAACCATCCTAAGTCATAAGTATAACTTAGGTTTATAGTTTAGAATTTCACATGTTGTTCTTGTTAGACTTGAAATAATTTGTTACATAGCCACAAGGACCATGTCACATTGTAGAAATTTAGTTTCATCAAGTTTCTAAGTATAACACTTAAGTTTACACTTTAAAACTTTTCATATAGTTATTGAAATCACTTGTCGCTTTCTTGTTTTATGAATCCTTCACTAACTTTGTAGTACTTTTAAGAAAATCCCATGCATGCTATCAATTGAATTAGTTTCAAGTGTTTGTTTCAACTTAACCTATGTGGACCGAATAATCAATTGGGCCGAATAAACCCAAGTGGGCCGAACCAGGGTCATGGGCTGAATAAAGTGTGCTGGGCCGAGTGAATTTCCATTAGCCGAATCAAATGTAGCCGAATCACATGCTTGGCCGAATGTATGTGGCCGATTGAAGGTGGCTGCCGACTGAGGTGGTGTGGATTGGCCGAGAGAATGAGACATGGTCGAATGAAGTTCATCACATCCGATCGAATGAGAGGGGGAGGGTGGGCCGAAGGAGCTGCTTCGGTCGGCCTGGAGTTATACTCCTCCCATTCGGCCGAATGGCTACTGGGTACCCCTCATTCGCGAAATGGAAAACCCAGGTGCCTCACATGGTGTTGTCGAGTTCCAGCCAAGAACCATGATGGGTTTCAAGTGGTTGTGTGTTTTAGGACTAGTTTCAGGATACAAGGTTCGAAGGATAGAGGTTCTAAACCGGTTTGTATAAGGCTCGAACAAAAAGGGGTTAAAAACCCTAATTTCTGAGATGTTCAAGCTCGATTACCTCAAGATTTGTTGGATTTCACTCCAGATCAGTTGTACTTTCGTGTAGAGGAGATCAAGAGCTTCGATTTGGTCCAAAGATGGGGTGATTTGGTGAAGAAATGACCAAGTTGTGAAGGTTTGAAGTTTCAAAATCTAGAGAGAGTGGAAACCGGGATTAGGGTTTTAGAGAGAGAGTGGGAAGGGAGAAATGAGGAAGAAGCCTCATTTAGAGTATTTATACTCCGGGGTGTTCGGGTTCGTTTTTGTTGCTCGGTTTTCGTCTCCATAGCGTTTCCGGATCGTTACGCGCGTATCTTCGTATTTTAAATAAAAAGAATTTGTTTTTAATATTTAAAAGGTTTTAAAAGTTGTGATTCATAATAAATGTTCTGTATTTATTTTTCTTATTTTATTGTCGTTCGAATCGTTTATACGATTTCGTTTCGTCAGATCACGCCACCTTCGCGCGTATTCATTCGAATCGTCACCCAAACGAACACGACGATGGTTTTGCTTTCTGACTTTTGTTTTCTACTTTTCAGTCATCAATTCAGAACGTTAAATTCACAGATATGTTTGTGTGAATCGTCACCCACGCAAACACACTATCAGTTCGTTATTCTGAAATGACACTCCATTTGTGTTCTGACTTGTGTTTCCTCACTGACGGTCTCAACTAACTTCCTGTTTTCACATTGTTTTCCTTGAATTCATCTTGTTTTTGTAATGAATTATCGGCCATCTGATTCCTGTCATCTATGGATATCAGATCGCAACCGATATGTTCTTGTTGTTTACTTGTACACTGTTGTTTCTCTTGATTCGTTGTATTAACTGTACTTAGGTTTTCACCTAAATACAAACAACTATTGTTTATCGTGAGTTGTACTTACAGTATTAAAGTTTTCAGTTCAATATGTACAACTGTTGCTTGTTATTTGAATCTTGTTGTTACACACGTTGTTCACACATTGTATTTACATACAGTAAATAGTGAAAGTACACGTACCGTACGGACTTGCCGAACGATCAGGTACTGGATGTCACATAGCACCCTCCTTGTCATGAATCCTAGTACGAACTGGGCTATGGGTCTGGTTGATAATGCTACCAGACTTAGGAAAGCAAGGTTTTGTCGTTGGTTCTGGCAAAACAGAATCAGTAATTACAGCAGGTAGTGATGGTGATAGTTGCTCGATGGGATATTCCCCTTTACCAAGAGACAGCTCCATCAGAGACATCAGTTGGGCCATACGCTGCGTGATTTCCTTTGCCATTACTGCACCACGTTTGAGTTTCGTATGAGATATGAGTATTAGTATATAAGAATACTAATCGATTGAACTTAGTAATACGACACTCAATGTGCACTCTGTGTTACTATTTGAGCCTAGAGGTTATAGTCTAAGTCCCTAATTTAACTTAATTCTCTATAACCATTGGCTCTAATACCAACCTGTCACACCCCCATCTCTCTCTTTACCTGATATAGTCACTGAATGACGCATGAAGTCAGTAACTATTGTAACGTTTTACGGAAGCTTGATGGTGAGGTCGTAGAGATGGGTGTGACTGATTGTTACATTGGTATCATACATCCATAGCAAACCTTACACACTATATATTACATCATAATTAAAATATTATACATTAAGTTTCAACATCCTTAAACAACATTAACCATTTAAAAGTTACTAAACGTGTCTTGTAATCGTGCACCCTTACCCTCGCACTTGTTACCTCCTTCCTGAAAAAGGTTTTGTAATATAAAAGATCAGCAAGAATGCTGGTGAGTTCATAGATATGATAACATGATATGATATGTTATGACATGTTGAATACGCAGGCACACACAACCTTATGAATATGATTCACCATGAAAACCTATAACCAAAGCCTATGTGACTGTAATGTAATTAATTTGGGGTAATACCCGAAGGCAAGACCTTAGCCTCACTCTTAATGCCTATCTTTGCATTAAGATGTTATCTTGTAATGTAATAAATGGTAACAGGTATTCACACAATAGTAGACGCTATCTACTCGTGAATGGGGTTGTCAGCCCGATAGTACTATCATTGTTATCATTCGGCTCCTCATGAGTTTATTGGTTATATTTTTTATGTGAGGACTTTTACGATAGCTTGGTACAATTTTCATGTAATCATCAAACAAGAGTTGAAATGCACAAGCAACATATAATCATGTCATTGTAATTGAATCAGGTAATCATAATGTAATTGTAATGCAACCCCCAAGTTTTAGAAATCCGAGGATTTAAACAGTAGTGATGAAATCATGTAAGTATGCCACTGTAACTGAAATACATAAATATATTGATTTTGTGATATAATCCCCGAGGTTTAGAAAAACAAAACATTAAAAGGGAAACTATGAAACTCACCGGTGTTGTTGCAAAGTTACACATAGCTTCAATTGAATTCTGCATATCATTAAGGTTCTATAAGTTATTTGTATCCAATTTGGATTACTAGAACATTTCTTGATATTAAATATCAAGAATAATGTAATTCAATTTATCAAGCTGATTCTGAATCACGTATTTATTCAGAATCAATGTAATAAGGTTATCAGTTAATTTGTAACGTTAAAATCACTGATTCTGTTTAGTAATTGAGTTCTTATACTCATTTGATTGTAAATTAATGATAATTGCATCCCGTTGTTAAAACCAGAATCCTAACCGACTTTAAGATCAAAAATTGGGTTTCCGAGTTACGAAATTGATTGCAAAATCGAGTTCGGAATGCGAAATCGATTGAGAATATGTTATGTATTGAATTTCACTGATTAAATTAAGTCCTGTATTGAAACCGGAGTTTTAATCAGAAATCAGATAAAAAAATCATGTCATCGGATTGCAAAACGGTTCCCGAAATCGATCCCGGAACGCGAAATCGATTCAAAATATGTCTTTTTTATCGAAAATAGATCATCGGATTGCGAACCGTAGCGCGAAACGCCGTTTAGAACGCAAAACGGACAAAATTAGGGTTTCTGCCGGAATATTCCTTTTGGTCGGAATTAGGGTTTCGACGGCAACCCTCGCAGGAATTTTTGGCTGGAAGTTGGCCGGAGTCCGGCGGTGGCTCGGTGGGGCTGAGGTGGTGGCTCAGTGGCCTGGACTGGCCTGTGGCCTTGGCCGGTTTGGCTCGAAGATGGCCGAGAATGGCCTGGTCGCGATCCAGAAGTGCTCGGCAATAGGGACCGCGTCCCGTGCCATGTTGGGGCAGCGCATGTGCCACGCTGGGGCCAACTATGTGCCATCCAAAGTTTTTGTGTGCAAAACTCGATTTTTTTGCACTTTTGCTGGGATTCTCCAGATCCTAGTTTTTAACATATATCTAGAGTTTTGTGAAGAAAAATCTCAATTTTAACAATTTCGAAAAATCCGGGTTTTGAACAAACACCCTTTTCAATGGGTTTTTGAATTCTAATAATTTTCAAACTTCACCAATCATTCAAAAATGTTTTTTTAAGTCATATATAGCTATTATAACCAAGAATTGAGTTTAAAACTTACTTGGCCAAGAATTGGCTTGAAAATCACCAAAAATCCAACTTTTGGAGCTTGATTCTTGGTTCCACTTGATCTTGGGCTTGGATATCACTTGGAATTGATTAGAACTGATGTTTGAAGGGTGTTTAAGTTCCAGAAGTGGTGAGGAAGGAGCTGGTCGAGTTTGGATGCTTGGGGAACGAAAGAATGGTATAGAAACTTGACCAAAGTCAAGTTTTTTTGTATTTATTTGGCCACACTTGTTTTCCAAGTTTAGGTAGATATTTCTGGCCATAGTTATCTGATTTTACTTAGGGGTGTACAAAAAAATCCGTATCCGAATCCGAAGTATCCAAAAATCCGAATCCGAAATATCCGAAAAAGTCGGATATCCGGAAGTTCGGATACCCGGAAGTTCGGATACCCGGAAGTTCGGATATCCGGAAATTCGGATTCGGATGCCTATTTTGAAAATTATCGGATAGTTCGGATATCAGATATCCGAATTAGTTTTATTTTTCGGATATTTTTTCGGATATTCAGATACTTTTTTCAGATATTTTTTCGGATATCCGGATAATTTTCGGATATTTCGGGATAATTTTTCGGATATCCAGATAATTTTTGGATATTTTCCGGATATCCAGATAATTTTCGGATATTTGAGTATCCGAAATATATATTTTTAAATTTTTTTTATTTTTATTTTCTGATTTCGGATATCCGAACGGATATGTGAATCCGAATCCTAAATTTCGGATATCCGAAAATGAACACCCCTAATTTTAATGAGATGAAATGTGATATAATAGGATAAACATGGAACAAATCAAGGGTTTTCTTGATTTTTGCCATTTTCACGATCGTTTGTTCGGATTTTCGCGTATAACTTCATGAATTGCTAATAATGATCAATTATCATTGTCATGCTTCCAATTACATCCCATTATGATTATAATGTGATTAGGTAGTTCGAGTTGTCATGAATTTGCCAATTACGCATGCCGAATTGCCTTTTCGCAGATTTTCGCAATTTGACTTATCGAACTTAGGGATTCTTTGATTTCGTTATGTTATCACTTATTTCACTTCAATTCATCATATAATTTATATTAATTTAGTTTCGGGCTCTTGAATTTGGTTTTTGGTCATTATTACAGAAATTTCGCGTAATTCGGAAATTCTACGCAACATCATTTGTGATTTGTTTCATCTTGTAATTTCCTTACATATATACACAGATTCACATGTGTGTGTGTATATATTCAATCATGATTTAGTTAATTAGAATGTTAATTCATGAATTTAGGAAGACTGATTAAATTTTTGTCAGAGGCACTGTGTGCATGAAAACAATAATGCTGGTTGATAACGGTGTTATATAGGTGTTACATATATGTCATTACGTAAATGTTACATATATGTAATTTTAATATGTCTTAGAAATAATTTCTTTACATATAACACACCTTGTTACATACATGTTACACTGGGTGTAACTATACATGCACAAAAAACCGTTTAACTGAATCGGTGTTGGTTCTTAGAAGGACAAATCATCGAACAACGACAATGTAATGACAAGAAGACAACTAATAAGACAACAAAAAAAAGTTACATATGCGTGATAACAATGTTACATATGTATAATAATGTTAGATATAGTACTTTATGCAATGTCAAACTTAAACTACACTCTTTATTTATATCATTAATTTTAATCATGTAAACTTAAAAAAATGCATGATTTAAAAATTTGTATAAAAGATGTAACAATTGTGTAACATAAAATAGATTATTATAAATAGTATACTAAATTGAATCTTGTTTCTTTCCCAAGTTTGGATGAGTGTCCACAAGACCAAGTTCGAATGAGTTTCTACAAGGCTGGTTTTAGGGATAATTAAGTGCATATATATAATATAACATCAATGTAACACGTACATCTTGTAACAAATAACCCAAAAAATGAAAGTCTCAAAAAATCTGGAATTGAAATGTATTGTTTAACGTCACTGTAACAAGGTAAAAATTCAAAGCATACATGATTGTTCAAATTTTAGATACGAAAATTCAGTGTAACATGTTTTAGTTTGCATGATATAAAACATATTATTCAAACAAAATAAATACTTGAAAAATAAAACAAAATAATGGAGTGTTATAAAAGGTTACATTAAAAAAAATCAAAAGAATACAATAGTACAATTAATGAAAATTTTGCATTAAAAATTATAAAATAATCAATGACATGTACTATACGGGTTTGATTGAATTAAAGTAATCAACCCAGAGTATGAAATCAATTTAAAGCTCGATTTTATTGATTGATTACACTAGAGTTTGGATTTTGAAGCCTGAAATCAAATAACATCAATAACGTTGGATGGGAAGAGGAGCAAAGGAAGGCCAAAGTTTACATGGGAGGAACAGTTCCGACATGATTTGTTAGATTTTAACATCACCGAGCACATGATCAGCACTAGAAGCTCTTGAAAAGTAAAATAATGGCTATGAAATTTTGAATTCTCTATACTCTAGACTTTTTGAGGGATATTTGCTACACATTACTAGTTTTAAATATTTGCTTAGTATTTAATACCTTAGTTTAAATGTGTGTATATTGCTTATTTGATAAGTTTTATATACGCTTTATATTTGTTATGTGTGTGACGTTAATTGTCAACTTTATTTTTGTTTACATAGATATAAATTGTTAGAAATAACCAGTTAGTGTGGTCATACAGATCATTTGAATAGCTTTACCAAGATGATATAACTAGTCTCTAACAATTACTTGATAAAAGTAATTGTAAATATTGATTAGTTGAGGGGGCTACAATTGATTTCCTTTTAGATGTCCTAGTATAAATATAGAGAAACACAAGAAAGTTCATTATGTGAAAATCATCAAGATCAATCACAAGAATTTTCCATCCAGAACACCACTTAATTCTATATAAATTCTCAATCAATTCGGGCCATCATAATGGGAATCAAGATATCAAATCTCTAACAAGTTCTCAATTCCTTTTTAATGGGTATGTTTGTTTATGTTTATTTGATTGAATTGAATAATAATCCGCTCACGATGTTGAAATAATCAACATAAATAACTAATTATATGTTCGTGCCATGTGTTTGTGCTAACCTTTGTAAAAAAAATAAAAAAAAATCACAACACTCAAGAGTTGTGGAGTCTCTATAGAATAATGGGGTACCCACCAGAGAAGCAGGGGCAGCTGCCCACCTTGGAAAAATTATTTTCGTAACATATATATATGTTAAAATCTCGATCGTCCTCGATAAAATTTCGCGATTGCCCCCTTTAACTTTTAATTTTAAAATCAAGGGGAAAATTGCTCATCAAATAATTTAAAACCAAGTCTACTATTAATTTTAATAAACTAAACTACCACTAGCTCATTTTAAATAACTCTATTATTAAATTTAATAATCTATTAACATAATAATTGAAGTCATATTTGAGTAATCGAATTGATAAAGGAGATTTAAGGATACCTGTATTTGTTTTGTTAATAAATAGTTACTTAAGAAAATCTTCCTATATATTGTTTTGGATAGATTTCAAAAAAATAAAACATCATAGAGAATTACTTTACATGTATTGTATTTTTATTATGCTTTTATTTATAGAATTTAGTTTGATTATCTTTTTTTAACATGGCCCGTCCTGATCGGATCCAACCCGACTTGAACAAAAGTGGAAAGAAATATATTATATATTCATAATTAAACGAACTTAAAATTTTTCGCCCCCATGAAAAAAAATTATAGACCCGTCACTGCTTTAGAAGCAATATTTTTATCCTAGATAGATATGAGTAATTTCAACCTCAATCCTAGTAATTATTAAAACTTACATTGAATATGTTTTTTTCAGTCTCTTTGAAAGATAGAGTCAAAGTGTGACTCTTCTTATCCGAGTTCCTTTGTAATATTCTATTATAAGAATAGTCATAGTTATTGTCATTGAATAAAATCGATCAGAAGTCTTAATTTTGGCTAATACCGTGTTACGTAAATCATCTGATCCAACGTCAGCTCACATCTAAGATTAAATTTTAACATTTTACCTTTAATTTGTACTAAAGGTGTGCATTAAACCAAAAAAAACCGATCCACAACCGAAAAAACGAAAAACCCAAACCTAAAAAACAGAACCCAGAACCGACAGATTTCGGTTAAGTTTTCCCAAAAGCCAAAAATTCGGGTTCGCTTTCGATTTTAACTAAAATTAAAAATAACTACTACAAAAACAGGTATTTGCTACGGTCAAATCCATAGCAAATTCGTAACTAACACTCATTTTGTTACGAATTTGCTACGGATTTGATCTATAGCTACAAGTCTCGTCGCTAATTTAGATACGAATTTTGCTATGGAAATGTTTGCTACGGGTTTCACTACGAACTTTTAGCTAAAGATTTTTAGCTACAGAATTTTTCTATGAAATTTTTGTTACGGATTTTACTACCGATATTTCTATGAATTTCACTACGAATTGGCTACAATTATTTCCACACGTTTGCTTTCGATTCTGCTACGAGGTTTAGCTACGGATTTTGCGATGAGTTTTTTTTTTATATTTTTGTTACTAGTTTTGCTATAGATTATAGAAGATTTTCGCTACGAATTTAGCTACGGATTTTATACGAAATTTTTCAATAATTTTCTTTTTATACTATTTTCCATTTATTTCCTGTAACATTGTATTCAAATTTAAATAAAAATATACAAATGATACCAAAGATAGATATCTAAACCAAATACCATAAATAATCAACTTATCCAAATTTAAAGCACAATTTAAATCCAAACTATTTAAAAACAAAACAATGATCCTCGCAATATAGCGTTTATCAACATAAACTCATATCTTAATTTAATGAAAGGTTTTTCTGTTGGTTTTCAGCAGCAACTGAAGCTTCTCATTCATTTCAGCATATAACCTTGCATTTTCTTCAATTTTCTCCATCATAGCTTGTTTATACACTTTATCTTGTTCAATTTGTTCTTTCAATCGTTTCACCTATAATTAATAGATATGATTTATCAAGTGAGCTATGTTAGAAAACAAAATGGCTGTTTTGAATAATAACATCATCATTATTTATAACAGATTTCCAAGTTGTACGGTTATTTACTAATAATATTTTTGTAATTCATCTACGATTTCTAAGTTTAATGTTAGATGTGTAAGCCTTGACATTTAGTTATATCTCCATCTGTATATCAAGTCTTATTGTTTGCTAACATGATGTAATCATGACTTTTCATTTAGTTAAAGCCTACCATGTGTCAAACATAAAATATTATTATTATTATTATTATTATTATTATTATTATTTTGACAAACTTGGTTTAAATTTAAATATGAATAGGATAGAAGTGAAATAAGATATAGCCACTAACCTAATTAGCATAGCATACATGCATATACATATATATTCATAAGAGTTGATTTTGAGTAAAATTTGTATGCTACAAAAAACAATATTTTATAAACGAAATGTTTCAACCCACGGTTATTTTTATCAAAGTATATTCTGACCCGAACCCAGTTGATATTTTAGATTAAAATGATCTATCCTTATTCAAAGTCATCCTAACCCAAACTCGTCTAACCCGCTACCATCCAATTCGCCTGGTTTTTAGGCCTACTACTAAATATAACTTAATATAAGTTCATGCACACTACAAATAAATATAACTTAATATACACCAATCTAATTAAACTGAATTTGAATATAGATTAATTATTTTTTATTAATAATATATAAGGTTGAATTCAATTTATTCATTTCAATTTGGTTAGATTTAATTGGTTTATTCGGTTTTTAATCGTTTTATTTAGTTAAATTCAGTTTGTTTGGTTTTTAAGCGAAATCCAATTTGGTTAATGATTTTACAAATTCAATTTGGTTTGGGTTTTTATTAAAGATAAAAAAATTCAAACTAAACAACCTGAACTAAATAAACCAAACAAACTAATAATTGATACGATGAACACCTCTATTAGGTTTTAAGATTAATCATATCTCTTAGTTGGTCACATTTAGCCTATTTAGGTCTTTTATGCTCTAATCTTACTCTATTAATAAATAAAGATTTTCTATGGACACTTGATGCATCTCTATTGGTGCATCCTCTTGAAAAATTTACACTATAATTCATCATTTTAATCATAAAGTTAAATACATCAATTATTTTCATCTGCATTGTTCGACTACAACTTTTATCCAAGCTTCCAAATCAAAGTAAGCTTAGTATTATTTGTTTAGGAACATTATTTCTTTATAATTGATTATTTGATTTTTTATTAAATTAGATCTGCAATATATAGAATTCTTATACACTTTGGATGTTTATTATCATATTAAACTTGTCTCGATTTTTTTGGTTACTTTTATGCCACATTTTTCATAATAATTGGAATTTATTATTAAACTATATATATTTGGTTTATTTTAATTGAATTGTGAGAAACAAATTATTTCTAGCTATCAAAATATAATTTCTACCCCTCTCCTATTTAATGTGAAAGTGAAAAAAATAAAAGTTTAATGTTTTAATTTAAACATACTAAAACAATTTCATTGTAAATTTCAATCAATACTCTAAAAAGATATGCTTATAATATATATAGACTTATTGGTATTAGATTTTGACTATCTACTTACTAAGTTTCTAGTACAAAGTAAACACATTTGTTACAAAATTAAATTTTATTATTTATTATGCTCTAAATTTATTAACTTTTAAACATATGATACACATTTTTACGGATGTTCATTTATTTTTATCTAAAACAATAATAATTTGAAATTTATACTTTATCTTCCATATTAAAACAATAGATTAGCGTCGTATTATTTATTTACTACTTAATAGTTATATTTATTGGTCATTCATTCTTTTACTTAATAATTACTCTCTTTATAAGGTTCCTTTTTATCATATCATTAGTTATATTATATTATATTATATTATATTATATTATGATTTAACTAATATTACTTCATAGAGAATTAACAATATTGACTATTGATATTATTAAAAATTAATACTTTTAATTATTTATTATGATCTAAAAACATTTTAAATACTTAATGCGTATTGACCGACGTTAGTTTTCTTTTAACTCAATAAGTATAATTAAATTTATTTGCTTGCATTACATGATAAAAATTATTAAAAAAAATAGTTTTTCAACAAACTTTATTCTTTAATGATATAACCTAATTCATGTTTTTTGAGGAATATTGATGGCTATATACTCTGTTTTATTTATTATTTATATTAAAAGAAATTATAATATTTTTCAATTGTACAACTTTTTTATTTACTATTTAATAATTATTTCTTGTTGATTCAAAAGTTATAATTGATAATTACTTTTCTATAAGCAAAAAATTCTTTCGCGAACAATCTATACTTGTACTAAAGGATGAGGTTTTTCATGAATTTAATGATCGTTTGCTGTCGTTTTTCCTGGTGATAAAAAAGAGTATCTTAGTGATGGTTTGGGTAATTCTATGTGATATAGATGCGTAATCGTGCGTTTATATGCGGTAATTACATGGAATATGGTGATGGCTTGCGTGTTTTGATGATTTACAGGTTTTCGGGCGAAGAATATGTATGTTTGATGTCCAAAGATCAAAGGGTGGTTGAAGAATGATGTTTGAAAGGCCAAAATAGCAGAAAATGAAGATTTCCATGAAGTGGCGTATCAAAACGGCGTATTGGTGGCGTATCACATAGGAAAAGCAACCCGGAAGCCATGGCCGTCGTATGATACGCCGGGGACCCATTAAACCCGGATTTTTTCCGTTTTGCCACCTATTTAAGCCCAAGAACCTAGGGTTTCGACTTATCTTCGACTTTGACGATTTTTTGAGGTTCTAGGGGGCTTCCAAGGCTTGGGAAATCAACAATTAATCATTCCAAACACATTGGTGACTCCCGAATTGATGTTAGAGCGTAAAAGAATGTGGATGCACGGCTAGTTTCTTGAGATCATGCCCGGGTGAACTATTAGTTAGGGTTAAGTGTTTTCATGGTTTTCATTGTATTAGGATGCAAACATTGTTTGGTTTAACAATCTTTGAATGTTTCATCATTTTTCAGTTGCTATTGTAAAACATTGAATTTTAGGTTGAGTATTTCTTTCAAATTGGTACTTGCAATTGAGGTGTTAGGTTTGACATTATTTGGTTATCATCAATTAATTTACAAAATCAACTCTTTGAGTTGCAATTACTCATTTGTGCGAATTGTAAGCAAGTTATGTCTATGTAACTTTTCCTAAGAATGCAAATCATAAAGATGCTTAATTTCCTTTCTAATTCAAAACCCGGGTGTGATTTGTTTACTTAATTGAATTATAACTCATTTCCTTTTCATTGTTACTTCATTACAAAGTCATTGTTTTTATTGAAACTCAAACAACAATCAATCAATTTTACAATTTCTGTCTAGTTAAGTTAGGTTATAAATCGAGTAACATTTACACCATCCACCTAAACTCTTCGTGGTTCGACACCCTACTTACCCTACTAGTTAAGGTAGCTAGGAACACACTCATTAACTTTTATTTGATCGGTACTTCGACGTCGGTCACTTAGCATAGATTGTATTTCTCAAATGAAATATTTTAATGATTCGTTACAAAAGAACTTATACTCAGCTGAAGTTCTTATTGGTCTTAAAATATATGAAATTCTAAATCATAGGTTGGTCTTGAAAGTTGGTGTTTTGGTAATGCTACTACGAAAAATTTACCAACAAAATGTTTTGTGTAACGGTACTAGGCTGCATGTCATATCACTTTGTAAACATGCTATATAAGCCAAGATAATCTCACACTTGCACATTTATTCCATTAATTAATTTGATACCATAAATGTGTGTTTTGTAATGACGATTAATAAAAGCCAAGGTCAACCACTACTGAGAGTTGGTTTGTATCTAAAAGAAATGGTTTTCACACATGGACAGTTGTGTATGGCGATGTCAAGAGTTAAGACTAGAAATGGAGTTAAGTTACTAATATTATATAGAGATGTTAAAATTAGTAATCAAACAAGAAATGTTAAATGTTATATACAAATAAATATTTACAAATTTATGAAAAAAAAATCAACTTTTCTGAAAATAGTTGTAATTTTATGGTTGTCCCTATGTAAAATAACTTGATTATTTATTTATTTATTAGTTTATTCTACATACTTATAGACTATAGTGGCATATGAATATTTTCATAATCGTGTAACACACGGGTACTAACCTAGTGTGTTTATAAACGATAAACATCGTATGTAAACCAAGATTAAACAATTTTCACTTAAGAGACCCAAGTCATGGGTTCGATTCTTGATCCAACCCAGTTTTACCGGCCTTCCATTGTCGTGCCTTTGGGCGGGTGCTTGGGTCGGATTTTCCCTGGGAATTGGTGGCTGGTGGGCTAGAGGCTCCGATCCGTCTGACTAGTGGCCAGCTCGATTTGTTATGAATTTTCTTTTGTCTTTTATTTAAATTATGTTTTGTAGTTTTTCAAAATATTTATTTCTCAAATTTGCTATGGGTTTTTCTACGTATTTCGTTAAAATATTTATATTCTCAATTCAGTACGAATTTTCCTATGGAATTTATTTAAATATTTTTCTAAATAACTATTTTTCAAATTTGCTATAGATTTTGCAATGGAAATTATTAAGTTTTTTTTTTAATTATTTTCTTAATTTTGCTACGAATGTTGCTACTAATTTTCTCAAAATATTTTTTAAGTATTTATCTTTTCTATTTTACTATAGATTTTATTAAATTATTTTTAAGCAATCAATTTCACTACAAATTTTGCTATGGAATATCCGTAACAAAATCGTAATGAAAAGTGGCCGTAGCTAATTCATAGAAAAGTTGCGGCAACATTTTTCTCTAGTAAATTTGCTATAGATTTTGCTACGGATATTAGTGAGTTTTTTTTACATTTATTTTCTTAATTTTTCTACGAATTTTGCCACTGATTTTCTCAAAATATTTTTTACATATTTAATTTTTTTTATTTTGCTACAGATTTTGCTACATATTTTATTAAGTTATTTTTTAAGTAGTTATTTTATCAATTTTGCTACAAATTTTGCTACGGTTTTTGTTTGCTACGGAATATCCGTAGCTAAATCGTAACGAAATGCGACCGTAGCTAATTCCTAGCGAATCTGTAGCAAAGTTGCGACAAAATTTTTCCATAGCAAAATTCCGTAGTTGATGCCTGTTTTTGTAGACCGAAAAACCGACCCGACCCGTTATTTATATTTTTATTTTTGCTATGTGTAATGTGTATGTATGTATGTGTATATATATATATATATATACATGGATTAAATGTAAACAACAATAAATTAATAATACCCATTATATATATATATATATAGGATGTGGCTCATATAATAACCCTTCATAATTGAGAGAACTCATAAACCCTTTTCAACCAATAGTAGTTGGACACATCACTGATTTTTTTAATCATCAGGAGGGGTATTAATGTCTTTTTGTCAACATGTCATTTCCATTACTTTTTCACATCTTATCTACAATTATGACTTCTTTATTTATTTTTTTTAGCTTCATTTAATTTAACTAACATCAAGCTACTTAGATCATTTATTAACCTCATCCCCTTGTTTTGAAAATCAGAGTTTCCAAAAATGGGAGGTGGTGATCACAATATGGCTGATGTTCTTGAAGACCATGGTTCCGTTCAACTTGACGATGTACTTGCAGGCCAGGATTTTGGTCATGGTGGTGTTCATGATCACGATGACGACGAGCTTGATGATAATGACTATGGTGAAGGCGATTTATCAGTCCCTCGGTTGGATCCACTTGCTGATGATACCTTCGATATTCTTGTGGGAAACTCACCTTTGCGTTACATTGGTTGTGACAGAAGTGGTAACTCATTTTTGATTAATTTTTAGAAAACCCTAGCTTCTTTTATTTCAGAATATTTCATACATTCTTTATTATATTTGATTTTTACAATGTTCATTCGATTACGTTTATTTGATCAGTTTTTTTCGTTTTTTTTTTGCTTTTTGTTCGTTTATTTGTTTTTTTTTGTAGTAGACGTAACAAGTGTTTGCATCATTATTTTTTTTATATCAGTTTATTCGACCGTTTTTTTTTTGTAATAAATGTAACCAGTATAGTTCTAATTACGTTGGTGTAACGACTTTAAACTTCCTATTCTGTTTTGCTATTTGATGTCATTTTTAGTTAAAAATGCTAACTAATGAATTTTGTTAAATGTTTTTTTAGGTTATCACTCTTTTTTAATTTACCAAACTCCAAATGGAACTAAGTTTTGGTGCCCTGATGTTATTTCTGATCAAAAACCTATGGTTGGTAAGATTTATGATTCGTGGGATGAGGTTTATAAAATATACGAAACTTATGCTGAGTTGTCTGGTTTTGGTATTCGTATTAGCGGATGTAAGAAATGGAAGGGTCAAATTACACATAGGGTATTGGTTTGTAACAAAGCAGGTAAGCCTAGGAACAAGAAGTATAATACTTTGGATCCTGGTTCATTGGTTGTTCTCGTGGTCGTTCTTTTAATGTAACAGATTGCAAAGCACTTATTAGGTTGAAGGCAATAAAAGGTGAGCCCAAGTATCTGCTTTACGAATTTGTTGAAAATCATAACCATGAGTTGATTTCGTCTGATAATATGGATCTGACACGGAAAGGAAGACATCTGAATTTTGAAGATATCCAATTTGTTCACAAGATGAGTTTGAACAAAGTTGGACCGATTGTTGCGCATCGTTTGCAAACTGCTTTGAAAGGTGGGCATCATAACATGAGGGGAACCCTATCAGCTTTCAAGAACGTTAGTCGTGACATCAAGATGTTTATTGGGGATCGTGACATTCAGTTAGTTGTGCAAAAGTTGGAAGAGCGTGCTAAGAATCTTCCAAATTTTTCATATGAGTTTTTCATGTTGGCCATGAATTAAAGGCAATTTTCTGGGCTGATGATGTTTCTAAGGTCAAATATCAGATGTTTGGCGATGTTATAGGGTTTGATGCTACGTATTCAACAAACAAGTATGCTATTTTTTATCTAATAATTTTTTTTTGTGAATTCAACGTCAAAATACAATTTAAGTGAACAATCATGACTAACTATTCTGTATTTTGTCAGATACAACATGATTTTCGTGCCTTTCACTGGTGTGGATAACCATAAAAGATGCGTTACATTCGGTGTTGGTTTGATTGACAGCGAAACGATTGAATCCTACAGGTGGTTACTCTCCGTTTTCCTTAAAATTCATGTGAGAGAACCACTTCTAGTTCTAACTGACCAGGACCCAGCTTTGAGAGTTGCAGTACCGAATGTTTTTAAGAAAGCGTTTCATCGCCTATGCATGTGGCATATAATGAAGAAGCTTCCCTCCAAGGTAAAACATTTTTTATTTTTTGCATGTAATGTTCAGTTACACCATCTATGAGGGCACACTGCATTGAATGCGAATGGTTCTGTAATGATTTACATATGGTTAATTTTTATTACTTTCATCTTACCCTTTTTATCTTTTTGCATGTAAGTTTTAGTTACACTAGGGAGGGTACACTGCAATGAATGCGAATGGGTCTGTACTGATACACATATGGTTAATTTTTATTACCTACATATTACCCTTTTTATGTTTTGCATGTAAGTTTCAGTTACACCAGGGTAGGGTATATTGATGATAAATATTCACCTGCTTGGGGGAGTTTTCATATTGTTTTCTTGTTTTTTTTTTTTTTTGTAGATATCTGGTGATTTACTTGCTAACTCTACATTAAGATCTTCGATTCACAAATTGGTTTGGAATATATATATATTTCGCCATCAACCTTCGAAGAAAGATGGATTAATCTGATGGTGCAATTTAATATGTGTGACCATGTTTGGTTAAACGAAATGTTTGCAATAAGGGATCTTTGGGTACCTGCATATTTCCGTGATACCCCGATGTCTTGTTTGATGAAAACGACTTCTCGTTGTGAGAGTTCAAACGCACTGTTTAAGGTCAATTCAACTACGGCAAACACTCTGTTGCAGTTTATGATGTGTTTTGACACAATTATTGACAATCAACGTTATAATCAAAGAATTTTGGAATTCCAAACATCGAATTCTAAACCTGATTTGCGATGTGGCTTAGACATTGAGGCTCATGCATCTGAAATCTACACACATTCTGTTTTTAAGGATGTTCAAAAAGAGATTTTCTAAACGGATGATGAATTGTTTTATTTCCAATGTTGATGTCGTTGATCACTCAAAGGTTTTCACAATTTCTCATATGGATCACAACATGGACTTTGTCAATGAATTCAAGGTAATACTGGTATCTCTTGTGTTTACATTAGTTTTTCATACTTATCTTGCTAATTCATGGGCGTTTAATGTAACTTGTCATAGGTTTCAGCACACATGCATGATAATTCTGTTGAGTGTACTTGCATTGGATTCTTTAGGAACCGGTACTTATGCCGTCATGTATTCTGTGTGCTTCGTGTAATGAAGATAAAGGAGATTCCGGATCGCTATGTTGCAAAGCGTTGGAGACGACAGATTCTACCTTGTCGTGTTTATAGCATATCTAATAGGTTGGTTGTTGATGATAGCAAAGAGTCGATTTTGAAGAATCAAGCAATGAACTGTGTTAGTGATTGTGTTGATAAACTTACTGGTAGTTTTGAATCTTTGTCTGCTTTTGTTGACAAGATGAAGGACATTCAGAAATCTGTTTTTGATGAGAATCCTGGAGTATCTAATCCTAGGAAACGAGCTGTGGCAATTGAGGAGTTGGTGGGGAACGTAGATGACACCACTGTTATGTTCACACCACCTCAGGGTATTCGGAATAAGGGTTGTGGTACAAATCGTAGGTTAGTTAGTCAGGGGGAGAGGGCCACAGAGAAGAGCAAGAAGAACCCGAGATTGTGTCGCAGTTGTAACCAACTTACATTTCATGATTCGCGTAACTGCAAACTCAGAAGTGACAATGGTTCATCTAGTTAGCAAATGGTGTTTGTCTATGGCATTTTGTGTTTAAAGTAGATGTTGTTGGTCTGAACTGATTAGGCATCTTTTTGTAACCACTTTTTTGTGTCTTGAAATGTATGTGGTTTATGTAAATACCTATGATGTATTTAAGGTTTGATGGAATGGAAGTTATCTATTTTGGTTAATATTTTTGGTTGACTTTTTTAATACAAGGGAAAGATAGTAACAGATGAATGCATAGAATGATTACACGAATTCAACTTATAAACCTCATGCAGTGTAATAGGTGTAATTTAATCAATACATGAATTTAAATTTATATATTTAAGACATAAACTACCAGTTTGTTATTATCATATTACAGTAAAGTAATATGATGCAATTAAGATGTGTTTTATTGTAGTTTAATGTAATTAACTTAAGATTTACGTGTATTGACGTCCTTTAGTGTAGTTATCTTGCTTATTACATTAATGTAAGTCACAGATACATTAATGAAAGAGAACACCGAAGTTACTTCTGAACGGGTTAATTTAATGAATATGTTAAGTTAATTAAAAAATAGTGACAAATAAACGTAGGTTTTATCATATTACATTAATGTAACTTATAAATATATCAAGACATGCACGCAAAATAAACTAAAGAAATTAGTTAAATTACCCCCTATGGATCATACAGTTTTTTTCAAAATAACAAAATGTCCACACAACAATATCATTATCCGTTTGGGTACTACATCAGTTTAATACGAAGTCTATTCCATGCACTTTAAACCTGCTTCCTTTAAAACCCTCTCCTTCTGGACATTAACATTAGATAGCAGTATTCTAGATGAGTATTTCTTTCTTAGTGCAATGATTTGGTTTTTCTGCTTTGCTTTATCCTTTATGAAACCACATTCAAACGTTTTTTTGTAGCTCCCCATAAACAGCTACATGTGCCTCATTAAAAACACCCCACAATCTGTGATATTATCTTCAATGCCCCACTCCAACTTCAGATTTTGGATTTTCTCCAGAGTTAAACGTCCAGCTTTTGGATGCTTCCATTTTTGCAAGTAGGAGACAACCAAATGTTTCTAATAACAAAGATAAAAAAATGACATTAATTATATATTTATGCATTTCTAGATTTTATAATACATACAATTGTCAACAGATTACTTACCACTTTGTAAGGAATACTTTTAAGGGAGTAGTCTTCATCGTCTTTTATGGTGACAACAGTTTCACCCTGCTGCATGTGTCCAACAGATATATTGCAGGGTTTTTCAACTCGAACACTATTGCGTAAAAATGCTTTCTTTCAAGGATTGGGAAGAAGACCAAATCATATGGCTTTAAGTCTTGTACTTCCTTTATTCCACCAACTGCATGTAGCATCATTTTGTTTAACATAACAAGGCGCAGGTCATCATTTACGTCATCTTTATTGAACATCTAGTCCATCTTTTAACAAAAAATTTACATACAAAACATTAATATAATAATTTTTAAAAATAATGTTTACTATTATGAATTATGTGTGGATTTCTTACAAAAGTTCGATGTCCACAAAAAAGTCGATGAGGTGATTATGGGCTTCGTAATTTTTCTTCATCATTTAAGACGGTGGCCCAACAGTCAATGATGTCTCCATACACTTCTCTCCCAGGCTCCAAAGATCTTAAAAAATAAATTTCAGTCTTCACTCCATTTACTGTGTCAAAAACAGTATCCCTGTATATATATATTTCATATAAGGTGTATCAACTTTAAATTAATATAAAATCATGTTAAAATGTTTGGGAGACTTTAGGACAAAGCAGGTATATCTTACACTAGAAGAAGGACAAAGCGGGTATACCTTACACTAAAATGTAAAAAAACTTACCAGACGATCTTTTGTGTTTCCTTGGTTTCTTTATCTCCACCAAATATGAGATTCCATACAGCCTTTTCTTCTCTCGTGTATCGATTTTTTATCACCACCTCTCGTTGAAAAAATGGTGATTTACAATCTCTTGAAACAAATTTCAATCGCTTTGTCTTTCTTGTAGCATCACATTCATTGAGATTCCCATCATCTACACACATATTCCACACATTGTCAGCATAAACCTGACATTTGTAATTGCATAAATGTACTTGTGTGTCATAGACTTACTAGAAGTTTTTGCTTCTTCTTCAACCCTCACATTCTTCATCTTTTTGTCGCGTTTTTTATCTGAAACACAACCATGCAAATCAGGGAAACATCGATTAAGACAACAGTATAATTAACATCTAATAGGGGTAATTCAATATTATTACACAACAGTATAATTAACAATGTATCAACCGCCTGTAGTGTAATAATATTGCCTATTACAACAATGTAAGTTAGGGATACTTTAGTGTAATAATCTTGTAGCATGACATTTATCGATATTGTCATCATCTACACATATATTCCACACATTGTCAACATAAACCTAACTTTTGTAATCTTATAAATATACTTGTGTGTCATAGACTTACCAGAAGTCCGTGCTTCTTCTTCAGCCCTCACATTCTTCATCTTTTTGTCGCATTTTTTATCTAAAACATGACCATGCAAATAATGTTAAAGTCATATAGAGAGGTGGTTGTATGCGTATAAATTTTTATGTAAATGCAAATTACATTGGTGTAATGAATCAGACCCTTCCTGTTGAATAACTTTCTTCCCAGTGGGGAGTGGTTGCACACCTTCTTGAGTCATGCCAAGACTGAAACTTGGTTGGAACGCATTAACGCGTTCAGATTTCCCCTCGTGTCTCAGTTCAGGAATCGGACTGCTCCCTATATCTATGACTTCATCTATCTGTTGACTTGGTTGGGATGCATTGACACATTGACATGTTGACACACATATTTTACAGTTTATTTTCATAAAAGATGTTCAAATTATACACTACGCAAAAAAAATAACCTGATATTGTAACTGGTGATTTTGAAGTATCTACTTCTATGAATTCTTGTGTCATTTCCAGACTAAAAGATGGTGCATCCACTTTCTTACCCTTTAATGCATTTGCAGCTAACAATCATTAAAGGAATGTTACGTGATGTAATTGCATTTACTCACATCAATGTAATGTTATACGAAACTTTGTTCTAATTAAATATATTATTATATTAACGTACACTAAACAAACAAAATTTACCTGATAATGCAACCGGTGATTTTGAAGTATCAACTTCTACCACTTTTTGTGTGATCCTGTGACTAAAAGATGGTGCCTCCTGTTTCTTATCCTTTAATGTAGGTCCAGCTAACATTGATTCAAGGAATATTATGTCATATAATTGTAATTACGACATGCAGTAATAGACATGCAGCATCAACTTATACAGCTATGTAATGTTACACGTATGTTAATATAATGTTACACATTCATTAATAGACAAAAAAACCTATATCAAATGGCATTATAAATAAACCAATCCTTCTTGATACCTTGGAAAATTGGCACTGGTTCCACAGCTTCTTGAGTCATACCAAGACTGAAACTTGGTTGGGATAGATTCAGTATTGTACTGCCTTGCAGTTGAACATTCTGATATCCGCCTCTATTCTTTTCTTTAGGAAGCGGACTGCTCTGCACATCTATCACTTCCTTTTTCTCATTTGATACACTTGTTGACAGGATCTTTTTACAGGTTCTATCTCATGAAAGTTATTATTTAGTAAAATAATAAACGAACTTTTTATTATACCTGTTGAATCTGGAGTTTCTATTCCCAGTTTATTAACCCTTGCTAGATTCATCGCTTGTTCTTTTAATTTAATTATTGCTGCTTTTGTTAGCTTTTTGGGCGAATGAATTGAAATATTAACATCCTCAAGCGGTGCATGTTTTTTTTCAGTCTGCTGAATAGAACCACATGTTTTACCTGTAAATTAGATTACAACGTACGAAGACATCCATGAAATTTTAATCACTCTAATTAAGTAAAACATCAATGTAACATAACAATACATCAATGACTGCAATTACATCAATGTAATTCAATTTAAGAGTAAGTAACACTAATGTAATTAAGTAAATCATCAATGTAACATAACAATTTTTTGTTACAATAATGTAAGTTACAATGACACAATCTCAGTGATTACATAACTGTAATCCAACCAGTTAGTAGCTATAATTTGTTACAGTAATATAACCTAAAAATACATCAATGTATGCAATTACATTAAGGTAATACCAGGTTAAATTCAATGTAATCATCAATGTAAACTAACAAATTTTTTGTTACAATAATGTAATGACACAATCTCAGTGATTACATAACTGTAATCCAAAGCTATTATTTGTTAAAATAATATGACCTAAAAATACATCAATGTATGCAATTACATTAAGGTAATACCCGGTTAAAATCAATGTAGATCATCAATGTAACATAACAAATTTTTTGTTACAATAATGTAAGTTACAATGACACAATCTCAGTGATTACATAACTGTAATCCAACCAGATAGTAGCAATATTTTGTTACAGTAATATAACCTAAAAATATATCAATGTACGCAATTACATTAAGGTAATATCAGGTTAAATTCAATGTAGATCATCAATGTAAACTAACAAATTTTTTGTTACAATAATGTAAGTTACAATGACACAATCTCAGTGATTACATAACTGTAATCCAACCAGATAGTAGCTATATTTTGATACAATAATATAACCTAAAAATACATCAATGTATGCAATTACATTAAGGTAATACCAGGTTAAATTCAATGTAGATCATCAATGTAAACTAACAAATTTTTTGTTACAATAATGTAAGTTACAATGACACAATTACATTTTTCTTACAATGATGCAAGTTACAATGACACAATTACAGTGATTACATTACAGTATTACAATAATGCAAGTTACAATGACACATTTTTCTTCTGCCCAGGTTATTTGCGTCTGCCATTGGCTTGCTATCACAGGCCTGCAAATCCCCTAGGGGGTATACATGATCTGCTTTAGTATGGTGGTAGGTATCGGTGGCATCCTATGTTTTTTGGATCAGGGGTAGGCTTTTTGTACCAGGGCCTACTGCTGCGGCATCCTATGTTTTTTAGATGGGGTTATTTTTTGTTTTATTAATGCTTAGTTGCTCCTTTTGTTTGGTGTTCGTTGTGCTAAAGGCTTATTTTGGTTATGGCCTCCAATCTTTATGGTTTTCTTGGAATTAACGACTGGCATACTCGTGCTATTGTCTGTCTGGTAGTGTCCCTTTCCTATATTCCTGTATTGTCTGTCCCTTTCCTGGTCAGCTGCACCGCCTGCCTGACCGGGTGCTTGGCTGGGCTGCTCCTGTTACATGGCTCATATATCTTGTGAAATGGGGCTCCTATATCCTTCGTTGGTCTTTCGACAATTTTTTTATGCCCCTACCTGCTTTCTGCTGAGACGGGCCAGAAGAGGCCCCATAGTGGCCATTATTGGAAACTCGGTTGGCTTCATTCTCTTGGTGTTTGAATTCCGTTGGGTGTAATTGGTTGTTTTGTTGGGCTATCTATTGTTCTTTTTGTAAAACATAAATGTAATTTACAAATACATAAGTGTTGCAATTACATTAATGTAATCCAAGGTGAGTAATTGTTTGTTACATTAATATAAGTTACAAATACATAATTGTTAGGAATAACATAACTGTAATCCAACCAGATAGTACATAATTACATTCATGTAATACAAACATATTTATTGACAGTGAAAGCATTACCAGGCTTTAACTTTAATCCTTCCAATCCTTGGTTTTGATCTTCCAAGCCCATTTTATCTGTAAACAATTAATGGTTCCCTTATACTTATAATACACCAATTTCATAGAAATAATTTACAATGTAAACAAGAGTAAAGTTTTTTAATCTGATTTGAACAACAGAACGTGTTACCTTCATGTTCTGCTTCCAAAACTTCATCCTTGCCTCCCAACCCATGATTCTTATCTTTCAACCGTATCTCATCTACGAAAACTAATGAAACATATACATATCACTAAACAACATGATAAACAATTAACACTATATTACCTTCAGGTGTTTCTTCTTCATCAGTTTCACTCTCAATAACCCGTTGTCTACGTGCATTAACTTCTACACAAAGATCAAATATTCGTTCATCGATTGTATCCTTTTTCCCAGATCTTGAATTACCTACACCCAAAACTGAATTATTGTTGATGCCAAGCTCTGTTGAATCATTTGCTTTTTGGACGTCTACTTTTTCCTTGAAAATATTCTCAAACGTGGCAGCCAATGCTTGAATCTGTTCATTATCTTGATTGTTTTTAAGTAATCCTTCAAGTTTAATGTGCAGCAACTTCTTGTTCTCAGACTTCATTTCCAACATTTGCGATACATCTGATATTTGTGCCTGTAAAACCAAAAACAATCATGATCTGTTATTTAAACAAAATAATTAAGTCTTTATGATACAACAATTAATCTTACGAGCAAATCCATTTTCTTTAACTCTTCTTCATTGTTTAACTTGCTACTTTCACCCTCAACTGATGACAAACGTATAAACTTTCCACGCCCAAAGCCACCGCTAGCAATTTCAAGTGTCTGTCTTTGATGAAGTCTATCTAATGTCCAAAATTCAATTGCTGGTATCGAATCATCGACACTCATATCTTCACACGAAAAGCTGGCTACATACAACAGCTACAAAGTGCAAGTCATATTGTTAATAAATCTGAGAATTAACATACACATATATTGCTTATACGACTTATATAATATCTTACCGTTAGTATTGTCAAAGCTCCTTTGAAAGGAGTGTTACTAAATGGTTTCCATCCATTTTTACAATTTCAGATGCTATCCAGAACGTATGCAGACCAGTTAATTTGAGAAATATATGTATGATCATTAAAATAATCTAGTATTTCTAGCTTGCACTTGCCATGGGCATGACACTCTACCATGGTTGATATAAACAATAACAAGAAATCCAGCTGGAAGTAAAATGACTCATCACTTGTATCCGCAGCCATCCTATATGTTATCTCCCTTGGTGATACATATTCACTTTTGTACAAATCTCTCCACTGTTGTATCCTTGGAGAAAGCTTTTTACGCGGGGTGAATGTTTTTAAGTCAGCACCTGTTTTAGGTATCCCTAGCAGCCAATCGATTGTGTCTACATTTATCCTTACAACACCGCCTTTCAGAGATATTTCCATCTTCACTGCATCAAACTTGTCTATAACAAAATAACCTAGTTTCTGTGGTATCCCATCCACTTGTAAAGATAACAGCTTTCCGAATCCTAATTTTGCAATTAAATCCTTTTGTTTTGTTGAGAAGGTTTTAACAACTTTTGTTAGCTGAGTGGGTGAGCACCGGTTTTTTATTGGATACCAAAGCTCTGTCTTACTTAAATGTTCCCCCCTTTCGCGTTTACAATCTTTTTTCTTCGGCTTAACACCACCTTCTTCATGTTTTATTTTCTTCCTTTTCAGGTTCCCCTTCTCCTTGCGAGTAATATTCTCTTCTTCTGATCCTGTATTTAAACATCAAAATACATATAATTGATGATATACCTCTAAATTACATTAATGTAATTTTATATTACAACATATCGACAGGTAGTTATTGATGATCAGTATTTTTATACAAGGAATCAAACATCTTACTTAACAACAGTTTACATGGTAACAAAGTAAAATAAATTACTAATAATAATAAATTACCTTTACTTGTCATCTCAAACGTGTCATCAGAATCAAGTATAATTGGACTTTTTGATGTGTTCTTAAATCGAGAAAGTGATTTTATGGCCAAACGTTCGCTGGACCTTCCTGTCAATAGATGCATACATATTTTTCACATATTTGTTGACTACAAATCGATATTTTTGTTAACGTTTCTTACTTGAACTATGTCGCCCTCCAGCAGTTCTCATTTGGTGGAAACTTTAACTTTTAGATCCAATATAGCAATTAAAATTTTGAATTAACTGTTGGGATATATAATTCTTTTATCAATACATATCAATTAAGAATGTAGCCAGATTTCCATTACATGCTTTCCCTATATGCTAAACAATTTTTTTAAGCTAAATTAAGTTGAATTTCAACAGATACGAACTACAATTTCAATATGCATACAATCACTGAGCCATCCGTTTCGTAAACAAACCTCTACCGGAGCGCCAAATGTTACTGTTTAAACACAATGCTACCAACAAAAACACTAATTTTAATATAATTTAAATGTCGATTAAGTTGAAATTAAACAGATAAAAACTACAATTTCAATAAGCATACAATCACCGAGCCATCCGATTCGTAAAGAAAACTCTATCCGAGCCCCCAAATGTTACCGTTTAAACACAAAGCTACTGAGAAAAAAAAACACTAAGGGGTTGGTAAGCATAAGACGTCGATTTTTAACAAATACAAACTAGTACATGATATACCTACTGTTAAATTTTCAAAATACACGAAGATCATAAGCTTGGTAAACCTAAGACGATTGTATACATCAGTGTCTTCGACTCATCATAGATTAGAATCGTTGATTGTATACATTAGGTTTTTCACCGATCAAGTTGCATGTGTCGTTACCTTGAACTGAAGATTGATAGAACAGAACGAAACGTCTTGCAAGGAACGGTTCTTGACCAAAAATCTTCAATTAGCCCTTCGATTTTGCAGTGTTCATCTGGCGATTAAAATTTTAAAGTGAAAATTTTGAATCTTCTGTAAATTTCTTTGAAGATATTGAAGCCTCTTTCTTTTTGCCGATGATGTGATATAACTGTCAGAAAGTTGGAAGAAAGCAAAAGACATATCTACCCTTTTGTAATCATCAGTCCCCATTTATCATAATTAAATAATCTAAATTAATGTGATCCCTTAGATCAGCATCTAATGAGAATGGTATCCACCTAGGATTGAGTTATTGGGTTTTCTCAATTAGTACGGGTTAGCATTCAATCCTTACCATATATATATATATATATATATATGTTTTTTAGAGAAAATTCCCAAAATGTCCCATTTGACTTAAAATTTTTCTAAAATGTCCCATTTGACTTTAATCCCTCAAAATGTCCACACTTTTATGGGTGCCGCCGCCCATGTATATATACGGGCACCGCCCACAAAATAAACTAATCAAAATAAGCCCGAACCTAGTTTATGGGCGTCCCTACCTATTTATAGGCGTTCCGCCTGTGAAGTTTATGGGCGTCCCGCCCACACATGCTATAGTTTATGGGTGTCCCGCCCATGAAGTTTCCACCCGTGACAAAAAAATCAATTTTATGGGTGTGGTTCAGGTTTTATGGGCGCCGGCGCCCATAGTGGACACATGGCTTATTTTAATTGGTTTATTTTATGGGCGGCGCCCGTATATACATGGGCGACAGCGCCCGTAAATGATGTGGACATTTTGAGGAAAGTTTTGGTCAAAATAGGCATTTTGGGGATTGACTCTGTTTTTTATTATACTAATGCATATATCTTATTTATTGAGTTCTCACCTAAACAAGGATATGGGTGAATAGTGAAGATGAAGATTAATATGAAGACAATGCTTATTTTTATTTTATTTTTTAAAATCATGCAACTCCCAAACTCATTTACATGACTTGTTTTTTATTTTTCCTCATCTTATAATTTTAAATGTTAAAAGGTTGTGAGTTTAAATACTTTTAATACAATATTTTGAGTTGTTTTTATAAATGTAAGTAGAAAAACCGGACCCAAATGGGTTTTAAAAGAATAAAAACCGAAAAAACCGATCCCAATTGGGTTCAAAAACCGACTCAAACCGACCCATGCACACCCCTAATTTGTACCGTTAAATTCGAAAGAATGAACTCAATTAATATATTGTGCGTTAACAGATCAAGATCGAGACAATGAAGTCATTCTGAAATTTCCGAGAAACTTACCATGAGTCAAGTCAACTTAAGAAGTTTACATTGATAATAATCAAAGCTTTTATACACTGGCGTATCCAGAAATTTTTGCTAGTGGGGACAAAAAACAAATAGAATAAAACAAGGCTAAAACAATTAACGCATGTTAGTTAAAAAGAGTCAAAATAGGTCAGGTAAAACACGAAAAAATGAGCTTGTTAAAAGGGATAACAAATTGAAGTAAAAATAAGTTGCATACACTATAATCATATTCGCGAAATTTAAACCGCTAGTTAGTTTAATTCATAAATTCAAAAATGAAATATTATCTATCTAAAATTCAATGTGAAATAACTTGTGGTTCAAGTAATTTCAAGACCTAGATTAACAACGAAATGAAGAATAACCATAAATTTTAGTTTGGTTAGGGGCATGTTAACAAAACACAAGAGGGCCAAATGTTTTTTAGTTTAATTTATTAAGAATTTTTTTTTTCTTGAGTGGGGGCTTTGCCACCCCCTCCCCTCTACTTGAATCCGCCCCTGCTTTTATATAACCAATGGTCTTATGATCCAATGATACAAAAATGAGTGATAGAGCTTGCGGTTTTTTTATTTTTCATGTTCTAATCCTGACTACGTACGGTTTTATCAAAATGGGTTTTCTCGTGCATTAGTGTGATAGATGTGATGTGTCTGGCGCAGTGGCGGATGTAGCATATGGGAATGGGTTCACAGGAACCCACCGAGCTTCGACTCGTTAGTGGGAATTTTTTTTTTAAAAGAGTTAAACAATAGGGTGAACCCATTAATATTTTCGGGGTGAATCCTGAGATGAACCCATTAAGATTTTTAAGAGTGAATTCTTATTATAATTTTCACAGAAATTTGTCAATTTAATTGAGACAAGTGATCTTTGTTAGAGAAATCTTGATAATCGATGATTAAATTTTTATATGATCGTGTTAAAATTACTTTCCGGTCATATAAACTTAGCAAGCAAAATGGTAGATATTAATAGTTAAACCCTCGGATCAAGTTAATGTTGGTTATACAAACTTAGCAAATTTCGTTTAGGTTTCGGGGCGTTGCCCCAAACCCTACAACGGGCGTTGCCCCCTTGACCCATGTCTGCTGAATGGCTAGCAGGACCGTCACCTTGGACCCCACAAGGGCACATGACCCCCTTGACTTCCGCTTGGTCTGAACTTCAGAAATCTTAAACGAAAATGTACTATGTACCTTCGAACTCTTTAATGACGACGTTTTGTAATTTTAATCTTTGACTTAATATATCGCACTGTTATTACGCAAAGAACATTACAATACTCAAACCGTCAACCCGACCCGGAAATTTTTATGTCCGGTTCTATTTAATTAAAAAGTCGGAAAATGGTGAACCTACTGAAAAAAAATTCTGGATCCGCCACTGGTACTCTGGCAATCATACCTACTCAATGAGGGAGGGCAGAGCTACTTTGATTCAAAAGGTAACCGATGGTTCCCGACTTTCTCTGGTATGAGCTTTTATCAAAGATCGTGTTAAATTTAATGCTACATTTATTATAGACCGCAGTTTTCTTCACGTCAAAACTTTAGACCAGTCCACCCATAAGTGGAATACAAATGCTTATCTACAAAGACCATTTCAAAGGTGGAAAATTAGCGTAATCAAGGGGCCAAAACCAACTATATAAAGCCTCTGATATCAATCGTATTGAATCATCTAACCATGGAGAGTGAACTGGCCAGACAATGGAACTCCGACCCGAAACCCAGAACCCGGTTAGGGATCTTTGGTCTTCTCAGAGAGTCGTTCAAAACCATCAAAAGAAACATGAAACTAATGCGTTCAGTTCTAGTTCTTGTGTTTCTGTTATATTCACACTTGGAGTTTGCTCAGATTCACATAGTAGAGACAGTGGGTAAAAATCTAGAATCACAACTTGAAAAAAATCCAAAATTGTTTCAAGATTTGGGCAACAATATTCACCAAACTGAATATAGTGGTGCACGAAACTATATCAGGGACATCATGCTGGTGAATCTCTTTGTTTGGGCCTTGTCTTTGATTATCTCCCTAGTTTTCTTGGTTGCCACTGTTTCTTCTTCGTCTGAAGCGTACACCGCAAAGGTCCAAAATTTTACGGAAATGATCATCAACTTAAAAAAATCTTGGAAGAAGCCAACAGTTACTAGTTTTTACATGGTTTTTTTCACTATGGGATTTATCTTTGTAACTTTCTTTTGTGCTGGAATGGTCTCGGTTTTCGCTGCTGGATCATGGGCGTATGTATTATATGGAATTGTTGGCCTGTCGATGGCAGTTTTCTGTATTTACATTAGTGCCCTTTGGATGATGAGTCTGGTGGCTTCGGTTTTGGAAGACGTTGGTGGTCTGGGTGCCATTGTTAGAGCTAGAGAGATTATGAAAGGTGAAAAGGTAAAAACCTCACTACTTGTGGTGCTTTTTTATGTTGCTTATGGTGCTGTCCATTGGATGACAAGTGCTATTCTAAGCCAGAATCTTGGAAAATGGTCCCGAATGGTGATCTCAATCGCTATGACCAACGGTCTGCTATGTGCCTTGAAACTCTTTTCGTTTGTGGTATTTACTATATTCTACCATGATCAGAAAGAGAGTTGTGATGAGAAAGTTGCAAAAACCCTTTATCTACCAATTGCTGGTTATGAATTTTAGGGTTGTGTTGAGTCTTAATTTCCTACAAAATATGTGTGTACGTTTACTATATCTCCAACTATGTGGTTGTGATTCCTGTAATTTGTGTATGTCTTTTTTATTGTATGTTTGTATTTGTTTGTCGTTCGAGTTAAGGATCTATCTGCAAACATAGTCTCTCTCTTAAATAATAGAGATAAGATTTGCATATATTTCATATTCTCTAGATCCTACAAAAAAAACTTTATTATTAATGATATTATACCAGATATGATTGTTGTTGTTCTTGGCTTTCCTGTAATAAATATGTTAATAAAATGTTATAATAAAGTTTTTTTCTTTTTTTTATGTAATATGAGCCTGTGTGTAATGTGGGTGATCAAGGTAGGTGTGAGTGCCCTTGGTTGTGCCACCTCGTGACAGGAGCCTGATAGGTCTCTTAAAAGAACACAAACTAATAAATATTAAGTTAAAGAAGAACACAAACTAATAAATATTAGTTTGATAAGATTAAATCTCTTTGATCCATAGTATCTACTAATTAGTGACAATCAAATCCATAACTTGACAAACTGGTCCTTGACTGTGTATATATGGAGACTAGGTTAAAACGCATGTATTACATGGATTTAATATATATAATTTGTTAAAATCTTAAATTTTTTTCTCCGATTACTTAGATTGCATAAATATAAGTTTTTAAGTTTTTTATTTTATTATTATTATTTTACTTTTGTTTAATTTTTTTACTATTGATATTTTTATGTTTTAACTTTAGTTTTCATTTATTTATAGGTAGACAATTTTATTATTTTAAACATTATTATTCATTATCTATTATTTAATAATAATAAGAAGACATTAATTGAAGAAAGAGAGAGGCGAGAAATTTTCAAGTTGATTTAACCAGAGATTAACATGTGACATAAAAAAACTTTTATTTATTATAATAGATAGACGTCAAAAAAAGAGTGCTTAGGATTGTGGTATTAAGAAGGAAAAAAATCAAGTTACAATACAAGGGTATTTAGTGATTGGGTCCACTCAATGGAAAACATATCGGCAAAAGTTTCTCAATCGGAACACGAGCCAAAACATATATGAATATGGTGCCATGGTGGAGTTCGAAAAAACAATAATATGTACCATCACTATCATCCGATCCGAATCTATCCAAACTAAAACTCGGTTTCGATTCGGATATATCTGAACAACCCGAATAAATCTGAAAAAAATTGTTTTAATTTTTTTCTTGTTTTGGCCATTTATTTTTTTCCTATATTTTTGTCAATAGAAGTAACATTTTACAAGTTTAGATTTGTAACACAACATTTTGAAGTTTAAAATTAAAAAAACGATCACATATTTATAGTAACAAAATAGTCTAAGTAAGAAGTAACTCTATTATTAATTTTAAAAATCTATTAACATAATACTTGAAGTCATATTTACGTAATCAGATTTATAGAGAGAATTTAAGGGATGCTTGTATTTATTTTGTGAAAAAAAGGTTACTTAAAAAAATCTTCCTATACATTGTTTGGATAGATTTCAGGCAATAAAACTTAATAGAAAACGACTTTACATGCATTTTATTTTTATTATGATTTTATTTATAAAATTTAGTTTAATTATCTTTTTTAACATGACTTGACTTGATTGGATACAACCCGACTTGAACAAAAAAGGAAAGAAATATATTATATAACAATAATCAAAAGAACTTAAAATTTTCCGCCCCTCATGAAAAAAGTTTTCTAGGTCCGTCATTGTTTTAGAAGCAATCTATTTATCTCAAATAGATAGATTTGAGTAATGTTTGTCTTTATTTCATAATCAAATCCTCCTATTAAAACTTAGACCGAGTATATGTTTGTTTAAGTCTCTTTAAAATGTGGAGTCAAAGAGTGATTCTTCTTATCCAAGCTCCTTTTGTAATATTTTATTATAATAGCAGTCATAGTTATCGTCATTGAATAAAATCAATCAGAAAGCTTAATTTTGGCTAATACTGTGTTACGTAAATCATCTCATCCAACGTCAGCACACATCTAAGATTAAATTCTAACATTTTACCTTTAATTTATACCGTTAAATTCTAACATCTACTTTAAATAATGAATTAATCTTAAATAACTTAATATATTAGTTGCGTACAAATAACGTAAATATTAAACTCAATTTATATATTGTACGTTAACAGAGCAAGACCGAGACACCAAGTCATTCTGAAATTTCCTAGAAACTTACCAATGAATCAAGTCAACTTAAGAAGTTTCCATCCATACTAATCAAAGCTTTCATTTAACCAGTAGTCTTGTAATACAATGACATAAAAATGAGGAGTTAATTCCAATTTGCAACCATGTGGTTTAACTCTTACTGCAGGTTGCAACCTTCCTTTTTTATTTTCGCAACTTATAACCCTGTCGTTTCTAAAACACCTACAACATGCACCCTTTCAGTTAAATTTAACATTAACTCTGTTAATTTATTAAGGGTAAAATTGTAATATCTTAAATCTTTAATAAATTTGAGTTATACTGTCAATAATTGGCCTCAATTGTATTTTTTTCCTGTCATCACAGATGGGGGTCGTTGATTACAGATTTACAGATGGAGGACGATAATGCCCCCTACTTTGACTTTTAAAGTCAACCATGATACCACTGTTTGTATATACGAACATATGTTGTCAAGACGTTGTCCCATGATGCCCTTGCTTTACTTTTAAAGTCACTAAAATGTAGGGTGTTCATCGGTTCGGTTAACATTTTGTTTGGTTTATTCGGTTCAGTTTATTCGGTTTACAAATTTGTTTTCCCTAACCGTTAACCGAACCGAACCGAATTCAATTCGGTTAGAACGAAACAAACATAATTCAAACGAATAAACCGGTTAAAAACCGAATAAACGGAACTGAATTCAACCGAATAAACCTTATATATTATTAATAAAAATAATAAATTTAAATATGAATTTGGTTTAATCAGTTAACCGAAAAAACCGAATAAAAAAAAATAATAAAACCGAAAACCAAATGGTTGGTGTCATATGTATGCAACATCTTTGTTGTTAAATATCTTTAAAATTACAATTTTACCCTTCAATAAATAATAGAGTTCTGTTAACTTTAACTGTAAGGTTGCATATTGCAGATGTTTTAGAACCAAAGGGTTGTAAGTTGCGAAAATTAAAAAGGAGGGCTGCAACATGTGATAAGAGTTAAACCAAAGGGTTGCAAATTGCACTTAACTTTAAAAATGAGTGATAAAGCTTGCGGTTTTTTGAAGTCTCATGTTCTAATCCTGATTTTAAGGAGTTTCATCATAATAGTTGGCTTCCTCCTATATTAGAGAGATATATGTGATATGTCTAATGTATGAGTTTTTATTTTGGGACGAACTAAATTCAATGCTACATTTATTATAAACCGTGGAAGTCAAAGCTTTAGACAAATCAACCCTTAAATGAAATACAAATGCTTATCTACAAAGACCATTTCAACGGTGGAAAATTAGTGCAATCAAGAGGCTAAAACCAACTATATAAAGCCTTCGATATCAGTCGTATTGAATCATCTAAACATGGAGAGTGAACTGGCCAGACAATGGAACTCCGACCCGAAACCCAGAATCCGGTTAGGGATCTTTGGTCTTCTCAGAGAGTCGTTCAGAACCATCAACAGAAACATGAAACCAATGCTTCCAGTTCTAGTTCTTGTGTTTCTGTTATATTCACACTTACAGTTTGCTCAGATTCACTTACTAGAGACAGAGGGTAAAGATCTAGAATCACAACTTGAAAAAAATCCAAAATTGTTTCAAGATTTTGGCAAGAATAATATGAATCAAACTCAATATACTGATGCAAGGAACGTTTTCAAGGACATCATGCTGGTGAATCTTTTTGTCTTGGGCCTCTCGGCCTTGTCTTTGATTATCTCCATAGTTTTCTTGGTCGCCACTGTTTCTTCTTCGTCTGAAGCGTACACCGCAAAGGTCCAAAACTTTACAGAAATCATCATCAAGTTAAAAAAATCTTGGAAGAAGCCAACTGTCACAAGTTTTTACATGGTTTTGTTCACTATGGGATTTTTCTTTGTGTGTTTCTTTTGTGTTGGAATGGTCTCTGTCTTTGCTACTGGAACAGTTGCATATGTGTTATATGGAGTTGTTGGCCTGTCGATCGCCGTTTTATGGATTTACATTAGTGCCCTTTGGATGATGAGTCTGGTGGTTTCGGTTTTGGAAGACGTTGGTGGTCTTGGTGCGATTGTTAGAGCTAGAGAGCTGATGAAAGGTGAAAAGGTAAAAACTTCAGTGCTTGTGGTGCTTTTTTATGTTGCTTATGGTGTTGCCCATTGGATGACAAGTGCTATTGTAAGCCAGAATCTTGAAAAATGGTCACGAATGGTGATCTCAATCGCTATGACCAACGGTTTGCTATGTGCCTTGAAACTCTTTTCGTATGTGGTGTTTACTATATTCTACCATGAGCAGAAAGAGAGTTGTGACGAGAAAGTTGCAAGAACCCTTTATCTACCTATTGCTGGTGATGAAGTTTAGTGTTTTCTTGGGTCTTTCCTACAACATATGTGTGTACGTTCACTATATCTCTAAGTATGTGGTTGTGATTGTGATTGTTGTAGTTTGTACGCCTTTAATTGTGTATTTGTTTGTTTGTCGTTTGAGTCAGGTTCGGGTTTCTCTTTAATCAGTCTTTCTTACCCTAGTGATAAAAGTTAGATCTGTTTATATTTCACATTTCGTTGATCCTATTAATAGTTTGAGTATTTGTGAGACTTTCTTGTTCTCGACTTTCCTTGTAATAGTATGTTAAAAAATGTTCTAATAAAGTTTAATTTTTTTTTCTTTGTATTATGAGTGCACGATTTCATTACATAGTGATCCAATATTGCAAGTAATATTACATGTAATAGACCTAAATTATAGAATAGATTACCATGGCAAAGTCAATGTCGTTATTTTTGTATTCTTATAAACTCCATGTTTGTAAGAGTGATTAGAGGAGATGTTTTATATTATGTATTGTAATCTCTCAAATCAATTGAAGTTTTGAATTCATAATCCACACATGGTATAATTAAGCCTAAAATATTGATCACATGTTACCAGTGGCGGACCTATTAAGAATTCACGAGGGTTGGTCGACACCCACGAAAATTTTTTTTTGTTATATACACGATTTAATCTCGACCAACCTCCAAGAAATTTCATCACCGACCCCCATGAAATATTGACGACCGTGATGAAGCCCGATATAAAACCAAAATTAATACCAAAATAACTCGATATACATTACCTGTGATAAACTTAATTAACAATTTAATTCAATATCCAATCGCTCATTGGCCAATGTATGTTTATTTGTTAAATTTTTATCCTTTTTAGCAGCAATTTTCTATATCAATCCATCTTTGTTTAGCTCAAATCTTTGACCTAAAGGGAAGCAATACGTTAACTCCAACGGTTTTTGCATTTGGACCTAACCCTTCACCTGTCACTTATTTGTTACATGGTTAAATCTTTATGTGATTTGTTATTTAGGTATAATTTTGAAAGTTGAAAGTTGTTATTATGATGAGAATGTTAGTGGGTTTGGGTATAATTTATATACTTAAGTAATATGGAACAACTTTTAAAAAGAAAACTTAGACTACTATCTTCCTTAAATCTCGAATGTGTTGATTTGAATATTATTTCTACGAATCCTTTCAAAAGATAATAAATTTTATCATTTTATCTTAACCAACGAGATGACGATTTAGCGTTATGATTTGATTTAAGTTTATCGTTTTTGGATGACCCAACCCGACCTGATTCGAACCGGGGAAAATGAAATATTTAACGACGAACATCGCCCACAAAATATTTCCGACTCCATGAGAAAATTTTCTGGGTCCGCCACTGCATGTTACCATCTGGAGCCATCAACGTTATAGATGATCAAACTCTCCTCTACGAATAACATGTTGTAGAGAAATCAATTCATTCCCCTTTTATCATATCATGACCTCCTCTATCACGTTGATGGCTCGGTTCCTCCACCATTGGAAACCATCAATACTGATGGAAAATCTTCTCCCAAACCCTCGTTTTCTTCCTAAAAAGATCAGAATCAACGAGTTCTTCTTATTTTTCAATCCTCTTTTATGGAAGAATCTATTATCTATGTCAGAAGCTCCTGGAGTATCAACAACTGGTCATCATGTTTGGTCTACTCTTGAAGCTACTTATAGCCATGACTCTCCCAAAGACATGCACACGTTGTGTGATTCTCTTCAGCAATCTCAAAAGGGTTCTTTGGTTGTTGAATATGGTTGCCAATTTAAGATCCTTTGTGACAAGCTTGCTGCCATAGGGCTGTTGGTTCAGGCCTCTTTAAACACACAAAACACACACTGAAGCTTACGTACAAGAGAAGTAATTTACTGCTTCAAGAGTTTTACTACATTCATTCATTCAATTGAGAATACATAAATACACCAAAGAAAATTAAGAACGTGCATTACGTGGGAGTATTCTTGACCCACTAAGTTTACTACTCCTATAATCTGGACCCACTTCTTAAACTCTTTAAATTAAAAATTACCCATGATCTAATTAAACATATGACAAATTAATAAGTTACTCACCCGCACTAACTCGACCCATAAACCTGTTGGTTTCAGGCCCCACTCTACACACACTACTCACACACAAACTCTCGTATGTGAAAGTATGAAAATGAACAAAATATGCAGAGGAAAGGATAATGGAAAAGCTGCTCTATATTTAATGAAACAAAAGGGTACAAAACTGAACCTACTCTACTGCTCCTATTTATACTACAAAACAAACAAACACCATAACCCACGTACTCCATTTACCCCTAGAAATTAGGTCTTCCATCCACATCATTCGGTCAACACAAGATTACTTCTAAACACACGTTCGCAAGAAACTATGAACAAGTCTTCAACAAACCACACTAAATAACATGTGATTTAATGTATTTTTCAACTTATCCGATTCCAGCTCTTGACCTGCATCCATATCTTTGACCCGTATCCACTTCATGATCCATGACCCGTTAACCCGTCAAGATTAACCCAACAAAACCGACCCATCAAGATTAATCCAACAAGGGCACCCCATTGAGGAAACTAAAAACGACCATTCGTTCATGTGTGGTCTCGGTTCATACTTTGAGACCATCTCGATTACACAACGGACTATTCACCATTGCACCTTGTTTCATGATCTAGTGTAACATCCCGTTTTAAAAATATAAATTAAATACTTTTGTTTATAATTAAAATGTTATTATTTAAAAATACAATAATAGAACGGTCACTTGAATTATAAGGTCTCGTTTAATGATTATTCGAGAAATTAATATTAGAAATGACCGTTTAAGATTTGAAGCGTTTGTTTAAACGAATAACTCGGATGAAATAGTTATTCGAAATAGTCCGGTTTAAACGATCATTAAATTTAGTCAAACGTTGTTTTATTAATAATAATAAGAAGAAAATATATTATATTTGATCCTTGTCCGTTTTTAACAAAACTTAGGTCGAAACGTAAAGAAAAATGAGCGGGTCCTAACCGTATATTCAGAATTTTATAAAATGCGATATTTTAAAGGTTATAAAAGAAAAAAAAAATTTTAAGCTAAATTAATATTATAATATAATAATAATAATAGTTCTTAAACAAAAATTAATTATGATGCACGTATGATAGTGTGCACAGGTGTTGAATTTTTAACCAAATGCAAGTATTGTCATCAAGAGTTATATATATCTTCAAATAGAAGATTGTGTCATACGAAAAAAATAATAAACATGTAAGTCGGTTAAGACCATGTAAATTGATAAGTATCATATTCCAAAACATGAATAAATCTAGCGAATTTCCAAATGTTCTTCAGACCATTAAATCGATGCATATATAAGAGCCATCTTTCAAAATAGTTACAAGAATTAGTAAACTAAGAAGAAATGACGCTCAATTTGTACAAAGTTCTAAGCTTCATTATGCTTCAAGAGTCTTTGCCTAGAATTCAATACGCGTTTAGGTATGTATTCTGTCCTTTTTGTTTAACTCATAAATTTAAGTTTATGGATATATTAACTTATAGGGTTAGGGTGAAGATCTATCCCCAATATATAAAATAGTATGTTGAATTTATGATCTCTTTTAGGATCAGAAAAATAAACGCATCAGGAATTATCCTTGCAAATAGTTATAAGAATAGATTATGCAAAAACGCTGCCTAGATTCATATTGAGAAGTTCTGAGCTGTTACCCAGCCAATCAAAAAAATCCAGGTGAATACATTTAATTTTTTTTTTAATATAAATGAATTTTATTGAGCATGGTTTGTTTAAACTTTCACACATAAAGGGATACTACGTGACCAGCATTTAGGCTATTAATATACGTATGATTTGCAAATCGTATCCGCCTATGGGTGAAATTCCCATACGTGGCTGGTACAGGTGGGCTGGAAGGTTAAACGTAAGACGCACTCCTTAGGAAACCTAACCAGTGACCAGCTATGGGCTGGAGGGAACAAAACGTAAGACGTGCTGCGCTGTAGTTCCTAACCAGTGACAGTTATAAACCAGTGTATGCAGTAGTTGTATCGATCAGTGAAATAACCTGCTAAATGTGTAGTATTGCCAATAATAATTATGGTTAAAGGACCGAACATGCTATGCTTACATATCGAGTCTGTTATTTGTATTCACCAAAACTATGTTGACGTTTTATTTTCAAAAACTTTTCAGGTTATAATGAAATGTAAAAGAGAAGCAAGATTAGAGATTCTTGGCCTATGATGCCTTGAATAAGATCTTGTGGTGAGACCATGGAGCTATTGGAGCTATGCCTCCAAGTCATGCATAAACCGGATATTATAAAATGATTCGTAATTATGTGCTGTGAAAATCCGGTTTACTATAAATTGAAATGATGATGTTCATACCTATGCGTATGAAGCTTTATAAAATCCTGAAAAGTCATTTTGAAAAATTATTAACAAACGATGAAAATGTGGTTTTTCATACCCACGCGTATGAACTATTTATAAAATAACGAGTTAAATGCCAAAATGGTCCCTGTGTTTATATCAAAAATGCCATTTTAGTCCCTAAATAAAATTTGTTGCCATTTTAATCCTTGTGTTTTAATTTAGTTGTCATTTTAGTCCTTCTAGTTGTCATTTTAGGGACTATATTGGCAATTAAATTTCAAACACAAGGATTAAAATGGCAACAAAAATTTAGACGAAGGACTATATCGGCAACTAAATAAAAAAACAAGGATTAAAATGGCAACAAATTTTATTTAGGGACTAAAATGGCATTTTTGATATAAACACATGGACCATTTTGGCATTTAACTCTAAAATAACGCTTCCGCTTAACACATATGAAATAGAGTAATAAACTCTGACCGAGACATATCCATGAAACCAATTCGGATCGCAGCGCCCGGGCCGCCGAGTGCCCGGGGTGTGACAGGTTGGTATCAGAGCTCATGGTTTTAGCAAAATAGGTACTAATGATAGCATCTAAGCTTTAACGAATTGAGATAAGTGCCTATCAAAGGAATAGGTAGAATAGTATTTTTGAAATACTATGAATGATTGAAATAACATAGTGAATCTTGATGATAGCCTATAAGCTAAATTATGATGAATTTTTTTTAGACCTTGTCAAATATCTTATTACGTAAACAATGTCTATAAATCTAAAAAACAGCGAACCTTCTGCAAATACATGAGGGCGAAAGAGAAAACACGGATATTATTGAAACCGTGACTCAGAATACTACTGAGATACAATCAATGATTGTAGAATGAAAAAAAAACTCGATTATGTCAATAATCTCTAAAAAAACAAATGAAAATTCGAATCTCATGAAAATAATAACAAAAGAAACCGATGCATCTTAAATGAACAATGAAAATTAAAAAGCTTCTTGTTTAAAGCAATCCGAAACTAATGAATGTTAGTATAAAAGCATTCCAATCTTGTAAACCTCATATGTTCACTTGAACGAAAGGAGCTGTCGTAGCATTAAGATGGATTGAAAAGATTGAAGCTGTACTTGCTATCAGCGAATGTGCCGATGAAGATATGATTGTATATACTTTGAATTTCATTTAAAGATGTAGCTTTAGAATGGTGAAATTTCACTATTCATACCAAAGGTAGAAACCAAGTATACACTATGACTGGGGAAAGTTTTCGAGAGTTGGTAACTCGAAAATTTTGCCTAATGAATGAAAAAGGAGAGATTGAGTGGAAATTTCTTAGCCATCTCATGGTCGGTGCTAGGCATCAAGAATACCTTTCTAAATACTTTGAGTATGCTCAATTGATGCCACTTCTTGTGACACCAGAATCAAACCTTATTAGTCATTATATCTAGGGATTTGTATGTGAAATTAATGACATGGTTAAGGCTGTTATGCCTCGGACCATTGACTCAGCCGTTGAGTTGGTAGGGTCCTAAATTAAACAAAGCAATTGGAATTAATGCGACTAGTGGTTCATAAGCAAAAGTTAATCCAAATGCGAAAAAGATGACTCGAGCTTTTGCTCTTAATGTCAAGAAAGCTGCAAACATGCCGGATATTATTACAGGTACGTTTATTATCAATAATGTTTATGCTAAGGTATTGTTTGATTCATAAGCAAATCAAAGCTTTATTGATTACGAATTCTGCAAGCATCTAAATGAACCACTAGTGAAACTAGATAGACCTTATATGGTAGAAAGTGCTAATGATGATCTTGTTAATATAAAAGAGGTTCTAGTAAACTGTAAGATCACTTTCTTTAACACATGATATTCCAATAAAACTATTGCCTATGGTACTATCTGGTTTTGATGCGATAATCAGAATGGAATGGTTTACTACAAACCAGGCATGTATCTTATGTGATACCAATTCTTTTGAAGTCAGTACTCTACTGGGAGAAAAATTGATCATTAAGGGTGATAAGATAACAAATCATGTTGGAATCATCGATATGATTAAAGCTACTAATGTCTGAACAAAGGTTCTTTAACTTACATAATCTCAGTTACTATTGATGATCAAGAAAAGAAGAATCTGGAAGACATACCAGTTGTAGTTGATTTTCCTGACATATTTCTAGATGAATTACCTGGTTTACTACCAGAATGAGAAGTAGAATTCAATCTCAATATGGTACTAGGTACGGCTCCAATTGCTAAATCTCCTTATAGATTGGCACCGACTGAGATGAAAGAGCTCAAGAAACAATTAGACGAGCTATTGGAAAAAGGTTTTATTCGTCCTAACTCATCACCTTGGGGAGCTCCGATCTTATTCGTCAAAAAGAAAGATGGGTCGATGCGGATGTGAATTGACTATAGGGAGCTAAATAAGGTAACCATTAAGAACAATTATCCACTTCCAGGAATTGACGATTTATTCGATCAACTTCAAGGATCTTGTCATTTTTCTAAAATTGATCTTCGATCAGGATATCATCAACTGAAAGTACAGGAAGAAGATATTCCTAAAACTTCTTTCCGTATGAGGTATGGGCATTATGAGTTCACTGTTATGCCATTTGGACTTACTAATGCTCCAGCTGCCTTTATGGACATGATGAACCGGATATGCAAACCTTATTTGGACAAATTCATCATTGTGTTCATTGATGATATTCTTATTTATTCAAAAACTCCTTAGGATCATTCTAAACATCTTAGAACCTTACTTGAATTACTTAAACATGAGAAATTGTATGCTAAATTCTCTAAATGTGATTTCTGGCTCACTGAATGTAACATTTGTACATTTAGTCATGGTAGTTGTAAACAGTGTTAGAACAGTGTGTGTACATGTTCAGTCAGTCAATGTGAATCATGTGTTCAATATGTGCTTGTGTGTTAGAGTCATTATTATTTAACAAGTATGTATCACTTATTTACAGTCGAGTTCACTAGGCAAGAACAGTATCTCGTTATATCGAAACAGTGGTGGGCAGCGAGAGTGAGCCCTATATATATATTGCGTTCGGTGTAACAGGATAGTGTTAGTGTGTAGTGTTAAGACGAATATTATGACAGTTAATTCAACAAGAATCGTAATACGTAAGCGAGACTGAGTATAGTTATGGGTGACGATCCATAATAATACAAATGTTGAACTTATAATTATGATTAAACGACTTTAAATAATTAATACGATCGAAAAACGTACGCGATTGCGGGTATACACGTAATTGTGAGTGTTTAACGATCTGGCAACACTCGAAGAGTAAAAATAATTAAATTAATTATTTTTTATTTTTTACAATTTTGAAACTCATCATTTTAATGAGTTTAACAACTCTTTTTATTTAAAACCGCGTAAAATACGCGTTACGTGTCGGAAATGCGAACCGAGCGACCGAAACGGACCCGAATATCACTCGGGCTATAAAAGCCTTGAACAAGGCTTAAACCTTCATTTATTACCTCACCAACTCACTCTCTCTACAATTTCGTCTACCCTCTCTCTCTCTAAGAAAACCGACTTCAAACGCGCATAACTCGCTTATTTCTCAACGGATTTCGGAGTTCTTGGTGTCCACGCGAAGCCCTCGACATCCTCTACACGAAAGTACAAGAAATCAGTGAGATTGACCGGCCAAAATCGAGGTATTTGTGCTTGAATGTTCACGAAAATAGGTTTTTTTTGTGTGTGTGTTCGTGAAACCCGACATATACCCGGTTCTTGCCCATTATCGGCTGAAATAACCACTTGCGAGTGTTGGGCTACGAGGATTAGAGGTATAGGAATGGTTAGATCAAAGAAAGAAGTCGCATGATGATGAAGATAACAGGTTCGCGAGGTGTTCAGAAACCACAGCAGGGGAACGAACCCTTTAGGGTTTTCTGGTCGAACCTTCATGATGGTGACATCTGCGGCGAACCTGCATGGTTCGTGGGATATCAGACGAACCATTGGAAGGGGGAGATAGCCTCACGAACCTGGCATGCAGACGAAAATACGATCTCACGAACCATCATCATGCCGAACCTTCTTTGATTGTGGCGAATCATTAAGGACTGCCGAACCATTACACGAATCATCAGCTCAGGCGAACCCTTGAATCGAGAGTCATCACAGACGAACCATGTGTGAATAGCGAACCCTACATGTAAACATGCATGGCCGAACCAATTAGCCAGCCGATCCTTCAGCAATGCAGCGAACCTTCATGCAGAAGCAAATCATAACGAACCTTGAATGGTTCGTTCCATTATCAGCCTCGCCTGCCGAACCCTAGGGGAGACACCCACGAACCTTGCATACATAACCATAGAGCCGAACCATGCTAAGATCTTATGACCGGCGAACCTAGCCCTCTAAACCTAAAAGGTTCGCTGCCCAAATGGCAGCCCACCTTCCTTTCGGCCCAACTTCAACCTACTTGGCCCAAATTCCATTAGTAAAAGGCCCATAGGGTGAGACAAGCCCAAGGGAGTTAGGTTGGTTCATTTCGGTATTCAATTGGCCCAATAACACCTTAGAACTTTACATGGTCTATATATACATTGGTTGGCCCAACTCAAATCCTTTAGGCTCAATCCAAACTCGTTAGGCTCACTAAGATTGTAATCGGTTTGATATTGTCCTTGGTGTGTAATAAGGCCTATCTAAATGTTGTTGGACCAACATCACATTCACTTGGCCCAATATCATATTCAATTGGCCCGTTAGTAACATAAGTGGCCCATGGACCTCCATTTAAGCCTATTACCATAATTATGGGCTTAAGGCCCATTGTATGCCACCACTCAAAGTGATTGTAATTTGATCTTAGTTGGTTTAAGTTTCAACTTAACCTAATCATAGAATCAAGTCACAATCTCAAGAACTTAAACAATTGGAACATCTTTTCATAAATCATAGTAATCATTGGTTATCAAATTCGCAAACAATTATCATTTTGTGCATAAGATTTATGCACAATGGAACATTTTATATTCATTTCTTGGACCCATGATCAATCAAGTGATTCAAAGCATGATTTTCAAGTTTACACAACAATCATAATCATGATCAAGTAATCAAGTGTTAATCAAGTTCAAGAGATCACAAGTCAATCAATAAATCAAAGTCTATACAATTATAAATCCTATATCTTATGTATGATTACAATGTTATAGGAAACAATTAGAAGTCCTGTTTGCTACTTGCTATCTGTTTTAGTTCAGAGTCTACTGCAGACAGGTGAGAACTTTAGCCCCTCTTTTACTGTTTTATAACTGTTTTGGGGTGGAACACGTGATCAAACCAGTTGTTTACAATTGTACTTCATTACACAAGATGTATGTATTCTTATAAACATTGCAGGTTCATTTTACGAATCCAAGGGATTCATCAACTGTTTTAAAAAGATTTATCAACTATTAAACTCTTTTTTACTAAAAAGGTTTTATAAAGACCCTTGAACTGTTTTATAACAGGTTTACTCGAATGTTTTATGAAGGATAAACACTTTTAAACAATGGATTTTATAAAAACTCTTTTGTTACAAATCTTGTTAATATACAAGGTCATTATTTCATGGTATTCAAATCAAGAGAATCAGTTCATGGTATTCAAATCAAGAGAATCAGTTCATAGTATTCAAATTAAGAGAATCATTTCATGGTATTCAAATCAAGAGATTCATTTCATGGTATTCAAAACAAAGGATTTAATTCATGGAATTAAATCCAGGTTTTCAGTTCATGTTATCAATTAAGGCATTAACACATACGGTTAAAGTAAGATTCATAAACATGGTGTCCATTGTTGTAAACAAACTTATAAACCCATCAAGTTTCATTGTCGTTAGTACTGGGTGATCACAACAAGGGAAAGCGGACTCATTGTTTCTTATCCAGGATGGAGTTAGCTTTCAAATTCGTTTTAAAAGCTAACTGTAGGTCTGGTGTCATTGTTTTCTTATCCAGGATGGAGTTGGCTTTTAAATTTGTTTTTAAAAGCCGACTGCAGGTCTGGTGTCATATGGTTATCAAAACTGCTGATGTATTATCTAACTCCAAACGTGCTTTGGGACTTGATATTATATGTTGGCTTTCGTGCGAACAGTGATTGGACTGTTTACACTCATTTTCTTACTTGATGTTAGTTTGGGTTGCAGCTCATCCGTGTGAATCTTATGTTGCTTTAACTTACCTATGCCTTAAATCATATATTCATGTTTACAAATGCTTAAACCTATTGTTCTCACCAACTACGTCTGTAGTTGACAGTTACTTTTCACGTGTTTCAGGTAATCAGGTTTAAGACATTCTCAGGGACAGCTAAGGAGACGATTCTAAGATAGAACAAGATGAAGAAACATGCTAGGATGGATTAGAAACACACTAAATCCTGATTGTTTAATTGTCTTGTTTGAAGTCTTATTTTGTAACTATATTTTGGGTCTGTAGTTGTCTTTCTTTTGGTGGATAGTTGTCTGTAACTAAACAATTGTCTTAACATTATGAAACATAGAAATCCGTTGTGGTTGTTCTTATTCAATACTTGTGCATGATTCAACTGTTCATACGTCACCGCGCCGTGGATTCCGCACGCGGCGCAGGGGTGTGACACTGAAGTACGGTATTCAAGTGGATCCATCTAAGATAGAGGCTATTACCAAATGGGAGAACCCCAAGTCACCAACAGAGGTGCGTAGTTTCTTAGTCTTGGCAGGTTATTATGATCGATTTAATTAAAATTTCTCCTGAATAGTCATTCCTATCACCTTATTGACTAGAAAATCAGAAAAATTTGAATAGGTTCCTAAGCAATATGAATGTTTCAAAATTCTTAACAAATAAGTTGACTCATGCTCCGATCCTAGTCTTACACAAAGGTATTGAAAATTTTTCTATCTATTGTAATGCTTCTCATACATGATTAGGATATGTACTAAGACAACAAAACAAAGTGATTGCCTATGCATCACGTCAGTAAAAAAAACATGAAAAAATTTTGCAACATTGATTTAGAATTAGGCGTCATTATCTTTGCATTGAAGCTATGGAGACATTACATTTACAAAGTTCATTTCACAATACAACAATACATATTAACCACAAGAGTTTAAAATATATCTTTGGTTAGAAAAATGTGATTGACTTGTAAATAACTTGGTAGGTTAAAGCTTGTCACTTCAAACGTTATATGTAAAAAAACTAAACAAATTCCTGCAAATGTCAAACGAGTCAAAGTTTACGATATTTATGAAACAAACTTCTTTAATCTACTTGATTAAGGTTAGTTAAACCAAACATATTGCAAACCAAACCAATTTTGATAAGACAAGTTTTGATTATATAAAGTTCTAAATTAACTCATTTGTGTGCCACGTTCATGAAGTAGGGTAATCATGCAAGGTAAATTACCGTTACGGGTGCACACGGAACGATAATTTGCAGTACATGTGAATCATGCTGTACGGGACAATGGACACAAACGAAGCAAACTTTGAATACAAATCATAAAATAATTAGCATACGATAACAAAGGTGAATCAAGACACTAGATAACTATGACTGTAAAATTCTCTATGATGAGAGAAAGACGAATATTGTAGCAAATGGCTTAAGTCGAAAGGAAGGAAATAAACCAAAAGGAGTATATGCTCCAAGGCTTGAATTGCAAGTTGATTTGATTAATAAAATTAATGAAGCACATAAACAAGTCCAAAAGGATGAAAACAAAGAAAAAGAAGTAATGAAGTGCATGACTGAACAACTCGTCAAAGGAGACAATGAAATTCTTCGAATGAACACAACAATTTGGGTGCCGGCCACTTGCATATTATTAGAAAGGATATTAAGAAAAAATTAGTAGATCCAAATATATGTGTTGGATCGGGTTGTTTACTTCAAACAACACTTTACAAATATAGACATTGACTTAACCAAAGACTACGAAATGCATTTAATGTTGTTGATCTACAAGGCTTGAGATAATCTTTTGCATTTAATGCAGCTATGGAGAAGTAAGGTGTTGTCTGACTTTAGGTATGTTGATCCTTGTTGTCCTCAGACAAGCATGTCTTTTGTCAGCTCCTTTTGTACTACAAAAGTACTCAGCTACAGTCTTTGTCAGAATATAAACCTCGGAAGTCTTTGTCTTTGTCTTTAGGAAGCAGAAAATAATCTTCGGAAGCTTTTAGTCTTCGGAAGCCTTTGGTTCATCAGAAGCTTTAAGTCTTCAGAAGCTTTGGAGCTTTAACTCTAAGTGTTGGCCTTCCGAAGTGTTTGTCTTGTACAACCTTCGGTAGGAGTGAGTTACCCTTTGGAAGCAAGATTGCTTCCGAAGAGGAACTCCTTCCTTCCGAAGGCTTTTTTGTCTGTGTAGACTCTTATACTTAGACAAAATTGAAGTTCGGTGAGCATCAGCCTTAATTAGTCTTTACAGTCTCCCCCTAGGCTAATGCTACCAAAACTTCCTATGGGATTCTCTTTACTAACTTTTCTCCCCTCAGGACCCGAGCCCTTGCCTTTACCCACTTGATGCCGACTCACCCATCTGATCCATTGTCTGGATTTTCAAGAGGTAGTCTTTCCAGGTCAAAGATAAAGGGCTTAGCCAGCACCATCAGTTGTGTCAAATCCAAAACTTTTATTCCTCCATTGATCTGAGTAAGGGTGAACTCCTTGTGAAGTGAATTGAAGCTCCACTTTACTATAGGGATGTAAGTATGATGATGCATCAGTTCATAGATGTTTCTTGATTGATCTTTAAGCATTGGATCATCTGGTGTGGCTTCTGGTTCTAAGGGTGCTGAATCAGGCTCAGAGATAGAGGTAATGGTAGTAGTTCTCTTTCTCTTATTCCTTCTAGCCATGCTCTTTCTTCTTATCATTCTTGGTTTGGCTTGAGCAGTTGTCACACCCCGAGCCGGCGGGGTTGGATCGGAGTCCCCGTCGGGCGGAAGGTTCCCGGGGCGTGATATCGTGGATGATAATCATGATGATCAGATTGTTTACATAGCATCAACGTTTAAGAATATCTAAAGCACAATCAAATGATATATAGGATTACAAAGTTAAATTACAATAGCAATGTTCTGCAATTTAACTAAGTAAACCTAACCAAAAGAATAATGTATATATCTTGTATATGTACAAGATATCAAAAGTAATATGTGTCATCAACAAAAGTTGTGCTTCCCAAAAGTCTACTTGGTCCTCTATCTGGGCATCCTAGTATGTAAATCCAAGAGCTTATGCTTAAACCTGTTCTTCACCTGAGAAAGCATGTAAAAAGATCAAGTCAACACAACGGTTGGTGAGTTCATATAGTTTATAAGTTTAAAATAGTTTCACAACCTCCTTCGGTAAAACCTTAACCTCATTAACTCCACCTGTAATATCCAAGTCGGTATGCTTATATATAGGGCATATGTAAGGGAACAAGCCCTAGCCAACATCCCACCACATACTAACCCGGATATGACATTGTTGTTAATAATAATTAAGCATTTTACCTACCAATCAATTCAATCCTCATCAAAGCTTTTGTTATCTGTTTCAAAGTTTTCATGTCTATTGTATTCATAGGTGTTAGTTTCACATCATGCCTATCAATCATCATGGATTCACACACACATAGTTTAGCAATTACATATCTCCTATAAGCAGACAAAAGCTCTGGAATACCAGAAGTTTAGCAATTACATGTCTCTTATATAGATAATAGCTTAGCATTCATTAGGTTCATGTTTAGCCTTTACATACCTCATATAAGCCGACAAAAGCTCTGGAATGCCAGAAGTTTAGCAATTACATGTCCCTTATAACCAGGTAATAGCTCCGTAACGTTACGTTTATGTTTAGCCTTTACATTCCTCATATAAGCCGACACAAGCTCTGGAATATCCAGAAGTCTAGCAATTACGTGTCCCTTATAACCAGGTAATAGCTTAGAATCGATACTTTCATGTTTAGCCTTTACATACCTCATATAAGCCGACAAAAGCTCTGGAATACCAGAAGTTTAGCAATTACGTGTCCCTTATAACCAGGTAATAGCTTAGAATCGATACTTTCATGTTTAGCCTTTACATACCTCATATAAGCCGACAAAAGCTCTGGAATATCCAGAAGTCTAGCAATTACATGTCCCTTATAACCAGGTAATAGCTGAGTATCATTATGTTTATGTTATTACATGTATCTCACCCCATAGGTACAAGCTCAGGAATACCAGACGTTTAGCAATTACGTAGACTATGGTTAGATACATGTATGATGGCCTAGTAGCATGTAATAGTTCCCAAACATCATATCTCATGTAATAGTATCAAGTCTCATGTAATAGTATCAAGTCTCATGTAATTGAATCAAGTATCATGTATTTGTATCATGTCTCATGTAATTGAATCAAGTATCATGTATTTGTATCGAGTCTCATGTAATTGAATCAAGTATCATGTATTTGTATCAAGTATCATGTAATTGTATTAAGTAACCAACAATTGATTTTAAGCATCTAGCTTAAAGTAAAGGTTTCAATCATAATTAATCATGTTTATGTTTTAAGCATTAAATAACATTTCAATAAAAATGTTTAACATGCTTCTCAGTCCCGAAGTAAAACAAATAAGTTTGAAAGGGGACAATGAACTCACCTTAGATCCGAAGTGTTTGATCAAGTAGAATAAGAATGCACGCGCTCTTTGTTTGCACTTGATTTAATGTTCACGCTCCTGTATTGATTTCATAATATTGTAGTTTATAAGTATACGCTTATAAGGATTTATTGTGCGTGTAGGGGTTAGTCCTAAAGTAAACTAACACTCGCAAGTCTTGGTTGTTATCCGGCCTCAATTCCTCATTTGTGCATAAGGCTTTTAAACATTTATGTAATTTACTTTAAATTTGTCATCACCTTAACAAACAATTTACTTTCCAACAATGTCGTTATTCTTTATTATTATCGTTTCCAATGTTTATTCAAACGTTTAATATGTATCTAAAGTCTATTGGGCCGGATAACCCTTTGGACCTATAAACGTGAAATTGGGCCTACGAATAATGGGTGTGGGTCAATTATGTTTATTGAGCCTATTTATTATCATGGGCCACCATAAATCCATAATCAACACACAAGTGATAAATCGAAATGTTCAAGTTTCTCTAGAGTGGGCCAAAGTTACTTGAGTCGTGGAGGACTTGTGGGCTCAAGCCATATAATCGCGGGCCATTAACACATGTGGGCCCGAATAATAAAGGATTGGGCCATGATAGTGACCATGGGCCGAACTAAGTGGCCTAGTGTTGTTGGATTGCAAAATGGTGTTGGGGCCGTAGGTTTTAGGCTGTTGGGCAGGTTGTTTTGCCTTGGGCCGAAAGATGGTATTGGGCCTGTTAATCTCTATTGGACCGTAGCAAGAAATGGGCCAGTGTACTTCTGTTGGGACAAGGTTGGGCCATGTATAGGCGTGGGCTGTAGGCTATGGCCAAGCAACAGTTGGGCCGGTTTATTCCATTAGTTAACAACAAACTGAAAGTGGCCGAACTTCAGTAATTGGGCCAAAGAAAATTGAGCATGGGCTGTCTAAGTATTGGGCCTAGAATAAAAGGTGATTCGGCTGATTATTTCTGTCGGGTTTCATTTGATTTCAACCGATGTATTCTAAACTATCAACTAGGTCAGCGAACCCTTGGGTTCTATTGGCTATGTTCGTTAAGGACATAAGGGTTCAGAAATGGTTCGGGCATGGGTCCAATGGTTCGGCTAGATGAGATGAAGGTTCGTGATCCACAGAGAGATTCGGCAAGTGAGTGGTTTGGTCACTAGGGTTCGTGAGCTTGCACACTTGGGTTCGTTCCTCATGGGTTCGTGGCTCTGGTCCTCATGGGTTCGCTGGAATGCAGCCAAGGTTCGCAGCAACAAAGAGTTCGTCTGAGATCACAGCACACAAGGTTCGGGAAGGTTGATGGTTCGGTGAAATCACTTGGGTTCGTGAGAATGGTTCGCAGCCCTACAAGGAAGGCTCGACCTTTGAAGGTTCGGCTACATGTGAGATCCCACGAACCTGCATCATCCCTTTTCCCTTTTTCCTCGATCCAGTTGATCCCATCTCACTTCCAAAGTTCCTAGTAAACTCTAGACGACTTGCAAGGGTGTTGGGTTAGTTTGGTTAAGCTGGGAATCGGTTTTAAAGGTGATGAGCTGAAATGAGTTTAGAAAACCCTAGTTTTCGTGAACTTTAATGCTTCATACCTCACGATTTCTTGGATAACTCTTTAGATCTGTTGTACTTTTGCGTAGAGGGCTTCAAGATGAACGTTTAGGCGCAAGAATCACGAAAATTCGTGGAGTTTTGAGCAAGATAGAGAGCTTCAAAGTAGCAAAAATGGTGGATTTTGTTGGGGAGGAGAGAGGTGAACGGTTTTGGTGATTAGAGAGAGAAAGGATTTTGTAAAAATGAAATAAATGCACTCATCAAATGTTTATATACCCCGAGGTGGTTCGGGTTCGTTTCGGTTGCTCGGTTCGTAGTTTCGTCGCGTATCCGGCACTTTACACGTGGTTTTCGTAAATAAAATAAAAGAATTATTTTAGGATGATCAAATTATAAATATTATTAGGAATTATATTAAATATCGTTGCGTATAAATAAATATCGAATTTTAATAGTTTACGCGTTTTGTTTAATTTTTTCGCGTTTAGTTAATTTGTTCGCGATTTAAATTAAGATAGTTAAAGTTAAATTATTTTATGATGAGTTTCAAAATTGTAAAATAAGAAATATAATATTTCTTTAAATTTATGATCGTTCGTGTCGTTATTATTTTTCGTTATCGTTTCATCAGATCGCGTCACCATCGCGCGTATTCGTGCGAATCGTCATTCGAACGAACACGTCGATGGTTTGGCTTTCTGATTCTTGTTTTCTACTGTTAAGTTATTATTTCAGAATGTTAAACTATCAGAATCATTGGTACAGATCGTCACCTATACGAATAACTCGTCGGTTTAGCATTCTGCAACAATAACCGTTAAGGTTTTGTTTTGTTTCACCTCACATACGTTTATGTAAACTAATATAACATCAAGTATTTATGTTTCAACACTGTGTTGTCTGGCATGTTTCAGACTGTTAAACCCTAAGGTTTCAGTCAATTTCAGACAATCGTATAATAGTTTCGTGTTAATCAAATGCATAAATAGTCTAAATGTAGTTTAACGAAATGTGTACCTGAATCACTGTACATGTTTACTGTTACGATCACTGTTCCGGCACGCGTCCGGCACTGATGTTACAGCAGTGGCTTGACTTCTCTGATCTCTGGCTTGTTCAACTTCCACATTGGAGCCCACTGCTGCATCTTTTGTTGCAGTGGGCTGTGGATCTGCATCCTCAGTTTTTGAAGGCTCTTTTCTCCTCTCATCAGCCTTTATTTTTCTCTCAGGATCAGGGTTTGTTGTTTGTTGCTTCTTTGCAGGCTTTTTACCCTTCTTGATCTTGATCACTGAAGAGATTGGCATGTTTTCTAAAGAAGGACTTGATGGAGGAGCTTCGGGATCTTCCTTAGGATTTAGGGGGAACATGTTGGGGAACATAGCTTTTGTAGCTTCCCCACACATGACTTATTCACTTTCTCTGATCCCAGATCCAGAGATGGGAAATTCAATTGTTGCTCCTCCCCCTAAACCTAAGCCTCTAATTAGGCTTGCCCTTTGAGCCTGCATCTGCTCAATTGAAAGTAACTCACCTCTGGCTATCTTAGCTTTTATATCTTTGATATGCATGTCCATGGTTGAGTTCTTCATAGGGCCTAGCTGCCGAGCATGGAAGCCATATTGTAAGAGGAAGGCTTTATGTTTGTCTCTGTAGGCCTTCTCCTTTTGTTTCTTTGTAAGTACAACCATGGCTTTGGATACAGCAGCTGCCTGTTCCTGCTGCTGCACCATGTCTAGCTCAGCAGCCATCTCAAGTACCGACCAGAGCAACACTTCATCAATTTCATATCCCTTCTCCTGGAGAAGAGCAGAGAGTCTGATAAGCTCATTATCCAGGGAAGTGTCTGGTCGGCCCTTGATATACGTCAAATTATACATATTATTCGACTCAAATTCCCCCGGTTTTAACGTTAACAACATGCAAATTCATTCGCAAATAGTCCTAATTATTTTTTTGTGAATTTGTAGGATAAACGGCCTTGCTCGGAAGAAAATCAAGCTTTGTATGGAATTTCAGCATTTTCTGAGCAAATCCCCAGATGCGCACTGTCATGCCAAATCTTGCACTGGCAGTGCCGACCCATGCACGACCGTGCACAAACTTTGTACGACCGTGCAACTAGGCAGTGCTAGCCCATGCATGGCAGTGCTCGCCTATGCACGACCGTGCACAATGTTGCACGACCGTGCAACCAGGTAGTGCTAGGCCCTGCATGGCAGTGCTAGCCTATGCACGACCGCGCTTAAACCATGCACGACCGTGCAAGCTAGCCAGTGCCGGGCCAAAGTGTAACATATATGCCGGAAACGTCACCGGAACAATGAGCTGAACAGTAAACACACAGTAACTCAGGTACAAACTACGTAAACTATTGTTATGTTACTAATATCATGATGCTCGATATTAAACTATTAGGCTATTGTTTCTGTAATCTGATTAAACTTAACAGTTTAACAGTTAGAAACATGTCAGACAACACAGTGTTGAAACATAAGTGCTTGAATTGATGCTATAGTGTATAAACGAATGCGAGGTTAAACAAAACAGAACTATAACGATTGTTGTTGCAGAATGCTAAACCGACGGATTATTCGTAGAGGTGACAATCTGTACGAATAAATCTGAAGGCTTAACGTTCTGAAATAATGACTGAAAAGTAGAAAACAAAAGTCGGAAAGCAAAACCATTGTCGTGTTCGTTTGAATGACGATTCGAACGAATACGTGCGATGGTGACGCGTTCTGACGAAACGAAAACGATAAACGATACTAACAATCATAAATTTAAGGAAATAAAATATTTCCTATTTTACAATTTTGAAACTCATCATAAATAAAATTAAAAGAAACTGTTTTAACAAATCGCGAACAAATAAGCGAAACGCGTAAAAATATTAAATTCGATAAATAAATTAATATAACGATATTTAAAATGATTTCTAACAATAATTGTATTTTTAAACATCATGAAATAATCCTTTTATTTAAATGACAAAAACTACGCGTTACGTTCCGGAAACGTAACGAAAACGCGAACCGAACTACGAAAATGAACCCGAACACCCTCGGGGGTATAAATACATTGAAACACTCATCTTCTACATTTAACACCTCTCCTTTCTCTCTTAAACCTAAATCCCGGTTTCAAGCTCCCCACCACCATTTTGAAGCTTCAAATCATCATATCTCTTCCATTTCTTGATGAAATCGAGTGGTTCTTGAACCCAAACGAAGATCTTGACCTCCTCTACTTGAAAGTACAACAGATCTAGAGAGAAACCCACTGAAATTTTAGGTACTTGAGCTTGAATATGTCGAAAATTAGGGTTTTCTAAACCCTTAGTCTATCTAGAACCCTCATCGGTTTTAAAACTATTCCATTGGAACAAACCACCACGAAAACTAGTTCTAACACATATGACACTAGAAAATCACCATGGTTCTTGGGCTAGCAACTCGATCGGAGCCACACAGTGGCGGCTGACCTACAGACGGCCGAATGGCCTTATGCCGAAAGGCCTTTGGCCGAATGGTTCCATTCGCCGGTTGTTGCTCCTTCGCCACCTCCTTCGCCTGAGCTACATTCGCCTGAATCAGCATCCTCATTCGCCACCCCTATCCTTTCGGCCAACCAACTCCATTCGACCCCCTCATACTCCACTTATTCGGCCATCACCTTAGTTGAATCAGCATGTTTCATTCGGCCATGCACCTCCACCGAACAACTCTTTCATTCGGCCACCTTTGTTGGGCCAGATATCAATGAGGCCCAGCAACAGCCCAGTGGTGTAATCCAACGGTTTGGTCCATTTGACAACCTACTTCGGCCCAACAGCAAGTAATGCGGCCCAAGGACTAGGTGGTTCGGTCCAATAACAATTTGCAGGCCCAATGGAACTTCTCTAGCCCATCAGCAACTCCTTCGGCCCACTCATAACAGTGCACACATATTCTCGGCCCAACTCAATTGTTCAGCCCATAAGCAGGCCCAGTACAGTTCATCAGGCCCAACAGATTTCTTTGAACTAACAGTTTGGCCCAACTCCCCTCACTTTGGCCCAATGAGGCCCATATTCATTGATGTGGCCCATGTACCAACCCACGATTATATTGGGCCCAATATATGATCTGGCCCACCTTAGCCACTTGGCCCAATATGTATAATCGGCCCATGGTCTTGGTTCGGCCCTTTATAGTTAAGTTGAAACAAACAATTGAAACCAAATTTAAATGATAACATACATGGGATTTCTTAAACCTATTACAAATGTGGAAAAGGACATATGAAACAATAAGGAATCAAATAATTTCCATAAACTCATGTGAAGTTTAAAGTGTAAAATCAAGTTTTAGACTTGGAACTTGTTGAAAACCCCAACTTTTACAACATGACATAGTTCATGGTAACTAGGAAACCAAGTCAACTCAAGAGAACACAAAGCCCACAACAATATGTACTAAACTTAACTAAATGAGGTTAAGTGAAAGTATGAACTACACACATTGAATCAAGGCCGAACTATGACCAAGACTTTTAAAGTGTTAGCCACTTTTAGGGAAAATACCTACACGCACATAAACACCTATAACGCATACTTACAAGTTTCAAATAATATGAAATCAATGTAGGATCGTGAATACAACAACGAATTACAATCGAGAGCGCGTGCAATTCTTGTTTTAGGCTAAGTCAACTACAACAACTACAAGGTGAGTTCATTGTCCCTTTTCAAACTATTTTGAGTTTTACTTCGGGACTGAGAAGCATGTTATACATTTTAAACAAATGTTTTAAATTTAACAAAATGCTTTTATACGATTCTTATACACAGATGTTAATGCTACATGATTATGCCAAGTGCTAAAGGCATATGTTTGCTATTAATACTAATGTTGCATAATTATGCCAAGTGCTAAAGGCATATGCTCACTATTAATACTAATGCTACATGATTATGCCAAGTGCTAAAGACATAAGTTAATTTGCTAATACTAAATCTATGTGAGAATACCAAGTGCTAAGGGTATTTACTATCTGATGATGCTGTTGTAAATGCTAATGCTACGGGTTATGCTAAATGCTAAAGCTACGGGTTATGTTAAATGCTAATGCTACGGGTTATGCTAAATGCTAAAGCTACGAGTTGATGTTAAATGCTAATACTACGGGTTTATGTTAGATGCTAATGTTAACACTAAATGCTAATAATTCTATGCTAATACTAATGCTATATACATACATACTAAATGCTCAAAATGCTCAGAATGCTCTAAACTTTGTATGCTTTATATGCTTGCCATGCTCAAACAACGGTTTGGCCTCTCAGTGCTTGCCCTACCGGTTGTAAAGCTAGTACTTGTGCACAAGTTACGTAAATGCTGGACTATTTGAATGCTATAAACTTGTATGCTAAAACTATTGGCTATGGAAGAACAATAGTTGGTCTCTCAGTGCTTGCCTTCATGTGTTCTTCCTAGTCGGGACTTGAAGAACAATAGTTGGTCTCTCAGTGCTTGCCTTCATGTGTTCTTCACAGTCTGGACTAGAAGGCACCTACTATGGTCTCTCAGTGCTTGCCATAGGGTGTCCTTCATGGTCTGAAACGAGGAAACGGACTGATGGCCTCTCAGTGCTTGCCATGCAGTGTTTCCCAAAACTATTTACTCATGTGATCAGTAACTAGGACGATATTGGTGATCCTTAGTTGACTTTGTGTCATCATGGGAATCCTCTATCTCCCCCTAAATTGCTAATTACACTTAGTGCTGGTATGGATTGATACTGAATTCCTTCGGGCATTCAGTTGTCTATTCTGGTGACTCTCAAGCTAAACTCACGGATGCTATGGGTAAACTTACAAACAAAATGCTTAAACTATAATGGGGAAACGAGATTGAAGGGGAGGTAAAATGCTTAATTATTATTAATAACAATGTCATATGCGGATTAGTATGTGGTGGGATGGCGTTTGGGCGGGTTGTAGGCTCGACCCAGGGGTATGCCCTATATATAAGCATACCGATTTGGATATTACAGGTGGAGTTAATAAGATTAAGGTTTTACCGGAAGAGGTTTGCTAAAGCTATTTAAACTTATAAACTACATGAACTCACCAAGCATTGTGTTGACTTTGTTTTTCTTACATGCTTACTCAGGTGATGCACAGGTATAAGCTAAAGCTCAGGATTGCATACTAGGTTGCCCAGATAGAGGACCTAGTTGACTTTTGGAAGCACACTTTTTGTTATTTATACGAATCACTTTTGGATGTCTTGTACAGTTACAAGATAGAAAACAATTGATTCTTTTGTTAGGTTTACCGAGTTAAATTACTGAACATTGACATTGTAATTTAACTTTGTAATCCTAGTTAATGCTTGATTGTGCTTTAGTTATTCTTAACATTGATGCTATGTAAACAATCTGATCAACACGATTATCATCCACGATATCGCGCCCCGGGAACCTTCCGCCCGACGGGGACTCCGATCCAACCCCGCCAGCTCGGGGTGTGACAGATTGGTATCAGAGCTCAAGGTTATAGAGAATAATAGGTCATTTACTTAAATGGTTTGGCCTAGACTATAACTTAGGGACCCTCATGTAGAGAACTTAGGATTATGTTTGCATTATGTTTTCTGCATTCGATCACTGCACAAACCAAATTCTTTTGGTTTTGATCAGAATGCCGCCAAGAAAACAACCGACCTCACAAGTCTCTGCACCACATTCTTCTACTCCTACACCACCAGATTCACCACCGCCACCTCCTCATCCTCCTCCACACTCTCCGCCACCAGGTTCAAGCAATGCTCAGACATTGGATCCTACCACTATCGCTCTGGCGACACTTCTGAGCACTCAACTGACAAGTCAACTGAAGGATGTCATCCCAGAGATGATAAACAGGATTCAAGGCCACGGCAACAACTCTGGCCACACTACGGGGGAAGCTAGTGGAAACACTAGCAACACTTCTGACTGCTCCTACAAATCCTTTGTAGGATGCAAGCCCCCAAGCTTCACTGGTACTGAAGGAGCTGTTGGACTTATCCAATGGCTTGAGAAGATGGAGAATACATTGGACATTAGTAGTTGTCCAGAACACCATAAAGTTCGCTATGCAGCCGGTTCATTAAGTAAGCGAGCTTTAACATGGTGGAACGCACAGATCAGGACTAAAGGAAGAGATGAGGCAATGGCGATGCCTTGGGCAGAATTTAAACTCCTTTTGAGGAACGAGTTTTGCCCGAAACACGAACTGCAACAGCTGGAGATTGAACTCTCTAACCATGTGATGAAGGGAGCCGACCACATGACTTTCACCACACGCTACCATGAACTGGTAGCTTTGGTGCCAAAGATGGTGCCAACACTGGAAAAGCTGATTGATCGGTATGTAGCAGGATTACCCTCTTGTATTCAAAGTATCGTGCTGGCTGCATATCCTGCTACACTAGAGTCAGCCATTTCTCTTTCAGCTAAACTTACTGGAGTGATGGTAAAGTCAGGAGTTTCGAAAGAGGACTCGGGAAAAACTAAGGAAACAATGACAAAGAAGCCCGAACACCACCAGAAGAAAAAGCAAAAGGTCGTCAAGAACTATGCGATGGCCACTCCACTGCAACAAGTTACTGCAGCACCTGCTCAGGTTGCACCCAAAAACTATGTGGGATTGCATCCTCAGTGTGCACGATGCAGATTTCATCATCCTGCTACGGCGCAATGCAGGAAATGCAACAACTGTGGCCGACTAGGTCACCGAGCTCAACAACGCCGTGCTCCAGCAACTCAAGTTGCAAACAATGCTGCTGTAGCACTTCCTCCACCACCAAGATCGGGCAATAACAACAACAATAGGGGATTCTATAACTGTGGAGAATTAGGCCATTTATCCAGAGAATGCCCAAAACGAGTGCAACAGGGAGCCCAAGCACCTCGGGGAATGGCTTTTGTGATTGGAACCAATGCAGCACGCCAAGACCCTAACGTGGTCACTGGTACATTTCTTATACATGACTCTTATGCATCTATTCTATTTGACACTGGTGCAGATCATAGTTTTATTTCATCTGACTTTGCACGCCAACTTAACCTTACTGAGGAAACTTTAGATTCCCCATACATTATCGAAGTAGCGAACGGAAAGCAAGTTACAGTTAGCACTATACTTAGGAACTGCCCACTTACACTCACAGATCACACATTTACCATCGACTTGTTGCCGATGGAGTTGGGCAGTTTCGAAATCATCGTGGGGATGGATTGGCTATCACTCAATAGAGTTGAAGTCATCTGTTCTGAAAAGCTACTTCGGATTCCAGTAACGAATGATCGTGTATTGGAAGTTCGAGGGGATCAAGCAAAGAGAAACGTAAAGATCATATCATGCATAAAAGCGCGTAAGTGTCTGCAAAAGAAATGTATAGCTTTCTTGGCTCACGTGGTGGAGAAACAAAAAGACAACAAAACGATCCAAGACGTGCCGATAGTAAAGGAATACCCTGAAGTGTTTCCTGAAGATCTACCAGGTTTGCCACCGGTGCGACCCGTAGAGTTTCGTATTGATCTGATTCCTGGAGCAACACCTGTCGCTAAATCTCCTTACAGGTTAGCGCCTTCGGAGATGCAGGAATTATCTAACCAACTACAGGAGCTACTTGACAAAGGTTTCATCCGACCGAGCTACTCCCCTTGGGGAGCTCCGGTTTTATTCGTGAAAAAGAAGGATGGATCTTTTCGCATGTGCATAGACTACAGGGAGTTAAACAAACTAACCATCAAGAATTGGTATCCATTACCGAGGATTGATGATTTGTTTGATCAATTGCAAGGAGCACAGTATTTTCTAAGATTGACTTACGGTCCGGATATCACCAACTCAGAGTACAAGATGAAGACATACCGAAGACGGCGTTTCGTACCAGATACGGGCATTATGAGTTCATGGTGATGCCTTTTGGTTTGACGAATGCACCCGCGGTTTTCATGGATCTCATGAACCGTGTGTGTAAGCCGTATTTAGATCAATTTGTTATTGTTTTCATTGATGACATATTGATCTATTCTAAAAGCAAAGCAGAACATGAGCAACATCTCAGAACGATCTTAGAACTGTTAAAGGATGAGAAGCTCTATGCAAAATTCTCTAAGTGTGAATTTTGGTTAAAGGAGGTTCAATTCCTAGGCCATGTAGTTAACAGTGAGGGAATACATGTTGATCCTGCCAAGATCGAGGCAATAAAAGATTGGGACACTCCGAAGACACCGACGGAGATACGTTCTTTTCTAGGCTTAGCAGGCTATTACGGTAGGTTTATCTCAAACTTTTCTAAGATAGCCCTGCCACTCACGAAGCTAACACAGAAGAGTGAGCCGTTTGTCTGGGAACGGAAGCAAGAAGAAGCCTTTCAAACTTTGAAGCAAAAGCTATGTGATGCTCCGATCTTATCTCTCCCAGATGGTTGTGATGACTTTGTAGTGTACTGTGATGCCTCCCATCAGGGACTTGGCTGTGTGCTAATGCAGAGGGACAAAGTTATCGCGTATGCTTCGAGACAACTGAAAGTTCATGAGAAGAATTACACTACTCATGATCTGGAATTGGGAGCTGTGATATTTGCTTTAAAGATCTGGAGACATTACTTATATGGCACCAAGTGTACCATATTTACTGATCACAAGAGTCTGCAACACATATTTGATCAGAAGGAACTCACCATGCGACAGCGACGATGGGTTGAGCTTCTGAATGATTACGATTGTGTAATCAAATACCATCCGGGTAAGGCAAACGTTGTAGCTGATGCCTTGAGCCGGAAGGAACGAGTCAAACCCTTGCGAGTCAGAGCAATGGGAATGACTGTGCAGACAAGCTTACACGACAATATCATACAAACCCAACAAGAGGTGATTGAACGTGAAAACTTGAAGAAAGAACTTGATTGTGGTATGGAGAAACATTTGGAAACAAAACCCGATGGACTTGTTTACTTCAAGGATCGTATCTGGATTCCTGCAGCAAATGAGTTAAGGAAACTTATTTTTGATGAAGCACACAAAACCAAATACTCTGTGCATCCCGGTGCTGATAAAATGTACCAAGACTTATGTGCATATTATTGGTGGCCGGGTATGAAGAAAGACATAGCTGAGTATGTTGGTCGATGCCTTACGTGTGCTAAAGTGAAGGCAGAACACCAGAGACCGTCAGGTTTACTGGAACAGCCTGAAATTCCACTTTGGAAGTGGGAACATATAGCTATGGACTTTGTCACTAAGCTACCCCGCACTTCCAGTGGACATGATACCATTTGGGTTATCATTGATCGATTAACCAAGTCTGCTCATTTCTTGCCGATGCGAGAAACTTACTCGATGGATAAACTAGCGAAGCTTTACATCAATGAGATAGTGGTACGCCATGGTGTGCCGTTGTCTATTATTTCGGATCGTGATAGCAGATTTACATCAAGGTTCTGGCAGTCATTGCAGAAATCTCTGGGGACGCAATTAAACTTGAGTACAGCTTATCATCCACAAACGGATGGTCAAAGCGAACGTACTATTCAGACACTGGAGGACATGTTGAGAACTTGTGTTCTAGACTTTGGTGGTAATTGGGACTCTCACTTTCCACTAATCGAGTTCTCCTACAACAACAGTTATCACAGCAGCATCGGTTGTGCCCCATTCGAGGCTCTTTATGGTCGGAAATGTCGGTCACCGATCCGTTGGTCGGAAGTGGGAGATAATCGAATAACAGGGCCAGAACTTATTCAAGAAACTACAGACAAGATTGCTTAGATACAACAAAGACTACAAGCAACACGAAGCATACAAAAGAGCTATGCCGATAAACGGTGCAAACCGTTGGAATTCCAAGTGGGAGACCGTGTCATGTTGAAGGTTTCTCCATGGAAAGGTGTAGTTCGTTTTGCAAAGAAAGGCAAACTAACACCACGGTACGTGGGACTTTCGAGATCATCGAGCGCATTGGTCCTGTGGCGTACAGACTAAGACTACCAGATGAACTTAGTGGTGTACACGACGTGTTTCACGTCTCAAACTTGAAGAAATGCCTTGCGGATGAAACTCTTATCATACCAGTTGAAGAAATTCAAGTGGATGAACACGTACGTTTTGTTGAAGAACCCTTAGAGATTATGGATCGCAAGGTTAAGAAACTGAGGCGAAGCCGTATCCCGATAGTAAAGGTTCGATGGAACTCAAAGCGCGGACCCGAGTTTACTTGGGAACGCGAAGACAACATGAAGCTCAAGTATCCCCAACTGTTCGCAGAGGAAGCCGTACCCGATAGCAATGCTTAATTTCGGGACGAAATTCCTCTAACAAGGGGAGACTGTAACATCTGTGCTGGAAACGTCACCGGAACAGTGAGCTGAACAGTAAACACACAGTAACTCAGGTACAAACTACGTAAACTATTGTTTTGTTACTAATATCATGATGCTCGATATTAAACTATTAGGCTATTGTTTCTGTAATCTGATTACACTTAACAGTTTAACAGTTAGAAACATGTCAGACAACACAGTGTTGAAACATAAGTACATGAATTGATGCTATAGTGTATAAACGAATGTGAGGTTAAACAAAACAGAACTATAACGGTTGTTGTTGCAGAATGCTAAACCGACGGATTATTCGTAGAGGTGACGATCTGTACGAATAAATCTGAAGGCTTAACGTTATGAAATAATGACTGAAAAGTAGAATACAAAAGTCAGAAAGCAAAACCATTGTCGTGTTCATTTGAATGACGATTCGAACGAATACGTGCGATGGTGACGCGTTCTGACGAAACGAAAACGATAAACGATACTAACGATCATAAATTTAAGGAAATAAAATATTTCCTATTTTACAATTTTGAAATTCATCATAAATAAAATTAAAAGAAACTGTTTTAACAAATCGCGAACAAATAAGCGAAACGCGTAAAAATATTAAATTCGATAAATAAATTAATATAACGATATTTAAAATGATTTCTAACAATAATTGTATTTTTAAACATCATGAAATAATCCTTTTATTTAAATGACAAAAACTACGCGTTACGTTCCGGAAACATAACGAAAACGCGAACCGAACTACGAAAATGAACCCGAACACCCTCGGGGGTATAAATACATTGAAACACTCATCTTCTACATTTAACACCTCTCCTTTCTCTCTCTTAAACCTAAATCCCGGTTTCAAGCTCCCCACCACCATTTTGAAGCTTCAAATCATCATATCTCTTTCATTTCTTGATGAAATCGAGTGGTTCTTGAACCCAAACGAAGATCTTGACCTTCTCTACGTGAAAGTACAACAGATCTAGAGAGAAACCCACTGAAATTTGAGGTACTTGAGCTTGAATATGTCGAAATTAGGGTTTTCTAAACCCTTAGTCTATCTTGAACCCTCATCGGTTTTAAAACTATTCCATTGGAACAAACCACACGAAAACTAGTTCTAACACATATGACACTTGAAAATCACCATGGTTCTTGGGCTAGCAACTCGATCGGAGCCACACAGTGGCGGCTGACCTACAGACGGCCGAATGGCATTATGCCGAAAGGCCTTTGGCCGAATGGTTCCATTCGCCGGTTGTTGCTCCTTCACCACCTCCTTCGCCTGAGCTACATTCGCCTGAATCAGCATCCTCATTCGCCACCCCTATCCTTTCGGCCAACCAACTCCATTCGACCCCCTCATACTCCACTTATTCGGCCATCACCTTAGTTGAATCAGCATGTTTCATTCGGCCATGCACCCCCACCGAACACCTCTTTCATTCGGCCACCTTTGTTGGGCCAGATATCAATAAGGCCCAGCAACAGCCCAGTGGTGTAATCCAACAGTTTGGTCCATTTGACAACCTACTTCGGCCCAACAGCAAGTAATGCGGCCCAAGGACTAGGTGGTTCGGTCCAATAACAATTTGCAGGCCCAATGGAACTTCTCTAGCCCATCAGCAACTCCTTCGGCCCACTCATAACAGTGCACACATATTCTCGGCCCAACTCAATTGTTCAGCCCATAAGCAGGCCCAGTACAGTTCATCAGGCCCAACAGATTTCTTTGAACTAACAGTTTGGCCCAACTCCCCTCACTTTGGCCCAATGAGGCCCATATTCACTGATGTGGCCCATGTACCAACCCACGATTATATTGGGCCCAATATATGATCTGGCCCACCTTAGCCACTTGGCCCAATATGTATAATCGGCCCATGGTCTTGGTTCGGCCCTTTATAGTTAAGTTGAAACAAACAATTGAAACCAAATTTAAATGATAACATACATGGGATTTCTTAAACCTATTACAAATGTGGAAAAGGACATATGAAACAATAAGGAATCAAATAATTTCCATAAACTCATGTGAAGTTTAAAGTGTAAAATCAAGTTTTAGACTTGGAACTTGTTGAAAACCCCAACTTTTACAACATGACATAGTTCATGGTAACTAGGAAACCAAGTCATCTCAAGCGAACACAAAGCCCACAACAATATGTACTAAACTTAACTAAATGAGGTTAAGTGAAAGTATGAACTACACACATTGAATCAAGGCCGAACTATGACCAAGACTTTTAAAGTGTTAGCCACTTTTAGGGAAAATACCTACACGCACATAAACACCTATAACGCATACTTACAAGTTTCAAATAATATGAAATCAATGTAGGATCGTGAATACAACAACGAATTACAATCGAGAGCGCGTGCAATTCTTGTTTTAGGCTAAGTCAACTACAACAACTACAAGGTGAGTTCATTGTCCCTTTTCAAACTATTTTGAGTTTTACTTCGGGACTGAGAAGCATGTTATACATTTTAAACAAATGTTTTAAATTTAACAAAATGCTTTTATACGATTCTTATACACAGATGTTAATGCTACATGATTATGCCAAGTGCTAAAGGCATATGTTTGCTATTAATACTAATGTTGCATAATTATGCCAAGTGCTAAAGGCATATGCTCACTATTAATACTAATGCTACATGATTATGCCAAGTGCTAAAGGCATAAGTTAATTTGCTAATACTAAAGCTATGTGAGAATACCAAGTGCTAAGGCTATTTACTATCTGATGATGCTGTTGTAAATGCTAATGCTACGGGTTATGCTAAATGCTAAAGCTACGGGTTATGTTAAATGCTAATGCTACGGGTTATGCTAAATGCTAAAGCTACGAGTTGATGTTAAATGCTAATACTACGGGTTTATGTTAGATGATAATGTTAACACTAAATGCTAATAATTCTATGCTAATACTAATGCTATATACATACATACTAAATGCTCAAAATGCTCAGAATGCTCTAAACTTTGTATGCTTTATATGCTTGCCATGTTCAAACAACGGTTTGGCCTCTCAGTGCTTGCCCTACCGGTTGTAAAGCTAGTACTTGTGCACAAGTTACGTAAATGCTGGACTATTTGAACGCTATAAACTTGTATGCTAAAACTATTGGCTATGGAAGAACAATAGTTGGTCTCTCAGTGCTTGCCTTCATGTGTTCTTCCTAGTCGGGACTTGAAGAACAATAGTTGGTCTCTCAGTGCTTGCCTTCATGTGTTCTTCACAGTCTGGACTAGAAGGCACCTACTATGGTCTCTCAGTGCTTGCCATAGGGTGTCCTTCATGGTCTGAAACAAGGAAACGGACTGATGGCCTCTCAGTGCTTGCCATGCAGTGTTTCCCAAAACTATTTACTCATGTGATCAGTAACTAGGACGATATTGGTGATCCTTAGTTGACTTTGTGTCATCATGGGAATCCTCTATCTCCCCCTAAATTGCTAATTACACTTAGTGCTGGTATGGATTGATACTGAATTCCTTTGGGCATTCAGTTGTCTATTCTGGTGACTCTCAAGCTAAACTCACGGATGCTATGGGTAAACTTACAAACAAAATGCTTAAACTATAATGGGGAAACGAGATTGAAGGGGAGGTAAAATGCTTAATTATTATTAATAACAGTGTCATATGCGGATTAGTATGTGGTGGGATGGCGTCTGGGCGGGTTGTAGGCTCGACCCAGGGGTATGCCCTATATATAAGCATACCGATTTGGATATTACAGGTGGAGTTAATAAGATTAAGGTTTTACCGGAAGAGGTTTGCTAAAGCTATTTAAACTTATAAAGTACATGAACTCACCAACCATTGTGTTGACTTTGTTTTTCTTACATGCTTACTCAGGTGATGCACAGGTATAAGCTAAAGCTCAGGATTGCATACTAGGTTGCCCAGATAGAGGACCTAGTTGACTTTTGGAAGCACACTTTTTGTTATTTATACGAATCACTTTTGGATGTCTTGTACAGTTACAAGATAGAAAACAATTGATTCTTTTGTTAGGTTTACCGAGTTAAATTACTGAACATTGACATTGTAATTTAACTTTGTAATCCTAGTTAATGCTTGATTGTGCTTTAGTTATTCTTAACATTGATGCTATGTAAACAATCTGATCAACACGATTATCATCCACGATATCGCGCCCCGGGAACCTTCCGCCCGACGGGGACTCCGATCCAACCCCGCCGGCTCGAGGTGTGACACAAAGCATGGCAGTGCCGGGCCTAATGGAGATAGTGCCGGCCATGACGACTTGCGCACGACCGTGCCTGACACCTCGAGTCTATTTTCGAGACTTAGCTGAAAATGGCAACTTCGACAACCGTCCCAGACCAAAAGTGAAGTACTGTAGCACCTTGCACGACCGTGCCAAGTTCCAGAATTTCTATAAATTCAGCTTTTCACCTCATTTGAAGGGGTTGGACTTCCTGGAGCTGAGATACCTTCTGTTCAGATTTCTTAAGGCTATCCAAGGGAGATTGTGAAGGTCTTGAAGATTCAAGGAGCATCCAACACCTTCTTGTTTCAATCCTTGCTTGCTAGTGGTTTGCATTTTGTTAATTTAATCATGTCTCTTGTTATTTTTAGCCACTTTGTTATTGTTCTTGTAAGCCTTATGGGCTAAACACTTCATTGTCTAGATTATGATGAAACTTTTGTTGATGTGATGATGATTTTATGAATTAGTCAAATGGGTTTATGTCAAGATTCAAGATGAAGTTATGATTGTATTCCAATGATGTTGTAAATTTGTGTAGGTTGATTAATGTTCAAGAATGATGAATGTTTAGTCATACTATGTTGGAAAACCATGATCAAACATTTGTTTATAGTCTTACAACTTGTTTTTAAGATTATGCCATGAGATTAGGAATGATAATTGGTTTCTTGAATATTATAAAACTTGCATAAGTATACTTTCTTTCACTAAAGTTTGGAAAAACCATGGTGATATTATGATTTGTTGAATATGATTAACATGTGAGTTAGGAAATTACGGCCAAATAACCTCATTTGCATGATTGTGTTCATAGATTGTAAGTTGGAAGAAATTATGACTTTGTTGAATTTATGCAACTTAGGGTGATTAGTGTGTATAAGTCATATTAGTTTTCCTTAAGTTGTAGAATTAAGATTCTTGACGGATGATTAATTCTTGATTAAATCTTGACATAGACCTTGACATTAGGCTTCATAGAATAATCCTAGGTGATTAGAATGTGTTTATCATTTTAATTTTTCAAAAGATTATATGATTAGATATCTTTGACCGGAATTTAGTCAACATTTGGTTTACCAATTCATAATAATCACATCACTAGACTAAGTGGATTCATGATCTAGGCAATTTTCTTAGACTTTAGATTATTTAAAAATCCTTCTTTTAGATATTATTTTAAAATTTACAAAACCCGACATTTTCATGTTGTTGCTAAACATTGACCGAGGTCTAGTATTGGGAGATATCGTGTCCACGGATTGATATCCGGTTCTTAACATAAGCTATATTATTATACGATAGGTACACTTGCCTATTGTGTGTGATTTAGTTTCTAGTAAAAACCATTTTTAAAACTAAAATCTGTGTGAAAAATCCATAATTAAAAATATATAGTTTCACGCACATCAGCCCTTCTTCTTCTTTGGCATCCTTTCCTCCTGTTCTGCTTCCTCCTCTGGGTCAGCTTACTTTTTCCTTTGTCCATCATTTTTACCCAAGAGGAGATGGATCCTGTGACCTCACCAGCTGGTTCATTGGCCAGTAGCTCCTCTCTGGAGGAATCCTCAATAATGACTGGGCCTTCGGAAGCAGCTGCAGCTTCAGAGTTAACCTTAGCATTCACTGCTCCCTCCGGTTGACCAACCATCTTGATTGATTCCTTATCAGTATCCACTTAGTGCTCAGGAATGGAGGAGATGTCTTCAGCAGCCTTTGTCCCAGAAGGGGACACATGTTCCATAGAGATTGGTTGTTCTTCTTGAGTAGTTTCCTCCATGGCAACCTGAGCTGAAGTCTCAGAAGGTGACTTAGTCCCAGAAGGAGACTGTTGAGTCCCAACAGGAGACTTAGGCTCCATAGAGATATTTGTTGTGAGCTCTTGCTCAATCTCTATGGCAGCCTCACCATCATCAGAAGAAGAGGAAGAAGAAGTTGTAGAATGATGAAAGTAAGTGCCCAAGAAGTCATCCAATTCATTAGTCAAAGTGACTATGGATGGGTTAACCTCTAGTACAACTTCCTCTTCTCTTACTTCTGGTCCTGACCCTGCTACAGATGGTGCCTTCTCCCCCTTTTTGGTAGCATCAGGGGAAACAAAAGTAGTGGTAGCAAGATCAGGATGAAAGGGAGTAAGGATCACTGGGGGGACGCCTCCTGAGGTCCAAAATTGTTGTCTCCTTGGCTTGGACCTCTAGCCGTAGGGTAGCAACCTCAGTTTCCAGGTGAGCTACCCTGGCCTGGGGAGATGTAATTGTGGCCATCAATTCCTGTGTGTTGGTGCCCTCATTCACATGAGTGGAGTCATTGGGCGATGGAGTCCTGAGCCTAGCTCTTGCACCTCCACCACCAGATGTGGTTTCTTGGCACCCTGGGTTCCCCTCATTGAGAAGGGCTTCAAAGAAGTCCTCCCCAGTATGGGTTGCCGCAGGTGAGGTCCTAGTTTCAGTACCACTAGCCTGAGGATCCTGATTAGGATCAACAGTAGTGGCAGCCTCATCTGCATTGACCACTTCTGTACTCCTGGGGTCAACCTCTAAAGTGTTAGGCTCTGGGTCAGGAAACCTGGCTTGTAGCTGTGTCACCACTCTCATAAGTGTTTGGGTAGTGGGAGAGAGTGGTTCCTCCATAGCAACAGCAGATGTTCCTTGAGCCTGGGTAATGGTATGGGTGGGGGGGCATTTCTGGGTGATAAGAGCCTGGAGACCTAGGAGACAGTCTCTGATCTAATGGAGTTGCTTCATCAAAAGCAGACTCAATAATGGGGGTATCCCTTTGGATATTCTCAGGTATGTATTGTGACATACTCTAAGGGTTATCAGGCTGGTTAAGGGCACCACAGGTTCTAGAGGAAGAACCTGTGGTATAACAATAGGTGTGGCCTTCACCTTAGGTGGAACTGTGCCCTTGACAGTTCTTTTCACCTTTTTCTTGATGGGTTCAGAAGAAGGAACCTGAACAGCTGTAGAGAGCTGTGCAGGGGTTCGGCGGCGTTTGTAGGTGATCTTTATAGGGTGAGGGACTGAAATGGAAGGTGTGGGTTCAGCATCTGTGGGTACAACAGAGCTGTCACCTTCTGGAGTTGGTAACTCCATAGAAGGAAGAACAAGAGTAAAGTTCCCAGAGAACTGGTTACTCTTCTTCTTTAACTGCACAAAAACCTTGGAAGTGACCAAGGGGATTTTGTATATATTCCTAGTTAGTGAGAGGACAGAACCCAACTCACTATAAAATATATGCTGCAAAAACCTGGGATACATACAAAATTTCTTTGGTGACGAAATATTGTCAACCAAATTATTGAAGATAAAAGCAGAAAAGTTAAAAAGTTGGTTTGAGACCAAGCCATGAATAGCCGAAGCTAAGTCAGATGGAACCTGATCCCAACCTCCTGTCTTATTAGAAAGACAATGCAAAAACAAATGTATGAGATACTTATAATTATTGGATACTCTACCCTTCAAATAAGTAGTTGAAGGAAGAGGACCTTTGTATCCCATTGACCTGAAGGTCACTGCTACCTCATCCTTAGTGAATGAGATCCTTCCCCCAACATCACAAAGTTGAAGATGCCGGCAGATGGTCTCCACTGTGATAGAAATGGGATGAGCGTAAATGGTGGCATTAAGAATCTGACCATTGGGAGAGGGAGAAACTGAACAAGAGGCCCAAAATTGTTGGTGATGAGATTCATACACCATGGGCTGAACTGTGAGAGCGAATAAATACCTGCTCCTTCGAATGAAGGAGATGATCGGAGCGAAATCAGCATCATTGTCTGCTGAAAACTCCGTAGAAAGATTGTGAGATGGTCTGAAGGGAAGAAGTTCCATGGTGATCAAAGGTTTTTAGGTTAGAATCGGAGAGAAAAGGACAATTCGAAATGAAACGGTGAGAGAAGGTGAATGAGCGGGAGACCTTTTATACCTTTGGATGTCAGCATTTAATATATAAACACATTAAATTTTGAGATCCCGATGTCAGAAAAAGGTTTTCCGGAGACAATTCGTTTATTATCCAAAATTGGCTAAGGATAGAGTTGCTTCCGAGAGAATTAGTCATCGGAAGTAGTTTAATAGACCAAAGAAGGTTTTCGGAAGATACTTACTTCTGAAGCATATACAAGTATATCATCGGAAGTGTATCTTCTGAAGACTTAGATAATTTCATCAGATGAATTGTTCTTCGGAAGACATCTTCTTCTGAGTGGTAGGTTCAAAAGATTTTGCTTCTGAAGTTATAATGTATCGGAAGTATAATACTTCAGAAGTAAAGTTATCTTCTGAAGCGTGACATCTTCCGACATAGGGAAGGAATAATGCTTTCGAAGACTTAAACTATCTTCTGAAGAGTAATTACTCATCAGAAGATACTTTAAGTTTATCTTCTGAAGAATTATTCATTCCTTATTAATTCATTTACTCAAAGTTAATCATGCCAATAGCTGTTATTAAATACCTGAATCTTCCTTCATCAAATGCCTTGGTGAAAAGATCAGCCAAATTGTGTTCTGTATCAACTTTGACTAGATGAATCAACTTCTTCTCTGCACAATCTCTGATGAAATGATATCTGATATCAATGTGCTTGGTCTTGGAATGCTTGACAGGATTATTGGTGATGGAGATTGCACTTGAATTGTCTATATGTATAGGAGTGTTGAACAACTCTACTCCATAATCCTTCATCTGATTTTGAATCCAAATGACTTGTGCACAGTGTCACACCCCGACCGACGGCGGAATACGTCGGGGCGCGAGTCTGACTGTTTATTAGCTCATGGTGCTATTATAATGTTTCATAATTAATGCATCATCATTAAAAATTAAATACAACATTCAATAAATAATAAACAAGCATTACATAACTTGAATCAAAGTATTACAATTGAAAAGTCTATACATTTGTTTCAATATTTAAACTAGGTCACTAAGCCTATCTTATGTCTTCTTCATGCTTCCTTATCCTGTTACACATGTAAAATAAGAGTTTGTCAACTATTTGCATAGTTGGTGAGTTCACACACTAAGTTTAAATAATAAGTATAAAAAGGATGCAAACTATAGCCTAACTAGGTATGTATCATAAGCATAGCATGAATACAAGTTTGAATAAATTGAATGAATGAATGAATGAATTACAATAGCTTGTGTCCAAACAAGTATCCTTACAACATGTTAATTCAAGTATGGTCATACTATAAATTAACATTTATAATTCAACAAGTTTGCTAAGCGTACTTTTCACCTTTTTCACACAAAGGCAAAAGCCTTTGCGAAGATAGTATCTAACCATCTTAAGCTACTAAGTACTAGATTGCTTGACTGGCAACACACATAGAATCACACATAGAATCAACACATTGTATAAGTCTAGCCTCTAACACATAAAGCTAACTAGGTCTAAGGCTTGCATCATAGATTAAATGAATAATATAATGAATATTGTTTTGAATAAGACATGTGTAGCATCCTAAAACAAGAATGTAAAAGGGAGTGTGAAGAAAACTCACTTGATTGAATCACTTGATTGAATCACTTGATTGAATGCTTAACTAATCCACAATCCTTAAAATAATGAATGAGGAAGCAAATAATATCTAGTCACCCTAAATTTTGAGCAACAAAATCTTAGCATCCTATGTTCAAAATTCATGTCCTAAAACTATGGCATTCTAATGAAAGTCCTAAAAGAATAAATTTAAGTTTGAATGGATAACTTTGAATATTTATTAAATAAATATTCTCTCAATATCGAATAATAAATAAAATAGAACATAATATATTCTTTTTATTTATTTATCAATGTTATTATTTGTATGACTAAAGTAGAATGATGTTAAAAGAATATTTAATAATATTCCCATATGTTTGTATAAAAAAATTAATACTAAAAAAAATCTATTAAAGAATTAATGGAATTGATTAGAACTTTTTTAAAAATAATTTCTCTTGATTTATTTGAACTTAAAGAATTATCATGATTTAAAATGTTATTATTTCCAATTATTTTATCATCAAAACAATCTTTACGTAACATCCTAAATCTTAAAGATGATATGTTTGATATTTAAATACTAATAGGAAAATTATATATATATATATATATATACGTGTATATATATATATATCTATATATTTAATAATTTTCATATTAATTTAAAGTAAAAAAAATGATGCTATAAACTTGATATCTAAATATGAATTAAAAAGATTTAAGATATGTGTTACGGATTTGGAAATATTTTTAAACATATAATGAAATTTTTAAATCACTTAGTGTGTTTATTTTAGTTTATTAAATTGGTTTTTAATACTAACTAATTTATATTTATTTCATAATTGAATTAAACTTTACCAGAAAGTATAAAAATTAAAAATTTGAATTTCTAATAATATTTTTATAAAAAAAATCGATGGAAATAGGAGGATAGCACAAAAACATGGTTTTGGTGTTGGCTGCAAGTCTAGAACCCGAGTCTTCATCCAACAGCCAAGTTCCAATCACGCAAGCAAAGACCAGTTGATCTAGGCTTTTAGTTTGGATGGTTTTCGGCCCCTTTTTGACAAAACGGATATGAGTTCCGGTTGATTCAAGAACCGAAGAACCCTAAAATAATTCACGATCCAATTCGATCTTATTGTTGATTTTGAGCGCACAAAAGCATAGGGCTTTTATTCCCCATGTAAAAAAGACTAGAATGCATTTATTACTTACTTGTATTGATTACGAATCAAATGAGTTCGAGTAGAGGACATGGGTCGTTCGTTCTTGGCTGCAAAATCTCAGTCAGAATGCTTTGTGAATGTTTGTTCTATGCCCAGACAGATTCGACATGTACCAAGAAGGATCCTAGAATGGATTAATTCGACTTTTATATCGATTTGTAATTCGTTTGAATTTTGGGCATTAGCTTGTATTTTTAGAAGTTATTTTACGCGTTTTGGTGATTTAATCTCTTTAATTATTGATTGAAATAGATTTACGCGTATAAAATCTTGCCAAAATAACTCTTAATTGAGTTGTTCGCACGCTGGAATGAGCTGGCCACATTCGGGTAGTGAACGGGTTTGGGTTGGGTCGACTTGGTGGAAACGGGTGAGGAAGATGGGTTGGGTTTTGGACTTTTACCGCTTCAGCCGTCCCACTTCCATCTTTGTGTTTATTGGGTCTGAATTTTGTAGTTTTCATTATGTACCCATTACCCTTTCTAATTTGTTTAAATTTATTTATATATAAAATAGTTTTAAAGACTTATAAAATTGTTTTCTACATATTAATGTTTTCTAATATATGTTTTATAACTTACAGTATGTATATTATTTTAAAGGAACTAATATGTTGTTATTATTAATTTATAATACATCTTATGAACTACTTTGAAACTTAAATTTATTTATTTATTTATTATTATTATTATCATTATTATTATTATTATTATTATTTTAATATTTGTCAACATATCTATATTTATCTATATGTGTGCATGGATATGTAAATATTACATCGACATGTATGTGTGTGTGTGAGTGTGTATATATATATATATATGAAATGCTTTCTTTTATTAGATCATTATTAATTAACTCCAATATAATTAAACAAAACATTTAGGAAATTCCATGACTTGTATTAATTAATAATTTTTTTTTGCACAATTATACATCTTGTATTTTACACCGAAAATCATAGGGGTTACAGTTATTCCGAATTAAACACGATTACAATATTCGAATTCATAACGGAGAACTCTGGGGGTTACACACAACAGCTAGAAGCAGCTATGTATTCTGCCTTTGCAGTAGAGGTAGAAACACGACTGTTTCTTGCATTGCCAAGACACAATTCTGGATCCAAGAAATTGACATCCTCCTGATGTGGATTTCTTGCTAATGTTACAACCTCCATAATCACTGTCAGTATAAGCCATGAACTGAAAATATTCATTTCTAGGATACCACAATCCTAGACCAGATGCTCCTTTGAGGTATCTAAAAATTCTTTTCACAGCAAACATGTGTGAAACCTTGGGATTGGCCTGAAATCTTGCACACAAGCAAGTTGCAAACATTATATCAGGCCTGCTTGCTGTGAGATACATTAAGGAACCAATCATTGTTCTGTATTGGTGTTGATCAACATCCTCTCCCTCAAGGTCAGGGCTAAGAGATGTTGTCTTGGACATTGGAGTTCCTAGAGCTTTGCAATCAGTCAGATTGAATCTTTCAAGAATGTCCTTGACATACTTTGATTGACTAATAAAAATCCCTATAGGAGTTTGTTTCACCTGCAATCCAAGAAAGAAAGTGAGTTCTCCCATTGAACTCATTTCAAACTTGGATTTCATCAATGATTCAAAATCCTTGCAGAGAGATTCATTAGTGGAGCCAAAGATATTATCATCAACATATATCTGTACTAGCATAATATGTTGATTGGACTTCTTGAAGAAGAGAGTTTTGTCAATTGTTCCTCTCTTGAAGTTGTTAGCCAACAGAAAAGAAGATAAAGTTTCATACCATTTTCTGGGAGCTTGATGCAGTCCATATAGAGCCTTATCAAGCTTACAGACATGATCAGGAAACTTTGGATCTTCAAAACCTGGAGGCTGACACACATACACCTCCTCATCAATCCTTCCATACAAGAAGGCACTTTTCACATCCATTTGAAAAACCTTGAAGTTTTTGGCAGCTGCAAAGGCTAGAAATAGTCTGATTGCTTCAATTCTTGCAACTAGAGCAAAAACTTCATCATAATCAATGCCTTCTTCCTGTGTATACCCCTGAACAACTAACCTTGCCTTGTTCTTGATGATCACTCCCTTGTCATCCTTCTTGTTTCTGAATACCCATTTTGTTCCAATGGGATACTTACCCTTAGGTAAAAGGAAAATCTTCCAAACACCTTGCCTTTCAAATTGAAGAAGCTCCTCCTGCATGGCCTCTACCCAGCTGTTGTCTTTCAATGCTTTAGCAACTTTCCTTGGTTCTACTTGGGATAGAAAGCAGGAAAACAAACATATGTTTGCTTCATGCATAGAGCTTCTTGTTCTTACTCCTTCTTCAACATTACCAATAATGTTCTCAACTGGATGAGTGTTATGAATCCGAGTTCTTGGAACTACATCTAGCTGAGAAGCCAAATCCAGATTGCTTGACTCAAGGTTAGGAAGTACCACCTCAAGCTGGATTTCTGGCATATCTTGTGGTCTTTGAGATTGGACTGTTGTGGGATTACTTTCTCTGGGAGAAGAAGTTTCCAGAGTGTTTGGAACTGATTGGAATGTTGAAGGACTCACATCTTCTTCTTGACTCATTGGAACTGAAGTAGAGTCACTTAAAGGAACAGCATGAGATGCATTCACTATCTCAGACTAAGAGACATCATTATGTGCTGAAGTGGATTCTGCCAAGATTTGTCTTGAAGCTATTGGCAGTTCAACACGAAAGTCTTCTTCTTTTGTGGACTGGGAGGAGTCTGTGGTATTTGACTGCGACTCTGGAACAAACTCTTTCACAAGATTAAATGCAGATGTAAATCTATCAAGATCAAATAGCCAATCAGTACCAGTTCCAGGCTTATTGATAGTATGTTCACTAAACTGAACATTTGCAGACTCTTCAATAATTCTGGAAGCTTTGATTTATACTCTATATGCTTTTGCATGCGAAGGGTACCCAACAAAGCAGCCCTCAGCTGATTTCTCAGCAAACTTGGCTAAGTGATCTTTGGTATTCAAGATGGTGCATTGACATCCAAATGGTTTGAGAAATCCAATAAATGGCTTTCACTTATGCCAAATTTCATAAGGAGTCATACCATGTGTCTTAACTACCAATACTCTATTTTGGACATAGCAGGCAGTATTGACTGCTTCTGCCCAAAAAGTTATTGGAAGTTTGGCATAAGACAACATGGTTCTACAGCCTCAATTAGTGTCCTATTCCTTCTCTCAGCAACACCATTTTGTTGTGGAGTCCTAGGAGCACTGAATTGTCTTGTGATACCTTTAGATTCACAAAAAGAATTTAAAACATGATTCTTGAATTCTGTTCCTTGATCTGATCTAATTATTTTTACATGGTGATCACTTTCATTCTCCACCCTAAGTATGAATGACTTTAGGGTCTCAGCAGTCTCATCCTTGGTACTTAAGAAAAATACCCAGGTATACCAAGAGAAATCATCAGTGATTACCAAGCAATATGACTTTCTACCAAGATTTTTTACACTTGTGGGGCCAAACAAGTCCATATGAAGTATATGCAGGACTGTTGTGATTGAGTTCATCTCTTTGGCATGGTGAGATGACTTGTGCTGCTTACCCTTTAAACAAGCAACACATTTATCAACACAGATGAATTCTTTTGTTGGTAAATCAGTTACTAGATTATTTTTGACAAGTTTATTCATAATTTTAAGGTTTACATGACAAAGTCTCCTATGCCAAAGAGATGATTCATCAAGGGAAGCTTTTGAGACAAAGCAATTTATATTACTAAGTGGTGCAGTTGTGCTCATGTCTAGCATGTACATGTTGTTTCTTCTTGGAGCCCTGAGTAGGATTTGATCATTTGGAACCACAAATCCTGGTTTCAGAACAATGCATTCATGCTCAGTAAACAACATGTTGTGCTTTTGATCACACACCTGTGATACACTTAGTAAATTGTAATTTAGTTCCTTTACAAAATGCACATTCTCAAAGCTTACCTTACCATTAGTTATTATGCCCCTACCTGTGATATAACCTCCCACAGGATCACTTCCAAATGCAACAGACCCTCCAAAGAATGGTTCATATTTGTGCAGGTGAGTCTTGTTGCCTGTCATGTGCCTGGAACAGCCACTGTCAACTATCCACAAGTTGCTCTTTGATTCCTGTTGTCCCTGCACATGATCAGAAGTGGATTAGTTTCTGATGGGAACCCAAGCCCATGTGGTCTTGGTTTTTCCATTAGCATCATTGTAAGTAAATTTCTTTGACATCATCTTAGGTGGAACAGATGATGTGCTTGTTGTTGGTGGGACTGGTGGTTGAACAGATGGTTCAGCTATTTCCTTTTTCTTCCATATCTGTTTGACTTTTGAGGTTGTCGGAAAAGTTTGCTTCTTTTGACAGTCATCGGAAGCATTTTTTGTCTTCCCTTCCGATGACTTGATTTTTGCGGACCAGTTGGGCTTTACTTCCGAAGTTCTTCTTCTTCTGAAGGGAAAAGATTTCTTTGGTTTGTAAGAAGCCTTCTTTTCATGTGCTTCCGATGTTCTTTTTCCTTCGGAAGCCCTTCTTTCCCGATCTTTCGAAACATTCTTTTTGGAAGCATTCTTATTCTGATTATCAGAAGTGCTTGCTTCCGATACTTTCTTTCCAGAACCCTTCTTGGCTTGTTTCTTCCGACTATCAGAAGTACTTGCTTCCGATACTTTCTTTCTTGAGTTTCTTCCTGGTTCTTCCGAAGAAACAGATGACTTGCTCCAACTCTCCTTTCTTCCTTTTCCTTGTTTTTCAGAAAACATTATGCTTCTTGGATTATAGAAGCAATCAGCGGCAAAGTGATTTTTATCACCACACATAAAACATACATTCTGATTGTTGAAGGAAGTTGAGCTTTGATTCACAGCAAATGATGATTTGGATGTTCCAGCAGACTTGTTGGCTGGAAGATTTACCTGTTTCTCTGAAAAGCTGGCCTTTCTCTCCTTTGATCTACCCCTTTTGGATTTATCAGATGGACAAGTAACATAGTCATCTGAGGAGGTACTCCCAGTTTGAATGTTCTTAGCTTTGACAAAAACTGATGAATGTTTCTTAGTTTTCTTAGTTCTTTTCTTAGTTTTCAAAGCTGATTTTTCTGTTTCTAGTTTATTGGGAGTATTATCCTCATCTGAGCATGTTGAGCTACTTGGGTTTAAATCAGAGAGATTTTCAGTTTGGACAACCTTGTGTATGTCCAATTCATCATCATACATAAGGTCAACTACTGGTGTACACCTAATCTCCACTATAGGAGTGTAGGCAGAAGGAGGCTCTACATTGTTATAACCCAGACCAGCCCCCATCTTATTTACCAGTTCAGTTGTGCTGCTCATTCTGAAAAGCTTTTCATACTTTTCACCTTGGCTTAAAAATTTGTCTCTATAAGACTCAGCCAATACAAGTTCAGTCTTGGCAGTGGTTAGTCTTTCTAAAAGATTGTTAATTTGACACTGTTTGTTAGTGTCTTCATGTTTTAAGCTAGAAATGGTCTTTTCCATTTCTTCAATCTTTTCTTTGTAATTTCTTTCACATTCGAAAAAATTTGCCTTGACTACTTGTAATGACTCAAGTTCATTACAGAGTTAAGAATTTATTCTTTTAAAAATATTTAATTCTCTAAACATTCAGGTGTGCAATATCCTCAGTTACCTTGAATGAGGAAGTTGAATCATTTGCCATCATAGCACTGTTGGAGATAGAAGGATCTTCAGCTTGGAAGCTCCAGTCTGCAAAGTCTTGCTCTGCAATGTTTGCACTGTTTGATGTGCTTGATGTTCTATGAGGTGGTTGCCCAGAGGTTGATGGCTGAGTGCCTGTGGACTTGCATTCTCTAGCAAAGTGCCCTAACTGTTGGCAGTTGAAGCATTTGAGCTTGGACTTGTCAAGACCAAACCCAGTCTTCATATTGTGCTTTTTGAACTGCCTGCCAGTTCTTTGGTAGAACTTCTTTGCTCTATAGGAGATCATGGACATCTCGTAATTGATGTCCATCTCCTCAAGATCATCTGCAGGAATGCCATCTAAGTCTTCTTGGCACAAGTGAAAATAATTGGTTTCCTCAGCCATGAATGCTCCTTGCCCAGATGTTATAAGTGTAGTTGGGTTGGAAAAAAGATTTGTGTGTGTGGTTGATGGAGTTTGTGTTGGTGTTTCAGGAAAGCTGACAATGGATGTGGAGGTAGGGTGGTAAATGGGTTGATAACTCTGGTAAGAAGGGTTGTTGATGGGTGCATAGAGTGCTGCTGAACCTGAAGTTACATGGGTGGGTTTAGGTTCCTGGGCATCTATTTCCATCTGGTATGCACTGAGTATACCAAATAGTTCACTAAGTTTTAGAGTTCTTAAATTTTCTGTTCTCCTTATGGCAACCGAATATATGTTCCAGGCTTGGGGAAGTGATCTAAGGAATTTTCTGATCACATCCTGGTTCTCTATTTTGACACATGCAGCTACTAACTCATCAACCAGTTGAACATACCTGAGATATTGAGAAGTCATCTTCTCATTGTTCTGTTGACAAAAGTTTTCAAACTTCTGTTTCAGCATGTCCTTCTTATTTTCTTTGACATCTTCAGATCCTTCATACATCTACTGTAGAGAGTTCCACAGCTCTTGAGCGGATTTGCATTTCTTGAATGCATGTATGATTGAGTTAGGGATGGCCATCTGGATGAGCCACAAAGCCTTTGAGTCCACTTCCATTCTCTTGTAGTCTTCATCAGAATAGAGAGCTGGATCCTTTGGCACAGGAGCTCCACCAGCACCAGCAGCAGGAATAGTTGGAATGAAAGGCCCTTCAAGAACTGACTTCTAGAGTTTGAAGTCCTGGTTCCTGATGAATCCCTCCATCCTGACTTTCCAAGTGTCGTAGTCTTCTGGAGTGAACATTGATGGCTTGTTGAGAGTACCATTTTCTGTATCATGCTTGTTAAGTGCAGCTATTTGAACAAACACACAGAATATGAGTTTTGAAATGGTGAGATTTAAGAAGAAATGAAACTGGTAACTTAAGGATGATTAGTCACTTAAGTTCAAGAGCCAAAGCTCTGATACCACTTGTTGGATCGGGTTGTTTACTTCAAACAACACTTCACAAGTATTTCTCTCTTTCAATCTAACAGATGCGGAATATCTGTTAGAAGGATCTCACAAACACTCAATAATAAACAAATAATCTTTGAATGACAATAAGAACACAAGGATAAATTCAAGCTCAAAGATATATTTCTCTCAAAGTGTTACAAGTGTAAGCAGACAAGCACACGCATACAAGTTTACAGTGAGATGTTATATAGCCAAGGCTACAACCGTATACTCTTAGGAATACAAGTTGGGTATACTAGACAATACATAAAGTAAAGCTTATTCTAGTATGTAGAGTGTCTTAACAGGCTAAGACATTCAATTACAATTTACAAATATAGACATTGACTTAACCAAAGACTACGAAATGCATTTAATGTTGTTGATCTTCAAGGCTTCAGGTAATCTTTTGCTTTTAATGCAGCTGCGGAGAAGTAAGGTGTTGTCTGACTTTAGGTATGTTGATCATTGTTGTCCTCAGACAAGCATGACTTTTGTCAGCTCCTTTTGTACTATAAAAGTACTCAGCTACAGTCTTTGTCAGAATATAAACCTTGGAAGTCTTTGTCTTTGTATTTAGGAAGCAGAAAAGAATCTTCGGAAGCTTTTAGTCTTCGGAAGCCTTTGGTTCATCAGAAGCTTTAAGTCTTCAGAAGCTTTGGAGCTTTAACTCTAAGTGTTGGCCTTCAGAAGTGTTTGTCTTGTACAGCCTTCAGTAGGAGTGAGTTACCCTTCGGAAGCAAGATTGCTTCCGAAGAGGAACTCCTTCCTTCCGAAGGCTGTTTGTCTGTGTAGACTCTTATACTTAGACAAAATTGAAGTTTGGTGAGCATCAGCCTTAATTAGTCTTTACAATATGATGCACCTAGAAAGTTAAAAAAAATGTGTAAAAAAAAACTTAAGGGAAAACTATTGGTGGATCAACATGAAAAAAAAAAAAGATATAACTGCATAAGATGCAAAATGTTTAATGTTTTTCTCAAGTTAAAGTAAAACATTAGAAACCTTTGATATGATGCAACAACTTGAATTACCATTCTGAAAATGGGAAATGATAACTCTGGATTTTATAAGCAAACTTCCTCGAACCAGTCGTGGGAATGATAAGATATGGATTATTGTTGGTAGACTGACTACGTCTGCTTATTTTCTACAAAAGAAAGAAACTTATTCTATAGATAAATTAGCTCAACTATACGTTAATGAGAGTATATTTCTACACGATGTGTCTCACGTTTCTAACCTTCGAAAATAATTAGCAGATGAGTCATTGTTAATGTCTTCAAGATATTGAGGTAAACGAAAAATTAAAATTCATCGAACAATCGATTGAAATCAAAGACTAACGATAAAAGAAACTCAAGCGTAAAAAGTTGTGCTAGTTAAGATTAAATTGAACTCTAAATGTGGACATGAAAACACATTAAAACTAGAATAATAATAATAACAATAATAATAATAATAATAATAATAATAATAATAATAATAATAATAATAATAATAACAATAATACCTACCCCTAGTTCAATAATCTCGAGGACGAGATTAAAACAAAGGTTGGGAGGATGTAACATCCTGTTTTAAAAATATAAATTAAATATTTTTGTTTATAATTAAAATGTTATTATTTAAAAATACAATAATAGAACGGTCACTTGAATTATAGGATCTCGTTTAATAATTAAAATAGTTATAGTTAACTTATAAAATATGATTATTCGAGAAATTAATATTAGAAATGATCGTTTAAGATTTGAAGCGTTTGTTTAAACGAATAACTCGGATGAAATAATTATTCGAAATAGTCCGGTTTAAACGATCATTAAATTTAGTCAAACGTTGTTTTATTAATAATAATAAGAAGAAAATATATTATATTTGATCCTTGTCCGTTTTTAACAAAACTTAGGTCGAAACGTAAAGAAAAATGAGCGGGTCCTAACCGTATATTCAGAATTTTATAAAATGCGATATTTTAAAGGTTATAAAAGAAAAACAAATTTTAAGCTAAATTAATATTATAATATAATAATAATAATAATAATAATAATAATAATAATAATAGTTCTTAAACAAAAATTAATTATGATGCACGTATTATAGTGTGCACATGTGTTGAACTTTTAACCAAATGCAAGTATTGTCATCAAGAGTTATATATATCTTCAAATAGAAGATTGTGTCATTCGAAAAAAATAATAAACATGTAAGTCGGTTAAGACCATGTAAATTGATAAGTATCATATTCCAAAACGTGAATAAATCTAGTGAATTTCCAAATGTTCTTTAGACCATTAAATCGATGCATATATAGGAGCCATCTTTCAAAATAGTTACAAGAATTAGTAAACTAAGAAGAAATGACGCTCAATTTGTACGAAGTTCTAAGCTTCATTATGCTTCAAGAGTCTTTGCCTAGAATTCAATACGTGTTTAGGTATGTATTCTGTCCTTTTTGTTTAACTCATAAATTTAAGTTTATGGATATATTAACTTATAGGGTTAGGGTGAAGATCTGTCCCCAATATATAAAATAGTATGTTGAATTTATGATCTCTTTTAGGATCAAAAAATAAACGCATCAGGAATTATCCTTGCAAATAGTTATAAGGATAGACTAAGCATAAACGCTGCCCAAATTCATATTGAGAAGTTATGAGCTGTTACCCAGCCAATCAAAAAAATCCAGGTGAATACATTTAATTTTTTTTAAATATAAATGAATTTTATTGAGCATGGTTTGTTTAAACTTTGACGCATAAAGGGATACTACGTGACCAGCATTTAGGCTATTAGTATACATATGATTTGCAAATCGTATCCACATATGGGTGAAATTCCCATACGTGGCTGGAACAGGTGGGCTGGAAGGTTAAACGTAAGACGCACTCCGTAGGAAACCTAACCAGTGGCCAGCTATGGGCTGGAGGGAACAAAACGTAAGACGTGCTACGCTGTAGTTCCTAACCAGTGACATTTATAAACCAGTGTATGCAGTAGTTGTAGCGATCAGTGAAATAACCTGCTAAATGTGTAGTATTGCCAATAATAATTATGATTAAAGGACCGAACATGCTATGCTTACATATCGAGTCTGTTATTTGTATTCACCATCGTTATGTTGACGTTTTATTTTCAAAGACTTTTCAGGTTATAATGAAATGTAAAAGAGAAGCTAGATTAGAGATTCTTGGCCTATGATGTCTTGAATAAGATCTTGTGGTGAGACCATGGAGCTATGCCTCCAAATCATGCATAAACTGGATATTATAAAATGATTTGTAATTATGTGTTGTGAAAATCCGGTTTACTATAAATTGAAATAATGATGTTCATACCTATGCGTATGAAGTTTTATAAAATCCTGAAAAGTCATTTTGAAAAATTATTAACAAACAATGAAATAGAGTAATAAACTCTGACCGAGACATATCCATAAAACTAATTCGGGTCGCAGCGCCCGGGCCGCCGAGTGCCCGAGGTGTGACATCTAGTCTCTTGGGTAGAGAGTCATGAACTTTTCTAAGCTCTATTCATGGCTTTTCTACAAATGACTATAACACAAATTGCATTCACTTCAAATCACCAACGCTTTGCTGTTTCTCTTCGTGGTCATGACAATCGTTCTCATGGTGGTTTTGGTTCGTGGCCATGGGCGTCATCCACCCCACTACCGATTATATCGTAAACAAGGTCATTATGCCTATGCGGACCAAGTTTTGCCACTTTTGCCCAATGTGCTCCTAATCTTGATGTGAAACTTGCTCATACATTTCAAACCTAACGTCATGCAACAACTGATTCACCCAATTGGTATGCAGATTCTGGTGCATTTGCACACATGACATTCTCTCCTGTTGGTTTGACAACACTTCAGCATATCGTTAACAATTTTGTAACTACTGCGAATGGTACTCGCTACTAGTTTCATATATTGGCAAGTCCTCTGGTAGTAAACCGATCCCTTTACTCAATCAGTGTCTTCATGGTTCCTCATTTAACGAAAAAATTGATTTATATTTGTAAACTTACTTCGTATTCTACTGTTGATGTATTGTTTTATGTGAACATACTCAGAATGTGTTCAATTCATACATTTAGTCTATAATTGGAGATGAATCAATCATCTCGTGTCTTCGTTGAAGTATGTCGACCATTCCAAAGTTTCATTACGGTTGCCATGTTTTAGTAGACATCAAAACATGGATTGGACATTGCATTAATTTATATTCCCTTTGCTTATGAAAGCATTGTTTTCGAATTTTACAATTTCGCGAGACATTTGTTACAAGATTTTTGGAAGCCATTTTTAGTGCTAAATTTCTTTTAGATTGTACTTTAAGGTTTCTGATTTGTGTGATTCTAGTACTTGTTACTTCAAGACGAGTATTCTCTTTGTAATTTTGCCACCTTTGGTCTTTTGGCTTGTGTGCTTTGGTTATTGGTGAATCCTATCCTATGATACAATGAAGCAATGTGTAGGTTTGTCGAACAATTCTTTCACAAATTAAGAGATGACAACCCGGATGAACTGAGATTTCAAGGATTTTGGTTTAATAATATCATATTTCGCAACAAGTTTATAGCAATTATGGTAGGAAATAGAGAGTTTTTGAGTTTATGTTTTGATGTAAATGGGATCGAAAAAACAAAGTACTTGGGAAAGATTGCTATTTACATATAGGCTTGAGATCGACAACTCTTTGCTATTTATCCCATAGATCTCCTTATAAACCCTTCATGAGTTTTAAAACTTTTTCCAAAAAGCTAAGTCTACTCCATTCTTTTTCCCAAGACTTCTAGCTAGACTCTATTTTGAAAACAATTACCTATACATGGCAATCTTTACCCATAGCAAGATAAATGGATAAAATTGAGTAAACAATTATTGTAATTTGGGTTTAAATGGGTAACATCATGACATAGTATGAGTTGAGATGGATAATACCTTAACACAAAGCGGGTTAAGATGGTTAACTCAAAAACCATGTGAACATAATGTATTTTAATGGGTAAGAATGATCAATAATATATTTAATGAGAAAATCATTAAAAATTATTCAAATAAACTATTTGTTTAGTAACAACTCATTTTAACTTAAGCGAAATTGTTTTTTTTAAACGGCCAGCTTAAACCCAAACTGATTTTGCTTAAAAACCATCTTGACCCGCACCATCCTAACCCACACATGTTAAGAAAGTTGTTAGACGTTGATATATGAGGACATGAGGTGAATTCTTCCTTAAAAACTAGCTAATCACTACAAAAAAATGGTCCTGGCAAGAGCTATAGCGACGATATGTGGTCGCAGTAGGTCTGATCATGTTGTTTTTTTGACTTTTTCACCTCTAGGGACGACATATGATAATTGGAAAAGAGCGGGATTTAACCAAAATAATGGCATTTTCGATTTAGACTATACCGACTAACTATCGTCGCTATAGGTCAAATTATTTTATTTTCGAATTTTTTTAATTCTTCATAACTAAAACCTGGTAAAACAAAAAACTGAAAAAATTAAATTTGAGGATCAGCAAAGACATGTCGTCACTATAGCTTATTATTAAAAAAAACAATTGTTTCCATCGTACAAAACAAAAGGCCGCCGTTTGAGACTTAGCCTATAGCGACAACATGTTGTCTCTATAAGTTTATATACCCAAATTTCGCAGAGAAGCCTCATTTTCGCAGAAAACTTCGAAAACCCTCTTTTCTCCCCCTCCCATGCCCGATTTCGGTCTTTACTGAAGTTCTTGGGTTGATTTCGTGTTCAAAGGGTTGTTGGAATAGTTGAGACGACTTCAACAAAGACGATTTGTCTTGACTATAGTGGCTACACTATTGGGGACGACCTCGTAGAGACGACATGTCGTCACTATAGCCTATAGCGACGACTTTTGGGGGCTATTGGGACGACAGTTGCCGTCGCTATAGATGGTTTTTCTTGTAGTGAATGTTTTTTTGTTTTATGTAATCTTCCATGACTGATTCCACTCTGTTTTGGTTTTCACTAGTACTTTTATTATAAATATAGTATTCGTTTACTTAGTTTAAGGATTAAAAACCTCTTTCATTTTTATCTCAACAAGACATTGTAATCATCATCCTTCTTGTAGATATGCATGGCTGGCCCTAGAGACAGACAATTTGGCAGATTAAAAGAGGACAAACATGATCCACCAATTTGATTATGCTAAAGTTAAATTGTATAAACACAAAGCCATTCATCTTCAAAGCTAAAATAACCAAATGGAGAACCAAGAAAACCCCATCTTGAATCTCAGGCAACCTTTGAGCATGCTTAGAGTCATTAGAGAAACCGTGAGCACAAAGGTCAGTAACAGAAAGCCTCTGCAAGTAATCTTATGCCTAATGATATTATCAAACATCCAGTTACATGTTACACCATATTTTTTAGAACCGCTCTTGGAAGGGTTATCAATTCAGATTAAACTTGGACCAATAAGCGAAGGCGTAAACACGCAAAGAAATCTTACCAGACCTGTTCATATGGAACTGATAACAAAGTATTTTGCTTATTTTCGTATTGTGCAATATTTACAATCTCTTCGTCTTATGAATCTTATGATGGGAACACCTTAAGCATCATGAATGCATTCTTGAAACCATTCAGAAATTGGAGAAGGCCACTTATCACTAGCGGTTGCATAATGTTGGTCACATTGGGTATATATACAGCTTACATATTTTCTTTTGTAGTGATTGTCTTTATGTCAAGAAGATCGGATGTCGATTCAACAAAGTTTTTCTATATCGCAATACTAAAATGGATCTTCAATGCACATGTGGGTGCCCTTTGGATGATGAGTCTTGTGGTTACAGTTTTAGAGGACAAAATGAGTGGGCTTAAAGCTATAAATAGAGCCTGGGATCTAATGAAGGGTAAAAGAATTCAAGTCTCTTCGTTAATGATGTTTTATTATGTCGCATGTCTACTTGTTAGAAAATCTTTTGATGCCTTTTTCTTGATGTTTGAAGAGTGGGAATTTAAGGATATGTGGGCTTTGAAAATCTATTTGGTCACTGGGTTTGATGTTTTTTTGTTCGTCTTCTACACGGTTCTTTACTGCAAATGCAAACAGGACATAAATTAATAGATGTTATGCATTCTTTTTTCTTTTTTTTTTGAACGGCCAAATATTTGGATCACTAGCGGATCTTTAAATTATCATCATGTCACTAGCAGTGACATCCGATAATATACACCACAAAGTCATTAGTTTAAAAAAACAAATGTTATGCATTCTTAATCTTTTTTTTTGTATTATCCTTATTACCTTAATCGAATATGGTAACTCTTTCATATTAAAGTAAATTATATATTTACAAAACCTTCAAAGTTTCTAATCAAGAGCAAAATGTCGTTTTCTGTAAAAACTCGTATGAAAACTGACTAAAAATAGATTTTTTATACAGTGATTAAATATAACCTTTATAAAAAGATACCAGATTTAACGGTTATAACTGCCAAAAAATGCTAGTTATATCAGTATTGGCAACTACCAAATACCAATGTTACATGTAATACCCCTACTACTGTAGCAACTAACTTCTAATGTTAAATTTGTTATTGAGGTACCAAGTTGCAATAAAAATAGTAGCAAGTTGTTAACAAAGTACCAACTTAATACTAAGTTGATATAATTAAGTTTTTAACTCACCAAAACAGAAGATCATTCCCCCTACAAATTAAATCTGGATTTTGAATTTTGTATATAACGAGTGGGTTATGACCCGCGCTCCGCAGCGGGACGCATGTTGATTTTTTAATAAGTGTTAGCATATAAAAGTTTAACATTTAAATATAAGACTATGACTTTTAAAAAGTGAATTGTAAAAAATCGTATATTATGAGTATTATTATATTGGTAAAACACCCGCATTGACAAAAGTGAACATTAAGTCTCCCACACAACTCTAGAAATCAGCAAGAATCCTTAAAAAAAAATAACAATTCAAACCTTAAGCTTAAACAAATTGTTATCATCTCCGGCAACTCCGGTTCCTTTCACCTAGCCATGACAAAGATAAGATTGTATCTTACGTTTGGGTTTTTGAAACTCTCTCACCTTCATTGGCTGGAAATATGGACTCGAATAAAGTCATAACATAAAATGAAAGAAGAATCATGTAGAATTAGTATCAGAGAAACCATTGAACGACTGAGCAAAAGAACAGCGATTGGTCTCTCCCGCAATGTCGCCGGACATCAATGCAACGGAAGAGACACATCATCAGATGCTTAGCCGTCTAAAAAACATCATTAGAAAAAACATAAATCTCACCCACAACATCACCAACCTAGAAAATAGTACAGAATCCAAAAAATAAGTTTAGGATTGTTAAAAAAAGTTGGTGTAGAATTTAAAAAAAAAAACACACACTTTGTAGAATGGGACAACATGTATCTTGTGATGGTTTGAATGAAATAACAAATAAATTACCATCATATATTGATTAGATTCTAGAAAAAGAAGAAGACTACCTCTATAGACAAACAAATATCCAGAAACAGGAGTGGTAATAAAGGATTACCTGCTTAAAAACCCATGTTTTTGTTTGGATAAATTTGTGATTCTACTGCTCTTTCACGATTTGTTTAAAACCTTGTTATAATTTGGTAGGTGCAAATCAAGTTTACTAATTACATATTTACATCTTATTTATTATATGTGGAGTCATAAAGCGTAGAGTTAAAATTATATTATAATATATATCCACATGTCTATGTTCCCTAATATATTTAGAGGTAGTTACAGATTATATATTCTTAAATATTCTATTTGTAAGGAGAAACATGTTAAAGGATGTCAAACTAATAACTTTTTATTTGATGAATTCAAATGGTAAATAATCATCTCCGAAAAAACAAAACATGGACAACAATGTTGCATTTAAATAAACATAATCCGGAACAATATTTGAATCATGTTACCTCTTGACATTAAAATGGGTGTACTATCTGGTTACAAAGCTATAGTTGACGACAACTTTTATAAAAGAAAATTTGAACGTGACCAAAACCAAATTCCTGAAGCTAATTCAAACAGTTCCCGACCTTGCGCCAAAGAGTCAAAATGGATAGTTAATATTGTTGTTTAGGTACAACACTATGACTAATAAATCAATTTATGAGCTCAAATGCTGAACAAAAATCTAATAAGCAAATCACAAAATGCAAAATAGGGAAGGGAAAAAAAAAAAGAAAAAAAGACGACAATGTTGCCTTTAAAACAAAGAAGATCTAGAACAATAGTTGAATCATGTTACCTATTGAGATGAAAAAGGTGGTCGAGCCTGATTTAAAAGGCATACAAAGCAATGACATGAGCTGGCTGCAAAAAAAATATGAATAATACATATTATGAAACTAATAATGACACAGTAACATAGAGTTATCATGTAACCAAAATTAAAACAAAAAATTGGAAGCAATCTTTTCAGCGAGGTTTTGCCAACATTATTTTGATTCTACGTCAAATTCCATCTTCTTGCTTTCAAATGTTTGGTAAGTTAGATGCCTTATACATATATAATTGGCAGACGATGAAGGTCAATCTAACATATGAATGTTACTTTTGGTCACGTAAGCACACCCTTGTAGTGGACGCCTGAAATAAGCATATAATGAATTGTAATTGTTGTCATCAACAAAATCTAAACTGTAAAATAAATTGTAAATGTCAATTAATTTGAAGGCATAGAGCTAATGGCAGAATTCAATCAAAGAAGCATCAAATAAAACACACTACAAAGCAAAATCACCATAGGACACTTGTAAATAGTGTTATGCCAAGGACGAAGTCTTGGTCATTTTATCGAACATATGGTATGCAGTCAACCAAGAAACCGATTACGATCACATATTGTGGAAATAAAAGAAAAATGAAAACTGAAGGATGCGTAATGTTGGTCACTTTATCAAATTAACACAAACTTTCACCAAACGGTACTTAATAGAAGCTAATTATAACTAAATTGGATCACATATTATGCGTACCTGTACGCCATTTATCGATCGAACGGGTGAGTGCTCCATCCTTATGTTTTATCAGAAGATCCGAAAGGGGGTGTGGAGGTTGTTAATGGTGACGATGGAGGTGAGGTGGCTGAGATGGCATCGGAGCGGAGAGGCGAGTCGGCTCGGATACGGAAGTGGAAATCGTCGACTTGGGAATCGGCGTCGGCTCGGATAGGAAAGGTGAAGGTGGCTGAGATGGCATCTGTATTGCGTTGGTAGCTCTCTCTTTCTCTTAGTCGGTGTCTCCGTTCTTCTGTTTCTTTGATTTCACTTTGAACTTGAAAGGTTGTAAATTAAGCTTTAGGGTAGTGAAACTGGGAGGAATCACTATGTTAGAGATATATATATGTATGTATAGAATCACATGCATTAGTGATTGTACTAAATGAACAGTAACATGATAGATATATATATGTATGTATGTATGTATAGAATCACATGCATTAGTGATTGTACTAAATGCATTACTGATTGTACCAAATGAACAATAACATGTGAAGGAGCTATAAGTTGGTTTTTAATATATATATATAATATAGTAATTAGTTGTCAGTAAGGCTGGCCCATTGGGTTTAAGATTCTAGGCCCTACCTAGGATCCTTCAATTTTATAGGGCCTCATAAAAAATTAATTGGGTTTATGTATGTTGGTAGAGGTGAACTAAAAAACCGGTTTGGTTTACAAACCAGTTTCCAAACCGGTCCAAACCGTCGGTTTGGCATAAGTTCTAGATTTTGGCTTTAAACTGGTTTCAACCCCTCCAAACCGGTTCTTATAGGTTTGGCATCCCATTCTCTTAAACAGAACCAGTTCCTAACATGAAGAAGTTTGGCAAAAAAAAAAAAACCGGATTGTGCACCACTATATGTTGGAATTGAATGGGCTGCTGCTATTGGGCTTGAAATAGAAAAGAAAAGAGACAGGGATGTAACATTACCGTAATTTGTAATAGACAATATTGTTTAATAAAAGGATTATACGACGTCATTTGAAATTTTCATTTATAAGAGTTTACACACACATACATGTATATTTATATATATATATATTATATATGCATATAAACATGTACATAATTATACAGGAGCCGGATCAAATACAAAGGGTTATTACTTATTAACGTCAAAGGATAAGAAGGAATATGGGCACTTGATCAATTTAATGAATGGTTAAGATTTAGTGGTCCCCACCTTTTACCTAGATGACACATGTCGCATTCCTATGGTTTCCTACGCTTAACACATTAATTTACTCTGTACGTTAACCGTCCCCTAATTATACAAGTATGTATGTGTGTGTGTCTATATATATATATATATTATACAGGAAAGGGTTCAAATGGAAACCTTCGTTTTTTAGAAAACTTAGAAAACTAATAACAATTGTTATCAATCAATTTCGTTTTTCGTTTTTTTATATTTTGTTTTATTATAAGGTTAAATTTGTTAACAAAAAGAAAAAAAATAAAAAAAATATATGTAACTCATATCATTACATATATGTAACTTATTGATTACATATATATAACTTGTACACTACATATATAAGTTACATATATGTAAGGTTACATATACGTAACTTCGTGATTTACATATTTTTATTAAATATTTTTTTTGTTTATAACATTTTAAGCTAATAATAAAAAGTCATGGAAAAAAATTAAAAACTGATTGGTTAGTAGAAGTTTTCTTAATTTTTTCCAAACTGAGAAGTTTCTTTCAAACCCTCTCCTCTGTGTGTGTGTATATAGAGGAAGTTTCATGAGAAAACTCCTCATTTTGGAGAAAACTAAGAAAACTCATACTAAGCAATAATTCTTTTTTTTAAATTCATAATTTTTTATTATAAGGATAGAAATGTTATAATAAACAATTTTTTTTTGAAAAAAAATATGTAGATCGCAAAGTTACACATATGTAACTCAAAAAGTTTCGTATGTAACTTATAAAGTTACATATATGTAATCAATATGTGTAACACACTGATTTATGTATAACATACTGATTACATATATGTAATAACCTAAAATACATATTTTTTTTCTTTTTTCTACATTTATTTTCTTATAATAAAAGGAAATAAAAAGAAAAAAATGAAAAAAAATTAATTGGTAATGATTGTGATTAATTTCTTACTTTTCTCCAAAATGATGGTTTTTTAAGAACCCTCCCATATATATATACAGGGGATGAAATTTTTTATAACCCTCATCTTTTGCTACAACCCATTAACCATTATCTAATGGTTACTTGAAAAGGTAAGTGTGTAGGAACATGCCATGTGTCAATTCCTTTGTCTTTAGTATGAAGGGCATTTAGGACATTTGTCATTTATGTAAAGTTTACCCCCTTTTTTTTTAAATATTCATGACTTTTTTATACTATATTATTTTTTAAAAAAATTGCACCATTATACTAGTCTCATTTTTCTCTTTATGTCATGTATTTACATCATTGTAACAAGCTTAACAATAGCAAATTAATTAGAAATTTTTTCTAACAATGGTAAATTACAGTAATGTAACTCAAAATGAATTAATGTAACACAAAATGAAGTAATTTACAATGACATAATTAACGGTGACGTAACACATTATTTACAGTGATGTAATTTTCTCTTTAATTCTCGTTATAATGTTGACTAGTTTTGTTAATTTTTTTTCTCATTGTCCATTATTAACATCGATATAACGAGCATAAATATAACACATTATTTTAAATTTTTTTCTAACAATGATAAATTACAGTGATGTAATATAACACATTATTTTATTATTTCTCTAACAATGATAATTACAATGATAAATTACAATGATAAATTACAATGATGTTAGATAACACATTATTTTGATTTTTTTTCTCTAACAATGATGATTATAGTGATGTAATTTATCATTGTTCGAAAATAATTCAAACTAATTTGTTGTATTTAGGCTCGTTACAAATTAGGGATGAGCAAAAAGCCAAAAAAACCGAACCGAAACCGAATTAACCGAAAAAACCGAACCGGAACCAAATTAACCGAAAAAAACCGAAACCGAATTTTACGTCAATGTAAATTACATCACGACAAATTACGTCAATATAAATTACATCACTGTAATTTATTATTTTTAAAAAAATTTCAAATAAATTTGTTATATTTAAGCTCGTTACAATGATGTAAATATAGGGCATCTAAAAAAAGTAAAAAAAATTAGTCGAGACTATAACGGAATTAAAGAGAAAAATGAGACGAATATAATGGTGCAATTTTTTAAAAAAAATAATATATTATAAAAAAGTTATTAACGTTTAAAAAAGAGGGAGGAAACACTTATAAAGGTAAAATGACTATGATGCCCTTTTTAATATTTTAATGAAATGCTTATGTGTAAGTTTATGATTGGTTGAAATGAGTTATGTAGTTGTAGCAAAAGATTAGGGTTATTTTTTATACCTTGCCCTATATATATATATATATATATATATATATATATATATATATATATAGGGGAAGGTTCCATTGTTAACCCTCCCTTATAGCGTTAACCGCTTAACCCTAACGTTTTTTGCCCGAATCTTAAATTTTTTTTTTCATGGTTTTTATTTTGCAAAAATAAGGGGGGTTTCTTTTTTGTGTTTTTGCTAATTCATCACCGTTTAGAAGTTATTGTAAGTGTAAGTTACTTACACTTACTTACAAAACCGTATCTGATGCAGTAAATGTATTAGCAAGTGTAAGTAAGTGACGTAACACAAAAAAGATTAGGGTTACATTTACTGCATCAGATACGGTTTTGTAAGTAAGTGTAAGTTACTTACACTTACAATAACTTCTAAACGGTGATGAATTAGCAAAAACACAAAAAAGAAACCCCCCTTATTTTTGCAAAATAAAAACCATGAAAAAAAAAATTTTAAGATTCGGGCAAAAAACGCTAGGGTTAAGCGGTTAACGCTATAAGGGAGGGTTAACAATGGAACCTTCCCCTATATATATATATATATATATATATATATATATATATATAGGGGATAGTTCCATTGTTAACCCTCCCTTATATCGTTAACCCGTGTTAACCCGGCATTTTTTGCCCGAATCTTTCTTTTTTTTTTCATGGTATTTGTTATACATAAATAGGGGGGTTTCTTTTTTGTGTTTTTGCTAATTCATCACCGTTTAGAAATTATTTACAAGTGTAAGTAAGTGTAAGTGTACACTTACTTACACTTGTAAATAACACTTACACTTACTTACACTTGTAAATAATTTCTAAACGGTGATGAATTAGCAAAAACACAAAAAAGAAACCCCCCTATTTATGTATAACAAAAACCATGAAAAAAAAGATTCGGGCAAAAAATGTCGGTTAACACACGTTAACGATATAAGGGAGGGTTAACATTTGAACCTCTCCCTATATATATATATAGGATTGTGATCAAGGGAAAGGAGTGAATGGTAACCCATGGTAATTGAGGTAACTTATAAACACAATTTGATTGGTTGTCTAATTTAATGAATTTGAAATGTATGGTCCATATTAAATCTGGGAAAATGAGTGGTTGACATTTCTTTAAGGGTATTTTGGAGATTTGTGAGGTGTACTTGATTTGATTTTTAAGATAAAAGTTTACCCCCCAATTTTTTAAACCTTCATAATTTTTATATACATTATTATTTTTTTAAAAAAAATTACACCATTAAATTAGTCACATTTTTATCTTTAATTCAAGTATAGTTTTGTCAAAATTTTTAAAGTTTTCGAAATTACACTGATATAATGAGCTGAATTTTTTCAAAGTGTTCGTAATTACACTGATGTAATAAGCTGAATTTTACAAAGTGTTCCTAATTACACTGATGTAACGAGATGAATTTTTCAAAATGTTCATAATTACACTGATGTAACGAGTCGTTACACTGATGTAACGAGTTGTAACTTATTATTTTTTTACGTTAAAATTATCTAACTTTCTATCTTATTTGATATAAATTTGTCTAATTAACTAAATTTTATAATAAAAAATAAGTTTGTAATATATATTTAAGATGAGAGAAAAAAAAATTTTGATGGAAAATTTTTGAAAAAACAGAAAAATTATTGTACTTATGTTTTTTACGTTAGTGTAATTACGAACGCTCGAAAAAAATTTGGCATGACTATAATGAAATTAACGAAAAAAATATGATGAGTTTAATGGTGTAATTTTTATAAAAAATAACATAGTATAAAAAAGTTATAAGTGTATAAAAATCAAGGGGGAAACTTTAATTTAAAAATAAGAAAATAGACGGTTTTTTAAGAGTGTGACACTTGTCACTCTTATATTAAATCTTATTTTTGTAATTAACACAAAAGACCATAATGACTTTTTGTATTAAAAGTTAATTAGTGACACATGTCACCATTAGATTAAATCTTGGAAATTTGAACCATTGGATTTGAGTTATATAGTTTTCTCAATTAAGGTGGGTTCTTATTTGATCCCTTCCATTGTGATCAAATTATAACCCTTTCTTAGAGCAATAACCTATTAATTCTAAACATCCAATCTGAAGGCGACACATGGCATTATTCAAAAAATCTGATGAGGCGTAGATTAATAATTTGTTTTATGTACTAACTTACCCCCTCTTTTTTTATACATCCATAACTTTTTATACTATAATATTTTTTATAAAAATTGCACCATTTTACTCGTCTTATTTTTCTCTTTAATTCCTTTATAGTCTTGACTAGGTTTTTTTATTTTTTTCGGATGTTCGTATTTACACCAATGTAACAAGTATAAAAATAACAAATTATTTGTAACGAGTTGTAACGAATTGGGGTTTACATTTTTGTAGAATAATTAGGGGTTACGTTTAAGAGCGTAAACGAGCCAAGCCGATCCTGAGCTCGTTAATTACGTTATATTCTTGACTAGGTTTTTTTTTATTTTTTCCGGATGCTCCAAAATTCGTTATATCTACAAGATTGTAAATACATTTTGATACTTTAAAAAAAATTATATCTACAAGATTGTAAATACATTTTAATACTTTAAAAAATACTATAACATTTTGTTGATAAAAACCAAAATTCGTCCTTGTAAATACATCTTAATACTTTTAATAAAATATATCTACAAGATTGTAAATACATTTTAATACTTTAAAAAAATACTATAACATTTTGTTGATAAAAACCAAAATTCGTTATATCAACAAAATTGTAAATACATTTTAATACCTTTAAAAATTAGATATACAAGATTGTAAACACATTTTAATACTTTAAAAACCAAAATTCGTTACAAAATCAAGAATATAACGTAATTAACGAGCATCCGGAAAAAATAAAAAAAACGTTGTCAAGAATATAACGTAATTAATGAGCTCGGGATCGGCTTGGCTCGTTTACACTCTTAAACGTAACCCCTATTTATTCTACAACAATGTAAATCCAAATTCGTTACAACTCGTTACAAATAATTTGTTATTTTTATACTTGTTACATTGGTGTAAATACGAACATCCGAAAAAAAATAAAATAACCTAGTCAAGACTATAACGGAATTAAAGAGAAAAATAAGACGGGTAAAATGGTGCAATTTTTATAAAAAAATATTATAGTATAAAAAAGTTATGGATGTATAAAAAAAGGAGGTAAAGTATTTAATATAGCAAATTACATTAATATCCTTATTCCCTTTTATTTCAAATCAAATACATTATTATATTATAGTTAAATATCAACAATTAGATCAGCATCTTGTAATTTGATTATTAAATATGGTGAGGTTATTGGGTTATTGATGAATCCTAAGGTTAGCAATAGATCACTTCCCTATATATATATATATATATAGGGAGAAGATCAAATATTAACGCATGTTTATTGCGTTAAACGAATAACTATATCTTATTACTTTAGGGCCCATACTAAAGTAAATCTAAAGGTGTATATTTTTTTATTTTTTAATTAATATAGAACCCAGTTACATTAATAAAAAAAAAAAGAAAAAATCTAAACTTTTAGATTTACTTTAATGTGGGCCAAAGTAATAAGATGTAGTTATTCGGTTATCGCAATAAGAAAGGGTTAACATTCGAACCATCCCATATATATATATGGGTCAATTACATATATCCTCTTGCTAAAATCATTTATTACATATTTACCCGATCATAAAACTAAATTACATATTTTCCCTTTCTAAACCAAATATATTACATATTTATCCATTTCATTAAAAAAAATTATGTATTTCCTATTTTACCCTTAATGAACTAACTAAAAACAACTTACATATTTCTCCTTACTAAGGGTTAATTTTGAAACATGGAGATATTTGTAATTTTAGTTTAACATTGGAGATATATGTAACTTTGATATTTAATAAGGAAATATATGATATTATCTCTCTACATATATATCTTTTAGATGAAGTCCAAATCTGATTTTGTATATGACTATATCTAACTTAGAAGCTATTGAATAGCAAGATCTATTATGTATATTTCTTTATTTGTTTTGCAGTTTCTTTTAAATGAAAGTTTATATGTAAATTTAGAAGAATCAGTTTTACGGGTTTGATTGAATTAAAGGAATCAACCCACGGTATGAAATCAATTTAAAGTTCGATTTCATTGATTGATTACGCTAGAGTTTTGATTTTGAAGCCTGAAATCAAATAACATCATCTATTCATCTAATGACAATTTCAAGCTTATTAAAGGAACATGTGCTAAATTTAATGCTACGTTTATTATAAAAGAAAATTCCGAAAATGCACGTAAGGGCCACCTTTTTCCCAAGATGACCAAAGTTTATCTCTAGTTATTTATTATTTATTTTATGTAGTCTCTTTTACACAAAGTAAAGAATGAAAGATCGAGATGGTTTAACACATATAGAGAAAACAAATTACAGCACAAGTATGAAGACTCTCATGCTGCCACGTTGGAGGGGAAGGGTATCAAAGGAAGACCAAAGTTTACATGGGAGGAATAGTTCCGACATGATTTGTTAGATTTTAACATCACCGAGTACATGATCAGCAATAGAAGCTCTTGAAAAAGTAGAATAATGGCTATGAAATTTTGGATTCTCTATACTCTAGACTTTTTTAGGGATATATGCTACACACTACTAGTTTTAAATATGTGCTTAGTATTTAATACCTTAGTTTAAATGTGTGTATATTGCTTATTTGATAAGTTTTCAATATGCTTTATATTTGTTATGTGTCTGACGTTAATTGTCGACTTTATTTTTGTTTACACAGATATAGACTATTAATTATATGTTTATGCTATGTCTTTGCACTAACCTTTGTAAAATAAAAAAAATCACAACACTCATGAGTTGTGAAGTCTCTATAGAAAAGTGGCGTACCCACTAGAGAAGCTGGGGCAGCCGCCCACCTTGGAAAAATATTTTAGTAAGATATAATATAATATAATATATATATCTGTGTGTGTGTGTCTTAAAATCTCGATTTCCCTCCATAAAATTTTTCAATTGCCCCCTTTAACTTTTAATTTTAAAACCAAGTTGAAAAGTGCTCATCAAATAATTTAAAACCAAGTCTAGTATTAATTTTGATAAAGTAAACTATCACTAGCTCATTTTAATAACTCTATTATTAATTTTAATAATCTATTAACATAATAATTGAAGTTATATTTGCGTAATTAGATTGATAAAGAAAATTTAAGAGTACTTGTATTTGGTTTGTAAAGAAAGAGTTAGAAAATCTCCCTATATATTGTTTTGGATATATTTCAAAAAATCAAACTTCATAGAAAATTACTTTACATGCGTTGTATTTTATTATGCTTTTGTTTATAAAATTTAGTTTGTTTATCTTTTTTTTAACATGACCCGTCCTGATTGGATCCAACCCGACTTGAACAAAAGTGGAAAGAAATATATTATATACTGATAATCAAACGAACTTAAAAATTTCCGCCCCACTTGAAAAAAATTATAAGCCCGTCACTGCTTTAGAAACAATATATTTATCCTAGATAGATATGAGTAATGTTTTTTTTTTTATTTCAACCTCACTTCCTACTAATTATTAAAACTACTGAGTATGTTTGTTTTAGTCTCTTTAAAAGTTGGAGTCAAAGTGTGATTCTTCTTACCTTTGTAATTTATATATATATCTATACTATATAATAAATAAAGATTTTGATATGCACTTGTCAACATTGTATGCTATTTAAAGATTTTTTTCTCATCTCTCTCTCATCATAAATATTTTTATGCCATGTTTTTATTAAATTTTTATTTTTTTTATCTTCTCTCTCGTATCAAATATTAATGATTTTATTTAACTTAGTAAATAATATGATTAAATTATGAATCAATTCTTTAATTAATATTTTTATAAAACGTCCTAGAAAAATATGTATTGTGTTATTTTAAACAAATAATTTTAAAATTCAAATATTTAACATGTGTAAATGTTTAATACATCTATGTTTAATATATATATATATATATATATATATGTTTTAAGAACATTTTTTTTATAAATTTTTATCTTTAAAGTTTTTCTATATAAAAAAGGTATAACTAATATTATTAGTATTAATATAATCATGTAAATTTAAAAAAAATATAATAAATTATTTTAATTATGTAAATTCATGAACGCATAATTATAAAATCACATTATTTTGTATTCGCAAACTCCTGTATTACACGGGTCTATAACCTAGTATTCTATTATAAGAGTATAGCCATATATCTTCATTGAAAATCTATCAGAAAGCTTAATTTTGGCTAATACTGTGTTACGTAAATCATCTGATCCAACGTCAGCACATGCCTAAGATTAAATTTTAACATTTTACCATTAATTTATACCGTTAAATTCAAAATAATGAAATAATCTTAAATAACTTAATAAATTAGTTGCGTACAATTAACGTAAATATTAAACTCAATTAATATATTGTATTTTAACAGATCAAGATCCAGACACCGAAGTCGTTCTGAATTTCCTAGAAACTTACCATAAATCAAGTCAACTTAAGAAGTTTACATCGATAATAATCAAAGCTTTTATTTAACCAATGGTCTTATGATTTAATGACTGAAAAATAAGTGATAGAGCTTGCGATTTTTTGAGGTTTCATGTGCTAATTAATCCCGACTATGTAAGGTTTTATCATAATTGATGTTAGATTTAAGAGTAAATTACACAAATCGTCCTTTATATTCACTCATTTTATGGATGCCATTCTTTATTAAAAATAGTTTCAGAAAACATTCTTAAAATGAAAATTTATAATGGATTTCATCCTTTATATTACATAAATCGTCCTTTAAAAACATAACATAAACCGTCCTTTATATCAATGAAAATGATGAAATCTGTTATAAATTATCATTTTTAAGGATGATTTATGTAACTATTTCTAATAAAGAACGACATCCGTAAATTGAGTGAATTTAAAGGACGATTTATGTAATTTACTCTAGATTTAATTTAATGCTACATTTATTATAAACCACGGTTTTCTTCACGTCAAGACTTTAGACAAATGAACCCTTAAGTGGAATACACATGCTTATCTACAAAGACCATTTCAAAGGTGGAAAATTAACGTAATCAAGGGGCCAAAACCAACTATATAAAGCCTCTGATATCAATCGTATTGAATCATCTAACCATGGAGAGTGAACTGGCCAGACAATGGAACTCCGACCCGAAACCCAGAACCCGGTTAGGGATCTTTGGTCTTCTGAGAGAGTCGTTCAAAACCATCAAAAGAAACATGAAACTAATGCTTCAAGTTCTAATTCTTGTGTTTCTGTTATATTCACACTTAGAGTTTGCTCAAAATCACATACTAGAGACCGTCGGTAAAAATCTAGAACCACAACTTGAAAAAAATCCAAAATTGTTTCAAGATTTTGGCAACAATAATACGCATCAAACTCAATATATATATAGTGGTACACGAAACGATATCAGGGACGTCATGCTGGTAATTCTCTTTCTCTCGGCCTTGTATTTGATTATCTCCCTAGTTTTCTTGGTTGCCACTGTTTCTTCATCGTCTGAAGCGTACACCGCAAAGGTCCAGAACTTTACAGAAATGATCATCGAGTTAAAAAAATCTTGGAAGAAGCCAATTGTCACTAGTTTTTACATGGTTTTGTTCACTATGGGATTTTTCTTTGTAACTTTCTTTTGTGTTGGAATGGTCTCTATCTTGGCTGGTGGATCATGGGCTTATGTGTCATATGGAGTTGTTGGCCTGTCGATGGCAGTTTCATTGATTTACATTAGTGCCCTTTGGATGCTGAGTCTGGTGGTTTCGGTTTTGGAAGAAGTTGGTGGTCTGGGTGCGATTGTTAGAGCTAAAGAGGTGATGAAAGGTGAAAAGGTAAAAACTTTACTGCTTGTGGTGCTTTTTTATGTTGCTTATGGTGCTGTCCATTGGATGACAAGTGCTATTGTAAGCCTGAATCTTGAACAATGGTCACGGATGGTGATCTCAATCGCTATGACCAACGGTCTGCTATGTGCCTTGAAACTCTTTTCGTTTGTGGTATTTACAATATTCTACCATGAACAGAAAGAGAGCTGTGACGAGAAAGTCGTAAAAACCCTTTATCTACCTGTTGCTGGATATGAACTTTAGTGTCTCTAACTGTGTGGTTGTGATTCCTATATCTATGTGTATGTCTTTTTTATTGTATGTTTGTATTTGTTTGTCATTCGAGTTAAGAATCTCTCTGCAAACAGTCTCTCTCTTAAATAATAGAGATAAGATTTGCATATATTTCACATTCTCCAGATCCTACAAAAAAAACTTTATTATTAATGATATTATACCAGATATGATTGTTGTTGTTCTTGGCTTTCGTATAATAAATATGTTAATAAAATGTTATAATAAAGTTTTCCATTTTTTTATTTGCAATATGAGCCTGTGTGTAATGTGGGTGATCAAGGTAGGTGTGAGTGCCCTTGGTTGTGCCGCCTAATGACCGCTACACGGCCCACGTGTCACGTGACAGGAGCCTGACAGGTCTCTTGCGACCACTACCCCCCCCCCCCCCCGGCAATTGTATCCAAACAGTAAGTTTTTTAAAGTTAAAAGAAGAACACAAAATATTAGTTTGTTAAAATTAAATCTCTTTGATACATAGTATCCACTAATTAGTGACAATCAAATTCATCACTTGACAAACTGGTCCTTGACTGTGTATGGGGATACCAAAAGAGTACTTAGGAATGGATTGTGGTATTAACAAGGAAAAAAAATCAAGTTAGTGATTGGGTCCACTCAATGGAAAACATATCGGCACAAGTTTCTCAATTGGAACAGGAGCCAAAACATATATGTATATGGTGGAGCTCGATAAAACAATAATATGTAGCAGCACTATCATCCGACCCCAATCTATCCGAATTAAAACTCGGTTTGAATTCGGATATATCCGAACAACCTGAATAAAGCTGAATTAAATTGTTTTAAATTTTTTCTTGTTTTGTCCATTTATTTTTTTTCCTATATTTTGGTCAATAAAAGTAAATATTTTACAAGTTTAGATTCGTAACACAACATTTTGAAGTTCAAAATTAAAAAACAAACACAAATCTATAGTAACAAATCAGTCTAAGTAAGTTCCATGACTCACAAAAAAAATCCGAACAGCCCGAACAAACCGAACAACTCGAATTTAATAAGGGACCATTGTCTCGTAATCAAATTATTCGAATACTCGAATTACATAAAATCATATATCCGAATCCGACCTGAATATCAAAATAATATTTTTGGTTTCGGATTGATACAACCCGAATCAAGATTCGAATCGAGTTTATTGGATTTCGGATATTGATTCGAGTTTTAATTTTTTTCGGAGTTCGAATTTTTTAACAAACCTATTGGAAACTATACACTTCGATCGGCTGCTTAATTTTTTTTTGAACGGAAGAGAGTCCCATCGTGCTACCTTCAGTTATCTTGCTGTTGGTCACTAAGATCGATTCCTCGATCGCCGACCGTGAAGAAAATTTTACATGAAGAAACTATGAATTTAGTTGGGGTATTGAATTAATAATTGAATTTTATATAATATAGAATTATGGATTATGTTAATTTTTATCTCTAGTTATTTAATATTTATTTTATTTAGTCTCTTTTACACAAAGTAAAGAAGGAAAGATTGAAATGGTTTAACCACATAAAGAGAAAACAAATTACAGCACAAGTACGGAGACTTTCACGCTAGAGGGAAGAGGAGCAGAGGAATACCAAAGTAGGGTTGTAAACGAACCAAACGAACACGAACGAGCCATTGTTCGTGTTCGTTCGTTTAACTTTTACCTTGTTCATTAACGGTTCACGAACGGTTCACGAACGGTTCACGAACACTAACCGAACTAAAATTCTTGTTCTTGTTCGTTCAATAAGGAATTTAGCTTGTTCACGAATGCTAACGAACACATATTATTTATACAATATAAATCAACATTCTTAATTTCAAAGCATTGGAAATAATCATTTATAAATATATAAATTAAAATATTATAGTATTAAACTAAAAATAACTTAAATATTATGGTATTAAACTAAAAAGAAAAAATTAAAAATATAAAACACATTTAATGAATAAATATAATAAATGAACTTAACCGAACATAAACGAACATGTTACCGAACGTTCACGAACACAAATGAACGAACACGACCTATGTTTATGTTCGTTCTTTTAACTAAACGAACTTCCCGTCGTACGGTTCATTAACGGTTCGCTAAATGTTCGGTTCGTTTACAGCCTTACCAAAGTTTATATGAGAGGAACAAATCTGACATGATTTGTTGGATTTTAACATCACCAAGTACATGATCAGCAATAGAAGCTCTTGAAAAAAAAATAGAATAACGGCTATGAAATTTTGAATTTTCTATACTCTAGACTTTTTGAGGGATATATTGAGAGGCCTCGAGCCCCGTGAGTCCCCTCGACTGGCAAAGCATCGAACACATAGTTTTTAACCAATATTTACATTATTGTAGCAGCGGAAATTCAAGTAACGACATAAAATAATGTACAAATACTAAGCAAATATTAACACATAATCCACATCTCTAACAGTTCTATGATATAGCCAGTCTATGCCTGGGGTAGTCCCCAAAGTATGCCATGAGCCATCTTGCTATTCTTTCTCAAGCTATTCAACCTGGTATGCATGTAAAACAAGTTAGCTTTATGCTGGTGCGTTCTAATTTAAATTTTTAAATAAACCTTTATTCATTCATATTGTGACACACCGCAATTTCCAGGTCAGACTTTATTCTAATTAAATGTTTATTTAATTAGCAATTGCATACGTGACACTAGAATTGGTTTAATTTAGTGTGACACGTGGCACGACAGTACAAGCACAGACACACACCAGGATAATTTTACGAATTATCGAGAAACTGCACACACGTGTCAGAAATCACGAACGTTGGTGAACGTCACAACATTTAGGCACAAAAACACTTCACGAGTCAATTATGATTAATAATTGACAATTTGAGTTCAAACGATGCCCAAACACGCGTTACAGTTGAGAAACGAGCCCGAAACATGAAAATAGGCTAATTGGGCTTGTCAGGAGGGTCAGGCGGTACGCGCGAGAAATACTTGACCCTTGGCGGTACGCACGAGAAATGATAGGGCGCCCCACAACCGGTCGCCTTGCGCGCTACGCCCGGCGCCAAGCACGCCCGCCAAGCGATGCGCCCCACAGCCCATAATCGTAAAAATCTTAAAAGGACCAACCAGAGACTTGATGCAACCATACCACTCATTACTCTTGAAACTACCAGCTAAAATCCTGCTCTACACTCTTCCTTTCCATCATTACAACCTTTGGAAGCCATTGTTGAGCCCTTGGAAGCTCAAGTTTGAAGAACTAAAGCTTGGAGACCATAGGAGACTTGAAGAAGAAGATTGGTGGTGCTTGGAGATCATCACCATCGATTTGTTCATGTCGAACACCACTCTCCAGAAGGTTTCTAGAGTTGTTGCAACATCATCTTGGTGTTACAAGATCTTGAGAGGTAGTTCTATTGTCCATTTTACACATTCAACACACACAAACCCACATGCAAGGCTCAAAGCTTGCATGCACACACTAGATCTTCACATGCATGAATTTTCAGTGATTTAGATCTGGGTTTAATGATTTTACGACTGATATTGATGATCTATGATGGTTTGATGATGCATTTTGATGATCTATGATGATGTGGGTATGTGTAATACATACTTTGTACTTAGATGATGGAAATAACAACATGCATGCATGATCTAAGGTTTGTTAGATGATTTTGGATGATCATATATGTTTATTTGTGTTGATGATGATGTGTTACATGATTTGATATTGTTGAAATGGTCAAAAATGTGTTATTTGAGATACTTGCCATAAATAGTAACTTTTATGTTGCAACATGATGATATGGATAGAACTATGAGCATGCATGTGTATAGATTTGGCATTTGAATGATAATTTGATGTTATGATTCTAAGGAAATAGATTTGGGATTGATTTGTGGTTATTTTAGACCAAGTTACTATTTTTAGTAACTTTGGTGACCCGATTATTGCTAGATGATGATTTGGTCTAAATGGATATGTTTAGATGATGATAAATGATATAATATGATGATATTTGGTATAAAAATGGATTAGGAACACTTGGAATAATCATTTGATGAATATAGGTAGCCGGTGACCGACACGTTTCCTAAGCAGGAGCTTACGCATGCACTCTTCCGACAACCACTAAGGTGAGTTTACAGCCCCACTTTTACTCTTTAACTGTTTTGTTAAACTATGGGGTGAGAATACAATGCAACTGTTTTTAGATGTATGACTGGTATGTTGTAAAACAACTTTTGAGTGTAACTGTATCGCAACAGAAGTCCTCACACCCTTACCGTTAATTGTGTAACAAATGAGTTGTTATTACGTAGTACTACTGGGTTTGACAAGCCCCACTCGGCGCCAATAGTGACTGGAGGTCACGACGAATGTAATATCGATCTAATGCTGGGTACCGCGATAACCCGGGGAGGCATACAACAAGTCTAAGTTTCGGTAAGATGAACTGACGCACTCGGGATCGTAGATCCAACAGCTTAACATATCCAGTATATATCTGTTTATTGTTTTCAACTACTTAAACCTGTGAACTCACCAACTTTATGTTGACACATTTTAGCATGTATTCTCAGGTAACTGAACAGCACGAGCAAGGATGCACGTGGAGATGCACAAGAGAGTCTGCATGCATTTAGACTCTAATTCCTAGGCTTTTATTTCATTTGTTTGGTTTTGATACAACTTAATCTATGTAGTGTCTGACACAATTTACTTTTCGCTGTTGAACTTATATTTTTCCGCTGCAAAACAATCAGCTTATTCCGTTGCTTTAATTACTGTAACTTGAATTGATTATCAAAAACTGTTTGTTTTCAAATTAATATAGAGTCGTTCTATATGACTGAAAGCTTTGATCCTGGCCACGTCACACCCAGCGGTCTGACACCGCATGTGAGGATTTGGGGGTGTGACAGACTGGTATCAAAGCCTTGGTTATAGAGAACTAGGTTTGCATGTAGTAAATTTAGACTATAGCCATAGCTCTACAGTTAGACACTACACTAGTTTCACACAGCACATTATGTGCATAGTTTAGCAATATACTTTTCGACTTAATCTACTCTTATGAACATGCCTCTAGCACCATTAGTGGGCATTAACACTCAACTACACATGCGACCTACACAAGGGGATTAGCGAAAAGGCGAACTCAAGACCGAAGGGAACTCTTCTCTGCTCTGAAGAAGAATCCTCTAGCACAATCTAACTCGAATCGAACGCCTTTCCCAGCCTCTTTCTTGAGTGTAAACTCAGTCAAACGATGCATGTTTGCGGACTATAACCTTAGTATCGACACTCAGGAAGCAAACTTTGAACCCTAAAGTGTTAAGTAGCTTGAGATTGAATGAACTAGAATGACTGTGTAAGATAAATTGACGATTATGGTGGCCAACGTAATCGTGAATTTATAGGTACATACGAATTCTAGCAAATTCAAATGATAAGCTACACCCACCAGGGAAACCATGTAGTACACCGCTGCAAGTGGAGATTCGAACTCCACTATTTCCACTGAGTAGTTTATTTCCTTATTGTATATATTATTCTTAGAACCTATATGAGCAAGTTGTGCTCATACAAATCTTTTTGGTAGTAGTAATCTCATCAAACTTATGATTCTACTTTTTAAATGATATTTTAAAATTATGATATATTTTCTCTCTATACATGCTAACACACAAATAACTCTAATAGTAAGGTATATAGATATTAACAAATGGCTGGTCGAGAAGCGTATGTGCGTACTAACAACCTATCAATCAGTTCTGCGGATATCAAAACCATAGTAGAACAACGGGTTAACAAAGCCATGGCGGATTACGAGGCCGCACATATAAACAGTGAAACAAGCAATGGGCCTCACAACAACTCAAGAGGATGCTCATTCAAAACCTTCATTAGCTACCATCCTCTAACATTCAAGGGATCAGAAGGAGCGGAGGGACTGCTCCGATGGATTAAGAAGGCCGAGTCGGTCTTCTGCATGTGTGAGTGTTCTGAGGAGAACAAAGTGAAATTCGCTACTGGGACTCTGGAGGGACAGACCCTCATTTGGTGGAACTCACACATCCAGACACTAAGTCTGGAGACGGCTAACTCAATCCCATGGGAGAATTTTGTCAAGATGTTGAAGGAAGAGTACGGTCCCCGGAACGAAATCAAGAAACTAGAGGGCTTCTAGAATTACGAAATGGAGGGATCTGAAGTCGAACAATACACCACACGATTTCACAAATTTGTGTAAACTGTACCTAGGGATGGTGACCCCGGAATACAAAAAGATCGAGCAATACACCAGCGGATTACCGGAGCAGATCCGAAGCATGGTTACCGCAGCAGACCCCACTCTCATTCAACCCACCATTTGCTTGGCTCACCGTCTGATTGACCAAGCGGTAGCATAGGGTAAGCTACCCAAGAGGGGTGAACATTTGAAATCCCAAGATCACAAACGCAAGCGGGAGCCTAGTCACAACCAAACTCACTCTTCACAACAATTGCAATCCCATAACCGATCAGCACCGACCAGGGAATCCACCGTTACACAATCCAGCACCAAGGACAAGAGTGTCTACAAAGGGAAATACCCTAGGTGCAACAAATGTTCATATCATCACAACAGCCGGTGTGAGCAGTACCAATGTTGGAAATGCGGAGGACACGGTCATATGGCCAGGGATTGTAGAAGCAAGCCAGTTAACATCAATAAAAGCCAGAATACCATAAAGGGGTGTTATGAATGCGGCAAACCTGGGCACAGACGCAGGGACTGCCCACAACTGAAGAAAGCGGAATGAGGCACGACGAAGAGCCGTGCATTTGCGATTAACTCTAGAGAAGCTAATGATGACCCGAACATTGTGACCGGTACGTTCTTTTTAAATAATGTAAATGCAAGTATATTATTTGATATCGGTGCCGATAGGAGCTTTATATCTAGTGAATTTAGCAAACTGCTTATTATTGTCCCAACACCACCAGACTATAAGTATACCGTAGAGTTAGCCGATGGCAAGCTAATTAAAACACAACACGTCTTTCGAGGATGCGTCATGGTTTTGGCGGATCACGAGCTCGAAATCGACTTGATGCCGGTAACTCTCGGAAGCTTCGAGGTGGTCGTTGGAACGGACTGGCTATCCGCGAACCGAGCTGAGATCGTGTGTAACGAGAAGATCGTACGAGTTATGCTATCGAGCGGAGAACAGATCTCAATTCAAGGAGAACGACGGGGGATACCTATAAACATCATGTATTACATGAATGCGAACAAGTACTTACAGAAAGGGTACACTGTTATACTGGCCCTTATCACTGAGCAACCCAAGAAGGAAAGGGAGATCGAGGACATCGCTGTAGTCCGTGATTTTCCTGAAGCATTTCCAGAGGACCTACCTGGACTACCACCGGAACGATAGATCGAGTTCCAGATAGACCTCACACCAGGAGCTGCACCGATTGCTAAAGCTCCATATCGACTAGCACCAACCGAAATGCAAGAACTGTCTAACCAGTTGCAGGAACTGTTAGACAAGGGTTTCATCATATCGAGCTTCTCACCATGGGGAGCACCGGTCTTATTCGTGAAAAATAAAGACGGATCATTTTGTATGTGTATCAACTACAGAGAGCTGAACAAAGTAACGATCAAGAATCGATACCCGTTACCACGAATAGACGACCTGTTTGACCAGTTACAAGGGTCAAGATACTATTCGAAGATCGATTTATGATCGGGTTACCATCAACTGAGGATACAGGAGGATGATATTCCAAAGACTGCCTTTAGAACCCGATACAGACACTATGAATTTTTGAAGAACGAGCTGAATTCATGAACCTCATGAATCGAGTGTGCAAGCTCTATCTCGATAAATTCGTAATAGTGTTCATTGACTATATCCTGATCTACCCTAAGAATCAAGAGGAACATGCTGAACATCTAAGGCTTGTCTGGAATTATTGAAGAACGAGCGACTATAAGCGAAGTTTTCCAAATGTGATTTTTGGATTCACGAAGTCCAGTTTCTTGGGCATGTGGTTAATGAGGAGGGAATGCACGTAGACCCAGCCAAAATCGAAGCCATCAAAAACTGGGAAGCACCAAAGACTCCGACCGAGGTGCGACAATTCCTAGGATTGGCAGGATACTATCGGCGGCTCATCGAGGGATTTTCGAAAATTGCTCGGTCACTGACTTCCTTGACACACAAAAACAAGAAGTTTGATTGGGGAGAGAAGCAAGAGGCTACTTTCAACTCGTTGAAGCAGAAATTATGCACTACACCAATCTTATCCTTGCCGGAAGGATGTGATGACTTCGTGGTGTACTGCGACGCCTCGAAACAAGGACTCGGTTGTGTGTTGATGCAACGCGAGAAGGTCATAGCATACACATCACGACAATTGAAGGTGCATGAGAAGAATTATACTACTCACGACCTAGAATTGGGAGCCATGGTGTTTGCCCTGAAGATATGGCGACACTACCTATACTGCACGAAATGTACCATCTTTACCGATCATAAGAGCCTACAACACATCTTCGACCAAAAGGAGCTGAACATGAGACAGCAAAGATGGGTTGAACTCATTAGAGATTATGATTGCGCTATCAAATACCACCCTGGTAAGGCAAAAGTAGAGGCCGACGCGTTAAGTCGGAAGGAGACAACCAAACGTGTACGTGCACTACAGCTCACGATCCATTCTGAGCTGCCACAACAGATCAAGAACGCTCAACAGGAGGCTCTGAAAGTCGAAAACCTCACCCAAGAATCCTTGCGTAGCATGGACAAACAATTAGAGGTAAAAACTGACGAAGCATACTACTTCATGGATCAGATCTGGATTCCACACTACGGAGGATTGGGAGACGTAGTGATGGATGAAGCTCACAAGAGCCGGTATTCGGTACACCCAGGCTCTGAAAAAATGTACCATGACCTGAAAACGACCTACTGGTGGCCAAACATGAAAGCAGAGATAACAACTTACGTAAGCAACTCTTTAACGTGCTCCAAAGTCAAGGTTGAGTACCAGAAGCCGTCAAGACTACTTCAGCAACCTGAAATACCAATGTGGAAATGGGAGCAAATTTCTATGGACTTCATAACTAAACTGCCTAAGACAGCAAGTGGTTGCAATACCATCTGGGTTATCGAAGACAGACTAATGAAGTCTGCACACTTTCTACCCATCAAGGAGACCGACAAACTAGATAAATTGACTCGGATTTATTTGAAGGAAGTGGTCACTTGGCATGGGGTGCCAATCTCTATCATCTCTGACCACGACAGTCGATTTACGTCGCATTTCTGGAAGTCCTTGCATAAGGCATTGGGTACGAGATTGGACATGAGTACCGCTTACCACCCGCAGACTGATGGGCAGAGCGATCGAACTATACACACATTAGAATACATGCTTCGTGCATGTGTTATTGACTTTGGCAATAGCTAGGAGACCCATCTACCGTTAGTTAAATTCTCGTACAACAGCAGTTATCACACGAGCATACAGGCTGCACCATTCGAGGCACTCTACGGACGTAAGTATCGATCACCCATTTGCTGGGCAGAAGTTGGAGAAAGCCAACTGACTGGCCTCGAACTTGTGCATGAAACGACTGAGAAGATCGTACAAATACGTAAACGAATGGAAGCAGCTCGAGACAGATAGAAAAGCTATGCTGACAAATGACGCAAACCATTGGAATTCCAGGTGGAAGACAGAGTGTTACTCAAGGTTTCGCCCTGGAAGAGTGTTATTCGATTCAGCAGACGAGGAAAGTTAAATCCTTGATACATTGGACCTTTTGAGATCACCAAACAAATAGGCCCCGTGGCCTACGAGCTGAATATGCCGAACGAACTGAGCAGTGTACAAAACGTGTTTCAGGTATCGAACCGCAAGAAGTGCCTATCTGACGAAACACTTGCCATTCCTCTTGAGGAGATTCAAATCGACGAACAATTAAACCTCGTTGAGGAACCGGTGGAGATTATGGACCGGGAAACCAAGAAGCTTAAACTTAGTAAGATACCGATAGTGAAAGTGCGATGGAATTCGTGAAGCAGACCGGAATTCACGTGGGAGCGTGAATATCAAATGAAGAAGAAATACCCGAATTTGTTCGCTGAACAGTCAAACACTAACAACGTAAGCTGAATTTCGGGACGAAATTCATTCTAACGGGGGGATGATGTGACACCCCGCAATTTCCAGGTCAGACTTTATTCTAATTAAATGTTTATTTAATTAGCAATTGCATACGTGGCACTAGAATTGGTTTAATTTAGTGTGACACGCGGCACGACAGTACAAGCACAGACACACACCAGGATAATTTTAGGAATTATCGAGAAACTGCACACACGTGTCAGAAATCACGAACGTTGGTGAACGTCACAACATTTAGGCACAAAAACACTTCACGAGTCAATTATGATTAATAATTGACAATTTGAGTTCAAATGATGCCCAAACACGCGTTACAGTCGAGAAACGAGCCCAAAACATGAAAATAGGCTAATTGGGCTTGTCAGGAGGGTTAGGCGGTACGCCTGACCCCAATCCTTGACCCGTGGCGGTACGCGCGAGAAATGACAGGGCGTCCCACAACCGGTCGCCTCGCGCGCTACGCCCGGCGCCAAGCACGCCCGCCAGGCGTTGCGCCCAGAGCCCAGAATCGCAAAAATCTTAAAAGGACCAACCAGAGACTTGATGCAACCATAGCACTCATTACTCTTGAAACTACCAGCTAAAATCTGACTCTACACTCTTCCTTTCCATCATTACAAACTCTGGAAGCCATTGTTGAGCCCTTGGAAGCTCAAGTTTGAAGAACTAAAGCTTGGAGACCATAGGAGACTTGAAGAAGAAGAAGATTGGTGGAGCTTGGAGATCATCACCACCGATTTTTTCCTGTCTAACACCACTCTCTAGAAGGTTTGTAGAGCTGTTGCAACATCATCTTGGTGTTACAAGGTCTTGAGAGGTAGTTCTAATGTCCATTTTACACAATAAACAAACAAACCCACATGAAAGGCTCAAAGCTTGCATGCAAACACTAGATCTTCACATGCATGAATTTTCAGTGATTTAGATCTGGGTTTAATGATTTTTCAACTGATATTGATGATCTATGATGGTTTGATGATGCATTTTGATGATCTATGATGATGTGGGTATGTGTAATACATACTTTGTACTTAGATGATGGAAATAACAACATGCATGCATGATCTAAGGTTTGTTAGATGATTTTGGATGATCATATATGTTTATTTGTGTTGATGATGATGTGTTACATGATTTGATATTGTTGAAATGGTCAAAAATGTGTTATTTGAGATACTTGCCATAAATAGTAACTTTTATGTTGCAACATGATGATATGGATAGAACTATGAGCATGCATGTGTATAGATTTGTCATTTGAATGATAATTTGATGTTATGATTCTAAGGAAATAGATTTGGGATTGATTTGTGGTTATTTTAGACCAAGTTACTATTTTTAGTAACTTTGGTGACCCGATTATTGCTAGATGATGATTTGGTCTAAATGGATATGTTTAGATGATGATAAATGATATAATATGATGATATTTGGTATAAAAATGGATTAGGAACACTTGGAATAATCATTTGATGAATAATTGTCATAGTTACTATTTTTAGTAACTTTATTTGTGAAATTTCGATCTAAGGATACTAGATATGTTATGAGCATGATATGTGGCTTAACGTGACATGATATGATTAATGTATGGTTAAATTAGATGATTTCCGATGATAATCATGCTAGATTTGGAAACTTTCCTTAATAGGAAACTTTAATGATCAAAACGGACTAAAATGTTTATTTGATCTCATTTAACAATGTGCTATGTGCTAACATGATCACGTAGAACTAACCAACTAACATGCTAGAACCTTCAAAAAAACGATATGTGTTATAGAACTTCCTATAAATGGAAACTTACTATAAATAGTAAGTTGTCCACGAACACGATTTGCGCGTTTTTGCACACCATGAGCACACTCATGAAAGTTACACGAATCACAACCAACACACGGTTCACCAACAGGTCGTTGACTTGACACGGTCAAACACGAGCAAACACGGTCAATGTGGACCGACATGGACAAACATAACAACCGAGGGTTGTTGAGCACAAACACGAGCACGAACATGAACACGGTCACTTACACGAACTCATGTATGGTATACGATATAGGTAGCCGGTGACCGACACGTTTCCCAAGCAGTAGCTTACGCATTCACTTTTCCGACAATCACTAAGGTGAGTTTACAGCCCCATTTTTACTCTTTAACTGTTTTGTTAAATTATGGGGGTGAGAATACAATGCAACTGTTTTTAGATGTATGAATGATATGTTGTAAAAACAACTTTTGAGTGTAACTGTATCTCAACAAAAGTCCTCACACCCTTACCGTTAATTGTGTAACAAACGAGTCGTTATTACGTAGTACTACTGGGTTTGACAAGCCCCACTCGGCGCCAATAGTGACTGGAGGTCACGAAGAATGTAATATCGATCTAATGCTGGGTACCGCGATAACCCGGGGAGGCAAACAACAAGTCTAAGTTTCGGTAAGGTGAACTGACGCACTCGGGATCGTAGATCCAACAACTTAACATATCCAGTATATATCTGTTTACTGTTTTCAACTACTTAAACCTGTGAACTCACCAACTTTATGTTGACAAATTTTAGCATGTATTCTCAGGTAACTGAACAGCACGAGCTAGGATGCACGTGGAGATGCACAATAGAGTCCGCATGCATTTAGACTCTAATTCCTAGGCTTTTATTTCATTTGTTTGGTTTTGATACAACTTAATCTATGTAATGTCCGACACAATTTAATTTCCGTTGTTGAACTTATATTTTTCCGCTGCAAAACAATCAGCTTATTCCGCTGCTTTAATTAATGTAACTTGAATTGATTATCAAAAACTGTTTGTTTTCAAATTCATATAGAGTCGTTCTATATGACTGAAAGCTTTGATTCTGGCCACGTCACACCCAGCGGTCTGACACCGCACGTGGGGATTTGGGGGTGTGACACATATCATCACAAAACATAACATAATTCAAATACATAACACACATGTCATAACATCAATCATACTGTGAAGAAAATTTTACCATCAACTGCTGACCCGAAGTCAACAGGTTTGTGCAGCACAAGACTGTATAACTATCAACTGACAACCCGAAATCGACAGGTTTGTATAAATACAAGACTCTATAACTATCAACCCGAAGTTGACAACTCATGATGCATAAGACTTCCTTAACTGGCGACACACAGTCGACAAGCTTATGTTTCCACAAGACTCTATAACTATCAACCGAAGTTGACAGCTCATACCGGTATAAGACTTCTTTACATACATCATTAATATCCATAACATTATTCATTCATACATAACATGGTTTAAATCAATTAAACCATCGTAAACATAAACATTTTTCTGCACCGCAGTGCTCAAATTTTGCCCAACCGCAGCCGAGACTTCAAAACCACATTTCCTACTCAACCTCAGCTGAGACTTTCAAAATAATTTCTTTCTCAACCGCAGTTGAGACTTAACTCATTCTTTACATCTCATCCGATATTTTCAAAATCATTTACTTCTCAACCGCAGTTGAGACTTAAAACATTCTTTACTTGACCAAAATCGAGTTAAAAATTCTTTCTCATAAAATAGCTTTATAACATGTATATCAGCCCGAAATGATAAAACATTTAAAATAAGGCTACGAAGAACTCACCTGAGCTTAGTAAGGCACAATCTGCTAGCTTTTCTTCCTTTCCTTACTTTCTCACGTTCAGAATGATATCCTATTAATATGGATATTTTTATGAAGATGCTCAGATTTACAATGACCGCTCGGAACTTTGGCCTGTCGTAATTTTCATTCGGAGCTTTGTTTCGAAATTTCGTTTTCACTCATTTTGATCATTTTTATCTCTACATTCTTGTTATGCTTAAAGATTACTTATTTGCTCGGCTTAGATAAGTGTTTTCTCTTATTTACTTAGTTCGTTTTAGGGTTTTGCTAAACTTACTGAATAATAACATTAGTTTAAGGCAACAGAAGCACATACATACCCATATCCAACACAAACCCAACAACACCTGTGTAATATCACGCAACCATAACCAACCACGATTCAAAACCCTGAGCCAAATACTATTTACTTGAACTATTGCTACTGGAAGTAAATCATACATTTAAACGCTGAACGAGACTTCAACTGGTTCAACTCCCTTAAACCAGATCTACAATCGTAAGATATATGACATGATTTCTTGATTTCCTTCTTTGCTCGTACGATGCATAAGTCGGTCAGAAGATTTCTAAATGAGAACTTGAGAATGCAATCTTTTAATATGTACTCAAAATTCCATAACACAACTGATGTGGTTACATTCAATCCACTCGAAATTCCTTTTGGATTACATACTGAATTATGGGCCACATGAAACACCAAATACATATAGCAAATTTGTTTACCACGTTTTGAATTAATTTAAACTTTCATTTAGGCCCTTGGACTTTGGTGTTTTATTTTTAAAACCCCCTTCTACTTTGCTCACATATTTTTAATATTCATTAGCTTATATCGTGTTCATACTTTATCGTATAACGGTCCCGCTTATATTAGTTTGATCGCAATTACTCCAAGAACGTTCATAAAAATTTCAAACCCAAACGGTCACAAATATTTTGCACGTTATTAATAGGTTTTATAACGTGTCCATACATTATCAGATATTTTTATCGTTTATATCATTTTGATCGTAATTACTTTACGAACGTTTATATAAATTTTGGACATAAACGGTTACTGAATTTTCGGTTGTTACATAGATGCTACACAATATTAGTTTTAAATATTAGCTTATTATATTATACCTTAATTTAAATGTGTGTATATCACTTATTTGATAAGTTTTCTATATGCTTTATATTTGTTATGTCTGTGACGTTAAGTGTTGACTTTATTTTTGTTTACATGGATATATATAGATAGCTAATTATATGTTTGTGCTATGTGTTTGCACTAACCTTTGTAAAAAAATAAAAAAAAATCACTACACTCATGAGTTGTGGAGTCTCTTTAGTACAGTGGTGTAACATCTGTGCCGGAATCGTTACCGGAACAGTAAGTTGCACAGTAAACTTGCACAGTAACTCAGGTACAAACTAGGTGAACTAGTGTATGCTATGGATATATTGATGCTTGACACTAAACTATTATGCTATTGTTCTGAAATCTGACTTAAATCTTATGGTTTAACAGTCAAAAACACATCAGACAATACAGAACTGACACACAGATGCTTGATTTGATGCTATTATGTATAAACGTATGCGAGGTTAAACAGAACGAAACCATAACAATTGTTGTTACCAAATGCTAAACTGACGAATTATTCGAATAGGTGACGCTCTGTACGAATAAATCCGAAAGTTTAAAGTTCTGAAACGATGGCTGGAAAGTAGAAAACAAGAATTAGAAAGCCAAACCATCGTCGTGTTCGTTCGAATGACGATTCGAACAAATACGCGCGATGGTGACGCGTTCTGACGTGACGAAACGAAACGAAAACGAAAACGATACGAACGATATTAAAGGTAAGAAAATATAATATTTTCTGTTTTACAATTTTGAAACTCATCAGAAATAAATTAAAAGAAACTATTTTAATAAAAACGCGAAACAAGTTAACGAAACGCTTAAAATAACAAATTTCGATAACTAATTCAAAGGAAAATAAATTTAAAAGATTTAATAGAAATAACCACCTTCTAAACATTCTAAAATAAATTATTTTGATATAAGTTACAAAACGCGCGCGTTACGATCCGGAACCGCGACGAAAACGAGAACCGAGCAACCGAAACGAACCCGAATACCCTCGGGGTATTTAAACCCTAAATGAGGCAATTTTTCCTCATTTCTCATCTTCCACTCTCTCTCTCTCTCTAAAAGCCATTTCCGGCTACCCACTCTCACACAAGATTTCAAGCTTCAAATCGCGATATCTTGGGCGTTTCTCAACGAAATCAAGTGTTCTTGGTGTCCACTCGAAGCCCTCGACGTCTTCTACAAGGAAGTACAAAGGATCTGAAGATTTGTCCAGCAAAAACGAGGTAACAAGTCATGAGAAATCACGAAAAATTAGGGTTTTCATTTTGTTTTGGTTCGACCTAGATCCACAATCGGTGTATAACTTTTATACACACACTACGTCTTTGATGACTGAGGTCCACACCCCAACACCATAGCAACACACAGATCGTAAAGAAGAGATGAATGATGATGAGATGCGGACTTCGTGGAAGGACAGGCGGCCGAACCTGTGTGATTGCAGCCCTCATGGCCGAACCTTTAGAGGCAAACGAACCATCCACTCTCACGAACCTAAGCGGGGGCAAACCATTCAAGAGCCACGAACCCTGCTGATGCTAGCCACGAACCTATGGCAGACGAACCCACATGAGACGGCCGGACCTTACTGCCCAACGAACCTCCACGTGGCTGAGCCATTGGCCGAACCCAGGGATGTCGCGAACCTTGTTGGCCAAGCATGGACCAGCCGAACCTTCAGCATGTCACGAACCCCAAGGGCGGCGGACCTTCTTGCTCGCGAACCCACATAACCAGGCGAACCCTAGCCGAACCATAGGTTCCCGAACCTTAGACAGTAGCCGAACCTATCCATGATTAACGAACCTTGGAAGCCATGAAAGGGCTGATCACCGAACCATATGGGGGTGTACTCCCTCACGAACCTAAGGGCTGCATCTCTAAGGGCGAACCTATGGCTTATTGGAACCATGCTAGCCGAACCTTATGTATTCAGTTAATAGGTTCGCTGACTGCATGGGAACCGAACCCATAATCATGAGGCCAGTCTATAATTAACCGAATGGCATACACGTCTTATAGCATTCAGCTCAAATGAGGGTGTTGATCCATTTGATTTCCAGGCCCAAGTATAGAGTCGGCCCAACTCAACCTTGAACGAGCCCAAACAGTTGACCTATGATCATTTGTGCGGCCCAACATAACCATTGTGATCAAACATACACTTAGACCCAACCATTTGGCCCAATAACATGTCGGCCTATACATGTTTTTAATTGAGCCATAGCCACTTGATCCAACCCAAGGCCCAAATCAATTGGCCCAGACCCATGACACCCGGCCCACACACCTACACGGCCCAACCATTTCAAGTGGCCTAAGCCCATGTAGTGGGTTCAGCCCATGTTCCAATGGTTAAGCAAACCCAACATTCGGCCCATAAGCTTACGTATTCGAACTAACACGTTATCTAAATGATTTTGAACAACATGCAAGGGAATTCATAGTGATTACTATCAAGATGGCGGAGGAATTAAGAAACAAAGATTAAACTTTAACTTCTATAATTATGAAGTAACAAACTATTACTAGTTTAATGATGACAACAAGTACTCTAAACATACGATATGGAAACATGTCCTAATTTCATAAGTAATGGCAAGTGAATTAGGGCCGAATGAAGACCGAGACTTACACGTGTTAGCCAACCTTAGGGCTAACACTAACGCTTATACGCACACAAATCATTAGAACATATACTTATAAAATACACCAACGAATACAACAACGAGCGCGTGCATCTTTGTTTTTACATAGTCAACCACTTCAAACACAAGGTGAGTTCATTTGTCCCTTTTCAAACATATTTGTTTTACCTCAGGGCTGAGAAGCATGTTATACATTTTAAACAATTATTGAAATATTAATAAACGCTTTTATACTTATTCATGATGCTTAAACTTTATGCTCGATGCTTATGCTATAAACTCTATGCTTAAACTACATGCTCGATGCTAAGGCTTTGAAACACTTACACTAAATGTTAACACTTGATACACTTGATCTGAAAGCTAATACTATATATGCATACACTAAATCCAACTACTTTATACACTTATTTTTAAAAGTTAATATCTTACGTCTTAATCTTAATGCTAATTTAGTTTACACTTATACTTAATTGCTTAAAACTCTCGAAACTTTTAATTGCATAAGAAAGACATTTACTAAAATTAGGAATGCTTTTGAAAACCTAAACTCAAAAAGACTTACTTGCTCAAAAGGCTATAAAAACTTATATGCTTGAAATACTTGAAACATTGGAATGCTCAATATGCTTGGTACACTTGAAACACTTGAATGCTCGATGTGCTTGGAATGCTTGAAACACTTGAATGCTTGACAAACTTAAAATGCTCAGACAACAGGCTGATTGACCACCGCGTGTTGACCTATGTGTCAACCCCTACTAGTCATCAGTTAAACTATGGAAATACTCTAAACTTGTATGCTTAAGCTATCGGACATCGTAAGACCGACTGTGGGCCATCGCGTCTTGACATTGGTCAAGCCATACTAGTCATCAGTGCTCTTCGTTGTCAGAATCATGTAAGGCAGACTGATTGGCCGACGCGTCTTGACAGTGGTCAAGCCCTACTAGTCATTCAGTGTCCTTCTTGATTCATCCATGGTTATGACGAGTGAATAGAATGATTTTGGTTTCTTCTAGCTGACTTTGTGTCATCTTGAGGATTCCTCTATCAAAACACGTTGCGAGTCATATTTAGTACCGTTATGGATGGATGCTGAATTCCTTAGGGTGTTCAGCTGTCCATAATGGTGACTCTCAAACTTGATGCTCTAATACTACTTTGTGCGTGTTAAAACTTATGATCAGAACACTTAAAGCTATGATGGGATTTGATGGTAGGTAAGACGGTTAATTATCATTAACATCAATGTCCTATGTGGTTTAGTATGTGGTGGGACGGCGTCTGGGCGGGTTGTAGGCTCGACTCAGGGGTATGCCCTATATATAAGCATACCGAGCTGGATGATACATGTGATGTTAATGAGATTAAGGTTGTTACCGAAGGGAGTTGGGAATGCCATTGGGTGGATAACTTAAACTTTTAAACATGATGCTTGAAACTATGATGGGAATTGAATGGTAGGTAAAATGCTTAATTATCATTAACAGCAATGTCCTATGTGGTTTAGTATGTGGTGGGACGGCGTCTGGGCGGGTTGTAGGCTCGACTCAGGGGTATGCCCTATATATAAGCATACCGAGCTGGATGATACATGTGATGTTAATGAGGCTAAGGTTTTACCGAAGAGGTTTGCAAAACTATTTTTCAAATACTAAAACTATATGAACTCACCAACCATTATGTTGACTTTGTTTTCTTACATGCTTTCTCAGGTAATGCACATGATTAAGCTAAAGCTCAGGATTGCATATTAGGATGCCAGATAGCTGACCTAGTAGACTTTTGGAAAGCACAACTTTTGTTTTTTTTAACACGAGTCACTTTTGATATCTTGTACAGATACAAGATAGTAACATTTGATTCTATTGATAGGTTTACTTAGTTAAATTACTGAACATTGATATTGTAATTTAACCTTGTAATCCTAACTAAATGTTTTATTGTGCTTACTTATTCTTAACATTGATGCTATGTAAACAATCTGATCATCACGATTATCACTCACGATATCGCGCCCCGAGAACCTTCCGTCCGATGGGAAAGTCGATCCGTCCCGCCGGCTCGGGGTGTGACAAGTGGCGTACCCACTAGAGAAGTAGGGTGCAGCCGCCCATCTTAGAAAAAATATATTAGTAGTAGTAGTATATATATGTGTGTGTTAAAATCTCGACCGCCCCTTTAAAATTTTGCAATTGCCTCCATTTAACTTTTAATTTTAAGTTTTAGTTACTAAAACTAAGTTGAAAAATGCTCATCAAATAATTTAAATCCAATTTAAAAACAATCTAGTATTAATTTTAATAAACTTAACTACCACTAGCTCATTTTAAATAACTATATTATTAATTTTAATAATCTATTAACATAATACTTGATGTCATATTTGCTTAATCAGATTGATAAAGAAAATTTAAGGGATACTTGCATTTGTTTTATGAATATATGAAAAGTTACTTAAAAAAATCTTCCTCTATATTGTTTGGATAGATTTCAAAAAATAAAACTTAAGAAAGAACGACTTTACATGTATTATATTTTTATTATGCTTTTGTTTATAAAATTTAGTTTGAGGTCCGTCACTGTTTTAGAAGCAATCTACTTATCCCAGATAGATAGATAGATTTGAGTAATGTTTGTCTTTATTTTATCATCTGATCATACTAATTATTAAAACTTAGAGTGAGTATCTTTGTTTCAGTCTCTTTAAAAGGTAGAGGCAAAGTGTGATTCTTCTTATCCAAGTTCCTTTGTAATATTCTATTATAATAGTAGTCATAGTTCTCGTCATTGAATGAAATGGATCAGAAACTTAATTTTGGCTAACACTGTGTTACTTAAATCATCTGATCCAACGTCGGCACACATCTAAGATTAAATTCTAACATTTTACGTTTAATTTATACCGTTAAATTCAAACATATATCTACTTTAAATAATGAATTAATCTTAAATAACTTAATATATTAGTTGCGTGAAAATAACGTAAATATCAAACTCAATTTATGTATTGTACGTTAACAAATCAAGACCGAGACAAAAAATTAATTCTGAAATTTCCTAGAAACTTACCATTAATCAAGTCAACTTAAGAAGTTTCCATCGATACTAATCAAAGCTTTTATTTAGCCAGTAGTTTTATAATTCAATGACATAAAAATAAGTGATAAAGCTTGCGGTTTTTTGAGGTCTTATGTTTTAATCCCGATTCTGAGGGGTTTCATCATAATAGTGGGCTTCCTCCTTTATTTTTTTAACGGTCAACAAACTCATTTTATTAAATAAACATACATGAGGAATAAGAATACAGATCGGGACTAACAAATAGTTAGACCCGCACCACAAGTTACACACCCAAACTAGATAACTCACCCATAAGAAACTAAGGACATTTATCTCCTCCACAATGTTTTCCACCACAATAGGCTTTGTATTAAAAATAGATGCATTTCGGGTCTTCCAAACACACCAAATAGAAGTGGCCAGCACCACATGGAGGATTTTCTTCCACTTCTTAGATCCATTACCAAATCTCCTTTGATCCACTAAGTCTTGGATGCTAAAGAAAAAACAATGCCTTAATTTACACCATTTCGTGATTTCATCCAAAAACAGATTGCGTCACTCTACACGACAAAAATATATGCTCGGCCGATTCGTCATGTTCTTTACAAAAAACACACCAACAAGAATCCAATTGTATTCTTCTTTTAACCAAAGCTTGCTTTGTTGGCAATCTGTCTAATTCAGCTCGCCATGCAAGGAAATTAACTTTCTTTGGGATCCATTTATTCCAGAAATAAGTTTGCATCATGTTCTGTTTTGGTTGGTAAAAGGCATGAAGGGCATCTTTTATACATCTAACAGTGCATGAATTCATTTCCACTACCCATGTTCCAAATCCATCTATCCTCACCCAAATTGAATTTCACCTCTCTGATAATATTAGTAAGAGTAATAAGTTGTTGTTGCTCATACCTTGAAAACGCTTGTGTAGTCCATTGGAAATGCAATGTTATATTGTTGCCAACCATTGAAATGCGATCCATAATCTTACATCCTTTAGAGGATTCAAGTGAGAATAATTCTGGAAATCTCTGACATAACGGTTCCGTGTCCATCCATGTATCAATCCAAAATAGAATTTCAGCCCCCCCTTCCAGGTACCCCAATTATAGCTTTGCAAATGTTAATCCCCGCTTCCATTAGATCCATGGTATTCCTCCATATCGCTTTCCAAGGGCCTGGCGACGATAGCTTAATAGGGATGAAACACCAGGACCTAGAATTTTGATGGAATTCCCAAATTAACTTTCCCCAAAGTCCCATTTTATCACTCTTAAAACACCACCACCATTTAGCCAATAAAGACATATTAGCAGCTTTTAGGGAGCCCAGGCCTAAGCCCCCTTGATCTTTAGGCAATACCACCTTATTCCAAGCGATCCAATTAATCTTTCTGTTGTCCTCGGCACCACCCCATAGAAATGACCTTCACAATTTTTCTAAAGTATCAATCACCTGTAACGGAGCTTTATAAATAGAGAAATAGTATGTGATATGTTTGATGTATGTGATATGTTTGATGTATAATTTTTATTATTGGGCTTGCTAAATTTAACGCTACATTTAGTATAAACCGTGGTTTTCCTCAAGTCAAAACTTTAGACAAATCAACCCTTAAATGAAATACAAATGCTTATCTACAAAGACCATTTCAACGGTGGAAAATTAGCTTAATCAAGGGGATAAAACCAACTATATAAAGCCTTTGATATCAGTCATATTGAATCATCTAAACATGGAGAGTGAACTGGCCAGACAATGGAACTCTGACCCGAAACCCAAAACCCGATTAGGGATCTTTGGTCTTCTCAGAGAGTCGTTCAAAACCATCAACAGAAACATGAAACTAATGCTTCCAGTTCTAGTTCTTATGTTTCTGTTATATTCACACTTGGAGTTTGCTCTCATTCACTTACCTGAGACAGAGGGTAAAGATCTAGAATCACAACTTGAAAAAAATCCAAAATTGTTTCAAGATTTTGGCAACAATAATATGCATCAAACTCAATATAGTGATGCACAAAACGTTTTCAAGGACGTCATGCTGGTGAATCTTTTTGTCTTGGGCCTCTCGGCCTTGTCTTTGATTATCTCCCTTGTTTTCATGGTTGCCACTGTTTCTTCTTCATCTGAAGCGTACACTGCCAAGGTCCAAAACTTTACAGAAATGATCATCAAGCTAAAACAATCTTGGAAGAAGCCAACTGTCACAAGTTTTTACATGGTTTTGTTCACTATGGGATTTTTCTTTGTGTGTTTCTTTTGTGTTGGAATGGTCTCTATCTTTGCTACTGGAACATGTGCTTATGTGTTATATGGAGTTGTTGGCCTGCCGATCGCGGTTTTATGGATTCACATGAGTGCTCTTTGGATGATGAGTCTGGTGGTTTCGGTTTTGGAAGACGTTGGTGGTCTGGGTGCGATTGTTAGAGCTAGAGAGATGATGAAAGGTGAAAAGGTAAAAACTTCACTACTTGTGGTGCTTTTTTATGTTGCTTGTGGTGTTGTCCATTGGATGACAAGTACTATTGTAAGCCAGAATCTTGAAAAATGGTCACGAATGGTGATCTCAATCGCTATGACCAACGGTCTGCTCTGTGTCTTGCAACTCTTTTCGTATGTGGTATTTACTATATTCTACCATGAACAGAAAGAGAGTTGTGACGAGAAAGTTGCAAAAACCCTTTTTCTACTCGTTGCCGGTGATGAAGTTTAGTGTTGTCTTGCGTCTTTCCTACACCATATATGTGTATATTCTCTATACTCTAAGTATGTGGTTATGGTTGTTGTAGTTTGTACGCCTTTAATTGTATGTCTGTTTGTTTGTCGTTTGAGTGACATTCGGGTTTCTCTTAAATCAGTCTTTCTTACCCCAGTGATAAAAGTAAGATTTGTTTATATTTCGTCTTTCGTGGATCCTATTAATAGTTTGACTATTTCTGAGACTTTCTTCTTGTTCTCGACTTTCTTCTTGTTCTCGACTTTCCTGTAATTCGATGTTAAAAAATGTTCTAATAAAGTTTCTAAGTTTTTTCTTTGTATTATGAGTGCAAAATTTCATTGCATAGTGATCCAATATTGTAAGTAATATTACATGTAATAGACCTAAATTATAGAATAGCATATCATGGCAAAGTCAATTTCGTTATTTTAGTATTCTTATTAACTCCATGTTTTTAAGAGTGATTGATTAGAGGAGATGTTTTATATTATGTATTGTAATCTCTCAAATCAATTGAAGTTTTGAATTTATAATCCACACATGGTATAATTAAGCCTAAAATATTGATCACATGTTTCCATCTGGAGTCATCAACGTGATAGATGATCAAACTCTCGTCAACGAACAACATGTTGTAGAGAAATCACTACTAGAAAAACATAAATTAGCGACACAATTGAGACACATTTCCGACGAAAAATGAAGCCCTATTTTTTGTGACAAAATAGCGACGAAAACAAAAAATACTTGTTTTTTGTCACAAATTAGTCGCAAAAATTACTAGTTTTGATTTTCGTTTGTAAAGCAGTTTTTGCGTTATTTTTTTTTTAGCTGCAAAAAATATAAATTATTTAGATTATTTAGAAAAAAAAAATTTAATTTGAGTCGTAAATGCGTCGCTAATCTTTAAACTTGTTTGTCACAAATGTGTCACAAAGTAGAAGAAGCAGAAAATTTTCATTTGTCACAAATGTGTCACAAAAGCAAAAAAAATGTGCGTCGCAAATGTGTTACAAACGATTATGTCAGAAATGCGTCGCAAAGTTGGAAAAGTTAAAAAAATTGCATGCGTCGCAAAACTTGTGTCGGAAATGTGCCGTAAAAAAAATGTTTCGGAAATGTGTCGCAAAGAATTGTGTCGGAAATGCGTCGTAAAATTTAAAAACAAGCATATACAGTGTTGTCAGAAATGTGTCGTAAAATTAAATTGGTTGTATACGTATTTCTTAAATTGTTATTATTATGCATAAAAAATAAGCGTCGTAAAAGCGTCGGAATTTTCTACACTTTTTTCTTGTCGCGAACGTGTCGGAAATATTTCGGAAAAATGTGTTACAAAAGTTTTCCTATGGGACTTTTTCCCACAAAAAAATTCCTCGGAAATGCGTTGGAATTATCAGTTTCCTAGGAATTTGCGACGCAAATTGACATCGGATTTTTTTTTCTAGTAGTGAATCAATTCATTCCCCTTTTGTCATATCATGACCTCCTCTATCACGTTGATGGCTCGGTTCAACCATCAATACTGATGGAAAATCTTCTCCCAAACCCTCATTTTCTTCCTAAAAAGATCAGAATCAACGAGTTCTTCTTATTTTTCAATCCTCTTTTATGGAAGAATCTATGTCAGAGGCTACTGGACTATCAACAACTGGTCATGATGTTTGGTCTGCTCTAGAAGCTACTTATAGTCATGACTCTCCCAAACACATGCACACGTTGTGTGATTCTCTTCAGCAATCACAAAAGGGTTCTTTGGTTGTTGAATATGGTCGCCAATTCAAGATCCTTTGTGACAAACTTGCTGCCATAGGGCACCCCATTGAGAAAAATAAAAACGGCCATTGGTTCATGTGTGGTCTCGGTTCGTACTTTGAGACCTTCTCGACTACACAACAGACTATTCACCATTGCCCCTTGTTTCATGGTCTAGTCTCTTGGACAGAGAGTCATGAACTCTTTCTAAGCTCTATTCATGGCTTTTCTACAACACAAATTGCATTCACTTCAAATCGCCAACTCTTTGTTGTTTCTCTTTGTGGTCATGACAATCGTTCTCATGGTGGTTTTGGTTCGTGGCCATGGGTGTCATCCACCCCACACCAATTGTATCGTAAACAAGGTCATTATGCCTATGCAGACCAAGTTTCATATATTGGCAAGTCCTCTGGTAGTAAACAGATCCCTATACTCAATGTCTTCATGGTTCCTTATTTAACCAAAAATTTGTTATCTATTTGTAAACCTACTTCGTATTCTACTGTTGATGTGTTGTTTTATGTTAATGGTCGAGGTGTCGTAGGTCAATCAAAAACAATATAAAATCAAGGACTTAGCTACCTATGACTATAGCACGGGTAAGTAAGGTCGTCTCCATAGGGAATCAGTGGAAAGTGCTAATTGTCACTACAAACTAATTAATCTAAGAAAAATGAAAACTTGAGATTGAATTGAATTTAGAGAAGTGTTTAAGAGAAACAAACTTAAATTTTGATTTGAAAACAATTAATGAAAAAGGTAATCACTTCCGGTTTTTAGGTTGCAAGTTCCACAATGAATGTAAGTTAAACCTAGATCAAAGTCATGTAAAAATCGATTGTGTTAATCAATTCGCTTGAAGTGGTGATAATGGAACGAACGTTTAAGATTTGCTCACTCACACAATCACCAATAGACATACGCAAAGCATTACACAATTACCAATGAGTAAACGATGAAAGAAAACCGAATCACTAATGGTAACGTATCAATACAAAAACATAAATCTATTGTTTAAATCAACCAAACAGAAATCATATCAAGTTTACAATCTAAAACCTAGATTCAACATTCAAACAATGTTTCACTCACAACCCTAATTACCCGGAAGCGATTACGAAGGGAAACTCATCTTCATTAGCACGCTTCGATTCTTGATTCGGATGATGTTTCCTATGATCACGGATGGATTTGGAGGAGTTTTTCTGCCCAAAAACCTTGCTTTTTAGCCCCTAATTCGTCCAGGAAGAAGCCTCTTTCGAAACCCTAAGATAAGGGCTTAAATATGGGAAAGATTGGCCAAATTTGCATGTTTTCCGGCCTCCGGCGTACCATACGCCGGGCCCGGGTGTATGGTACGTGCAACAGCTCTTCCTACGCCCAACAGTTTCTGCCAACGCTCAAAACTGGGCGTATGGTACGCTGGCCGTATGGTACGCTGGTCGTATGATACGCCACGCTGGGCGTATCATACGCCCAAATTGATCTCACCAGCAGCTTTGTCTCGTCGAGAAACTCAGTTTTCATATATTATGGGCCCCGTAACTCCTCTCCTAGCTCCAGTTATGCGTCCGTGAAGTTTTAGCCTTTCGAAAATCATGTTTTTGCACTTTTTATCACTCTGATGCCTCTTCTAACCATCCAATATGCTCCCGAACACATCTTTAACCTCTTCACACATGAAATTCACAAACATACTCAAAGTAAACGTGTTTCGGGCCAAAATTCACTAATATCACGTATTTATACATCAATTAACACAACTATTTACAACGTGATCAGTTAACATACTCAGAATAAGTTCAATTCATGCATTTAGTCTATAATTGGACATGAATCAATCATCTTGTGTCTTCATTGAAGTACGTCTCCTCAAGAGCATTCCAAAGTTTCATTACTGTTGCCGTGTTTTGGTAGACATCAAAACATGGATTGGACATTGCATTGATTATATTCCCTTTGCATAAGAAATCATTATTTTTCGAATTTTACAATGTCGCAGTAGGTTTGATGTTGTTTTTTTGACTTTTTCACCGGTAGGGACGACAAGTCGTCGCTATATGATAATTGGAAAAGAGCAGGATTTAACCAAAATAATGACGTTTACGATGTAGACGATAGCAACTAACTGTCGTCGCTGTAGGTCAAATTATTTAATTTTCGGCTTTTTTGTTATTTCTTCATAACTAAAACCTGGTAAACAAAAAGTGAAAAAAAATTAGGATTAGCAATGACATGTCGTCGCTATAGCTTTTATTAAAAAAAACAACAATTTCCATCGTACAAAACAAAACGCCGTCGTTTGAGAATTGACCTATAGCGACAACATGTCGTCGCTATAGGTTTATATACCCAAATTTCGCAAAGAAGCCCCATTTTCGCAGAATACTTCAAAAACCCTCTTTTCTCCCCTCCCATGCTCGATTTCGGTATTTATTGAAGTTCTTGGGTTGATTTCGTGCTCAAAGGGTTGTTGGAACAACGACGATTTGTCTTGGCTATAGCGGCTACACTATTGGGGACGACCTCGTAGAAACGACATGTTGTCGCTATAGCCCATAGCGACAACTAGCACTTTTGGGGGCTATTGGGACGACATTTGTCGTCGCTATACATGGTTTTCCTTGCAGTGAATGTTTATTGTTTTATGTAATCTTCCATGACTGATTCCACACTGTTTTGGTTTTCACTAGTGCTTTTATTATAAATATAGTATTAGTTTACTTAGTTTAGGAATTAAAAACCTCTTTCAAACAAGACATTGTAATCATCATCTTCTTGTAGATATGGCTGGCCCTAGAGACAGGCAATTTGGCAGATTAAAAGAGGACAAACATGATCCACCAATTTGATTATGCTAAAGTTAAATTGTATAAACACAAAGCCATTCATCTTCAAAGCTAAAATAACCAAACGGAGAACCAAGAAAACCCCATCTTGAATCTCAGGCAACCTTTGAGCATGCTTAAAGTCATTAGAGAAACCGTGAGCACAACGGTCAGTAACAGAAAGCCTTTGCAAGTAATCTTATGCCTTATGATATTATCAAACATCCAGTTACATGTTACACCATATTTTTTAGAACCGCTCTTGGAAGGTTTATCAATTCAGATTAAACTTGGACCAATAAGCGAAAGCGTAAACATGCAAAGAAATCTTACCAGAACTGTCCATATGGAACTGATAACAAAGTTTCAAATATTTACTTCATTTTGCTTATTTTTGTATTGTGCAATATTTACATTCACTTCATCTTATGAATCTTATGCTGGGAACACCTTAAGCATCATGAATGCATTCTTGAAACCATTCAGAAATTGGAGAAGGCCACTTATCACTAGCGGTTGCATAATGTTGTTCACATTGGGAATATATTCAGCTTACATATTTTCTTTTCTAGTGATTGTCTTTATGTCAAGAAGATCGGATGTCGATTCAACAAAGTTTTTCTATATCGCGATACTGAAATGGATCTTCAATGCACATGTGGGTGCCCTTTGGATGATGAGTCTTGTGGTTACAGTTTTAGAGGACAATATGAGTGGGCTTAAAGCTATAAATAGAGCCTGGGATCTAATGAAGGGTAAAAGAATTCAAGTCTCTTCGTTAATGATGTTTTATTATGTCGCATGTCTACTTGTTAGAAAATCTTTTGATGCCTTTTTCTTGATGTTTGAAGAGTGGGAATTTAAGGATATGTGGGCTTTGAAAATCTATTTGGTCACTGGGTTTGATGTTTTTTTGTTCGTCTTCTACACGGTTCTTTACTGCAAATGCAAACAGGACATAAATTAATAGATGTTATGCATTCTTTTTTCTTTTTTTTTTGAACGGCCAAATATTTGGATCACTAGCGGATCTTTAAATTATCATCATGTCACTAGCAGTGACATCCGATAATATACACCACAAAGTCATTAGTTTAAAAAAACAAATGTTATGCATTCTTAATCTTTTTTTTTTGTATTATCCTTATTACCTTAATCGAATATGGTAACTCTTTCATATTAAAGTAAATTATATATTTACAAAACCTTCAAAGTTTCTAATCAAGAGCAAAATGTCGTTTTCTGTAAAAACTCGTATGAAAACTGACTAAAAATAGATTTTTTATACAGTGATTAAATATAACTTTTATAAAAAGATACCAGATTTAACGGTTATAACTGCCAAAAAATGCTAGTTATATCAGTATTGGCAACTACCAATGTTACATGTAATACCCCTACTACTGTAGTAACTAACTTCTAATGTTAAATTTGTTATTGAGGTACCAAGTTGCAATAAAAATAGTTGCAAGTTGTTAACAAAGTACCAACTTAATACTAAGTTGATATAATTAAGTTTTTAACTCACCAAAACAGAAGATCATTCCCCCTACAAATTAAATCTGGATTTTGAATTTTGTATACAACGAGTGGGTTATGACCCGCGCTCCGCAGCGGGACGCATGTTGATTTTTTAACAAGTGTTAGCATATAAAAGTTTAACATTTAAATATAAGACTCTATGACTTTTAAAAAGTGAATTGTAAAAAATCGTATATTATGAGTATTATTATATTGGTAAAACACCCGCATTGACAAAAGTGAACATTAAGTCTCCCACACAGCTCTGGAAATCAGCAAGAATCCTTAAAAAAAATAACAATTCAAACCTTAAGCTTAAACAAATTGTTATCATCTCCGGCAACTCCGGTTCCTTTCACCTAGCCATGACGAAGATAAGATTGTATCTTACGTTTGGGTTTTTGAAACTCTCTCACCTTCATTGGCTGGAAATATGGACTCGAATAAAGTCATAACATAAAATGAAAGAAGAATCATGTAGAATTAGTATCAAAGAAACCATTGAACGACTGAGCAAAAGAACAGCGATTGGTCTCTCCCGCAATGTCGCCGGACATCAATGCAACGGAAGAGACACATCATCGGATGCTTAGCCGTCTAAAAAACATCATTAGAAAAAACATAAATCTCACCCACAACATCACCAACCTAGAAAATAGTATAGAATCAAAAAAATAAGTTTAGGATTGTTAAAAAAAGTTGGTGTAGAATTTAAAAAAAAAAACACACTTTGTAGAATGGGACAACATGTATCTTGTGATGGTTTGAATGAAATAACAAATAAATTACCTTCATATATTGCTTAGATTCTAGAACAAAGAAGAAGACTACCTCAATAGACAAACAAATATCCAGAAACAGGAGTGGTAATAAAGGATTACCTGCTTAAAAACTCATGTTTTTGTTTGGATAAATTTGTGATTCTACTGCTCTTTCACGATTTGTTTAAAACCTTGTTATAATTTGGTAGGTGCAAATCAAGTTTACTAATTACATATTTACATCTTATTTATTATATGTTGGAGTCATAAAGCGTAGAGTTAAAATTATATTATAATATATATCCACATATCTATGTTCCCTAATATATTTAGAGGTAGTTACAGATTATATATTCTTAAATATTCTATTTGTAAGGAGCAACGTGTTAAAGGATGTCAAACTAATAACTTTTTATTTGATGAATTCAAATGGTAAATAATCATCTCATAGCCAAATCATGAAAGGCCGAAAAAGCAAAACATGGACAACAATGTTGCATTTAAATAAACATAATCCGGAACAATATTTGAATCATGTTACCTCTTGACATTAAAATGGGTGTACTATCTGGTTACAAAGCTATAGTTGACGATAACTTTTATAAAAGAAAATTTGAACGTGACCAAAACCTAACTCCTGAAGCTAATTCAAACAGTTCCCGACCTTGCGCCAAACAGTCAAAATGGATAGTTAATATTGTTGTTTAGGTACAACACTATGACTAATAAATCAATTTATGAGCTCAAATGCTGAACAAAAATCTAATAAGCAAATCACAAAATGCAAAATAGGGAAGGGAAAAAAAAGAAAAAAAGACGACAATGTTGCCTTTAAAACAAAGAAGATCTAGAACAATAGTTGAATCATGTTACCTATTGAGATGAAAAAGGTGGTCGAGCCTGATTTAAAAGGCATACAAAGCAATGACATGAGCTGGCTGCAAAAAAAATATGAATAATACATATTATGAAACTAATAATGACACAGTAACATAGAGTTATCATGTAACCAAAATTAAAACAAAAAATTGGAAGCAATCTTTTCAGCGAGGTTAATTTTGGCAACATTATTTTGATTCTATGTCAAAATCCATCTTCTTGCTTTCAAATGTTTGGTAAGTTAGATGCCTTATACATATATAATAGGCAGACGATGAAGGTCAATCTAACATATGAATGTTACTTTTGGTCACGTAAGCACACCCTTGCAGCGGACGCCTGAAATAAGCATATAATGAATTGTAATTGTTGTCATAAACAAAATCTAAAGTGTAAAATAAATTGTAAATGTCAATTAATTTGAAGGCATAGAGCTAATGGCAGAATTCAATCAAAGAAGCATCAAATAAAGCACACTACAAAGCAAAATCACCATAGGACACTTGTAAATAGTGTTATGCCAAGGACGAAGTCTTGGTCATTTTATCGAACACATGGTATGCAGTCAACCAAGAAACCGATTACGATCACATATTGTGGAAATAAAAGAAAAATGAAAACTGAAGGATGCGTAATGTTGGTCACTTTATCAAATTAACACAAACTTTCACCAAACGGTACTTAATAGAAGCTAATTATAACTAAATTGGATCACATATTATGCATACTTGTGTGCCATTTATCGATCGAACGGGTGAGTGCTCCATCCTTATGTTTTATCAGAAGATCCTAAAGGGGGTGTGGAGGTTGTTAATGGTGACGATGGAGGTGAGGTGGCTGAGATGGCATCGGAGCGGAGAGGCGAGTCGGCTCGGATAGGAAAGGTGAAGGTGGCTGAGATGGCATCTGTATTGCGTTGGTAGCTCTCTCTTCCTCTTAGTTGGTGTTTCCGTTCTTCTGTTTCTTTGATTTCACTTTGAACTTGAAAGGTTGTAAATTAAGCTTTAGGGTAGTGAAGCTGGGAGGAATCACGATGATAGAGATATATATATATATATATATATATATATATATATATATATATATATGTGTATGTATAGAATCACATGCATTAGTGATTGTACTAAATGCATTACTGATTGTACTAAATGAACAGTAACATGATAGAGATATATATGTATGTATAGAATCACATGCATTAGTGATTGTACTAAATGCATTACTGATTGTACTAAATGAACAGTAACATATGAAAGAGCTATAAGTTGGTTTTAAATATATATATATATATATATATAGGGAATGGTTCCTTTATTAACCCTTCCTTATTACGATAACCGCATAACCCTAGCATTTTTTACGTTTTTTGTCCGAATTTTTTTTTTCTTTTTCCATGGTCTTTATTATACATAAATAGGGGGATTTCGTTCTTGTGTTTTTGCTAATTCATCACCGTTTAGAAGTTATTTAGAACCGTAAGTAAGTGTAACGACTTACGGTTACTTACATCACACTTACATCAGATACGTGCTGTAAGTAACCGTAAGTCGTTACACTTACTTACGGTTCTAAATAACTTCTAAACGGTGATGAATTAGCAAAAACACAAGAACGAAACCCCCTATTTATGTATAATAAAGACCACGGAAAAATAAAAAAGAAAGATTCGGGCAAAAAACGCAAAAAATGCTAGGGTTATGCGGTTATCGCAATAAGGAAGGGTTAACATTTGATCATTCCCCTATATATATATATATATATATATATATATATATATATATATATATATATAGGGGAAGGTTCCATTGTTAACCCTCCCTTATAGCGTTAACCGCTTAACCCTAGCGTTTTTTGCCCGAATCCTAAATTTTTTTTTTCATGGTTTTTATTATGTAAAAATAGGGGGGTTTCTTTTTTGTGTTTTTGCCAATTCATCACCGTTTAGAAGTTATTGTAAGTGTAAGTTACTTACACTTACTTACATTTACTGCATCAGATACGGTTTTGTAAGTAAGTGTAAGTAACTTACACTTACAATAACTTCTAAACGGTGATGAATTGGCAAAAACACAAAAAAGAAACCCCCCCTATTTTTACATAATAAAAACCATGAAAAAAAATTTAGGATTCGGGCAAAAAACGCTAGGGTTAAGCGGTTAACGCTATAAGGGAGGGTTAACAATGGAACCTTCCCCTATATATATATATATAATATAGTAATTATTTGTCAGTAAGGCTGGCCCATTGGGTTTAAGATTCTAAGCTCCTACCTAGGATCCTTCAATTTTATAGGGCCTCATAGAAAATCAATTGGGCTTATGTATGTTGGTAGAGGTGAACTAAAAAACCAGTTTCCAAACCGTCGGTTTGGCATAAGTTCTAGATTTTGGCTTTAAACTGGTTTCAACACCTTCAAACCGGTTCTTATAGGTTTGGCATCCCTTTCTCTTAAACAGAACCAATTCATAACATGAAGCAGTTTGGCAAAAAAAACAAAAAAAAAACCCCGGATTGTGCACCACTATATGTTGGAATTGAATGGGCTGCTGTTGGGCTTGAAATAGAAAAGAAAAGAGACGGGGATGTAACATTACCGTAATTTGTAATAGACAATATTGTTTAATAAAAGGATTATACGACGTCATTTGAAATTTTCATTTATAAGAGTTTACACACACATACATGTATATTTATATATTATATATATGCATATAAATATGTACATAATTATACAGGTGCCGGATCAAATACAAAGGGTTATTACTTATTAACGTGAAAGGATAAGAAGTAATATGGGCACTTGATCAATTTAATGAATGGTTAAGATTTAGTGGTCCACACCTTTTACCTAGATGACACATGTCGCATTCCTATGGTTTCCTACGCTTAACACATTAATTTACTCTGTACGTTAATCGTCCCCTAATTATACAAGTATGTATGTGTGTGTGTCTATATATATATTATACAGGAAAGGGTTCAAATGGAAACATTCGTTTTTTAAAAAACTTAGAAAACTAATAACAATTGTTATCAATCAATTTCGTTTTTCATTTTTCTTTTACATTTTGTTTTATTATAAGGTTAAATTTGTTAACAAAAAGAAAAAAATAAAAAAAAATATATGTAACTCATATCATTACATATATGTAACTTATTGATTACATTATATATAACTTGTACACTACATATATAAGTTACATATATGTAAGGTTACATATACGTAACTTCGTGATTTACATATTTTTATTATTATTATTTTTTGTTTATAACATTTTAAGCTAATAATAAAAAGTCATGGAAAAAAATTTAAAACTGATTGGTTAGTAAGAGTTTTCTTAATTTTTTCCAAACTAAGAAGATTCTTTCGAACCCTCCCCTGTGTGTGTATATAGAGGAAGTTTCATGAGAAAACTCCTCATTTTTGAGAAAACTAAGAAAACTCATACTAAGCAATAATTTTATTTTTTAAATTCATAATTTTTTATTATAAGGATAGAAATGTTATAATAAACAATTTTTTTTGAAAAAAAATATGTAGATCGCAAAGTTACATATATGTAATCAATATGTGTAACACACTGATTTATGTGTAACATACTGATTACATACATGTAATAACCTAAAATACATATTTTTTTCTTTTTTCTACATTTATTATCTTATAATAAAAGGAAATAAAAATGAAAAAAATGAAAAAAAATTAATTGGTAATGATTGTGATTAGTTTTTTTACTTTTCTCCAAAATGATGGTTTTTAAGAACCCTCCCATATATATATATATATATATATATATATATATATATATATATATATATATATATATATATATAGGGAGAGGATCAAATGTTAACACATGTTTATTGCGTTAAACGAATAACTACATCTTATTACTTTAGGGCTGATACTAAAGTAAATCTAAAGGTGTATGTTTTTTTTTTATTTTTTAATTAATATAGAGCCCAGTTACATTAATAAAAAAATAAGAAAAAAACCTAAACTTTTAGATTTACTTTAATGTGGGTCAAAGTAATAATATGTAGTTATTCGGTTATCGCAATAATAAAGGGTTAACATTCGAACCATCCCCTATATATATATGGGTCAATTACATATATCTCCTTGCTAAAATCATTTATTACATATTTACCCGATCATAAAACTAAATTACATATTTCCCCTTTCTAAACCAAATATATTACATATTTATCCATTTCATTAAAAAAAATTATGCATTTCCTATTTTACCCTTAATGAACTAACTAAAAACAACTTACATATTTCTCCTTACTAAGGGTTAATTTTGAAACATGGAGATATTTGTAATTTTAGTTTAACATTGGGGATATATGTAATTTTGATGTTTAATAAGGAGATATATGATATTATCTCTGTATATATATATCTTTTAGATGAAGTCAAAATCTGATTTTGTATATGACTATATCTAACTTAGAAGCTATTGAATAGCAAGATCTATTATGTATATTTCTTTATTTGTTTTGCAGTTTCTTTTAAATGAAAGTTTATATGTAAATTTAGAAGAATCAGTTTTACGGGTTTGATTAAATTAAAGGAATCAACACACGGTATGAAATCAGTTTAAAGTTCGATTTCAAATAAGATCATCTAATGACAATTTCAAGCTTATTAAAGGAACATGTGCTAAATTTAATGCTACGTTTATTATAAAAGAAAATTCCCAAAATGCACGTAAGGGCCACCTTTTTCCCTAGATGACCAAAGTTTATCTCTAGTTATTTATTATTTATTTTATGTAGTCTCTTTTACACTAAGTAAAGAAGGAAAGATTGATATGGTTTAACACATATAGAGAAAACAAATTACAGCACAAGTATGAAGACTCTCATGCTGCCACGTTGGAGGGGAAGAGTATCAAAGGAAGACCAAAGTTTTCATGGAAGGAACAGTTCCGACATGATTTGTTAGATTTTAACATCACCGAGTACATGATCAGCAATAGAAGCTCTTGAAAAAGTAGAATAATGGCTATGAAATTTTGGATTCTCTATACTCTAGACTTTTTAGGGATATATGCTACACACTACTAGTTTTAAATATGTGCTTAGTATTTAATACCTTAGTTTAAATGTGTGTATATTGCTTATTTGATAAGTTTTCAATATGCTTTATATTTGTTATGTGTCTGACGTTAATTGTCAACTTTATTTTTGTTTACACAGAGATAGACTATTAATTATATGTTTATGCTATGTCTTTGCACTAACCTTGGTAAAATAAAAAAAAAAAATCACAACACTCATAAGTTGTGAAGTCTCTATAGAAAAGTGGCTTACCACTAGAGAAGCAGCGGCAGCCGCCCACCTTGAAAAAACATTTTAGTAAGATATAATATATATATAGGGAATGTATCATATAATAAACCTTATTAATTGAGGTAACCCATTAACCCTGGTAAAAAACGCTTAAATCGCAAAAAAAAAAATTCATGGTTTTTTTATGCAAAAATAGGGGGCTCCTTTTTTAAACGTTCGCTAATTCGCAAACGATAAAAAGTTAAACGAAATGTAAGTTTGCGTTACACTGCGAACATATAAATATATGTTCGCAGTGTAACGCAAACTTACATTTCGTTTAACTTTTTAACGCTTCTAAATTAGCAAATGCTTAAAAAAGGAGGCCCCCCTATTTTTGCATAAAAAAAAAACCATGAAATTTTTTTTTTTGCGATTTGAGCGTTTTTTGCCAGGGTTAAAGGGTTACCTCAATTAAGGTGGGTTATTATTCACTCCTTACCCTATATATATATATATAAGGGATGAAATTTTTTATAACCCTCATCTTTTGCTATAACTACATAACTATCATCCAATTGTTACTTTAAAAAGGTAAGTGTATAGCCACTAATTATTTTTTTTTTCTATTTTTTTAACGTCTTCTATTTACACTTTAAAAAGGTAAGTGTAAAGTTTACTCCATTTTTTTTAAACATTCATAACTTTTTTATACTATATTATTTTTTCTATTTTTTTAACGTCTTCTATTTACATCATTGTGAACTTAACGATAGCAAATTAATTAGAAAATATTTTCTAACAATGGTAAATTACAGTAATGTAACACAAAATGAAGTAATGTAACACAAAATGAAGTAATTTACAATGACATAATTAACGGTGACGTAACACATTATTTACAGTGATGTAATTTTCTCTTTAATTCCCGTTATAATGTTGACTAGTTTTTTTTTAATTTTTTTTCTCATTGTCCATTATTAACATCGATATAACGAGCATAAATATAGCACATTATTTTGAATTTTTTTCTAACAATGATAAATTACAGTGATGTAATATAACACATTATTTTTCTTTAACAATGATAATTACAATGATAAATTACAGTGATGTAATATAACACATTATTTTGATTTTTTTTTCTATAACAATGATAATTATAGTGATGTAATTTATCATTGTTCAAAAAAAATTCAAACTAATTTGTTGTAATTAGGCTCATTACAAATTAGGGATGAGCAAAACGCCAAAAAAAACCGAACCGAAACCAAACTAATCGAAAAAGCCGAACTGAACCAAATTAACCGAAAAAACCGAACCAGAACCAAATTAATCGAAAAAACCGAAACCGAATTTTACGTCAATGTAAATTACATCACGATAAATTACGTCAATGTAAATTACATCACTGTAATTTATCATTTTTAGAAAAAAATTCAAAAAAAATTGTTATATTTAAGCTCGTTACAATGATGTAAATATAGGGTATCTAAAAAAAGTAAAAAAAATTAGTCAAGACTATAAGGAATTAAAGAGAAAAATGAGACGAATATAATGGTGCAATTTTTTTAAAAAATAATATATTATAAACAAGTTATTAATGTTTAAAAAAGAGTGGGGGAAACTTATAAAGGTAAAATGACTATGATGCCTTTTTTAATATTTTAATGAAAAGCTTATGTGTAAGTTTATGATTGGTTGAATTGGGTTATGTAGTTGTAGCAAAAGATGAGGGTTATAAAAAATTACATCCCATATATATATATATATATGTATATATGTATATATGTGTGTGTGTGTGTGTGTGTGTGTATATAGGATTAGGTTCAAGAAAAAAGGGTGAGATTTGTGAGTAGGGTGAGAAAGATTGTGGATTTTACAAGTGTCATTACTCTAATTTTATAAAAATGGTATTTTGGTCATTGTGTTTATTGCTTCAAGTTATTATGTTTAATGCTTCATGTCATTGTGTTTAATATTTTTTTGTTTTATATTTTATATCATATTGTGTTATTTTGTTATTGTTTTTTATGCATTAAATAAATTGTTCTTATTTATTTTTTATGTTTTATGTATTAAAAGTACATAATTATGTTATTTTACCATTATGTTTATAAAACTTATAATTTTAAAAAACATAAATTGTTTTTATTTTTTGAAAAATACATTTTCGTCATTGTATATATATGTTTATGTCATTGTGTAATATATTCATCATTATGTTTTATCGTCAGAACATTGTGTAATATAATCATTATTGTGTGTCATGTTCAGGTCATTGTGTAATATATTCATCATTGTTTTTTATCTTCAGATGATTGTGTAATATAGCATCATTGTGTCTTACGTTCATGTTATTGTGTAATAGTCATTATTTTGTTTTACGTTAAGGTCATTGTGTAATCTACGCGTCATTGTTCATTGTTTTTTATCTTCAGATGATTGTGTAATATAGCATCATTGTGTCTTACGATCAGGTTATTCTGTAACAGTCATTATTTTGTTTTATGTTAAGGTCATTGTGTGATCTACGCGTCATTGCGTTTTACGTTCAGGTGATTGTGTAATATACACATTGTTGTATTAAATGAATTTGTTTTGTTTTATCATTATGATTTACATATAAAAAGTACGTGATTTTGTTGTTTCACCAATATTATTTTTAAAGCTCATGAATTTATAAAAAAAATAGTTAGACACTACGACGACAAAACGAAACACTTACAAACAAAAAGACAAAATAATAGACAATTAGACACAATGACACATTACAAATATAAAAGGTAGAGAAAAACGTTTTTTTTTAATTTTTTTATATAACAATACTATACTCGTTTTAAAGATAAAAAATGCTCGTTTTTTTGGTGTAGTTTTTTTTAAAAAAATAATATCATATGTAAAAGTTATGGCCGTTTTTAAAAAAATTGGGGGAACATGATAAAAAGTCGACAAAAGTGTCTATGACTAAAATACCCTTTCACTAACTTTTTTAATACAACTTTGAACTCAACCATTAAATTATGTATCTAATGGCCCACAATTATTCTCACACTTCTCACCAATCTATCACTTTTTACTATAACTCTACCCTATATATATATATATATATATATATATATATATATATATATATATCTATCTGTGTGTGTGTCTTAAAATCTCAATTTCCCTCCATAAAATTTTTCAATTGCCCCCTTTAACTTTTAATTTTAGAACCAAGTTGAAAAATGCTCATCAAATAATTTAAAACCAAGCCTAGTATTAAGTTTGAAAAAGTAAACTACCACTAGCTCATTTTAATAAATCTATTATTAATTTTAATAATCTATTAACATAATAATTGAAGTTATATTTGCGTAATCAGATTGATAAAGAAAATTTAAGGGTACTTGTATTTGGTTTGTAAAGAAAGAGTTAGAAAAATATCCCTATATATTGTTTTGGATATATTTCTAAGAATAAAACTTCATAGAAAATTACTTTACATGCGTTGTATTTTATTATGCTTTTGTTATAAAATTTACTTTGTTTATCTTTTTTTAACATGACCCGTCCTGATTGGATCCAACCCGACTTGAACAAAAGTGGAAAGAAATATATTATATACTGATAATCAAATGAACTTAAATTTTCCGCCCCACTTGAAAAAAATTATAAGCCCATCACTGCTTTAGTAGCAATATATTTATCCTAGATAGATATGAGTAATGTTTTTCTTTATTTCAACCTTAGTTCCTACTAATTATTAAAACTACTGAGTATGTTTGTTTTAGTCTCTTTAAAAGTTGGAGTCAAAGTGTGATTCTTCTTACCTTTATAATCTATATCTATACTATATAATAAATAAAGATTTTGATATGCACTTGTCAACATTCTATGATATTTAAAAAAATTTTCTCGTCTCTCTCCCTCATCATAAATATTTTTATGCCATGTTTTTATTAAATTTTTATTTTTTTTATCTTCTCTCTCATATCAAATATTAATGATTTTATTTTAGTAAATAATATGATTAAATTATGAATCAATTCTTTAATTAATATTTTTATAAAACGTCCTAGAAAAATATGTATTGTGTTATTTTAAACAAATAATTTTAAAATTCAAATATTTAACATGTGTAAATGTTTAATACATCTATGTTTAATATATATATATATATATATGTTTTAAGAATATTTTTTTATAAATTTTTATCTTTAAAGTTTTTTCTATATAAAAAACGTATAACTAATATTATTAGTATTTATAATATAATCATGTAAATTTAAAAAGATATAATAAAATTATTTTAATTATGTAAATTCATGAACGCATAATTATAAAATCACATTATTTTGTATTCGCAAACTCTTGTATTACACGGGTCTATAACCTAGTATTCTATTATAAGAGTATAGCCATATATCTTCATTGAAAATCTATCAGAAAGCTTAATTTTGGCTAATACTGTGTTACGTAAATCATCTGATCCAACGTAATTTTAATATTTTACCATTAATTTTTACCGTTAAATTCAAAATAATGAAATAATCTTAAATAACTTTATAAATTAGTTGCGTACCATTAACGTAAATATTAAACTCAATTAATATATTGTATTTTAACAGATCAAGATCCAGACACCGAAGTCTTTCTGAATTTCCTAGAAACTTACCATAAATCAAGTCAACTTAAGAAGTTTACATCGATAATAATCAAAGCTTTTATTTAACCAATGGTCTTATGATTTAATGACTGAAAAATAAGTGATAGAGCTTGCGATTTTTTGAGGTTTCATGTGCTAATTAATCCCGACTATGTAAGGTTTTTATCATAATTGATGTTAGATTTAAGAGTAAATTACACAAATCGTCATTTATATTAACTCATTTTATGGATGCCATCCTTTATTAAAAATAGTTTCAGAAAACATTCTTAAAATGAAAATTTATAATGGATTTCATCTGTTGGTTCAAGCCAAGTATTTAAACACACAAACACACACTAATTTATATATATAATAAAACTTTCTGCACTTACTAATTAAGATGATTACAAAACATTAAATAGGAAACAAAAATATGCATAAACCTACTTCTAAAAATAAGCAGAAACATGGACAACACCCCCATGATCTAACCCACTAATAAACTCAAAATAAAACAATCAAAAAACATGCAGCAATAAATCTCCCTTCTACCCCTTGAACCATTCTTCTCTTGACCAGCGAACTTTTGACCCGTGAACAATTCGATTAACCCAACAATCACTCCCTTAATCGGTTTGTTCACACTTTCACTTACGACACCGAACCGTCGTCTTTTGAACCATCCCGACCTATTCCGGACACCACAACCTCAACCAGTCACGTCCAAAGTCTTTTCGGTTCAACCCGAAACAATCCACCAAACTTGCAACATGTAACATGGCATCACGCTCGAACCGTTCATTAACATCTTGACTTTTCACGGATCAACAACCTCTTCTCCGGTCACATCCTAAGCCACACGATTTGAACTACAGCAACCATAATGTTTACAACCTTTTGTTATCTTACCTTTTTTTTTACGATCACCCTTGTTCCAAGAGACATCTCCACCAACAAAAAAACAAGGTCACACCACCTTCAACGTTTTCTTTCCCCTGCCAAACGAAACAAATCCTAAGCCACCTGCTTTGACGGATCTTTCACGCTCGTTTTTCACGCATATGCCGGTCTCCACTTATCTCGAAACAAACCGATCAAGGCACCCACAAAACCCTTAGATTTCTGCCATGTGATTTCAACACCAGCCCCAAGATTTGTGTGTAGCCCCACCTTGCAGCACAAAACCGTGACAACCTACGGCTTGATTTTAGACACAGTACCACGTAAGCACCATTTAATGCCACAGAACATCGATGTTCTAATCTTCGTATACTGCTGCAAGCCTGGTTGTCAAACCCAGCCCTTCTTTTGCACCTGCCCTCCACCGACCGACACTCCAGCCGACGGAGGCTGTCTGAGATCTTCAAACCTGTGCTTCCCAAGGTACGAGCCCTAGGCTCTGATACCAAATGTTGGTTCAAGCCAAGTTTTTAAACACACAAACACACACTAATTTATATATATAATAAAACTTTCTGCACTTACTAGTTAAGATGATTACAAAACATTAAATAGGAAACAAAAATATGCATAAACCTACTCCTAAAAATAAGCAGAAACATGGACAACACCCCCCATGATCTAACCCACTAATAAACTCAAAATAAAACAATTAAAAAACATGCAGCAATAAATCTCCCTTCTACCCCTTGAACCATTCTTCTCTTGACCCGCGAACTTTTGACCCGTGAACAATTCGATTAACCCAACATCATCCTTTATATTACATAAATCGTCCTTTCATTACATAATATAAACTGTCCTTTATATCAATGAAAATATTGAAATCCGTTATAAATTATCATTTTTAAGGATGATTTATGTAACTATTTCTAATAAACGACGACATCCGTAAATTGAGTGAATTTAAAGGACGATTTATGTAATTTACTCTAGATTTAATTTAATGCTACATTTATTATAAACCACGGTTTTCTTCACGTCAAGACTTTAGACAAATGAACCCTTAAGTGGAATACACATGCTTATCTACAAAGACCATTTCAAAGGTGGAAAATTAACGTAATCAAGGGGCCAAAACCAACTATATAAAGCCTCTGATATCAATCGTATTGAATCATCTAACCATGGAGAGTGAACTGGCCAGACAATGGAACTCCGACCCGAAACCCAGAACCCGGTTAGGGATCTTTGGTCTTCTGAGAGAGTCGTTCAAAACCATCAAAAGAAACATGAAACTAATGCTTCAAGTTCTAATTCTTGTGTTTCTGTTATATTCACACTTAGAGTTTGCTCAAAATCACATACTAGAGACCGTCGGTAAAAATCTAGAACCACAACTTGAAAAAAATCCAAAATTGTTTCAAGATTTTGGCAACAATAATACGCATCAAACTCAATATATATATAGTGGTACACGAAACGATATCAGGGACGTCATGCTGGTAATTCTCTTTCTCTCGGCCTTGTATTTGATTATCTCCCTAGTGTTCTTGGTTGCCACTGTTTCTTCTTCGTCTGAAGCGTACACCGCAAAGGTCCAGAACTTTACAGAAATGATCATCAAGTTAAAAAAATCTTTGAAGAAGCCAACTGTTACTAGTTTTTACATGGTTTTGTTCACTATGGGATTTATCTTTGTAACTTTCTTTTGTGTTGTAATGATCTCGATTTTCGCTGCTGGATCATGGGCTTATGTATTCTATGGAATTGTTGGCCTGTCGATGGCAGTTTCATTGATTTACATTAGTGCCCTTTGGATGCTGAGTCTGGTGGTTTCGGTTTTGGAAGAAGTTGGTGGTCTGGGTGCGATTGTTAGAGCTAAAGAGGTGATGAAAGGTGAAAAGGTAAAAACTTTACTGCTTGTGGTGCTTTTTTATGTTGCTTATCGTGCTGTCCATTGGATGACAAGTGCTATTGTAAGCCTGAATCTTGAACAATGGTCACGGATGGTGATCTCAATCGCTATGACCAACGGTCTGCTATGTGCCTTGAAACTCTTTTCGTTTGTGGTATTTACAATATTCTACCATGAACAGAAAGAGAGCTGTGACGAGAAAGTCGTAAAAACCCTTTATCTACCTGTTGCTGGATATGAACTTTAGTGTCTCTAACTATGTGGTTGTGATTCCTATATCTATGTGTATGTCTTTTTTATTGTATGTTTGTATTTGTTTGTCATTCGAGTTAAGGATCTCTCTCCAAACAGTCTCTCACTTAAATAATAGAGATAAGATTTGCATATATTTCACATTCTCCAGATCCTACAAAAAAAACTTTATTATTAATGATATTATACCAGATATGATTGTTGTTGTTCTTGGCTTTCGTATAATAAATATGTTAATAAAATGTTATAATAAAGTTTTCCATTTTTTTATTTGCAATATGAGCCTGTGTGTAATGTGGGTGATCAAGGTAGGTGTGAGTGCCCTTGGTTGTGCCGCCTAATGACCGCTACACGGCCCACGTGTCATGTGACAGGAGCCTGACAGGTCTCTTGCGACCACTACACGATAGTGACACCCCAAAACCTCCACGTGATTACACGTTTTCAAAATATGGTCCTAGAAAAATTTCGACTTAAGTTTAACAAAACATTTCGTTCGGAAGCGTGAAAACTAATTACATATGTTAAACATGTTTGTTTTGTTACTAGCTACTTCATAAAATCATCAACACCCCGTACCTATTTTTAACCTGAAAACACCAAATTTAATCAAGTGTTAGTTTATAAGAACTAAGTGAGTTAACCCCTTTGACCCCCGGAATCAAATTCATCACAAAAATTGAAATCCGGGAATTTTACATAGCCCGGCGTATGGTACTGCAGCCCTGGCGTACAGTACGCCAGGACACCCGCGTACAACAGAAGGGTTTGGGCGTACCATGCTGTGCCCGGCGTACAGTACGCCCCCAGCAGCGTACTGTACTCTGCCTACAGCTATTTTTCAACTATTTCATGTTTTAAACACCCAAAACCATTTATAAACATTCCTGGGTTTCAAAATGTATTTAAAACTCAATATATATCACATATACAATCATATCTAAGATTGTAATTTCATCAATTTCAAAATAATCAATCACAATTGAATTTAAAAATAATCACTAATGGGTCAATTTTACCTATTCAATTGACTTAATTATTTTCATCCTATTTCTGCTCCATGACACTACATGGAAGCTAACCAAGTCCCAAACCATTTGTGGTGACTTATCATCCTTTTATCAACCACATTGCATTATCAAACAATTGGTTATCAAAATTTTATACAAACATTAGGCTTTGGGTTATCTCACCCAAACCTCAATTTATCAATTCTAGTCTCATGCAACAAATCATTCATTTGAATATTCACATCAATTTGTTTAGTGTCACACCCCCACCCCTCGTCACCTCGTATCTGGTCTGACGTCACCGAACCGGTTGCGGAATCATAGTGGTGATGTCTCCGGGGTGAGGTGTGACTTACTTGAACCGATATCATAAGCACACAGATTAACTTAAAATACAAACATTATAAGGATATCGCAACCAAAGTTACATTACAACCACATTTGATTAATTACAACACGAGTTATTCTAGTATAAGTATTTCAAAAGTGCATCCTCACCGGCTATCACTGTTTACCTGCAAAAAGGTTTAAGTTTGAAACGTCAGCACAAAGCTGGTGAGTTCGACAGTTCAATTTAGAAACAATATGATATGATAAACAAGTTCTCAAAAGCTCAGTTCCGGATAACCATGGGACCCGTATCTAGTTCCTTTCGGACGTCTAGTTCAGTTCTCAAGATATTACCCGTCAGTACATATCTTAGTGCCTCATTATCTTAATGTCTATCATACCATTAAGAAGTTCAGGAAACAGATAACAAACATTCACACAAGGGGAGATGCAACCCTCCCAGCGAATGGGGTGTCAGCCAATAGTACTATCAATGTTTTCTGTTCGGCCCCACATGGGTTCACTAGATACAGTTCAGGAATGAGGACTTTCAGTTCCATGATAGAGTTCAGTCTACGGGCAAAATCCCATGAAATCCCACAAAAGTCAAATGAAATCACACAGATATCATTGATGCATATCATATAGTTCTCAAAAGTTTAGCAGTTCTACCCCGATGTTTATAAAAGAGTAAAAAGAAAAGGGGTTGTACGAAACTCACCTGATAATTCAGTAGTAGCAGAATATCACACAAACTGATGATAATATGATGATTCTGCATTTAGTTTATGTTTAATGAGTTATTAATGTTCCAACTCGCTGATTAAATCTCTCTGAACGTACAATGTCAAGGACATTGCTTTGAAAGTCATCAAATTGATGCTTAGTATTTAATTACATATTTTAATGTAATATCATACAATGTATGGTAATGTAGGAACCTATACTGACTCAGGTTCCTAATACTAAGTTGATGACTCCCTCGATTAATCAGTATAATCTCAGACTAACCAAATAGCTAACGTTGTTGATTGTAATTGCTAAGATAGTCTCTAGACAGTTTAATGGCTTAGAAATGATTAATCCTTGTTATTGACTACCCAAATATCATGGAATATCACAATGTAGTATTAGAATAGGTTTAATAACCATGTTTAACATACTAATCTGACTGTTATCAGAAACATTAGATAATCGTTCTAATGAGTATGTTAATGATTGTGATTAGTTTAAACACTCAACTTTCACGTTGCATGTCAAAGATTAATCAAACTAATCACATACATAGTCACAAACAAATGGTTTAAACCATTATCACCATTGTTATGATTCCATGCAAACCGGGCATTACAACGGCTCAAAACAAGGATTTACCCGTTTACAATTCGAGTTTGTCATTCAAAATCAATCCTAGCCATCATCTAGGCAATAATCAACAACCCTAACTATATCATTACGTTCAAAACTAAGATTTAATCATTCATAATCAAACCAGAAGATTTAAAATGAACCATTACCTAATCTGAAGGATTTCTGCGGATATAAAGATGATCTGGACTTGTCTTAACGTCTCTGGATGCGATCTAAACGTCAAGTGGCCTTCAAACTTGAGTTCTTGGTGATTTGGATGATGATTTTCGTAGGTGATGATGGCTGGCGTCGAAATGAAGGTTAAAATGAAGATAAGAATGAAAAAGTTGAACATCCCAGCTACCACCAAAATCAATCACACAGCTTCTGAGCATGTCCTCAAGAGTTTGATTCGTTCGTTCCGTTTGCCCGTCAATTTGTGGATGATAAGCTGTGCTCATATTGATTTGCGTGCCCAGAGCATTCTGAAGAGTTTGCCAAAATCGTGATGTGAATCGACTATCTCTGTCAGAAATAATAGAGATTGGTACTCCATGACGAGATACAATCTCGTTAATATAGAGTTTAGCAAGTCGATCCATCGAGTAATCTTCTCGGATGGGAATAAAATGCGCAGATTTAGTAAGGCGATCAACAATAACCCATATAGAGTCATGACTATGCGATGTTCTGGGTAGTTTAGTAATGAAATCCATAGAGATCTGATCCCATTTCCACATGGGAATCTCCGGTTGTTGTAATAACCCAGAAGGACGTTGATGTTCAGCCTTAACTTTTAAACACGTTAAACATCGACCCACGTATTCAGCGATATGTTTCTTCATTCCAGGCCACCAGTAAAAGTCTTTAAGATCTTTATACATTTTGTCAGCACCTGGATGAATAGAATACCTGGATTTGTGCGCCTCATCCAAGATGATCGATCTTGTGTTACCGAATAAAGGAACCCAAATTCGGTCTTTGAAATACAACAGTCCATCGTCTTTGGTATCGAGTTTCTTATCTAATCCTCTCAGTCCCTCAGCAGAATAGTTTGTTGCTTGTAAAGCTTGTTGCTGAGCTTCTTTAATTTGAGGAATTAGACTAGTTTGAATAGTCATACCTAACGCTTTCACTCGTAAAGGTTTGACTCGTTCCTTGCGACTTAAGGCATCAGCTACAACATTTGCTTTGCCTGGGTGATAACGAATTTCACAATCATAGTCGTTCAACAATTCCACCCATCGCCTTTGCCGCATGTTCAACATTTTCTGATCTAAAATGTGTTGAAGGCTTTTGTGAACAGTGTATATAATACACTTGGTTCCATACAAATAATGTCTCCAAATCTTAAGTGCAAACACCACTGCACCAAGTTCTAGATCATGAGTGGTATAATTCTTCTCGTGTACCTTCAACTGTCGAGAAGCATAAGCAATCACCTTATCGTTCTGCATTAAAACACACCCCAGACCTTGACGGGAAGCATCACAGTATACTGTGAAATTATCAGTACCTTCCGGTAATGCCAAGATAGGTGCGTTGCAGAGTTTGTGTTTCAACAGTTGGAACGCCTCCTCCTGTTGAGAACCCCATATAAACGGTTGATTTTTCTTTGTCAATGTAGTTAGTGGCAGAGCTATGTTTGAGAAATTCTTGATAAACCGACGATAATAACCTGCCAGCCCTAAGAATTGACGAATTTCAGTTGGGGTTCGTGGTGTTTCCCATTGTTCTACAGCTTTAATCTTACTGGGATCCACCTGAATGCCATTTTGATTCACCACATGCCCAAGGAATTGCACTTCTCGTAACCAAAACTCACACTTGGAGAACTTGGCGTATAATTTTTCACGTGCCAAAAGTTCTAAGATCAGTTTCAAGTGTTGAGCATGTTCTTGTTGGCTTCGAGAATAGATAAGAATATCATCAATAAATACAATCACAAACTTATCCAAGTAAGGCCTACATACCCGATTCATTAGATCCATGAAAACTGCAGGTGCATTCATTAATCCAAACGGCATTACTAGAAATTCATAATGCCCATATCGAGTTCGGAATGCAGTTTTAGGAACATCATCTTCATATACCCGTAACTGATGATATCCGGATCTCAAATCAATTTTTGAAAAGTAAGTAGCGCCTTGAAGTTGATCAAACAGATCATCTATACGTGGTAGTGGATAACGATTTTTGATTGTTAATTTATTGAGCTCCCGATAGTCAATACACATCCTGAATGATCCATCCTTCTTTTTCACAAAAAGGACTGGTGCTCCCCAGGGTGAGAAACTAGGTCTGATAAAACCTTTGTCCAACAGTTCTTGCAATTGACCTGAAAGTTCTTGCATTTCGGATGGTGCAAGCCGATACGGGGCTTTAGCAACAGGTGCTGCACCTGGAATCAAGTCAATCCGAAATTCAACTTGTCTCACTGGGGGTAATCCTGATATGTCCTCAGGAAAAACTTCAGGAAAATCCTTGACTACTGGAATATCTGTGATTTGTTTGGGTGAAGAATTATGCTCAGTCACGTGTGCCAGGAAAGCATAACAGCCTTTTCTTAAAAATTTCTGAGCTCGCATACAAGATATGATACCGAGTTTTCTACTAGCTCGTTCTCCTTGAACTATCAGTGTATTACCGTTAGGTAATGGAATACGGATCACCTTGTTTTGACAGACAACTTCCGCTTGGTTATCAGAAAGCCAGTCCATGCCCACAACGACATCAAAGCTCCCAAGCTCAATAGGAAGTAAATCAATATTGAAAAGATGATCATTCAGATTCAAGGAACATCCTTGAATAACACTGTTAGTTTTGATCAACTTGCCGTTAGCAAGTTCAATAACATAAGAAGTTTCTAGATCTACCGCAGGCAATGCAAGTAAAGATGCAAATTCAGGAGAGATAAAACTCTTATCTGCCCCCGTATCAAAGAGAACTGATGCGTATAGATTATTGAGTAGGAACGTACCAGTCACAATGTTAGCATCATGTCTCGCCTCGGTAGCACCAATCTGAAAAGCTCTCCCCCTAGCTTCAGTTCCCGGATTGGTGTTATTGTTTGGACAGTTCCGCATGAAATGATCAGGACTTCCACATTTGTAACATGACCGGTTGGTTTGAGTGGTTTGTCGTGGTGCTTGATTTCGAGGTTGAGCAGGAAAGTTGCAATATTTAGCATAATGTCCAACTCTGTTACAGTTCAGACAAACAGGACATGGTCCCGTGTGATGAAGTGGACACTTATTGCATTTGGGCGCCTGCCCCATATAAGCTTTCCTCTCAGGAACATTTGCACCATAGTTCTTCACCGTTGGTTTATTTTGACCGATTTCAGCCGGAGCCCTTGTTTTGTTCTTGCCGAACCACTTTCGTTTGGTACCTTTTGACACATTCGAGGTACCAACATCACTACTACTATGGATCGTCTGAGGCTTCAAAGACAAAGTACCACTCCTTACCGCCTCATTGGTAAGCTTAGTGGTCAAAAGAATCGTGTGTTTCAACGTTGTAGGTTCAGCAGCAGTCACCATTCCTCGTATCTGAGGAATCAGACCCTTAATGTACTTCTCGATTAAAGCCGCTTCCGTAGGAAACATCTCGGGAAGTAAACAAGTAAGTTCATGAAAACGATCGGTGTAAGCCAGACAATCAGCACCGATCATAGAATGATTCCAAAATTCCTCCTGAAGTTTTTGAATTTCAGTGATGGGACAGTACTCTGATCTAATCAGAGTTTTGAAATCATTCCAGCCCATCGAATCAACTGTGGCTGAACCCAAAGTCTTGGCCTGGGTATTCCACCAGGTCAAAGCTGAGTCTTTCAAAGAACAGGCAGCATAAGACACCTTATGCTCCTCCAAGCACTGACTAATTTTGAGTTTGGTTTCCATCCCCTCGATCCACCGTAATAGACCAGCCGCTCCTTCTTTGCCAGTAAAAGTAGGAGGGTTACAGGAAGCAAAATACTTATATGTACATCCCTGTCGTGGTGGATCAGGAGCAATTGTAGCCGTACCCGTGGTATGATGCGTTTCTGCGTTGCCACCAGTAACAGTATGTTCGTTAGTATTGGGACCCCCACCCGAACCCGTAGTAACATGAGGCTGGTGTTGTACCAAAACACCACAAGCGGTTAACTGTTCGCGCACGATTCGTGCTATCATTGCCTCATTCGATTCAGATCCACTGGCACCAGCGAGTGGAATAGGGTTTGCTCCCGGGTTCACTGGTGGAGCTGTACCTATGTCCCGATTTATCTGTGGATCTGGATTCGTTTCTGTATTTACTGGTGGAACTTGATCAGGCTCTGGGTTAGTAATGTTCCTGATAGATCTCTTAGTCGGTCGACCTCTTTTGGGAGCCATTATTCTGCTCACATGCAGACAAACTCAGGTCAGTTCAAGAACATTAAATATATAACCCGTTTCATCACATAAATACAATCACATTCAGTTACACTGAAAAATTGCATTGACATGTGATATAAGAATACAGTATAACTACATGAATTTAATCCAGACATGTACTCGATACACACAGATCACGCAATTGTTCGTAGTTATACTTAGCCCTGTTATTTCAAAACATGTTAGAGTCTTACCCAGCTCATTGCTTTGCAACACATGTTTTTAAAGATATGTTCATACAGGACTAGGATATGTTCTCAGTTCATGCACTAAGTTCCCATATAACCAATAGATATGTTCTCGTACAGTATGGCTCTCGTACTGTACTTTAGTTACAGACACATTCACAATTAGATACGTTCACAATTCAGACATGTTCTCGTACAGTATGGCTCTCGTACTGTACTTTAGTTACAGACACATTCACAATTAGATACGTTCACAATTCAGACATGTTCTTGTACAGTATGGCTCTCGTACTGTACTTTAGTTACAGACACATTCACAAGTAAACACGTTCTCAGTTCAGACATGTTCTCGTACAGTATGGCTCTCGTACTGTACTTTAGTTACGGACACATTCACAAATAAACACGTTCTCAGTTCAGACATGTTCTCGTACAGTATGGCTCTCGTACTGTACTTTAGCAAAATATATATTTTAGTTCGATATATTCGCATACAGTATTGCTCCCGTACTGTATTTCAGCGAAATATATATTTTTAGTTCAATATATTCGCATACAGTATTGTTCCCGTACTGTATTTCAGCGAAATATATATTTTTAGTTCAATATATTCGCATACAGTATTGCTCCCGTACTATATTTCAGCGAAATATATATTTTTAGTTCGACATGTTCTCATATAGATACATTCGTACACAGTCATGTTCTCACACAGAAAAAAATTTAATTAATAATAGTTCAGACACATAGATCATTATACAAACAGATATACAAAAACACCCATATTATTATAGTACCAAAGTTTTATACACACAAAAGTCATGACACTCTAAACCAACAACATCATACACTACCTCTCACAAACTCGGGATCTGTCTATATCAAAATATCCCGTTCTTACAACTACTGATCACACTATCACACATCCCCAACCTATCCGCATACTACTAATGAGATTTACAATGACGATCCCAAAATAACCATCTGAACATACTCATCGTATGAAATACGATAAACAAGAAAATATAATGGCTACAGCAGCCATAGTCACAGCCAGAACTATCATCCTGGTCTCAAAACTAACCGTCTCCAACCAAACCAAAAACTCTCGAACTCGCACTAATCCTGCCCTCATCACCTCCACCTGCTGCCAAAACGCAGCAACTATCCTCTGCCTCAAAGTCCTACTAAAACGCTCCTCAACGGTAGTCCTCCAAGCCTGGTTGTCAGTACCCATGAGATTCACCTGCTCCATCAGAGTAAGATGTGAAGTGAGGATCTCCAATATAATATTACGAGTATCCTCAAGGTGCGTATGGTGCTGATGTACCTCCTGCCTCAGACCCTGCAAATCCTGAGCGACTTGCTGCACCTGGCCCCTCAGCTCTGCTTGGCGAGAGGATTCTCCCGCCTCATGAACGGTCGGAGGCTCATCCCGCTGAGCCATCTGATGTCTGGGAGGTAATCCAGTGGTCTTGCGGGCCTGTCCCCGCATCCTCCTAAGTCCATCCCATGCTGGGGCTCTCGGTGGAGATGGCATAGGTGCTGGTGCATGTGCTGGTGCTGGTGGTGGCGGCGGTACTGGTGCTGGTACTGGTGCCGGTGGTGTATGTGGCAACGGTATATCAGCCTGAGAAGTAGCTGCAGATACCTCTGACGGATCGGAGTCAGAATCCGAACTCGAGCTCGGTGTATCATCCAATACCACATAAGGAAACCGCTGATATATGTATCTTTCCCCTTGGTCTGCCATCGCTGTATAAACAGAATTCTCAGATCAGTACCATGAAATAAATATTGAATATAATATTCAACATAAACATGATATGAGACGTCCTCCTATCTTAACGCAACTATTCGTATTTACTGTTGTAAATGTTCTGCTTGTATCAAATCAAACTAGAATGCACACGTGTTGCGAATTTCAGTTATGCTGGCCACTCATAACTGGAATTCGGACCACCTGATTATCCTGGCTTAATTCAAAACAAGTTTTGTTCGTTAGACATGTTCGGTGCTCTCTGTGTCACTATACGAGCCTATGGTTATAGTCTAGGTCTCTAAGTCCACCTAATTCTCTATAACCTGTGGCTCTGATACCACCCTGTCACACCCCCACCCCTCGTCACCTCGTATCTGGTCTGACGTCACCGAACCGGTTGCGGAAGCATAGTGGTGATGTCTCCGGGGTGAGGTGTGACTTACTTGAACCGATATCATAAGCACACAGATTAACTTAAAATACAAACATTATAAGGATATCGCAACCAAAGTTACATTACAACCACATTTGATTAATTACAACACGAGTTATTCTAGTATAAGTATTTCAAAAGTGCATCCTCACCGGCTATCACTGTTTACCTGCAAAAAGATTTAAGTTTGAAACGTCAGCACAAAGCTGGTGAGTTCGACAGTTCAATTTAGAAACAATATGATATGATAAACAAGTTCTCAAAAGCTCAGTTCCGGATAACCATGGGACCCGTATCTAGTTCCTTTCGGACGTCTAGTTCAGTTCTCAAGATATTACCCGTCGGTACATATCTTAGTGCCTCATTATCTTAATGTCTATCATACCATTAAGAAGTTCAGGAAACAGATAACAAACATTCACACAAGGGGAGATGCAACCCTCCCAGCGAATGGGGTGTCAGCCAATAGTACTATCAATGTTTTCTGTTCGGCCCCACATGGGTTCACTAGATACAGTTCAGGAATGAGGACTTTCAGTTCCATGATAGAGTTCAGTCTACGGGCAAAATCCCATGAAATCCCACAAAAGTCAAATGAAATCACACAGATATCATTGATGCATATCATATAGTTCTCAAAAGTTTAGCAGTTCTACCCCGATGTTTATAAAAGAGTAAAAAGAAAAGGGGTTGTACGAAACTCACCTGATAATTCAGTAGTAGCAGAATATCACACAAACTGATGATAATATGATGATTCTGCATTTAGTTTATGTTTAATGAGTTATTAATGTTCCAACTCGCTGATTAAATCTCTCTGAACGTACAATGTCAAGGACATTGCTTTGAAAGTCATCAAATTGATGCTTAGTATTTAATTACATATTTTAATGTAATATCATACAATGTATGGTAATGTAGGAACCTATACTGACTCAGGTTCCTAATACTAAGTTGATGACTCCCTCGATTAATCAGTATAATCTCAGACTAACCAAATAGCTAACGTTGTTGATTGTAATTGCTAAGATAGTCTCTAGACAGTTTAATGGCTTAGAAATGATTAATCCTTGTTATTGACTACCCAAATATCATGGAATATCACAATGTAGTATTAGAATAGGTTTAATAACCATGTTTAACATACTAATCTGACTGTTATCAGAAACATTAGATAATCGTTCTAATGAGTATGTTAATGATTGTGATTAGTTTAAACACTCAACTTTCACGTTGCATGTCAAAGATTAATCAAACTAATCACATACATAGTCACAAACAAATGGTTTAAACCATTATCACCATTGTTATGATTCCATGCAAACCGGGCATTACAACGGCTCAAAACAAGGATTTACCCGTTTACAATTCGAGTTTGTCATTCAAAATCAATCCTAGCCATCATCTAGGCAATAATCAACAACCCTAACTATATCATTACGTTCAAAACTAAGATTTAATCATTCATAATCAAACCAGAAGATTTAAAATGAACCATTACCTAATCTGAAGGATTTCTGCGGATATAAAGATGATCTGGACTTGTCTTAACGTCTCTGGATGCGATCTAAACGTCAAGTGGCCTTCAAACTTGAGTTCTTGGTGATTTGGATGATGATTTTCGTAGGTGATGATGGCTGGCGTCGAAATGAAGGTTAAAATGAAGATAAGAATGAAAAAGTTGATTTTTATGCAAGTTGCCGGCTAACTAGACCCCAGGCGCATCGCCTGACGCCCAATCCAGGCGTACCGCGCGCGTCCCCATCGACCTTCCAGAAGTTCTTTGATCCGCGTGCATCGCCTAGGGTCTTCACTTGACCTTAGGCGTACCGCCTAAGGGCAATTTCTTCCGTTTTTCGACGGAAACTTCGTTTCGCGATTCCGAACAATCCGTAACTCCGTTTCGCGCACGGTTTTCGCCTACGTTCATCATTTTTCACATACTACCATCCCATATTAATTTCGGCGACCAATTCAACGCGGATTTTAAACGCAATCCAATGTGCTCAATTCACTGTTGACGTAACTCTTCGTACGCGATTATCACATTTAGCCAATGTTCATATCAAACATTTGCATAATCATACTTTCAAGTTAATTTTTACTTACAGGTCAAAACCCATTTATAGTTAACTTATCATTTCAACCCACCCATACGTGGATTACCCCCAACGCCACAACAATGTGGACTTACATGACAAACCCAATGCCACACACCAGTGGTCTTAATTACATGATAATTCCAATGCCATTTCATTATGGACTTACATGACAAACACCAACACCATATCATTATGGACTTACATGACAAACCCAATGCCACGCACCAGTGGTCTTACATGATAATTCCAACGCCGTTTCATTATGGACTTACATGACAAACACCAACGCCATATCATTATGGACTTACATGACAAACCCAATGCCACACACCAGTGGTCTTACATGATAATTCCAATGCCATTTCATTATGGACTTACATGTTCCTCCACACGAATATGGATCATCACCAATTATCTATGTCGTTTATTCTAAACATATATTGACACTTTCATTAGTTATGCAATTATATCATAACACTAACCAATTTCAACAAAAATAAATTTGTCACATCCAATATTGTTTCAACAATCCAAATACCACCCCATGTGGTTTCATATTCATATAATTCCACACAATGTGGATTGTCATCATTTTCTATGCTAAATATCAATTAACATTTAACAATGCCTTTCAACTTATGCATTTAGCACATAATATTCATCCAATACTACAAGACATCTATCAAGTAGTTAAATACCACCCCATGTGATTCCATATTCATATTTCAACTATCATGACACATATGGTCAATTTACCATTCAATTTATCACAAATACTACAAGTCAATTACATGTAGTTACAACCACATAATCACATAACACATAAGCACTAATAAGTCTTATGGTTGCATATTAGTGAGTAGGTAACTCACCTTGGCCCGTAGGAAGTGCCAAACCCCGTAACTCCTTCTCGAGTCTATGGATTTTATTTTCAATTTCATTTCCTATACAAATATTATAGCATACACTCCATTTAGAGTTTTCAAATCCAAACAAACAAAACAATAACACTAGGTTTCCCTTTTCTAAATGTTTAACCAAATTCTTATTTTGACCCGTTAATGTAAATATGGGTCTTATTCATTTTCAAGTATCTTAAACACTTTTAAAACATCCAACCAAATGTACATGATTTAATAGTACCATTCATTCATTTTACATAATCATATCTACTCAATTTCTCATTTTTACAACATTTTGAAAATTCTCAAATTAGTGCAGCAACTTTTTGAGTTGCTGCTGAAATTGTCAAATTTGACCATCATTTGTTTTTATTCAACCTTTGATGTTCAAATATGGATTGTAGGAGACTCTAAGAGCTTTCCAACCATATAAGATACATTTTCTACTGATTTTTATACAATTTTATATGAATTTTCAAAGAACAGGACATATTCGTCCCTTAACCAGTATTTCAGTTTTTTTACAAAATCTTTTAAGCTGTTTTCAACTGCAATTTTCTTGTACTTAAGATCCATATATTTTCTCATTCTAAAAATCTGTAGGAAGTAGACTCAATAAGCTTTCCAAAAATATATTATATGAGTCAAACCGATTATCGGTTGATTTTATATGATTTTTCAAAAATCAGCACAGCAACAAAAATCATTTTCTATCAGTATGCTGAGATTTCAATCATGCTATAAAAATCATCCATTTTGACTCCCTTAAAACCCAAATAAGTTTATGGGGTTCAAAGAAAAAATGTAGTATTCTCAAATACCTTTCCAAGCATATAAAATACGCCTCAATCGGAGGTACGGTTGATTTTATATGAATTTTCAAAAACAGTGCAGTAACCAAAATAATTTCAATCTGCACTTGATCTTTCTTTTTCAAGCAAACATTTAAACAAGCACTTGGTGTGCATAAGATTTCTAACTCACAACTTAATCACCTAAAATCCATTAATTAACCATCATGCATGAACATCAAATCTCAAAATAGGTGATTTCATGTTAATATACATGAACCCCTAACTATTTAACACTCACAAACAACTCTTTTTCAAGTTTTGACACAAACCCATCTACACACATGGTGACCCACGAATTTCTCAACAAAAAATGGGAGAATCACTTACCTAATTGTTAGATGAAACAAGAGATGTTGACTAATGTCCCTAATCTTGAAATCCAATTGAAATCTTGCAAGAAATTGATCAATTTATGGATTTTTTTCTTCTTTTTTCTTCCTTCCTTGTTTTTGTCGACACACACATAATGTCACACCCCCACCCCTCGTCACCTCGTGTATGGTCTGACGTCACTGAACCGGTTGCGGAAGCATAGTGGTGATGTCTCCGAGGTGAGGGGTGATTTACTTGAACCGATATCATAAGCACACATATTAACTTAAAATAAATACAATACAGGGTTTCGTCATTACAATCAGTATCATAGTTTACAACTAAGTTTATTACACAACTGACTTATTTAATTACTAGTGTTTGAAGTGCTGCCTCACCGAGTGTCACTGTCTCCCTGCAAAAAGATTTAAGTTTGAAACGTCAGCACAAAGCTGGTGAGATCGACAGTTCATTTTAAAACAATATGATATGATAAACATGTTCTCAAAAGGTCAGTTCCGGATAACCATGGGACCCGTATCTAGTTCCTTTCGGACGTCTAGTCTGTCTCAAGATATTACCCGTCGGTACATATCTTAGTGCCTCATTATCTTAATGTCTATCATACCATTAAGAAGTTCAGGAAACAGATAACAAACATTCACACAAGGGGAGATGCAATCCTCCCAGCGAATGGGGTGTCAACCAATAGTACTATCAATGTTTTCTGTTCGGCCACACATGGGTTCACTAGATACAGTTCAGAAATGAGGACTTTCAGTTCCATGATAGAGTTCAGTCTACAGGCAAAATCCCATGAAATCCCACAAAATCACATGAAATCACACAGATATCATTGATGCATATCATATGTTCAGACAACAGTTTATAGAGTTTCCCCGATGTTTATAAAAGATTAAAAATAAAAGGGGTTGTACGAAACTCACCTGATAATATAGGTGTAGCAGAGTATCACCAAACTGATAGTACAGAGATGATTTGCATTTAGTTATATTTAATAAGTTATTTATGTTCTAGTTTACTGATTAGATCTTTCTGAACGTTCAATGTCAAAGACATTGCTTAGTAAATCATCAACTCGATACTAATTATGTAATTAATTAATTTAATGTTATATCATACAATGTATGATAATGTAGGAACCTACATTGCATTAGATTCCTAATACAAAGTTGATGACACTCTTGATTAATCAGAATAATCCCAGATTAACCAAATAGTTAATGTTGTTGATTATGATACTGTAACAGTTTCTAGACAATTTAATGGCTTAGGAATGATAAATCCTTGTTGTTGATTACCCAAATATCATGAAATATCACAATGTAGCATCAAAATAGGAGAAATAACCAGATTTAACATACTAATCTGACTGTTATCACAAACATCAGATAATCATTCCAATGGGTATGTTAATGATTGTGATTAGTTTGAAACACTTGGATTTAACCTTGCATTTCAAGGATTAATCCAACTAATCACCTACATTGTTATAATCAAATGGATTAAACCATTATAATCATGGGTATGGTTTCATGAAAACCGGGCATTATAACGGATCAAAACAAGGATTTAACCATTAAAACTTCCTGTTCTTTGTTTATAATCAATCCTAGCCATCATCTAGGCAATAATCAACAATCCTAACTATGTCATTACGTTCAAAATCAAGATCTAATCAATCAAAATCAAACTAGAAGGTTTAAACGGATCATTACCTAATCAGACGGAGTTTTGCGGGTAAAATGACGATCAGAACTTGTAGAGACGATCCCTGGCACGATCGGTGACTTCTGGTGGCTTCAGATGTGAGTTTTGATAGTAAAAGTGTGTGTTTGTTCGCCTGAAAACGAAGCAGAAGCGAGGAGAAGAAAATAAAATCTTCTTGCATGAAATCTGATGAAATAGATCAAATCACTGCACCGCCACATCCGTCGCGTACCGCGACCAAAAGCCAAAAGGGACTTCGCGTACCGCGAAGATTTCCGGAGGAATCTTTGATATTTTGCAAGCATCGCGTACCGCGGAGGATTCTCAATTCCTCCATCGCGTACCACGATGGGTCCAGTCGACCAACACTTAGTAATTTTTCTTCATTTTTCGATTCCGGGCTATCCAGGACTCCGTTTTGTGCACGGTTTTCGTCCACGTTCATCATTTATCACCTACTATCATTCTGTAACAATTACAATTATTAAAGCAAAGTGGATTTCTAGAACGATCAAATGTGCTCACATCATTGATGACGTAAATTCTTGTTTGCAACTGTCACACATAAGAACACCAGATTTTTTTTTTTATTTTGACTAAGTCAACCTCTTGCCCTTTTGATATTTAAGTTCCCACTATTGACAAACTTAGTCCCTCTAGTTGTGTTATACTCATGATTTTTTTTTAACTTTTAACTAGCTTAACTATGTTAGTTACTAGATAATATAAATAATAAAAATTATTACCACATCATACCACTAGTTAAATATGTTTAACATGGTGCTAAACACCATTCATCAAAAGATTTCATTATTATATAATTATTATTGAAAATGGGTCGTTACAAATTCTCCCCTCCTTATAAAAGGTTTCGTCCTCGAAACCGCTTAATAATTCAAAAGCCAACTTTGCCCCTTTCTAATTTAATCCTTTTTCCATAAGGATTATTCTTTGTTCTACTAATACGTGTCTTATATAGACACGTCCCATAATATTTCAACTCTTCAAGGTTAAAATACTCAAATCCTTATACCACAAATATTTAACACACAATCACTCTAAAAATTATACATGCTTCACATATTTTAATGCTATATTCGTTTTCATTATTTGCACTTGATTTAACTATTCTTGGAAGTTTAATGTCATATAGATGATGTTAACAGGCACTATTTATCTGACAGTATCATAAATAGTTGTTAACATCAATATAACAATCAAACGACCATCAACAATTTTTATATGTATTCCTCGGGTGATTTTTAAGGTATGAAACCTACCTCACGAGATGTAAATACACTTTTCTAACTCATGATTATAGTATCACATACAGAATACACAATCATTTATATCATCATCCTTTTACTCAAGGATGTGTCAGTTTAACTTACATTTTTGACACATGAAGTTAAAACATAAAAGTTCTTTAAAACTTTCAAAATCAAGGATTTTTGAAAAATTCTTTATCATACACAACAAATAATCGCAACATGTATCAACACGCATTACTTTCATGTAAGGCACAAGCAACTTACACATCACGGCAATTGTATCCAAACAGTAAGTTTTTTAAAGTTAAAAGAAGAACACAAAATATTAGTTTGATAAAATTAAATCTCTTTGATACATAATATCCACTAATTAGTGACAATCAAATTCATCACTTGACAAACTGGTCCTTGACTGTGTATGGGGATACCAAAAGAGTACTTAGGAATGGATTGTAGTATTAACAAGGAAAAAAAATCAAGTTAGTGATTGGGCACTCAATGGAAAACATATCGGCACAAGTTTCTCATTTGGAACAGGAGCCAAAACATATATGTATATGGTGGAGCTCGATAAAACAATAATATGTAGCAGCACTATCATCCCACCCCAATCTATACGAATTAAAACTCGGTTTGAATTCGGATATATCTGAACAACCTGAATAAAGCTGAATTAAATTGTTTTAATTTTTTTGTTGTTTTGTGCATTTATTTTTTTCCTATATTTTGGTCAATAAAAGTAAACATTTTACAAGTTTAGATTCGTAACACAACATTTTGAAGTTCAAAATTAAAAAACAAACACAAATCTATAGTAACAAAACAGTCTAAGTAAGTTCCATGACTCACAAAAAAAATCCGAACAGCCCGAACAAACCGAACAACTCGAATTTAATAAGGGACGATTGTCTCGTAATCAAATTATTCGAATACTCGAATTACATAAAATCATATGTCCGAATCCGACCCGAATATCAAAATAATTTTTTTGGTTTTGGATTGATACAACCCGAATCAAGATTCGAATCGAGTTTTTTGGATTTCGGATATGATTCGGGTTTTAATTTTTTTCGGAGTTCAAATTTTTTAACAAACCTATTGGAAACTATACACTTCGATCGGCTGCTTAATTTTTTTTTTAAAGGAAGAGAGTCACATCGTTCTACCTTCAGTTATCTTGCTGTTGGTCACTAAGATCGATTCCTCGATCGCCAACCGTGAAGAAAATTTTACATGAAGAAACTATGAATTTAGTTGGGGTATTGAATTAATAATTGAATTTTATATAATATAGAATTATGGATTATGTTAATTTTTATCTCTAGTTATTTAATATTTATTTTATTTAGTCTCTTTTACACAAAGTAAAGAAGAAAAGATTGAGATGGTTTTACCACATAAAGAGAAAACAAATTACAGCACAAATATGGAGACTCTCACGCTAGAGGGGAAGAGGAGCAGAGGAATACCAAAGTAGGGTTGTAAACGAACCAAACGAACACGAACGAGCCATTGTTCGTGTTCGTTCGTTTAACTTTTACCTTGTTCACGAACGGTTCACGAACACTAACCGAACGAAAATTCTTGTTCTTGTTCGTTCAATAAGGAATTTAGGTTGTTCACGAATGCTAACGAACACATATTATTTATACAATATAAACCAACATTCTAAATTTCAAAGCATTGGAAATAATCATTTATAAATATATAAATTAAAATATTATAGTATTAAACTAAAAATAACTTAAATATTATGGTATTAAACTAAAAATTAAAAATTAAAAATATAAAACACATTTAATGAATAAATATAATAAATGAACTTAACCGAACATAAACGAACATGTTACCGAATGTTCACAAACACAAATGAACGAACACGACCTCTGTTCATGTTCGTTCTTTTAACTAAACGAACTTCCCGTCGTACGGTTCATAAACGGTTCGCTAAATGTTCGGTTCGTTTACAGCCTTACCAAAGTTTACATGAGAGGAACAGATTTGACATGATTTGTTGGATTTTAACATCACCAAGTACTTGATCAACAATAGAAGCTCTTGAAAAAAAATAGAATAACGTCTATGAAATTTTGGATTTATAATACTCTAGACTTTTTGAGGGATATATTGAGAGGCCCTGAGCCCCGTGAGTCCCCTCGGCTGGCAAAGCATCGAACACATAGTTCTTAACCAATATTTACATTATTATAGCAGCGGAAATTCAAGTAACGACATAAAATAATGTACAAATACTAAGCAAACATTAACACATAATCCACATCTCTAACAGTTCTATAATATAGCCGGTCTATGCCCGGGGTAGTCCCCAAAGTATGCCATGAGCCATCTTGCAATTCTTTCTCAAGCTATTCAACCTGATATGCATGTAAAACAAGTTAGCTATATGCTGGTGCGTTCTAATTTAAATTTTTAAATAAACCTTTATTCATTCATATTGTGACACCCCGCAATTTCCAGGTAGGACTTTATTCTAATTAAATGTTTATTTAATTAGCAATTGCATACGTGGCACTAGAATTGGTTTAATTTAATGTGACACGTGGCACGAAAGTACAAGCACAGACACACACCAGGATAATTTGAGGAATTATCAAGAAACTGCACACACGTGTCAGAAATCACGAACGTTGGTGAACGTCACATCATTTAGGCACAAAAACACTTCACGAGTCAATTATGATTAATAATTGACAATTTGAGTTCAAACGATGCCCAAACACGCGTTACAGTCGAGAAACGAGCCCGAAACATGAAAATAGGCTAATTGGGCTTGTTAGGAGAGTCAGGCAGTACGCCTGACCCCAATCCTTGACCCATGGCGCTACGTGCGAGAAATGACAGGGCGCCCCACAACCGGTCGCCTCGCGCGCTACGCCCGGAGCCAAGCATGCCCGCCAGGCAATCCGCCCGAGAGCCCAGAATCGCAAAAATCTTAAAAGGACCAACCAGAGACTTGATGCAACCATACCACTCATTACTCTCGAAACTACCAGCTAAAATCCGGCTCTACACTCTTCCTTTCCATCATTACAACCTCTGGAAGCCATTGTTGAGCCCTTGGAATCTCAAGTTTAAATAACTAAATCTTGGAGACCATAGGAGACTTGAAGAAGAAGATTGGTGGAGCTTGGAGATCATCACCACCGATTTGTTCATGTTGAACACCACTCTCCAGAAGGTTTCTAGAGCTGTTGCAGCATCATCTTGGTGTTACAAGGTCTTGAGAGGTAGTTCTATTGTCCATTTTACACATTCAACATACACAAACCCACATGCAAGGCTCAAAGCTTGCATGCACACACTAGATCTTCACATGCACGAATTTTCAGTGATTTAGATCTGGGTTTAATGATTTTACGACTGATATTGATGATCTATGATGGTTTGATGATGCATTTTGATGATCTCTGATGATGTGGGTATGTGTAATGCATGCTTTGTACTTAGATGATGGAAATAACAACATGCATGCATGATCTAAGGTTTGTTAGATGATTTTGGATGATCATATATGTTTATTTGTGTTGATGATGATGATGTGTTACATGATTTGATATTATTGAAATGGTCAAAAATGTGTTGTTTGAGATACTTGCCATAAATAGTAACTTTTATGTTGCAACATGATGATATGGATAGAACTATGAGCATGCATGTGTATAGATTTGTTATTTGAATGATAATATGATGTTATGATGCTAAGGAAATAGATTTGGGATTGATTTGTGGTTATTTTAGACCAAGTTACTATTTTTAGTAACTTTGGTGACCCGATTATTGCTAGATGATGATTTGGTCTATATGGATATGTTTAGATGATGATAAATGATATAATATGATGCTATTTGGTATAAAAATGGATTAGGAACACTTGGAATAATCATTTGATGAATATAGGTAGCCGGTGACGGCACGTTTCCTAAGCCGGAGCTTACGCATTCACTTTTCCCACAATCACTAAGGTGAGTTTACAGCCCCACTTTTACTCTTTAACTGTTTTGTTAAACTATGGGGTGAGAATACAATGCAATTGTTTTTAGATGTATGACTGGTATGTTGTAAAACAACTTTTGAGTGTAACTGTATCGCAACAGAAGTCCTCACACCCTTACCGTTAATTGTGTAACAAACGATTCGTTATTACGTAGTACTACTAGGTTTAACAAGCCCCACTCGGCGCCAATAGTGACTGGAGGTCACAACGAATGTAATATCGATCTAATGCTGGGTACCGCGATAACCCGGGGAGGCAAACAACAAGTCTAAGTTTCGGTAAGATGAACTGACACACTCGAGATCGTAGATCCAATAACTTAACATATCCAGTATATATCTGTTTATTGTTTTCAACTACTTAAACCTGTGAACTCACCAACTTTATGTTGACACATTTTAGGATGTATTCTCAGGTAATTGAACCTCACGAGCTAGGATGCACGTGGAGATGCACAAGAGAGTCTGCATGCATTTAGACTCTAATTTCTAGGCTTTTATTTCATTTGTTTGGTTTTGATACAAATTAATTCTGAAATTTCCTAGAAACTTACCATTAATCAAGTCAACTTAAGAATTTTCCATCGATACTAATCAAAGCTTTTATTTAGCCAGTAGTTTTATAATTCAATGACATAAAAATAAGTGATAAAGCTTGCGGTTTTTTGAAGTCTTATGTTTTAATCCCGATTCGGAGGGGTTTCATCATAATAGTGGGCTTCCTCCTTTTTTTTTTTGAACGGCCAACAAACTCATTTTATTAAATAAACATACATGAGGAATAAGAATACAGATCGGGACTAACAAATAGTTAGACCCGCACCACAAGTTACACACCCAAACTAGATAACTCAAAATTACACCATTGACCCCAAGTTAAAGAATTAAACTTAGCCCGATTACTCACCCATAAGAAACTAAGGACCTTTATCTCCTCCACAATGTTTTCCACCACAATAGGCTTTGTATTAAAAATAGATGCATTTCGGGTCTTCCAAACACACCAAATAGAAGTGGCCAACACCGCATGGAGGATTTTCTTCCACTTCTTAGATCCATTACCAAATCTCCTTTGATCCACTAAGTCTTGGATGCTAAAGAAAAAACAATGCCTTAATTTACACCATTTCGTGGTTTCATCCAAAACAGATTGCGTCACTCTACACGACAAAAATATATGCTCGGCCGATTCGTCATGTTCTTTACAAAAAACACACCAATAAGAATCCAATTGTATTCTTCTTTTAACCAAAGCTTGCTTTGTTGGCAATCTGTCTAATTCGGCTCGCCATGCAAGGAAATTAACTTTCTTTGGGACCCAATTATTCCATAAATAAGTTTGCATCATGTTCTGATTTGGTTGGTAAAAGGCACGAAGGGCATCTTTTATACATCTAACAGTGAATTCATTTCCACTACCGATATTCCAAATCCATCTATCCTCACCCAAATTGAATTTCACCTCTATGATAATATTAGTAAGAGTAATAAGTTGATGTTGCTCATACTTTGAAAACGCCTGTGTAGTCCATTGGAAATGCAATGTTATATTGTTGCCCAGCCTTTAGAGGATTCAAGTGAGAATAATTCTGGAAATCTCTGACATAACGGTTCCGTGCCCATCCATGTATCAATCCAAAATATAATTTCAGCCCCCCTTCCAGGCACCCCAATTATAGCTTTGCAAATGTTTACCCCTGCTTCCATTAGATCCATGGTATTCCTCCATATTGCTTTCCAAGGGCCCGACGTCGATAGCTTAATCGAGATGAAACACCAGGACCTAGAATTTTGATGGGATTCCCAAATTACTTTTCTCCAAAGTCCCATTTTATCACTCTTAAAACGCCACCACCATTTAGCCAATAAAGGCATATTAGCGGTTTTTAGGGAGCCCAGGCCTAAGCCCCCTCGATCTTTAGGCAATACCACCTTATTCAAAGCGATCCAATTAAGCTTTCTGTTGTCCTCGGCACCACCCCATAGAAATGACCTTCGCAATTTTTCTAAAGTATCAATCACCTGTAACGGAGCTTTATAAATAGAGAAATAATATGTGATACGTTTGATGTATGTGATATGTTTGATGTATGATTTTTATTATTGGGCTTGCTAAATTTAACGCTACATTTATTATAAACCATGGTTTTCCTCAAGTCAAAACTTTAGACAAATCAACCCTTAAATGAAATACAAATGCTTATCTACAAAGAGCATTTCAACGGTGGAAAATTAGCTTAATCAAGGGGATAAAACCAACTATATAAAGCCTTTGATATCAGTCATATTGAATCATCTAAACATGGAGAGTGAACTGGCCAGACAATGGAACTCCGACCCGAAACCCAAAACCCGATTAGGGATCTTTGGTCTTCTCAGAGAGTCGTTCAGAACCATCAACAGAAACATGAAACCAATGCTTCCAGTTCTAGTTCTTGTGTTTCTGTTATATTCACACTTACAGTTTGCTCAGATTCACTTACTAGAGACACAGGGTAAAGATCTAGAATCACAACTTGAAAAAAGTCCAAAATTGTTTCAAAATTTTGGCAACAATGATATACATCAAACTCAATATAGTGATGCATGAAACGTTTTCAGGGATGCCATGCTGGTGAATCTTTTTGTCTTGGCCCTCTCGGCCTTGTATTTGATTATCTCCCTAGTTTTCTTGGTTGCCACTGTTTCTTCATCGTCTGAAGCGTACACCACAAAGGTCCAGAACTTTACAGAAGTGATCATCAAGTTAAAAAAATCTTGGAAGAAGCCAATTGTCACTAGTTTTTACATGGTTTTGTTCACTATGGGATTTTTCTTTGTGTGTTTTTTTTTTGTGTTGGAATGGTCTCTATCTTGGCTGCTGGATCATGGGCTTATGTGTCATATGGAGTTGTTGGCCTGATTGTCGCGTATTTATGGATTTACATTAGTGCCCTTTGTATGATGAGTCTGGTGGTATCGGTTTTGGAAGACACTAGTGGTCTGGGTGCGATATTTAGAGCTAGAGAGCTGATGAAAGGTGAAAAGGTAAAAACTTCACTGCTTGTGGTGCTTTTTTATGTTGCATATGGTGTTATCTATTGGATGACAAGTGCTATCGTAAGCCAGAATCTTGAACAATGGTCGCAAATGGTGATCTCAATCGCTATCACCAACGGTCTGCTATGTGCCTTGAAACTCTTTTCATTTGTGGTATTTACTATATTCTACCATGAACAGAAAGAGAGTTGTGACGAGAAAGTTGCAAAAACCATTTATCTACCTGTTGCTGGTGATGAAGTTTAGTGTTGTCTTGATTCTTTCCTACAAAATACATGTATACGTTTATTACATCTCTAAGTATGTGGTTGTGGCTATGATTCCTTTAATTTTTGTATGTCTTTGATTGTGTATTTGTGTTTGTTTGGTGTTAGAGTACGTTAAGGATCATTTTGCAAACATAGTCTCATTCTTAAGTGATTGAGATAAGATTTGCTTATATTTCACATTCCCTAGATCCTGCAAACAACTTGATTATTAATGACGTTTTACTGGATATGATTGTTGTTGTTCTTAGCTTTCCTAGAATAAATATGTTAATAAAATGTTAAAATGAAGTTATCTATTTTTTTCCTTTTGTAATATGAACCTACGTGTAAATGTGTAATGGAGGTCATCAAGATATGATTGCCCTTGGTTGTGCCACCTAATGACCACTATGCAGCCCGCATGACTAGGGTCTGACCAGTCTCTTGTGACCATGGTCAAGAGTGAAGCTCGCATGATGGTGCATGTGTTGGATCGATTCCTTTGATTCAGATTTAAACATGAACATGAAAACAATAATGAAATAGAGATTAGATGAAACCTGTGAATCCAGTGAATGCGTTGTTGATTCCAGACATGATTTCTTGAGATGACGATCCGCTCGGGTTTCCGTTTAGGGTGTATGGTGAGGATGGAGTTAGGGGAGATGAGATGGCTCTAGGTAGGCTCACGAATTCTCTAAGGGCCATATTGTAAATATTTAGTCTAACATTCAAATAATTATCTATCTACTAGGGGTAATTAAGTAATTGATCTATTTAGTTAAATAATCATAAGGGCCATATTGTAAATATTTAGTCTGACATTCTCCCACTTGACCAAGTGATTATTTATTATGAGCATTAAATAAGTCTGCAGATTAATAATACTCATTTTAGTTCTAAATTGAAATCATAGCAGAGAAATACAGTCATTGAATCAGTTATTCAATTCAAGACCCCCATTAATCATACTACAATACAAATTTAAAACTTAAGTTAGGATCAATTAACAAGTAAGCCCTTTAACGAATGATTTGTGTTGTTAGTGTCTATATGTCATTAGGCATGCATAAACATATATTTAGAGACAAACAAATCAAATAAGTGAGGAAATTTCATTAATCATAAGTAAGTACATTATGCAATAAGGTCTTTACATAAGCCCATCTTCGAAACATGTTCTTCGAATATCTTACGAGGGAGACCTTTAGTCATCGGATCCGCAAGCATAACTTTAGTACTTATATACTCAATACAAAGATTATTTTCCTCAACTCGCTCGCGAACGAACAAGTACTTTGTATCAAGATACAAACCAGCACCGGTCGAACTGTTACTGTTCGAGAAGTTAACGGCTGCTGAGTTATCACAGTAAAGCTTCAATGGTCTAGAGATGGAATTAACGAATTTGAGTCCAGCGATAAGGTTTTTCAACAACATTCCATAACAGGTTGCATTGTACACTGCAACATATTCAGCCATCATAGTTGAAATTGTTGTCAGCTGCTGCTTATGACTCTTCCATGAGATCGGTCCGCCTGCTAACATAAAGATGTACCCGAAGTGGATTTCTTGTCATCTTTGCATTTAGCAAAGTCAGAATCAGAATAACCAACCACTTCCAAATTATCACTTCTTCTATAAGTCAGTTTGAGGTACTTTGTCCCTTGAAGATATCTAAGTACTTTCTTAGCTGCTTTCCAGTGATCAAGGCCAGGATTAGTCTGTTAACGGCCAAGCATTCCAGTAATGTAAGCGATATCAGGACGAGTACAGACTTGAGCATACATAAGGCTCCCGACTACTAATGCGTAAGGTATCATTCTTATTTGCGCCTTTTCAGCCTCAGTCTTCGGACACTGAAATGAACCGAAGACATCTCCTTTAACTACTGGAGCTACAGAGGGAGAACAGTGTTTCATGTTGTAGCGTGTGAGGACCCGATCAATGTAAGCCTTCTGAGATAAACCAAAAAGTCTATTGACTCTATCTCGGTGTATTTCGATGCCAATAACGTAAGAGGCCTCTCCAAGATCCTTCATGTCGAAATTATGCGAAAGTAAGCGCTTCGACTCATGCAACATATCTAAGCTATTACTTGCCAGAAGGATGTCATCGACATAAAGGACAAGTGTAGTAAAGTTGCTCTCACTCATCTTGAGGTAGGTGCATTGATCCACTTGATTCTTTAGGAAACCGTGATTCTTCATCACTTCATCAAATTTGAGATACCATTGACGTGAGGCTTGCTTCAACCCGTATATGGATTTCCTTAGCTTGCAGACTAAATGCTCTTGACCTTCAGGCTTGAAGCCCTCAGGCTGTTTCATGAACACGTCTTCATACAAGTCGCCGTTTAGGAAAGCAGTTTTGACGTCCATCTGATGCAGCTCTAAATCAAAATGAGCTACGAGGGCCATCACGATCCTTAAGGAATCTTTACGAGAGACAGGAGAGAAGGTCTCTTGATAGTCAATTCCCTCTTTCTGAGTGAAGCCTTTTGCAACCAATCTTGCTTTGAAGCGTTCAATGTTCCCATTCGGATCCAGTTTTGTTTTGAACACCCATTTAAATCCTACGGGTTTTAATCCGTTGGGTAGTTCTACCAAATCCCAAACATCGTTTTTCTTCATGGAATCAAGCTCATCAGTCACAGCTATCTTCCATTCAGAAGATTGATCACTAGTAATGACTTCATGATAAGAGGTAGGATCAGTAAACTTTCCGGCATCCATTTTAGCTTCAGTCAGGTAGGTTACATAATCATCAAAGTTAGTAGGCACTTTAGGCCTAGATGACCTCCTGAGCTTATTAGCGGGTTCAGCATGGTTGGTATTGTGTTGATGTTGATCAGATGAGGTGCCTTCATTCTCGGTAACGTTTGGAGCAGTAGTGAGTCCTGATTGTGTCGGAGTAGGTGCAGTGAAGTTTGGAGTAGTATGGTGTACAAGAGGAGTAATCGGAGGTAAGTTAGTCGACGAGTGTCTCCCCCCGCGTCTTGTACTTCTTGCAAATCGGAGTCAGGATTTTCGCTGCTCCCACTGACCTTTGAATCCTCAAGGAAATGAGCATGCTTTGTTTCTACAATTCGAGTGACATGGGTAGGACAATAGAATCTATAACCCTTTGAGTGATCGGGATACCCGATGAAGTAACATGTAACAGTTTTTATGTCAAGCTTCTTTAAGAAGGGATTATAGAGTTTAGCTTCGGCAAGACAACCCCATACTTTCATATATCTAAGACTCGATTTCCTTCCTGTCCAAAGTTCATAAGGAGTTTTAGGGACAGATTTGGAAGGAACTCTATTGAGTATATGAACTGTTGTCTTTAAGGCCTCGGTCCAGAGGAATGAGGGTAAATCTGAGTTGGCTAACATACTGCGCACCATGTTCATTAAGATTCTATTTCTCCTTTCAGCAACACCATTTTGTTGAGGAGTACCGAGCATGGTGTACTGGTTCACGATCCCCTGGCCTTTACAAAACTCATAAAATGGACCAGGAGCCTGACCCACATCAGTATGTCTACCATAATATTCACCTCCTCTATCTGATCTCACAACTTTTATTTTAAGATTTAGTTGATTTTCAACTTCAGTTTTATAATCTTTAAAAGTTGTAAGTGATTCAGATTTGTCCTTTATTAGATACAAGTACATGTAACGAGAATAATCATCAATAAAAGTGATAAAAGAAGTATGTCCAGTTATTCCAGCAATGGTGTAAGGGCAACTAATATCGGTGTGAATAATTTCTAATAAATTAGAACTCCTAGTGGCACCTTTCTTAGTTGTTGTTGTCATTTTGCCTTTAAGGCATTTGACACATGTTCCAAAATCAGTGAAATCAAGAGAAGGTAAAACTTCATCCTTCACGAGTCGAGATAAGCGATCTCGTGAGATGTGGCCTAAACGTTGATGCCACAACATGGATGAAGTTTCTAAGTCTCTTTTCCTTTTAGTCTTTGTTGAGTTCTCATTAATGTTATATGACAACAAGGACTTAGAGAAATCATCATCTAGTTCTAACTTATAGAGACCACCATCCAAAAGACCAGTACGAAATACTTGAGAATTAGAACTAATAGTAAGTCTGCCATTACCATGAGAAACATAAAAACCATCCATGTCTAACTTTGGTCCTAATACAAGATTCCTAGAAATTTCAGAAATATATAAGGTATCATAAAGTTTAATACATAGACCGGTTTTCATTATTAATTCCAAGGTTCCCACGACAGCAACAGATAGTTCCTTTCCATCCCCAAGCTTAAGGGTTCTATGGTTTCTTTCCAGCCTCCGGATTGTAAGGAATCCCTGAGTAGAATTGGTCACATGAACCATAGAACCAGAGTCAAACCACCATATATTAGTTGGAACATTTAAATTAAAGGACTCAATTATCATATTAAGATGATTACCTCTCTTAGCCAGCCATTCCTTGAAGTCAGGGCAATCTTTCTGCTTATGTCCTACCTTTCGGCAGAACTTGCAGTAAGGCTTGCCATTGGAATTGTTAGAGCTGGAAGATGCACCTGCATTGGACTTAGGGACTTTAGAAGCTTCCCTGTGAGTATTGTTCTTCCTTTTCTTCGAACCAGTAGCCATCAGGTAAGCAACATTAGGTTTTTCCAGCTTCTGACGCTCTTCCTCTTGTACGCACATGGCAATCAACTCATTCATCAACCACTTCTCTACTGAGTGTTGTAGTTGATCTTGAAAGCCTCATAAGATGCAGGAAGAGAAGTCATGATGAAGTGGACTAAGAAACCGTCACCGATCTCCATGTCTAATCCCTTAAGTTTACGGGCCATGTCGTTCATCATCATGATGTGCTCACGAATGCCACTGACTCCGTCATATTTTGTAGACACCAGTTTCATAATCAGGGTGCTAGCATGCGCCTTGGAGGTTCCTTTGAATTGCTCCTCCACAGAAGTAAGATAAGCCTTGGCGTTAGCCAAATCAGGAATTGCTCCTCTGATGATTGGGCTAATTGAGTTCTTGATAAACATGAGAGCCATCCAATTAGCCATCTCCCATTTCTCATACAGCAACTTAGCTTCAACAGTGCTCTTATCAGTGAAGGCAGGAGGTGCAGGCTCTCTCAGTGCGTAGTCGAACTCCGTGATCCCAAGAGTCAGCATCAGCGAATCTTTCCAAGCAGAGTAGTTCGCACCGATAAGGGTCTCAATTCCCATATTGGGAGCTGTGGATTAGATTAGATGAGGAAGAGTAATATACTAAGGCTATAGAAGAACTTAGAGTGATCTATGAGGTAACTTAGATCTAAGGCAGGCATATATAAGGACCATTATAGTAATGAAGCTATGATAAGGAGTCTATTATAACATCAAATTAATAGACTAGATTAGGTTCTACTTAAACAAATGGGTTTCACTTTGGTTAATAACCATTCATATAAGTATTATGAACAATTTAGTTAGAAAATAAGAATGTGCATTAGGAATGTATCACATCACCTTTGGGCAGAAGTGAGACATTTATAAGCATTATGCGCATGTTAAGTTTGCAAACATATATGTAACACATCACCTTTGGGCAGAAGTGAAACATACATGCTTTAAGGCCAAATGATGTCATGTGAATATCTAATGTTTAAGGATACACACAAGTAAGTGACAATGCTTAATAAGACTCAAATAATAAGATGTAACACATCATGCACCTTTGGGCAGTAGCGAAACACTTGTAATTAAGTTTAAGCAAATTTTTTGTATTGTAAGGTTTTGTAAAACATAATAGTTTAAGGTTTTAGCAAAACTATTTAGTTTATCTCTTAGCCCCCTGATTCGCGGATCGAACTCCGCAGTGAGTTCGCTGGGGTTCGGGGCGGGGCCCCGAAATTTTTTTTGGTTAAGTGTTCGTACACGAAATTTGTAAAGTTTCCGAAGTTAGTAATGTACTCGAAAATAGTAATGTTCTCGAAAATGGTAGTGTATTCGAAAATAGTTATGTACTCGAAAATACTCATGTATTCGAAAATGGTTATGTACTCAAAATATCGAGTACTTTCAAATTTTCGAGTACTTAGATTTCGAGTACTCTTAGATTTCGAGTACTCTTAGATTTCGAGTACACTTAAGTTTCATGAACTTCAAATTTCGAGTACAATTAAATTTCATGAGCTCTAAATTTCGAGTACAATTAAATTTTGTGAACTCTAAATTTCGAGTACACTTAAATTTCGTGAGCTCTAAATTTCGAGTACACTAAGATTAAAAGTAATTTCTAGTACTTTAAATTTCGAGTATTTTAAAATTCGACTACTCAAAATTTCGAGTACATATAATTTCGAGTACAAACAAATTCGAGTACTCTTAAAAACGTGTATGTTAATTTCGAATACGTTTACGTCCGAAAATTTTTAGGTTTACGAAAAACGCACCAGATTCACGTTTTTACGAAAAACGAACCAGTTTTAAGGTTTTCTGGAAAAAACGACCAGTTTTCGTACTCGTTTTTTGAAACGTTTTTGGATTTTGTATAGAAAAACGTTTTGGATTTTGTATCAATTTCGCGATTAGGAATCGATTAAACAACATATCTCTCTGATACCACATGTTGGATCGATTACTTTGATTCAGATTTAAACATGAACACGAAAACAATAATGAAATAGAGATTAGATGAAGCCTGTGAATCCAGTGAATGCGTTGTTGATTCAGACATGATTTCTTGAGATGACGATCCGCTCGGGTTCCCGTTTAGGGTGTATGGTGAGGATGGAGTTAGGAGAGATGAGATGGCTCTAGGTAGGCTCACGAATTCTCTAAGAGATTAGGAGAATTTGTTTTGTGATGTTTAGAGAGTGTAACCTTAATTATGAGCCAATTAGTCTCTATTTATATACACTTAAGGGAAAACCCTAATTAGGATAAATAAGGATAATTACGTCCATCAAATAATTATTTATCTAGTAGGGGTAATTAAGTAATTGATTTATTTAGTTAAATAATCATAAGGGCCATATTGTAAATATTTAGTCTAACAGCATGTTCTAATGCAAAAGTAGTTGTTGCACATGTAAAACCCCCCGTTAAAATTAATATTGTCAGGCTCCCTTCAAGTCCACCATTACCATATAAAGTGACTTACGAGTGATGAAAGTGATCTCTTATGTGACACATACATGGCGCTTGCGTGACTTCAGTCAAACCCTCATCGATCCTACCATTACATATAACGTGAGTGTATGATTTCATTTCATAACGACAAGTATGTAAGTAATATTACATGCAATATACCTCAATTATAGAATAGCTTATCATGGCTAGCCAATGTCGTTATTTTACTATTCTTAACATCCCCATATTTATATCAATAATTAGAGGATGCCATTGTTTTATATATATGTATTGTAATCTCTCAAATCAATTGAAGCTTTGAATTCATATATAATCCACAAATGGTATCAGCCTAAAATATCGATCCCACACCATTATAGGTGCAAAGTTTGGATATCAGAAGACATCAAAGACACATTCAATTCGGACCAGTGTTGTAAAACTCGGCCTACTTGGCCCTCGGCGAGTACTCGGAACTCGGACCTTGGCCGAACCGATTTTCTCCTACTCGGCCAGACCAACTCGGACTCGGTCAAACTCGGTCCAACTCGGGCCTACTCGGACCAACTCGGCCAAAAAAACTCGGTCAAACTCGGAAAAAATGGTCAAACTCGGACCAACTCGGTCAAACTCGGCCAACTCGGACCTACTCGGCCAACTCGGACCAACTCGGTTTTTCGCTATTTTTTACCAATTTTCCCTGTTTTTCACTAGTTTTCATTGTTTTTCACCAATTAGTGTTTTATTTTCCCTATATATATTTAATTTCTATTGATATTCACTATATATGTTATATATACTAGTAAACATATGATATTTGATATATATATAATTTTTTAAAAATTATTTTTTTTATCATTTACCGTATCCGAGTACTCCCCGCCTAGGCCGAGTACTCGCAACTCCCCAGTCGACCGACCTGGTAGCGCATAGCGATTTCTCCAACCATGATTCGGACAATTAGAAAACTCAAATGACGATTTTACAAACAAGTTCCCCGATGTCCCTGACCTAAACGAATACTTACACCAACATGATCGGCATGTATAGGGAAGAAGGATGTTGAATTATCGACCACATACAGAAGAAAGTTAGTTGACATAGTTGAAGAAAACAAAACAATGAAGATCAAGAAAGAAGAAAATAAAAAACTTCGAATGAAGATCGCCAAAACCATATTAAAAAGAGTAGAAGCGACATATGTCATGGTCCATGAACAAGAGAGACGAACTGACTAGAACAAATGGACTAAGACCTTGCAACGTTTCTCCAACTGCATGACGGCACTACAGAACCATACTTGCAACTAATCCTACAATGCAAATGACAAACAACTGTTAAACATGGTTTGCTTTTGTGATTTTTAAGTTCTATATTTTATTTGTAGATTTTTTTTTATTTTGTTTATTCTGTTTTGTTTTATTTTTTATTTTAGGTTGCAAAAATAAATTTTTGATTGTCTTTTTATTTTTTTAGTTAGTGAAATTGTGTTTTGGAAGTTTTTTAAGTTGAGGGATATTTAAAGTAATATATATATATATATATATATATATAGGATGTGGATCAAAACATAACCCTTCCTTATCGCGTTAACCGTATAACCCTTTCCAACTAATAAGAGCATGCCACGTGTACAATACTATATCAATATATGAAGGGTATAAATGTCATTTTGATTTAATATTTTATCAGATAAACCATACTCATTTTGAATGAGCAGGTTTCTTTAGTGAGCCATGCTTTTTACTGATTTTGATTAATATACCCCCCTCCATCTGGTACACATAAAGCCATTATCATCTTCCCCATCATCTCTTTCTTTCATACGCAGATTTTTCTTCACCTTCAATCCCATTTTTTTTGAAAGAGCAGGTTCCTTCACTTATATATTACTATTGTTTACCATCTCTTTCTTTTACACGCATACATTTCTTCACCTTCAACCGCATTTTTTTTTGAATGAGCAGGTTTCTTCACTTATATGTTACTATTGTTTGATCAAAAAAAATGGGTGGAGGTGATCAGCCATTGATATTAACCAACTGTTCTTTGGAGGAGACGACCAATTTATTATCTCCTGTTGTACGCGAAGAACAACCAGAGCCTCTAGATGTTGATAACTTCGGCATACTAACAGATGATTCTCCTCTGCGTTATATTGGTTTCGATCAGCAAGGTATGTTAGGTGTTTGATATTGGTATTTGGTGATTTTAAGTTGTTCTCCCCCTGGTTGAATCTGGGAAAAAAATTTCACAAAAACTAAAGACTACAATTAAGTCAATAAGATTTTTAACACACAATCATTATGCAGTACTGTAGCACATCGGTTAACAAGTTGTCATTAAGATTATTTACCATAAAAGTTCTACTTTACATGTGTGTGTTTTAGCATCTTTTAAACACAAAGTTCTACATATATAAAAACTTCCGAATTTGTTTGTAACCACATTTTTTTGCCCTGATTTTGTATTATTTGACTTTCATAAACTTACATCTATTTCACTGATAATGGGTTTATATTTACAAGGATTAGATGGATGTACTTTTTAATATGATTTTGCAGATATATCTTTTTGTTACCTTTATTGAATTGTCATGTCCTTTCTTCAATACACCATACTTTGTCACATGATTATGGAAGAAGTGAATTATAACATTACTTTAATTCACTTTTTTTCTATAGAATTATCAGACACCTTTATTGTTCTAGTTATCATCTTTTTTGTTGCTTACTACTACTTAGTAATTACAACATGGTTTATCCTAACACAATAAAATAATCCGGATCTTTAAAAAATGTTTCTTAAAAAATTAAAGACTACAAGTTGTCATTAATATTATTACCATAAAAACCATGTGTTTGATAACTTACTACATTATGTCACTGTTTATAGTTACATTGAGAGAATGTAATATTGAGTTACAGGAAATTACATTAATGTTTTTTGTTCATACATGCAAATGTAAGTTACATTATCTTTCATTAATGTGTTAATTACAATAATATAAAAAAAGTAGTATTAAATTACATCTACTTTGCATTGATGTGTTTTAGCATGTTTTAAACACAAAGTTCTAAGATAAAAACTTCCGAATTATTTTGTAACCACATTGTCTGCCCTAATTATGTAATATTTTGACTTACATAAAATTACATTTTTTAACCACATTTTCTGGTCAATGAGTATATTGTTTTGTTGTTTTATTTTAGGTTGTCATAGTAGCTTGGTATACCAAACCCCTAATGGTAGTCGATACCGGTGCCCTGACGTTAGCTCTGATTTGAAGCCTGTAGTTGGAAAGATTTATTTATCTTGGGATGAAGTTTACAAGATGTATGAAACATATGGAGAGATGTCTGGTTTTCAGATTCGTGTTGCTGGGTATAAAAAGTGGAAAGGAGAAATAACTCATAGGGTTTTGGTATGTAACAAAGCAGGTAAACCTAGGGGCAAAATGATTGATTCAGTCCATCCTGCTTCAATGTTTGGAGCTCGATCTAGTTGCTTTAAAGTTACTGGTTGTAAGGCACTTATTAGATTGAGAGGCATAAAAGGAACTACTAATTATGAGTTATATGAATTTTCTGAAAATCACAATCATGAGTTAGTTTCTTCTGAAAACATGGATCTAACCCGTAAAGGGAAGCATCTTAATTTTGATGACCTGCACTTTGTTCATGCAATGAGTTTAAACAGGGTGGGTGCAACTGTAGCACATCGGTTACAAACTTCCTTGAAAGGTGGTCACCACAACATGCGTGGCACTCGGAATTCCTACAAGAATGTCAGTCGTGATATTAGAATGTTCATTGGAGAGCGTGACGTGCAGCTGGTATTGAAGAAGCTAGAGGACCGTGCCAAAAACCTTCACAATTTTTCATTTGAAGTATATCATTTTGAAGGTGTTTTGCAGGCTATTTTTTGGGCTGATGATGTTTCAAAACTTAGTTACCAGTTGTTTGAGGATGTTATAGCCTTTGATGCCACCTATTCGACGAACAAGTAAGCTTCTATACTATGTTTATTGTATATTTTTTGTATAGTCAGTTGAATGTATATTAACTGTAAAATTATAAACTTACAACAGGTATAACATGATTTTTGTCCCCTTTACGGGTGTTGATAACCACAAAAGATGCGTCACCTTTGGGGCAGGTCTTATTCACAACGAGACAGTTGAATCGTATTGTTGGCTTCTTGAGGCTTTTTTGAAGATTCATGTTAAACATCCTCGATTAGTCTTGTCAGATCAAGACCCTGCAATGAGGATTGCCGTCCCAAATGTTTTTACTAAATCTATGCATCGTTTTTGCATGTGGCATATCATGAAAAAATTGCCATCTAAGGTATTTTTTTTAAGTATATTTTATGATACTTATGATTATATAGACATGGTAGACCTAAGTTTATGTTAATTTACATCAACTTACATCAAGTTACAGTGATATCGTTAGTAATATTTTAGTTAATTACATCAACTTACATCAACTTAGTATTGTATGAATACAACAAGTAATATTTTAGTTAATTACATCAACTTACATCAACGTAGTATTAGTATGAATTCTATAAGTAATATTTTTGTTATTTACATCAACTTACATTTATATCACAATATTGTATATTTTTAATTTACATCAACTTAATTTTTGTTGATCTGTATTTTTAGGTATCTGGCGATTTGATTAATAATTCTAATATACGGTCAAGATTACATAAGTTAGTTTGGAATGTTTACATTTCTACTGCTACTTTTGAAGAAAAATGGCATAATCTGATGGCTGAGTATGCACTTGAAAACCACATTTGGTTAAATGAAATGTTTTCTATTCGTGAACTTTGGGTGCCTTGTTATTTCCGTGACATTCCCATGTGTTGTCTTATGAAGACTACATCTCGTTGCGAGAGTTCTAACTCAATGTTTAAGGTTACATCTGGTAGCACCAACACACTTGTTCAATTTCTGATGTGTTTTGACACCGCTATAGACAATCAGAGGTACAATCAAAGGGTGGTAGATTTCAAATCAAAGAGTACCACATGTGTTTTCAAAACAGGATTAGAATTGGAAGTTCATGCTGCTAACATTTACACACAAACAATTTTCAAAGATGTTCAAAAAGAGATATATAAGTGCATGATAAATTGTTTTATCACTAATGTTGATTTGGTTGAAAATTTCAAAGTGTTCACAGTTTCACACATGGACAACAGGAGTGACTTTGTCAACCATTTTAAGGTATTATATTTTTACCCTCATTAATTGCTCTACATAATCAATAAACCTGTAGTCAACATGTTATTTTAATGACTTTATTTTTATAATTGCAGGTTTCTGTTCATATGCTAGAGCATTCATATGAATGTTCCTGTATGGGATTCACTCGTGTTGGTTATCTATGTCGTCATATATTCTGTGTGTTTAGACTGCACCAAATAAAAAACATCCCTGATCGTTACATTTCAAACCGTTGGAGGAAATTGAGTCTACCAAGCCGTGTTTATAGCATTTCCCAAAGGCTTAGTGTTGATAATTCAGAAGTTTCGGTTCTGAGGAATGAAGTGGCTGACTGTCTTAATGAATGTGTGGATCATTTGGCATTTAATGTGGATGGACTTTCCTCTTTTCACCAAAAGATGAAGGATTTGAAGAGGGAATTAGTTGACAATTTTCCAGCTTCATCAACTTCAAAAAAAAAACAATGTGTTATTGAACATTTGGTTGGCCAACATGATGAAGAAACTATAGACCTGTTACCTCCTCATGGCATTCGTAACAAGGGATGTGGTACGAATAGGCGTTTAGTTGGACCCGGAGAGAAGGCTATTGAGAATTCGAAAAAGAATCCGAGAATGTGTCGTTCATGCAATCAGTTAACCTTCCATGATTCTCGGAATTGCAAAAAGAAACCAGGTGTGGGGGAATCAACATCTGAAAAGTAGGTTTTCTACCGACGACCTATGTTTTTTTGGTTTGCCATGAAACGATTTTTGTGAACCTAAAATATTAAATAATATTTTAAAGAAAATATTACATAATATTTTAAACTAAAATATTACATAATATTTTTAACTAAAATATTACATAATATTTTATGGTATGTTGGTTATTGGAATTAACCACTTTTTTGTTAATGTTTCTGTAAGATAGTGTCACATGTGTGTAATTTTTTGATGTGATTGTAGGATTTTAGTCCTGCGTATATTAGAATGTATCGCTATAAGCGTTTTACGTTTCATTGGGCAAATACTAATGTAATTGACTATACGAACAACTTACAAACGATGTATGTATTTTTGGTGACATCATTAATGTAATTTGTTGTACTTACAACTTACAAACCATTTGTATTAAATTTCTCCCGCTTACAGTTTTGAAATGTAATCTTCAGTTACAGGGACCTACACTAATGTTTTGAATACAAGCAAGGTAACTTATAGTAACTTACATTAATGTGTAAAACACAATAATGAATAAAATGTAGTATTTAATTACATCTGCTTACACTTTGTGTGTATGCATGTTTTAAACACAAAGTTCTACATAGAAAAAAAAGTTGCAGCTCTCTTTCGGTGTTAATAAGTTAATTTTAATTAAATACTACATTGTGTTTTTTAGAAAGTAGCGCTATAAGCGTTTTACGTTTCATGGTTCAAATACTATTGTATTTACTGTAAGAACACCTACAGATGATGTTTTTATTTATGGTGATATCATTAATTTAAAGTAGTATTAGACGCATTCTAGTCTTATTTCGTAAGCATTAATTTACCCTGTGGATGAACTTACTTATAGTTACCCGTTAGAAAATTTAATATTCACTTACAGTAAATTACACCGAGTCTTTTGTTAATACATGGAAATAAACTTAATATGAAATTACATCTACTTATTGGTTTAAACCACTTACTTGTTAACCATGTTTTAAACAAAAAGTTCTACATTAAAAAAAAGGTGCAGCTACAAAGTTCTATGTACAAAAAAGTGCAGCTACTTATTTGTTGACCTTTTTTGTGATGTTTTATCAAATGAAAACATACACTTTCTTAAAAGGACTACTAGATACTGTACTTTTAATATTATTTTTTAGCTATACCTATTGTGTACTTTATTGAAATGGCATGTCCATAAAAGTGCCTTACCCTACCATAAGTACAAGAAGTACATTTCAGTATTATTTTTCTATTCCTAATCTCAACTACTTTATGTCAATGTCATACAACTTTTTCTAATTTTTTTGTCTTATGTGAAATGATAATAAAACAATTCTATTATAATAGTACTTTCAGAATTGACCTTTAAGTTCGAAAAACACTTCCTTTCCAAAAGGTTACGCCATCCTACCACGTCAGTTATACAAAAAAATTTATTGACTGTCTGCAAGAGAAAATGTAAGTAGATGTAACTGTATGCTAAATAATTATACATGAAACTACAATGACACTATTTTTTTCTAATCAGAAACCTACATAGAATACTCTATATACATACGTAACATTAAAAGCTTCCAACACACATATGTTCCAAAAGTTTACACCATCCAAAGTCTATTCAAGATCAGTACAAATTAACCAAACATTAACACGTGTTTTTGAATTGTTTTACAAACCAACCTTAGCTAACAATTTTTGCTTCTGGACATTTATATCCGAGAGTAAAATCCTGCATGCATATTTCTTACGAAGAGTTTGAATTTGACTTCTTACCTGCTTTTCTGACGTCTTAAACCCGCAATCAAAATTCCTACAGTGGCTACCCATGAACATCTCCATATGTCTCATCACAAATATACCACAATCAGTGATATTTCCTATTGTAGCCCACTGTAAATCAACCCTTGTCACTTTCTGCATAGATATTTTATCTGCTCTAGGATGTTGGAATTTCTCTAAATACCTGACAAACATATGTTTCTGCAAAATTTATTAGACTTAAATTAGTTACTGTGATTTGTTTAAATAAATATAAATTCTTTTGGCATCTTCTTACCACTTTATATGGGGTATCCTTTTTGTAGTAGTATGTATCATCTTTAATCGTCTCTATCCATATTATCTAGTAAATAGATACCTGGATTTTTCAGATCAAATGCCATCACATAGAAGTGATCGTTTTCAAGCAGAGGAATTATCACTATATCGTAGCTTTTTAAAGCCCTCATGCTTTCCACCCTTCCCACTGCGTCAAACATCATCTTCGTTAACGCCACCAACCGAACTGATTCATCTGTTTTCGGTGCAATAAACATCCATTTAAGCTGTTGAATGTACATTATACAAATGTTTAGTATAATTTACTTTGCTAAAGAAATGTACCAGATATTTTATACTTAATATTGTCTTGTTAATCAGAAACTTACAAAAACCCGGTGTCCACAAAATAATCGATATGGGGAGTCTGGACTACGGAGCTTCTCTTCTGCGTTTAACACTGTAGCCCAACAATCTATGAGCTCCCCATATATTCTGTTCCCAGGTACTAATGTCTTGAAAAACTTTGTGTGAGGCCCCGTAACCGGGCACCTCGCAGAGGTTGGTTTCCATCATAACGCATAGCTCTTAAACTAAAAACTTTCATAATCATGCAGCGGAAATATAAACATAGTTTGATAAACAGAAATCAATAAAGTGTCTGTATGAAAAACATATCGGATTACCAAAAACCACCGGATCGTATGACTCTATGCCCGAGCTCCATGCCTTCTCCTATCATACCTTCAACCTGACATACATGCTAAATCAAGTCAGCTTACGCTGGTGAGTTCTAGTTTTCATAAAACAGCATTACACATACTTCACATAAACCTCATTTCATACACATAGTCCATAACCTTAGCACATAACATCCTTAACATCATCATCATACGTTCCACTGCTACCACACGAGCAGTGGGCTTATGCCGGCACAAGGCTCCATACCCAGTTATAGTCGTGGTTGACTATCATACCCAGTTATAGTCGTGGTTGACTATCATACCCAGTTATAGTCGTGGTTGACTATCATACCCAGTTATAGTCGTGGTTGACTATCATACCCAGTTATAGTCGTGGTTGACTATCATACCCAGTTATAGTCGTGGTTGACTATCATACCCAGTTATAGTCGTGGTTAACTATCATACCCAGTTATAGTCGTGGTTGACTATCATGCCCAGTTATAGTCGTGGTTGACTATCATACCCAGTTATAGTCGTGGTTGACTATCATACCCACCCATCACAAGAGCTGGTACATCTTTCATACTTATCCTATAACACGTATAGGAACATCGTTCGTTCGTCATACATGATATACTAGCATTATATCATCTTTTATCATAATCATCATAACATTTACTGCTAACATCATAACATCATTCATAGCAGTCATCATGGCATCTTAGACATGTTATACTAGCATCGTCTCATCATACCATCATAGCATACTGTCATCATGCACAGTTCATCATAACATACTAGCATCATCAGCATATCATAATATCATGTCATCATGCCTACATATCATACTTCCATCCTAGCAACCTAGGACCTTGTCATACTCCTATAACGGTTCTCATAGTTATCATCATGAAGCATGTTATCATAAAGCCATCATCATATCAAATGCTAGCATCATTTTCATGTCATGTTATTCATTATCATAATTCATTTCTCATGCATTCATCATACTTAACATACTTTCATGCATAGATCATACTAACGCATACGCATGCATACATAGTCAGGGCATACCATCATTCATTCATCATCATCATCATAAGCACATAACATCATAACATAACCATAAGCATGTATGTCAGCCCAAAACAGTTAACATGAAATAGGGCGTCTAGAACTCACCTGATAGTAGACTCTTGTTCTTCTTAGCCGAACTCCTTAGCTAAGCCTTAAGAACCTACATCCGTTACATCACCTCATTACGTTACATTACGTTCTTAGACTTAGAAAATATTCTAAGTCCCAATAGCCTACTAGTCCCCCTTTCTGAATCCAAGTTCTCGAAACTTAGCTAAGTGTTCGAAACCCTTGAAATTCGTTAAGTTCCCATGTACACGAAATCCACGAGTATTCGAAATACTAGTGTATTCGAAATACCCTGTGTATTCGAAATAACATGTGTATACGAAATGCCTTGTGTATTCGAAATAACATGTGTATGCGAAATGCCTTGTGTATTCGAACATGGCACTGTACTCGAAATTTCCATGTATTCGAAATAATCATGGTATTCGAATTACCCCTTAGTGCAGGATTTCGTGTACTCATCACTTTCGTCATTAAACATCTCAGAAATTCATCTAAGACTTTGGGGAGCTAGTTCTAGGTTCCTTAGGGTGTTATCTATACACTGGAACCTCAAAGTTCCGAACTTTATGCATAAAGGTGTGAGCTTTATGCATAAGTTCCCTTTTTGTATGTCCATCCTAACTTTAGTATAAAAATCTAGCTTTCTATACATAAATCACTTACTTGAAGATAGCTAATCCTCCTGGTAGAATCCCGTGCGTTTCCTCCTTCGTTTGGCCGATCAAAAGCTCGATTCTTGAAGTCCTCGAAATCTGCTTCGTGTACTCGAGAGAAATGTGCTTCCAGACAAAGGTTAGCACGTTTCCCAAGGCTCCACTATTTATAGGCAGTGTACTCGAACTGGTGTACACGAAATGTGGTGTACTCGAAATCCTCCCTATTTCGAGTACACGATTTCTACCCCTCACCTTGGTTATTTTTCGTCTATTTTCCCACAAGTTACTTATTCGCTACGCATTCGTAAGTTCAAGTAACTTGTATTAGAAAATTTGGGATGTTACACTTTGCCTCAGTCATCGTTCCATTACTTGTTTCAAAAATAACTTCCCTATAATATTTTTAGTGAAATCAAGTGCTAAGCAAGTTACGTATCATATAAAAAAAACTAAACAACTTACATTTCATTACAGTCTGAATTTGCTTCTTCTGATCCTAACACAACTTTTTTTGATCCCTTTGCAGGTTGTTTTCTGGTTTCAACAAGTATGTGAAATCACCCACTATGTTTAAACTTTCAACTTAATAATTAAACTTTTAATTTAAACTTACTCATCCGATAGTTTAACAATGTAATCCCATACTGAATTTTCCTCCTTGTTGCACCTATTAGTAATTTCAACTTCTCGTAGCAAGTATGCTGACTTGCATTCCCTTGAAACACCTTTTAAACGCTTACTTTTAACGACGACTGTCTGTTCAATGGTTTTAGATGCTTCTAATAAAAATAAAAACAAGTATGATGTAATATGTTTATAATTTAGTTTGGGTCATCGAGGCATTGGTTGTGGTCTCAATTTCTGCAGAATTTATCATGTGTGTTAACCACATGACCTATTTTATTAAATGTATGTAGTTATAACAGTCCTTATCATTATTAGAAAAATTGCCTACATCAAGTTATAATACTATAAACTAAACTGATAGAATTTGAATATCAAGCTACATTGTTTTCCAATTACATAATTTATATTTTAATATATAATTTGCAAAGGAGTTTGTAAAATACTGACCAATTTTTGATTGACCTGTTACTTCAATTGCCTCCATTGATTTTGTAATGTCATTGTTTAAAGCGTCCTTGTTGGCCGTTTTTTTTGACTCGACATTCGTTGTCTTAGTTTCTGCAATTATTATATTAGTCAGGTTTTTTATATCTACATAACAACCATAACAATCAATACAGGACCACCAAAAAATAAACTACCGACTTACATTATGCCATTTTACATTAATATCAACCTTACTTGCATTTCCTGCTTATAATGCAATTACTGTATGTTGTGAATACATTTATATCAACGCAATACCCATAAACATTAAAACATATCCAGCAAAAACTAATGTATCAACCTACTGACATTAATACAATTACTACATTGTCTTACATTAATCTGAATCTTAATTACATCATTTTCTTATAATAACACTATTACCTTTTTCGGATACATTTTGATTCATCAACCCTTGTTTTGGCTCAACTTTGATTTTGTTTTCTGAGTCACCTTTTTTTGCCTCAATTTTAGCCATTGCTTTTCTTTTTTCCGCCAATATATCTGTGAACATTAAAATGGCTTATTACATTACTTTATAATAAACTAACATTTTAACATAATACCAAAAACCATACAAAGCTTTTACCTGCTTTTGTCCACCTCCCCACCTTAGGACGTGGTGCATTAATTCCTTCATTCATAGCTCCACTTGCACCAAACTTCTCTGCTACTATTTCTGCATTAAAGCAACGCAACCAAACATCAACTACAATAACACAATAGACACTTTATTTTTAGCCATTTACCTGATTTTGACCTGCCCATCATTTTACCATCTGCTGCATTCATCTTATCAGCCACAAAAGTCATAGTTTTGTCATCACCTATTTCCCTTTGTCCTATGTTTGAATTATCAGAAAATATGGTATCAACAGATCAAAAGTATCACTTATATACATTGACCCTTATTTTTTATAGATTGTAGTTATATGCAAACCTGTGAATTTGTTGGTTTCTTCCTGTGTTAACCCAAGGCTAAATGTGGGTATTTCATCTTTTAGCATGACTGCTTTCATACAACTGTCTTGCACAACTTCGTTTTCAATGTCCTTCAAACGTCCTTGTTTAGGAACATTTGCACTGTTTATTTCCAACAATATATCTGCATTAATGTAATCAAAACCATCAGTTTGCATGTCTCGAAATCTACATGTTAAACTACTCAAAGCTACTTACATTGCCAAAAAGAAATATCTTACATACTTTTTATATATATATTAAATCAAATTACAATAACATTAATTTAAATAAAAACCATATTTTTCAATTTAAGTTTTGTACCTTTTTTTGTCTTCCCCACAAACTTACGATCAGCTATGGTAACATTCTCAGATACAACACCTGCTTTCATGTTTTCACTTAATCCCTTGCCTGTTATATTTAAATTAATTAAAAAAAGTACAAAATCAAATTTGAAGAAAGCACTACATATATTAATTTTGTAGGGCACTTTGTTCTTCAATCAATGTTTTTACACAAACTTACACTACAAATAATTGATTTTAATCATATTTTACATTTTAAATCAATTGGTCATAAATCAATGTTACATACATATACCTATAATTTTATTGTATTCTTCTTGGTTTCCCTCCTGTGTTAATCCAAGACTAAAGGTTGGAAATTCATCAACCACAACTCGTTGATTGAGAACCTGATCTGGTTTGTCTATGCAAACTTTGTCACTTGTGTGTTACGTCAATGTTTTATAGATTCTTCAAATGTAACGTTAACTTACTTTAAATGAAAAATCATTTCCTACCTGAAACTTTTGTTACATATTTACCTTCTGTCTCTGCACCCCACTTGCACCCTTGAAACTTGTCTTTCGTTTCTCCTTCTGGTTTCTCTACAATTTAAAATTAGAGATTAATATTAATATATATAGCCTGTCATATTTTTTTAATTTACATTAACTTACATCTGTGTCCCATAAAAAACAAAATGAAATGTTAACTTAATTTAAATGAAAAATCATTTAATACCTGATACTTTGGTTACATCTTTACCTTCTGTATCTGCACCCAACTTGCAACCTTCAAACTTGTCTTTTGATTCTCCTTCTGGTTTCTCTACAATTTAAATTTATAGATTGTTATTAATATATAAAAGCTGTCACATTTTGTTTATTTACATTAACTTACATCTGTGTCCCATAAAAAACAATACCAATTAGAATACATACTTGTACCTGATTGTTCATGCCCTTTTCTTTCATGTTGTTCTTGAGTAAAACCGAGGCTGAAACTTGGGCAACCTAAGTCCACTACATGATTATTGTTGTCATCAGTATCTTCATTATTTTTTTTACCCGTTTCCAGATCAACATCATCTTCGTCATCGTCACTTTCTATCCATTTTTGTCTACGCCTGTTTATTTTCAAACAAACATCCATAATTCGGTCGTCTATATCATCACGTAACCCACTCCCCAGAGTGTCATCACTCAACACTGCACACTTTTTAATTGAAGATGTCGCCTCATTTTTCTTTACATTAAATGACTCCTCATTTTTATTTATAACTTCTTTCTCTTTTAATTGAACAACGAACGGCTTTTCATTGAAAATCCTCTCATATTTCTCCGCCATAAGCCTAACCATATGATTCTTTGGTTCTTTTTGAATTTGCTTCACTATTGCTCTCTCAAACCTTTTTTTGTTTCATATTGTTTGATCAAGCATACGGTCTAGATCAATCATGTTACCCTATAACTCAAATCAATCAAAATTAGTTTATATTTTTATATAATATATAATATTACAATATGAGTTCTTATATATTGTTAGTACCAGATCACTGTTTTTTGATATTTCTACTAACTCCAACGCTTCCCTTTGCTTAAGTTTCTCCATATTCCAAAATTCAATTGGTGCTTTTGTATGATCCACATTCATCCCCGTGCATTGTACGTTGTCCACATACAACAACTTTGAAAATAAACACAAAAGTTACATAATTAGTGAATTTTTAAATTTAAAAAATTATAATTAAGCAAAAAAAACATTAAAACGTACCGTAAGCAATGCTACAGGACCTTTAAAAGGAGATTTTGTATTTGGTAACCATCCAGATTTGCACTTCTCTATGCAATCAATGATATAAGAACACCAATTTACATTTGATATATCGGTATCATCAGCTAAATAGTTGAGAACATCTAACTTGCATTTTCCATGCGCATGACATTCAACAATTGTACTCAGAAATAACATCAAGAAGTCAAGTTTGAAATTTAAAGAGTCATCATCTCCAGCCTCAGTAAACCTCTTAACCAATTCAGAAGGAGAGATATAATCATTGGTATATAAATTTCTCCATTCTTGGATTTTTTTACAAAGATTCTTGGTTGGGTTAACATTTTTTAAATCAATAATTCCTTTTGGAACTCCTAACAATCCAAACACCGCCTCTTCATTAACCTTAATTGGTCCTTCTCTACCAAGTATTTCCATACTTGTCACATCCAATCTATCCACAATATAATGGCCTATTTTTTGTGGTATTCCATTTACCTTAAAACTAAGTAACTTTCCAAAACCCATCTTTTTAACAGCTTCTTTTTGTTTTGGTTTCAAGCTTTGCAATCCTTTACAAAACTGTTTTGGGGTGCATTTGTTCACTATTCGAAACCATTTAACAGGGATATCCAAACCCTCTTCCTCGTCTACATTGTTTTCCTTTTTTAACATTCGCCTTTTTACATTGTTATCTGAGCTATGAACAACTGTATTATAAAACATAAAAACCGTCAACACTAATCTGAATTAGATTTTAAGTCATGCATTAAAAAGTCTAAGCAACTTAACATTTTAAACCAATTTATTTTAATAACCTGATTAAAAAAAATACCTTTTCTTTTCTTTCTCCTTTTGATGACATCAACTGCACAGTCAAGTTTTTGATTTGTATCATCATCTGAATCTATTTCAACAGGAGAATTACTTGTGTTTGTGAATCTACTAAGTGACTTGGATGCTATTCTATCACTTTTCCTTCCTGAAATTAAATTACATTTAGCACAATATTTTAAAAATTTTAGTTAAAGTAGATAAATTTTTTTTACTCTCTATTGACCGCCCACTCGAGTCAACTTCAATTGTCTTCATTTTTTGAGTTAACAAATTTCCTTCTTTTTTACTCTATACTGCAAATAAACAGCAATAACATATTTAAACCTCACTGTGGAAAATTACAGAGAACCAGAATTTCGATTTACAATGGTGTACAGTAAACGAACAAAACTCACATAAATCGGTAGACGATTAGTTAAAAATGGTGTACAGAATTTCGATTTACAATAACAGCCATTATCTACTTTTAGAACGGTCGACTAACCGCCACTATTGCAACACCATTCCATCAATCACCGATTTTTTTTTTGAGATTCAGTCCAAAGAACCCTAAATCCCAAATCAACGAACGGAGAAGACGAAGAATTTATATCCTTTATACTTATACATGCAATCACTTACCGAACGATGATGAACCACAATCTTCGTTATTTCATCGTCTTCAATCTCCGAAAGATCTTCTAATTCGTCGTCTTCGGTCTCCACGATTTTATCTTTCTTAAATTTTGCTTCAAAAGTAAACAAGTATTCCTAATTAAACGAAGAGAGAGAGAGGGAAAAGCATGGTGTTAACAGTGAAATACCCTGTAGTTGCAGCTTTATCATAAACAAAAACTTCCGATTTTACCCTTTTCAGTTATTTTCCAATTTAAATAATCACATTAAATGACATGTATTCTCATTAGCCGTAGGATCTAGATTTCAATTTTTTTTAAACCATTAAGATTGAGTTATACGGTTATCGCAATAAGGAAGGGTTAACAACCGAACTATCCCCTATATATATATATATATATATATATATGGCAAGGTATAAAAAATAACCCTCATCTTTTACTACAACTACATAACCCATTTCAACGAATCATAAACTTTCACATAAGCATTTCATTAAAATATTAAAAAGGGCATCATAGTCATTTTAACTTTATAAGTTTTCCCCTCCTCTATTTTAAACATTAATAACTTTTTTATAATATATTATTTTTTAAAAAAAATTGCACCAATATATTCGTCTCATTTTTCTCTTTAATTCCGTTATAGTCTCGACTACTTTTTTTTTTACTTTTTTTAGATGCCCTATATTACATCATTGTAACGAGCTTAAATATAACAAATTTATTTGAATTTTTTTTTAAAATGATAAATTACAGTGAGGTAATTTACATGGACGTAATTTATCGTGATGTAATTTACATTGACGTAAAATTCGGTTTCGGTTTTTTTCGGTTAATTTGGTTCCGGTTCGGTTTTTTCGGTTAATTCGGTTTCGGTTCAGTTTTTTTTTTTGCTTTTTGTTCATCCCTAATTTGTAACGAGCCTAAATACAACAAATTAGTTTGAATTTTTTTCGAAAAATGATAAATTACATCACTATAATCATCATTGTTAGAGAAAAAAAATCAAAATAATGTGTTATATTACATCATTGTAATTTATCATTGTAATTATCATTGTTAGAGAAAAAATAAAATAATGTGTTATATTACATCAGTGTAATTTATCATTGTTAGAAAAAATTCAAAATAATGTGTTACATTTATGTTCGTTATATCGATGTTAATAATGGACAATGAGAAAAAAAAAATTAAAAAAACTAGTCAACATTATAATGGGAATTAAAGAGAAAATTACATCACTGTAAATAATGAGTTACGTCACCGTTAATTATGTCATTGTAAATTACTTTATTTTGTGTTACATTACTTCATTTTTAGTTACATTACTGAAGTTTACCATTGTTAGAACAAATTTATAATTAATTTGCTATCGTTAAGCTCGTTACAATGATGTAAATATATGACATCAAAAAAAAAAAAACTAGTCGAAACTATAACAATATTAAAGAGAAAAATGAGACGAGTATAATGGTGCAATTTTTTTAAAAAAATAATATAGTATAAAAAAGTTATGAATGTTTAAAAAAAAGGGTGTAAACTTTACATAAATGACAAATGTCCTAAATGCCCTTCATACTAAAGACAAAAGAATTGACACGTGACACGATCCTACACACTTACCTTTTTCAACTAACCATTGGATGATGGTTAATGGGTTGTAGCAAAAGATGAGGGTTATCAAAAATTCCATCCCCTATATATATATATAGGATATGTATATTTTGGAAACCATGTTGAGATAAAGAAACTTTGGAAACCACATACTTGGTCCACATTTAGCCACATCACCATTTCATTTTAATAATCCTATATAATACAAGGCTAATTTAGTCTTTTTCAACAAAATTACCTCCACACAATATTTAACTACATTTTCTCTCTTTAAATATTTTATTATTTAACAACATTCTCTCTCTTCAAATTCAAATCAAAAACAAAATATTTAATTTTTAAACATTTTCCACCTATTTTTTCCCACCAGGTTTTTAAAATGAGTAAAATAAATGATAGATGGTTGGATGTGTACAACTATTGTCATTGTTACATTATTGTTACGTTTTTATCGGATATTTGTGTATATGTATTGTCATGCCTAACACATTGTTTGTTTATGTTCGTTTTTATGTTTAACAAACCTATTTTTTTTTAATTTTTTTTATAGTTTTTTAACATCATTAGGGTCAATTTTATAAAAAATATGAAAAAAGCGCCACAATTTTTTTTTTAGAAAAATAAATTGTAGACGATGTAACACAGACGTAACACAGCTGTACAGATCAACGGCGACCTGTACAGCTGTGTTACGTCAGTGTTACATCGTCTACAAATTATTTTTTAAAAAAAATTTGTCGGCGCTTTTTTCATTTTTTATATAAAATTAACCCTAATGATGTTACAAAACTATAAAAAAATAAAAAAAAATTAGGTATGTTTACATCATTTTTTTCAAAGGTTCCAAAGTTTCTTCAACTCAAGTAGGTTTCCAAAATAACCATCGTATATATTGGAAACCCACTTGAGTTTAGGAAAAATTGGAACCTTTGAGAAAAACAATGTAAACAAACCTAATTTTTTTTTATAGTTTTGTAACATCGTTAGGGTCAATTTTATAAAAAAAATGAAAAAGCGTCGACAATTTTTTAAAAAAAAAAATAATTTGTAGACGATGTAACACAGACGTAACACAGCTGTACAGATCAACGAAGACCTGTACAAAAGGGAAGGGATCATATAATAACTCAACCAAGTTTCCAATATATACATTCCCTATATATATATATAGGGAAGGGATCATATAATAACTCACTCTAATTGAAAAAACTCTATAACTCTAATCTAATGGTTCAAATTTCCAAGATTTAATCTAATGGTGACATGTGTCACTAATTAACTTTTAATACAAAAGGGCGTTATGGTCTTTTGTGTTAATTACAAAAATCAGATTTAATATAAGAGTGACAAGTGTCAAACTCTTAAAAAACCATCTATTTTCCTATTTTTAAATTAAAGTTCCTCCCTTGTTTTTTATACACTTATAACTTTTTTATACTTTGTTATTTTTTTTATAAACATTACACCATTAAACTCATCATATTTTTCCCGTTAATTTCATTATAGTCATACCAAATTTTTTTCGGACGTTCGTAATTACACTAACGTAAAAAACATAAGTACAATAATTTTTCTCTTTTTTCAAAAATTTTCCATCAAAATTTTTTTTCTCTCATCTTAAATATATATTACAAACTTATTTTTTATTATAAAATTTAGTTAATTAGATAAATTTATATCAAATAAGATAGAAAGTTAGATAATTGTAACGTAAAAAAATAATAAGTTACAGCTCGTTACATGAGTGTAACGACTCGTTACATCAGTGTAATTATGGAACACTTTGAAAAAATTCAGCTCGTTACATCAGTGTAATTAGGAACACTTTGAAAAAATTCAGCTCAACACTTTGAAAAAATTCAGCTCGTTACATCAGTGTAATTTCAAAAACATTAAAATTTTTTGACAAAACTATACTTGAATTAAAGATAAAAATGTGACAAATTTAATGGCGTAATTTTTTTAAAAAAATAATAATGTATATAAAAGTTATGAATGTTTAAAAAATTGGGGGATAAACTTTTATTTTAAAAATTAAATCAAGTACACCTAACAAATCTCCAAAATACTCTTAAAGGAAATCTCAAGCACTCATTTTTTTCTATATTTAATATGACCACACATTTCAAATTTATTAAATTAGACAAACAATCAAATTGAGTTAATAAGTTATCTCAATTACCATGGGTTAACATTCACTCCTTACCCTATATATATATATATATATATATATATATATATATATATATATATATATCTATACTATATAATAAATAAATGTTTTGATATGCTATTTGTCAACATTTTAGGCTACTTAAAAATTGTTTTCCCTCCTCTCTCTCATAATAAATATTTATATGTCATGTTTTTATTTGATTTTTTCATCTTCTCACTCCTATTAAATATTAATGATTTTATTTAACTTATTAAATAATATGATTAAATTATGAATCAATTCTTTAATTTTTTTATAAAACGTCACTCCTTACCCTATATATATATATATATATATATATATATATATATATATCTATATCTATATTATATAATAAATAAATGTTTTGATATGCTATTTGTCAACATTTTAGGCTACTTAAAAATTGTTTTCCCTCCTCTCTCTCATAATAAATATTTATATGCCATGTTTTTATTTAATTTTTTCATCTTCTCACTCCTATTAAATATTAATGATTTTATTTAACTTATTAAATAATATGATTAAATTATGAATCAATTCTTTAATTTTTTTATAAAATGTCTTTGAAAAATATGTATTATGTTATTTTAAACAAATAATTTTATAATATATATATATATATATATATAGGGTAGGGATATTTTGAAAACACATTCTCAATGAGAAAACCACGAAAACCATGTAAACATCATGTAAAAAAACGGTTTTTTTTTGGATTTTTTTTAAAGGTTTGTAACATTATTTGGCATATTTTTATAAAAAAATAAAAAAACGCCGAGAAAATATTTTTTAAAAAATATTTTATAAACCCACGTGAAACATACGTAACATCTGGACACAGTGTTACGTATGTTTTACGTGGGTTTATAAAATATTTTTTTAAAAATATTTTCTCGACGCTTTTTTTAATTTTTTTTTTAACAAAAATGTGCTAAATAATGTTACAAACCTGTAAAAAAAAATTCAAAATAAAACGTTTTTTTACATGGTTTTCTTATTGAGGATGAGTTTTCATTTTATCTTTTCCCTATATATATATATATATATGTGTGTGTGTGTGTGTGTGTGTTATAAGAACTTTTTTTATAAATTTTTATTTTTAAAGTTTTTCTACATAAAAAAAGGTATAACTAATATTATTAGTATTAATATAATCATATAAATTTAAAAAAAATAATAAAATTATTTTAATTATGTAAATTCATGAATACATAATTATAAAATCACATTATTTTTTATTCGTAAACCCGTGTATTACACGGGCCTATAACATAGTCTATGTAATATAATAAATGAAGATTTGTGAGTGCCATGTGGCACTCAATTAGACACCTTTTGAACTCTATTTCCCGCTCAAAATATCTTCACATTATTAAATTATTCAAATCATAATTTTAATAAATTGTGGCAATTAATGACATGAGTGAACTTATTGCAAAGCCTAATAATTAATTTATTTACGTATTGACGTTAATAAATTATTCTCACCGTTGTAGTTGTTTTTTTTTTGCGAGTCTTTTTTGGTTTTTTTATATGAAAATTGTAATTGTTATCCTCAAGGGCATGTAATAAGATAATATATATCTATTCAAATAAATAAAGGTTTTTAGGAACACTTGTCATGTTTTTAGATCACCTCAATTTTGTTTTTCCCTCATATCTCTTATTAAATACATATTTTGAATTAAGAAAAAAAGATTTTTTAATACATTAAAATTATATTAATATCCAAAAACACACTTTTTTTAAAAAAAAAGCAAATTATTATAAAATATTGAACTTTCAAAAAGAAAATTAAAAAAAAATTAAGAAATAAAATTTGAAAAAACTATAGTGTTTAAAAAAATAATATAATTATTTTATATTAAAAAATTGTCTTATATTGTTTAAATTTTTAATGATAATTATTTATCATATTTTTTATCCATCCCGTGTAATACACGGGGTACTAACCTAGTTTAGAATATATGATGATGTTTGTTTAGAGAAAAATTAAGGTGACAGAATATATATAATCTGATTAATGTAAATTTTTTTAGTCCATCCCTCATGCCAACTTCATCGTCAACCCAAATCAATTCTTTATTAAAAAAATATATATCTATCTCTTCCACGCACTCCCATCAAACTAAATTTTTCATGCATGCTCACAATCCAACAGAAACCATTTACTTCGTTAAAAATGTAGTTTTTAATTATTTAAAATAAAAAATAAAAATTAATAATATTTAATATTGGATTGTATCGGCCAAGTGCTATTCATATCTATCTTCTTTATCTAATAAAAGAATAGCTGTTTGTGACACGTGTTGCTTCCTGAGAAAAAGTTTTCCCACCCATAACCACTTCTTCTCATCTCATCACACAGATCTCTCCTCCTTCCTTTGATTTAGGGTTTACGTTTCACATCTTTTCTAATTGAATCTTCCTGTCTAGAATCACGTCTTCTCACCACAAACTTATTGCTTCCTTGATTCAAGCTTGACATTTCACATCTTTGCTCCTCCAATTGATTATGTGAACGGTTATCATTATACATCTTAAGCTTCGTGAGTTGTTATGACCGTTGTGATTTTATTTTGGTTTGTGCCTGAATTTGACAGCCAAGAAAAGGTCATACGAAGTATCTAAGGATTGAGTCTGTGCATATATATTTTGATTTTATGAAAGATGTATGTGAATGTGTGAATTTTGTTTTAAGAATTTGAAGTTATTTTGGGTTTAGATTATGGAGCCTAAGAAAAGCAAAGGCCCCACTGATTAAGTCCGGGACCCCAACATTTCAATAGATTATGCTCTTTTTACTCAAATTGTTAGTTATCTTTATCTATCTACTTATGTTAACTTTTTATTGTATGATGCAAAAGCTTTACACCTGATAAGACAAGACAGATCGAATTTGAAGAGATCACGAAAAATATAAAGTCCGAGAGTAGTGCAGCAGATAAGGTACAATCTGTATTCTATATTTCTATCTATAAGTATCAATATTCACTTATTTATATTCTATAGTTATCAGTTTATGGATCAAGTTGAGCAATTCACTTATATCCGGTGACTTTTATCTAAAGTTGGTTAGATTTGCACTTTGTTTAACCTTATTAAAGGTATATATGGTTCCTTCAAGCTGTTAATTTTAAATGCTTTTTTTTTAAAATGTGTGGTTGAAATGTTTACATATTTGTGCTCCTCATCGTGTAGCTGGTATGGTATTAAAACAATTGATCAAATTTTGTTTCTCCCTTCTCCTTTAATCTTAAGCTCAACATGTTAGTTACGCTTTGGATGTGTATTTGTTTTGTAAATGCTTAACAAAAGTGTTGCAACCAAACTAATTTCATTCTAAAAGCAAAATTAACTATGCATGATACGTGTTTTGTCAAATCATATATGGTACTTTAAGCTATTTTTAGGATTTTGACACATTTAAAGAGTTGGGTTACAAAATGGACTAGCATACTGTACGAATTTATTTCTTAGTAGCAATTCTTGCAGATGAACTCAATTCATCAATTAAGTTAGATATTTCAAATTTTTTACAACTTGTATAGTTTGTTTCTGATTGTATTGCAACAGAATTGTGCTACTATTCTATATGAATTGTGAATTGAACTTACTCAACTAAAAAGTAAAAGACTTTGATAATAACCTATTCATGAGTTTTTTGTTCAAGTTAAGTAACATTGTTATTGTGTCTATTCATCAATTTTTGTGTAAGGTAAGTAACATAATTGTGTCTTTCGATTTTTAATGTATAATTACAACTATTTGAGTCTTGTGATACAGTGATAGATAATCCAGCTGAAGTTGGTTTTAAATAAAAATTATCGGAATGTTAAAAAAATAAGCAAAATTGTATATTTAGATTTTTTTTAAAAAAAACTTAATTATAATTATAACTAAAGAAAAACAAAGAAAGAAAAAACTTAAATTGAACCAATAAGACATAGACATGTGCCTAGGGATGGCAATGGGCCGGGTTTGGGACGGGTTTGAGTAATCTCAGTCACATATCCGTTTATAAAAAGTATGTCTCATACCCGTCCCAAAACCCATCGGGTATCTATCGGGTATTTACCCGGCGGGTTTCGGGTATATCGGCGGGTTTAGCTAAATATACTCGTTGAGAATAACTGGCTTAAATCACGTCGGGTATTGAGTAACTAATAATAAATTTATTTTTTTATAACCAAAAACTATATGTTAAATATGACAAGAACAAACTATTAATATATCATATAGCATGAAATTTCAAAATGTTGTAAGTTGATTAACATTGTTCAACATAACCAAAAAATGATAATTACCAAAATGGTTCAAAAAAATATTGTAGTTGCCACAAAAAAAAACAAAGATAAACAAAGGAACAAATTTTATGAACAATTTCTAAAGTTCAAAAAGAATAAAAAAGAAACAAATTATATATACTTCAAATGTATATAAATGGGTATTTATAATCGGGTAAACGGGTATATAAAATCGGGTAATCGGTACGGGTAAACGGGTATATGAACAAATCCCAAGCCCGTCCAATACCCGCGAAAATTTGAAAAATTGATCCCATACCCAGCCCAATACCCATCGGATTTGGAAATACACATCTCATATGTAGGGGTTTCGGGTAAACCCGTCGGATACGGGTTTTTTTTGCCATCCCTGATGTGCCATTGTTCAATATTAAAAAAATTGAATAACTTTACTTGTAAAAATCCCCGACTAGGCCGATTAATCGCTAGTCCCCTAAGGCCGATTAGGCCCGACTATCCGACTAGGCCGATTAATTGGCCGATTAATCCTGATTAATCCCGATTAATCCCTAGTCCCCACCCCACCGCCCGACTAGCGCCTAGCGATTTCTACAACATTGACTTTACACAAATATAACCAACTTTTATAATTGTCTCAATAAAATCACTAGAACTTTTTTGTCTCGATTAGGTTATTGAACGTGTTAATGGTGTTTTAATCATATTTAAAATAACCTGAATAGTAGGTTAATTTTTTTACAGAAATATAACTAACTTTCATAACTGTTTCAATTAAGTCATTGAAATTTCTTTTGTCTTATTTAGGCCATTAAACTTATTAGTTATGTTCTAATCGGCTAATCCTATGTAAATAAAAATTATTTATGCATGCTATTTAAAAATATTAAATGAAAAGAAAATATTAAATTAAAAAATATTTACAATTTCAACATTTATGCATGCTATTTTAAAAAATCATTTTTAAACAATTATTAAATTCATATAACTTTTAATTTAACATTAGTTTCTTAAATTTAATATTTATATAAATTATTTTTTGAAATGATAGATCACCCCTTAACATATTAAATATATAAAATACATAGAAATATCATATTAACATTTTATTCAGGTTGTTTACACATGATTAAAACACTGTTAATAAGTTCAATGACATAATCGAGACAAAAAAATTACAATGACTAAATTAGGATAGTTATAAAAGTTGACTATATTTGTGTAAAGTTATCCCTAAAAAACTTGTTCACTTGTCTTTAGGGGTGTGCAAGTATCGGTTCGGTTATTAGGTTCCACCGAAACCGTCGGTTCGGTTATTAGACTTTTGGAAACCGAAACCGTAACCGAGCACCGGTTTCGGTTATACAGGTCGGTTTTCAGGTGATTATTTTGATGTTGAAAAATTGGCTATCGAACATGTGTTTATTGTTTTGAAATATTTTTAGTATCTTTCAAGCATACGTATACATGAAAATTGCATTACATTAAATACATAAACAAACATGAAAATATGGTTCAAACACATGAAAATACATGAAAAATATATGAAAAATACATGAAAGTATACATATCGGTTCGGTTTCAGTTATTTCGGTTATTGGGGATGCGTAAACCGTAACCGAATGGTTCGGTTTTTACCCTATCTTAACCGTAACCGATCAGTTAAGTCGGTTTTGGTTTTTTTCCCGGTTTTTGGTTTTGTATGCTCACCCCTACTTGTCTTGGATTTTGGTTGGTCTAGCGAACATGGTTGGTCTAGCAAACAGGTCATATCCAGATAAGTTGTCTTAGTGGTAGAAGACCCACCTTCCAATGTAGAGATCAAGGGTTCGACTCTCACTTGAGGCACTTAGATGGATACCAGGTGAGGGAAGAATCTTGAGTTTAATCTCGGGTTCTGAACCGATGGGGGCACAGTTTTTACGGCAAATAAGCAGGTTTCTGCGCATCAGATGCAGCTCTTCCGAGGGTGGCGCCTGGTAAAACTGGTTATCGCTCTTTTGAGGAATGGGTCTTTCGAGCCCTGCTTGCTTGGTACATATGACATGACTTTACGCTCGTTTGTTGATGTTCAAAAAAGCAAACAGGTCATGATTAGTTTTTTTTTCAAAAGAGTATTGGTAATGATTTGAGAGATGCTAGGTTGTTATAAACCTGCATTTAAAAATTAAAATTGTAGAAACTTGTGAAAAAAGATCTAATTTTATTTTTTAATAAACGTTACAAACCTATATGAAATTATCTATTGATGTTTGATAGGGTTCACCCAATTTACCTGAACCGTACCGTTGTGTAGCATAAATTTGCATTTCTGATACATGGTTACTATATTTCTACTAATACATGGTTATTATGCCTAAATCAGATTCTATCCATCCTAGAATCATACCCGGTTCGACCTCTACTCATAAATATTTTGTTTTCAATCTATGAAAATCTGTTTTTTACTCAAAACTAGAGATGAGCAAACCGGTTTCGCTTTTTTCGGTTCCGGTTCCGATTTCTCTGAGAACCCGGAACCGTCCGTACCCACCGGTTCGGGTACAAACCGTTCCTGTTTCGGTTCGGTTCCCGGTTCCGGTTACAAAACCAGTTTTTTTGCCCACCTCCACTCAAAACTGGTATTCTAAAAATACCACAAAATATGCACCTCTGATGGGCGAGGTAACGGCCCAATAGTCCAAAACCGTGGAATGGTAGATTGGTTTGGAAGTCCGGTCTTGAACGACCATCTATAAACTACAACATAATGACATATAATTAGGGGCTTATGGCTAACAATTTCAGACACAGACACGTAAATACGAGACGACTTTAAAATGTTTCGTGTTTACCATTAAAATGTTTCGTGTGTAAAACAATTCGACACATTAAGACTGTTTATTTTGCATATAAACAGATAAAAATCCGTTAAGACATGTTAAGACACATTAAGACTCGTTAAGACATGTTTAAAATTTAAACTTTGAAATAAATAATAAAAAAATAGGTAGGTAATCGATTAATTACCTTCTAAAAATTTCAAATTCTCTAACTCTATTTTCTAAACATGATTTTAACAGATTCTTTAACGAATTATTTATAGTGTTAGCTGTTAACATGTTCCTTAATAGTTGTGGTTACATGTTTTTAACGGGTCGTGTCCATTAGGAGCGTACCTAATAGGTGTGTATGGGGGTCAACCGACCCCCATGAACTTTTGATTTTTAATGTTGTATATACGATCCGATCTCGACCGACCCCCAAGAAATTATGTCCCCAACCCCCATGAAAATTTGACGAATCAAATGAAGACCAATGTAAAATCATTTTAAAGCCAAAAATAATAAAATAATACTCAAATAACGCAATATACATTGCTTGTGGTTAAACCCAGTTAATATCTCATAATTTAACTCAATATTTAATCAGTCATATCTCATTTAAAAAAATAAAACGTCGAAAGAAAACCAATTTTATTGTATCATCATAATTAATGAGTTGATTATTTGACATGGTTTATTATGTATATGTAATTTAATTTAGTTTTATCATTTTTGGGTGATTCGACCCGACCTCTTTCGAATCGGTCAAAAAAATAAAATATTTAATGATAAATGCTTATCCAAAAAAATATTCCGACCCCCATAAAAGAATTTTCTAGGCCCGCCATTGGTGTCCATGTTTAGAAAACCAAACACGATAAGTTTTCGTGTCGTGTTTACCCATTTCGTTTTTCGTGTCTTAAAGTGTCGTGTATTAACGGGTTGTGTTTGACCTGTTAAGACAGTTCTACAATGACAGATTCTCTTTCATGCGCTCAGATAAATAAAATATAACGGTGGGTGTCATGGACTCATGGTCGCCCGGCCCTTACTCACACTCCACATCATTTTCATTTTTTTTTCGTCTCACCGATGGTGCCTCACCTCGCGCTAATCAAGTCCACCTCACACTTCTTTAACGTGGCCGGACACTAGTCACTAGCTGTATATGCAAGACAACCAGGGGTGGACCCAATCTAAAAGCTTAGGGTCACTTGACACCATGAATAATTTTTTTTATGTATGTAGGTGAATTTATTAGAGCAGACTTTTCAAACGGATCTAATGGAAGCGAGTTTCAATTTCTTTATAAAGGAATTAACCCAAAATGGGAAAAATTCCTAGATCTATCAAAAATTATATAACACTTCACCGATGGACTGTTCCACGTGAAGCTCATAGGAACGTACCGAAAAGTGAACACGGATAGCCCTAGGATCCACTTCCCAATTCACCCCTTCAACACGAGTCTGGTCAACTTAATCAGGTCTGTTTGAGCAATTACCAACACTGTTGTGGAAAGGAAGTAGTGTCGGAGCTTGGTTGCTACAAAGTAGAGCGATAAGCACATTTTCTCGATCGGCGGTTGGTTCTATTAAGGACAGGTTGTATTGATGACCAAGAAGACGCTGGAGAAGAAGCAAGCTTCAACCCTCCCCAAGACAACAAAGCCCTCATTGTTGAGAGAGGATCCTTCAATTCAAGGTGATTCCAAAAGTGATTTGGTTGTCCAGTGGCCCTTTTTTTCTCCGAAGGCTGTTGAATTAGCTAAACCACGTGGGTGGCGGTTGTCCGTGGAGGGCCTGTACTTCATCGGATACGAATAATTTTTTTTAGGTATATATACAATTCAATCCCGACCCACACTCAAGAAGTCATGACACCCACCCCCAAAAAAATCTTGGCACGAACCCTTATGAAAAAAGTTAATGACAGTCAAAGAAATTATTTAACGTATAATATAGAGTGTTGTAAATGAAAAGAGGGTAAGGGTGATTTTTTTTTTATCAATGAAGGTGAGTTGAGAAGTAGTGGTGGCTAGCTGATTGTTACAACTTACAAGTGACAAGAATTAGGGTAAATTTCACTTTATTTTTTAAAATGTTAAAATCAGTTCTTTAATTTTCCAAATGTTGCAAACTCGGTCCTTTATCCGTTAACTTTATTAGGTGTTAACAAAATAAAATAATTATTTGAAAATTTAAATAAAATTTACTCAATTACTTTTATGACTTTTTTGACATTTATGTTCCCTATTATGTAGGCCTGTAAACGAACCGAACGAACACGAACACAGGCATGTTCGTGTTCGTTCATTTAAACTTAACCGAACACGAACACGAACACGAACACCTTAACGAACATGAATTTTGTGTTCGTGTTCGTTTATTAAGAAAATGAATATGTTCGTGTTCGTTTGTGTTCGTTCATTAATAAATTAAACGAACTGTTCATGAACATAAACGAACACAAACGAACTAAAATAAACGAACAAACATAAATGGACATTTTTTTAACACCATTGAACAATCATAAACGAACATGAACACTATTGAACAAACATAAACGAACACAATTGAACAAGTATAAACGAGCACAAACGACAAGTCTCTTAAATGTAAATACATATCATTCGTAAATTAGTCAGTTAACCGAACAAAAACTAACATTACATAGTTAACGAACATAAACGAACATTAACGAACACAAATAAACGAACGTAAATAAACGAACATAACCGAACTGTTCATGAACATAAATAAACGAACACAAGGTGTGTTCATGTTCGTTCATTTAATTAAACGAACACAAATTTTATGTTCATGTTCGTTCATTTATTAAATAAACGAACATAAACGAACTTCTTATCGAACAGTTCACGAACAGTTCATGAACTGTTCGGTTCGTTTACAGGCCTACTATTATGTTAATACTTAACAAAGTTAATGAAAAACGAACCGAGTTTACAACATTTAGAAACTTAAAAAACGGATTTACCCAAAGAACTAAGACATAAAGGATAAGAAACGAAATTTACCCAAAGAACTAAGAAGATAGCCCAATAACAAGATAAAGGGTTTTTAAAAACTAAGCTAGAGCTCAAAATATATAATAATATATAATAACTATCTATGTAATTTATTTTAAAGAAGTCTTTGAGACAAATCAACCATTAATATTGATAACTTTTTTTGGTTAATTTCTTTAATTTAATATAACAATATTTTACTTTCTTTTTTTTTTTTTGTGTTAGTCAATTTACTTGTGGTATACTATCTTTTAATGGCTTATTGTTGTGGTAAATATGAACGTTAAAAAAAACTAAAAAACAAATCATATTCATAACAAACAAACAATTTGAACCAAATAGTGAATTCTGGTTTTGGGTCCAGTAAAAAGATATATTTATTTTTTCGATTTCGGTTTAACCGGTTAACCAATAGTTGATAACTATAAATGTTGAATTCTGATTGTTTGGTTTATACGTTTTTTGGATTTGATTTATTTCGCTGAATATAAAAACAAAAATTCTAATAAAAAAGTTGTTTCTGACCCGAACAACCGAAAATTCTAATATGAGTTAAATGCCAAAATGATCGCTGTGTTTATGTCAAAAATGTCATTTTAGTCCCTAAATAAAATTTGTTGTCATTTTAATCCTTGTTTTTTAATTTAGTTGCCGATATAGTCCTTCGTCTAAATTTTTGTTGCCATTTTAATCCTTGTGTTTGAAATTTAATTGTCAATATAGTCCCTAACATGACAACTAGAAGGACTATATTGGCAACTAAATTAAAACACAAAGACTAAAATGGCAACAAATTTTATTTAGGGACTAAAATGGCATTTTCGATATAAACACAGGGATCATTTTGGCATTTAACTCTTCTAATATCTAATGATAAGCAAACAACCGTTGAAAATTTTTAACACTTGATAACAAAGTGTTCTTAGACAAGTCACTAAACACAACCACAACACATGGACTAAGTATATAACTGAAAGTTCATTCTTTCTTTTCTCAAGTAGGAGTCATTATCAAATATGTCACAAAATTCAAGGCTCAAACCTACTTAAACACAAGCCAATATTACAACCCAAAAGTGCCTAAATATTCAAAAGCAGCTAACCACTTATCTTTGAAAAACATAACCATCTTCACCAAACTCCAATAGTAGTCATTTGAAGCTAACAAGACCAAATCTTACTTAACCAAGAAGGTTTAACGAAATTTACCCTGATAATACATACATATATAAATGTGTTTCATCAACATAGACCATCTTCACAAAACTACTTTTGCAGTCACTTGAAGCTAACACACCAATCATACTAACCAAGATGGTTTAGCCAATCATCCTTATCTTGAAGAATAGAACAAACAAACAAACATACCCAGTATATTTTTACTTTCAGTAAGGTCTGGGAGAAGGATGATTGAAACTAATCATGAAAATGCATATACATTGTGTTGATGTTTCTTCAAATTTGATCTTGAATTTCTATGTATTGATAGAATCTTTAAGGCAATATCCTTCATTGAAACATACTTAGGAGCAAAAATTTCAAACATTTATGGACAAAGATGAACAACCTTGTTTTTCTGCCTGCACATAAGCCAAATGAGACTCCTCTTAGCCAAAGATGGTGCACTTGATGCTGCTTGTTGATCAACATTGTTACAATTTGGTATTTCATGATCATCACAACCCACCTCAGAATCCTTTGGTTCATCACCAGTGCCATTATGGGTGAAAATCCTAGTTGGCAGTGGCTCAACCAATGTTGACATAGGCTTTTCTTTCTTCCCTCTAAGCCAAATCTTGGACACTGAAAAGCTCTCCTTTCTTATACTGCCATCATTAGCACCTCTAAATGCTTCGATTCCTTTGAAACCCCGCCTCCAATCACCGCCACAATCCGACATTGATGGTCTGTGACCAGGAGTGATCAGGTGATTCAACTTCCTGTAAGCTTGTTTCTTGATTTGGGCCCTGATCTGTACATGTAATGATGAATTATCATCCATCACATACTCCAAAGAACCCATTGAGAAACACCTCCTACCATCAATTCTACTGTTTTCATCACCATCCACAACACAACCACCACTATTCACATTCTTGAATTTCCCAAGCTTAATTGTAACCATTTTCTCCTTATTCTCCTCTTCCTTAACCTCATTTTGGCCCGAATTCGATTCGAATTCGTGTTCTTCTTCGAAGCTAAATTGGGATCTTACCCTTTGGATTGTGGGATCATCCACAACTTCTCTAGAAATCTCCCCACTCACAGATTCAAGAACAAGCACAATTGGTGAACAAGAAGTGTTTGGCTTGTAATCAAAACTCAAATTGCTTCTACAAAGAGGGCAAGTGGAGTGAGATAAAAGCCATGCGTCAATACAATTCATATGAAAAGCATGGCTACATTTAGGCAACAATCTAAGATCATCATCATCTTCAAATTCACAGAGACAAACAGCACAATCAAAAGGGTTTTTCAGACCAATTATTGATTTGTAGGTGAAAATAGGAAGTGTGTCAATGAATGTTTGGTCAACACCAGAATCATGGAGAGTGAAGAGTTGTTGTAACTGGCCTTGAAGATCAGTCGCATTGTCAAATTCATCAGGGTTTCTGTATGATGGTTTTACAATGAATCTAACAAGAAGATGAAGTAATCCAGAAATGAAGAAGATGACTGCAAGGATTATGATGATCAAGAAAACACCTGGACTCACATTGTTGCTTAAACTTGAACCCCCGTCTGCGGATTGAAACGCCGCCGGTGGTGGTGGTGGTGGTGGTGGTGGCAGAAAATAAGGCTTTTGGTATGGAGAAAGAAGATTTTTCCGATGCATTTATGTCGGAAAATGAAAAGATATTGAAACTTTGAGGTTTAATTCATACAATACGAAGAAAAGTTGAAAAACCCGTGTCTAATTCGTATAAAACGAAGAACCCATTAATGTATTTTATCAAATTTAAGCTTTTTAAAAGAGTATGCTGAAAAAAATATAATATAATAAAAATAAAAAAAATGAAGTCAACGAGGATTGTGTGTTTAACTGTTTATATATATATATATATACTAGGTAAAATCCCGTGTATCACACGGGTTGAAAACTGAAATGTTATATACTTTGTAAGAAAACTTGTTTTAAAATATTTGTTTTTTTATGAAAACTTATTTTTACATAACTTTTATTTTTCCTAAAACTACAAATTTAAAATAATTCTTATTTATTTTTAAAAAAAATCATTTTTAGAAAATTTTCATATTTTGTAAACTTTGTTTAAGTGTGTTTTTTAATAAAAAAAAGATTTCATTTTTTATTTGTTAGAACTATTTTTTAACATAAAAAAAAGGTATATAAAGTAATTAGTTATTAGATTTAAATTTTTTTAATAAATTAAAGAATATAATTATAATTATCATTTAATATAAGAGAGAATGATAGTAAGATTAAAAAATGACATATGACAATAATTCTTTTACAAAAATGACATGTGGCAATAATAGCCTAATAAATTGACATGTGGCAAAATTTTTACTCTTTTATTAGAGAGTATAGATGTGTGTGTTACATATATAAAAATACATGGGTGCTAAAATGTCGGAGCTAAAAATTATTAACCCTTGAAACAAGGAAAACCATGTTTAAAAATTAACTAAAGCCAGCTCACCTTGAATTTTTTTCTCCGGTTAAAGAGTCGAACTTGAACTTAAAAATGTTTCAATCATAAGTCGATTAGGTTCTTTTTTTTCATTATTTATACATTAATACACAAAATAAACAACTTTTACATGTATATAATATGTATTTTATAAGCTAAAATAGAGAAATATGTCACCTAATAGTAATCAAGTTTCTCAAATGTTTCAATTAAATCATCAAAAGATTTTTTGTCTATTTAAATTCACTCAACTTTCACTAAGTTCCAATCATGTGTAATTTTTTTATAAATATTTAATTTTTAAATTAATAAAGGTAAATAAAACATATATGAATATTTATTAATAATAAGTGATTTTTTTCTAATTAACTTTAAATAAGATGTAATCGTAAAAAACAAATTTACGAATTAATTACAAATTTCAAGATTGTTAAATTTAAGTGAAATTGAGACAAAACAATAATTAAATACTTTTAAACAGTCATATATGTTTCAATTGTCTCGATTAATTTTAAAAAATTTAAATATTTATAAAAAATTGCACATGATTGGAACACTTAGTGAAAATTGAGTGACTTAATAAAACAAAATAAAAAAACATTTGATAATTTAATTGTATAACTTAAGAAACTTGGTTACTATTATATAAAGATATCCCCTAAAAAAGCTATATTTAAATTTAATATGCTATAAATTTGTTTTGTTTTAAAAACAAGAACATTGAATGCATAATCTTAAGATTTATTAAAACCTGTTAATAAAGCATAGAGTAAACAAACGAAATATTTAAACGAACTTTTTCAAGCCAATCACTAACTTTTTGTAAAACCTTTAATTCTATTTTTTTAACAGCAATATTCTTACGTACTACGTATGTTGTCTTAACCGGGCCTACCGGGCAGAGGTAAGATATATGCCGTCCAGATGCGCGGGAACCCGTTGAATAGGTAGATTCCCTCCATTGGGATCGAACCCAGGATAAAACTCAAGCTGACCATTCACATGCTGTACTTTAAACTTGCTCCCAAATAAATTCAAACCCATAATCTTTACTATGGAAGATGAGAGCCTAACCACTAGGCTAAATTTTCCCGGACGAAACCTTAATCCTAATAATTTAGTTAATATCATTTATCTAATCAATATTAACAAGTATATACATTACTCTCTTTTTTAATCTTTTATTTTCATATTTATAAATTACTCTCAAATTAATTTGTTTATTGTGTTTAACAAAAAAAAACATCTTATCTAAGAAGTTAGGTTACTAAACAAATCTCACGTTGACATATATTACTCTCCCTCGTCTATATTTTTTTACTAGGTTAAAATCCCGTTTATTACACGAGTTGTCAAAAATAATATGCTATATATATATATATACACACACATATGTATTAACAAAAAAAGTATATAATAAAAAGCATGTACAGTGTAAAGTTTAATTAAACTCATGTTTTATATATGTTATATAAAATGTAATATAACTTGTTAACACATAAAGTCATCAAAATATATTTAAAATATTTGCTATAATTATTATAAATTATGTTTTATTTTTTTAAAATAATATGTCAATATTTTTACGTAATGTAATTTATAAACAAATTTCCTAATCAAATCCCGTGTAAATAAACTTAATTTTGCGTGAGAACCATAAAATAAGTCTAATTATTACATGTTAACAATGTGCAATGAATACCATTTTATAATTTGGCAATTACATATTTCTCTTTGTTATAATTATTTATTACATATTTACCTAAGTAAGAAAGTTAATTACATAACTCCTTCTCCAACGTATTTCCTCTTTCAAATTTAAAAAGTTGATTACATAATTCTCCTCTTAAGAAGAAATATGTAGCTTAATTTATGGATTATGTAACATGTAAGAAAGACACTTCATAATAAAATATATATATAATTTTTTTTAATTTAACATAATTTATGTTGATTATGACTGTAAATGGGATGTAAATACCCGCTTATGTTATTCTAAACGGCTAATTTTTGGATCACTAACGGATTATTGGATATCATCATGTCACCAACAGTAACACCCGATCATATCCATCACCAAGTCACTAGTTCTGGAGAAAACTCGATACTTTTGAGAAAACCCTCTTGTGGGATCCGAACCTTGGACCATTTGGTTAATTAGCATTATCTCACCATCAAAATGCCATTAGGTTATAGTGTCATTGGTACCTGCTTATGTACATTTGTTGCTTCTGATCGTTTGCTATGTTTTTAAATAAAGATTATATTTTATGTTCTTATAGTTTAATGAAATTGACGATGTCTTGTAAAATAAATTAGTCTTGAGTTTAAATTGTTGTCAACATAGAATTAAATAATATTTGAAAGTAGAAGATTTAAAGTTAAAAAAAATATATATAACGTTTATATTGGAAGAGAGAGGTTGAAGATGACAGTCTGTATCGAAATAAAGTTTGCAGCAATGAATTCCCAGAAAAATAATAATCAGATGAGCTAGCAATAGCTTTCATCGATGAAGAACATGGTTGGTCGTGGTCAATCAGAAAAAGAGGGTTATTGTCTTATAATTTCATCAGGAATTTAGGAGTTTTTTTTTAAAGGCAACAGTGAAAAAATTATTTACTAATTAAAATATAGATTAAAAAGCAAGATTTTACTCACTCACGTAATACACTGTTCATTTGCACGCGTCAAAAAACGAAAACCGCCTTTAAAAACTAGAAACCGCCTCAAAAAATGAAATGACATTTAAATTAATTTGAATTTTTTATTTATGACACTAACTTTGAACTTTTAGTTTTTAAAACCCCCTCACTTACTCACATATTTTTAACATTCACGTGATTTTAACACGTCATTAGGTTATCGGATAAAAGTTATGATTATATTAATTTGGTCGCAATAGTCTCATGAATGTTTATATAAATTTCGAACCCAAACAGTCACAGAGATTTTGCGCGTTGTTCACTTGCATATAACGCATCCGTACATTATCTAATATTTTATCGTTTATATCATTTTGATAAACGATTTAGATTTAATAATTTTATAAACCATGAGTATTATATATACTACATATATATACGGTTTAGATTTAATACTTTCATAATATTTGTATCATTTATAAATTTTACGTTTACGCAAGGCCTTTTTTTAAGTCTTCTGTAATCACATTCTTTACTATTAAATGAGTTATTAATCTTCAACCCTTAGTTTCAAAACTTACGTTATAAATGTTTTGCAAAGCAACTGTGATTTAGAGGTTTCCTTCTTCATGCATTTTATTATACACGATTTTAACCTCATGTTCTGTTGGTTGTTTTTACGTCAGTATATCAGACCCCGCCGCAACGCGCGGGTCCTATATACTAGTTGTTAATTTAAAAACCAATATGTCTACATGTGACTTTAATATTGAAAATGTCACGAGTTCAAGTCATGTCATGGATAAAATAGGATTTCCATGTTAAACTAAAGAATTTTCTCTCACCTATGGTGCGTTTCCTTATATTAGTTGTAGATATGATCGGGTGGGTCTATGACCAATCAGTGATTCAAATTGCCGTTCAAAAAAATTTGTTAAATATTTATCAAAACAAATGATTTTCACTTGGTAGAGGCATTGCCTCTTAGAAATGAGGTCTTGGGTTCAAATCCAAGCAAGGTGTATATTGGTGTAATTTAGAAGTAGGACTATTGCTATCAAAAAAAAAAACTAATTTATTATTTTTTTTAATTCAATAAAAAATATTTTTTAAAACTAAAGTGACTTGATTGGAAAACAATAAAAATATAATATTTTGATTGTATTAAAATAATTATAATAAGATATATAGTTAAAAAAAACACTTATTTTGATAAAATTTTTCAAAACACTCACTTTGATAAATAATTTTTACATCTAACACTCTTCTAAAAAAAACCCCGGAATTTAGTTTAAATGTTAATCAATCACTTTTGTGGTGGGGTGGGTTATGGTGGCTCATTAGATGTCTAAGTAATTAGATCTTAGTGACATAGCTTGAAAACAGTGGATTCACACGATTTGAGACATTCACCGTTCAAAAAAAATCACTTTTGTGGAGTTTTTCTTTTTCGGTTGACTTTTTAAACATGAATCGTCAATATTCAATAACAAGACAACCCCACATCAATGCACATTTAACACGATAATTATTATTATTGTTATTATTATTAATTATTATTATTAAAGGACACGCATATTATTTTATTGATGCAACCAAAATCAATAATAATGTTTTGGAAACGAAACTTAATAAACTATCTCGAGAAAAATACATTCTCGGAATTTGAATTCATTAGCTTCTTTTTCCTTCTGATGTAATTCTGTTTCTGTTTTTACATGCTGTTCAAATTTTTTTTTTTTGTTTTTTACATTTCTATGTCATTAAATATTATACTTGCTATCAAAAGGAGGTACAAAATAGAAAAACTACCAAGCACACTCATTACAAGGTGTAATTTAGTTTGATAAATTTAAAAGAAGAATAAAATATGTTCAGTCGATCAAAGAGAAGAAAGAAATTGAACAAAAAGATTAAAAATCGTCTTAGCGTATCACAATCAATCAAAGTATACTTAGGTAGGTTTGCATAAAAGATACCATGTGTTACTCAGGTGTAAAAAAGAAAGCAGAAAAAAACATACTTTTAACATCATACTTAAGAGATCCCTGTTATTAGGGTTTTAATGCGTTTGGCGTTTGATTTGTATTCAAATTAATTGTGTGATTGTGTCTTTTAAAATTCGTATATAAATATGTGTGCTATTAAGCTATGTATAATAGAATTTGATTATTAAGTGACTTCTCAATGTAACATTTGATCATCAAACGAAGAACATAACTGAAAATGAATACTTGTTTGACCACAAAACCATCATCAATAATATTTTTAAATTAATTTTAAAACTTATAAAAATAACCAGTGTTTTCAAACCCGGACCGGACCGGCCGGTCGGACCGGGATTCGGAGTAAAGAGCGGCCCGGTTCTAGGCTCAAAACCGTTTTGGGGTGACCCGGCCGGTCGGACCGGTGATTGAACCGGTTTTTTTATTTTTTTTTATTTTTTTAATTTTTTTTGAATTTATATATATATATATTTATAAAATGTTTAAAAAATCATCCGGTTCTCAAATCCGGTCCAACCGATCCGACCGGTCTGACCTCTGACCGGTAAGGAGACCGGTTCGATGTCCGGTCCGGTTCTGAAAACATTGAAAATAACTTATAATATATATGTGTAGACATGTATAAATATTTAAAATGGAGAGTTTAAAATATGAAATGAATACGCTTTATTGGGCAAGGAGTGTGGTGTGTTCGGCAAAAGAGGGAGAGATGTTTATGGTCAAAATCTTGGATGGATAGAAAGTCAAAGTAAAAAAAAAAGAATTAGAAGTCACATGAAAGTCAAACTGGACCTAATTATTGTTGACGTACATGTCAGAAAGCGAAAACCACACGTCAAGTGAAGATCTCCAACTTTGTATCCTTTGGGCTACAACTACAAGTTATAAAAAAGTTAAAAAAAGAAACAAATTGTTATACTCTATTTTTTTTATACACCTAAATTTGAAAATATCTAAGTGATTTTAGAAGATAAATGTAACCATGCCTTGAATCCGAGTTACTTTGAGTAACATGTGGCTTACAACCGACAATCTTGACTCAAAGTAGGGGAAATGAGTTAGTTTGGGTGAATAAGTATTGTATTTTAGTTGAAATGGACAGTAACATCATAACATAAAACATGTTAAGATTAGTGACTTCTTAACACAATGCGGGTAAGAAGGTAACATAAAAACTATGTAGATATAATAGATTTAAATGGATAATAATTATTAATAATATGCTTTATGAAAAATCACTAAAAATTATTTAAATTAATTATTTGTTTAGTTGCACCTTATTTTGACTTAGAATAATTTTTAACTTTTTTTGAAAAAGACTTATTTAGACTCAAACTAGTTTGTTTAAAACACATCCTGATCCAGTGGTCCGCACTCATCTTGATCCAAACTTGTTATGACTTGTTACCTAACCCGACCTGACCCACCTATTTTGTCATGCTTAATGGGGCCTTTTGATTTAATTGTCTATAATGGTAACCATGCCTTTTTTTTTTTTTGAACAGCAAACGTCCGGTCACCCGGGATCACCCTGGCAAATAGATCACCCTTCCGCCCGAATAACAGAGCGTGGTGACCTGACCCACATGCCCAAGAGAAAACCTACAACTAGGAAAACCCCCTGGCTCATCCAGAACAATATTTGCTCTAGGTGAGACTCCAACCCAAGACCTCTCATAAGAGAAGTCAATGGGCTACTATTAGGCTAGAATCCCTTTGGTTGGTAATCATGCCTTTAATCGTCCTAATGAAAAGCTCCTCAGCTTCATTCGACATGACGATGCCAATAGGTCAATAAGTCGACACATCCATTATTTTGGAAGCCTTTTTGGAGTTTAAAGGATAATTTGTAAGAGTTTTTGTGTTAGATTTATAGGTATTTATTAGTATTTTAATTAATAACCTTTAACGAATATATACGTACGTACATATTGAAAACATCACACACCCATTACCCATAGGCTATGTTCATACAAAACTTTGTGACCACATGCATCTATTTACCATGTACGACCCGTATGATATACGACCTTAAAGCATGATCCTAAAACTAAAAAAGTGACTTTAAATTTGGGGGCTTAAAGCCATTTCTTAAGTTATAGAGCCCGACTTTACTGGAAATACTTTATAAGTCATACATTAAAATGGATCGTACGAGTTTAATGGAGTTTATCAAAAGTATATTACATAAAACACCCTTTATTTGTATATATTTGTTTATTTTATTCTTAACGTTTAATAATTACACTAAATTTTATTTTGCATAGTTTGTAACAAGGTTATTTACACTAAACAAAATTACCGTTCTCTTAATTTTTCTCTAAAATAATTATTTTGCCCTAATAACTAACGGATGCAATATGTAAATATGTATGTAGATAGATGCCATTTTATGTAATATACTCTTTTTTGATTTTCTTTCTTTTACTTTACTTTTTTTTATTTTTTCAGCATATTTATTTTATATATTTTTTTAAAAAAACTTATTAATTAATTACTCAACTTGTTTATTTTATATAAAAATTTATATATATATATATATATATATATTCATTTGTCTTGTGTATTTATTTAATTTTCACATTTATCAATATACTTCAAATAAACTAATTGTCAATTTATTTTACTCTTTTTCTAACTATGATATAATATTTATAAGTTATAAATATACGAAACTAGGTCATAATTGTTTTAGTTACCAACTAGGTTAATTAACGACATAGTTACACGTATTTAAAATTAGACTGGGAATCAAATCGTAGGGTGGAAACAGTTCGTAAACTTCTGTTTTATTGCTAATTACATTCCTGTAGTGACTTAATCGTTTTAAAAAAAAATGGTAAAATGACCATGTTACCCTTCCTTGTTTCATTTTAAGTCCCTAATATTATAAACATTTGCAATTTGTGTCCCTAATCGGAACTGTCACCAGATCCATCGTCAGCTTCCATGCACACGACCGAAAGCTCTCTCTCTCTGCCGTTGGTTATTCTGCCGCCGGTTGTCACACCCCGACTAAGGCGGAACACGCCGGGGCGTGATTATGACTGTTCAGTAGCTCATAGTTATGCGTTTCAATAATTAATGCATCATCATTTACACAATACAACATGTCATTCATTAAATTCAAATAACATTACATGAATTGAATAATTATAACTGAATGCTAAAACATTGTTTACAATTTAACTAGGTCACTAATTCTTATCATATGTCTTCTTCATGTCTTCACCTTAACCTGTTACATATGTAAAAATGGTTTTTGGGTCAACTATATGAATAGTTGGAGAGTATAAAATACAGTTTAAATAAACGATGCATTACAATTAGACTATCTAAAATTAGAATCTGAGCACGTATAAGTTACATGTTTGCACATAAGATGAATACAATAACAATAATGTTCTCTCAAACAAGCATAATACATAGAACTTAGTCAAGACTGATCAAGTCTTAAACTAAGACATGCAAAACATAAGTTTGCAATAGATAACAGTCTCTCAAACTAGTTTCAGTAATAGTATAATAACTAATACTTCAACTAAGTCTGCAATAGATAATAGTCTCTCAAACAAGTTTCAATACTAGCATAACATCTAGTATTTCAATCATGTTTGCAATAGATAACACATGAATAATGAATAATAGATATCACAAAGCACACATTCACATAGTAAGGATTCTACTAACATAGACTAGATACTTGCATCGAATGGTTTTGATTGTAAATATTGTTTTGAGTAAACATATGTAACATCCCAAAATACTAAAAGTAAAAGAGGGAGTATGAATACTCACATTAATAGTGCTCAAGAAAATAATATAATGAAGAGGAATCAAGATCAACAGTTGTATCAAACTGGATGCCTTGAGGATTGAACGTGTGTAGCCAGACAGCAGCTCAAAGGAACTAGTATAAGATCCGAATGCTAACGTTGTTCAACCTAGTCAAACTAATGCAACGAGGGAGAGTAAACATTATGCTAGGCACAACTAAATGAACGAACGTCATAGGCCGCCGGCCGGACTCGTTGGCCTAACGAGCCTTTACAAGACTACACCAACTCTAAAGGCGGCCTAATCAAGGCAACCTAAACGAGCCTAATGCCGACAACTAATAGCATAAGCTCAACTACTTAGACTAGAAAAAAAATAAATGACTAATGAAAAAAAGAAAAATAAAATTACCTAAAAGAAACTTTACAGACGAGACGATCTCGAATCGCAGCACCTCCTCACCAAGAGCATAAAATAAAACTATTGCGTTCAACATCCCAATGGGTGTTGCACTTGTAAAACCACCAAAATTTGGTTATTCTACTTGTTTATACTCAACTAGGAGTTGCAAAGCTATAAGAGACCAATCAATGATATTTATAGGTGTTTAAAGGGGAGAAATATTGGTTTCTTGGGCGATGTGGGATGGGTTTTAGGAAGAATTTCGCGTCTGGCAACCGTCAACAAACATCAAACTTGTTTTTGAGATTCTCGTTTCGTTATAACTCCGTTTTGCGCACGGTTTCCGCCCACGTTCATCGTTTTCAGAGTACTATCATATGGAAGAGTGTAATCCAACATTCATGGTGTCGAGAATTGGTTTAAGCATTGGATCTTGGCGTGAGTCAAGGATTACGTTCTCAAACTTTTGTTTGTGATACTTGTTTCGTTTGGGTTCGATTTTATGCACCGTTTGAACGTAGTTTCTCCTTAGTATAATATTATATCTATAAGATTTGGGTGGTCCAAAATGTTAGTTTGAGGATGGGGAAATGTTGTCTAAATAGTCACTCGAAAGTTTTCTTATGTTAAAACTACAAATACAATTATTCAAAGCATGTTATAAACTTTGTTTTATTATGTACGGGTATAATTATAATTCAAATAGAAAATTGAAAAACCATGGGGATTACACCGGTGAACCAGCCAAAGGCAAAACTGCCACAGGATAACCTTCATATAGTTAATCCAACAGTTGATGATTCGTCACCGTTTGATTCAGATCGTTGTAGATTATTTGATCTCGATTCTATTGAATCTGTTGGAAGTTCATGGCGACAAACCAGACAGGAGTTTTGCAACATGAGCCGCGAATCTTGTTCGTGGGTACAGGGGAGATCACCACCGATTATCTTCCAAAATCAAAGAAACCGTGTCCCTAAATTCAAAATCCAAACATTCTCGTGTTATTCGCTCAATCACGAATCAATTTAAGAGATTAATTCCTAAAATAACAGAACACGTTTAAATCATAGCTAAACATTCTACTAGCTGTGATTGACCCGTAATCGAATAAAAGCTTGATATTATTCCAAATTGATAAACCAAATACACTGGTGACTTCATGATGATGAAAACGAATGCAAAAACATACTCTGAAACACTTCAAATCATTGGATCGAAATCAAGCCGAACTTAGAACTGTTGGGTCATCTAGTACGCTCTATTCAAGACATAACCAAGTAAGTTTATATTCATTACGGTCGGATTTCAATGAAGAACAATAACCCTATGTTTAATTAGACTCACAATTACTATACTAAACGAATTCGAATCAAGAGGGATTAGGGTTTATGTGATTTAAACTGATTTTGGGGAAATGAGTCTCGCTTATATTAAATATATTTGGATTGGGTTGAATCTTAATTATTTGAGATAGCTCACTGGTTCTCCATCCGAAAAATTTCACTTTGCCCGTTATGGAACCGGGTTCGACACTTCTCCCAACCGTTTTTCTTTTTCCATTTTAATGTTTTTCATCCATTTTAATATTTTTAAACATAATACTAATAACTCCAAAAAAAATCATAACAGTCATTTTTTTTCAAACAATGAAAGAAAAATAAATAAATTCAAGAAGATTATTTAAACCATTTTCTTATTTAAACTATTTTTATAAGTAAAAAAAAGTGATCATTTTATATTTAAAACTCCAATTATTTAGTGCTTTAAATAATAAAATATATTTTGAGTAAATAAAGTTATTTAATAAAAGTCCAAGGAATTGTTTATGATTCATAAAGTTTTATAAATTAATCCTAAATGAATATTTTTTTTATACTGAAATAAATATTTACATACGTAATTTAATTAAGTACAATAATTTGAATTAATCAAAAACAAGTTTTATAACAACGTATAAAATAAAATTTTAGATAATTATTTTCTACAAATGGAGGTCATATTTGAACAGATTATTTTAAATCTTTAAAACTATTAATTTTATATATATGAATAGTTTTACTAATTACTCTCAATAAGTTTACAATAACTCAAAATAAATTTTCTAGATTCTCTAATTAATTATTTTTACACATATACCTTAAACATTATTTTGAGGCAAACAAATTTATAAATGAATGAAAACAAATTCAATAAAAATATTATTTATTTAACTATATAAATAAACATTCGAACTTAGTACCTATCTGTAACGACCCATTTTGGTGAAATATTATAAATAAAACATAATTGGTGTATGATTGTGTTTATTTAATTAAAGGGTGTTTATATGATTTAATTATCTTAAATATTATTTGGTGGGAGTTTTAATAAATATTTGAGTTAAAATATAACCATATGGTGGTGTTAACTAATCTAACTAAGTTAGTCATAAGTTAGTTTAACACTAGTTGGTTGTAACTAGTAAATGGAGGACTAAAACTATAATTAGGTGAAACTTGTATAAGGCTAAAAGGGTGTTGACTACTCAAAATTGGGGGAAACCATTTGTGTTGGGCTGTGAACGTCGATCAAGGGGAGGACAAGGAGAAAAACTCAAGACCTCCAACGTTTGATCAAATTGAAGGTTGAAAGTTGATCCAATCCCTCATGCAAGCATAAATTGGAGTTTCCCTTGCATCAAACAACATTGGGGGTCACCATTGGGGGTGTGAGTTTGATGGGTAAAACTCTCAAATTTGGTGTTTTGAGGGTGTCAAATGTTGTTAATGATGTTTATAATCAAGTGGGAACAACTTTTGATTGTTTCTCCTTCATAATTGATATGTTATGATGATGGGGGATTGGGTGTTCATGTAGTAGATGAACATGGTGTGTATAGTGAGTGTTAATGGTTGAGATTTGATTATTATCACTAAATTGTTGTTGTTTGTAGTGATGATGATGAAATTGATCATTTTTAAACAAATTAATGGAGTTACATAGGTGTGTTAATGATGAATGATCATTAGGAGAAGAACTTGTGCATACATGGTGTTTGATGAAATGCCAAGTAGGGTAATTAACTTAAAAATTGGTTTAAACCTATGGTGATATGAAATAGGTGGGTGTATAAACTCAACAAAGGTGAATTGTTATGGTGAAGGGTAGATTGGAAGTAATTAAGTTAAAATGGTGACATTGGGGTGAATGGGTGTATTTTGACTAATTGTGGTCAAACTTTATATTAAACCTATTAATTGTGATAATAGGAATTGATAGTGAAGGTGTAAGTGGCACCAAACGACCCGGGAAGGAAGTTGTTATAGAGGATAGCGCGTTGAAACAAGGTAAGTCACCCAATCTTCTATTTGTTATGTGTAATGGTGTTATGCATGAATGAATATGTTGTGGAAGATTGACTTTATGGTGAATAGATGATATTGGTGCTTGTTGATAGATAATAATAAGCAATAGGTGATATATGTTGCTTGATTATTGTTGGTATGGTGTTTTTATGCTAGTTCATGATTGACTTGGTGTTAATTTGAATGTGTGTTGAATGATTTGAATTATTTCACAAGGTGTGTGAATTGTAATTGAAATCAACTCAAATTGGTGTTTTAAATCACAAGTGGTGTGATTATGACATTGGATTATTCACATGGTGTGTGAATGTCCTTTGTTGGGTGTAATCAAGTTAGTAAAACACAAGTGGTGTGGTTTACTTAACTTGAGAAATCTTGTGGAATAAGATTTCAAAGGAGTTTTGGGTGCAAACGACCCGTTAGTAAATCGTTTGATATTATGACCATGATGGTCATAAATTGGTGAATTAAGGTGTTCAATATGATTATATGGTGTTATATAATGTTTATGGGGGTATTGGAATGGTCGGAATCGAGTGGAATGGGTCGAGATGGCGTAAAACAGAAAATTTGGCCGTGCAGGTAGCGCCCCGCGTATCATACGCCAGGGATACGCCAACCAATACGCCACCTTCTGATCAAAATTTGAAACTTTCTGTGATACGCCCCAGATACGCCAAACTCATACGCCAAGTGTTGAATTTGACCAAAATTGACTATTTTGGTCATGTAAGCTCGTATGGGCGGGCATGGTGATCTTACTTAGTTCTAATGAACTAATGGCGACTTAATTATGGTGTTTTCAGGTGAACGGAAGAGTTGAACGCGGTCGTGATCGGATTGCCTTGCAAGGATTCGGATCAAACATGTTTTGGGTTTATTCTTTGTTGGTTTAAAACAAAGGTTTTTGGTGATAACTCAAATGTAATTTTTGTTATTGAATGTTAAATAATATCAAATATTTTGTAAAGTCGTATGTAAATGGGATGTTAAGGTGTTAATTACATTTGTTGGTTTGAAAAATCGGGGACCTATTTTGATTTGTCGTTTAAAAACACGTGTCATGTGTTGGTGGGTTTTGGGGCTTACACTATCAAAAATTGTACATATGATTTTAGGACTTCCTTTAGTATGACATAGATTATAGGATATTAAGACTTGAACTCTAAACAAAATACTAAGACTACTATGCTTTGTAACTTTAGGTTGAAGCATTATCTACAACATCATTCTCTATCAATTATCAAATCAAACAATCATGTGAGTTTCATTCATACTCCCTCTTTTACATTTTGTACTTTTGGGATGTTACATATGTCATTATTCAAATCAAACTTTGTCTAGAGTCAAAACCAATTAGATGCAAACTATTAGTCTAAGTTGTTTGACTTATGAGCTTAGTATGCCTACTTGTTTATATTCAAGGTATTATCATGTTATTCTATGTGTAGTCTATGTTATTAGTAGCCCTTGCAATATAACTTAGGATATTATATATTGCAAAGGTGAAAGCGCCTAAAATCTATGTGACTAGTAGTCTTTGCACAATAACTTTGGTTATTGAAAAATGCAAAGGTGAAAGAGCCTAAATTCAATTGTTGTAACTAGTAGCCTTTTTTTAATGACTTGTGTCATTAAGTTAGTAAAGGTGAAAGAGCAAAAGAATCATGTTAAACTTGTAGTATACTTGCTTTAGGTCTTATTGATTTAGACTTTGTTTGCATTTAAACTTTTAATCATATTCTTATGTATATATTAAACTGTATGGGTAACTCACCAACTACTTATATAATTGACCCAAATTTATTTTACATATGTAACAGAATATGGTGCAAGCTATGGTGAAGACATATGATAAGCTTAGAGACTTAGTTAATTTTAAACAATGTTAGATTTTCAGTTGTAATGTATTTCATTGCATTTCTTTAAATGTATGTAATGATGCCTTGTATGCAATGAATGTTTGTCTAATGTTAATAAAGAATGCTTTAAATATTCAAACTTATTATTAGCACCATGAGCTAATGAACAGTCGAACTCGAGCCACGACGTATTCCGCCGTCGGTCGAGGTGTGGCAAGAAGCTCTACAGGTTGGATTCTTAGTTTTCACATAAGATAGCTTTCGAGTGACTATTTAGCCAACATTTCCCCATACTCGAACTAAAATTTTGGACCACTCAAATCTTCTAGATATACTAATATACTAATAAGAAACTACGTTCAAACGGTGCATAAAACTAAGCCCAAACGAAGCAAGAATCACAAACAAAAGTTCGAAAACGTAACCATTGACCCACGCCAAGATCCAAAGTTTAAACCTAATTATTGACACCATGAATGTTGGATTACTCTTTTCCATATGATAGTACTATGAAAACAATGAACGTAGGCAAAAACCGTGCGCAAAACGGAGTTATAACGAAACAGGAATCGCGAAAACAAGTTTGATGTTTGTTGATGATTGCAAGACGCAAATTCTATAAAAAAATCATCCCACATTGCCCAAAAAAATATTTTTTTCCCCTTTAAACACCTATAAACATCGTTTTTCAACCATCATCTTGATCCTTGCCGCTTCAGCCCTGCGTTTAGGGTTGCGGACATAGGGTCCTTTTCTAGTCATGGTTCTGTATGGAGAGGATAGGATGTTAGTTAGCATGGGTTAGAATGTTAGCCAATTGTCATGTCAGAAGTCAAGTCAGATGTCATGTTAGCATCAACCATAGTCAGAATACAATAATATAAAGCAAAACATCATTCTCATTAATAATAATAGCTTTGAGTACAATGATTTTCAAAAGAGATACTACTACAAAAGTTTCCTATGAGCACATCCCGCTCATCTGAGAATACAAAAGCAAAATACTGAAAATAGAAAAACTAAACTAGTGTGATGCGACGGTGGAGTGTGAATCTCCACTATCAGCAGGTCCATCGTCATCATCTTCTTCCGGATCCTCGTCTGGGTCCTCATTGAAGTCTCCTTCTTCAAGGTTCTCAGCCTCGAATTGAGGTCCTTGGTCCGGCTCCTCCTCCGGCTCCATGAGTAGCTGGTCGGCCCAGGCGTTCTGAAGCGCTGCCTGGTTCTCTCCCGCTTCATCCTCTACCGCGACCAGCCGCTCACCATGGTCCTGAACCACGGCATCGACCTCTACATGTCGCTCCTCTAACTGTGTCGTTCGGTTCCGGAGCGCCGCGATTTCATCGACCACTTGCTCACGCATGTGGTCTAACCGTCCACGAAGATGCTGGTTCTCCTCTCGGAGAGCTCGGATCTCCTCATCTCGCTCGCGTGCCCTGCGAGCCTCTCGAGCAGTCCTAGAAACAAGGGCTGCGAAAGCTCGCTCAGATGACACTCCTAGTGATGGTAGTCGGTGCGCCCGATCATCATCAGTTTTAACACGCTGAGGAGGCACCCTCTCCTCAACAATCCAGTCCCATACCATGAATGGGTACCAAGTCCATGACCTAGCGCGCTTAACAATGCGTGCCTGCTCGGCCATCATTGCATCTGCCTGGGACATGATGTCCCTAACACGCTGCCGACTCTCGTCCGTCAGCTCGTTCTCTGCTGGTCGCTTCCCCCGGTTACGTCCAGTGTTCTCATTGTTTTCAGACATCCTGTAAATCTCAAGTCAGTAAGTAATAGTTAACAGTGGTAACAATAACATCAAGGTGTAAGTTCTAAGTGTAGTGTCTAATGTAGAGCAGTGGCTATAGTCTAAGTTCACTACATGCAAACCTAGTTCCCTATAACCAAGGCTCTGATACCAGTCTGTCACACCCCCAAATTCCCACTCGTGGTGTCAGTCCACGTGGGTGTGACGTGGCCAGGATCACAGCTCAAGGTCATATAGAACGACTCTATATGAGTTACACAACACGCAATTTTGTAAAATACCACAAGTTTCATAATTAAGCAGCAGAAAGATAAGTTATCAAAAGCAACGGAATAGTAATGTGTTACGGCGGAAAGTAAATAGTTTTAAACACTACATAGTTTGATTGTTATTAAAACAAAACAAATGCACACAAAGCCTAGGACATGAGTCTATATGCCATTCAGACTCCTTAGGGCTTCCTTGTGCGCGTCCTAGCGTGTGCTCCATTAGTTACCTGAAAATACATGCGAAAAGTGTCAACAAAAAAGTTGGTGAGTTCACAGGTTTAGATAGACAAAAATAGTAAACAGACATATACTGGGTATGTTAAGTTTAGTAGTTGGATCTACGATCTGTGGAGTGTGTCAGTTCATCTTACCGAAACTAGACTGTTTCTATTTGCCTCCTCGGGTCATCGCTGAACCCGACATCATATCGAAATTACACTCTTTATGACCTCCAGTCAACATTGGTGCCGAGTGGGGTTAGTCAAACCCAGTAGTACTACGTAATTACGACTCGTTTGTTACACAACTAACGGTAAGGATAAGTGAGGACTTTAAGCGATAATAACTACACTCGAAAATGATTTTACAACATACCAGTCATACATCTAAAACATGTGCATAGTAATTCTCACCCCAATAGTTTAACAAAACAGTTAAGGAGTATAAGTGGGGCTGTAAACTCACCTGAGTCTGGGTAGTGCGTTTCTTAACAGAAATCGAGTAGCTCGCCGGCTAGCAGTTACCTATATCACATAGGTGTTGTAAGTTTGTGTCTGCATACATGTGGGTCTCGCAGGACCGTATTCGTGTCTAACAACTCCAAGTTGTTATGTGGGTCGTGTTGACCATGTTTGACCTAACGACCCGTTGGTGACGGTTTTAGTCCAACTGCTCGTGTAATGTGCGATTTAGTGTCGTGTGATGTGTACGGATACCAAAGTCACTTTCGTGAGGAAACTTACTATTTATAGTAAGTTTCTATTACAGGAAAGTTTCCAAATTTGGCAAGTCAAGCATTAAATCAAAATTCGATTATTCTACTATGCATATATATCCTAAGTGAGCATGTTATCACATAGCACATAGTTACACATAGTCGGTTTAGAATGTTTCGCGCGTAAAAGTTTCCTAAAATGGAAAGTTTCTATTTCCAGCGTACGTGTTATCGGAAACCATCTAACTTAGCCTTTATTCATCATGTTAAAACATAATAAGTCACTTAGCATGCTCATGTCACACAAGATGTTCATAAATTGGTTTTTTCTCAAAATAAAGTTACTATAAATAGTAACTTTGTAGTTTTGCATGAAAATGATCCTTCTAAGGACTTTTAAACCATTTTTAATATTACAAATCATCATATTATTCCATTTAACATTGCTTAAACATACCAACATAACCAAACTCATCTCCTAACATTATTTCATCAATAAAAGTTACTAAAAATGGCAATTATGCCAAAATGAACATAATCATCACCAAAATCACATTCCAAGTGTCCAAATCATCATATTAACATCCAAGTAGCAATCTCATAACATGCATGTTATCCATATCATTCATAACACCATTTTGTAACCAAAAAGTTTCTATTATTAGAAAGTTTGTCAAAAACCATATTTTAACCAACAATATCATGATCTAATCTTGCAAGAACACTTATACATTATCAAGAATCATCTCAACATCAACAAGTTCATCTAGGATGCCTTAGATCATACATGCATGGCATTATTTCAATACTTTATGACCAAATCATGCATTCTATTCCTACACAACATCATGGATCATCATAAGATGCATCCTAATCACCCTAGATCATCATAAAACACATTAAAATCAACAAACCCAGAACAAAAACTCATGTATGTGCACTATATGTGCTTGCATGTGTGTTTCATGCATCGCATGTGGGTTTAGTGGTGTCTAAAAGCCAAAATGGACATAGAGACTACCTTCTCGAGCTTCTAGTTGCAGGGATTCGAGTTGGATGGTAAGAATGCCAGCTCCACAGGTCGTCCTTGATGTCCCCTTGGCTGCTATGGTGGTGGTGAAGATGGTAGGCAACCTTATAAGCCTTCCACAAGCTTTTCCTTCTTCAAAAATGGCTTCCCACTGGTTCTAACAGCTTTCTAGAGGTAGAAGATGATGTTACAAGGTGAGAATGGACGGCCACTAGCTTCGGGTTTCGAGAGATGTGGTAGTAGAGTGGCTGAGAAATGATTAAGTCTTGGTTTTATAAACATTTTGCGTGCTGGAGTCGTCGCGTACCGCGACATGGGCTAAAAAGATGCCTCGCGTAGCGCGGCGGATTTCGGGGTTCAAATTTCCCGAAACTCGTCGCGTATCGCGATAGAGCTTCTTGAGGTCCATCGTGTACCGCTATGGGTCCACTGAGAGCCCAATAGGCCCAATTCAATGTGTTTGATCCGTTTGTCGCCGTTTTCACGTTTACGAACTATCGTTTGGCCTCGATTGAACTTCCAAGTTCAATGTGTGAGTGTCTCGTGAGGTTTCGAGTGTTGTGCTACACATTGTGCTAGACGTTCACCAACGTTCGTTATTCAAGACACGTGCGAGTGTTGTGCGATAATTCCTTGAATTATCGGTGTGCTTGGTCTGTCGTGCCACGTGTCACGCTAAATATTAATTATTCTAATGTCACGTATGAAATAATAATTACATTATTATTTAAAATAAAGTAATGCTGACCTGGAATTTGCGAGGTGTCACAGCAACTTCTAGCTGAGTATAAACAAGTATAATAACCATATTTTGGTGGTTCTACAAGTGCAACACCCATTGGGATTAGTTTTATTTTATGCTCTTAGCGAGGAGGTGTTGCGCTTCGAGATCGTCTTGTCTGTAAAGTTTTTTGAGGTAATTTTCTTTTTCTTTTTCTTCTTTTCATTATTCATTTATTTTTTTTTCCTAGTCTAAGTAGTTGAGCTTAAGTTGCCTTGTTTAGGCCGCCTTTAGAGTTAGTGTAGTCTTGTAAAGGCTCGTTAGGCCAACGAGTCCGGCCTATGACGTCCGTTCATTTAGCTATGCCTAGCATAATGTGTACTCTTCCTCGTTGCATTCGTTTGATTAGCCTAGCATATGAGTCCGGCCTATGACGTCCGTTCATTTAGTCCGGTCTATGATGTCCGGATCGCATACTTGTTCCTTTGAGCTGCTGATTGGCCATGCATGTTCAAACGTCAGGGCATCCCGTTTGATACAACGGTTGATCATGATTCTTCTTCATTATACTAGTTTTCTCGAGCACCATTAATCTGAGTAATTCTATACTCCCTCTTTACATTTTTGTACTTTTGGGATGTTACATATGCTAGTATTCAAAACTAAGTTATTTTAGAGCCAAATTCTATAGATGTAATGCTTTTAGTCTATATGGTTTGAATTTGTGCTATGTGATACAACTTGGTTTGTGATGCTATGTTATTTTATGGTATTATATGTTATTCGATACCGAGTAGTCTAAGGTGTGTGTTAGTGTAACACCCCGACCGACGGCGGAATCATCGGGATGCCACGAGGGATGTGTAGATTGTTCAAAAGCTCGTGGGCATCTAAATCAAATCATCATATATCATTTAATCAACCAAAATAATTACACAAAAATCATGTTCATCATGAATCAAGTACATTAGTTACACAAAAGAATTAGTTAAACTAACTAAACTCTAATCGCCAGAAATTTAGTTAATTAACTAAGTCCAAGATCCTATATGATGATGTCCAAAATAGAAGAGATCCTCTCTTCATTCCTACTTGTCTCCATCACCTGAAACATGTAAGAAATCAAGTGTCAACTACAAAAGTAGTTGGTGAGTAATCATAAGTTTTTATATTTAAAAATGTTTTAGTAAAATGAGTTTGAAAGTTTATGCTTAAAATGGTTTTATAAAATGCTTTGTTTAAAACGAGTATAAAACTTATGATCTTCTTGAGAAAATCCATATGAATACCTGTATGAGATAATCCAACACACATCCATCAATTCAACAGCCAAACACATACACAATCACATAACCACATAACCAAATCAATCATAGCCAATCACCAATAATCATAATCAAATATAGATAATCAATCCACAAACTAATCAACCAATCTCATCAACCATATTCTCAAATAATGTTCGTGACTATACATGATCATTATGTAATTAACATAAGTTAAATACATGATTCATGGAGTGGTCGCTAACCACGTGACAATACATGAAGCCAAAGCAGATAACCGAAGTCAAAGGCAATGCTTCACAGATGTGGAAACCATCCACGTGACAATACACGATGTCAAAGCAATTAACCGAAGTTAAGAGCGATGATTCTCGGGATTTGTGACAATACTTGTAATCTTTGTTATTGACCTAGGTCAATAACAATGTTTACATGGATATAAAATAATAAGAGATAATCCCATAATAATGATAATTTCAAATGTGAATATCATATTGATAAACAGGTATTAACCTTGTGTTATCAAAATAATATTTAATTTGGTATACATGTTTCACCTCCGGGTTTTAAAACCAAAAACAGTTTAAAGAAAGGGAGGTTATGAGAACTCACCTGAAGTCCTTAGTATCTGTGTTCTCGTATTATGCGCGCTCACCGTTTTCGTACTGATGTTGTATTCACAGTCCTGTGTTTGATTAACTATTATCTAGAGTTATGATCCCTTATTTGATTGTTCTTTTTGAAATCTAAGTTGTTAATTGAGTTGGTGTAGTGAAAATGACTCATTCTTGTGATTTTCATAAGAATGGCTCATGCTAATGAGTTTTCACCCGAATGAGTCATTCTCCCGAATGAGTCCCGAATGAGAGTCATTCTCCGAATGAGTCCCGAATGAGAGTCATTCTCCGAATGAGTCCCGAATGAGAGTCATTCTCCGAATGAGCTCATACTCCACTCATTCTCCCGAATGAGCTCATACTCCACTCATTCTCCCGAATGAGCTCATACTCCACTCATTCTCCCGAATGAGCTCATACTCCACTCATTCTCCACTCATTCGCCGAATGGCTCATACTCATGGGCCATTCGCCCGAACGGGTTTTCAGCCATGGGAGAAGATGATTTCGAGGTATAGTCGTATATATAGTCGTTTTGAGTGGGTTTAGGTGAGTAAACTCATTTAGAAGGTGTATGGGTCGAAAAAGTGATGTTTTGAACCGGTTAAAGTTCGGTTTTTGTCGGGTTGTAGAAAACCCTAAAAAAACGTACCTTCTCACTAAGATTTCGAGAGTTTGAGGTGGAGATAGGACCGATCCTTTGTACTTTCGTGTAGAGGATGTCGAGATCTTCGATTTGGCGCAAGAATGAGGTGATTTGGTTGAGTTTTGAGTGAGTTATGGTAGAGAGAAGGTAGAGAGAGAAAGTGGTGACGGGTTTAGGGTTTTAGTGAGAGAGTGTGTGTGTAAAAATGAGGAAGAAGATGGTGATCTTCTTCCTTATAACGCGTATTATTGCCCCGTGGCCGGTCTCGTTTTTATCGCGATAAAATATAAAAAAATATAATAAATGATCGGTTATGCTCGGTTTTTAACGAAAACATATTTAAACATAACATGAATAAATAATTGAATTTCATTAATTAAAATGATTTAAATAATTTCATTTCGTGAAACGATTTCATTTTATTTTTACAAAATTAATTATTTTAAATAACTGATTTACTCGGTTTTGCTTTACGTTGTGATTCCTAATAAACGTTTTCAGTTTTAATTTATTAATTTTAATATCATTTGATATTATTTAATTATTTCGTCGAAACGCGTCACTCGCGTACGTATTCGTAAAGATCGTCACCTTTGCGAATTCGTCGCTCGTATCGTGTTTCGATTCGATTTACGATTTATTGAATATCGTTTCAGAATATTATTCCTAATAATTATATTCGTGTGAATCGTCACTCACGCGAATACATTTATTAAGTTAATATTTCTGAATTAATATTCGTGTTTAGATAACGTTCGTAACCTCACCATCGCGTAATCAGTTCCATTATTTTATAAATTTTAATATTAAAATTCCCAAACCAAAACCCATATTCATTTTTATTCCGAACCAACAATCATCATTTCCAATAATATTACTGCGATAAACTCTCTGGTTCTGTTTAGTTGGGTTACAACTAAACTTCCCATGGTTTACGCGTATAATATGTGTTATAATCATGCATACCAGTAACAGTGACAATATCAGCAAGGTCAAACAATAATATCATAATCAATAATATTCATAAATCTCCGGTCGTACAGTACAATCGTACGGATGTACGGATGTACGGACAACCGAAAGTACAGTGATGTTACAGTCTCCCCTAGTTAAAGGAATTTCGTCCCGAAATTCAACTTGGAGTGACCGTGGTAAATAAATGTGGGTACTTAAGCTTCATCTGATCTTCTCGCTCCCATGTGAATTCTGGACCCCGCTTCGATTCCCAACGTACTTTGACAATTGGAATTCTACTGCGTTTGAGCTTTTTAACCTCACGATCAATTATCTCCACTGGTTTTTCAACAAAATGCATGGTATCATCGATGCGAATATCATCGAGTGGTACCTGAAGATCCTGATCAGCTAAGCACTTTCTTAGATTGGACACGTGAAACGTTGGGTGCACATTACTAAGTTCAGGAGGAAGTTCTAACTTGTAGGCAACCTTCCCGATCCGTTTAAGGATCTTAAAAGGGCCAACATAACGTGGAGCAAGCTTTCCTTTCTTCCCAAATCGCACAACGCCTTTCCAAGGCGACACTTTAAGCAAAACCATATCTCCCACTTCAAACTCTAAAGGTTTTCTCCGTTTATCCGCGTAGCTCTTCTGTCGGCTGCGAGCAGCTAACAAATTGTCGCGGATCTGGCGGATCTTGTCAGTGGTTTCCTGAATAATCTCTGGACCAGTCATCTGCGAATCGCCGACTTCAGTCCAACAAATAGGTGACCGACATTTCCTGCCATAAAGAGCTTCAAACGGTGCCATACCAATGCTCGCGTGATAACTGTTGTTATACGAGAACTCAACCAATGGTAGATGGCTATCCCAATTGCCACAGAAATCGATGACACAAGCTCTCAACATGTCTTCTAATGTCTGAATCGTTCGCTCCGTCTGACCATCCGTTTGAGGATGATAGGCAGTGCTAAGATCCAGTCTTGTTCCAAAGGCTTCATGAAGTGATTCCCAAAATCGTGCCGTGAAGCGAGCATCACGGTCCGATATTATGCTTAAGGGAATACCATGTCTACTAACGATCTCATCAATGTAAATACGAGCTAACTTCCGCACAGGGTAAGTTTCGCGTATCGGTAAGAAATGAGCCGACTTGGTCAATCTATCAACAATTACCCAGATGCTATCCTTACCGTTCGTGGTTCGTGGAAGTTTAGTAATGAAATCCATAGAGATATTCTCCCACTTCCACATCGGTATCTCTGGTTGTAATAACAATCCCGAAGGTCGCTGATGTTCCGCCTTGACCTTAGTACAGTTAAGGCACTTAGACACATACTCAGCAATATCCTTCTTCATTCCAGGCCACCAGTACAAGCCCCTAAGGTCTTGATACATCTTTTCAGAGCCCGGATGGATTGAGTAACGAGATTTATGAGCTTCATCCATAATCAGCATCCTCAGATCACCCCTGTTCAGTATCCACAACCGATTCAAATAATACATCAAACCGTCATCCTTAGTTTCCAATAAGATTTCAGCCCCACAAGACATCTCATTTTTCAAGTTATCTTGAGCTAATGAGTGTTGTTGGGCTGTGAGAACATCATTACGGAGATTAGTGTGCACTCGGACACTATGAATCTGAACTTGACTTTTGCGACTAAGCGCATCTGCTACTACATTCGCTTTACCAGGATGGTAGCGAATTTCACAGTCATAATCATTCAACAGTTCAACCCATCTCCGTTGTCTCATGTTGAGCTCTTTCTGATTCAAAATATGTTGCAAACTTTTGTGATCAGTAAAGACTACACACTTCGTGCCATAAAGATAATGTCTCCATATCTTCAAAGCAAACACGACTGCACCGAGTTCCAAGTCGTGTGTAGTGTAGTTCTTCTCGTGAACCTTCAACTGTCTTGATGCATAAGCCACAACCTTTCCTCGTTGCATGAGAACACAACCGAGACCTAGGTTGGATGCATCACAATAAACCACGAAATCATCATTTCCATCAGGCAATGTCAAGACAGGAGCATCACAAAGTTTCTGCTTCAAAGTCTGAAATGCCTCTTCTTGCTTTGGTCCCCACTCATATGGCCTATTCTTCTGAGTCAAAGCAGTGAGAGGGACAGCAATTCTGGAGAAGTTCGATATGAACCGCCGATAGTAACCAGCAAGTCCAAGAAACGAGCGAATCTCCGTCGGTGTCTTCGGTGTACTCCAATTCTTCACAGCATCAATCTTTGCAGGATCCACGTGAACACCGTATTCGTTGACTATGTGCCCCAAGAATTGAACTTCCTTAAGCCAGAATTCACATTTAGAGAATTTGGCATACAGTCGCTCCTCTCTTAGGATCTCCAAAACCAACTTAAGGTGTTTCTCGTGGTCTTCCTTAGTCTTTGAGTAGATCAGAATATCATCAATGAATACTATCACAAATTTATCCAAGCATGGCCTACAAACACGGTTCATGAGGTCCATGAAAACTGCAGGTGCATTGGTAAGGCCGAAAGGCATTACCAGAAATTCATAATGGCCATATCTTGTTCTGAAAGCAGTCTTGGGAATATCATCATCATGTACACGAAGCTGATGATACCCAGACCTAAGATCGATCTTTGAAAACCATGCCGAACCTTGAAGCTGATCGAAGAGATCATCGATGCGCGGCAGTGGATATCGATTCTTTATTGTGAGTTTGTTCAATTCGCGGTAATCGATGCACATTCGGAATGACCCGTCCTTTTTCTTGACAAATAGAACCGGTGCACCCCATGGTGAATGGCTCGGACGAATGAATCCTTTATCGGTAAGTTCTTGCAGTTGGCTCGCCAATTCTTGTAACTCCGAAGGCGCAAGTCTATAAGGAGCTTTGGCGACTGGGTTCGCACCAGGTACTAAGTCGATCCGAAACTCAACTTGACGTTCTGGTGGAAGACCCGGTAAATCGTCTGGAAAGACTTCTGGAAAATCTCGTATCACCGGAACATCTTCAATTCTCTTTTCTTTCTCTTTCTTCTCCACAATGTGTGCTAAGAAGGCTATACATTTCTTCCTAAGGTACTTATGTGCTTTTGTGCAAGACATCAGCTTAAGACCTCTACTAGCAGTTTCTCCAAATATTCTCAAAGTTTCACCCGAAGCTAAAGGAATACGAATATATTTCTCATGACAAACAATCTCCGCTCTGTGGGTGGCCAACCAATCCATGCCTATGATAACATCGAAGCTACCAAGATGCATAGGTATGAGATCAATTGGGAAAACGTGATCATTTAAGTTCACCGTACATCCAACGATAATAGTGTGAATATCAACAGTGTTTCCGTCAGCCACCTCCACATTGAACGGTTTATCTAAGTATGTACGTGTTCTACCAAGCAAGCATTCAAAATCATATGAAACAAAACTCCTATCGGCACCAGAATCAAATAAGACAGATGCATAAGAGTTGTTGATCAGAAATGTACCGTTGACCACATCCTGGTTGGCTTGAGCAGCTGGAGCATTCAGTTGAAAAGCCCGGCCTCTTGCCACCCTTTGATTATTCCCGGTCAACTTTGGGCATTGATTCCTGAAGTGACCCACTTCACCACATTCATAACAAGCCCTTGCCTGTGCTTGAGGTACCTGGCGAATGGGTACAGCCGGAATAGGTTGAGCATGAGGAGCTGGCAGTGCAAGCGGTGCATGTTGCATCCTTTGTGCTTGCAATGCACTCCTACAAACATTAGCATAGTGCCCAAACTTGCCACAGTTGTTGCAGACACGACATGGCAAGTTAGGTGCGTGATGATACCTGCAAGTATTACATTGGGAAGTGTTCCCAGTGTAATTTCTTGCTGTAGAGTTATTGGATGATTGCTGCGCAGACTTCGCAGCATGTACAGTTACCATGAAGTTCCTATTCTTCCTCTTCTTGTTGCTGCTTTTGGACGAGCTAGCAGCTTCAGACTTGACTTCAGTTTTGACTTCCTTTGCAGCAGTCTTGGTGTCAGTCTTCTTATACCCCTTCCGGGTAAGAGTTCCATTCCTCACGTGATTATCAGTAAGAGTTGCAGATAATCGGATTGCAGCCTCAAGTGTTTTGGGATTGCTCCCATAGACTGTATCCTGAATCTGCACCGGCAGCCCGCCGATATACTTCTCAATCGCCCTTTCCAAGGGTGTCACCATATGAGGCACCAGTAAACTATACTCATGAAACTGAGTATTGTAGATGACATTCTCTCCGCTATCTTGCTTGAGTTCCCAGAACTCAGTCTCAAGCTTCCTCATTTCACTTCTAGGACAGAATTCAGAGGTCATCAGAGTCTTGACCTCTGTCCATGTCAGTGCTAAGGCAGCATCTACTCCCCTAGTTCGCTTTTCCCCATTCCACCAAGTCAGTGCTCTCTTTTGGAAAACACTGGTGGCATAGCGAACTTTCAGATTCTCAGGGCATTCGCTGTTGATGAAGGTGTTCTCCATACTCTCAAACCACTGCAGCAGACCAGTGGCTGATTCAGCACCCGTAAATTTCAGAGGATTGCAGGAATTGAAGTGTTTGAATGTGCAAGTTGGAGGGTTTGCACCACCTCTGTTCTGGTTGATATTCTGGTTAGCCTGAGTCAATTGGCTCACCAACCCAGAAATAAGTGTGGCTAACTCTTGTATGCCGGAGTTGGCATTACCGTTGTTAGCATCCCCACTGTTTGAGTCATCTTCGTTGTGACGGCAAGGCGGCATGTTTCTGAGAAATTAGAAACATTTTACTACCGTTTACAACGTAAATCATACAAACAATGGTCAATTGAGTTTATTTTAAACAGTTAGGATTACATATAGGAACTATATTTATTTCCTATCTGTTATTTAAACTCATAATGTTTATAGATTTTCCTAGTATTATTCTAAGTGTCCTAGTTGGTCATAACTAGTGTTAGCTAACTATTCCTAGGTCCTATACATTCCTCACTCTATACTAACACTGACAACCTCCCAATGCAATGCAACAAGCTTATATATAGGGCATATGCAAAGGTAGATCGCAATCTCCCCTACACCGTCCCACCACCGTTCCATTGCACCACGATTATGCCATTGCTAGTGTGTAGAGTGTGTCATGTATTTCACCATAATTCTCACTTCACAAATCTTATCCTTAGTAGGATAATTTTGAGTGAAGTGATCTCTAGTTCCCTTGGACAATTAGGTTTACCTAATGTCTAAGTTCACTTGACATGTAGGCTTGCCTATTTCTAAGTTCACCTAATGTCTAAGTTCACCTGACATTAAGTTTCCCCCAACTGTCTAAGTTCACTAAAATCCATATCAATTCCAATGTCAATAATCATCATTAAGGGTTCATATCATCACGAAGTGCTCTTATTGTCACTAGGTGTTCATATCTTCCCTATAGTTTCATCTCATCCAGTGTCAATACCATCACTAAGTGTTAGTATCATAACTATGCGTTTATATTATCATCAAGTGTCTATATCATCTCCCAAGTCCATATCGCATCACTAATCGCTCATTATCGTTCGTTAATCCTATGCACCCTACGTGTCCAATCTGTGTGTTTCATAAGTGAGTTTATAAATATTTATCAAGTATAATCATCCATGAACCATTCCCAGTCAATCCATCAAACATATCATCAACAGTCCACAATCATATCCTCTCAACCACTCCTAGTAAGGTCCTAATAATATCCTATGTTCCTGACACTGACAGACCCCCAATATACTACAAATGGTATATGTATAGGGCATATGTAGGGGTCAGTCGCAACTGCCCCAGCCACCGTCCCACCACCTTTGTAGTATACCACGAGTGTGTCCTTGTCTGGAGTTTATAGATCAAACAGATAATTTTCCTAAAACAGAAAATTCCTAAGCAGTTAATTTCCTAAACAGATAATTTCCCAAACGGGTAGTTCCCACATTCTTCAATACTGACATCCACCCAATGTACCGTAAATGGTATATATATAGGGCATATGTAAGGGTCAGTCGCAACTGCCCTAGCCAACGTCCCACCACCTTTACGATACACCACGTGCATGTCCTTATCGAATCATTAGGGCACACGTAAGCAAGAAATTAATAAGCAGCATATATATATCAGATGTATAACAGGAGTTCATATAACATGTAATAAACACATAAGCATGAAATCCTGAATATACTAACTAGTGTATGAATTTATTCATACTAGGGTATCCTACGGTTATAGACTAGGTCAACCATTTCTAGTAACCTAATTCCCTATAACCCAGGCTCTGATACCAATCTGTAACACCCCGACCGACGGCGGAATCATCGGGATGCCACGAGGGATGTGTAGATTGTTCAAAAGCTCGTGGGCATCTAAATCAAATCATCATATATCATTTAATCAACCAAAATAATTACACAAAAATCATGTTCATCATGAATCAAGTACATTAGTTACACAAAAGAATTAGTTAAACTAACTAAACTCTAATCGCCAGAAATTTAGTTAATTAACTAAGTCCAAGATCCTATATGATGATGTCCAAAATAGAAGAGATCCTCTCTTCATTCCTACTTGTCTCCATCACCTGAAACATGTAAGAAATCAAGTGTCAACTACAAAAGTAGTTGGTGAGTAATCATAAGTTTTTATATTTAAAAATGTTTTAGTAAAATGAGTTTGAAAGTTTATGCTTAAAATGGTTTTATAAAATGCTTTGTTTAAAACGAGTATAAAACTTATGATCTTCTTGAGAAAATCCATATGAATACCTGTATGAGATAATCCAACACACATCCATCAATTCAACAGCCAAACACATACACAATCACATAACCACATAACCAAATCAATCATAGCCAATCACCAATAATCATAATCAAATATAGATAATCAATCCACAAACTAATCAACCAATCTCATCAACCATATTCTCAAATAATGTTCGTGACTATACATGATCATTATGTAATTAACATAAGTTAAATACATGATTCATGGAGTGGTCGCTAACCACGTGACAATACATGAAGCCAAAGCAGATAACCGAAGTCAAAGGCAATGCTTCACAGATGTGGAAACCATCCACGTGACAATACACGATGTCAAAGCAATTAACCGAAGTTAAGAGCGATGATTCTCGGGATTTGTGACAATACTTGTAATCTTTGTTATTGACCTAGGTCAATAACAATGTTTACATGGATATAAAATAATAAGAGATAATCCCATAATAATGATAATTTCAAATGTGAATATCATATTGATAAACAGGTATTAACCTTGTGTTATCAAAATAATATTTAATTTGGTATACATGTTTCACCTCCGGGTTTTAAAACCAAAAACAGTTTAAAGAAAGGGAGGTTATGAGAACTCACCTGAAGTCCTTAGTATCTGTGTTCTCGTATTATGCGCGCTCACCGTTTTCGTACTGATGTTGTATTCACAGTCCTGTGTTTGATTAACTATTATCTAGAGTTATGATCCCTTATTTGATTGTTCTTTTTGAAATCTAAGTTGTTAATTGAGTTGGTGTAGTGAAAATGACTCATTCTTGTGATTTTCATAAGAATGGCTCATGCTAATGAGTTTTCACCCGAATGAGTCATTCTCCCGAATGAGTCCCGAATGAGAGTCATTCTCCGAATGAGTCCCGAATGAGAGTCATTCTCCGAATGAGTCCCGAATGAGAGTCATTCTCCGAATGAGCTCATACTCCACTCATTCTCCCGAATGAGCTCATACTCCACTCATTCTCCCGAATGAGCTCATACTCCACTCATTCTCCCGAATGAGCTCATACTCCACTCATTCTCCCGAATGAGCTCATACTCCACTCATTCTCCACTCATTCGCCGAATGGCTCATACTCATGGGCCATTCGCCCGAACGGGTTTTCAGCCATGGGAGAAGATGATTTCGAGGTATAGTCGTATATATAGTCGTTTTGAGTGGGTTTAGGTGAGTAAACTCATTTAGAAGGTGTATGGGTCGAAAAAGTGATGTTTTGAACCGGTTAAAGTTCGGTTTTTGTCGGGTTGTAGAAAACCCTAAAAAAACGTACCTTCTCACTAAGATTTCGAGAGTTTGAGGTGGAGATAGGACCGATCCTTTGTACTTTCGTGTAGAGGATGTCGAGATCTTCGATTTGGCGCAAGAATGAGGTGATTTGGTTGAGTTTTGAGTGAGTTATGGTAGAGAGAAGGTAGAGAGAGAAAGTGGTGACGGGTTTAGGGTTTTAGTGAGAGAGTGTGTGTGTAAAAATGAGGAAGAAGATGGTGATCTTCTTCCTTATAACGCGTATTATTGCCCCGTGGCCGGTCTCGTTTTTATCGCGATAAAATATAAAAAAATATAATAAATGATCGGTTATGCTCGGTTTTTAACGAAAACATATTTAAACATAACATGAATAAATAATTGAATTTCATTAATTAAAATGATTTAAATAATTTCATTTCGTGAAACGATTTCATTTTATTTTTACAAAATTAATTATTTTAAATAACTGATTTACTCGGTTTTGCTTTACGTTGTGATTCCTAATAAACGTTTTCAGTTTTAATTTATTAATTTTAATATCATTTGATATTATTTAATTATTTCGTCGAAACGCGTCACTCGCGTACGTATTCGTAAAGATCGTCACCTTTGCGAATTCGTCGCTCGTATCGTGTTTCGATTCGATTTACGATTTATTGAATATCGTTTCAGAATATTATTCCTAATAATTATATTCGTGTGAATCGTCACTCACGCGAATACATTTATTAAGTTAATATTTCTGAATTAATATTCGTGTTTAGATAACGTTCGTAACCTCACCATCGCGTAATCAGTTCCATTATTTTATAAATTTTAATATTAAAATTCCCAAACCAAAACCCATATTCATTTTTATTCCGAACCAACAATCATCATTTCCAATAATATTACTGCGATAAACTCTCTGGTTCTGTTTAGTTGGGTTACAACTAAACTTCCCATGGTTTACGCGTATAATATGTGTTATAATCATGCATACCAGTAACAGTGACAATATCAGCAAGGTCAAACAATAATATCATAATCAATAATATTCATAAATCTCCGGTCGTACAGTACAATCGTACGGATGTACGGACAACCGAAAGTACAGTGATGTTACAGTTAGATACCACCTTCGCTTTGACTTAGGTCAGATGTGTTAAAAGGGTGAAAAGTACAACTATGGGCAGACTTGTGGAAATACTTAGCTTTGTGCTTTGTATTGGAACGAGTTTGGAGACGATATAAACTATTGCAGATTTGTAGATATACTAAGATTTTTAGCTAAGTATTGATACGAGTTTTGAGACGAGATATTCTAAAAACTTAATTGCAAACTAGTAGGATACGCATGCTAGAGTTTAAACTTTGTAGTCCAATTGAATTGCATCAGTGTCACACCCCGAGCCGGCGGGGTTGGATCGGAGTCCCCGTCGGGCGGAAGGTTCCCGGGGCGCGATATCACGGGTGATAATCATGATGATCAGATTGTATACATAGCATCAATGTTTAAGAATAACTAAAGCACAATCAAATGATAACTAGGATTACAAAGTTAAATTACATTATCAACGTTCTGCAATTTAACTAAGTAAACCTATCAAAAGAATAACATGTTTATATCTTGTATATGTACAAGATATCAAAAATAATGTATATTGTCACACCCCGAGCCGGCGGGATAGGATCGGTTGTCCCGTCGGGCGGAAGGTTCTCGGGGCGCGATATCGTGAGTGATAATCAAATTGATCAGATTGTTGGGGTTTGTTGGTGCAGCTGTTACTTGTTGAAGTGGGGTGGCCATCGTGTAATTCTTGATGACCTTTTGTTTCTTCTTGGGTTGATGATGAGGTCTCTTTGATGACTCTTCCTTGTTCTTGCCAGCATCAACCTCTTTCTTTAACACTCCAGAGGCAACCATCAGATCAGTGAGTTTCCCAGACAGTCTCACTGCAGACTCAACAGTAGTAGGGTTGGCTGAAACAACCATACCCTGAATGCAAGTGGGGAGTCCACCTACATATCGGTCTATCCTCTTCTCTAGAGTCGGTACCATGTCTGGCACCAAAGCAACCAACTCGTGGTAACGAGTAGTGTACCCCATGTGATCAGCCCCTTTCATCACATGGTTGGATAACTCCATTTCCAACTTCTGCAGCTCATTCTTGGGGCAGAATTCTGTTCTCAGTAACGCCTTGAAGTCCTCCCATGGCATTGCCATAGCTTCTTCTCTACCTCTAGCGTTGATCTGACCATTCCACCAGGTTAGAGCCCGCTTGTTGAATGTTCCAGCAGAGTAGCGGACTTTATGATGCTCTGGACAGCTGCAGAGGTCCAGAGTAGCCTCAATCTTTTCAATCCATTGGATTAATCCAACGGCGCCTTCAGACCCACTAAAGCTGGGTGGTTTACATCCTACAAAAGACTTGTAGGAGTAATGAGATGAATCTCCAGTATTCCCACTGGCTTCTCCCGATGTGTTGCCAGTGTTAAGGATCTCATTACGAAGACGAAGGAACATCTCCGGTATGGCTTCTTTCATCTGGTTTGTCATCTGGCCACTCAGTAACGTCACCAATGCGATGGTGGTAGGATCCAGTATGGGAGTCGTTCCTGAACCTGATGCCTCTGTGATCAGTGGAGGAGGAGGTGGAGGTGGTGGAGGAGGTGGCGGTGGTGAGTCATTTGGCGATGGCGTTGAGGAATGTGGAGCTTGGTCTTGTGATGATTGCAGCAGGGGAGGTTGTCTTCGTGGTGGCATTCTGATCATAACCAAATGAATATTGGTTAGTGCAATGATCGAATGTAGAAGACACAATGCAATAGATCTTAAATCCTAAGTTCTCTACATGCAGGGTCCCTAGGTTATAGTCTAGGCCAAACCGTTTATATAAATGACCTATATTTCTCTATAACCATGGCTCTGATACCAATCTGTCACACCCCGAGCCGGCGGGATAGGATCGGTTGTCCCGTCGGGCGGAAGGTTCTCGGGGCGCGATATCGTGAGTGATAATCAAATTGATCAGATTGTTATATTGCACATGATACATAAATGAGAAATGCTAAACATGATAGAATTACAAAGTTAAATTACATCAGTATTGTTTATAATTTAACAATGTAAATCTACTATTAACATCATAAGTTTTCTATCTTGTATGTACACAAGATATACAAAATGGTATGTGTATGATGTCTTCAAAAGTATGCAGGTCCAAAAATACTAATTGACATGTTCGTCACCTGAGAAGTCATGCAAAAAGATCAAGTCAACACATGGTTGGTGAGTTCATATAGTTTTGTAAATTTGAAAATGTTTTGAACCCTTCTTTCGATAAAGACCCTAACCTCATTAACACCACATGTATCATCCAGATCGGTATGCTTATATATAGGGCATACCCCTGGGTCAAGGCTACAACCCCGCCCAGACGCCATCCCACCACATACTAATCCGCATAGGACATTGTTGTTAATGATAATTAGGCATTTTTACCATTAACACTTTTCCATAAGTTCTTCTGTTATTGTCCCTATGTTACAATCAATTGAAATCTATGTTGATTTCACAAGTTCATCACACAAAATGATCAACCACAGTAATTGTATAAACAGTTGTAAATGTTTAAGTAATTAAATAAATAAACATTTAGTAAAATCTAAGTCCTAATGATTGGGGCCTATGGTCAACTCGAGTAGCCTAGTCTGTCAATCAAGGTACTTAGTAGTGAAGGAGAGCTGTAAATCTCATCAAACATGTGACCTATAATCAATCAGTCTAGCTAGGACATCTTTTGATATATAGGCTTTCATAGTTCTTTAGACCGTCCATAGTTCTTTAGTTCTTTAGTTCTTTGGCACATGTTATCTTTGAGCATTTCCCAGATTTCCCCTTAAAATAGTTCTTTGTACTTAGTTCTTCCAAATAAACCGTTAGTTCTTTGACATCACACCCTTGAAATAGTTCTTTGAACATAGATCGTTAGTTCTTTGAGAATAGACCGTTAGTTCTTTGAGAATAGACCTTTGAAAATAGTTCTTTGTTGAGATCTTTAGTTCTTTGAAAATAGTTCTTTGAAATAGTTCTTTAGTACGTAACGGTTATCTAAACATGAGTCTAGGATAACATTTACACATGTAAAACATATAAAAGCATTCAAGTAAACAATTTACATAAAACAGTTTACGCATGCTTCTCAGCCCCGCGTTTTAAAACAAAAATGTTAGAAAAGGGGCAATGAACTCACCTTGTAGCTGTTGACTTAGCTTAAACGAAAGACTGCACGCGCTCTGTGTTGTAATTTGGTTTGTTTTCACGTTCCTGTATTGATTTAACGTTGTTAAGACTCGTAAGTATAAGTTTGTAGGATTTCGTGTGTGTAGATATATGTGTTAGCCCTAAAGTTGGCTAACACGCGTAAGACTTGGTCATGATCCCTGTTCGATCCCATATGTTTGATTCAAGTTAATGACCTTATAATTTATCATCTTGTCATTAGTTATATGCCATTTGCATTGATGAAAGACTTAGTGCCTAGTTTCCAACTCGTCTTTGTTGACTTTGTACGTTTTGAACATTTATCGCATAATTATTGATTAATTAAGCAAACATTCTTTTGACATATCTTATTTTGATCTTATGAAATGTGGTGAACTCATGTGGGCTAAATCATGGCATATGGACCGAACATTGTGACCAAGTTACTTGTTGGGCCTTTGTGTGGCAAGTTGGGCCTTGGACCCAAATCTATGGGCCTTGGATTAGTTCTTAAACATTTGAGGATGGTAATGCTTATTTGAAAGTGAGGAATACTGATTTGGACTAATGGAATACAAAGGCCTTGCCAAAAGTTACAAGGACTAGAGTTCAAGTAGCCTTGTGGGCCTTGTTTTGGGCCTCTAAGGAATTTATCGGGCCCAAGGTGGGCCTTGGCAATATTTGTTGGGCCTAGTGTCATAGAAGACTGTAGGAATTGAGATTGGGCCAAGAACGGGCTGTTGGCCAAAGGATTAGCATGGTGGCCCCAAATTGAGGACATGGGCCTCAAAATAGGCCTTGAATTAGTTTTCTGTGGGCCTCGGGCTGATTTTGTTGGGCCCTTTGAGATTTGTCTCAGGCCTTCACTAATATAACTCATAAGCCAAGTTGGGCCTTGCTAAATGGGGCTGAAACAATGATGGGCCTAAAGTTTGGATTGTTGGCCTTAAATGGTGGCATTGGGCCAGAATCTGTGGGCCAGGAGAGGATTTTACTGGGCCCCTTGAATCCCATCAAGGCCTGTAGTAAAATAGGTCATGGGCCAACCTGGGCCTGGTTCATTTGGGCTGAAATCGATCGTGGGCCTATTTTGTCCTTAGTTACTTACTAAACATGGGCCAAACAAGGTTTTTGAGGTTATTTACTGGGCCTACTATAGGTTCTGGGCTGGAACAGTAGAGTTGGGCCGAGATATCATTGGGCCTAGGTAGTATGAGGTTGGGCCCATCCTGGGCCAACCAGGATGCAACTGGGCCTGCTGTTGGGCCCGTTGGGCCAAGGATTTAGGCTGTTAGATCTAACAATGGGCCAGGATCTGTTGGGCCTGTTAAGTAGGCTGTTGGGCCTGCTTAAATGTTGTTGATTTTTCTGATTTGGGCTAGCAAAGAGTCGATGGCCCGCATAAAAATCTGTTGGGCCATAGAGTAACCAGGTTGGACTTGGGTGGTACCCATTGGGCCTGTTGCATATCCTTAGGGTTTCTTGGCCGCTCAAGCCTCCCCCTTCTTCACCCTTGACCAGATGAACTTACTTGGACAAATGGCTATTATGGTCGAATGATATGGGTGACCCACGAATGAACTGGCCGAAAGTAAAGAGGCGGCGAATGTGTGGCTGCTCCGAATGAAGAGGCTGGCGAAGGAGAAGGCTGGCGAATGGCTAAAGCTCGAATGGACTGAGGGTCGAATGAGGCTGCTGGGCGAAGGAGGCTGGCGAATGAAGTGAGGCTCGAATGAAGGCCCTACTGGTCGAATGGAGCCTCTTTCGGCTGTAGCCATTCGCGGCCCTGGGCCACCCATTCGGCCGGGGTTTGCTCAGCCACCCATCAGCTTCATTTCGGGGTTTCAAAGGTGGTGGTGGTTAAGGGTGGTTCTCGTGGTTCTATGGTTTGAAAAGGAGGGTTTTAGAACCGGTTTTTACACAAGGGCCGACTAGGTGGGTGAAAACCCTAGTTTTCGTGACTTTCTCATGCTTATACCTCGAGATCTAGTGAGTAACAGCTCCGATCTGTTGTACTTTCTTGTAGAGCTCGTCGAGGGCTTCGCGTGGGCGCAAGAATCACTGATTTTCGTTAAGAAATGAGAAAGTTATGAAGAAAAGAAGATTGGTGGAGGCTAGGGTTTTCAAAACCGGGTTGGGGTGTTTTTGTGGGGAAGATGAAGTGGGAAATGAGGAAATTAAGCTCATTCATGTGTATTTATACCCCGAGGGTGTTCGGGTCCGTTTTCGTTGCTCGGTTCGCGTTTTCGTTACGTTTCCGGAAAATTACGCGTAATTTAAATGGATTTAAATAAAAAGAGTTTAAATTAATTATTTTGATGAGTTTCAAAATTGTAAAATGTTATTATTTTTATTTTATTAAATTACTTTCGTTCGTGTCGTGTTTTCGTTTTCGTTTCGTCAGATCGCGTCACCTTCTCGCGTAATTCGTTCGAATCGTCACCCGAACGAATACGACGATGGTTTTGCTTTCTGACTTTTGTTTTCTACTTTTCAGTCATTATTTCAGAACTCTAAACTCACAGATATGTTTGTGTGAATCGTCACCCACGCAAACACACTGTCAGTTCGTTATTCTGAAATAACACTGTATTTGTGTTTAGATTGTGTTTCCTCACTGTCGGACTCAACTAAACATCCTGTTTTCACATTGTTCTTGTACTGACTTGTCGGTCATCTGATTCCTGTCAGTTGTGGACATCAGATCGCAACCGATTTGTTTCTGAGTTTTGTTTGAGCATCGTTGTTTCTCGTGATTTGTTGTGTTAACTGTAATTAAGTTTTCACTTAATAAATGTAACAAATGTTCCACATGTACGTTGTACTTAATGTATTTAAGTTTATACGAAAATACGTACAACGATTTCTTATATTTAAGATCCTGTTAATTCAACTACTGTTCAAAATCGTATAAGTACACATAGTTACTGTAGAAAGTACACGTACCGTACGGACTTGCCGGACGATCTGGTACTTGCTGTTACATATATCATCAACAAAAGATGTGCTTCTCAAAAGTCTACTAGGTCCTCTATCTGGCAGCCTAGTATGAAAAGTCCAAACGCCTTAGATTAAACATGTTCATCACCTGAGAATGCATGTAAGAAAACAAGGTCAACACAATGGTTGGTGAGTTCATAAAGTTTATAAGTTTAAAATAGTTTTAACAAACCTCCTTCGGTAAAACCTTAACCTCATTAACTCCACATGTAATATCCAAATCGGTATGCTTATATATAGGGCATACTCCTGAGTCGAGCCTACGACCCGCCCAGACGCCATCCCACCACATACTAATCCGGATATGACACTGCTGTTAATAATAATTAAGCATTTTACCTACCAATCAGCCCATTCCTCATCAAAGCTTTTGTTGTCTGTTTCAAAGTTTATAAGTATATAGTGTTCACAAATGTTAGTTTCCAAGTATGTTTATCAAGCATCAAGTTTCACACGCACATAGTTTAGCTGTCCCTAATCCCATGTGTGAGTACAAGCTCTGCACTAGCAATCGTTTAGCAATTATGTAGCTCACAGATTAGTTAAGCTTAGTCTAGCAATTACGTGTCTCCTATACAAGATAAAAGCTCTGGTTTACCAGTAGTTTAGCAATTACATATCTCATACATAGACACAAGCCATGCATACACAAGAATTCCAGCAATTACATATCTCATATAAGCAAACAAAAGCTCTGGATTACCAGTAGTTTAGCCATTACATGTCTCTTATATAGATAATAGCTTAGCATCGTTATGTTTATGTTTGGCAATTACATACCTCATATAAGCAGACCAAAAGCTCTGGATTACCAGTAGTTTAGCCATTACATGTCTCTTATATAGATAATAGCTTAGCATCGTTATGTTTATGTTTAGAAATTACATACCTCATATAAGCAAACCAAAAGCTCTGGACTACCAGTAGTTTAGCAATTACATGTCTCTTATATAGGTAATAGCTTAGTCTCGTTACGTTTATGTTTTACATATATCTCAATCCATAGGTACAAGCTCTGGATTACCAGTAGTTTAGCAATTACGTAGCCTATGATTAGATACATGTACCATGTTTCATGCGCAAGTAGTAGTTTCAAGCATAAAGTTTCAAGTGTTCACACATTGTTTCATCATGAATTCCATAAGTTTACATCAAGTCTCATGTTTAAAGTATAAAGTTTCACAAGTCTAAGCATCAAGTCTCATGTTTAAAGTATAAAGTTTCACAAGTATAAGCATCAAGTCTCATGTTTAAAGTATAAAGTTTCACAAGTATAAGCATCAAGTCTCATGTTTAAAGTATAAAGTTTCACAAGTATAAGCATCAAGTCTCATGTTTAAAGTATAAAGTTTCACAAGTATAAGCATCACGCCTCATAAGCATCCAACATATGGTTTCAAGCTACAAGTTTAATGTATAAGTTTCAAGTCTATTGCCTTTCAAAGTATACTAAGTTACAAGCATAAGTTTCAACATAAGTATCAAGTCTAAGTTTAAAGCATTAAATAACATTTAAATATTTTATGAAAATGTTTAACATGCTTCTCAGTCCCGAAGTAAAACAAATAAGTTTGAAAAGGGACTAATGAACTCACCTTGTGTCGGTAGTAGTTGGCTATGTAAAACAAGAATACGCACGCACTTTGTTTGCACTTGTTGTGATGATCACGATCCTGTATTGATTTCATAGTGTTTGTAGTTGATAAGCATTTGTTTGTAAGCATTCGTTGTGTATAAGTGCTAGTGTTAGCCCTAAAGTTTGCTAACACTCGAAAGTATCATTCATTATCCGGCCCGGAATGTCATCATGTTGCGTAAAATATTATTTACTTTTGTTTATTTGTTTGTCCATTCACAACTTTAAGGTTTATTTTTAACCTTTATATCTTGTGAAGTAAAATGTTTGCACTCTTGTGTTATTTCTCAAACTTTTTAACACCACTTTAGACTAAACAAAAAGGAGGTTTCGTTCATTGATTCATCATTGTTTATAATCGTTCCTTTATGTGTTCTTCATTCGTTTAGTATCTCTTGGGCCGGATAACCTATTGGACCAATCAATGAGTAGTTGGGCCTAGATCTTGTAGATGTGTGGGTCGCGTAGAATAAAATAGGTTAAGCATTTGGGTTGGGCCAAGTGGTCACATGGGCTGAAGGATGTGGTTGGGCCGAACAAGAAACACACACATGAATCAATTTATAGGGTGATAGGTTATGGTAAAGTGTTGGCCGAAAATCCCAAGCTGTTGGGCCTATCCACAGTTTGCTGGGCCGATTATGGGCTAAGTGTATAAGCTGGGCCGACTGCATTTTTGTTAGTCGAGGGAATGGTATGGGCCGGGGTTTATGGTTAGCCCAAATACGCCGCATGGTGGCTGCATGGGACTCGCTTCAGCCCAACGAACCTTAAGGTTCATGATGTTGCATGGTTCGCCCGTATGTCAATGTTTGAGGCCAGGTTCGTGACCCTATACAGGTGCGGCTGATCAAGTAGTCTCCATACAGGTTCGGTGACCTTTGCTGGGTTCGGCGAAGGTTTAAGGGTGGCGAAAAGGTTCGGGGATAAGGTAGGTTCGGCTGGTATTTGCTTCGGCCAAGGTTCGCCGGCCTTTAGATGGTTCGACCGCATAGGGTTCGCTGCTGGTGTCATGAGGGTTCGGCTCCAGGAGAGTTTCATGCTCTAGGTTCGGGAAAATCCTAGGGTTCGCCATCAATGGTTCGTGGCTCCCCTAAGGTTCGTGGCTCACTCAAGGTTCGTGTCTTCTTTCCTCTGGTTCGGCTAGGCTTCGCCCCAAGGGTTCGGGAGTAGGTGAAGCACGAAAGGTATACAGCTTCGGTCGTGGCTCACAAAGCCTTCATCTCAGCACCATCATTCTTCTTCGTTGGCTGATAAGTGTTTTGCTATGGTGTTGAGGCGTGATTTTGTTTGTCAGAAGCATCGGGGGTGTGTGTGTGTATGGAAACTTCACATTGATGATGGTCTAGATCGAACAACAACCACAAAACCCTAATTTCAGTTACTTTCTAAGCTTGTTACCTCGAAGATGGCTGGTTTATTCCTCCGATCTGTTGTACTTTTAGATAGAGGACTTCAAGATCAACGTCTAGACTCCAAGAACACGCGAATTGGCTGAGATTTGAGCAAGTTATGAAGCTTCAAAGTATCAAAAATGGTGGTTTTGTTGGTAGGGAGAAAAATGAACGGGAGAGAGATAGTAGAGAGAGAGAGAACATGTAATAAATGAGAAAACCATCTCATTTAGGGTTTATATACCCCGGGGGTATTCGGGTTCGTTTCGGTTGCTCGGTTTGCGTTTTCGTCGCGTATCCGGCACGTTACGCGCGTTTTTTTCCGTAATTTAAATACAAAGAACTATTTTTAGGATGTTTAGAATACAAATATTATTAGAATTTATTTTAAATATCGTTGCATTTGTTTATTTTTCGAATTAAATTATTTATACGCGTTTCGTAAATTCGTTCGTGATTTGTTAAAATAGTTTAGTTCATTTTTATTTATGATGAGTTTCAAAATTGTACAATAGGAAATATTTTATTTCCTTAAATTTATGATCGATCGTATCGTTATTCGTATTCGTTTTCGTTTTGTCAGATTGCGTCGCCATCGCGCGTATTCGTTCAAATCGTCATTCGAACAAACACGTCAATGGTTTGGCTTTCTGATTCTTGTTTTCTACTGTTAAATCATCATTACAGAACGTTAAACTATCAGAATCATTCGTATAGATCGTCACCTATACGAATAACTCGTCGGTTTAGCATTCCGCAACAACAACTGTTATAGTTTTGTTTTGTTTAACCTCACATACGTTTACACCAAATAATATCACATCAAGTATTTATGTTTCAACACTGTGTTGTCTGACATGTTTCAGACTGTTAAACCCTAAGGTTTCAGTCAAATTCCGACAATCGTTTAATAGTTTCCTGTTAAATCAAAATGTATCAATAGCATAATATAGTTTTCACGTAAAGTGTACCTGAGTTACTGTATACGTTTACTGTTGCGATCACCATTCCGGCACGCGTCCGGCACTGGTGTTACAATCAGTTTTCTATGTATATTATACAAATTGTATGGGTTACTCACCAACTATGCAAATATGTGACACCCGGCAATTTCAGGTAAATTGCGACTCTTACATTCTTTACATTTCACATTCATACTTGTTACATTTCATTTAATTATGTTTAATTAGATGAGTTGATCTCAAACAACGGCGAAACGATAGTCGAGGAACTATCGAATCGTACATTGCACATTGGTTTTGGAAACCAAGTGTGGCAAACACAACACTAACACAAAACAATAATTCAGGGAATTATTGAATTATACATTACACTTTGATTAGGATTAATCAAGCGTGCAAACACTTCGTAAAACACGAACACAAACTATCGAAGATAATTCGAGGAATTATCGAAACACACACGAGTCTCACGAACGTTGGTGATCAATCAAACTTATGTGCTATTTTATGATTATGTGCTAAACATGCATTAGATGTTTAGGGTAAACGTTATGAATCAAGCACGAGCAAAATCGAATCATCGAAATCGAAAAACATGAAAATGGACCCATCGCGGTACACGAGGATCCTATGGCGAAAGGCTTCGCGGCACGCGAAGAAATCCGGGAGTCGGGACTCCCAAATTCCATCGCAGTACGCAATAAAAGATTTTGATCGGCCTCCGCGGTACGTGAAGGCCATGCAAATCAAAATTTCTTTATATTCAAACCCATCTCATTTCCACTCGGTTCCTTTGCAATTTACCCGAGTTCTTACATCTATTTTCGACCAAATCCCTCTGAAACCAACAGCCTAACCTGCTGGAAGCAACGTTGGAGCAATTTCTTAGTGATATGGAGCTATAGGAACATCGAGGAAGATCGAGGAGCTCTCAATTGACGAGAAGATCGAATCCAGCCATCGTAGCAGCTCCACAACCCCTGTCTAACTTGAAATCAGTCCTCTAAGAGCTTCTAAGGTAGTTTTATACGCTTATTAGCTATTAGATCGTACATGCAATGAGTAAAAACCCACATGTAACTCCATATGGTTATTGTGCTCAAATTTGTTGGTGATTGGTTGTGTAGTTGTTATAGATTTACTGATTTTAGTATAGGATTGATGGGATTTGAGTTTGAATGAATTATTGGCTGATTTGATAATGATTTTGGTACACTTGCCATAAATTTATGTGCAAGTCTTGGATTTGTGATAATCTAGACATGTTAGACATGTCTAGATGTTGTTAAATGTATATTGGAGTGTTTAGAAACACACTTGGGTATTTGATTTGGTCAAAAACATGGTTTTGTATAAACTTGCTAAATATGGAAACTTTTAGAAATCAAAAGAGGGCTTTTGATGCTTTAACGTGTTTTGATGAACTTTGATTGTTGAAACATGTTTAGAAATGATTTCTAATATATTTGGAAACTTGGATTTGTGAAAACGAACTTTTAAACGGATACTTTCCAAATAAGGAAACTTTATTTGGGCAAAACGGCATAAATGGTGATTTATGCGCAAACGACATGTTTTAAATGATAAAACATGATTTTATAAACATATTGATGGTATTAACTTTATGAAATGAGATTTCATAACCACACTTTCCTAAAACGGAAACTTTCTAAAATTGGTAACTTGTACGATTAGAGTCATAGGATGCATTTTGGTGTCTTATGTGCATTAAGACACATAAACACAACAATCGTGTCACCAACGATTCGTCGAGTCTCACTAGTCAACACGCACACACTCGGTTGAGCACACCGACACTTGGAGTTGTATGAGATACAACACACCACAAAACACATACTCACACCTATATGGTTATAGGTGCTTACTAGCAGGACTGATAGCATTCGCAGTCGCGAACACTACACACCGGAACTACTTCATCAGGTGAGTTCACGACCCCTTTTTATATTTTCTACCTTTGGGGGAGAAAACATTGTATACAACTGTTTTTGAACAACATACACACTTTTGGTTACTTTTGTACATGCTAATATCGTATATGCATATGTGTGGTATTCATCCACAAAACTGATAAGTCCTCATTAAACACACCTCGAACCGTTAATAGCGCGTTGCGCTCAACGTGGTAATTCTGAATAGTATTATTTAGGCCTGACAAGCTTACTGTTGCGAGCCGTATGGCCACCCCGACTGGAGGTCGAAACAGTGCATAATTGACCGAACAACATTGCCATATCTTGGATGGATATGGCGGGAGGCAGCATGTTAGCTTCGGTTGCGAACCCGCATATGGTATAACACATATTGACTAGCTATCAATGGATATTGCATTGTGTTGAAATGTAGACCTGCAAAACATTTACTTTAAACATCTTGATGTTTACTGCTGATATAAAACTTGTGCTCTCACCAACCTTTGTTTTGACCTTTTACTCGCATGTTTTCTCAGGTAACTAAGGCATGCGCACAAGGACTAGGATGCTAGGATGGAGTCCATGCATCTACTGTAGTGTCTTAGGCCATTTGATAATATTTAAACATTTGATTGTTATGTATTGAAAACTACTTTAATCGCTTCTGCAACTATTATTACCTATCATTTTGAAAACTGTTTTAGTTAACGCTTCCGCAAGTTATGAATGTTAGTCTGTTTTGAGAACTTATGTTATACTTCCGCAACTCTGATTTTACTAAACTGTTTTATCCATACTATTGGATGTACGTACGTAACCAGACATGTAGGTCTCGCAACTGTGTGACCGGAGACTGCGATCCTGCTAGATCAGCCAGCCGTCGCGCCCCCGTCCGGGACGGGAGGGCCGGGGTGCGACAAAATAGTTGACAAACTCTTTATTTTGCATATGTAACATGTTAAGTAGATGCTTTGACGAACACGTATGATAGGCTTCATGTTAGTAGACCTAGTTTAAATTTAAAAAATGTTACTTATTCAAGTTATGTAAATTTGGATTTTGAAACTATGTAATGGATGTTTGTTCAACTTAATATAAATTAAGTTTTGGTTTTTAAATCTTTAATATTGATGCTTTAACTATTGAAATTTACAACATAGCATCTTGAGCTTTTGAGCATTAGAAATCGCGCCCCGACGTGTTCTGCCATCGGTCGGGGTGTGACAGGTAAAGTGGTTAACTCAACATTCCAATTTTGTTCATGACAGTGATGTAATTGACAATAAAACAAAAGTTTAGGAACGCCAGTCAGAGACACAAATTAATATTTTGGGTAAATTTAAGAGACACAAATTACAGTTTAGTATATAATGTATAACATCGTGTATAATATCTTTCAGTTTTCTTATATAATAAAAACACTTAAATTTTTGTCAGATGTTACATTCTTAATTATTCTCATTACATTTTTGGCAAATGATAATATTTTATTATTTTACTCAACTTCTCTCCTGTTTAATAATTGCATGTATATTCTCTTTTATAAAATAGTTATAGCAATTCCCTTCTTCGCCTCAAGAGCTAAAGCATTCCTTTCTGCAGCTCCTGGAACAGCGAAGTGGATAGCTGCCAAGGCCTGGAACGAGTACGGCTTCTAAGTGAGAGACTTGAGCATTCATTTTCAAATTAAAAAGTAGTTTTTAAACAAATTAAAAATCAAATATTTTTTTATTAATAATAAGAAGGTTAATAAATTATGAAATTTTTCTAAATTTTTTTTATAATAAGAAATATTTTAATATCTATATTTTAAAAAAAGTATTATAAAACACAATTTTTCTTAATAATAGAAAATGTTATAAATTTAAATATACTCACAACAAGAGTATTAAACAACATGATTTTTAAAACACAAATAACATTTTTTTTAAATGAAATGTTTAAAACCTATTTTTTAAACCGAAAGTTATTAAAATGAAAAAAAATAAATTTTTGGTAATCTATTTCTATTGTTATTTTCAAATTATATTCTTTAGCTTTAATACTTACAAATATAGTATCTTAATTTTCTAATTTGTATTGGTTGATTTTTGACATAAAACTAACTTGTTTAATATTGTGTTTAATCTGTTTTATAAACGTGGTATTATTTTTGTAGTTATTTAAGTTTTTAATTGTGTTTTACAATTAAAGTACTTATTAATATGTAATTTAATACTATTTGAACCAAAAAAAATTGTTTTATAATTTCTAAATTTTTGTTTATTATTTAACTATTTCATTTTTTTTATTCGTAATACATTGGATTTGAGCCTAGTTTATATAACACGTCATTTATTTGCATGAGTACAATATTGTTTTTTAAAAAAAATTAACATAAAACACTAACTTTTATTAGTAAAAAGACATGATTCTTACAAAACATAAAGAGTAAGGATGTATGTTTTAATCTTCCTTTACTAATAAAGGAGTATAAATAGGGGGACACTTGGCATTTTATTAGAGCACTACAATTCTTTATTTCCCGCTTAAAACTTGACCCAAAATTACTCTCTTATACGGGTCTATTATACCCGAATCTACCTATTATAATAAAGAATTATTTTTAGGGGACACATGTCGCATTCTGGTGCAATATGAAAAAATTTTCCGCCTCTCTCTCCTAATATATATTTATAATTTCTTTAGTAATTAAATTATATGATTAAATATTTAAAAAATATGAATTTTTTAATTATAATATTTTACTATTTATTATAATTTATAAATTATAAAAATATTTCATTTATGTTTTATCTTATAATATAATTTTATAATTATTCAACCCGTGTAATGCACGGGGTTTTAGGCTAGTTATTAATAATCAAACAAGTAATTAGTAAGTACGTACATGCATTGTCATGTATTTTACTCTTTATACAAATTATTAAATTATTAACAATACAACCAATGTTTTCTTTGACTTAAATTTCAAATGAGATATAATATATGGTTTATATAAAATATTTTTCTGGAATTTATCTTTCTTTTTCCGAATCAAAATGAATATAAAAAATGAAACAAACCAGTCACGATTTAATCATTGTAAACATGCATGCCAGCAAAAACAATCAAATTATAAAACCCTAAAATAGGAGAAGGGGAAGCATACTTGATCATCTCATAATAAGTATCAATCATGGAAGCCACGCTTGACTTGAGTGAGTGATGAGTTTACAACTAGTAAGAAAATATCTCTAAGAGACCCTTTGAATATAGATATTTACCAAAATGACCCTAGATTTGGTACATTTTCATCTTATCCCCCAAGAGAAAACTAGACTTGTTTGCTCATGTATAATATGATTATGCTTTCAATCTCTTATAAACCATTATTTAACAAATAATTACTATGCACAACAAAGCAAAGGATTTCACTAATTACTTTGTTTAAGAAACCAGATAAGTATGTAACATTTCTCTCTCTCTCTGGTGTCCCTTTAATTGACTAAAAGAAAGAACAAATGAGGAAGACATGACGAGAAGAGAGAGTAAAGTTTGTCTAGACAAACATGTTACAACAAAAAATGTGAAAGAAGATGGAAGAAGAAAGCCGCCGTTGAAGCTCTTGGCATGGAATAGACTTCAACCCTTTGGGCTTAGTAATGAAATTTGAACATGTCTCATCAAGTGTTAATAATAATAAGATTGATGATATAGAAGTGATATTACAAAGATGTAACAATGTTATGTAGTGAGGGTTGGTAGGAAACATGCCAAGTTTATAGGTGCAACAAATTATTCGATAATTGTTGGAGCTAACAATTTTGAATAGAAAACCCTATAAAATTAAAGAGACTCATGTGTAGGCTTCAAAAGAAGGCGTAGTAGTTGAGAAGAAAGGAAAAATCTTCTGTTATACTTCATATGATATGATAAGTACTTCATGAACATGAAGATAAACCATTTGGATTGAAAGCAAAATTTTAGAAAAATAAAACCAATAAACAATGAAGTGGTTCAATAGTCTATAATTTATGCGACAACTTGTTCTTTTTAATTTATAACTTCGTATAATCCTATTTTTTTTTAAAAAAAAATGATTATAATGAATTAATTTATGATAAAAACTAATCAGAAGAGTTAGGCCAGCAAATTAGGCATGAATTTTGTATTACTCATAATCAATATAAAATTTTGGTCGACATCAATCCTACAATAAATTGTTTATTGATTGAGATTTGAGACCCATTTTCATGGACCCTCGGTCAATTTATCAAATTTCAGACCCATCTTCAAAAGCAATAGTCAAAGGACAAACATGCAACATAAAAAAAAATTGGAGGACTGTTTTTGTATCCAATTCAATTTATCAAAATTTAGAAGAGTGAATTATCGAGATGGTCTCTGTGTTTTGCTACTGTATTACTCTTGGTTTCTAGGTCTTATAAATTACTCATATGGTCTCAAATTTTAAACATTTGTAACATATATAATCCTAATATGAGGATAATTTGATCAAATATGTAACAATACCTATAAAGTATATGTGTTAAAAATATCTAAAATTTAAAATTATATATATAATTTACGATAACTTTTTTTTTAATGAAATAATAGAGTGACTGACCTCAACATTTTGACCCAACATTTGGTGGGTCATTTCTGTGTTTCGGGTCTTCCCAAAAACATGATTATGACCATGATCACAACCTCAATTTGGGTGATACATCAAAAGAATTTCAGTGCTCATCAATCTTTGTATTTCAGAACAGCTCGGAATTCTAACTCAAGAACCCTACTTTACCGGGAAATCTTCTGATGGGTTCTGAACGCCGAGTGAACTCGTGGGGTTGTGTTAATTCTTGCAAAATGCTAAATCTTTTGAATCGACATTAATTTTGAGGAGGTTTTCGAGTTGGGTTTATGTTAATTTGTTCAAGATTGAAGTAAATTCTGATTATTGTGAGATAGTTTTGTGAACATACAGGCAATTTCGTCATCAACCGGCCTAAATCTGCATTTGCAATTATTATTATTATTTTTTAAACGTCTCTATCTTGATTATATTAATCAAAGTAAACGGTTCATTGGTTGTTAATATGTTATTAGTTTGGTAATAACAAAAACAAGTTGTGTGATACAACTTGAAGCAACAAACAACCCTTCATATCTATGAAATCATCATCATCATCATCATACTTATTTTAATTAGGTTTACCAAGTATTAGTCCAAGAAACTTCACCAAAGAAGCTCAAATTGATGCAGTTGTTCTACCAAATATACGACATTAGAATTGAAACATTTTTCATTCATTCTTTGTGGGATTGTTAAAAGTTTTCCACAAACAAAAGTCATGAGATCTTTGAGTCTTGTTGGGAATACTTTTGGGTGTTCAGCCTCTGGAGAGCGGCTTGTTTCAGCTGCTAGAGATGGTGATTTTCAAGAAGCCAAAGCTTTGTTAGAATACAACCCGGGGCTTGCTAAATATACCACTTTTGGGGGTCGAAATTCACCCCTTCATCACTCTGCAGCCCAAGGTCACCATGAGGTATACTATCTCTCTTGTTCATATCAGTATATCTTTAATCTTGAATAAAAACTGTTTAAATTGTAAGTTATTTACTATGATCTGCTTTAGATTGTTTCCCTTTTGATAGAGTCAGGGGTTGATATTAATGTCAAGAATTATCGTGGGCAGGTTAGCAACTTATAACATGTTCATCTAACATTTGTTACATGCTGCCATATTAGCAGATACTAAGATTATGCTATCTGTTTTCATATGAGCAGACTGCTTTGATGCAAGCATGCCAATATGGTCATTGGGAGGTTGTGTTGACACTTGTTCTTTTCAAAGCTGATGTATGACTATCTATGCTGCAGTGTGTTATGTGTTCTGTGTTTTGAATGATAAAATTATGCTAATGAGTAACTATAAATTGTTAGATCCATAAAACGGATTGTCTTAACAAAGGTACTGCATTGCACTTGGCTGCTCTTAATGGGCATTCGTGTTGCATCCGGATCCTACTTGCTGATTATATCCCCAGTATTCCAACATTTTATAAACATGTAATAAAAAGATCAAGAATTGAAGAGTTTGTCTCTCAATCCAATGGCGGGTATGCTTCAAGAACCTCACTTTATGAGATAATCAATAGACCTGCTGATGGAGGTGTGACTGCTCTTCATATGGCTGCACTAAACGGGCATGTCGATAGTTTGTGTTTACTACTTGATTTAGGGGCATCCGTGAATGAGGTCACTCTAGAAGACGGCACTACTATTGATTTAATAGGTAACTTATGAATTACTTGATTTAGATTGTGTTTTATCTCAAACAAAAGGGTCAATACATAACACTAGTTTAAAACCGCCTGTGTGGTGACATAGGGCCGAAAAAAGGTCAAACAGATTTAAAAGTCATCTAAAGTTTAAAAGGAGAAAAAGGGGGTCATACATGAGTATATGACCCTTCTTGACTCACACCCTATCCAGGAATCCAATACCTGTACATCTTGCTATCTGTTTAAGCTTCATTTACAACGTTGAGTCAAGATTTTCTTTCTGCTTTCAGGTGCTGGAAGCACACCCCTCCATTATGCAGCATATGGTGGAAATCCACATTGTTGTCAAGTATGGTTTATTCTTTTCAGAAAATTATAGTTTTATATGAGTCTTTTCTATGCTATACAATTTTGGCATTTGGTGAAAATCGATATTGATGTTTGTTTTCGTACGTTACAGGTTCTGATAGCCCGGGGTGCCAGCTTAACAGCAGAAAATGAAAAAGGGTACGTTATTTTTTGACTGTTTTTTGCTAGTTACTACTCGCTTGATTTTGTTGACTTTTCTTGTTATCTCTGTCTTAGTTGACTTTTTTTGGCTATTTGAACTTTGAAGTGTGTAAAATAGAAAGCATTTTGAGTTTAAATTTTGTTGGACTAACTTGTACTATTTTGTATTTTTTTTACATTATAAAGATGGAATCCCTTACAAGTTGCGCGTTTATGGCATAGAGAATGGCTTGAGGAAGTTCTAAATGCACATCAACAAGACCGAACAACTCCTCTTCCTTCTCCTTACTTGTCCCTCCCCTTTATGAGTGTAGTCAAAATCGCACGGTAAGTGTTGACTTGAAGTTCTTAATTTCTTTCAGATCATTGACTAGCAAGATTTTAAGTTTTTGCAGTTTTAGCAACAAAAATTAAAGTATTTGTGAATTTGTACAAAATTGAAACTTTTTATTGCAAGAAGTTGAACCAATTTTGCAATTTGTCTATATGACTTTAAAAGTCAACCTCCTAAAATTATATATTTTTTGTTGCATGGACAGGGAATATCAATGGACTTTGCTTACATATTTCGTACCAAAAGTCAACTTAAACAATTTTGACCACTAGTGGAATTTACCAATATGACTTCTAAAAGTAAACTAGTTCCGCAGTTATTTCGCTTGAATAGAGGATGCAATTACCCTAATTTTACACCAAATGCAGAAGTATTCATGGATCTAATCAAATTAACAAACTTCCATAAAGAATTTAGACCAATTTGGAAATATTTTGACACCAAAAGTCAACCTCTAAAGTTATGTTCTTCCTTTTTTCCTTTATATACTTTAAACTGAAAGATAATAATCAAAATATGGATGGATTTTTATTTTTTTTCCCCCTTCAATTACTTTCAAAAAGACTCATTCCTGTTCAGAAACTGTTATCTTGACTTCAAAAGTCAACCTCAACATTTTTTTGTTTTTGTATAAACAGAGAATGTGGATGGACTGATGGGTCAGCTTCAAATTGTACCGACCCATGTGCTGTTTGCTTGGAAAACAAATGTACAGTAGCAGCATCAGGTATGCCTTTCAATATTTTCATAAGTACACCGGAGAGTGGTGGACCCAGAAATTTTTTAATGGGGTTGGAAATTTTTTGGAGCGATTGTGTGTCGTTAGATATTTCATTTTTTAACAAATTCGAATCGGGTCAAGTCAGGTCATCAAAAAAATGACAAAACTAAAGTAAATCACAAAACCATTGAAATTGTTTCCCTTTAGGTGAATGATTCAATCTCGAAAACACGTTGTTATAGAAAGTTGTTCAAAAAAAAAGAAAAGAAAAGAAAGAATGAAATTTAGCAAACAAGCATATAAAGGATGTGAGTGATTGAATATTAAGTTAAATTGTTAATTGGGAATTGAGTTTTATCGCAGATAATACATATTGGGTTCTTTGAGTACTAATTTTATTAGTTTTGGTTTTAAAATAGTTTAAATTTGAGCTTCAACAGTGTCATCAAAATTTCATGGGAGTCTGTGTTAAAATTTCTTGGGGATCGGTTAATATCAAATCGTATATAGAACACAGGCTTAAGTTCGCTGTTCGCCCCTAAAACTGGACATTGAATAGGACACCATAGCAGTCCACTAGTCAGAACAGTCGTACAGGATTTAAAACCAAGTCAATGTCGCAAATATTATAAAAAATAGATTTAGACCTATATGTGTATGAATGTATCTAATTCAAAACATAAATATGAAAATACTGTGTGTTTTAGTATGAAATACTAAACATATCATAAAACAAGATTTTAAAAGAAATAAAAAAAACAATCTTGTTCGACCAGACTGGTTCACTGGTCCATAGCAAAAACATCATCATCGTACTCAGTATATCCCACCATTAGCATAGCTAAAGTAAGGTCTGAGAAAGATAAGATGTAGAATGTCTTACCTTTACCATTAACATACCAAAAACATCAATGACTTCTAAATCAAGATTCTGGTCCCTTTTCTAAAACTACAAATTCTTCCATAACAGATCACAAAAACTCACCATCTTTATAACAGGTTGTCAGCACGAATTATGCACTCGATGTGCATTATATCTTTGTTCGACTAGCAACATGTCAAGTGCACCCAATGCACCACCGGGTTCGATCCCCTGTCCTCTCTGCCGCCATGGTATCGTCTCCTTCAAGAAGCTCACCACCACAAAACCACTCTTTCAACCACCATTAAAACACATCTCATCCCTCTCATGCTGCTCGTGTTCTTCGATGCCCAGAAACAACGCTCGAATCACACATGAAACAATTCCCTTATCCAACCAGAAACCTGATTCACATTTTTTGGGATTTCAGAAGCTTCTTTCATTGAAAGTGGAGAACAATCTATGTATGCGAGGTACAGACACGATTGCATCGATAGTTAGGCGATCTCATCTCAACCGGTACTCGAGATCTAGTTTTCGATGGTCTAATGCACAATCCAAAGGTAGAAGATCTTGGTTATGCTCATCAAATCAATCTTTAGAAACTCTTAATGATTACTGAACCGAGTTTTTAGAACAGTATGGAGATTTGTTGCAACAATTTACGTTAATCTACAGATATTTATATGGTCTAATGAGGATTTGTTCATCAGAAAGTGAGGCTGCTTTCATATAGAGATTGGTGTTAACTAGAATGAAACAGATGGGAAAGAAATTGGCATTCGTTTATGATATTTGATGTTTTTATTAATTAGTTTTTCTTTCTGCATAAATTTGTAATATATTGTTTTGTAAATACAAAAGGGATGAATTTTTTTTTTTGGATTGTGATGATCTTATTAATCAAAACTGTCTGGAATTTTCTGGATAAATGTGTTACAATAAACACTTTATTTTTATTTTTATAGGATATTGTTAAAATCAATTACCGAAATCAATATTACTACTTTTACGATTATCAAGAAATTTGATTCAAAATAAACCAAATAATTCTGCGATTAGATATGATTTTCGTTTGTTTCTGTCAAATTCGTTTCTATTATATTACATCAATAAGACAATAGTTATTAGTGGTTAAATTTGCGGTTAAATAATGGAAATTTACAAGTCCGGTTATATAAACTTAGTAAATTTCTTTTTAGTTTCGAAATGTTGCTCATCACTAGTCGAGAGGTCAATGGCACTTCTTGAATTCTTTCACGTATGTCTCTCATATCCACCCACATGATTCTCTTTTAAAGGTGTGTAAAACTTTCGTTAAAAAATATTGTATATAAAAGTTAAAAAAAAAACAATTAAACTTAATGAAAATTAACAAAAATGTATATGATTAAAGTATTTTTCTGCTAACCTTTTTATGTTAAAATGTGACGACTAAGTGGCCGTTTGGTAGTGTCTGAACCATTAAATGCTGAATGGTTAAGATATATGAATGATTAAGTATTGAACCAGTTAAAAACACTTGGTTAAAGGCCTGAATGGTATGTATTTTTTATTCAACGTGGTATTGGTGCTGAATGATTAAGTGCAAAACTGAATCATTAAAATGTTAATTTATTTCAAACGAAACGTGTTGAATGTTGAACGGTTAAAATGTAGCCTCTTAATGGTTTCATTAAAAGGCTACCAAACATCATCGGTTCTTTTTATCATGAATATATTATTAAAAGTATTATATAGGCATAATTGAGTTCAGAAAAAAGAAAAAAAAATCGAACAGTTACAAGAATCTTGCGCTATTAGAATTATAGCGTGGCTTCAACAAGTTACTTGCTTATTTATTATACCATCAGATATGAATAAAGTTTATATTATTTTAATTATAATAGCAAATAAATATATTTATTTGCATTAAATTTAAAGTTACAGTTTTTTTTGAACAACTTACTTTCCTCTTTAAACTACATTTATTTAATATTTAACCCTTTGGTATGATACAGATAGATAATAAAACTAAATCTACCCGTTCATAAAAAAATAGGTTGAAGTTATCACATCTATATAACTATATAAAATATGCAAACAGTTAAAGTAAGTAATGATATATAACTCATTTAAAAAAAATACTCAAATGACACAAAAAAAAAGTTACATTCAAAAATTAGAAAATAAAAATAAACATTTTACAAGTTCTAAATATCATTAATTTAATGAATAAGTCAAAATAAAAATAAATTATTTGAATGCTTTAGTATGGCTTATTTAACTAACTCTTTTTTTCGTCAGTAGTGTTAATTTTCAGACTGTAAGCCAAATTTTTATTTAAAATACTGGTTTCGCCCCCTCAAAAAAAAATAACCAAACACATTTAAAAAAAATACTATTTCCATCCCTCTCATTTTTTTTTACCCCATTAGCCTCCCTCTCATTTTGTTCGTTTAGACAATTATATTTTAGTTTGAATCAATATATCATGAGAAAGGTGAAAAAAGTTAACTCGTTTTTCAAAAGAAATGTTATTGAAAAGAAGGTGATGCTACATATCAAGATAAACGTAAAAAATGTCCAATATATCATGAGAAAGGTAAAAACAATTGACTCGTATGAATTATTAATATATGCATTTATAGGGTTGATGATATAGGTGTTATTCAATAAAAAATTATATTTGGGATTACAATGTAATTAGTCCGTCTCAAACAGTAAAATGGTTAGGTTTGATTCGGTCTTAATTTTTAATGGGCTCAAAAAGCCCAAAACTAGAAAGCCGAAACCCAGAAAGTTCAAACCGTAAAAACCGGACCACAAACACCCATAATAAAGAGTCGTCTAAGAATGCAAGAGAACGAATGAATCAAAGAGACGTATGAAAAGAATGTAAGCTTTCGAATGAATGAAGGACCCCGGATTTTATGTCGCCTAGGGCCTTTGAATTGGTTAAGCCAGCCCTGATAATGATAATTATTAGACATTTTTATTTTTATTTGCTTGACCCGACTTGACCCGAATCACAGATCCGAACATTTAACCCAACTAACCGATACATATTGATCGATTAGAAAAAAAATTTTGATTCCGTAAGATTTCGCCCCCACCCTCCACCCCACCCCAATTTAGTCAAGCTCCGTCACTGTAACTAAATAAGCTTCTTATTCGAATTCTAAAAAATATTATTATCCATTAGATAGATAGATTAATTTTGAAAAGAAAAATTCAAAATTTTATAAGAAAAAGTTGTTAAAAAGGTAATTTAGTCATGATTACTTTCCTCCCATCTTTTATAAATGTTCATAACTTTTATATATGATATTATTTCTTAAAAAATATATCATAAAAACGAGCATTTATTATCTTTAAAATGAATATAGTGTTGATATAAAAAATGAAATTTTTTCAGTTCATTGTGTTTAATTGTCGTCATTGTGTCTTTATTAAACACATCTGCATAATCATTTTTTTGTGTTTTTTATAGATAATTGTGTCTTTTTTACAGGTTAATGTATGTTTTTTTATAGATAATTGACTATCAACTTATATATCTTCTCATTTAAACTACATTTATTTAATATTTAACCCTTTGATATGGATATATTATATAGATAGATAATAAAACTAAATTGACCCGTTTATAAAAAAATAGGTTGAAGTTATCACATCTATATAACTATATAAAAATATGCAAACAGTTAAAATAAGTGATGCTATATAACTCATCTAGAAAAAACCTCAAACGACGAAAAAAAAAGATACATGCAAAAATTAGAAAATAAAAATAACCATTTTACAAGTATCATTAATTTAATGAATAAGTCAAAATAAAAATAAATTAATTGAATTCTTTAGTAGCCTTGTTTAACTAAATAAACTTCTTATCTTAAGAAGTCTAAAAAATAATACTAACCATTAAATTATAAGATCAAATTTAAGAGATAAAATTCAAATTTTTAGAGAAAAAAGTTGTTAGATAGTTAGTCATGAACACTTTCTGTCACACCCCGAGCCGGCGGGGTTGGATCGGAGTCCCCGTCGGGCGGAAGGTTCTCGGGGCGCGATATCGCGGGTGATAATCGTAATGATCAGATTGTTTACATAGCATCAATGTTAAGAATAATTAAGCACAATAACATATAAACTAGGATTACAAAGTTAAATTACAATTATAAATGTTTAGTAATTTAACTACGTAAACATATCCAAAAGAATCGGATATCTATCCTGTATCTGTAAATGATATCAAGAGATATTCGTATCAATCTCAAAAGATGTGCTTCTTCAAAATTCAACTATGATCTATGTCTGGTCATCCTAGTATGCAATCCTGAATCTTATCTTAATCCTGCGCGTCACCTGATAAAGCATGTAAAAAGATCAAGTCAACACAACGGTTGGTGAGTTCATATAGTTTTAGTATGTGTAAAATAGCTTTTTCAAAACCTCTTTGGTAAAACCTTAACCTCATTAATAACACCTGTATCATCCAACTCGGTATGCTTATATATAGGGCATACCCCTGAGTCGAGCCTACGACCCGCCCAGACGCCGTCCCACCACATACTAAGTCGCATAGGACATTACTATTAATGATAATTAAACGTCTTACCTACCATTCGATTCATTCTTCATCATAAATCTAGTTTACTGTTTCAAAGTTTACAAGTTTATAGCATTTGTATATGTTAGTCTCAATATAAGTTTATCAAGCATCACGTTTACAAGTTTATGTATACACCCAAAAGCATCTATGTTTCCCCCTAGGTAACGACCTTAATCTCATTAACACCACCTGTATCATCCAACTCGGTATGCTTATATATAGGGCATACCCCTGAGTCGAGCCTACGACCCGCCCAGACGCCGTCCCACCACATACTAAGTCGCATAGGACATTGTTGTTAATGATAATTAAGCGTCTTACCTACCCTTCAATCCACACAAAGTAGTATCAAGTCTGAGAGGTACCATTATGGACAGTTGAAACCCTTAGGAATTCAACATCGGTACCTAATGATCCTAAATATGACTTGTGACATGTTCTGATAAAGGAACCTTCAAGTTAACACAAAGTCAACTAGAAGAACCCAATCATTCTAGTCACTTATCATAACCATGGCTGAATCAAGAAGAACACTGAATGACTAGTAGGGGTTGACACACAGGTCAACACGCGGCGGCCAATCAGTCTGTCTTACATGACTCTAACAAAGAAGAACACTGATGACTAGTAGGGGTTGACACACAGGTCAACACGCGTCGGCCAACAGTCTGTCTTACAATGTCCAAAAGTTTATGCATACACGTCTCAAGCTTTCACATCATTTCACTGATGACTAGTAGGGGTTGACACACTGGTCAACACACGGCGGTCAATCAGTCTTTTGTTTAAGCATTCCAATGCTTCAAGCAGTCAAGTGTTCAAGCATCCAATTGTATCACGCATTTCAAGTACTCATGTATCCAAAGTATATCATGCATTCAAGTATTCAAGTATTCCATATGTACCAAGCATTCTAGTGTTTCAAGTATTCTAAGTGTAATAAGTGTTCACGTACTTTCAAGTATTCCAAATGTATGAAACATCCAGGTGTTTCAAGCATTTCCAGCATATATAAATATTTCAAAGCATATATGTTCCAAGTTCAGTTTAAACAAATCATTGTAAGTGTAAAGTAATTTAATACTTTATTAAAGGTGTAGGAGATTAACTATATGAAATAATCGTATAAAGCATTAATGTTTGTTTAAGGTATCTTCAAAGCCTTAGAATTTGTATATAGATAACCAAGGAGTTTATAAGTTAACATCAAGTGTATAGTTTAAGCACCTAGCTCATATCATATGTATTTGGCTCAAAGTTTAAGTATTGGGTTTATATCATAAGAGTTTATAAAGTTTAGGCTTCAAATCTATACTATAAGCCTCATGTATATAGTTCAAGTTTTCACACATTGTTTCATCATGAATCCCATAAGTTTACATCAAGTCTTATGTTAATTCCTAAAGTTTCACAAGTATATACCTCTAGTCTCATGTTTAAGGTATATAAGTTCACAAGTATAGACCTCCAGTCTCATGTTTATGGTTTAAAGTTTCACAAGTATAGACCTCCAGTCTCATGTTTATGGTTTAAAGTTTCACAAGTATAGACCTCCAGTCTCATGTTTAATGTATATAAGTTCACAAGTATAGACCTCCAGTCTCATGTTTATAGTTTAAAGTTTCCCCAAGTATAAGCATCAAACATATGGTTTCAAGTCTATTGTTTTTCAATGATTACTAATTTTCACAATAAGCCTCAACATAAAATCATGTTTATGTTTAAATTATTAAATAACATTTCAATAGTTTTGTGAAAATGTTTAACATGCTTCTCAGTCCCGAAGTAAAACAAATAAGTTTGAAAAAGGGACAAATGAACTCACCTGGGGTTTGAAGTGGTTGATTAAGTATAAACAAGAATACACGCGCTCGTTGTTGTGTTTGTAGTAGCATTCACAATCCTGTATTGATTTCATAGTGTTGTAGCTTATAAGTATAGATTGTAATTGGCACGCATGGGTGTAAGTATTAGTGTTAGCCCTGGAGTTGGCTAACACTATAAGTCTAGATCGTCTTTCGGCCCCCTTTTGTTTATTAAAGATTTTAGTGACGCATAGATAGTGTCACATTCCTGTTCCTGTGTTCTGATTTCTTAACCCATAATAGTCTCTATAGTAACTTGTTCAAATCCATTCATGTTATCAAAGTTCCATTTGTTAGAATATTATTTCATTTACTTGTTTATCATGGGCCGAAAGAGGAATTAGTTCAAATATAATTGCTGTGGGCCTAAGTGGTGACCATGGGCCAATTTGGCCAACATGGTCAAAGTGTTGCTAACCCATTTTGATTTGATCTCCTCCTGGGCCGAGTAGGTTATTGGACCACATGATTGGGCCGTATAGGATGAAATGGGCTGAATAACAATGTTGGGCTAAATGTCATTTGGGCCACAAGAATCCTAATTGGGCCGAGAGGGTTTGGGCCGAAGGATCAAACGGCTCAATCTACCCCATGAATCAACCAAAGCAACTTGGGCCGAGTGTGATTAAAATGATTCGGTAATGCTATTGGGCCGGGAGTGGGCCTCGAGTGTTAATGAGCCAAACTAAATCGCATGGGCCTACCAGTTTTCATCATGGACTGAGTGAAATAATTCTGGGCCGAATCACAAAGGGTGGGCCGTAGCACCTATTGGGTCGAGTGAAAGGAGATGGGCCGGTCATGAGGAATTTCTGGGCCAATTGTCTTAGTTCTGGTACTCCTATAACCGACTAACAAATGGTTCGCATGATCCGGTGTTTTAAAAGATAAAGATGATAAATTCAGTTTCCATTCCAGCGAACCTAAGGGTTTGTTGGGTTAAGGTTCGGCTCAGGTCTAAGGTTCGCAGCCCTATGTCAGGGTTCGGTTACATGACGACAGCCAAGGGTTCGGTGGTTAGACATTAGTTCGTCTAGGGTTGCATCATAGGTTCGTGGCTATGGTGTCACACCCCCAAATTCCCACTCGTGGTGTCAGTCCACGTGGGTGTGACGTGGCCAGGATCATAGCTCATGGTCATATAGAACGACTCTATATGAGTTACACATTCACACAGATTGTAAAATAATACTAGTTTCATTCAAATAGCAGCGGAAAGTGTTAAACATCAGAAATACATATATTTGCAGCGGAAAGTAATTGTTCAAGACACTACATAATAAATTGTTTTCAAATCATAACAAATGCACACAACGCCTAAGATACGAGTCTATATGCAGGCCAGACTCCTTAAGGCTTCCTTGTGTGTATCCTAGCGTAAGCTCCATCAGTTACCTGAGAATACATGCGAAAAGTGTCAACTAAAAAGTTGGTGAGTTCACAGGTTTAGACAGACAGAAATTGTAGACAGATATATACTGGACATGTTTAAGTTTAGTTGTTGGATCTACGATCCGTGAGTGTGTCATGTCATCTTACCGAAACTAGACTGTTTCCATTTGCCTCCGCGAGTCATCGCTGAACTCGCAATTCACATCGATTATTACACTCGTTATGACCTCCAGTCAAAGTTGTTGCCGAGTGGGGCTAGTCAAACCCAGTAGTACTACGTAATAACGACTCGTTCGTAACAATTAACGGTAAGGATAAGTGAGGGCTTTATGCGATAATAGTTACACTCAAAAAGAAATGGTTTCACAACATGCCAGTCCTATATCTAAAACAGTTGCAGTATATTCTCACCCCAATAGTTTAGCAAATCAGTTAAGAGTAAAAGTGGGGCCGTAAACTCACCTGAGTTTAGATATGCGTTAGCTCAAAGAGAGTAAGTGTAGCTCGCCGGCTAGTAGTCACCTATATCACATAGGTACTATGAGTTGGTGTTCACAAGTGTGGGTCTCACCGGACCGTGTTAGTGTTCAACAACACTAAGTGGTTATGTAGGTCGAGTTGACCGTGTTTGACCGTGTCGATCGTGTTTGACCTAACGACCCGTTGGTGACGGTTTGGATCAAGTGTTCGTGTATCGTGCGGTTTTAGTGTCGTGTGAAGTGTACGGATACCAAATTCATTCCTATGAGGAAACTTACTATTTATGGTAAGTTCCTATTTTAGGAAAGTTTCCATATTTGGCAGGTTATGCATAAAATCATATTCCGATTATTCTAACATGCATATTTATCCTAAATGAGCATGTTATCACATAGCACATAGTTACACATAATCGTTTTAACATAGTTTGCGCGTAAAAGTTTCCATATTTGGAAAGTTTCTAAATTAAGCATGTTTCCACAAGTTTAACAATCAACATCATTTATTATCATCATGATAGTCCTAAATAATCTATTAATCATGCTTGTTACAACTAACATGTGACAAATCGTAAACTTTATAAAATAAAGTTACTATATTTAGTAACTTACGAAAATAACACCAAATCAAGTTTCCGATGACATACTCCTTCCAATAATATCATATAATTACTAGATGAACATGTTAGACTCAAGACATTATCATTCATTTTACTCATTTGAAATCTTGTGACGAAAAGTTACTATTTATAGTAACTTTTATAGAAATCAATCTTTTGTCCACTCTAAGCATTCCTATGCATCAAATCATCATCATCATAGTTTCTAAACATCATTTTAAGCATAACATATAGATCTAAACATTTGCATGTTACCATTTCATCAAAAATCACCTCTTTGTAACATGAAAGTTACTATTTTTAGTAATAATCACCAAAATGACCATTATTGACAAAATCAACCATCCTAAATCATGTAGAACATCCTTAATAACACATCTAGCAACATTTCAAGAGCAAAAATCATCAAATACCTCATGGATCGTGCATGCATGTGGATTAAAGTAACCATTTACTAACAAAATCAACAAATCTCTATTACATCCTAACAATTTCATAATAGTTCTTCATCATAACACCAAATCAGTAGCAAATACATTCAATAACTGATTAAAAGCTTCAAAATTTCGTGGATAATGTGATAATGGTGATGCATGTAGCCTTCAAGGCTTGCATGTGTGCCTAGTGAGTGTTTTAAGCAAGATTAACCATAGGAACTACCTCTAAGGCTCTTAGAATGCTTGAATCTCGATGGAACAGAACTTAGAGGCTTCTAAGAGCTTCTGGAATTCGTCACAGGTGGTGTAGTGTCGTCGTCTTCCCCGAATCTTGCTCTTAAGCTTCCTATCTTCGATCTTGGTCTTCCAAAATCACCACAATGGCTTCTAATGGATCAACAATGGTGTAGCAGGGCGATTATGGTCGAGAATACGAGTTTGGGTCGAGAGAGAATCGGTGGAAATAGAACAGAATGATTAACATTGGATTTATAAAAGATTTTGCGTGTTGGGGTCGTCGCGTACCGCGACGTATGTCCAAAAAGCAGCTCCGCGTACCGCGGCGATTAAAATAATGATTCTGTTCCCGAAACACGCCGCGTACCGCGGTGGTTGAAGATGATCGGTCGTCGCGTACCGCGACGTTTTTCGGAGAATTCAAATTCTCCCGCTTGAGCTTCGCGTACCGCGAAAGCCCAATTGTATGTCCATCGCGTACCGCGATGGGTCTCGGCTGAGCCCAATAGGTCCAATTTCATTGTTTTGAACCGAATCTTTCGTATTTCTCGAATACGATCATCGTTTCTCAACACATTGGCTTTGTTCTAACTAAATTAGGTTCACCGAACCTAAGTGCAGTGTTTTGTGTTACCGTTTGATCCGTTCACCAACGTTCGTCATTCAAGACACGTGCGATTGTTGTGCGATAATTCCTCGAATTATCGGTGTGTTCAGACTGTTGTGCCACGTGTCACACTAAATGCATTTATTCTAGTGCCACGTATGAAATAATAGTAAACATTATTATTAAAATAATAGAGTTGCTGACCTGGAAATTACAAGGTGTCACTTCATCCCCTAGTTATTGGGAATTTCGTCCCGAAATTCAGTTCATGTGCCGGTGTTGGCTTGTTCGGCGAATAGGTGAGGGTATTTCTTTTTCATCTGATCCTCCCGTTCCCAGGTGTATTCCGGTCCTCGTCGTGAGTTCCATCGAACTTTTACAATGGGTATCTTACTATGTTTCAACTTCTTGAGTTCCCGGTCCATAATTTCCACCGGTTCCTCTATGAAGTGTAGTTGTTCATCGATCTGGATTTCCTCTAAGGGAATTGTGAGAGTTTCGTCCGACAAACACTTCTTGAGGTTTGAAACGTGAAACACGTTGTGTACGCTACTTAGTTCCTGTGGTAGCTGTAGTTCGTAGGCCACCGGGCCTATCCGTCTAGTGATCTCGAAAGGTCCAATGTAACGAGGGTTTAGTTTTCCTCGTTTCCCGAATCGAATCACTCCCTTCCAAGGCGAGACTTTAAGTAGTACTTGGTCTCCCACTTGGAATTCTAAAGGTTTGCGCCTTTTGTCGGCATAGCTCTTCTGTCGGTCCCGAGCTGCTGCCATTCTGTTGCGTATTTGCACGATCTTTTCAGTTGTTTCATGCACAAGTTCGGGTCCGGTCAGTTGGCTTTCCCCAACTTCCGCCCAACAGAGTGGTGATCGGCATTTACGCCCGTAAAGTGCTTCAAACGGTGCAGCTCCAATGCTTGTGTGGTAGCTGTTATTGTACGAGAACTCCACTAAAGGTAAGTGAGTCTCCCAGCTGTTACCGAAATCAATTACACATGCCCGAAGCATGTCCTCCAAAGTTTGGATGGTTCGTTCACTCTGACCATCCGTCTGTGGGTGATAAGCAGTACTCATATCCAACCTCGTCCCGAGTGCCTTGTGTAAGGACTTCCAAAAGTGAGCCGTGAAACGGCTGTCTCGGTCTGATATTATGGAGGTCGGGACTCCGTGTCTGGATACGATTTCCTTCAAGTAGATTCGGGTCAACTTTTCCAATTTATCAGTTTCTTTGATCGGCAGGAAGTGTGCCGATTTCGTAAGTCGGTCTACGATAACCCAGATGGTATCGCAACCACTTGTGGTCTTTGGTAGCTTTGTGATGAAATCCATGGAAATCTGTTCCCATTTCCATACCGGGATTTCTGGTTGTTGGAGTAATCCCGAAGGCTTCTGGTATTCTACCTTGACCTTTGAGCAAGTCAGACACTTACTCACATACGTTGCGATTTCTGACTTCATGTTAGGCCACCAATAAGTTGCCTTTAGGTCATGATACATTTTGTCAGAGCCTGGATGTACTGAGTATCGGCTCTTATGAGCTTCATCCATTACTACCTTCCTTAAGTCTCCGAATCGTGGAATCCAAATACGGTCCAGCAGGTAGTAAGCTCCGTCGTCCTTTTGTTTCATCTGTTTGTCCATCCCTCTCATGGCTTCGAGAGTGAGGTTTTCGGTTTTCAACGCTTCTTGTTGTGCGATCCGAATTTGATTTGGTAGCTCGGAGTGAATGGTGAGTTGTAGTGCGCGCACGCGTTTGGTTGTTTCCTTCCGGCTTAGCGCGTCGGCGACTACATTAGCTTTACCGGGATGATATTTGATTGCACAATCATAATCACCTATCAGCTCGACCCATCTGCGTTGTCTCATATTTAACTCCTTTTGGTCGAAGATGTGTTGTAGACTCTTATGATCAGTGAATATCGTGCACTTGGTGCCGTACAGATAGTGTCGCCAGATCTTTAGTGCGAACACTACGGCTCCCAACTCTAAGTCGTGAGTTGTGTAGTTCTTTTCATGCACCTTCAATTGTCGTGACGCATAAGCTATAACTTTCTCACGTTGCATCAGCACACAACCGAGTCCTTGCTTTGATGCGTCACAGTACACCACAAAATCCTCGCACCCATCTGGTAGTGATAAGATCGGTGCACTGCACAATTTCTGCTTCAACAGATTGAAAGCAGCGTCTTGCTTTTCTCCCCATTCGAATTTCTTGTCTTTGTGTGTGAGGGAAGTCAATGATTGCGCGATCTTTGAGAATCCCTCGATAAACCGCCTGTAGTACCCGGCCAATCCTAAGAACTGTCGCACCTCAGTTGGAGTCTTAGGCGCTGCCCAATTCTTGATTGCCTCGATTTTGGCTGGGTCTACGTGTATCCCTTTCTCGTTTACTACGTGTCCAAGGAACTGAACTTCGCGAATCCAGAAATCACATTTGGAGAATTTCGCGTATAGTTGTTCCTTCTTTAGTAGTTCTAAGACACGTCTCAAGTGATCGGCATGTTCTTCCTGAGTCTTCGAGTAGATCAAGATGTCATCTATGAATACGATTACGAACTTGTCGAGATACGGTTTACACACCCGATTCATGAGATCCATAAATACTGCCGGTGCGTTAGTCAACCCAAATGGCATGACCAGAAATTCGTAATGTCCGTACCGCGTCCTGAATGCGGTCTTTGGTATATCGTCCTCTTGTATCCTGAGTTGATGGTAACCCGATCTCAGATCGATTTTCGAATAGAAGCTTGACCCTTGCAACTGGTCAAACAGATCGTCTATTCGAGGTAGAGGGTATCGGTTCTTGATCGTTACCTTGTTCAATTCTCGGTAATCTATGCACATACGGAATGAACCGTCTTTCTTTTTCACAAACAAGACCGGAGCTCCCCATGGTGAGAAACTCGGTCTAATGAATCCCTTATCTAATAACTCTTGCAGTTGATTAGATAGTTCCTGCATTTCAGTAGGAGCCAGCCGGTATGGTGCCTTGGCTATCGGTGCTGCTCCTGGCGTTAGATCTATCTGAAACTCCACTTGCCGTGCCGGTGGTAGTCCCGGTAGATCGTCAGGAAAGACTTCTGAATAATCGCGAACAACAGCAATGTCTTCAATCTTTCGTTCCTTCCTTGGTTGTTCGGAAATAAGAGCCAGGATAGCCGTGTATCCTTTCTTTAGATATTTGCTAGCCTTCATGCATGACATGATGTTTAGTGGTATCCCGCGTCGTTCTCCTTGGATTGAGATCTGCTCACCACTCGGTAACGTAACTCGTACGACCTTTTCGTTGCATACGATCTCAGCATGGTTTGCAGATAACCAATCCATTCCAATCACCACGTCGAAGCTTCCGAGAGTTACTGGCATCAGGTCGATCACCAACTGATGGTCTGCCAGTGTCAGAACGCATCCTTTGATGATGTGTTGTGTTTCGATGAGTTTTCCATCCGCTAACTCTACGGTATACTTATAATCTAGTGGTGTTGGTGTCATGTCAAGCAATTTGCTAAATTCACTAGAGATAAAACTCCTATCGGCACCGGTATCAAATAATATACTAGCGTAGACATTATTTAGAAGAAACGTACCGGTGACGACGTTCGGATCATCTTTGGCTTCACCGGATCCAATCACGAATGCCCGACCCCTAGCCGGGTTGCCTCCTGCGTTCTTGTTTGGCGGACAGTCTCGGCGCATATGTCCGGGCTTGCCGCAAGTGAAGCACCCCTTCAGTGTGTTATCCTTGTTGGGGTTAGGGTTGGGGTTTGATCGGCATTCCTTGGCCAGGTGTCCGTTCCTGCCACAGTTGCTGCACCGAACTCTTCGGCATGGGCCGTGATGGTGGTATGAGCAGTTGTTGCATTTGGGGTTGTTGCCCCGATATCCCCCTTTGTCCTGATTGTTTGGTTGTGTGGCAGTGAAGACTTTGGCTGGTGTTGGTCGGTGTTGAGCTGGTGGTGGTGGTGAGAAAACACGGTTGTTGTTGGGTTCCCACTTTCGCTTGGGCTCTTGGGGTTTTAGGTGTTCACCCCTTTTTGGCAGTTTCCCCTGGGCTACCGCCTGGTCAGTTAGTTTGTGCGCCAAGCGAATCAGTGGTTGGACGGTGGTGTGATTGGCTGCAGTCACCGTGCTCTGTATTTGCTCGGGCAATCCACTAATGAATTGCTCTATCTTTTTGTACTCCGGCGTCACCATTGCCGGGCACAATTTGCACAGTTCGTGAAATCGAGTACAGTATTTCTCGATCTCGGATCCCACCATTTTGTGCGTCCAGAATTCTTCTTCCAGCTTCCGAATTTCGTCCCGAGGACAATACTCCTCGTGGAGCATTCTCGTAAAGTTCTCCCATGGGATGGAGTTTGCAGTATCCAGTCCGAGTGTCTGGACATGAGTATTCCACCAGGTGAGGGCCGGTCCCTCCAGTACTCCTGTGGCATATTTCACTCGGTTCCCGTCAGAGCATTCGGCCATAGAGAAAACCGATTTCACCTTCTCTATCCATCGGAGCAGTCCCACTGCCCCTTCCGTGCCCTGAAACTTGTGAGGATGACAGCTTAGGAATGCCTTAAATGAGCATCCCTTTGCCGCTCCTCCCTGGGGTCCTGTGCATCGGTAGTTTAATACAACGTGTTAGTATCTAGGCTGTCTATTCTATGCTAGTTACGTTAGGCAAAAGCTAATACCGTTGTTAGTGCCACTCGTCTCACTGGTGTGACGGTTGGCTTCGTACTCTGCGAGTACCTTGTTGAATTTTCGTTCGACCATCATGTCGATCCGTGCCTTTTCGGCCTTGCGTTTGAGTCGTAGAGCGTTGTTTCCTCTTGCAGACATGTTTCTATATAGAGGGGTTAGAATGTTAGTCATCATATGCTAAGTGTTAGCTCAAGTTAGAATAGTTGTCATGTCAAATGTCAAGTTAGCTATCGTAACAAAGCTTCAAATAACAGTAGTAATAATAAAACAGATAATCATAATAAAGCATAATTTCCATTAATATCAATCTTGAAGTACAATAATTTGAAAAGAAAGTACAATGCGAGTTCTCCGAGCACATCCCGCTCGTCTAGGCTAAAATAAGATAAAAGGAAAGACAGTACAAAATAAGGAAAATCTACTAATCCGAGTCCATGGAGACATGGGAGATGTTACTAGCTGCGTCCCCATCCTCGTCATCGTCCTCCTCCGGATCCTCGTCGGGATCCTCGTCGAACTCCCCTTCCTCGAGATCTTCGGCCTCGAACTGTGGCCCGTCATCCTCAGCTGGCGGCTCCTCAACAAACTGTGCCGCCCATGCGTTAAGCATGGCGTCACTTGCCTGTACCATAGCCTGAGTTTCGGCTATATCTGTCCGATTCTCGGTAATACGCCCGTCATGTTCCTGCATGACATCAACTATCTGGCCATGCTGAGACATGAGCTGAGACACCTGGAGACGTAATGTCTCCACCTGTTCCTCTAAACGATCGTTCTGCTCCTCCAGTCGGTCGCTTCGCCTTTCCAGGCGATCGTTCTTCTCGCGAAGAACACGAACCTCGTCGGACAGCTCGGCGTTTCTCCGAAGCTCCCGCCGGGTTACAGCAACATGAGCCGCGAAGGCTCTCTCCATCGGCATCCCAAGTGCCGGTAGCCGTGGTCCCTCAGAGGTATCACCTCTGTATCGCGGGGTAGGCACCCGCTCAGCCACGATCCACTGTAGTAAGAGGCTAGGCAGCCATCCCCAGTAACGCTCCCGCGCCAACATCTGGGTCCTCCTCTCCATCTCCGCATCCACCTGAGCTACTATGCTGTCGATCCTACGTCGACTATCCTCGGTCAAATCGTCAACGGCTGGGCGTTTGCCCGGGTTCCTGTTAGCGTTCCCGTTGTTGTCAGCCATCCTGTAAGTTCTCATGTTAGTAAATAACAGTTTGATAGTAACAATAACAACATCAGTGTGCAAGTTCTAGTGTTGTGTCTAATGTAGAGCAGTGGCTATAGTCTAAGTTTACTATATGCAAACCTAGTTCCCTATAACCAAGGCTCTGATACCAGTCTGTCACACCCCCAAATTCCCACTCGTGGTGTCAGTCCACGTGGGTGTGACGTGGCCAGGATCATAGCTCATGGTCATATAGAACGACTCTATATGAGTTACACATTCACACAGATTGTAAAATAATACTAGTTTCATTCAAATAGCAGCGGAAAGTGTTAAACATCAGAAATACATATATTTGCAGCGGAAAGTAATTGTTCAAGACACTACATAATAAATTGTTTTCAAATCATAACAAATGCACACAACGCCTAAGATACGAGTCTATATGCAGGCCAGACTCCTTAAGGCTTCCTTGTGTGTATCCTAGCGTAAGCTCCATCAGTTACCTGAGAATACATGCGAAAAGTGTCAACTAAAAAGTTGGTGAGTTCACAGGTTTAGACAGACAGAAATTGTAGACAGATATATACTGGACATGTTTAAGTTTAGTTGTTGGATCTACGATCCGTGAGTGTGTCATGTCATCTTACCGAAACTAGACTGTTTCCATTTGCCTCCGCGAGTCATCGCTGAACTCGCAATTCACATCGATTATTACACTCGTTATGACCTCCAGTCAAAGTTGTTGCCGAGTGGGGCTAGTCAAACCCAGTAGTACTACGTAATAACGACTCGTTCGTAACAATTAACGGTAAGGATAAGTGAGGGCTTTATGCGATAATAGTTACACTCAAAAAGAAATGGTTTCACAACATGCCAGTCCTATATCTAAAACAGTTGCAGTATATTCTCACCCCAATAGTTTAGCAAATCAGTTAAGAGTAAAAGTGGGGCCGTAAACTCACCTGAGTTTAGATATGCGTTAGCTCAAAGAGAGTAAGTGTAGCTCGCCGGCTAGTAGTCACCTATATCACATAGGTACTATGAGTTGGTGTTCACAAGTGTGGGTCTCACCGGACCGTGTTAGTGTTCAACAACACTAAGTGGTTATGTAGGTCGAGTTGACCGTGTTTGACCGTGTCGATCGTGTTTGACCTAACGACCCGTTGGTGACGGTTTGGATCAAGTGTTCGTGTATCGTGCGGTTTTAGTGTCGTGTGAAGTGTACGGATACCAAATTCATTCCTATGAGGAAACTTACTATTTATGGTAAGTTCCTATTTTAGGAAAGTTTCCATATTTGGCAGGTTATGCATAAAATCATATTCCGATTATTCTAACATGCATATTTATCCTAAATGAGCATGTTATCACATAGCACATAGTTACACATAATCGTTTTAACATAGTTTGCGCGTAAAAGTTTCCATATTTGGAAAGTTTCTAAATTAAGCATGTTTCCACAAGTTTAACAATCAACATCATTTATTATCATCATGATAGTCCTAAATAATCTATTAATCATGCTTGTTACAACTAACATGTGACAAATCGTAAACTTTATAAAATAAAGTTACTATATTTAGTAACTTACGAAAATAACACCAAATCAAGTTTCCGATGACATACTCCTTCCAATAATATCATATAATTACTAGATGAACATGTTAGACTCAAGACATTATCATTCATTTTACTCATTTGAAATCTTGTGACGAAAAGTTACTATTTATAGTAACTTTTATAGAAATCAATCTTTTGTCCACTCTAAGCATTCCTATGCATCAAATCATCATCATCATAGTTTCTAAACATCATTTTAAGCATAACATATAGATCTAAACATTTGCATGTTACCATTTCATCAAAAATCACCTCTTTGTAACATGAAAGTTACTATTTTTAGTAATAATCACCAAAATGACCATTATTGACAAAATCAACCATCCTAAATCATGTAGAACATCCTTAATAACACATCTAGCAACATTTCAAGAGCAAAAATCATCAAATACCTCATGGATCGTGCATGCATGTGGATTAAAGTAACCATTTACTAACAAAATCAACAAATCTCTATTACATCCTAACAATTTCATAATAGTTCTTCATCATAACACCAAATCAGTAGCAAATACATTCAATAACTGATTAAAAGCTTCAAAATTTCGTGGATAATGTGATAATGGTGATGCATGTAGCCTTCAAGGCTTGCATGTGTGCCTAGTGAGTGTTTTAAGCAAGATTAACCATAGGAACTACCTCTAAGGCTCTTAGAATGCTTGAATCTCGATGGAACAGAACTTAGAGGCTTCTAAGAGCTTCTGGAATTCGTCACAGGTGGTGTAGTGTCGTCGTCTTCCCCGAATCTTGCTCTTAAGCTTCCTATCTTCGATCTTGGTCTTCCAAAATCACCACAATGGCTTCTAATGGATCAACAATGGTGTAGCAGGGCGATTATGGTCGAGAATACGAGTTTGGGTCGAGAGAGAATCGGTGGAAATAGAACAGAATGATTAACATTGGATTTATAAAAGATTTTGCGTGTTGGGGTCGTCGCGTACCGCGACGTATGTCCAAAAAGCAGCTCCGCGTACCGCGGCGATTAAAATAATGATTCTGTTCCCGAAACACGCCGCGTACCGCGGTGGTTGAAGATGATCGGTCGTCGCGTACCGCGACGTTTTTCGGAGAATTCAAATTCTCCCGCTTGAGCTTCGCGTACCGCGAAAGCCCAATTGTATGTCCATCGCGTACCGCGATGGGTCTCGGCTGAGCCCAATAGGTCCAATTTCATTGTTTTGAACCGAATCTTTCGTATTTCTCGAATACGATCATCGTTTCTCAACACATTGGCTTTGTTCTAACTAAATTAGGTTCACCGAACCTAAGTGCAGTGTTTTGTGTTACCGTTTGATCCGTTCACCAACGTTCGTCATTCAAGACACGTGCGATTGTTGTGCGATAATTCCTCGAATTATCGGTGTGTTCAGACTGTTGTGCCACGTGTCACACTAAATGCATTTATTCTAGTGCCACGTATGAAATAATAGTAAACATTATTATTAAAATAATAGAGTTGCTGACCTGGAAATTACAAGGTGTCACATATGGTCCCTTGCAGGTTCGCTGAAACTACTGCAGAAGGTTCGGCTATCTCGACAACAAGGGTTCGTTTCTCAGCCACAAGTTTGGATGACCCAGGGTTCGCCAAATGTAAGCAGGTTCGTGAGAGGGAAGCAACTAGGGTTCGGTCAGGATGAAGAATGGTTCGTAGACCAGAGGGTTTCGTGGTACTGGTTTTGCATGGAAGGTTTGGTGTACTAGGTTCGTGGTATGGTCGATGGTTCGCCCCTCCCAGAAGGGTTCGGTGATCAAGGGTTCTCACGAACCTGTTGTTTTGAATCAAGCTTCTTTCCCATCACATCGAATCCCACGATCTGTTGGTTGTCCCATGGTTAAATCGAACATTAAATGGTTGACAAAGTGTATACTTAAGGTGTTAACGTCCACCATCGTCTAGGATCATGGGGTCGAACAAGAACAAGAAAGAAAACCCTATTTTCACGAAACTTTGAGGCTTCATACCTGAAAAATGGCTGGATAAGAGCTCCGATCTGCTGTACTTTCTTGTAGAGGATGATGAGAGCTTCGCATGGACACCAAGAACGCACGAATTGGCCAAGAAACGAAGGAGATATATGGGTTTGAAGCTTGTAATTGGTGGTGGTGGTGGGATCCGAAAATTCAAGAAGAAGAAGAAGGATGTTGGTGAAAAAATGAAAATGATAGGTTAATTTGGCCTTTTAAATACCCCGAGGGTATTCGGTTTCGTTTCGGTTGTTCGGTTTTCGTTTTCGTCATGTTTCCGGATCGTAACGCGTGTATTTTCATCATTTAAATAAAAGAACTTTATTTTAAATATTAGGAGGGTAATTATTTATAAAAATTTTTAAATATTATTATTCTTGAATGATTTAACGCAATTTATTATTTTTAACGCGTTTCATTATTTATTCGCGTATTTTGTCTTACGCGCCTGAGATTAAAATAGTTTTGTTTTTAATTTATTTCTGATGAGTTTCAAAATTGTAAAACAGGAAATATTTTATTTCCTTAACTTTATTATCGTTCGAATCGTCTTTCGTTTCGTTTCGTTTTGTTTCGTCAGAAAACGTCACTTACGCGCGTCTTCGTACAGAGCGCTAACTGTACGAACACGATCGCACGCTTCACTTTCTGATTTTTGTTTTCTATTGTTCAGTCATTATTTCAGATCGTTAAACCATCAGAATCATTCGTACAGATCGTCACCTATACGAATAATTCGTCTGTTTAGCATTCCATAATAATAACCGTTAAAGTTTTGTTTTGTTAATCTCACATACGTTTAAACCTAATAATATAAAATCAAACATGTTTGCATCTGCTCATGATTGTCTGGTGTGTTTCTGACTGTTTAAACCACAGGGTTTAAATCAGAATATCAGATTCATCGTGTAATGGTTTATGTTTAGCATCAAATGTAAATAGTTTCTAAGTATTTCTCATGGGTTGCACCTGAGTTACTGTACAAGTTACTGTACAGTTTACTGTTCCGATGACGGTTCCGGCACAGATGTTACACTTTCCTCTCACCTTTTATACATGATCATAACTTTTACATCTAATATTATTTTTTAAAATTTAAATATATATCATAAAAACGAACATTTTTTATTTTTAAAATTAACGTAGTGTTGCTATAAAAAATGAAAATATTTCAATTCATTGTTTCTAATTGTCGCCATTATGTCTTTATTAAATGCTTGTGTATAATCATATTTTTGTGTATTTTACAGATAATTGTGTTTTTTTACATGTCTATGTGTTTTTTACGGGTCACTATGTCTTTATACTTATAATTGTGTCATTCATACTTGTTATTGTGTTATCTTTGATTGACATTATGTATTATTCAACATTATTGTGTCTTTAAGGTTATCCACAACGGTCACCCCACTGAAATCCCACCCACTGAAATTTGCTGCCACGTCATCACCCTACTGAAAATCTAAACTCCTTAATGGTCACCTCACTGAAAAACCTTCCCCACTGAGCCACATCATCACTAATTTATAATTTTTTATTTGTTATTAAACCCCTTGTGGGTCCCATTTTTTAAAATGCACCAATGAGGAACAATTAAGCTCAATGGGAAGTGAGAGCCGTTGGAAGCAAAATTTTGACCCCACTAGGAGGGGGCGGTCATCCCATTGGATCCCACTACCCCACTAGATCCCACTACTTCCACAGGGTGACCATTGCGCATGGTCTAATTGTTTAGGAAAACACGGCATTGACTATGAATCACAAAACACATAATGAATGACATGTACAAAATATACAATGAGGTGAAAAACATATTTTTTTGCATACTAACACTGTACTCATTTTGAAGAAAAAAATGGCCGTTAATTAATGATATAATGACTCATGATCATTCTTATAATTTTTAATATAAGAAGCGTATTTAGTTTAATTTAACCCTATTTTAGTAATAATTATAAAATTTAACAAATTTTTCTTAGATCTATAAATATTGTTAAGACTTAAGAGACACTGGTGTGAAAAAAAAGTGTCGTGATAAATATTAGATTTTTGATTATTTAAATATATGATTAAATGTTTTACAATTAAATCATAGTTTGCTATAAAATATATTTCAGGCTGTGAAATTCAATATATATTATTGAACAATCGATTATAAATAAAATTTTAAATTTAAACGGATGTACATAAAATTGAAAAAAAATAATTATTTTAGTTGTCGAAAATAGTAGAGTTGATTAAAATATAAAAAAATATATATAATATAATAACTACCGATAATGTTAATTTACTTTCAAAATTGAAAGGAAACATACAAAATTGTAAGTATTTATAATTAGTTTCATCTAAAGTTATTTAGCTAGTGTCTAGTGATATAATAGCTACACATAATTAAATTTATAAAAATATGTATACTTTTAAATATCAATCTTATTTAAAAGAAGATAGAAAAAAAATTATTATTTAATATTATCTTAGTATCTTAATAAACAAAAATATTGTTTGTCACTTGTCACAATTTTAAATTAATAGTGTTACTTGGCAACTTTTTATATCTCATTAAATTTTCACTCTTATATATAGAACAAGTATATTAACTCTCATATTCAATAAGGGTGTTGCTCCTTGCACCCTACACTATTACACCCTACTCTATAATACTAATATTAAAACTAATCATTAATTATTATGGGTGTTGTTGCTCATTAATTACTTTCATTTATGTTTTTGCATTGTTTTTTTGTTGGTTATATATTTTATTAATATTTATTTATATTTTAATTTTTTTTTGAACAGCCCATTAATTTTTTTCGTTTGTTTTTTTTTCTTTGAACGGCAATTTTTTTTCGTTAGTTATAAATATAGTTTTGTGTTGCTCATTAATTCATTTATATTTCAATACTTTTATATTATAACTAAGTCATATGAATTTATTATTTATTAACATTGAGGTTTTTATATTTTTAGATACATACTAAATTAAAACACACACACACACACATATATATATATATATAAACATAGTTTTGTGTTGCTCATTAATTCATTTATATTTCAATACTTTTATATTATAATTAAGTCATATGAATTTATTATTTATTAACATTGGGGTTGTCACACCCCGAGCCGGCGGGGTTGGATCGGAGTCCCCGCCGGGTGGAAGGTTCCCGGGGCGTGATATCGCGGGTGATAATCGTGATGATCAGATTGTTTACATATCATCAATGTTCAAGAATAACTAAAGCACAATCAAATGATATATATAGGATTACAAAGTTAAATTACAATAGCAACGTTCTGCAATTTAACTAAGTAAACCTAACCAAGAGAATCACATGTTTATATCTTGTATATGTACAAGATATCAAAAGTAATATGTATCATCACAAAAGATGTGCTTCTCAAAAGTCTACTAGGTCCTCTATCTGGGCAGCCTAGTTTGCATCTTCAAAAGCTTAAACTTAACCCTGTTCTTCACCTGAGAAAGCATGTAAAAAGACCAAGTCAACACAACGGTTGGTGAGTTCATAATGTTTATAAGTTTTAAAAATAGTTTCGACAAACCTCTTTCGGTAAAACCTTAACCTCATTAACTCCACATGTAATATCCAGATCGGTATGCTTATATATAGGGCATACCCCTGGGTCGAGCCTACAACCCGCCCAGACGCCATCCCACCACATACTAATCCGGATATGACACTGTTGTTAATAATAATTAAGCATTTTACCTACCAATCAACTCAATCCTCATCAAAGCTTTTGTTATCTGTTTCAAAGTTTTCATGTTTATAGTATTCATAAATGTTAGTTTCACCTTGTGTTTATCAAGCATCATAGATTCACACACAATCCAGCAATTACATATCTCCTATAAGCAGACCAAAGCTCTGGAATACCAGAAGTTTAGCCATTACATGTCTCTTATATAGATAATAGCTTAGCATCGTCATGTTTATGTTTAGCATTTACATACCTCATATAAGCCGACAAAAGCTCTGGACTACCAGATGTTTAGCAATTACATGTCTCTTATATCCAGGTAATAGCCTAGTATCGTTACGTTTATGTTTAGCATTTATATACCTCATATAAGACGACAAAAGCTCTGGAATACCAGAAGTTTAGCAATTACATGTCTCTTATATCCAGGTAATAGCCTAGTATCGTTACGTTTATGTTTAGCATTTACATACCTCATATAAGCCGATAAAAGCTCTGGAATACCAGAAGTTTAGCAATTACATGTCTCTTATATCCAGGTAATAGCCTAGTATCGTTACGTTTATGTTTCTACATGTATCTCACCCCATAGGTACAAGCTCTGGAATACCAGAAGTTTAGCAATTACGTAGACTGTGGTTAGATACATGTACACTGTTTCATGCGCAAGTAGTAGTTTTCAAGCAATAAGTTTCAAATGTTCACACATTGTTTCAACATGAATTCCATAAGTTTGCATCAAGTCTCATGTAAAGCACATAGTCTCATAAGTATCAAGTAACATGTTTAAGCATAATGTTTTCACTAGCATAAAGTGTCATGTTTAAGCATCTCGTATCACAAGCACCTCATCTCATGTTTAAGTGTCATGTCTCATATAAAAGCATCACGTCTCATAAGCATCCAATAAATGATTTCAAACCTCAAGTTTAAAGTCTAAGTTTCATCATAAGTATCATGTATATGTTTAAAGCATTAAGTAACATTTCAACAATTTATGAAAATGTTTAACATGCTTCTCAGTCCCGAAGTAAAACAAATAAGTTTGAAAGGGGACAAATGAACTCACCTTATGTCCGTAGTGTTTGACTAAGTAGAATAAGAATGCACGCTCTCTTTGTTTGCTCTTGATATGATGTTCAAGTTCCTGTATTGATTTCATATTGTTTGTAGTTCATGAGTGTTTGTTTGTAATGATTAGTGCGCGTGTAAATGTTAGTGCAGTGCCATGGAATATGTAAACAAGTCAATTACATAATGTCATATGTAATTTCTAAGCAATGTGTATAAGCAGATGTGTCTAATGTCTAACAATCATAGTCTAAGTCTACAAATGCAAACCTAGTTCGCTATAACCAATGTCTCTGATACCAATCTGTCACACCCCCAATTTTCAACTAACGGAATCATACCGTTTGGGAACGTGACAAACCAGGATCTCAGATCATTAGACATAGTTGCGGAAGCGTTTAAAACCAATAATAATTGTAAAGTAAACATTACAAAACAAAATACTTAAATGTTCAAATTCAAATATCCAAAATGTCTAAAATGCATGAGACTCTATCTCATAGTCCATGCCAGCTTTAACGCGCGCCTTAGCGTCCTGAGAAAACATGTAAACCAAGTCAACACAAGGTTGGTGCATAACACAGGTTTTAATCATTCATAATGTTCAAAACAACAGTTTGAATAACAAGATTGTAGATAACATAATCACACATGCACAGTCATGATAGCTAGTCATATAAACTATTTACATAAGTGTTCGACACCGAAGCTGACGGATTGCCATGCTATAGCATGTTTTCGCCTTGCCACTATTGTCTATCACAACAATAGTAAAATTGTGTTTGGTCAGTCAAACACCTGCGTAGATCCCATCTACCAGGTGAGGTTTGTCAAACCTAATAGATCTATTTCCAACTACCACGCTTTGCATTACAGCAAACTAAACGGTTCGAGGTGTGTAAGGACTTTCAAGTTGATATGTTTTCACATAATGTAAACAGCTAACTCATGCAAGTGATATGTATCTAAAAACAGTTTGTTGCACATGTTTTCTCCCCAAAAACAGTTTAAAATAAGAAAGGGGCCGTGTACGCACCTTTGATAATAGCAGAATGATCACACACTAAAAGCTCGTGTAAGAAATCCTCTTACGAAGAATCTGTGTTTAAACAATAACCTAGTGTTATTCAAGATATCATTTTGTGCTTGAAATCACATACGTGTCAACACACGTATGTTAAAGTGTCAGAAATATACATACGCAAGTACGCGTGCCTTTGAAATCGTTTAAATAAAATCGTATTTGATTTTATTTAAATAACCGTAGTTATACGCGATTTCGTTTTCGGATTAAAATATGAATTTTATCATTCTAATACGTTCGTATTCTCGTTACGGTTCCAACGCAACTTGAACGGATCAAATCGGATTTAAAACGAGAAAGATATGGGCCAATTACTAAAACAATTGCCAAAAACCCAAAACTGTTGGGGGCCGGGCTCGAACCCGCGACCTCCAACCCAACCTACACACGCACACACCATCTCATCTGGTGTCACATTTGTTACAAGATTCAAACTTAAATAGTTTTAATTACAACTTAGCCGGTTCCCCCCTTTGTTATTCCTAGCCGAATCAAAACTCAAATCGAACCCAATTTCGAACTTGATTAACACTGAATTCATGGGGCTATGTTTCTGAAAACCCAACCGAATATAACTAAGCTTCCAATTTATCCCAAGACTCGATTAATCACTCTAGTTTAATTCCAAGCAAACCGAATTCGAACAACTAATTCTTAGTTTCAATTGAATCGAATTCAAACATGTTAGTACTCAAAATCAAAGGGTTTTTCATCCCTAGCCTAAACCGAATTCACTTGTGTAGTTTAATTTGAACTTAAACTCTATTTAAACCGAAATCCCCAAACTGATTTTACAACAAGAACCCTAGAATCAAAATTTCATAATTCGTTGTTCCATCATAAAATTGATATAATCTTAACCCTGATCGGAACTCTCTGAATCTACTAATACTCATTAATTTGATCCTAAAACACATTTAGATGAAAATCCCCAAAACCGATTATGTGATGAACCCTAGAATTAGATATTGCATCATTTGTTGTTACAACCTCGAATTAACGTGGGGATTAGCTTTATCGGCAATTTTAGAAAGTGTGGAAATGATTTCTTACCTGGTTTGTTGTCTAATTGATGGAGCTCGATCGTGAACCCTAGTTTTTGGCCACCCCGAGTCGAAATCTTCTCTCTGAAATTGTTGGGATCTAATTTACTCTTGCAAAAGCCTCTAATGATGCCGACTAAGATGTTTAGATGCTCAATTTTGTGAAATGTAATCGAATTGATATAAAACGACTATCCTCTTGTGTTTCGGCCCACCCTCTAACGAATTTCTCAACCCGTTGCTTCAGAGACTGAATTGGTGTTTTCAGAACTCTCTAAAGATATCGATTAATGCTTTAGGAGGTTTAATTTTGCGAATTACATAAGATTTATACGAATTTGATAATCATTGTAAACGGTTTCGAATTCCAATCGTTATTTCAGTTAATTCGACGAGTTAATATACTAATAACGTATAGAAACTGATATTAATCATTAATAGAATGATTATGGATAATAAATTTCGGTTTTTACCTAGTTTTAATGTGGGATTCGATTTTTATAAACCTTTTGGCCGAATTTTGACTTGTAAAAGTCAAAATTGGTCATCCTTCCCCTTTACAAGTCAACTCCTATCAAATTGAATATCTCTAAACCTAATTTGATTAATTCAATAACTTGTAGTTCGATTTTGCTTAATTTCGGATTATTTCTGTCAATTCCGGACTACCGGGGTTAATCCAAATTTGCCGGATTGTCACTGATTAGTTACTTGAACTAGTATTGGGCTTGATTAACTCAATTGGTCCTCCATCACGTTCACTGGGCCTATCTTGAGCTTACTGGGCCACCCCAGATCTCAATGGGTCTACTCTTGCCTTATTGGGCCCACCTTGGCTTCTTGGGCCTACATTTGTCTTATTGGGCCTTCATAAACTTCATTGGGCCTGATTTGTCTTGTTGGGCCTTCCTTGACTTTACTGGGTCTTCTTTGGCTTTACTGGGCCTTCTTGGGCCTTACTGGGGCTTCATTGGCCTTGTTGGGCCTTCAGTGGCCTTATTGGGCCTACGAGGGTTAACGAGGTTAACTCGAAAAGTCGGATTGTCACATCATCCCCTTGTTGAAGGAATTTTCGTCCCGAAAATTAGTAAATGTTAGGAGTAGTTAGGAAACTACTTACGAGTTTAAATCGTACGTGTTAGTGTGATTTGATCATTCTGTGTGCTTGTGTGTACTTACACACAAAGTCTAATGCTTGCAACATCACAACTCAAATGTGATCGTTCAATGTGACTGTTTGCGTGTACACTAGTTAGTTCACCTAACTGTGACTGTTTGTGTTTGATCATACTGTGTTGTGTAACTTCACACATAGTGAGTGTCTATAACCGTTTGTACTATGCAACCCCGCACATAGCAAAATGTATGTAACTAATCGTGTATGTACTACCATAACATGTAACATATGAAATGTAGCACATAAAATATATAGAATGTAATGTAGCACAAATGTTTGTAACAAAATCAATTGAATAAATAAAATGTTTGTGCTTACAGTTTGAAAATTTGCAGTGTTGATGTGTGAAAGCATCACGTCATCCCCTTGTTGAAGGAAATTTCGTCCCGAAATTTAACGTGCGCTCTCAGTGTTAACAGTAGCTGTTTTGAATAGATGAGGATATTTCATCATCATTTGGTCTTCCCGTTCCCATGTGAATTCAGGACCACGTCTTGAATTCCATCGAACTTTGACTATCGGAATCTTGCTTTGCTTCAGTTGTTTGACCTCTCGGTCCATGATTTCAGCTGGTTCTTCAATAAATCGTAGCTGTTCATCTACTTGTATTTCTTCCAATGGTACAATCAATGTCTCATCAGATAGACATTTCTTTAAGTTCGACACATGAAACTCATCATGAACTCCACTGAGTTCATCCGGTAGTTTGAGTTGGTACGCAACCGGACCAATCCTTTTCAGAATCTCAAAAGGTCCTACGTAACGTGGACTAAGCTTCCCGCGCTTGCCAAATCGTATTACACCTTTCCAAGGTGATACTTTTAGAAGAACTCGGTCTCCTACTTGAAATTCCAACGGCTTGCGACGTTTGTCTGCATAACTCTTCTGTCGATCCCGAGCCGCTGCCATACGGTTCCGAATTTGAACTATCTTCTCTGTTGTCTCGTGCACCAATTCAGGACCTGTTATCTGACTGTCTCCAATCTCAGCCCAACAAACTGGTGAACGACATTTGCGACCATACAAAGCTTCAAACGGTGCTGCTTGAATACTTGTATGATAACTATTATTGTAGGAGAATTCCACTAACGGTAAATGATTCTCCCAACTATCACCAAAATCAATTACACAAGCTCGTAACATATCCTCGAGCGTTTGAATCGTTCGTTCACTTTGACCGTCGGTCTGTGGATGATAGGCGGTACTCATATCCAAGCGAGTCCCCAATGACTTATGAAGAGATTTCCAGAAGTTAGAAGTAAACCGGGCATCCCGATCTGATATGATAGAGATTGGCACGCCATGCCGTGCTACTACTTCCTTGATGTAAATGCGAGTCAGTTTCTCCATCTTATCAGTTTCCTTGATTGCTAAAAAGTGTGCAGATTTCGTTAATCGATCGACAATTACCCATATCGTATCACAACCACTCGGTGTACGAGGTAACTTAGTAATGAAATCCATCGAAATCTGTTCCCATTTCCACATCGGTATCTCTGGTTGTTGCAGTAAACCAGAGGGCTTCTGATATTCAACTTTGACTTTCGAGCAAGTCAAACATTTGCTAACGTACTTAGCAATATCAGCTTTCATGTGAGGCCACCAATACAGTGCCTTCAAGTCATGATACATCTTGTCTGATCCCGGATGGACTGAATATCTGGACTTGTGTGCTTCATCCATCACGAGTTCCCTTAAACCTCCATACAAAGGTATCCACATTCGATTAATGAAATAACGAATTCCATCAGACTTAACATCCAATTGTTCCTCCATTCCTCGCAAAGATTCCGGTACTAAGTTTTCCTTTTTCAAGGCCTCGATCTGAGCACTGTGTACCTTGTCAGGTAAGTCAGTATGTATAGTCATCATAAGTGCACGAACCCGTCTTGTTGAAGTATCCTTTCTGCTTAAAGCATCAGCTACCACATTAGCCTTTCCCGGGTGATACTTAATCGCACACTCATAATCGTTCAACAACTCAACCCATCGTCGTTGCCTCATATTAAGCTCCTTCTGATCAAAGATATGTTGCAAACTCTTATGATCAGTATAAATAGTACACTTAGTTCCATACAAGTAATGCCTCCAAATCTTCAAAGCAAAAACCACTGCCCCTAACTCCAAGTCATGAGTAGTGTAATTCTTTTCGTGTGTTCGTAGTTGTCTGGAAGCATAAGCGATCACTTTATCACGCTGCATCAACACACATCCCAACCCCTGTGCAGATGCATCACAATACACCACAAAATCTTCCGTCCCTTCCGGTAAGGACAGAATCGGTGCGCTGCAAAGTTTCTGTTTCAATAACTGGAATGCAGCTTCCTGTTTATCCGTCCAGTTGTACTTCGTTCCCTTATGCGTAAGAGCTGTAAGTGGTTGAGCGATCTTTGAGAAACCTTCAATGAATCGTCGATAATAACCCGCTAAACCAAGGAATTGTCGTACCTCGGTAGGGGTCTTTGGTGCTTCCCAATTCTTAATCGCTTCAATCTTCGCTGGATCAACATGTATGCCCTTTTCGTTGACTATATGACCCAGAAATTGTACTTCTCGCATCCAGAAATCACATTTCGAGAACTTAGCATACAATTGTTCTTGTTTCAATAGCTCTAGCAGTAATCGAAGATGTTCAGCGTGTTCCTCCTCAGATTGTGAGTAGATAAGAATGTCATCAATGAAAACAATGACAAACTTATCAAGATAAGGTTTACAAACACGATTCATGAGATCCATGAATACAGCTGGAGCGTTTGTCAACCCAAATGGCATGACCAAGAACTCATAATGGCCATAGCGTGTCCTGAATGCTGTCTTCGGGATATCCTCCTCCTGGACTCTTAGTTGATGATAACCCGATCTGAGATCAATCTTCGAGTAATAACTCGAACCTTGCAACTGATCGAACAGATCGTCGATTCTGGGTAACGGATACCGGTTCTTGATAGTAACCTTATTCAATTCCCGATAATCGATACACATACGGAAAGTCCCGTCCTTCTTCTTTACAAACAATACTGGAGCTCCCCACGGTGAAAAACTAGGTCGTATGAAACCCTTATCCAACAACTCTTGCAATTGTGTGGATAACTCTTGCATTTCTGACGGTGCAAGTCGGTAAGGCGCCCTAGCTATCGGTGCTGCATCTGGTGTAAAGTCGATTCGGAATTCCACCTGTCTAATAGGCGGTAATCCCGGCAATTCTTCTGGAAACACCTCCGGAAATTCACAAACTACAGGTATATCTTCAAGCTTCTTCTCAGCTACCGGCTTTTCAGTTATAAGTGCTATAACTGCCGTATGACCTTTCCGCAGGCATTTGTGTGTTTTCAAACAAGATATGAGACGCAGTGGCGTACTGCTCTTCTCGCCTTGTACATATAATGTCTCTCCCTGCGGAAGAGGTATGCGAACAATCTTTTCATGGAATACGATTTCAGCCTGGTTTTTGGACAACCAGTCCATGCCAATAACTACATCAAAACTGCCTAAGGCAATAGGCATAAGATCAATCTCTAATGTTTGACCCATCAAATCAAGGATACATCCCTTAAAAATGTTTTCTACTACTATTAACTTACCATCAGCTAATTCCACAGTGTAGGGACTATCTAAGGCAGTGGGACTAACATTTAGCAACTTAGCAAGTGAACTGGATGCAAAACTCCGGTCGGCACCGGTGTCAAACAACATAGAGGCATAGTGATTATTTAAGAGGAACGTACCCGTAACAATGTTGGGATCCTCCCGCGCTTGACGTCCTCCAATCACAAACGCCCTGCCCCTAGCACCATTGTTGTTGTTGTTATTGTTATTATTGTTGTTGGTGCCATTGCCATTACCGTTGCCATTTCCATTTCCATTGCCATTATTGTCCCCGCCTTTCTTGAGTTGTGGGCAATCTTTCTTAAAATGCCCCATCTTGCCGCACTCAAAACAACCCTTTTGTGCGTTGTTTTGATTGTTATTCTGGTTATTATGGTTGTTCTGCAGCTCCCCGCGACAATCCTTAGCCGCATGCCCAATCTTGCCACACCTCTGGCACTTAGCTCTCTCACACTGGTTACCCGCATGATGGTAACCACACCTGTTGCACTTGGGGTGTTTGCCAATATAACCCCCCGATGATGATGATTGCTGACCACTGCTTGAACCATGATAAGACTTGTTTGAGTCTTGTTTCCGGTTTTGCTGATATGATTGTTGGTTGTTACCCTTGAAGTTGTTACCTTCCCACTTTCTCTTATGATCTCCCACCTTGGTAGCAGATGTTCGTTTAGGCAGAGTCCCCTGTAACACTGCCTGATCAGTAAGCTGATGTGCTAAACGAACAGCTTGTTGGATGGTGGTGGGATTTGCTGAAGTCACCAACCCCTGAATCTGAGGCACTAGTCCTCCAATGTACCTTTCAATCCACTTACTGGCTGGAGTAGCCATGTGTGGTAGCAGTCTGGCCAACTCGTGTGACCTGGTTGTGTACTCTTCAATGTTTGACCCCTCCATCTTGAGGTGCCAATATTCCTCTTCCAACTTCTGCATTTCACTGCGAGGACAGTACTCCTCTTGCAGTAAGGTTTTGAAGTCGTTCCATGTTAAGGCATTTGCCTCACCCAACCCCAGAGTCTGAACATTCGAGTTCCACCAGGTTAATGCTGGACCCTCCAATGTTCCCGTTGCAAACTTCACTTTGCTCTCGTTAGGGCAGTTGCACATTTCAAACACCGACTCAGCCTTTTCAATCCACCGAAGGAGTCCAATGGCCCCCTCCGACCCTTTGAAATTGTGTGGTTTGCAGTCCAAAAACATCTTGAACGTGCAGACTTGTGGGTTAACCAATCCCCCAGCTGGACCATGTGGTCCTGTGTTATGTGTCTGAGCATACTGTGCAATAGCCTCTGCGACTCTGTTGTTAATTAGCTCGTTGAGCTCAGCAACTGTCATCTGTACGTTTCCTTCAGCCATTATCTTCCTATTTACAAGAAACGTTAGCGCGTAATCAAAACCCAATGTGACATGTGTAAGTAAAACAACAAACACAACATATAATATAGATCAACACAACTGTTGGAATATAAATAATAATTCTTCAATAGATAGAAACTTTCTTTGAGTACAATACTTTTGAAATAAAACATAAGTTTTCAAACTACTAATGTAGGAACACAACCCGTTCCTAATAAGTTTAAACAAAACAAACAAAGAGAAAAAGAAAAGAGAAAAAAAAAAATCAATCGTCCTCAACAGTGGATTCAGGATCGGAATCAACAACTGGTGCTGGTTCCTCCTCCTCATCCTCATCCTGTTCCTCATTCTCAGAGGCCACTAAATCCTCCAAAGCTTCAACCCAGCCTGCCAAGATCTCCTCTCGGTTCTCTGACTCTTCTAGACGACCAATCAAATTGATCATCTCATCACGCATATCATGAACCAGATGGGCAAGATTATCCTGCCTCTCAATAGCATCCCATAATTCCTGAGATCTCTGTGCTATCCTATCTTCTGCTACCTCCAGATCCTCGCGCAGTTTGGCGATCTCCTCGGCGTCCGTCCTTTGCCTCTTAGGCTCAGGAGCATCTAATACCGGTGGTGAGTGTGTAGAAGGTCCCTCAGCAGGGATCTGCTGAGTGCCCTCCTCTGGCTCCTCTTCCGGATCCTCATCCGGATCCTCGTCTGGATCCTCCTCTGGATCCTCGTCTGGATCCTCCTCCGGATCCTCCTCCGGATCTGAGTCATCCTGCTCATATGGTGGAGGTGATGGAATAGGTGGTGGTGGTGATGACGGCGGTGCCGGAACTATCGGCTCCTCGTCCTCGGAATCATCAATAATAATATAAGGTACCGATGATGATGCCATGCCTGTTACATAATACCATATGTAAGTGCAGTGCCATGGAATATGTAAACAAGTCAATTACATAATGTCATATGTAATTTCTAAGCAATGTGTATAAGCAGATGTGTCTAATGTCTAACAGTCATAGTCTAAGTCTACAAATGCAAACCTAGTTCGCTATAACCAATGTCTCTGATACCAATCTGTCACACCCCCAATTTTCAACTAACGGAATCATACCGTTTGGGAACGTGACAAACCAGGATCTCAGATCATTAGACATAGTTGCGGAAGCGTTTAAAACCAATAATAATTGTAAAGTAAACATTACAAAACAAAATACTTAAATGTTCAAATTCAAATATCCAAAATGTCTAAAATGCATGAGACTCTATCTCCTAGTCCATGCCAGCTTTAACGCGCGCCTTAGCGTCCTGAGAAAACATGTAAACCAAGTCAACACAAAGGTTGGTGCATAACACAGGTTTTAATCATTCATAATGTTCAAAACAACAGTTTGAATAACAAGATTGTAGATAACATAATCACACATGCACAGTCATGATAGCTAGTCATATAAACTATTTACATAAGTGTTCGACACCGAAGCTGACGGATTGCCATGCTATAGCATGTTTTCGCCTTGCCACTATTGTCTATCACAACAATAGTAAAATTGTGTTTGGTCAGTCAAACACCTGCGTAGATCCCATCTACCAGGTGAGGTTTGTCAAACCTAATAGATCTATTTCCAACTACCACGCTTTGCATTACAGCAAACTAAACGGTTCGAGGTGTGTAAGGACTTTCAAGTTGATATGTTTTCACATAATGTAAACAGCTAACTCATGCAAGTGATATGTATCTAAAAACAGTTTGTTGCACATGTTTTCTCCCCAAAAACAGTTTAAAATAAGAAAGGGGCCGTGTACGCACCTTTGATAATAGCAGAATGATCACACACTAAAAGCTCGTGTAAGAAATCCTCTTACGAAGAATCTGTGTTTAAACAATAACCTAGTGTTATTCAAGATATCATTTTGTGCTTGAAATCACATACGTGTCAACACACGTATGTTAAAGTGTCAGAAATATACATACGCAAGTACGCGTGCCTTTGAAATCGTTTAAATAAAATCGTATTTGATTTTATTTAAATAACCGTAGTTATACGCGATTTCGTTTTCGGATTAAAATATGAATTTTATCATTCTAATACGTTCGTATTCTCGTTACGGTTCCAACGCAACTTGAACGGATCAAATCGGATTTAAAACGAGAAAGATATGGGCCAATTACTAAAACAATTGCCAAAAACCCAAAACTGTTGGGGGCCGGGCTCGAACCCGCGACCTCCAACCCAACCTACACACGCACACACCATCTCATCTGGTGTCACATTTGTTACAAGATTCAAACTTAAATAGTTTTAATTACAACTTAGCCGGTTCCCCCCTTTGTTATTCCTAGCCGAATCAAAACTCAAATAGAACCCAATTTCGAACTTGATTAACACTGAATTCATGGGGCTATGTTTCTGAAAACCCAACCGAATATAACTAAGCTTCCAATTTATCCCAAGACTCGATTAATCACTCTAGTTTAATTCCAAGCAAACCGAATTCGAACAACTAATTCTTAGTTTCAATTGAATCGAATTCAAACATGTTAGTACTCAAAATCAAAGGGTTTTTCATCCCTAGCCTAAACCGAATTCACTTGTGTAGTTTAATTTGAACTTAAACTCTATTTAAACCGAAATCCCCAAACTGATTTTACAACAAGAACCCTAGAATCAAAATTTCATAATTCGTTGTTCCATCATAAAATTGATATAATCTTAACCCTGATCGGAACTCTCTGAATCTACTAATACTCATTAATTTGATCCTAAAACACATTTAGATGAAAATCCCCAAAACCGATTATGTGATGAACCCTAGAATTAGATATTGCATCATTTGTTGTTACAACCTCGAATTAACGTGGGGATTAGCTTTATCGGCAATTTTAGAAAGTGTGGAAATGATTTCTTACCTGGTTTGTTGTCTAATTGATGGAGCTCGATCGTGAACCCTAGTTTTTGGCCACCCCGAGTCGAAATCTTCTCTCTGAAATTGTTGGGATCTAATTTACTCTTGCAAAAGCCTCTAATGATGCCGACTAAGATGTTTAGATGCTCAATTTTGTGAAATGTAATCGAATTGATATAAAACGACTATCCTCTTGTGTTTCGGCCCACCCTCTAACGAATTTCTCAACCCGTTGCTTCAGAGACTGAATTGGTGTTTTCAGAACTCTCTAAAGATATCGATTAATGCTTTAGGAGGTTTAATTTTGCGAATTACATAAGATTTATACGAATTTGATAATCATTGTAAACGGTTTCGAATTCCAATCGTTATTTCAGTTAATTCGACGAGTTAATATACTAATAACGTATAAAAACTGATATTAATCATTAATAGAATGATTATGGATAATAAATTTCGGTTTTTACCTAGTTTTAATGTGGGATTCGATTTTTATAAACCTTTTGGCCGAATTTTGACTTGTAAAAGTCAAAATTGGTCATCCTTCCCCTTTACAAGTCAACTCCTATCAAATTGAATATCTCTAAACCTAATTTGATTAATTCAATAACTTGTAGTTCGATTTTGCTTAATTTCGGATTATTTCTGTCAATTCCGGACTACCGGGGTTAATCCAAATTTGCCGGATTGTCACTGATTAGTTACTTGAACTAGTATTGGGCTTGATTAACTCAATTGGGCCTCCATCACGTTCACTGGGCCTATCTTGAGCTTACTGGGCCACCCCAGATCTCAATGGGTCTACTCTTGCCTTATTGGGCCCACCTTGGCTTCTTGGGCCTACATTTGTCTTATTGGGCCTTCATAAACTTCATTGGGCCTGATTTGTCTTGTTGGGCCTTCCTTGACTTTACTGGGTCTTCTTTGGCTTTACTGGGCCTTCTTGGGCCTTACTGGGGCTTCATTGGCCTTGTTGGGCCTTCAGTGGCCTTATTGGGCCTACGAGGGTTAACGAGGTTAACTCGAAAAGTCGGATTGTCACAGTGTAAATGTTAGTGTTAGCCCTAAAGTTGGCTAACACTTGCGAGTCTTGGTTGTCATCCGGCCCATTAATTTCAAATTATCATCTTCTTATAAAACTTTTAAGCCCTTATGTAGTTTGCTTTTAACTTGTCATTACCTTATGACCGATCACATGACATTTCATAATTACCTTTATCCTTCATTGCTATCACTACCATTGTTTATTCAAACATTTAACATGTATTCAAAGTCTATTGGGCCGGATAATCTATTGGGCTAATTATGATACCATTGGGCCTACAAATGATGTGTGTGGGTCAATTTTGTATGTTGGGCCTATCTATTATAATGGGTCATCATAAATCATAACCAACCAACAAGGTGATAAACAAAGTGTTCAAGTTTCACTCAAATGGCCAAAGTTACTTGGGCCGAATGTAGTGAGTCCTTGGGTCGGTGGTATCTAGTGGGCTTCGGCCAGGCATTTGTGGGCCATTAACATATGTGTGGGCCAAGAGCAAGGATTGGGCTAAGGGTTTTCATTGGGCTAGACCGGGTTTGGGCCGAATAATTGGGCCGCCCGTGATTAATTGTAAATGGGCCTTGAATCCAATCGGCCTATAAATCAGATAATGTATATGGGCCTGGGCGTTTGTGGGCTAAACAGATGAGCTGGCCGATCAGGTTCACGTTTGGGCTTATCACACAAAGGCCGAGAGAAATTTCCAGCGAACCTTCCCATGCAACAGGTCCTAGGTTCGGCACTAAGTGGGTTCGGCCATGGTTCATGAGCACAGGGTTCGCCCCCTTTCAGAAGGGTTCGGCTACAAACATGTCTTGCAGGTTCGGTCCCAAAGAGAAAAGGTTCGTGTACCGGCATGGTTCGGGAGTACAACAGGTTCGCCGAGGTCGACAATCACACAGGTTCGGCACCCAGGAAGGTTCGTAACTATAGGTTCGATGCAACTGTCACACCCCTGCGCCGCGTGCGGAATCCACGGCGCGGTGACGTATGATCAGTTGAATCATGCACAAGTATTGAATAAAAACAACCACAATGGATTACTACATTTCATAATGTTTAGACAGTTGATTAGTTACAGACAATCTATCTACCAAAAGTAAGACAACTACAGACCCAAAATATAGTTTACAAAATAAGACTCCAAACAAGACAATTAAACATTTAGGATTTAGTGTGTTTCTAATCCATCCTAGCATGTTTCTTCATCTTGTTCTATCTTAGTATGGTCTCCTTAGTTGTCTCTGAGAATGTCTTAAACCTGATTACCTAAAACACGTGAAAAGTAACTGTCAACTACAGACGTAGTTGGTGAGAACAATAGGTTTAAACATTTGTAAACATGAGTTTTATGATATAAGACATAGGTAAGTTAAAGCATCATAAGATTCACACGGATGAGCTGCAACCCAAACTAACATCAAGTAAGAAAATGAGTGTAAACAGTCCAATCACTGTTTGCACATGAGTCAACATATAATATCAAGTCCCAAACCACGTTTGGAGTTAGATAATATGTCAACAGTTTTGAATAAACCATATGTAACCGAAATCTGCAGTTAGTTTATAAAACAGATTTAAAAACTAACTGCAGCAATCGGTCTGCCCCAATGTATGTGTCCGCTTTCCCTTGTTGTGATCACCCAGTACTAACGCTAATGAATATGATACTTGATGGGTTTATAAGTTTGTTTACAACAATGGACACCATGTTTTCTGAATCTTACTTTAACCGGATGTGTTAATGTCTTATTGAAAACCTGGATTTAACTCCACGAGTTGAATCCTTTGTTTATGTAACATGAAATGAATCTCTTGATTTGAATACCATGATGTGAACAACTTGACTTGAATACCATGTTTTGAACCAATGAATTTGAATACCATGTTTTGAACCAATGAATTTGAATAACATGTTTTGAACCAATGAATTTGAATACCATGTTTTGAACCACTTGATTTGAATACCATGTTTTGAACCAATGAATTTGGATACCATGTTGTGAACCACTTGTTTTGAATACCATGATGTGATGACCTTGTGTAATAACAAGGTTTATAACAAAAGGGTTTGTAAAATCCTTTAAAAGAACATTTGAGTAAGGCTGTTATAAAACATTTCAAGAAGACATTATAAAATCCTTTTAGTAATAGGGGTTTAATAGTAAATAATTCCTTTGAAACAGTTGACAATTTCCTTAAACAGTTGAAGAATCACTTGGATTCATAAGATAAACCTGTAATGTTTATGAATGCACATAAACTGTGCAATGAAACCAGATTGAAATAGCGGTTTTGATCACGTGTTCCACCCCAAAACAGTTATAAAACAGTAAAAGAGGGGCTAAAGTTCTCACCTGTCTGCAGTAGACTCTGAACTAAAACAGTTAGCAAGTAGCAAACAGGACTTCTAACTTGTTCCTATAACATTGTAATCATACATAAGATATAGGATTTATAATTGTATAACTTGATTCATTGATTGACTTGTGTTCTCATGATAATGATTATTGTGAAAACTTGAATGTTATGCTTTGAGTCTCTTGATTGATCATGGGTCCAAGAAACTTATGAAATGCTCTTTGATGCATAATTCTTATGCATAAATGATATTTGTTCAAGAATTTGAGAGCCATTGATTACCATTTGTTGTGAAAAGATGTTCAATGTTTTCAAGTCTTGTGATTGTGAATTTATCTTCATGATTGTTATTAAGTTATAACTTAACCAATTCATGATCAATTCACAAGTATTATAAGTCGAGCCCAAAACAATTGGCCTTAGTCCATGTAACCCCAATGGTCCTTAATTCGAGTTCATGACCACTTAATTCAATAATGGGCCAATTGTTAAGTATTGGGCTAAAAATGGATTTCGTGGGCCAAATGAGTGAATTATTGGGCCTCATGTCTTGTTGGGCTTAACTTAAGGTGGACCGAAGCTAACTAATCAATTGGGCCGAATGGAATTTGATTGGGTTGGGCCGAAAAGTCATGGGCTGCCACTTGGCAGCGAACCCTTTGGGATTTCAGCCCAAGGTTCGGCCTTTATGGCTGAAGGTTCGTTCAAGGTGAGTGGTCCAAGGGTTCGGCCAGGTGAAATAGTTCGCTGCATAGCAAGAGGCTCGGCCAACTGAATGGTTCGGCAATTGTATCAATGGTTCACTAGGGTTCGTCCACCGGAGGTTTGTTATCATGCCCTAGGGTTCGCTGCTCGTGACCAAGGGTTCGTTGACCATAATCATCCACGAGGGTTCGGTTGGTCATGCCACGAACCATGCAGGGTTCGGGGCTCATTCGCGGCTCATGCATGGCGACTAGGGTTCGTGGGGGGGATTATCATGCAAGGTTCGCAGAAGGTGTGCACTGAGAAGGGTTCGTTGGGTCATCAAGTGGTTCGTGAAGGCTCGTGAAACACTTCAGGGTTCGGCCATTTGCAGCTGAGGGTTCGTTGGACCCAACTGGTTCGGTGATGGCTCGTGGGGTTGAACAGAGTTCGGCTGGTTGCTGAAGAGGGTTCGACAGCCCCCCCTTTTTCCACGAACCTGTAACAACTTCGTATTCCCATCGAGCTACAGCCATCCCTGATGAAGTCTCCACATAATCGGTGTTCAAGCAACACATTTCGAAGGTCATGGGCTGGTCTACGTGGCCTTTATCACCGGTTTTAACATGGGTTATCAAGAACATAACGAAAACCCTATTTTTCCGAACTTCAAGCTCAATTACCTCGAGATTGGCTGGACAAATCTGCGAAAATCTTGTACTTTCGTGTAGAGAACGTTGAGAGCTTCGCGTGGACACCAAGAACACCGAATTCCGTCAATAAACGAGTGAGATACGAACGATTAAAGTTTGGTTTTCTAGAGAGAGAGAGGGTTTGGCTGATAATAAATGAAGGAAATGGCCTTCTTTAGGGCTTTTATAGTCCGGGTAGTATTCGGGTCCGTTTCGGTTGCTCGGTTCGCGTTTCCGGAACGTAACGCGTATTTTACGCGGTTTTAAATAAAAAGAGTTATTAAACTCATTTAAATGATGAGTTTCAAAATTGTAAAAATATAAAATAATTAATTTAATTATTTTTACTCTTCGTGTGTTGTCGGATCGTTAAAACATTCACAATTACGTGTATACCCGCAATCGCGTACGTTTTCCGATCGTATTAAAATATTTAAAGTCGTTTAATCATAATTATAAGTTCAACATTCGTATCATTATGGATCGTCACCCATAACTATACTCAGTCTCGCTTACAGATTACGATCTTGGTTGAATTAATTAAATGTCATAATATTCGTCTCGACACTACGCACTAACACTAACCTGTTACACCGAACGCAGTATATGTATAGGGCTCACTCTCGCTGCCCACCACTGTTTCGATATAACAAGTTACTGTTCTTGCCTAGTGAAATCGACTGTAATTAAATAATACATACTTGTTTTCTGACTACTAAGATCCTGTAACACACAAGCACACATTATGAACATACTGAAACACATTGATGAACTGAACCATGAATAGACACTGTTCTAACACTGTTTACAACTACATGACTATATGCACAAATGTTACAGTCTCCCCTAGTTAAGGGAATTTCGTCCCGAAATTAACTAGCCGAAGATACTGTAAAAAGATGAGGGTACTTAAGCTTCATCTGGTCTTCACGTTCCCAGGTGAACTCAGCACCGCGTTTACCCTCCCATCGCACTTTCACGATCGGGATACGGCTGCGTTTAAGTTTCTTGACCCCATGATCCATGATCTCAACTGGACGTTCAATGAATTGTATGTTGTTCTGAATCTGTATGTCTTCCAGTGGAATCTGAACATCATGATCCGCCAAGCATTTCTTAAGATTTGATACATGAAAAGTATCATGAACATTGCTTAGCTCCACTGGAAGTTTGAGTTTGTAGGCTACGGGACCAATCCGTTCCAGGATCTCAAAAGGTCCAACGTACCTTGGTGCAAGTTTCCCTTTCTTCCCGAATCGGACAACGCCTTTCCAGGGAGAAACTTTGAGTAAGACTCGGTCACCGACTTGAAACTCAAGTGGTTTCCGACGTCGATCAGCATAACTCTTCTGCCGATCTCGTGCGGCCTTAAGCCGTGACTGAATGATTGTGATCTTGTCTGATGTTTCCTGAATGAGTTCTGGTCCTACGACCTGTGAGTCACCAATCTCGGTCCAACAGACCGGTGATCGGCACTTTCTACCATATAGAGCTTCGAATGGTGCACATTGAATGCTCGTATGATAGCTATTGTTATATGAAAACTCAATGAGGGGGAGATGAGTGTCCCAACTCCCACCGAAGTCAATGACACAAGAACGGAGCATGTCTGCAAGTGTTTGGATAGTCCTCTCACTTTGGCCGTCGGTTTGGGGATGATACGCCGTGCTAAGATTAACACGTGTTCCCAAAGCCTTTTGCAATGATTGCCAAAAGCGAGAAGTGAAGCGACTATCACGATCAGATATGATTGATGTTGGAGTACCATGACGTGCAATGATTTCGTTGATGTACAATGTGGATAACTTCTCCATCTTGTAATCCTCTCGGATTGGGAGAAAATGAGCAGATTTGGTGAGTCGATCAACGATCACCCAAATCGAATCGAAACCTCTCGGAGTTCTCGGCAACTTTGTTATGAAATCCATGGAAATTTGCTCCCATTTCCATTGAGGAATTTCAGGTTGCTGCAGAAGTCCCGAAGGCTTTTGATGTTCTGCTTTGACCTTTGAACAAGTAAGACATTTTCCCACGTACAGTGCTATGTCTTTCTTCATTCCCGGCCACCAGTAAGATGTCCTCAAGTCCTGATACATCTTGTCGGCTCCAGGATGAACTGAGTATCGCGACTTATGTGCCTCATCACAGATGAGTGTGCGCAATTCTTCAGACTTTGGAATCCAAATGCGGCCGTTGAGATATAACAACCCATTAGCTCGAGGTTCTAGTTTCTTCTCAATACCACAATCCAAGTCTGTCTTGAGTTGATTATCTGTTACTACTTGTTGTTGTGAAATACGAATCAAGTCTTTCAAGTTTGGCTGTGTGTTGATCTCCATGGCTCTTACACGAATCGGTTTGACTGGTTCCTTGCGACTAAGAGCATCCGCCACCACATTGGCTTTACCCGGATGGTAACGAATCTCACAGTCGTAATCAGTTAGGAGCTCAACCCAACGTCGTTGTCTCATGTTGAGTTCTTTCTGATTGAGAATGTGTTGAAGGCTCTTGTGGTCTGTATAGATGACACATTTAGTACCATAAAGGTAGTGTCTCCAAATCTTCAATGCAAAGACCACAGCCCCTAACTCAAGGTCATGAGTAGTGTAATTCTTCTCGTGAACCTTAAGTTGTCTTGAAGCATAAGCAATGACCTTGTCCCGTTGCATAAGTACACAACCTAGACCAAGGTTTGAAGCATCACAGTAGACAATGAAATCATCACTGCCTTCTGGAAGACTAAGGATAGGGGAATTGCATAACTTCTGTTTAAGAAGTTGAAATGCATCTTCTTGTTTCTGTCCCCATATAAAAGCTTGACTTTTCTGAGTCAATGTAGTGAGTGGCAAGGCTATCTTAGAGAAGTTTGCAATGAATCTTCTATAATAACCTGCCAAACCCAGAAATGAACGAATCTCTGTTGGAGTAGATGGAGTAGTCCAGTTCTTAATCGCCTCAATCTTGGCTGGATCTACATGAATTCCATCTTTGTTTATGACATGTCCTAAGAAGTGAACCTCCTTTAGCCAAAATTCACACTTTGAGAATTTAGCATAAAGTTGTTCCTTTCTTAGTAGTTCCAAGACTTTCTTCAAATGATCCTCATGTTCTCGTTCTGACTTGGAATAAATCAGTATATCATCAATAAAGACGATAACAAACTGATCCAAGTAAGGCCTGCAGACTCGATTCATCAAGTCCATGAACACTGCGGGTGCATTGGTCAGCCCAAATGGCATAACCACAAACTCATAGTGTCCATATCGAGTCCTAAATGCCGTCTTTGGTATATCCTCATCATTTACTCTTAACTGATGATACCCAGATCGTAAGTCAATCTTAGAGAAGCAAGTTGCTCCCTGTAATTGATCAAACAGATCATCAATCCTGGGCAGAGGATATCTATTCTTGATTGTTAACTTGTTCAGCTCACGATAATCGATACACATGCGAAACGAACCGTCTTTCTTTTTGACAAAGAGAACCGGAGCTCCCCATGGAGAGAAACTCGGTCTTATGAAACCTTTGTCTAAAAGTTCTTGAAGCTGACTAGACAGTTCTTGCATCTCAGACGGTGCTAACCGATACGGTGACTTCGCCACTGGGTTTGCTCCAGGGACGAGATCAATTCTAAACTCCACTTGTCGGACTGGTGGTAGTCCAGGCAAGTCTTCTGGAAATACGTCTGGGTAGTCTTTGATAACCGGTACGTCTCCAACTGCTTTCTTGTCAGGTTTCTTTTCCACCACGTGAGCTAAGAATGCATAATATTTCTTCTTCAGATACTTCCTCGCCTTGATGCACGATACAATCTTCAATTCGCGGCAGGGTTTCTCACCGTAGACTATCATCGTTTCGCCGGACGGTAGGGGAATTCGAATAAGTTTCTCCGAGCATACGATTTCAGCATTATTCTTAGATAGCCAATCCATTCCTACTACAACTTCGAAGCTTCCGAGAGTCATAGGAATGAGATCGATAGAGAAAAGATGGTCATTTAATCTTAGCTCACAAGCATTAATTATGGAATCTACAACTATGGTCTTACCATTCGCTACTTCTACAGTATAGGGAGCAGTAAGTGTGGATAATTGCATATTAAGCAAAGAAGCAGTATGAGCAGAGATAAAACTTTTATCAGCACCAGTATCAAATATGATAGGAACATAGTGATCATTGATAAGAAATGTACCCGTGATGACTGCCGGCTCTTCACGTGCTTCAGCAGTTCCAATCACAAAAGCACGAGCGGCAGCAGTATTGTTGTTGAGTTTCGGACACTGATTTCTGAAGTGTCCCTCTGCCCCACAATTGTAACAAGCTCTTCCACCTGTAGCAGTAGAAGTTGTGGCAGCAGTTGTTGCAGCAATAAGATGAGCAGATCGACAAGTCGCTGCAAAGTGTCCCATACGCCCACACTTGTGACACTTCTTGCATGGAGTATTGGGCAGATGATGGTACTGGCATTTGGTGCAGAGTGGAAACGAGCCAGTGTACTGCTTTCTGACATTAGCGGGTTGTGGCATAGCAGTGAGGGGAGTAGCATGAGTAGGTGCAGCCGCAGTCAACGCTGCAAAGTTCTTGATTGTTTTCTGTTTCTTCTTCTTATGATGGTGCTGTTCAGGCTTCTTGCCTTCCTCAATCTGTGCCCTTTTGAATCCCTTTCGGGTGAGCACCCCAGATTTCACATACTCTTCAGTAAGAGTAGCACCCAGTTGTATCGCAGCTTCCAAAGTAGTGGGGTTGTTCCCCATAACAGTTCCTCTAACCACTAGAGGCAAGCCTTCGATGTATTTCTCTATCCTGCGGGATAGAGGAGTAACCAGATGTGGTACCAAAATGCACAACTCATGAAAACGAGTTGTATACTTGGCATTTTCGCCACTATCCTGCACCAGATTCCACATCTCCACTTCCAGTTTCTTTAGCTCGTGACGTGGACAAAACTTTTCCACCAGTAAGTTCTTGAATCCATTCCATGGTAAGGCTAGAGCGACCTCACGTCCCCTGGTGTTCTTCTCAGAGTTCCACCAGGTGAGCGCTCCCTTATGAAAAGCACTTGAGGCCATCTTGACCTTCAGATTTTCAGGACATCCAGTGAAGTCGAGAATGTCTTCGATGCTTTCCAGCCACTGCAGTAGGCCGGTTGCTCCCTCAGTACCAGAGTACTTGGGAGGTTTAGCATCATTGAACTGCTTAAAAGTAAAGTTAGCAGTTCCAACGTTAGTGGCATTGGAGTTGTGTGCAGAATCACCGGTACTTCCCCGAAGATTCTGGGTAATATCAGTGACCATACCCGGGATCACATCCCTCATGTGAACAGCGATAGCTCGAGCAATCTTGTTAATTTCATCATCATTACCGCTTGTCGAACCCCCAGCATTTGGGTCTCGTCGAGGAGGCATTCTACGAATAGAAGCCACAAGCGGGTCAGTAATGAGAATGGATACAATTGAATTTTCATGATAAGGTCAGTAATATATCCATACTACTAGTATTATCATTCAATTGTAATATGATCCAGTACACGTATAAGTTATCAACTTATTTGTATACTTATCATGTGAATATGTACGATGTCTCATGATCTCTCCACCAAACCTACACACTGACACTTTCCCGATATACCGAAAATAGCTTATATATAGGGCTCACTCTCGCTGCCCACCACCGTTTCGGTATACCACGATCATGCCCTTGCTAGCATTTGGCAACACGTTTGTACTGATTTCCATGTGTTTTCCATTGATTAAGAATCCCATGATCTTTGATCAACTTGAACTATGATTGATTCCATGATTGAACTATGATTATGTTATGCGTGCACCTACTAACAGTTGTTAACATGTAGAACTAAATCATACGTGTGCTCTACACTTTCCTGTTAACTTATGTCAGTAAGTACTAATGATGTAATCACTTAAGAATTTCACTTAAGGTTTACATTTATGATATGTTCACAACTTGGTTGATTCACCATAATGTCTGGTTCATCCAAGTTTGAATTTCATTATGATTTGATTCACCAATGATTGTATCCCATGTGTTTGTACCCCATGTGTTTGACCAATGTTCAATGATTCCGGTTGTTCCCGAATCCTCACTTCAAATTCAAGCGCCGAATTTTCCCTGACAAACCAAGATAAGCTTATATATAGGGTAAGCTCTCACCGACCCACCACTTACCTCAGCCCATCAGCGTTAATCCGCCGTTTGCATTTGAAGCTAAGATTCCAACCCTTGATTGATTATGATTATCCCATGATTTCCTCTTGTTCCTTGATTCTGTTTATGATTGTGTAAACCATGGTCCTTAATTTACTAGAAACTAAGACTTTAGGTTTATGTATATGTGTCCTAGGTTAATCAACCTAGTTTCCCAATACTTACAGTACTGAGCATAATGATTTCCTGTGAGAACTTCAACTAAAGAATACTGTTACACAGATTCTAAGTTATAAAGTTCCTATGATAATGAATCCATGATAATGATAACAATGACAAGGATTTCAAATCTAAGTTCTAAATTAATAGACCTCAACCTTTGAATTCCTATAGTGATATGACAAGGATCTCAAATCCAAGTTCTAAGTTAATAGATCTTGACCTTTGAATCCTATAATGAATATGACAAGGATCTCAAATCCAAGTTCTAAATTAATAGATCTTGACCTTTGAATCCTATAATGAATATGACAAGGATCTCAAATCCAAGTTCTAAATTAATAGATCTTGACCTTTGAATCCTATAATGAATATGACAAGGATCTCAAATCCAAGTTCTAAATTAATAGATCTTGACCTTTGAATCCTATAATGAATATGACAAGGATCTTAGATCAAAGATACTAAGTTAATAGATCTTTGCCTCTAAATCCCATAATGAATATGACAAGAAATTCATATCAAAGATACTGATAATACAGATCTTTGCCTCTGAATTTCTATAATGATCTCTGTGTGAGAATTTCAGATCAAGGATACTAAGAATACAGATCCTTGCCTCTGAAATCCTTAAATGCATATGTGTGAGAATTTAATTCGGTTTCTAAAATTATAGAAGTCCGATTCAAATTCCTTGACTCGATGTCTAATCTTAGAAAAATGTCCCTAAGATCTTTCAAGCTTATTGTAGACTTAATGCTCACTTAAGTTACTTAGATCCTAAGTATCCTCAAGCCTATAGCACTTAGTCCTATTGGGTAGCTTAGGTTATAGTCTAGGTCATTTAACATTGGGTTTTTCCTAGTTCTCTACAACCTTGGCTCTGATACCAACCTGTCACACCCCTGCGCCGCGTGCGGAATCCACGGCGCGGTGACGTATGATCAGTTGAATCATGCACAAGTATTGAATAAGAACAACCACAATGGATTACTACATTTCATAATGTTTAGACAGTTGATTAGTTACAGACAATCTATCTACCAAAAGTAAGACAACTACAGACCCAAAATATAGTTTACAAAATAAGACTCCAAACAAGACAATTAAACATTTAGGATTTAGTGTGTTTCTAATCCATCCTAGCATGTTTCTTCATCTTGTTCTATCTTAGTATGGTCTCCTTAGTTGTCTCTGAGAATGTCTTAAACCTGATTACCTGAAACACGTGAAAAGTAACTGTCAACTACAGACGTAGTTGGTGAGAACAATAGGTTTAAACATTTGTAAACATGAGTTTTATGATATAAGACATAGGTAAGTTAAAGCATCATAAGATTCACACGGATGAGCTGCAACCCAAACTAACATCAAGTAAGAAAATGAGTGTAAACAGTCCAATCACTGTTTGCACATGAGTCAACATATAATATCAAGTCCCAAACCACGTTTGGAGTTAGATAATATGTCAACAGTTTTGAATAAACCATATGTAACCGAAATCTGCAGTTAGTTTATAAAACAGATTTAAAAACTAACTGCAGCAATCGGTCTGCCCCAATGTATGTGTCCGCTTTCCCTTGTTGTGATCACCCAGTACTAACGCTAATGAATATGATACTTGATGGGTTTATAAGTTTGTTTACAACAATGGACACCATGTTTTCTGAATCTTACTTTAACCGGATGTGTTAATGTCTTATTGAAAACCTGGATTTAACTCCACGAGTTGAATCCTTTGTTTATGTAACATGAAATGAATCTCTTGATTTGAATACCATGATGTGAACAACTTGACTTGAATACCATGTTTTGAACCAATGAATTTGAATACCATGTTTTGAACCAATGAATTTGAATAACATGTTTTGAACCAATGAATTTGAATACCATGTTTTGAACCACTTGATTTGAATACCATGTTTTGAACCAATGAATTTGGATACCATGTTGTGAACCACTTGTTTTGAATACCATGATGTGATGACCTTGTGTAATAACAAGGTTTATAACAAAAGGGTTTGTAAAATCCTTTAAAAGAACATTTGAGTAAGGCTGTTATAAAACATTTCAAGAAGACATTATAAAATCCTTTTAGTAATAGGGGTTTAATAGTAAATAATTCCTTTGAAACAGTTGACAATTTCCTTAAACAGTTGAAGAATCACTTGGATTCATAAGATAAACCTGTAATGTTTATGAATGCACATAAACTGTGCAATGAAACCAGATTGAAATAGCGGTTTTGATCACGTGTTCCACCCCAAAACAGTTATAAAACAGTAAAAGAGGGGCTAAAGTTCTCACCTGTCTGCAGTAGACTCTGAACTAAAACAGTTAGCAAGTAGCAAACAGGACTTCTAACTTGTTCCTATAACATTGTAATCATACATAAGATATAGGATTTATAATTGTATAACTTGATTCATTGATTGACTTGTGTTCTCATGATAATGATTATTGTGAAAACTTGAATGTTATGCTTTGAGTCTCTTGATTGATCATGGGTCCAAGAAACTTATGAAATGCTCTTTGATGCATAATTCTTATGCATAAATGATATTTGTTCAAGAATTTGAGAGCCATTGATTACCATTTGTTGTGAAAAGATGTTCAATGTTTTCAAGTCTTGTGATTGTGAATTTATCTTCATGATTGTTATTAAGTTATAACTTAACCAATTCATGATCAATTCACAAGTATTATAAGTCGAGCCCAAAACAATTGGCCTTAGTCCATGTAACCCCAATGGTCCTTAATTCGAGTTCATGACCACTTAATTCAATAATGGGCCAATTGTTAAGTATTGGGCTAAAAATGGATTTCGTGGGCCAAATGAGTGAATTATTGGGCCTCATGTCTTGTTGGGCTTAACTTAAGGTGGACCGAAGCTAACTAATCAATTGGGCCGAATGGAATTTGATTGGGTTGGGCCGAAAAGTCATGGGCTGCCACTTGGCAGCGAACCCTTTGGGATTTCAGCCCAAGGTTCGGCCTTTATGGCTGAAGGTTCGTTCAAGGTGAGTGGTCCAAGGGTTCGGCCAGGTGAAATAGTTCGCTGCATAGCAAGAGGCTCGGCCAACTGAATGGTTCGGCAATTGTATCAATGGTTCACTAGGGTTCGTCCACCGGAGGTTTGTTATCATGCCCTAGGGTTCGCTGCTCGTGACCAAGGGTTCGTTGACCATAATCATCCACGAGGGTTCGGTTGGTCATGCCACGAACCATGCAGGGTTCGGGGCTCATTCGCGGCTCATGCATGGCGACTAGGGTTCGTGGGGGGGATTATCATGCAAGGTTCGCAGAAGGTGTGCACTGAGAAGGGTTCGTTGGGTCATCAAGTGGTTCGTGAAGGCTCGTGAAACACTTCAGGGTTCGGCCATTTGCAGCTGAGGGTTCGTTGGACCCAACTGGTTCGGTGATGGCTCGTGGGGTTGAACAGAGTTCGGCTGGTTGCTGAAGAGGGTTCGACAGCCCCCCCTTTTTCCACGAACCTGTAACAACTTCGTATTCCCATCGAGCTACAGCCATCCCTGATGAAGTCTCCACATAATCGGTGTTCAAGCAACACATTTCGAAGGTCATGGGCTGGTCTACGTGGCCTTTATCACCGGTTTTAACATGGGTTATCAAGAACATAACGAAAACCCTATTTTTCCGAACTTCAAGCTCAATTACCTCGAGATTGGCTGGACAAATCTGCGAAAATCTTGTACTTTCGTGTAGAGAACGTTGAGAGCTTCGCGTGGACACCAAGAACACCGAATTCCGTCAATAAACGAGTGAGATACGAACGATTAAAGTTTGGTTTTCTAGAGAGAGAGAGGGTTTGGCTGATAATAAATGAAGGAAATGGCCTTCTTTAGGGCTTTTATAGTCCGGGTAGTATTCGGGTCCGTTTCGGTTGCTCGGTTCGCGTTTCCGGAACGTAACGCGTATTTTACGCGGTTTTAAATAAAAAGAGTTATTAAACTCATTTAAATGATGAGTTTCAAAATTGTAAAAATATAAAATAATTAATTTAATTATTTTTACTCTTCGTGTGTTGTCGGATCGTTAAAACATTCACAATTACGTGTATACCCGCAATCGCGTACGTTTTCCGATCGTATTAAAATATTTAAAGTCGTTTAATCATAATTATAAGTTCAACATTCGTATCATTATGGATCGTCACCCATAACTATACTCAGTCTCGCTTACAGATTACGATCTTGGTTGAATTAATTAAATGTCATAATATTCGTCTCGACACTACGCACTAACACTAACCTGTTACACCGAACGCAGTATATGTATAGGGCTCACTCTCGCTGCCCACCACTGTTTCGATATAACAAGTTACTGTTCTTGCCTAGTGAAATCGACTGTAATTAAATAATACATACTTGTTTTCTGACTACTAAGATCCTGTAACACACAAGCACACATTATGAACATACTGAAACACATTGATGAACTGAACCATGAATAGACACTGTTCTAACACTGTTTACAACTACATGACTATATGCACAAATGTTACAGCAACCATGGGTTCGTGGCTAGCAAGAGGGTTCGTCTGAGAACACAACACACAAGGTTCGGCCACTTCATACTCGAACCAATGGTTCGGCTAGGTGCAGGCCGCGAACCCTGCATGTGCCTCTTGTTATCAAGCTCATCTTTCGATCTAACTTTTCCCACAGCTTGTCTGCATACAGATCTGTTCCTTTTGGTGTCAAGAAGGCACGGTTTAGGGTTTTTCGCTGGTTTATTGGGTGTGGTGGTTCGTAAAGGAGCAATCTACCCGGTTGTGTGTGTGTGTGTAAGCCATAATCCAAGGAAACCCTAGTTTTTCAGCCCCTTTACAGCCTCATACCTCGAGTTTTCGTGAATGAATCTTCAGATCGGTTGTACTTCTTTGTAGTGGGCTTCAAGATAGTCGTTTAGGCGCAAGAATCACTCGATTTCGTTAAGAAATGAGTGAGATATTTGATTTCAAAGCTTGAAAATGGGATTGAGATGTTAAAACCGGAAATGGAGAGTTGGGAGAGAGATGAGTGTGAAAAATGAAATAAATGCTATTACTTAAGGTTTATATACCACGTGGGTATTCGGGTTCGTTTCGATCGCTCGGTTCGTAATTTCGTCGCGTATCCGGCACGTTACGCGCGTAAATAGTAATTTAAATAAAAAGAGTTCATTCTAACAAGTTAAATGTTATATATTACTAAAAATTATTTTAAATGTCGTTTAGTTATTTTATTTATTAATTTATCGTATTTAACGCGTTTCGCTCAATTTGTTCGCGATTTAATAAAATGGTTTAGTTTAATTTATTTTATGATGAGTTTCAAAATTGTAAAATAGAAAGTATTTTATTTCCTTAAAATTATGATCGTTCGTGTCTTCATTCGTTTTCGTTTTCGTTTCGTCAGATCACGTCGCCATCGCGCGTATTCGTTCGAATCGTCATTCGAACGAACACGTCGATGGTTTGGCTTTCTGATTTTGGTTTTCTACTGTTAAGTCATTATTTCAGAACGTTAAACTATCAGAATCATTCGTACAGATCGTCACCTATACGAATAACACGTCGGTTTAGCATTCTGAAACGACAACCTTTAAGGTTTTGTTTTGTTTAACCTCACATACGTTTACACCAAATAATATCACATCTAGTATTTATGTTTCAACACTGTGTTGTCTGACATGTTAAACCCTAAGGTTTTAGTCAGATTCAGACAATCGTATAATAGTTTCATGTTAATCAAATGCATCAATAGTCTAAACATAGTTTCATGAAATGTGTACCTGAGTTACTGTACATGTTTACTGTTGCGATCACTGCTCCGGCACGCGTCCGGCACTGGTGTTACTGGGGTTTTTATATTTTTAGATACATACCAAATTAAAAAAAAACGCATATATATATATATATATATATATATATATATATATATATATATATATAACACATTAATACAAGCTAAATGATTTTTTGATAAAAGATCATTGATAACATAATTAAAACCATAAGCTCAAAATAATAACTAATCATCAATGTGTATAAAAGTTTTATCAAGTTTACAAGGATTGAGTTGTTTATAAGATTCTAAACGTTGCATATATGTTGTTTGCCATCCAATTGCAGATGGGGCTCTATGATGAACCCAATATGCCGAAATGCAAGGCATAGGGTACTCCTTCTCTGGGGTGGCTGTGTGGGCTCATGAGAGGTTCAGATAACTAGACATTCGTAACATGTCCTGAAAACAGTTGGTCACACGATTGAGATATTCGCCGTTCAAAAAAGGAAAAAAAACATATTCTTGTAAACTTATGTTATTTATTATTAACTGTCTTTCGTAATCTATATAAAATCAAAACAAAAATATAAACAACAAACATACTTTAATAAAAAAAGATTATTTAAAAAATATTTTTTAAATACATTTAAAACTGATTTTACAAAAAAAATTAAGAAAAATTTTAATGAATTAAAACAAAAAATAAATTTTATTTTAAGAAAAAAATAAAATAAAAAGACGAAAGCAATCGAGTTTTTTGAAAGCCACAATTTATATCTTTTTTTTTTGATAAAGTCTTCACATTTTAAGAGTTTTTATTCAGTTAAAAAACATAATTATTAAAACTTTTTATTATATATGTTTATTTCAAATTCAATAGAAAAATAATATACATAAACAATTATAATTTAAAGACAACAATAAAAAATAATTAAAAAAATAAAAACATTAAATGTCAATTAACTACCATGTGACTCAATAATTAATTAATTATCCGCCTTTTCTTGAAGTTGTACATTTCCGAATTTTAGACAAATAAACTAAACTTTTATTGGTGCTCATAGTCAAAGTGAATTTAATATAGTAGAGTAAGGTGAGATTATTGGTGCTCATAGTCAATATATCATTAATTATAATATTAATGATATATTGACCTTTTTAATACTAAAAAGTTTTATAATCAATTATAAATAATATTTTTAATAAAAACTTCCAAAAAATTCTAAGATATGATTTTTTTTTTTAAAAAGTCAATATTTTTTAGAAATAAATAATTTTTAAATCGGTATTTATTAGAAATTTTTTTCCTAAAAAACATGTATTCTAAAAAAAATTTAAAAAATTAAAATAGACTATAATACATAGATTTTAATTAATAATTTTTCATAAACAGATGGCATTTTTTAGTATTAAGTTTTTTAAAATTAATTTCTTTTGAAAATAAAGTTTTTGATCATTGTTTTATCACTTAAAGTGCTTATTAATACGTATTTTAACCTTCTTATATTAAAACCGTGGAACACACCGGGTATAGTCTAGTTATTTAATAAAAGAAAGTGAGAAAAAAAGATGAAAAGTCATTGGAGAGTTAACAGATAAAAGAAAGGAAAGATGTGACAAATTAAGTAATTTATATTTAACTATAATATTTTTTAGTATGTCATTTTCTAAATATATTATGTATATATATGTGTATATATTCAATTACATTCTTTCATTATACATGCTTAATTTCTTACTTACAGTACAGGATATTATATTTCAGTTCTAATTTTAGAATTTACAATTTAATACATGCTTTTGACTAATTTTATAAAAAGCACAAACGGTATTTAACTATTCTATTAGAATCAATGAGACATTGCCTCAATGGTACCCCAAGATTTTTCCAAATGGGAGGTCTTGGGTTCAAATCCCTCCCGCAGTGAAAAATGGGTCTGAGGGGGGTCAGGGGCTTTTTCAGTGACGTTTCCTCCTGCGGTGGTTGTGGTAGCTCATGGGAGGTCCAAGTAACTAGAACTTGGTGACATGGCCTGGAAACAGTGGGTTCACACGATTGATACATTCGCCGTTAAAAAAAAAACTATTATATTAGATTCAGTTACCATATTTAATCCATTAGTTTGCCATTGTTGCCAATATGGTCCATGGACTTCAAGACTATATTTAACCGGTGATGAAACTATAAGCAAATAAAATGAGAGCATTTGAAAAATTGGTTATATATACGGCTAATTAAAAACTACAAAGCAAACACTTTAATTCATATAATATTTACAACCGTAAACTCAAGAGGGATAGCCAAACTATGAAAATGAAAACATTAAAAACTACAAAGCAAATACTTTAATTCATACAGTGATTACAACCGTAAGCTCAAGAGGGATAGCCAAACTATAAAAATAAAAACATTCAAAAAGATTAAAAAGAAAAAGAAAAAATAAAGAGGGACTGAAAAGTGTGGAGAATTAGAAAACTACAAACAAAAAGTCTTGCAAGGACAAGAAAAAGATATATAACAAAGAAATAAGCTCAGTCAGGATGACGCCAAATGAGATGTTACGTGTCGGTCTTGATCACGTTCCACTTTGAAAGGGTTGCGCGCTTGTGCCGGCACCGGTGGTGATTAATGGTGGTTGGTTCCAGTGATGGTGGAGGCTTGGAGGATGAAATGACAAGCATTTTATTCATGGTGGTTAAGACTCGGTGGTTGGTGGTGGTGTGATTGTGAAGTGATGGAAACAACCAAATTGAGATGCCATTTGAAAGAGACTAGTAAAACGATGGCTACATAAATAGACTATCCTGCATTTATTATTATTTTGTAGTTAATGAGATAGTTTTAGTTTTAGTCCATCTACTTTCAATCTTTGACATATTAACTCCTTTGTGAATGGTTTGCATTACAACTTTAGTTTGATAGATTTCTAATCACATACTTCTTTCTTTTGAAGAATCTTGTACTAGTAAGTTTAGAAAAATAAACATCATGTACCTTTATACTTTTGTCTCCATAGGCCATACAAGAAGATTATATAACAAAAAGATAAGATACACTAAATTGATGTATGTAAATAACTTTTAAATGATGTTAAAGTGACATATATGTCACTTAGATTACACCCACGTGTTAATAAAATGATTTAAATTAACTACAAAATATATAATCATATAAAAACTTGCACCTATGGTGGGTTTCCTTCTATTGGTTTATGATCGGGTGAGTCTAAAACCCGTCAGTGATTCAAATTGCCATTCAAAAAATAATGTAAAACTTGCACCATTTTATAAATCAAAATTTGAACGCCAATGTAATATCCTAATGAATTCCACTTTTTTGTTTTTTCATTTAAGAAAGGAAAATGAGATGTAAATCACTTATATATAGTCAGATATCATTAATATCATCAAAAATGATATTTACTTTTGGTTGATATATTTACACACATACGAAAATGTAATTGTTGAAGGACTGAAAATGTAAAAGAAGACTATAAACGGTTGGTAGAGTGAAAATGAAGAAATGTGTATGTGACGGAACAAAAAACATCACTGCTCACACATCTTTTACTTCTGAGATACGTCTACTAAGAATAAAGGCTTCTTTCATACGGGCAATGGAATGATTTCGCTTCATCCTAATAATAATAATTATTATTATTATTTAGAGGAAATTAACACGAGAATTGCTGCGGTTTGTTAGTATTTCATGTTCTTTAATTTGTATAAAATATTCATATAATCTCAAACTTTATTTAAACAGTTGTGACATATATAGTTTTTAGGTAGTGTCGGAGGTTGAAAAATATGTTCAAGAGGGCTGAAAGTCATGGGGCAAATTTTTTTTTTCTTATCGCTATGTTTCGGGCTAAAATTTCGGGTAAACGAATGGTAATTCGGGTCGGGTCACACAATTTAAAATTCAAAATATCAAATATTTGATCCACTCAAAAAAAATAAAAACGTTTAAATCGAATATGTGAGTACCCGGAAGAAAAATCACAATTCAATGCAACAACCTTTAAGCTATTTAAATTCATTGATTAAGCACTCCGAATCAATAGGTAAATAGGTAATGTTTAATAATTAAGGCTCATTTACTTTTTAAGGCACGAAACAAGCGTTAAACTCAAGATCGACTAAAGGATGAGATAACAACCGACACTGTGAACCGTTAAACATAATGTTATAACTTACAATATTAGTTTAACTTTATTATTTTTTTTAAAATCCAAGAGGGGCCTTAAGGAATTTTAGGAAGAAAAACCAAATAGGCCAGGTTCAATACCTATATAATTTTCCGACCGAAAACTATTATATTGAGGCTTTCGACCAGAAAAACGGCAAGATCCGGGGCACCCCGGGCTCCTTAAAACATCCGCCTCTGTTATTAGGTTAACAAATTGGCTTCACGTGTTTGGCCAAATTATATCTCAAACCAAAAATTAACATCTTTTTATACATTGGCAAGTTGTTGGTCATTTTATTTTATTCAAGGTTAAAATTCTAAACCTTCGGTTATTTTTTGAGTTTCAGTGTTTTGTTTACTGTTTATGCATTTAACTTTTTTTTTTTAACTAAACTAAAGCACGTTAAAAAAAGTACATTATCCCATTATTTTATTTAGGGTTGTTTTATTTAGACACCCCACTTTTATATTTTTACACCCCTGCAGGCCAATACGGGCCGTAATGGCCATTACGGCCCGGTATTGAGTACAGACAAACATTCCAGAAAATTCTTTGGAATCAGTGAAACATTCTGTGGGACGGGCCGTACTGGCCAGTACGGCCCGTCTTGGCCCCAAGCTTATTTTTCCAAGCCATTTTGGGTGTCAACCAGTTTTGATACATCTTGGTACGGCCCGTACTGGCCATTACGGGCCGTACTTGTCAAAATTTTAACTTGGCCGTCTCACCCAAAACCAGGCCGTACTGGCCAGTACTGGCCGTATTGGTCAAAATTTCGTCGGAATTGTGTCACAATGATCTCACTTTTTGTCGGAATTCCGTCGCAATGATCTCACTTTTTCGTCGGAATTGCGTCGCAATGATCTCACTTTTTCGTCGGAATTCCGTCGCAATGACCAATACGGCCCGTACTGACCAGTACGGCCTGGTTTTGGGGTGAAACGGCCAAACTAGGCCGTCTGGGCAAGACGGCCCGTAAAGGTCAGTACGGCCTGGTTTTGGGGTGAAATGGCCAAACTAGGCCGTCTGGGCAAGACGGCCCGTAAAGGTCAGTACGGCCCGTCTTAATTCAAATCATTGTCTTAGGATGTCAGAGAATGTCTGTACGATGAATGAGACGGGCCGTCCTGGCCATTACGGCTCGTCTTGCTCCCAATCATTGGAACAGGTTGTCAGGGGCGAATGTTTGACCGAGGCCTGAGACGGGCCGTAATGGCCATTACGGGCCGTCTCAGGGGTGTATTTTTAAAAAAAGTGGGTGTGAGAATAACAACACCCTTTATTTATTATTTTTCTTTATTAGTTGAATAAATAAGATTGAAAAGACGAAACCTGAGCGTGTAAGAATCCGATATGGATTTGGCTTGCACTTTGCATCGAGCTATCAAAGACATTGGAAATTGAAAGGGGTTGTGTTTTGCAGGCTAGCTACATCTGTACCTGCCTACACCCAATTTTATACCAAAGGGCTTATAGCATAATGATACCCCCTTGACTTTCCGAATGAAAGGTCTTAGGTTCGAGTCTCGACTAGAGCAAAAAATGCTCTAGGTTGAGTTAGGGGGTTTTTCCAGTGTAGCTTTTCTCCTATTAGATGGTGTCAATGTACTCATTTAAACAATGGTATTTGACATTAGCTGTAAAAAAAACTAACAATTTCATCGTAAACTAGTTTATTTGACAAAGACTTGGTTCAATTTCAAGAGAGAGAAAAAATATTTAAAGTAGTTTAATATAAGTAGAAGTATGATTTTAGAAAATAAAAAACCATCCTTTTATTTTATATAACGCACATCAAATTTATATACCATGGCTTTAAGTAATGAGGTTTGATTATTAGGTTTGAAAGATTTATTGTTTGTACAACTTTCTTACATAGATATTATGCTTTTGTTTTTTTCAAACTCTTTCTATCATTTTACTAAGCAATTTTCTAATAAAATTTGATTGCCGTTAAAAAAAGATTAATTTAAGTTACCATATAAAATAGTATTTAGTCACATTTAGGCCTATAAACAAACCTAACAATTCATGAGCTGTTCGGCAGGAAATTCATTTATGTTCGTTTATTTAATAAATAAACGACATGAACACACATATTGTTAGTTTATTTATATTCATGAACTGTTCGGTTATGTTCGTTTATTTATGTTCGCTTATTTGTGTTTATTAATGTTTGTTAACTGTCTAATGTTAATTTATGTCTGGTTTAACAATCTAATTTATGGATGATATGTATTTATACTTAGAAGACTTGTCGTTTGCATTCGTTTATGTTTGTTCAATTGTATTTGTTTACGCTTGTTCAATTGTATTTGTTTATGCCTTTTCAATTGTGTTTGTTTTTCTTTATGTTTGTTCAATAGTGTTCTTAATGTTCATTTATGTTTGTTCGTTTATGTTCATGAACAATTCGTTTAATCTTCTAACGAACAAACATGAATATATTTATTTTCTTAATAAACAAACACGAATCACAAAATCCAAGTTCGTCAATGTGTTCATTTCGGTTAAATTTAAATAAATGAACAAAAACATGCTTGTGTTTGTGTTCGTTCGATTCATTTGCAGGCCTAATCACACTATCATCAAGACTTCTAGTTATAACACATACCAGTATGATCATCAAGTAAAGAAGATTTTAGTTGTTTAATCATAACTCTGCCATCCATGGCGATTTTTTTTTAATTTATAATCGAGTGAAAAATAACTTACATTATCATTCACATTTAGACTATTGAGTGTGCCAAGGCGCCCCAATCACTCCACGTGTGCGCCACGTAGGCGCCACATAAGCACTCACCACAACCACTCACCCCACCATTTTGGTGGAAATGCCCCATTAACCCACTCACTCCACGTCATCATTCCTTTTTAATTTAATTTGAGATATAATTAATAAAAACAAATTACAAATTAATAAAAAAATTATAAACTAATAAAAAAAATTAAAAAAAAAATACAAACTAATAAAAAAAATTAAAAAAAAATACAAACTAATAAAAAAATTAAAAAAAATACAAACTAATAAAAACGATTTTTTCATAAATGTTCAATCAAATCGGCTTTGAGGTTGGCATGTGTATCCTCGTTGCGAAGCATTCGACGGTTTGCTTGTTTTTCTTCCTTGTTGATCTCCACATGCTCCAACAAATTCGGATCGTCTTCTTCATAAAATTCACATATCGCTCGACCGTTGTCTTCAATTATCATGTTGTGTAGTATCACACATGCGTATAACGCGTTTCGGATACGACTTGGCTTCCATGCTCTAGCAGGGTGTTGAATCATGTGCCACTTTTTCTTTAAAACTCCGAATGCTCGTTCAATATCCTTTCTTGCACCCTCTTGACGATTCTGGAAATACAGACGTTTTTCATCGTCAGTTTGTCGGGATGTAAACGATTTCACGAAAGTAGCCCATTGTGGATAAATACCATCGACTAAATAATACCCGTATTTGTATGTTGTGTCATTGCAGATAAACTGCTGCCCGGGTGCCTTGCCTTCAAAAAATCTTCTCCTTCGCTAAAATCGTCATCCTCCCGTAGAAACTTCATTATTATAAAAATACTACTTTTTTGTTTTTTTTTTTTTGTGAGGTGTGAAGATTTTAGAGAGTGTGTGTGAATATTAGAGGGTTTGTGATGATTTTATATATAGGTTTTATTTAATTTTTTTTTTTTAAATGCTCCAACGGTCGAAACCCAACCCCCCACCCTCAACCACGCCGTTGTTCTGCTCACCGTGAGCCAATCAAGCCCCAATCACGCCCCAAGGGGGGCGGTGTGCCACGCCCAGTGGCGCCCCACCCACGCCCAATCCTTGGGCACACCGGAGGGTCTTATACTTGCTTTGCCTTCTCAACATGTTTTTACTTGCACCTACTAATTACCACTCTGTTACGTGACACCTAAATAACACTAGATCAAACAGAAGTGATCATAACACATGCTCACTTTAATAATTGATACTTTATACACATTAATAATATATTTTATGATGCACACATATTCAGTTTAGTGATAAATAATTATACAACGTTAAATCGCTAAATATACTATGAAATCTTTAATAAAATTCACAAACTTTTATTTTAGCTTTTTATGACATTATAAAAATGTATCATTAGACTTATAGCCTAGTGGTACTCCTTGACCATCAGCAATGGGCAGTCTTGGGTTCGAGTCTTTCCTGGAGCAAAAAAATGTTCAGGGTGAGCTAGGGGGTTTTCTCAGTGTGAGTTTCCTCCTAGATGGTGTGACGGTTACTCGATTCGGCACTCGCCAACGTCCGGCTTTAAATGTTCCCAGGGGTTGGTAGCGGTATGTGGTCGCAGCGCGTGGGTTGTTGGCTTCGAGGACTTGCTTAGCTGTTAAAAAAAACATAATAAAAATGTATAGGTACAAGTATAGAAGAATTATAGCTAGTAATAACATGACAGTAAGACTATTTGTCTATTTGTAATGAAGGTGATTATGACATAAATAGTTTTGGCTATGCCTCTATCACGCACAAAACTTGTTACATTCCCGGGCGTGACAAGCCAACAGGGACCGAAGTCATGTACGCAAATCAAGAAAGTAGTGAATACACAATTAATGCATGTATCCGTTGGAGACTTGTAGGTAACCGTTTGATCAATAAACAAACTTATTTTCCTAATTTTGGTTTTGCAGGTAGACCTCCGGACATGTGGGTTTGGACGGATGGTGAAGGAAATGATTCAAACTTTTGTAAGAGACATATAAGGAGGAGAATTGACAACTTTTTCGCTGAATCTGGGACACAAGCTTTTACTTGGAATAGATGGATACCAATCAAAGCTAATGTTTTCAATTGGAGAGCAAATATTGGCAGGCTTCCCACACTAGAGGCTCTTTCGAAGAGGGGGATAAACATTCCTTCATTGTGTTGTCCGATGTGCAATGATCTACCTAAAACTCATGAACATTTGTTTACTTCATGCTTCTTTGCTTGTAATCTTTGGTTGCTAGTTAGCAACTGGTCCGGCACGAAGACGACCTGGGCAGGCTGAAACGATCGGCCGTCCGATCCAATAAACCGCAATCCCAGACCCGGGATGTCGGCGGCAAGTTTCATGCTTATGATCGTCCGACGATTGAGCTTACGAGGCTCGATCGCCGGCAGATCATTAAGCATATCAACCATGCCTCTGCTGCAGGCGATGTGGGTGACAAAGGCGCCACCCCACAATGTACCGCGCTCCTGTCGGTGTTAGAAGGAGACGTAGTATAACGCAAAACACCGTGCCAGGTTGCACGGCCTGCCAGCAATGAGTGGGTGCAGATAAAACAGATCTGTCGTCGTCACCCACTCCTGGCTCTGGCCGCGACCTGAGATGCTCGTCACGATGCAGCGGTGGATTTAACGGATCAGAGGATCTCTGATCATCGTTGCCCGTACTCGGTGGCCGGTGAACGGCGTATCACATATCTGGGCCCACCAGGCACTCATAACACCCTCCTCCCCCTGCGTCAACCCCTGTGTGAAGTCGTCACGAACGGTCTCCGGCTCATAGTATATGCCTAAGTGCACAGCGAACCGCTCGATCGACATCTCGAAGTGTTGTCCGCATAAGGAGAACTCAATATCTGGAGGAAGCTCCTCGTCATCTTCCTCCCGAACTGCTGCCTGGTGAGCTCGGTATCTAAATGTGGATAGAAACTTCACAGTGATAAGCCTGTACGAGAGCAGCTCCGCGAGCTCGAACAGGCGAGTCCACGGCGTGTCCTCGCCGAGGATGGCTCTAGCACGCACCGCCTCCCCGGCATCTGCAAGAACACCCCAATCTATACAACGTGGCGTCCCCATGCTCATCCGAAGAATCCGACGGCACCTCATCGCCGCCGCTGATGCTGGCTCGAACTGCAACCACTCGTGCTGCGATAGCGCTAGTGTCTCAGGATCTAACGGCGGCCCCTGCTGGGCGACGTCCTCCTGGTGTGGCATGTCGGCATCTATCTCGGTAATAAAAGTATAAGCTGAAAAACGAAAAACAAGCGAACGTTAAAAAAAAATTTTTTGACCAGGACGGTCCGTACTTATGTTGCCCGTCTCAAACAAAACCAGGCCGTCTGTCCAAGACGGCCCGTCTTGGCCATACCAGGCCAAAACTAGCCCGTCTGTCTAAGACGGCCCGTCTTGTTCTTATTTCAAAAACGAAAAATCAGTCTAAACATGTTCTATTTCGATCCAAATCCAAATCTAAACATATATTCATGATCTACGGAGAAAAATACGTACCTGGTGTCGAAAGTTTGAAGATCCAAGACGGGGTGTATAGACCAAGACGAGAACGTTTGGGTGTATGTGTGTGTGAAAAAAGTATAAATGAAATCTGGAATTTGAATTTAATATAAAACAATACGGGCCGTACTGGGCAGTACTGGCCGTACTGGGCAGTACGGGCCGTACTGCTCTCACTTTAATTTTTTTTACATATACACAAAAAATTCAATTTTATTACATTTAATTAAAGAATATGTTTTTAACATTTACACGTCTATGTAGTCGACCAACTTATTTTCATCTAGAAATCTTCGATATTCTTGCAGCCTGTTATGATATACGAACTCCCAGTCGGATGTGGCATCATTTCGGTAACGTTTCCAAATATGATTTACCGTTGATAATTGGATAATATCCTTGTAAGGTAACATTAATGAAATGGACGCCTGATGTGTTGTGAAACACATCTGTTTTTCTAATTGTTTTTATTTAATTTCGTTACAGTTTATTCAGTTTTAGAGTCGATTAATGCTGGTTCTTCACAATTCTGTAATTTCATGCTTACAGGTAATAAACATGTCATTTTGGTGCAAAAGATCAAGAAAACGAGCTTCCGGTTGAACGAGAACGAACCCGAAGACAAAAGAAGATAAAAGCTGGAAAATAGCTTTGTCGCGTATCGCGACAACCACATGAAACCCTGTCGCGTAGCGCGTCAGGTGGAAAATGTCGTTTTTACCCTTTTAATGATTGCGGGTTTGACCCGACTATTTTGTCGGGTAGTGGGTACCCTCGCGTAGCGCGAAGGGTTACTGGATGCCTGTCGCGTTACGCGACAGGGTTAAAAACGCAGAAAATCGAGTTTTAAGTTTCTGAAACGGCTGGAGGCAAAGGGAGACGGTTTGGACGATTAGAGAAGACCTTGGAGGCGATTAGAGGCTGGAGGACGAGATTGGAGTCGATCTTGATCATTGGGAAGCCCAAGACGAGTGATCCGAAGGGTGTAACGTGATCGGTTTACTTTGTTTCTCTTGTTTCTCATGTTTTCTTGCTTTAGACAGATTGTGGTTTGTTTTCATATGATGTTTAGTGGCTAAACTCTTAGAACTATCTAGGTTAGATGATTATGCATGATTGATGTTGGTTTATTTCGGTGTTGGAACATTATGATGTGATGGATTTATGATTTAAAGATTTGGCTTTGAATATTGGATGTGTATGTATGTCTTTGGTTGTTAAATGATTAATATTATGTTCCTCATGTGTCTTGGCGATTGTCTGTCGCGAAATAGGTGCATGCTAGAATCAATTACTGTGTGTTTTTGATTAGTGGATGATTTGCTTCGGCCGAGTGATTCATAGGAATGTTTTATCAAGATTTAAATAGATAAGATGTGCTACTTGCTTCAATAGCCGTGAGGTGAGAAGTTGTCGATGAGTCTTGGATGTTGGATTTCTAGTTAGAATCTTTGTGAGAAGATCTTTCTAGTATGCCTATCATCTCTTGTTTATCGAGTCCAATATGAAAACCCAAATTATCCCTAGCATTTAAGTGAACTGTGACTTTCGCGCCGTGAGATAGAATGTTTAACAGTTATTTCTTAGGTGTCTCTGAGATTATTGTGCTGTGAGGTAGATAGTCTAGCGGATAATTCATAAATAGATGGATGGCCTGTGAGGGAAATCCATTTATCCGGTGGTTTAACGGCTTATAAGACCCTTAGTTGACTATCCTTGAGAAGGGTCGAGGGTGCTCTAGGTTTCCTTTGAGTTTAGTATCATAAGATCCCGGTATCACATCAGTTCCATTCCCGATAAAACCTTGTCAAGCATGTATATGATTCAAGCCTAGATAGTGTCTCTTTCCCTCTTTGATTTAGTCTTTGTTTGCTCGTCTGTTTTATTTCTAAATGTCTTTTAAGTATTTTAGTTTTGTTAGGAAAAACCCCCTTCCTTATTATTATTTGATTTAAGTACAAATTGTGGTTAGATAAGTCATAGAGTCTAGTTAGTACAATCTGTAGAAGTATGTGGGTTCGATATCCGGACTTGCTTTGCTCTGCTACATACGATAGGTACACTTGCCTGTCGGTAGCTTAGGTTTTAGAGAGTCTAGATTTATTACTTTGTGTCTATTTTAGAGTCGGTTTTTAGTTAGTTTATTAGCTAAGCTCCGTCGACATCAACGCCAAAATGAACTACTGATACGACGTTATGTCACGGCAAACTATTAGCAGATGTCCACAAAGGAAAAATGGTTTGAGGACCACCTCTGCTGAAAATGTGAACGATTACGCCAAATCTTTGAGCAATTACTAAACCTGTGTGAGGCATAAACATCCAAAGTTCGGCAGGAGCAGGTGCAATCTGTTGCCAATTTATTGTGTTGCGTAGTACATCATTAAATCCTGGGTCATAGGAGTTAAACACATATCTGTACAGATCTGCGTTGAAATTCAATTCTTGCAAGAGTTGTTGTCGAATAAATGCCCAATGACTTTCATCGAATCCTAAACCCACGGCTACAGAACGAAAACCACAGTTACCATCTGGCTCGACATCTTGTATGTTTATCACGTAAGGTTGAAGCAAAGGAAGGATGTGACGACCGAAGCGATAAACATTGTTTAATCCTTCTGGCTTCATGTTACATGGAAAACGGAATTCGTTTTGACTTAGCGAGTCCGATGGTGACATTGCTTTTGATACCGATATGGAACGATTGCGCCGAAATACGGGTTTCTAACTTTTCTCTGTCACAGCTGTAAACGAACTACGCCTCTAAGGTTCAAATGTACTTTCTTGGGACGCTAAATTATCTTTAACAACGTCTTGCTCTTTTTGTTTCTGTGCCTTTAAAGTTGGACGACCACATGTATCTTTTTGAACTGAAGGCGCCTTTTTGTCGCTTTTATTTGGAAATACATGCGCCAAGACCTTCTTTATTAGACTCTTTTTTATTTTAGGATGTTTGGAATTTATTTCTTCCGTAACCAAACACATTTGTCCTATAACATCTATTTTTTATTCTTTTAACAGTGTTGGGTTAGCTGTGTTAAGTTTTCTCCAAAAAATATCTATATCTGAGAGCGGTATCTTCTTATCTGCATAAATTATAATTAAAATTAATATAACAGTAACTACGTGCGAAACATCTAAGATTTACTTTTAATATTACGAACCTGTGTTTAAATATTTTGATATATTACAAGCGCACGGCAACCCACAACTCGTCCAAAGCGGGTGGCCACACGTCATATTTGAGTCGCGCATGACTCTTATTTTGCCTTTTTCCTCGACCAACAAATCAAAAGCTTTATGGGACACATTTCCTCGAAGGTTATCAAATATTGCTAGTTTATGATGACCCATAGTCTTAATCAAGCTCGTTTCAAAATTGTGTTTCATTTTTACCTCCTGTGCTTGCACGATTCCATTTACGAAACCGACAAGTGAGGCAAGCGTGCTGTTTGTTGATCTGAGGAATCGTTTTAGGTTCGAGTGCTGACTTTCCACCCGGTTTGTTGTACGTTAACCAAAGTTGCGCGTTCTATTGGTCCATGCTGTTACAAACATATCTCTGTAACTGTTTAACCAGGTGTGCGTCAGATACTCCAGAACCCCTGAAATGAAACAAAAACAAATGATGATATGATGATAATAATGATGGTATATGATGCTTACTTTTTTTGTTGTCTTTGATAAGTCTTTCGTACAGACGGTTGTAGTTGTAATCGTATAACTCTGTTGTCGGAGAGTTACACAAATTCGCCCATCGACCTTTGAATTTCTTCCAGTCTGCATCCGAAAAGCTTGCCTTGCAGTGTTTGACAATATTTTCGTCTATGTGCCATCTGCAGAGATATTTTCCAGCTTCTGGAAACACCTACGGCACGCACTCATAACAGCAAGGTCTCGATCTGTTATGATCACACGTGGCTCCATACATTTATTCAACATACTCTTAGCCATTTCCAAGACCCAGACGTAGTTTTCCTCACGCTCTTTGCTTACGAACGCGTGAGCAATACTAAACGTCTGGTGTGTGGAAGTCACGCCAACAATTTGAATAAATGGAAGCCTGTACTGATTCGTTTTATACGTCGCGTCCATCATCAGTACGTGTGGAAATGCACGCCACCAGCAATACGATTTTGGATGACAGAAGAAAATGTCTTCCACGACATTTGTTTCAGAATCCTCCAGGGTATAGTAAACGTACCGCTGACTGTGAAGCACGTTTTCCAAGACCTGCATCGGAGTATCACCGAATTTCTTCTTGTTTTTTATTTTCTGCTGTAAATTGTATACATCTCTAGAGATGGATACATTTGCAGGGTTATGTTTCTTTATGCTTGAAAGTATGTTACGAGGATCCATCTGTCACTCGGTCAGATTCTCAACCAGATCTTCTTCCTCCTGAGTGAATCTTCTAACATATGGATGACCCTTTAGGTTCTGAGCAGGTTCGTGATTGTTATTGTCGTTTATCACCTGTAATTTCCAGGATTCACGAACTTCGTTGTATAACCCTATCAGTTGAAACGGACAACCGATTTTCTTGCTGCCTGCCTGTCTAAGGATTGTGATGCTATTATGCTCGCCACCACGGTCACACATGAGCCAGACTTTGATTACACTGCCTGTTGTCTTTGATTTCTTCGTTCTTCTTTTGACTACAATGTAACCATTGTCTAGTGCTATACTTTTCACCCACGCTACCAGCGCTTCCTAGGACATAAACTCCTGACATATAAAAAACAATAATAAATACGGTAAATGGATAGCGATAATATACAATCATCAACATTTATGTTTCATTTAAGTTACCTCTTTGGTTTCCCAGTTAATGTTTGAAGCCGCCGGCTTTTCTTCATAAGCCTCCTCCGGGTTACTTTGTTTACTGTCGTCATACACGAACCCATACGATGCTTGACTGTCAAAACCGACATCAGCGTTAGGTTCAGCATTCAGATCTATCGTGCCGTATAAATACTCAACAGGAGGCTCTTCGTTTAAATCTGGCACAGAATAGTTGAAAAAACTCCCATCCCAGAACGACATCGTTACAAATATGAATTATCTTGAAATATATTCGAATTCGAAATTTACGCGTTCGTTTGAAACGATTCAAGCTTATATACAAATTTGAATATGATTCAATACAGCCCGTACTGGGTCAAATCAGTGTCCTAACCAGTACGGCCCGTCTTGCTCCCAATCATTGGCACATGTTGTCAGGAGGGAATGTTTGACCAAGTACTGAGACGGGCCGTACTAGACAGTACGGGCCGTCTCAGTGGTGTATTTTTAAAAAAAGTGGGTGTAAGAATAACACCACCCAATAAAAATTAACTTTTTTGATACAACCCACTAACTATTATACAATTGTTAATTTCAAAAGTAAGTGCATAGGATCGCGACACGTGTCACTATTATTTTTTTAATGTGGGATGACATTTTAAACATTTTGTTACCACTCAAAAAGCTGGAATTAATATCGTAGTGACAAGTATCACCATCTAAGATATTTTAATAAATCTAATTTTTAATATAAAGTTTACCTCCCTCTTTTTTTAACATTAATAACTTTTTTATACTATATTATTTTTTTAAAAAAATTGCACCATTATATTCGTCTCATTTTTCCCTTTAATTCCGTTATAGTCTCGACAATTTTTTTTTACTTTTTTTAAATGTCATATATTTACATCATTGTAACAAGCTTAAAGATAACAAATTTATTTGAAATTTTTTCTAACAATGATAAATTACAGTGATGTAACTTATTGATTTATATTAAAAAAAATTGCACTATTATATTCGTCTCGTTTTTCTCTTTAATTCTGTTACACAATCGACTATTTTTTTTTGTTTTTTTTAGATGCCCTATATTTACATCATTGTAACGAATTTAAAGATAACAAATTTATTTGAAATTTTTTCTAACAATGATAAATTACAAGGATGTAATTTACATTGACGTAATTTACAGTGATGTAACTTATTATTTATAGTGATATAACACTTTAATTTACAGTTGTTAGAAAAAAATTAAAATAATTTGTTATATTTATGTTCGTTATATCGATGTAAAGCGAGATATTTGAAAAAATAAAATAAAAACTAGTCTACATTAAAATGGAATCAAATATAAAAATTACATCATTGTAAATAATAAGTTACATCTCTGTAAATAATGTGTTACATCACTGTAAATTAAATCAATGTAAATTACATCAATGTAAATCATATCACTGTAATTTACCATTGTTAGAAAAAATTTCAAATAAATTTGTTATCTTTAACATCGTTACAATGATGTAAATATAGGGCATCTAAAAAAAGTAAAAAAAAAAAGTAGTCGAGACTATATCGGAATTAAAGAGAAAAATAAGACGAATATAATGGTGCAATTTTTTTAAAAAAATAATATATTATAAAAAAGTTATTAATGTTTAAAAAATAGAGGGGTAAACTTTATATTAAAAATTAGATTTATTAAAATATCTTATATGGTGACACTTGTCACTACCATATTAATTCCAGCTTTTTGAGTGGTAACAAAATGCCTAAAATGCCCTCCCATATTAAAAAAATAATAAGGACACGTGTCACAATTATATACACTTACTTTTGAAATTAACTATTGGATCATAGTTATTTGGTTGTAACAAATTTTATAGGTTATTTTATGTTTCTTTCCCTATGGGCAATTTACTCATTAATAACTCATGATTATTTTATCATTTAATTATCAAACCATTTTCTTGCTGTTACCAGCAATTCTGCAATGCAATGGGCCTTAGCCCATATTAAAAGGACCCATTTAACTGATCTGAAAATTCTGAATGATAACATCCAGCAATCCAACCACCAATGGCTCTTAACAGAGGATAGAAAAATGGCGGTTCTAACTTTGCCACACTCTTTCCCATTACAATCGGTCAACTGTCGGAGTAACGGTGGTCGTCGGAGGTGCACGGTGGCCTCACGGAAGCAAGAGTTATTCACAGACTTGGAGAAAATAAGGATCGATAAATCTGCTTTAAAGATAGAAGAAGCATGCTCAGATTCGGAGCTTTGGGCCACGTCGCTACTTCGTGTGCGATCGTTCTACGATTTCAAATCAACTTTTGGCATCCAAGTGAGTTCAACGTTATATACTAGTTCTGATTGAATGAACGGAGTTGCAATTGAAAACTATCTAATTGTCAGTTCGGGTTAACTTTCTGATTTGAACGAGTAGAGTTGAAATTGGGAACTCTGTAATTGTGGGTTTAGGTTATGGCTTGATGGTAAACCCTAAATTCTTTAAAGTTTTGAGATTCGTAATGTATCTCTTATGAAACTATGATGAGATCACTTTCAGATTAAAATTTAATTTGGATAATTCGAAGAAATCAAGAATCAACCCAATTACCAATTCTAGACTATAGTCATGATTGAGTGTTTCAACCATCCAGATTGTTAACCTCTCCTATGGATTCTCTTAAGTTGTGGGTACTGTTCAGTTTATCAATTCTTTTTGTTACACATAACTCAATCATATTTCCATTAGCCTAAAGTAATTCATTGTATAAACTTAGTGGTTTTTTTGATGCAACAATACTGATGTTCTTTTCTCCTTTTTAAGTTTTCTTAGGATCATAAAAAGTACTTGGCAGAACGTGAGTTTGAAGCTTTGAAAGAACGTGTTTCTGATACAAAGAAGGGTGAAAAAGTTTCTTGTATCAATGCCACATTACCATTATCACATACAAAGAGTTTTCCAGAGGAGTTATGTTCTTCATGTAAGGTACCATAACACCCTGGTTGGTCCATTCTGTTAGTTGCTTAATATTTATATCGCCAAGCTCATTTTAGTAGTGTTTCTAAGTTTTATAATTGATGATAGTTAATGTTTTTATAATAACAATGAAGGATTTTTTTCTTTTTTTTTTTCATTTTTTATATAAACTTGTATGTTATTTTTATTTTCTTAAACTTTTCTTTTGGTTTTTGTAATTTTTTGTCTTACTCAATTTTTAACTTCTAAATGTTCTCATTATTAGAACCTTTTTTAGTATCTATGAATTTTTGTTTTATGTATTTCATGTTTTATGGTCTCTGCAGCGTTGATATTTTAAAATTTGATTTCATGTTTTCCAATTTTGAGAGAATTTTAATGTTATGGAAACTTAAAATTTGCTTTATGGTTTTCAAGTTCCGCAAACCTTTGTTATATGTTTGGCAAATTGGATTTTAATATTTCAAACTTCAACTCATTGGCTGATAATAATTCATAATAACAATTTAACCAGTGATCATAGACTAACACTTGATTTCTACTTAATGGTGCTGACAATTATGATTATGAGTGATAAGGGGAAATGTACGTTCCTTGAAATATAAGTTTTAATTAACGTATAAGACAGGGTGCTGATGTGTTAGTTCATAAAACTTCAGAGAGTTTAATGGGTTGCAGATATTAAAAGGTAGAGCCATGTAGATAGAGGAGATGTTCATGTGACAATTCATGGATTGTCCTATGTAATATCAAATGCCTATATAATACAGATGTAAACAACTATGTTCTTTCATATTGTGTACATAAAACAAATAAGTTTATAGATAACATTGGTTTGTTTTGTGGTCTAGAAGCATAAAACCAAAAGCCAAACTACGAAAGTTCAGGAACAAGTACAAGCATGAATGAACCGCTCTAATATTTCCATGGTGATTAGACAATAATGAAGAAACGAAAAAATTACTTGCATCCATGTCAATGTTTTGTCTTGAAAGCATAACATGCTGGTTCAATAGTCTCAATTGTTACATGCTTTAAGTGCATTAATTCTGACTCAATGCCTGATTTTTTATTATAATTCTTGTGCAGTTTTCACACGATGGAGAGGATCGAGTTGTTGTGGGGACTCTGGATCTTAATCAGTGTTTAAGCCTCCCAAATGAAATAACTGGAATGAAGCCAAAGGTACCTACTGCTTTAATCTAATTTCCAGTTCCAGTATAGTAGCAAGTTGATAAGATCAATGAAACCTCTAATTAAACATCTTTGTGTATTAGTATCTAAAACCAATCAAGTATTTGGAAATGTCAAATTCAAACAAAATCTGGAAGTACATTGTAAAATTGTGAAGCAATATGGTTTCTTTTTTTCATTGCAAGAACTGGAATGTTGTGCATAATTTCACCTAATTTGTAATCTTTAACAGGGGATTGGAGGAGATTTTGCAAGAGCTTATCTAAGTAATGTATGTGTTGCCCATGAATGTCAAAGGAACGGGCTTGGTTTTCTGCTTGTCGAGAAATCAAAATTAGTTGCTCAAGATTGGGGTAAAATTTCTTGATACTTATTAGGATGTGTTTTAAAGCAAACAGGTCATTAAAATAATCATATAAAAGGGGAGAAAGCGTGTGAAAGTCAAACTAGTTGACAATCATCCAAAATATATTTTAATGCACACAATCTTCTGTTACTTTCTTTTTTTTTTTTCGAAAGTTTTAAGTTTTTATTACATGTTAATAAAAAGAGAAAAACAATGTTTGCGGGTCAATTTCAATCCGTAGCTGCACACAGACAACCTCAACAGCTTAAATGGTTGTAACCACCTGTGAGGCTGTGACCATTCTGGGTGTCTGGGGAACTTTCAGGGATTAGTAATTTATATGTGTGTGTTTCTGTTTGTTGAGATCAAAAATAATATATAAACAGCTAAACACAAACTAAATTTGCAACGAATGTGTTCTGTGATTAAGAAGAGAATTTACTCAAACATGATACTGCATACACATATATTGTCTTATATACATGACTATCCAAAACAAGACTTCATTTAGTGGATAAATAACTGCCATAAACTAACCACAGGCTATACCCGCATACAATAACTTTCAGGGATTAGTGATTTATACGTGCACGTTGCTGTTGACAATGAGCCGGCAAAGAATTTGTACATGAAATCTGGTTTTGTTTACGAGAGTGAAGAAGCTGCATGGCAAGCAAGGTTTCTTGATCGTCCCCGAAGGCTACTTCTCTGGATTGGTGTTCCCAATAATTACAATTGGTAATAGCTGCAGCTTCAAACCACCATTGTTGCAGCATATAATGTTTAAGCACAAGTTTTCATTGATCATAGGAAAACTTAGGTATTTGTGTATAATCTTTGTTATTGTATATCTCGATGATCTCCATAATTATACATTTCAGCACAGTTATTCTTTTGAATGCTTTCATATCATGACAATGGATGAGCTAGGACTGATTCCAGACCGTATAACCCAGCGTAATGATTGGTGGGTTTGGCTGCATGATCAACCTACATATTGATGCATTTGGCGTTGTGGATATTGGAGTCTTCGTCACCATAAAATGGCTGACTACGTTTTGCATTCTTGGCTGACTACGTTTTGCATTCTTGAAAGTTTTGGATTAGTCAGCGTAATAGTCATGTTGATGGCAGAGTACACATAGAGGTGTGCAAACCGGTTCGGATTAGGAACTAATTCTTTTACTGCTTCTGGGTGATTCGGTCACATGGCTGACTCCTTTGAAGATCTGTTTCAAACCGGCGGTTTGTATCGGGTTGGGACCGATTTGGATGAGTTTCGGTTTGGAACGAAACCGGTTTTGGTTCAAGTGGTTGGTTTCTGGTTAGCATTTTTTTTTTAAACCTCCAGACACACGTATATTTTTTTCACCTCCATACACATGTATATGCAAAGTTGTGGAGTTTGATAAGCTCAAACTCTCGTGATAGCTGGTAGATTCGCTGACCAGATTGTTACATAAGGATAGCATGGACGCTAGGCGTTGTATCCTTTGAACTCAAAACTTTTATATATGCAAAATGACATGTTGCTTCGAGACACGTGTCTAATGGTTTAGTGTAGAGGTGCACACCCTGTTTTTTTCCCCCAAAAGCGGTTCTGGTTCCGGAATGAACTAGAATTGGTTTTCAGTTGGTTTCGGTTTTGATCAACAAAAAAGAGTTGGTTTCAGTTTTTGACTGGTTTCGACCGGTTCGGATTTGGTCAGGTAAAGGTGGAATTGGTTTCAGTAATTCCGTTTTCTCTAAGAAATCGGAACCGTCTATGCCTCCCGGTTCAAGTAGAACTGGTGCAGGTTCCAGTCTGTACAAATGGGTTCAAGCTGTGGTAAATAGCCTCTTATATAAATGTGTAGGGTAAGGTTGCATAAATAACATCATAAAGCGATCCAGGCCCTCCCTAGACCCTGCACAAAGTGGAAGATAAGTCAAGCACTGAATACAATATATATATTTTTAAATATATTTTCAACATGTATATTTTTTATTAAAAATAATAATTAATACATATTTTTGTAGATATTAATATTCATGTAAAGAAAGATAAAAAGACATATATGTAGCCTTATAAAAAAGTTTCTAGCCTAATGGTTACCTTCTTAACTTCCCTATGGAAGGTCTTGGGTTCGAATCCGGGCTCAGGTATATTTGCTGAAGCAAGGTCTGGGGGTTTACCCAGTTGTAGGGTTCCTTCTGAGGTGGGCTCGGGCATACGTCCCAGAGCGTCAAATCCGAGGGGACGGTTAAAATCTCGTTTTTGGTGCCGTTTTACCAAGCTGTTCAAAAAAAAAAATAAAAAAGTTTTGAAACGAAATTTATGTGATTTTTAAAAAGAGAGAATTGAAAGAGACACCACAACATCACCATTTGATACGAATGAGATGCCACGGCATTTATAGATGTTTAATCCTCCCGACGAAATTCACGTTTTTGAAGCCCCTTTCGAATATCACACGCACAACAACTCATACACACACAATTGATAACCATTTACTCTAAAAGGCTAAAATATAATACATTCCACTTAAAGTAAACTATCATATGATCTTTTTTTTTTTTTTTTCTAATTGTCACATATAAAAGTTATAATAATATGTGTTATGCTGGGGCTTGACCTATGCCACACAGACGTCATGTAAGAGGAAGGTGGTTAGTAAGTGTGACTAGAAAATATGTGTAATGATAAGATATAGTAGTGAAACAGTGAAGGGTGATGTGGTTGTTTTTTATTGGTTTAAAAAAAATGAGCCGTGACCATGGTCACGTATTTGATTGTTTCCCTTGATCACAAGGCATGAGAGCGTTATAAAGTAGTCAAGCCCCTCCTCTCGCCCTATAACAGATAGCATAAGTGTTTTAAAAAGAATGAAAAGTTGATAAAAGCTAACAAAAATAATAATGAATAAAATAAAATTCTGCCTTTTTCTACAATACTGATCGATTAAATTTGTGGGTTAAGATTAATTTTTAGGTTTTTTAGTTTAAATATCCTTTTCATAATAACCTAATCCTATGTTTGTCTTCACAATAGAAAGTTCAATTTTATCTCTATAATTTTGTTAAGCATCACATTTTGTAAACATATCGTTAAATTTTATTTAACCCGCCACATTCTATTTTTCTTATTTATCTTTTTCTCATTCATGACACTTATTTTATTATGTATTTTGCCTAAAATGGTTACCAAAAAGTTATGAGATTATGAATAGTGATCTCTATATTCAAGGAATTACAATTCACAAAACTAGAATTCTGATGCAAATCTGAAATAAAAAAATCTTTAAATTTCTAATAGAAATGAAATGAATAAAATATGAATGTTTTTTGTCTTATGAAATGTATATCTATATGACTATGGTGGTGTTTGTTTTTATGAAAAAGAGCTTCTAAACCACTTTTGTCTGCGCCTCGCAGACCACGGGCATATGAAGAGTGTTTATTTTTTCGAAGACATTTCATTAAAAAGGTCTGCGAACCCTCTTTTTCTTGCAGACATGGTACAACCACTTCTCAAATCTTCAAACCTCTTCTAGCTTAAAACAAAAAAACGCATCCTCCTCTCCTCCGTACGTTGTACGCACAAAGCCTCCACCACCAGAGCTTCCAAAATCGTGACCACCACCGCCGGCCTCCTCAAATCCGAACCGCCGCCGCCGACCGAACCTCCAGCACCGACGCACCCGGCTGTAGCCACCACCACCACTTCCGACGCACGCGAAATCCTTCTAATCGCACGTACAGGTTCGGTTTTTTCGCCCCCCCCCCCCCCCCGATTTTTATTTAATCAATAGGTGGTTGTTTCATGTTTGATTTTACAAGTTTTTTGATTTATAGACGCATGAACATATGTTTTTTTTTTATTCTAGAACCATTGTTATCGTATTGCTCGTTGGATATATAGGATTTGAAAAACCCTAGGTTTTTGTTAATCAGATTAGTCATGGTTCCAATTGATTTGAGAAGTCTTTTAAGTGTTGTAATAGTATTAAGCATACTTGATTTGAGAAGTCTTTTAAGTGTCGTAATAGTATTGAGTAGATTGCAGACGTTAAAAAACAGTCTTTTTAAAACATACCGTAGACGTTTGGTCCAGCTCTTCTGCTGCAGATGTGGTCAGTCGACTGCAGACGTTTTACCTCTTCAAAAACAAACAACACCTATATCATACACAATTTAGATTCTGTCATGTATGAATCCATACATCAGTTTTGATCACTCATGTCTTGTTAGGATTTGATGCTACTTTTGTTCTAACTATTGTTTTTATCTTTTCACCTTCAAAACTTCCATCACTCGTTGTTTAAATACATAGAAACAACCAATAACGCGAATAAACAAGAAATTGCATTTATAAGTTATAACACTCAAAACAAAATGCAAAATATATATGAAACTCTATGTTTGATTAAGATAGTAACAAATAAACAATAAAAATAAATTAAATAGTTCATATATTAAACATTCATATTATTATTCAGCATTTCAACAACAAACAAGCAAACAAACAATCAAACTTACTCAGTAAATTCCCACTTTTCAGTAGGGTCTGGAGGAAGGATAGACACAAACCTTGCCCGTATCCCTATTGGGATAGAGAGGCTACTCCGAATAATTCTCGGTTCAAAGTTATCGTTTGAAGTTAATCATCCCAACACTTTTAACGCTATTTTCACAATACAAGTAAAATAATGTGAAAACATGTGTCATTTTACTTTGGCTTGAGGGCCCACACATATATACATTATATATGTGCACCGCAAATGGGGCGAAAATGATATTTTCGTTGATTGTAGAAGATATGAATACTAGCAAGCATTATATAACATCTTATTTTAATAGTAAACTAGATTTTTAATCATTGCATGTTTTATCAAAAGAAAAATAGCCTGAGCCAGAGGTAAGCACTTTATAAATGTTTGCAACAGATGCTTGATAACATATAAACCACTATTAAGTGATTATTATTTTCTTGTCTCAATGCATATCTTTATGATGAAAATATGTTTTAGCATTGTAAGTTATCAGTGTTGGCATTATATTGTTAATATTGGTCGCTAAATTACCAAAGACAAGTACAAAACAAACAGACAAACAAACCCAATAAAATCTCATTAATCAGTGATATATAATCTTTACTTAATAGAAGGCAGGAGCATATGTAGAGTAACAACATACTCAATGTAATGTCAAAACTGTATAAACTGTGTTACCATATTGTTTATGTCCAGGTTGGACCCTTGGAGAGTTCTCTTATTCTTAATTGAGATAAAGTGAGATTTAAAAACATCATATGACTATAGGTCAGTAAATGAGCACTAAGTTGATCATCAACTTGGCGATTTTCAGTCAAGTGTCATAACAAGTCAGTAAGTCACGCTTAGACTTGGCAATCTTGACCCATGGCAAGATCAATGGGTAGATATGAGTAAACAATTAGTGTAGTTTGGGTTGAAATGGGTAGCAATATTATATTGAATGGGTTGAGATGGGTAACACCTTAACACAATACGGGTCAAGATGGGTAACTTTAAATATATGTGAGTATAATTGATTCAAATGGGTGAGAATGATTAGTAATATATTTGTTGTGGAAAATCATGAAAAATTACTAAAATAAACTATTTGTTTCATTACAACTCATTTAAACCCAAACTAATTTTGCTTAAAACCCATCCTAACCCACACTCATCCTGACCCGCACCCATCCTGACCCGCTACTTAACCCAACCCAACCCACCCATTTTGCCGGGCATAATAATGCTTGCAAGTTGCAATTTGGCAAGCTAAGAAGGCCTGCATTAGTAGTTGGTCTATACATTACAAGCCAACAATGAATAGCGAATGATTTTATGATCATAAAGACGCTTATAAACCATTAATTATAAAACAACCACATAAGCATAGCAGTTCAATCATTGGCATACTAAATAGATGCATAGATTCACGCCAAATTCTACTCAATAGTGTTCTACTCGATAGTATTCTACTCAATAGTGTTGTAAAAGCGGTTTTGATTACAGAAAAATAACATGGTTTATTGTTTCATAATACTACATGAGCATATGTGATCCTTCAGAAAATGTGCACACATTGTTATTTGTAGGATACTTTACTTGCATTAGCTCCCTGCTTAATCAAGACAGATAATGAATTCAACAACAGCTGTTAATACAGAAGACAGAGGTTGTATCAAAATGGGTCGGGTCAAGCAAATTGGGTGACCGGTCATAACAAGATATTTGTTAATGCAGCTCGAAATGTCTTGCCAGATTGATTTTACCATGTTTTGGCAAAAGTTGTGTTTCCCTTTCTAACAACTAACGTGTCAAATATGATTATAATATAATATCAGTAGTATAATCCTCTAAATAAGATGATTTAGGAAGTTCATGCCAATTGACCCATTTCCCATTTAACTTATTTTTGCTTTACATGGTGGCGTTCACCATTTTTTTTTTTGCTTTACCATTTGTCATTTGCCTAATGGTGGCGTTCACCTTTTTTTTTTTTTTTGCTTTACATGTTGTATAATAAACATAACCCAACTCAACAATTCACATATAAATGGTTCAAAATTGTAACTTTTAGTCAAACTTTAGCATAACTAGACTTACATGTGAAATACTAGGGTAATTATGGCAAAGATGGTATGATCTTCCCTGAGCATGTACCAAATCCAACATTGTAACCATTCCCCTGCAATAAAGTTTTAACAAACTCAATTACTCAACTCTTCAAAGTTAAAGGAATGATCTGCAAAGAAAAATATTTGAAGAGTTGTTCAAATGAAATATTATTTACTTTGCAGCAACCACTAATAATAACTTCATCTCCATCTTCCAAAAATTTGCGAGTTGTTTTACCAAGAGACAACTCTTTTGTTCCATTCCATGTTAACTCTAGCAAGCATCCATAAGAATCAGGTTCCTATAAAAGTCAAGTAGTTAAATGGCATGAGCAGCTAAATTAAAACTAACTAAAGGTAGCAATTTCTGAGATGACATGTACAGAACACGAAATTAATCAGGTTTGGTTTCTCATGTATAATCCGTTTAATGAACAGATCATGTTTGGGTTGACCAATTTAACATGGTCAATAATCAAGTTGATCTGTTTAACATGATAGTGTTTGGGTTGACATGTTTACTCCGTTTATTAAACACCGTAAACCCGTTTAAAATTGTAAAAAAATTATATTTTTTAAAGCAGCCTGCCAACCCGTTTATGACCACTTACATGTTGATTACAACCCATATGACTTGATTAGATACATAGTTTTTAGTGTATCCGGGTTAGGATTGATGTCTTATATACAGGCCATGTTGGGGTTCATCAATTTAATCCACCAACCCGCCAACTTGGCACAGTTACCATCCCTATGTCTAACTGAACTAGTATCATTGCAAAAACTGTGTAAACAAAGGTAAAATCTCACAGGTCCACTGATTGTTCCAGTTCCAAGGAGATCTCCAGGCCTCAAATTGCAACCGTTGACAGTATGGTGTGCAAGTTGTTGAGTTAGAGTCCAGTACCTAATAAAAATAATGATTTTGACTTATAAGTCAAAACTAAACAACTAAAATACCATTCTGCTTATTTGTAAACACAAACATGTCCAAAGATTTTACTGCTAATCTTCAGGTATTTATGTTGCAAACTTTTTGTAACAAAAATAATCAGATTTAGAGAACAGAAATTAAAAACATTACATGGTGTGTGTTTTCTTACAAGTGTTTGAAATTGCTCCTTGTGACAGTGAAAGATTCTTCTTGTCCAGCCGGTTTAATTCGAACCTTGAAGTGATAGACAAGTTAGATCTGACTTGGGAGTTAGGTAGTAAAGAACTTAAAGCATATAAACAACACCTCCAAAGAAATATCATAGTTTTTGGAAACTTTTTCTGCAAGATATGGCAAAGGCAGATGAATCTGCAATTTAAAAATTCAAATAGCATTTAAAGTCTAGAAATAGAGTTTAGTGTCACATAGCATTCTGTTTTGGAAGGACAGAGCCACCTGATTGGGAGCATCACAAGCAAATTGTTCAAGAGCATCTAGAGTCACAATCCATGGGGATATTGTAGTCCCTGCAAAACACCAAAGAGTCGAGTAATTGAATATGCAAAACTTATGTGATATTCCAAAATCAAAATTTGTGAACTTACCGAAACTTTTGCCAAGAAATGGACCAAGAGGCACATACTCCCATGCTTGAATATCTCTTGCTGTGTAAAACACTGTGTTAAGACTGAAAGAACTGATGCCTAACTAAGCATAGTTGCTAAGCTCTAACAAATAAGTGCCGATGCACATTTATTACAAAGTGTTGATGGTCAAATCGCTGATAATAATACAAGTGCTTATAGTCGAAAGAGAAACTACTGATTCATCCTTTGAAAGTGCTATACTACAACTACTTATGAGCAACTACTGAAGAAACAAACCAAATATTGAAAACAACTGCTAAGGACAACTGCTGAAGAACTGATGGTGTGGAACAACTTATAACTCAATATATCAGTTCCATACTCATCAGTAATTATAGTGTCATTGTGTTAGTAGTTATAAATGTATTAGTTGTTGTAATTAGTTCATTCGTTTATTTCATCAGTTGTAAAATTCTCGATTGTTTTACAAGTCAACAATAGAGAATCAACTAATTATGTTAGTATGTTCAATGTTGCTTTCATAGTGACGTCAGTTTTTGGCCATTCTCTCTATAAATATCAGTAGTTAATGTTACACTGGGTGTGTGAGAGTTTAGGCTGAGGGGCATTCTTTTGTAATCTGTTGATTATCAATGCAATTCAATCTTTTAAGTTAACAATTATTATTTCCACTACTTAATTACTTGTGATTGTTTGTGTTTAATACTTTGATTCATATTCGATCCTAACACATTGTTTAATCGATCTTAACCAACAACCAAATCTGGTAACAAGTTGTAGTAAAGTTGAGATAAAAAAGGCATACCACTCCAGTCATTCATTAATACTGCTCCAAATATATGGTCTGCAGCCTCATTAACATCTATGGGCTTTCCTAGTTCATTTCCTGGTCCAACTACAGCAGCCTTAAAGCAACATGCAATAGATAAATATAAAAAAAATGACACAAGCATTAGTCATAGATAAGCATAGCAGAATCATTACCATTTCTAGCTCAAAATCAAGCTTTCTTGAAGGTCCAAAGTATGGTGGAGAGTTGGCACTTGGATGACCTTGACCTCTGGAAGAAAAAAGAAATGTGTCTAAGCTGGTATCTTGAATCCTTATGATGGGTCATCCTAAATCTAAGAACCTCCGTTTTCAAGGCTGGTCACGAAATTGCAAGAGCATAACATAGTTGCATGCATCTCTACTATCCGTGTACAGTAACGTGTGCATACATCTACCCAAAACACAAGTTTTCAATGCACAAGGTACAATGATCTTGAAGCATATTTAAGTATATATGCAATTTTGCAAGTTTTGATTAAAAATAATAAACTGCTTATTTAGTTGCTTTTTTAATGATTGGTACAAATTATTCAGGAAGCTGTGGATAGCCCTTGTGCAAGATGTAACTGGTGGTCTGGTACCACAATTTGACATCCGTGTTCATCGTTAGATGGCAACAAGATTTAGATTTCCTTTTTGCTTATCCAGGTTAACACATAGGACAACAATACCACACAACATTAAATTAAACTTCTGGTTAGAAATAGAATTTATTTGAGTTACCTTGGTCTAATAATATCAGTGCCAGATATAACAATAGATGATGCTCTTCCATGATAAGCAATGGGAAGATGGAACCTGAAAAGCCATAGATTTCAGAATGTTACATTGAATTGAGTATAAGTAAAGAGCAAGTAAGCGTATTCCTTAAAAGAACTATCTATTTTGTATATACACACATCTCAAATGCCATACCAGTTAGGATTAACTGGATTCTCTGGACCCCTGAATATGGTTCCACAATTCTTAGCATGATGCAGTGACGAAAAGAAGTCTGTGTAGTCCCCTATAGCAATAGGAAGAAGCATTTCCACCTCATCCTGGAGCAATGGAGCATTATGCATCAATAAGCCCTAGTGAAACACAAAGCTGCAAAATGGGCATCCATATATGTCTCTTACCATAGGCAAAAGTGCCTTCTGCCTTAAGCTTGCATTGTTTTGTAAAGCTGGTTCAGCAGCTACATCAGAAAATAACATTGTAAATTTTAACGAAAAAAATTACTTAGAATTTGAATCTTGTCAAACAAGGTAACTCGTTTTGCATTTTGCAAATAACAGAGGAGATTTAGTGATTTTTATATGCAAGTCAACAGGCAAAAAAATGTAGATTTCATGGCATATCACACACACATGATAACAGCTTTTGCAGTGTAGCACGAGCTTCTTTCCATGCTGGTCTTCCCAGTTCCAGAAACTTGTTAAGGTTTGGCTGCATTAAAAATTTGATCACAGTGTTAATAATAATCGACCTACTTCATTTCCAAAGTGTTTATAATGTTTGTTGCCATTGCAATTAATATAAGACATAAGCTCACACAATCCTTGAAGCTGGCACTAGCTAAATATTTGGTTAGCTATGTCTACTTGTAAGGATTATTGTTCTGAGGGAGTCCCCACATCATTGCCAACAAAAAGAATGTGACTACAAAATTGTGATTCAACATCATACACAACAGTTAAATTTTGCATTTTAAAACTGCATGAAAATGCTCAACCAATGTTGGCACCTTATTGAAGTTAACATAAATCAACAACCGTGTAAGATTGTTTCAAGGCCATATCTACTTTAAAATGTACTAAATGCATCGATCAAATATATATGTTTACATTCTACTTAGGGTGAATTTACTTGTACACAATAGAATCTTTGTTTTGCATTTGTTCTCCATTTTTGCAATTTTCTTTTCGAAGGGCAGGAGCATGATCCTCCTTTCACAACTGATTTTTACAATCACCATCAAAATTTCCTAGATGTGACACCTATTCTGGAAAAATATTATGCTTTCACTTTTACAATTTAACCCGTGCTTAGCAATTGCATCTTTATCATGTACAATGTATCCCAAAAATCTTCTTCTCCGCACATTCTTTAGTTAGGTTTCAAAGGTTAGAAATAAAGTTCCTTCGGTCCGATTTCTTTATCTCCTTTTTCGAATTCTTTCATCATTCACCAGAAGCAAAAGTTCCCTAAAATCCTGTAAGACAGTAAGTAAACGCAAATACAATACTTCACTAATCACTCCACAAGGATTTCGCTTGTCAAACACAGTACTCCTATTCGAAAATTCTTTTCTGCTAACAACTTCAAAACTAAAATCCTCTAACAGGAAGTAAAAATGCCTAATGTTCACAACCTAACGGTATGTCACCTAAGAGTAATCCACAAATTTGATCACACACTTGTACTCAATAACTCAACTGATATTATATGGATTTAACACGTCAAATCAGATAGCTTATATGAACTTTATGTCACAGATTAACATAAAACAACTGCTATTTAAACTGAAAGCAAGCGTGTTCGATAATTGATAACTCAGAAACATAAAAGTAAGAGAAATACGAAACCAAAACCTGATGGAAACAATCGGAATTGGAGATCAATGGACCGTCAAACAAACCGGCGGAATGAATCGATGAGAGATCGAGAACGTAATCTCCGATTGCAACTCCGGGCCTTGGAGTGGTAATAGCACCTCCGACATGCTTGAAAACACCGTAGGGAAGGTTATGTATGGAGAAGTGCGAGTCAGGTTTAACTTCAACGAAAGCCTTTAACGCCATTGTTGGTTGATCGGGCAGAAGATGAATTCACCGTCCAACTAACTCCGATAAAAACAGCAGCAGCACGGAGGTGCACAAATTAGACTCTCCGCGCTGCGCACGTTAGCCCATGTGTGGACACATTCTTCTCGTATGGATGCCGTGGTGGGCCACGCATTTCTCCTTATCCGCATGTTCTTACTTAATAGGTCCGCTCAAGTACAAGAAAAGGTATTCAACAAACCAAATGTAGCCCAAGTGGTAAGGATCATGTCTTTCAAATGGAAGGTCAGGAGTTCGATCCGCTCTGGGCACATATAATGGATATCCAGGTGATGGAATGAATCTGAGTTTTATCCCGGGTTCGAACCTAATGGGGGGCGAGGGTTTACGGATTCAATCCGGTTCCCGCGCATCTGGGGGGCACACTAACCCACACCGGAGATTGGAGTAATCCGATCTTGGCTATCACTCGCCAGAAAACCGAAGATAGCACGTTAGGTTAGTTTAACTGCCGTTCAAAAAAAAAAGTACAAGAAAAGGTGGGCTCATCTTATTAAAAATCAATTTTTTTTTAAATAAAACATGCTTTTTTTGAACGGCGAATGTCGCACTCGTGTGAGCCCACTGTTTTCAGGTCATGTCACCAAGGTCTAGTTACGTGGACCTCCTATGAACCCCCACAGCCACCCCTGGAGGAAACCTTACAGGAAAACCCCCGACCCCCCCACAGACCCCTTTTTCGCTGCAGGAGGGTTTCAAACCCGAGACCTACCATTTAAAACATGTAACAACCTTTTTTTGTAAAAAGATGAGAGAGAATGCATGTGAGAAGGATGTGTCGAAGTTAAAAAAATAAGAGAGAATGTTTGTTTTCAGTTTTTAAAGAAAGAGCCAAGGTTTTTTTTTATTTGTTTGGTTATTAAGAAACTCAAACTTTTTTATTTATCATTCTGCCAACAATATATGTTTTGTATAAACTTATATAAGATGTGTATCTTTTTCTGATACTCATTGATTTTACAATGATTAATCATGTATAAGTCTCGTATAAGAACTATATGAGCTTTGACGGATGCACACACCAGGGATCTTAGTCCCATGAAGAGTGTTTTCAAGTGATAGGACATCGGTTGCAATGGCTGGTGTTGAAAGAATTTTTTTTCTTCAATGAAGCATGTGAAGACATTATTGTGTATAGGATGGGAGATGAATATCTGAATTATACTTGTATTTGTTATGTTAAAAAAAACTATTCCAACAAGTTTTGGTTGAAGATGTAATACAACGTTTTTAAAAGATGAAAACTCATAGATACTAAATATAAGAACTTGATAAATAAGAAAACTTCGTAAAACACTAAAACCAAAATAATGTTAACAAACTAAGCATGTCACCAATGGGTCGTTGAGTCAAACACAATCAAACATAGTCAAATGTGGATCGTATGAACATACACGGTCAAACTTGGAGTTGTTTGGACACGCACACGGTTTAGAATGACAGACACAAACACAAACTCATACCACCTATGTGATATAAGTAACAGTTAAAGGACAAACCTTTCGCAACGCAATCAACTCAATCACATGTGAGTTTACGGCTTATTTTTATCTGAAATTGTTTTAACTCCAAACTGGGGGAAATTACATGCAAACTTACACGACTCAATATTTTTTTTGTGTGTAAAATTTTAATTGAGTATATATATAATTATTTCACAAGTTTGTATCTGTCGCAAGTTTGTAACTGAAATTTGCATTTTTTATATATTTAAAACCGGCTTGCAACTAGCATTTATAATTTAACTAGGTTAGTACCATGTGTATTACATTAAATAAATAAAGAAATATAACGAATAATTATCAACGAAAATTTAGAAAATATAAAAGATGATTTTTAATATGATTACAATTTCATATGATTTAATATTTTATTATAAAAATAATAATATTATTATTGTAAACACTAACTTTTTTTTATAGTTTGTTTTTCTTAAACATTGTGTTTCAAATAATTGTTTTTGAAAATTTTATAATTTATAAAAAAAGGTTAAAAATGTGTTTTTAATATTAGTATATTTTAATGTATTAAAAAAATCTTTTTTATTATAAAAATGTATAAAAAGTATATTTAGTATTAGTTGTATTTAATAGAAGAGAGAAACGAGAAATGAAATTTAAGATGCTCTAAAAACCTGACATATGACACTAAAATCCTTTATTTACTTGTATAGGTAGATTTTAATTATTCACTCTCATATTTTGTGACCATTTTGTAGCCAAATCTAAACAGCTACAAATTTAGCATCCGTTTGACCAAAAGATATTTTTAATTTTAATTTAATGTTTCTTACTACTAACAATCATTTGTTCACAAATTTCGTATTAGGTAAATAAGTTTAGTTTCTCCCTATCTCATGAAAATCTCATTTTCTTCGTTTGGTCTAATCTCTCTATGGGTATTCTGGTGATAGATTGACGAAAAATAGGCTATCTTATTTGATCAAATATCTATAAAAAAAAACTTCTATCTTTCATTGTTATAGTTCTGAACAAGTTTCTCGATGACAAGTTGCAAGGCTTTGAGCCTTTAATGATATCGATATTAATAATATTAATGCTAGTGACGTTTAATCTTGGTATTAAGCTGGAATTGCAAATGACAGATCTAGATTGGACAACTACATAAACCTAGGGAATAGATGTTTAAAGAGAGAAGGGGATATATTGCATATGGCTGAAGTTATACGTATACACAAAGGTGTTATATTGGACATCTTTCAAGGCATAATGGCCGTATGATATCATACAACTCATATTGTTATGAATTTGGCACATCAAATTTGACAGTGTTCTTGGACGATGTGTATAATACAGGTCGTATGAAACCATGCTATCCATATGAAATAGGGTCATATGTTATGATGTGACATGTTATGGCTTTGGTCATTTGATCAAAGTCTTATAAACATCATATAGCACCATACTGCCTGTATTTTAAGATCGTATGATACCATACTACTCGTATTATAAGTGTTTGGATAACATTATTAAATGTATCTTTACATAATGCACAAAAAAAAAACCGGTTTTCCAACCAAGCTGGTTTTGTAAACCGGTTAATGAACTGGTCGAAAGCAGTGGTTTAGACCTGGTTTTAGGCCATCGCATAAACAGAGATTTAAACGTTCCACGGGGCAAATTTACATTTTTTTATTGGTTATATCGAAGAAGTGCTCATTAGCAATCTAGGAAACCATGACGGACTTTGAATCTTTTAAACGAAATTCAATTGTTCATATTTTAATACTAAATTATCTTTTCTTCTGTTTTCCATATACATAAAACAAAAAATCTAAATAATTATTAACTAAAATAGTTTATTAATAATATATTGAAAACTACTTTATTTGTACTCTTAACACTTTACAACCCCTTATATATTTATATTTAAAGTTATATAATCCTCATTTTTTTTATATTTAATATATGTTATCTTAATATTTGGGGAATAAATGTGTAACAAAAAATGGAAGCTTGGTCGAACGGTTAAGGTGTGGCTCTGTAAGGTAGGGGCAGGGGCGGTCCAACGGTTTTGAAGGCCCTAAGCGAAGTAACAAATTGGGGCCCTGTATCTAGGATATGTTATAAAGTATTAACCATTTTCTTTCTAATTATTCTCCATTTGTTAGTTTTTGCATATAAATAGAAGTGTTAAAGTTTCATCAAGGTTTCCACGTTTATTAGCGTTTGTAAGGTCATCAAGGTTTGTGTGTTCATTAACGTTTGTAGGTTCTTAATGTTTGTAGGTTCATCAATGTTTATAAATTCATTAACGTTTGTGGTTGTTACTAATTTTAGTAGTGATTCTTTTAGTGATTTATTTAAAGTTTATTGTTTAAGTCTTTTTTGCTGTTTTGGAGGTACCCGATTCGTACTTTCGTTATGGTTTGACATATTATCTAATTTTTTAAGCCCTATGATAAATCAATAACACAATATATAGTCATATCAAACAATCTAATATTCAAATAACTATTAAAGTAACATCAAATATTCAAATGAATAATAAATCAATAACACAATATCAGGCCTTGCACAATATATAATCAAATCAAACAATATAAAATTCAAAAAAGTATTAAACTGATATCAAACAAATTAAATGAAATTAAAAAAAAAAACACGAATCAGGTTAATAGAATTAGAAGGGCAATGAATAATACCTTTAAGGCTTTACCAGTTATATTAGAGGCTTAGAATGATTCTAATAAAATGGCATTTTGCCTAAATCATTTAGGCAAGACTCAGCCACAAAAGACGCAATTGAGCGACGAGCAGAAGTAACCGGAGACCACTGACCAGAAGCGGCCCCCTGCTGGCGATGAGCAGAAGGTTGTGCAGAATAACCTTCTGATCGTCTCTTCGTCTTCTGCTTGGTAGGACCAGCCAACCAGTTCTTTTGCTTCTGGCTTCGCCCAAAATGAGTTTCTGTTAAGACACGATTAGACCTGTTTAGCAAAAAATTACTATTTGATTTTTTACTTTTTTAAAAATAATAAAATTAAAAGGCTAGACTTCATCATTTTTCTTTATTGTTACATAAAATATAGAACTGTCATGCTTAAATCACCAAACCAAGTGTTAAACAACTCGTTTTCATGTTTATATTTGCATTAATCGCGTCGTCTGAAACCTGTTAAAACCCGTTAAGACCCGTTTTGCCAGCCTTAGGCTTCCGCTAGTCTTCACGCAAGAGTCCAAAATAACCTAAAATAGTTTTTCTTTTTCGGAGATTGGGGGCCTAGGATGTTGGGGGCCCAAAGCCCTAGCTTTACCTATAAAGCTTAATGGGCCGGCCTCCGGTTGGGCATTAAGTTCATGCAGGCTCTCGGCAACAATTTTGCTATCGGATTCGGCTCGGGTTATAGTTATGAGTTCACGAAATTGAAGGAACCAAACAAAAATGTAGTCAGGGTGTACCCTTTAGTGTATAAAAAATTGAATAACTAATTTATTTTAAAAAATACTAATTAACTTCTATTCTTGTTAGGGGTGTCCATAAACGGCCCACCGACCGAACCGAAGATAATTGGTCATTTTGGACGGTTTTAAAACTTGATGGTGCGGTTTATGGTTTGAGTATTCTAAAAATTGAGGGGTTAGGTGTGGTTTATGTTTTGCATTTTTCGGTTGGCATTTTTCCGAAACCGTATAAACTGCATCAACCGTTTGTATATGTATACATATACATATACATATTATGGTTTCTACTTTTGAAATTTGAATTTCAAATGGGGGTTATGGTCTTTTTCATCATTATATTAAACATTTTTGTTGTTTTTTATAAAATCGTGAAATCTCAAAGACCACACCATGAAACCGTCAATACCGGTCGGTTTGGTTTGTTATCTTTTGAAGCCACAGTTAGTGGTTTGGTTTGAATTTATTTGCAAAACCGGCCGAACCGCACCGTGGACATTCCTAGTAGTATCATCTTGACTTCTTTTGTGAGAGATTTTGAGTTTAAATCTCTGTGAGAACAATTGCTTTTAGAAAGCAGGAGGTTCTTCCATTGTGAGTTTTTCGTGAATGATAGTGTCAAGTTGTCCGTTTGGCGAGTGATGCTTGATTTAACGATTAAAAAAAGTAATTTTAAATAGTATAAACAACAACATTCATTTGATTTTTACATAATTTTCATTACTTCTACAAGTACTCAAAACACATTTTTCAACAAAATAAGACGCAATCGGATCCTTCCCTATCATCATCAGGTCTGAATCTAGCGAACTTTAATTTCTAACCTACGTTGTTAGTTGTTACCCCTGCAACTAAAATTAAAGATACGACTTATTAAAAAAAAATACATGTACAACATGATCGCTAAAGGCTAATAATATTTACAATGAAATATTTCTGTTGATGAACCAAAAAAACAGTAAGGACCCATTTAGTTCAAAATTTTGGATATCAAAGGATTTATTTTTAAGAACTAATAAAGATTTTGAATGGTATCAAAAAGTAGGGGTGTTCACGGTCCGGTTTTTACGGTTTTTAGGTTAAACCATAAACCGAACCGTTAATAACGGTTTTTGAATATTAAAAACTAAAACCAAACCATTAAAAATAAAAACCGAACCAAACCGAACCGAACCGTTATAAACGGTTTGGTTCCGGTTTGGTTTACGGTTTTAGCATGTTAAAAATAAAAGTGAAGCCTACTTTTGGAAAAAAAACTTACGTAGCTAACGTGTCCAAAATTATAAACTGTGTAAAAAAACATTACAAAACCTGTTATAAAATACAAGAAGTAAAATATATTTACTATTACAAAACATGTTATAAAATACAAAATTTGTTTAGAAAACATGATATCCAAAAATAAACCAACAAATCTAAAAACAACCAACTTAGTTTCCAAAGTTATAAAACTTCAAGTATTAACCAAACAACCGACCGACCGAATGTTTAGAAAAAAAACCGACCGTGAAACCGAACCGATGACCGGTTTGGGCGGTTTCGCGGTTTCAAACCGAACCGTGAACACCCCTATCAAGAAGGGTTTGACGAGAGGGTGAAAGAAAGTTTCACGTTATTACATAAATGCACATCAAGGATTCGTCAAGTTGAAATGGATAATGTTCCTAAAAAATACAATGTGTATGTATATCTATGTTTTCTATAACATCACGTGAAGCCTAAAATTTTTTTCCAATGCTATAATTATATATTTATATTATGTGGTAAAATTTTTTTACCTAAACCAACTAGCAAGGATATTGCTCATTTGCAAGAAGCATATGAAAGTGTACATGACCTTCCAAAGTTGTTTGGTAGCATCAACTGTACACATTCAATTTGGAGAAATTTTCAAACATGTTTATGAGATCGATCAGTACCGCCAACCTAAGGATTATACCTGATGCAGTGTTGTCACATGATTTATGATTTTGGCAAGTAAACTTCGGTGTTGTCGGTTCAAACACGACATCAATGTTCAATGAGATGCATGAAACCACTATAAGGTTCCATTTAGGTTATTTCTTGATATTAAAAGCGTGTTGTACCTTATTGATAAGGTATATTCTTTATGGTTAGCTTTTGTGAAATTTTATTCTTGACTAAACGACCTCAAGGGAAAAAAATTATGAAGTTGAAATAGTTTGCAAGGAAAAAATGAAACATGCTTTTGGTTTTTTAAAAGCTAAATGAGCTATAAATCTATAATTAATCAAACAACATGAGAAATGAAGCATGGGATACTAAGAACTCTCATGTTCACATTTCACTAGGCTTAAATTTAAGGGAAAATTACCAAAATGGACACTTTGACCAAAAATTTCTCCAAAATGTCCATTTGACTTTCCAAATGCCAAAATGTCCATAGCCTTTACAGGCGCCGACGCCTGTGTACACACGGGCGGGCGCCTGTGTAATATCCAATCAAAAAACGCCACGTTTTCTACACAGGCGCCCACGCCCCTTAAAAACCACGAACGCCCGTATAAAAAAAAAGTTGTCACGGGCGTCGGGCCCACACTGACACATCTGTCACGGGCGTCCGACCGTAAAGAAAAAAAAAAAAAAAAAAATCCCGGGTCAAGTCACAGGCGCCCAGACCACCTACACAGGCGCCCGAACCGACCACACGGGCGCCCAAACCTAGTTACGGGCGTCCAAACTTTTTTTTTTCGGAAAAAGTGCCACAGGCGCCCGCCTGTAACACACAGGCGCCCGCCTGTGTAGTACAGGCGTCCGCCCGTACAAGTTTTTTTTTTTTTTTTTTTTTTTTTTTTGAATCTTTATTTTATAGGCGTCCGACCATAAAGACGGGTATATATATGCGTAAAGTGTCCCTACCTAAAACGCTCACTTTTTTTTTTGCAAACAAATTTGAAAATGGATAAACAATTTTTTTCTCAACCAACAGATAAACCTTCGAAATGGATATTATCAAAATGGAGAACATTAAAAAGCAACACTGAAGGATCTAGTGATCAGAATCACCAAAATGCGGAACCTGTAAATGAACCGGTAAAAAAACGAAAATGGGCTATTCCTGACGATGAGTCTGACAATTGGTCGAACGACGTTGTTGAGTTTTATCAGAATGGCGACTCAACATATTGTTACTCAGCAGTGTTTTTCAAAAATGAAAGATTGGACACGCAATTTTGGGGTACTTTGCTCGGATACAGTTCCAACGGAAATTTATTAGCAAATGTAAGAATATCATTTAAACTTTCTGTTTTTAATATTAAAATTGGTTTAACATAAGTATTTATTTTATATTATAAATATAACAGCATGTTGAAGGATGGGTTGGCAGACTAATTAAATGGAGGTCTAGAGAAGTTCAAAAGAATTCAAATTTAAATTTGCGTTGGAGCATATTACCGCCGTCTTTTGTTACTCTTTTGTTAGATTCGTGTAGCAAAAATGCTACACAGTTTGCAAATGGCAAACATTTACCCTTTCCTTCATTTTTTGAAGTAGATCATGTCTATTTGCCGTATTGTTTCAAACGTCAAGAGTGGTGTCTACTTAAAGTCGATTTGAACACTCAAGAACTAGTTTTATATGAGAACAAACGCCTGACTGGCGATGAATACAGATCAAATTTCCATCCGATAATGGTTAAGATTGCAGTTTATTTTACAGCCTTATTGGTAAACATTCGGTATTGGAAACTTACAAGACGTCCAGAAAGAACTGTATCATTTGGGATGAATGACGATTTCGTGAGGTCATCGAACGAATTACACGGCAACGAAGCTGTTTACGTTTGCATGGTGATGGAACATTTGGTGACTGGAAAACCAATTAATTTAGAACTAGATTTTAAAAATTGTTGTATCTCTTACCGACGATTCATGGCTGATCAAATGTATTTTTGGCGTTGTTTACCGAGTGTTGATAATAAAAAATGAATGGTATATTGTCTGATTTCATGTTATTGTTGTTTAAAACTATTATTTATTATTTTATCCTATCTATATTATATAAAATAAAAAAAATGATATAAAAGGAGATCATATTACAAAAACTAACAACATACCATTTAGAAAACAAACAAAATTAGCTAAGTACTAAAATCTGAATCCGGTTCGTGTTCATCTTCCCATGGGTTGTGATAACCAGAAAACGAATCATCATACTCGTCTTGCCATGGATCACAAGGCACGTACTCATCCTCTGGTCTATTTTCATACAAAATCTGAAGGTAATCATCCTCAGTGTATGGAACAAACTCGTCTTCAGAAGGATAATAATCGTCTACCGAATTATTCAGATCCGGCAAAAAAGTTTCGAATGCCAGGTTCCAGAAATCATCTTCGGTTGTTTGAACCTGCTGCTCTTGTACGTTTACCTCTGTCAACTTATTTTCATTCTTTAACATCTTCAATATGGTAACCTTCATCTGGGCACGACGGCCTTATATATACAATTTATTTATATTTTTATTACTAAATATATTAAAAAAACAGATCTCGAAAAGCGTACAATAAACCGCCCATGTAAAACAGGCGCCCGCCTAAATTAAACAGGCGCCCGCCCAATCTAAACAGGCGCCCGATTGTTTCAAATAGGCGTCCGAATTATAATAAAAAATAAAAAAAAGTTGAAGGCGTCCGACTGAACTATAAAGTCGCCCGACTTTAATATACAGGCGTCCGCCCTAATTAAAAAAAAAAAAAAAATTAAAAAAAACCTAAATAGGCGTCCGCCTGTGTTTTACAGGCGCCCGCCTGTAACTCACAGGCGTCTGCCTGTGTGTTACAGGCGTCCGCCTGTAACTCACAGGCGTCCGCCTCTATGTTACAGGCGCCCGCCCATGTAGTTTTGCCGCCTCGTTTTCCCGCCGAATTCCAAACGCCTGGACGCCTACATAAGAAATTTTTGGGTTTGGAAAGGACCACACGACGATTACGACCTCCAGAACACGTGTAGAAAACGACACTCGATTTTACTACTTTTGGGTTACGCTTTAAAGTGTACAATTTAAGAAAATGTTACAAGTAAGTTTTTTTATTATATTTCGAACGTATATTTAAACGATTAATTTAGTTTTCTTATTGTCTCATTGTTTCATAAATATTTTTCTGACTTAGGCTGACTGTAAAACGCGGATTTCATGGAAAAATGTTGAGATTGTGAAAAATGTTATTAGCAAGTCGCAGGAAAGAATTGATATTTGGAACGACCAATGTTTTGCCCCTTGGCTTAATGTAAAGAACACCCAGCCAGATGGGCAACTGATTCACGCTATGCTTCTTCATCAACTTCCTGTCAACTATGATACTGAATTTGATGGGATTGTTTACTCGGTTGGTGGACAGGGCAAACCTATGTTACGTTTCGGACCTCGCGAGTTTTGCATTATTACAGGATTTAAATTCGGTGATAATAGTACAAAATCTAAAGGAGGTGATTCGTTTTATAATCGGGTTTTAGATGAAAACATTTCGGTTCCGATTACAGTTGATAAACTGAAATCATTTCTGGTCGAGAATGAAAACAACTTCAATGATGACGATATTGTTCGTCTCTGTTTACTACTTATCCTATATTCTTTTTTCATGGGAGTAGAAACAGATAAACATATTCAGAACGAGCATCTACTTTTGGTAGATAATTTTGATTGTTGGAATGATTTCAATTGGGGTAGTTATTTATGGGGCCGCACGTATCCCAGTATTCTGAACGTGCTAAACAAAAAAGTGATGGTTCCAAACAAAAAATTATACTATTCGTTGACAGGATTTGTTTGGTCTTTCAAGGTATTATATATTAAATTAATGCAAAATTATAAATGTTATTAAATATTAATATTATTAAAATAATATATTTTTCAGATTTGGATATACGAGTCTTTTCCGTATATGAAAACAATTTGTAAATACAACGAATCTATTCCGAGAGCGGTTGGTTGGGAAAAACCCAAAAAAACTCGTTGGCCTACCGTGGAAGTGATATTTCAAAAATGTTCTGAGGTAAAATAATTATTATTTTTTTTTATATTAACGAAATTTTTTAACATAATTGAAATTTCTTTATTTTAATTTTTTATAAAATTTTAGGTGATGTTTACTCCTATAAACCTTTTTCCCAATCCTACTGAATTGAAAGTTCATGGTCAGAGCTTCGATTATTTGAATAAAATGTTGCAAATGAGGATGGGAGGGAACCAAAATTTTGTTTTCCAACCGCAGCCGGCCCAGGAATTTCGGGCGGAAGATGATGTTGTCAATCAATTTGTCAATAATTTTTTGGATGATGACATCAATGTGGAAGAAAAAAAGTCTTACGAAGAATTTACCAAAAAACAGCAAGAGCAATCTTCCACTGGTTCAATGAGTGCAGACCAGTATAACAGCATCATCGAAAAACTAATGTTGCTTTTGAAACATCGGGTATTTTATTTATAATATATAATATTCTTATTTTAATTGTTTATTCAATTGATTTTTATTGTTTGCAGGAAAATGTTGACAATTTTATTTCAGCAAGTGAATCGTTTCACCAAAGAACCGATCAGCGTTTGAGCGTATAAAATTTTTAATATAAATAATTTTTTAATTTTTTTTGATATTTAGGATTAACTTAAACTTCAAAACAGAAACTATCTTTTGAAGAAGACGAAGAAAATAGGGAAGAAATAGTTGAAGATATGGTCACCCCCGATGTTGTTTTAGTTTCCAAAAAAAAGGTATTTAATTTTATTTATATTTTTTATCATATTAAAGTTTCATTTAAATTTGTTTTTATTATTAGTTAACTTTTTTAAATTTATTATTAGGTGATATCAAATAAAGGACGTGGTAAAAGAATAAAGAAAAAATCTAAAGTTCTTACTACCCCCTTTCAAGGTTTTGATACTACGCCTGCTGTAGATAAAAATAACGATGAGGCGTATTCTATCAAAGTTATAAAAGAGCTGGCAATCCGTGAGAAATTTTACTTCTACACGCGATTTCAGCCGAACGTCGGTCTAACTCACGAGTTTTGGAAAGGAATCACAAGCGGGTGGTTTGAAAACAACGTGAGTGTTTTATTTAAAATAAAATTAAATTATTTTTGATACTAAATTTGGATTGCTATATTTTTAACAGCATATCGATGGCTGGATCAACAAATTAATGCTTGATAGGCCGGAAGATGCGGACTGGACCATTTTGCCTTGCCATTTCTTGACCACCATGTATTTTAGTAAAAGATGGATCGACGAATTAGGCACTGGTGATATATGGCCATTTCCAGCTGTCACGGGACTTAACAAAGTTAATAAATTAGTTTTATTTTTTTAATATTAACGTTTATAAAATACTAATTATTTATATTTTTTGTGTAGTTTTATGTTCCGATTAACATGCAAAACCAACATTGGTGTTTGACATGTGTTGATCTTTCATCTTGGACATTGAGTGTTTATGACAGGTATATTTATATTATTTTTTAAAATATATTTGTAAAATATGTAATAATAATAAATATCTGATATGTACAGTTTTCCTGAGGTGTGCACACAAGCAAGGAACGAAATGTTGTTTTTCCTGGACAACATATTTCCGCAATGGTTACTGTATAATGATCATGATTTAGGCGGTATTTTCAGACCACCTCCTTTTAAGCGACTTTTTCCGGATGATGTTCCTCATCAAGTCGGAACTATAGGAGATTGTGGTGTTTGGGTCTGTATCTTTCTACAACGTCTAATTAATGGAGAAAGACTTAGCAGCCAGGATGAGGATGCGCAAAAAACCGCACATGATTTTCGGTGGAGTTTTGCACGCTTAATGTACGAAAATAAAATTAGATCAGAAGTTGAATAGATGCATTTTGTAACTTTTTTTCGAATTTGTTTTGTAAATTTTTGTAATGAAATATTATTGTGCGTAAACATTTATTTAAATTTATTTATTTAAATATAAAAAAAAAAAAAAAAATTGAGCCGCCTATATGAAACAGGCGGACGCCTGTAACACATAGGCGGGCGCCTGTACCACACAGGCGGGCGCCTGTGTGGTACAGGCGTCTGCCTTTTCATGAAATTTTTAACACACAGGCGCCCGCCTGTAAGATACAGGCGCCCGCCTGTAACTTACAGGCGTCCGCCTGTGTGTTACAGGCGGCTCAATTTTGAATTTTTTTAAAAAAAAAACAGGCGTCCGCCTATGGGTAGTAGGCGTCCGCCTTTTCGAAGTATATAAATAAAGACCAATATCGAAATGAAAAATTCAACTTTCTCTTTTTTTAATTTTTAGCTTCCTTGTTTATCTATCAAGTTTTATAAAAAATTACCTTTGAAAAAATATGTTTTACAAAAGAAAGTTTCTTAAGTATTTATCTTATTGAATTAATACCACTTAGTTTTAATTCTTATTGAATTAAAACCACTTACATATATATATCCACTTACATTACATGATTGGTTTTATAAATCTTTCATGTAATGTAGTTGATATTTTTTATAAAAAAAACTTTTTTATACCTTTTGGCTTTCCAGTGGAAGATACTCTATTTAAATAAATCCAATGTTAAGTAAGAGGTATTTAAAAAAATTATTATTATAAAAATCCACTCTTTTTCTCCTTGATATAAAAAAAGAGTGGTATAATATTTTGTATAAAAAAAATATTTTAAAAACTATATTATTATAATGCTGATTGAAATTAAACCACTTATATACTTAAATTGATTTTGTTTAAATGTTTGATTAAACAAATCAAATATGTAATATATTTACTAATTATTATATCAGTAGCCTTCTTGCTATCTCATAAAAAGATTTACAAGAACGAAAATGTGTTATCAAGAGTTAAAAGACAATGATGAAAATCTGTAGACAAGAGTTACAAGGACGAGACCGAGATTACTGATTTGTGGAATAAAGAGTTAAAAGAATGAGACCGAGACCGAGATTACTGATTTGTACTGTTCTTTTTCCTTTAACGTTTTTTTAAGTACTGTTGTTTTTCCTTTGAAAAATTTATTTCATTTTAAGTTTACACCACTTTATTAATTTTAATCCTTATTGAATTAAAACCACTTATTATATCAATTTCCTATGCATGATTGATGGAACAGATCTTTCGTGTGTTTTAATTGATATATATATATTTTAAAAGGAGCTGTTTTAAACAGTCCACACTCATACTTCCTGATAAGTAGGAGTGTTATGAAGAATTCTGTTATGAAAACTTAGAAGACCGAGATTGCTGATTTGTAATCAAAGATTATGCTGCTATGTAATTAAAGATTGTGCTGCTATGTAAACTTAGAATGATTGGAAACAATATTGGTTATTATAAAGATTGTAATATTTCGAAATTATATAATGTGTTGTCAGTTTTTACTTAATATTTCATTTATTTGTTTTTTTACCGAAATAATCTTATGCGTAAACTTTATTATATTTTAACTTTATTAACAAAATTGAATAAAAAAAATAAAATTGCGCCGCCTCTAATACACAGGCGTCCGCCTGTACCACACAGGCGCCCGCCTGTATGGTACAGGCGTCTGACGTTTTGAATTTTTTTTTCAAAATAACAGGCGGCCGACTGTACCACACAGGCGCCCGCCTGTAACACACAGGCGCCCGCCTGTAACACACACGCGCCTAAAATTTGAATTTAAAAAAAAAAAAAACAGGCGTCCGCCTGTATTATACAAGGCGTCCGCCTTTTCAAGGTTTATAAATAAAGACTCATATCCCATATCCGAATGTTAACTTAAACTTTTCTTTGCTTTTTATTAAAATCTTTTTAAATTTTTATTTTCCAAGTTTATGAATTAAGTGTTATAAGAAAAAATGTTAGAAAAAATTTGTTTTATAAAAGTATGTTTTCTTGATTATATATATCTTATTGAATTAACACCACTTAATTTTAATTCTTATTGAATTAAAACCACTTACATATATATATCCACATACATTACATGATTGGTTGTATAAATCTTTTATGTAATGTAGTTGATATTTATAAAAAAAAATACTTTTTTATACCTCTTGGCTTTCTAGTGGAAGATGCTGCGTTCAAACTCTTTCAACGCGAAATATGAGGTATTTAGAAGAAATCAATATTATAAAATCCACTCTTTTCCTCCCGGGAAACATAAAAAGAGTGTTATTTTATTTTAAGTAAAAAAATATTTTAAAAACTTTATTATCATAATTCTTATTGAATTAAAACCACTTATATACTTATATCGATTTACTTTACATGTTTGATATAAAAAATCATTCATATAATATAATTTATATAAGTTATATCGGCATTCTTCTTACTGCCTTATTGGAGTTGATGTTTATCTGCAACGGCAAACGTATTTTGGGGAAAACTATATTAAATAACCAACTTTTTCAATCACGAAGATAGTTGTTATGAAGAATTTTGTTATGAAAAGTTAGAAGACCGATATTGTTGATTTGTAAACAAAGATTGTGCTACAATGTAAACTTAGAAGACTTGGAAACAATATTGGTTATTACAAAGATTGTAATATTTCGAAATTATATATGTATATAATGTGTGATATTGCATTACTTTATCATAAAACATACGAAATTATTAAAATACAAAAATATAACATACTCATTAAAAGTCATTTAAATCATAACAATAATCTTTTTGAGTTGTTGACCCAACTACAAAATCACGAAAATTCTCTACATCTACAAATGTTGTCTGTGTTTCGTTTATTTTTTGTTTTGACGATGAACCCATTTGTGATGCCAGAGGTGTTTTACACTGATGACGCATATGTCCCTTGCGATGACATCTTGAGCATATTGTCGGAACAATTTCCTCACCACGAGAGGGAATTCGTTTATTTTCTCGAGGACGACCAGCTTGTCTTTTGTCCATGTGCGGTGTTTCTAATTTGTCATAATTTTCATCTATCTCCCATTCTGATTCATCTGGTACCGGCTGTATCGATTCTGCGTAAGTGGCAGCGTGTACCTCATTTGTAAACCAGTCCATTGCCCACTGATAACATTCTGTCTGCTTTAAGAATTTTGAAACACTAATCACATGACCACATGGTAAACCGGATAACTGCCATTTGCGACAAGTACATTTTTTATTGTAAAGATCGACAACGCATCGATGACGTCCGTCGTCTACATTGAACTGATACTCGTCTATGCCACGAACTGACCATGTCTTGCATTTCTGAATTCGTCTACATATTTTGTCTGTAGCCCATGCGGTCAGATAGTGTCTATTTTTCTCTACAAAAAGTTAAAATAATTTATCAATAAATATTATTAAACCAGGGAAAATAAATTAAAATTAACTTCAACGGTGTTTATTAGAACCTCCGAGTTGTCGTCGTTCAAAATACCATTTCTGAACCAATTCGACAAAAAAGTCGATTAACCGAGTGATTGGTAACTTTCGTGCGCTCCGGGACAACGCATTAATAGACTCGGCACTATTTGACGTCATGATATTAAATCGTTGCACCGGGCAATGTGATCGAGCCCATTTTGAAAAACCAGCTCGCGTGAGGATTTCTCGAATATTAGAACGGTTACTACAGAGTGCGTTAAAATTGATATCAAATTCCCCAACCGTATAAGCTTTACAAGTCGCCCACCACAAGTTTTCTTGTGCTTTACCCTTTAGACGTAGATTCATCATCAAATGTCGGCAACAAAGACCATGATAAGCCTGTGGATATACTGTTCTTATTGCTTGATCAATGGAAGCGGCTCGATCTGAAATAATTGCAAGATTTGAATGATCGTCAATGCCCTCCTTGAGTTTTGACAAAAACCACGTCCACGATTCCCCGGATTCTGTTTTCCCCACACCGAATGCAATAGGTAAAATTTGATTATTTCCATCCATACCAACAGCTAAAAACATGGTGCCTTTAAATGCACCCTTAAGATGTGCCCCGTCAATAATTATTATAGGACGCAAACAATGAACAAAACTGCGCACCTGTAAATAAGTATTAATAAATATATAATACAAGAATATAATATTTTTAATAATTCGTAACTTACCGCTGCACCAATAGCAACAAAAACCATTTCAAAACGGTTAAACTCGTCCCTCAAAATATGAGTTATTGTTCCTGGATTAGCTAATTGAAGATAATGACAATATGCAGGCAGTTTTGCAAATGATTCCTCAGTTGATCCAGCCAAAATTTGTTCGGCATAATGTTTCCCTCGCCATGCTTGATTGTATGATATGTTCACCTTAAATCTCTGATTTATATCTTTGACTATTTCTTTTCCACGGTACACACGTCCACAGTCAGTAAGTTGGTCCTTTATTATATGACCAAGAACTTTTTTGTTTGCGTTTCTAATGTTAGGATAAGTTTGCGTCCTTGAACATGTATGCTCATTGTTAAAATAAGTCACGTGAAATGCGCACGTGTCCTTATAACTAGAGGCTCTTAAAACCCAGTTACAATTTTCGAAATAACATACCACAACAAATCTTTTTTTTGATGATTTTTGAACTTTAAACTGAAAACATTCATTCAATGCCATGGTTGAAATTTCTAATTTTAAATCTTCTTTATCTTTAAAAACTTTATTTATTATTGCATGTGAAGATGAAGATGGTTTACAAAATTTTGAGTTAATAAGTTCTGCTTCTACTTCTGGTACGGATTCATCGTTAAAAACATTCTGATTTAAATCAAAACTGAATTGAGGTTTTTGATTAAAATCATTAAAACTGTCAAAACAATCACCAATATTTAAATCAGGAACTACAAATTTTTTTTTTGAGTTAGAACCATGTGATGAAATTTTTCTATCACGAACATGATCAGGTCTAACATCATTAACGACGTACATATAACATATTTCACTCTCATTTTTTTCCAGAATTTTAAAAAAAACAGAAATATCGTTATCATCACATATATCAACAGGATATATATATGTTGAAAATTTATACGATATTCGACTTATATCTCGAATATCAAAACGAACAGAAATTAACTCAAGCAGTTCTTGATAAGTAATTTTATAATGAAGACATACAGCACGTCGCAAACAATCAATAGGAAGATAATCATATATTCCATTTTTAAGCTCCCAATTTCCGCCAATACAGAAAATAACCGTAAATTCCATTTCAAATTTGTTTGCAAAAAAAAAAGTGAGCGTTTTAGGTAGGGACACTTTACGCATATATATACCCGTCTTTATGGTCGGACGCCTATAAAATAAAGATTCAAAAAAAAAAAAAAAAAAAAAAAAAAAAAAAACTTGTACGGGCGGACGCCTGTACTACACAGGCGGGCGCCTGTGTGTTACAGGCGGGCGCCTGTGTGTTACAGGCGGGCGCCTGTGGCACTTTTTCCGAAAAAAAAAAAGTTTGGACGCCCGTAACTAGGTTTGGGCGCCCGTGTGGTCGGTTCGGGCGCCTGTGTAGGTGGTCTGGGCGCCTGTGACTTGACCCGGGATTTTTTTTTTTTTTTTTTCTTTACGGTCGGACGCCCGTGACAGATGTGTCAGTGTGGGCCCGACGCCCGTGACAACTTTTTTTTTATACGGGCGTTCGTGGTTTTTAAGGGGCGTGGGCGCCTGTGTAGAAAACGTGGCGTTTTTTGATTGGATATTACACAGGCGCCCGCCCGTGTGTACACAGGCGTCGGCGCCTGTAAAGGCTATGGACATTTTGGCATTTGGAAAGTCAAATGGACATTTTGGAGAAATTTTTGGTCAAAGTGTCCATTTTGGTAATTTTCCCTAAATTTAATTGTATGGAACATGTTGCAACAATTTTGAGCATCTCAGTTTCAGACTACGAGTAGTTTAATATTTTTTAATTTTTATGTTATTTGTGTATTTTTCTTAATGAAGATTATGTTCTTATTACTTACATGTTTTTATATATATTTAAAGTTTATATTAATTTTAATATATAATTTAAATTTTATTTAAGAAAAAGTTTGAGTTAGCTTAGGATTAGACTCTGTGTAGTAGGGTATGAGTACTCAGACGACAGGGGTATCACTGCAAATTTGAATTTGTCGTATTGCAAATTTGAATTTATTATATGAAATAAAAACTACATATTTAAGATATTTGTTCTATTGCAAATTTGAATTTGAGTTTGAATTTGAATGTTGTACTTTTGTGATATTTGGTCTATTGCAAATTTCATGACATGATATTTAACTAATTTGAAATTCACCTAATTTTAAGCTCATTTAAGAAGTTGTCAAAATTGCACATCCAAAGTCTTTTGTTGAAACAGAGTTTTCAAAATGAGCATCATCAACTTAAATGTTAAAACCGTGACATGCTAACAAGGACTAGACAACTCCTATGTCACATCAATTCACCTTTAGCACAAAGTGTGAGTTGATTTTTATCAACTATGAACCATGAAACAAATGTTCAAGCAAATATAAGCCTAACTTCACAAAAAAAAATAATAAACAATTTCTAGGGCTTCGTTGTGAATTTAAAAGTTTATATAAAGTGCTTAGCATATAAGTAAATGAATTAAAATAAAGCATTCATATAAACACATATTAGCTTCATCTTATTCTTTTCTCATTATAATTATTAAAAACCCTCCGTGAAATGTACCTTTTGGTATTCATTGTTGTTTTGGCATTTGAATATTTTAATACCATGTTTTGATGTTTTATAAAGTTTAAAAATAGACGCATATGATTAAAAAAAGAATGGTGACATTCATATTATTTTTAGCATTTAGTACTAATTCTATTAAGTATTAAACTATTTGTGCCTATTTTGCTCTCATACAAAGAAAAACTTGCTGATCAAATTTTATATTTACAAAGCCTAAACCATAGTTAGAGTATCATCTTAAAAGTTTTCGATCTTCTGCTGAGAAATCTTTTAGAAAAATAATATTTGAGATTATATTTCAACTCCTTATTTCAAGGCGGATCACACAACTTTTATAGTTCAATTTTATATCACTAAAATTTTCATAAAAATCATAAAAACATACAAATATTAAAAATATTTAAAATAATAATAAAAAACTCATTCTCTTGGATGATTATTATGAAGTACAGATCCTCATTTACTTCTTTGAAATGTTTTTTCTTTTTCCTTGTGCGTCTAGAAACTGTACATTTGTACATTGAAAGATTTCTTCATTTTTCTCAAAAATATCTATATCATCATGGCAACTTTCGGATTTAAAAAAAAAAGAGAGAGAGAACGTACCAGTTCAAGTCTATCTTTATTCGGTCTTGGCTTGTTCACAAACCAAACTAATTTTGAGCAAACCTACTAGGACACATAGTCCCTTGTTGACATAGGTCAGTACAAAACCGAACCCATAATTAAAATATGCAATGTGATCTTTTAACCGACCTCTAAAACTTTTGAACATCGACATTCAAGAAATGTTAATGAACTAAGGTTGCCCGCCCGCGCGTTGTGGCGGGACTCTTTATTTAAGACGATAAAAATATTGTTTTAAAAATCAAAACTCAGATAACATAAACATGTCATTGTGTTGGAAAATTTTAACACAACTTTTTTTTTAATAATAGTAAAAAATAAAAATTGCCTAAAACCTACATTTCACAATAGCATAAGTACGATTATAATATTATTAGACTCATAACGTAAAAAATAATGTCAAAACAGTAAATAAAACACACTTAGTCGTAAATCTTTAAGAATTGCGAACCTAAACGTAAACGAATAAAAATTAGAATATAATTAATAATGTTATTATAATAATATAATAGTATTTATTATTATTATTATTATTATTATTATTATTATTATTATGATATAATTGTTAGTATATTATTATTAATATTAATATTATTATTATATTTTAACAATAATATTATTATTATTATTAAAATATTATTACTATTTTTTAATAATATTATATTATAATTATAATTTTATAATATTATTATTATTTTAATATTATATATTATTAATATTATATTTTTATTAATATTAAATTATTACTAATATAATATTATTATATTTTAATATTATAATATTATTAATATTATATCATTATTATTTTAAAATATTATATATTTATTACTATTTTATATTAATATTATATTATTATTATTATTAAAATAGTATTAATAATAATAATAATATATTTTATTATTATCATATTATAATAATAATATTATTATAATGTTATTATTATTATAATATTATTATTAAAATATTATTACTATTTTATATTAATATTATATTATAATTATAATTTTATAATAATATTATTATTATTATATTATATATTATTAATATTATATTATTATTAATATTATATCATTATTATTTTTAAAATATTATATATTATTAATATTATATTATTATTATTATTATTAAATTATTATTACTGTTCATAAATCTTGTAATTGTATATAGGTATAATGGTAAATAACTCTTTCATGGTAGAAATGTTAAGCTCGAGCTCGGATCATAAAAACCGTGGTAGAACAAGTTACTAGGTCCACGTCCACGTCCACGTCCACTTCCACCACTACTCTTTATCGTGGCACCTCAATGGCTACACCATAAGTAATTAAACATACAAGTTAAAAAGAAAATGTTAACTATTATATATTATTGTTGGTCATACCTACTGGTTGAACGATTTTTAGGGGAAAAAAAGCTGAAGAGACAGAACACATATAAATTTTTCCGACAAAATACTAACAAATCGAAAAACAGCGGATAAACAAACACTTAATAACAAGGAAAATCCAAAAGATACAACAAATTTATATTTCATTTAAGTTTTCCAAAAGAGTGGAATCGATCATTGCAAGTTGCAATTGACGAATTAAGTTTAGACAGGTGATTGACATATAATGTATCGTGTAAATGCATAAATATATATATATATTAAATATTTTTCAATTGGTTCCCTAGTACATTGTGAAACTAAGTCCAGGGTCACCAACCAAATTAAAATAAATATGTAACAAGAAAATGTTCAGAAACTAAATATGAAACACTGAAGCAAAACGACGTCATTTGGGAAGACTAGAAACAGGTTGAAGACCATGTTTCAAAGCAGCTTTCCAAACAACATCGATCCGGTCCACATCAAGAGCACCAACTTCATGGTGAGTCCATCCTTCCAAGCTATGTACAACACCTCCTGCATGACATGCGTGCACTATTCCTCTTCCCATTGTATACTACACTCCCATAAATAATATATATTAGTTTTAACCATGGTTGTATAAGTCGCTAAGAGCTAGTCAGGTGGCGAGGTACTGCCTAGGGATTAATCGACGCTAGGCGGATTGGAGTTTTTATATGTAATTTTACAAATATATATTATATACACACATCAATATCTGAATAATCATGAAGTTGATTCCTTTTTACCAAAAAAAAGTAAAAAAAAAAAAATCTGAATAGGCCGCCTATACACTGCCTAGCGCCTAGGCCAAAATCGACACAGTAGAGGGCCGCCTAGCGCCTAGGCCAAAATCGACACAGTAGAGGGCCGCCTAGCGCCTAGGCCGCCTTGGCCGATTTTTACAACAGTGATTTTAACTATAAATCATAACTCAATATTTTATTAGCTAAACGAGTTTAATTTATGAGAAATGCTGGACCGGTTCAACCGCTTTTGAGATCTGAGATAATTAAAAATTTGAGGTCTTTTTCTAAAAGCAATTCTATAAACGCTATCTTTTATCTAGGCTTTAAATGGACAATTATAAACTAAAATGTTTATAATTGACAGAGTTACAACAACCTTGTTACATAGATCTATTGCCATCCAATTGACTATCAATAAACCTTTATTATTTTTTTTATTTTGTTCTTGTGTTAATGTTGAAGGCAATCCAACAACATATATCTAGCTTTTTGGTTAATTAATTACATGATCTGACATTATCTTTTTAATCACTTGTTTCTTTTACTTTTTTTTTGTTTCATAAATCACTTCAAGCTCACATTTTATACCTACTATATATGAAAACTTTTTTAAAAATTAAAGGCTCAAGAATTTTAAAGGCCTTAAACGCTTTTTTGAACTGCTTGGCATATTGAGTTGGTCCTAGACAACTGAAAAGCTCGTGTTCTATCTTTAGAGGAGAAGAATATATTCATACCTCGCAAGATCCAAGTCCTTCAACGTCATTTGGAAGCTTCATGGCAGCAAGTTTGCCATAAGTGCAGTCCCTTCTAAATGCTAGGATGGGCGGCACCACAAACTGATGAAAATGAGTTCCTGGTGGCGCCCATCTTTGTTGTCGAGGTGTTATCCATTTTCCAACAACCCACGTCTATTAAACATTTTAAATATTTCATTACAATAAATATGTGATTCAATAACCATTTATGTTAATGAGTTCAACCATATAATACATATACCTCGCAATTTTTTGCTGCTTGGTACTTGGTGACTTGAACTAAATTCTTCTGGCAATCTGCTGGTGCTTCTTGTTGGATATTTTGAAATCTCTCGGTTGACAGAGTCAACATCTGCATTTTTAATAAATTTTATTAAAATATAGAATTAAATTTTAAAACAATTATATTGGTTTATGATTAACCATGATGGGTAGTTGGCACTTTAATTCATCCTGCTGTCACATATTAGGCAACCTTTTAAAATTGGTATTAAATACTATTAATGAGCATGCTCTATGTCACTTTCATTTGCAGTGCACGAATATAATGTGTATATATATGTAAACCCTAATAAGGCAAAAGTAAAATAATATTGATTTTAACGTTATTTTACTTATTTTATGAAAATAACTTTAAAAACGTTGGTATGATTAACTTCAAAGGATAACTTTAAGCCGGGATTCCTTCGGAGCAACTCTCTATTGCACTTCCCAACTGAAATAGGGATAAAGTTTGTCTCCATCCTTCCCAAATTCTACTAAATAGTGAGAATATACCAGATAAGTTTGTTTATTTGTTTGAGCATGCTCTAAGTCAATATTTATTCCAACAGCAGATTAAAGCTAAAGCTAAGGTAAAAGTGTCATACTTTCATTACAAAGTTACAAACCAATAATGTAAGCAAGACTTACAAGAACACGAACACCTCGTCGGCAAAGGTAAAGAGCGATTGCCCGTCCGAGCTTTGAAGTGGCTCCGGTGAGGAACACTTCTTTCACCGACTCGTGAATCTCGTTGAGGATAACCGCAGCAGTCAGTGTATTCCCATGGACTACTCGTACTTTCAAATTCGGATGCTTATTCACGAACAACGTTCCACCTCCGTTAAGTGCTTCGTTCTACATTTCGTGTATATAATCAATCAAAATTTAAACAAATGAGTTTAGAACTAATCTTTAGCTAAAAACAGACCAAAGTTAAGCCCTCAAGTGGACTAGCTAAGGGTCTTAAACAAACTAGAAGTACCATTGCTAAATTTGAACACTTTACAATTAATTCGTAACGATGCATTTTGAGGATACGTCATTTTCGTAAGGTATGAGTGGCAGTGTCGAACCTAGAAATATTTTTAATGAGAAGCAGAAAATTTTAAGATCGTTTGAGGTTGCATTTTATTTAAACGATGAAATTTGTAACATGCATTTTGAGGATACATCATTTTCATAAGGTATAATAATTTAAATTATTAGTCGGACATTTTTCAACTTGATTTTACAAGTCATAACTAATAGTCAGAAATTAAAAGAAGATGGAAGTAAATTACAAAATTTTAACGTTTATTTATCACCAAAAATTCTTTTTCAATGTTGACGGTTGTCCCATCAAGTAGGTATGCCACTTATGAGTGGATGAGAGGGAAGGATCACTCACCCCACAAAGACACATCATGTATCATTCAACCTCACATCTCAACTAATTTTTTTTTAACAGTCGTACTATCATATTTCTACTACTAAACTACACTTAATATTCCCCTCTTGTTTGGATTTGAACCCAAGATTTCCGTTTTAAGAAGCAATGCCTCTACATTGACGTTTCACAAATTTGTTTTTGTTTATCATAGCATGATAATCATTCTGAGTTGCTTCCAACAAACATATTTGATTGTACTCATCTACAATCAACAAGTCCAAATAACGTTGATGTTATATTAAGGTCGGGTACATAGCCTTGTAGCCCTATTAGCATTAGTGATTGTCCTCGCAACCTTCGCAAAAGGCATAAATAAACGATTTTATAAAAATACTAAAAAACTAGATTACTAAAATATATATATATATATATATATATATATGCTGATATGCATATTACATTCACACAAGATTAATACCTTATTTAAAGCAGCAAGGCTAATGACCTTGACACCCAATCTATCGGCCCTTAGAATCGCGTCCTCGATATGTTTGTTGATGCCTTTGCTAGCAAACGGCAAGAAATACTAAACAAGCAAAAGAAGGGCTAAATTAATTAATTAATAAATAAGTTTAGGCTTATTTTTAAAAAAATTAATTTGTGTAAAACCTGCCTGGAATCCAAAACGAGGAACGACCCATGTTTGGTGCAACCTGCCTCTTAAATTATAGAAAGATAGAAGAAATGTCTTTGATTTAAGCCACATCAGTAGCATCACCACAAATGCAAATGGCCATTGCATAATCATGAAAACTTTGGTACTATAAGGCATAGATGACAATGATCTGGTCACGAAGGGGACGTGCAATGCAGATGTTATATCCACCACATGTGCCAAGAATACGAAATCCGGCACCCTTTTCGACTTGCCTACGTATATGTAATTTATTATGTTACGCTAAAAAAATCAATAAACAATTTCTATTTTTCTTTTAATTTTATCTCATTATTCCAAAAGTTAAGATGTGATTCATCTTGTTTCTTTAAAACATAAAAAAAGAATCTGGACCACGCATTTAATTTCAATGTATTTTAATTAGTTGTCATTATTAAATCTCATCTTTTTAGTTTTTTTTGCCTCGAAAGTCAATCAGAATCATTATTATAAAGCAGAATATTTATTTATTATAAAAAAATTCTTAAATTTAAGTTACTGATTGATTTTTCCTTCAAATTAATTAGTTTTTTTTATCTTCTCTTGTTTAATGAATTTTGTACACGTGTAAAAGGAAAAACTTTTACACGAGTATAAATTTTATTCTATGTTTTTTTTTTAATTTCTCTCTAGAAAATAGCTTTTTTTTAGAAAAATAAGAAAAATATTTATGGGAACACCATGCAGTCTATAAAGTCTAGTTGTAAATATTTAGATTAAAACTTTACACCTACTACTTTTATCGCAAATTAAAAAACTGAACGAAAAATTAAACAAATACTTATAAACATACATATATATGTTCATTTAATATAGATTAATTTTGCAAAATATAGGATAATTTAATAAACACCGGGGTAAAGAACTAAATTTTACATTTAATAAGAAAAATAAGATAAAAACCACTCCTTACCGGCGTCTAAACTTATTTTCTTGTGCAAAACCCAAGAGTTTTTGTTCAAAGTGTTCCACATAGCATCGTAGAAGGGCATAAACAGGCAATAGTTGGTCTTCATCTCGCTGTGGTGTAGACTGTAGTATCTGCCAAAATACATAGACAAATAATAATAATAATAATAATAATAATAACAACAACAACAACAAAAATACTAATAATAATAATAATATAAACAAGGGTCTGGTTATTCATACAACCATCATTTTTAATAGGTTTGGCTTAATTACACACCCGCTTTTTAATTTAACACATCACCGATACTATATGCTTTGTATATGCCTGTACGAACCCTCTATGACACACACTAGTTTGGCAATAATTGGTTTCGTTCTTGTATACGTCTAATATAGAACATATACATTTTACAAAACAAATAATTAATGATGAGAAATATAACATTTAATGATAGGTGAATTTTTAACATTTGTGTATGAACAGTACAATAAAATGTTATGTACAATTGTACACGTAAACAAAATGCTGTCCAGCTTTGACCATTTAATACCTATGGCTCTGTTGCTGATCAATGTAATTGAAAATTTAAAGTACAACTACAATAAATATAATTATTATTACACAAATAATTATGCTGACAAAATAGACGAATTTGGTAATTGGTTAGACATGTGCCGGTAGATATGTTTTAGCAAAAGCAATCTGGGTTTAAATGAATTGCTTTTAAAAAAATATCATTTTAGTTCGAGTCTAAATGAGTTATAACAAAACAAATAGTTTCTTTGAATATTTTTTAATAATTTTCTCGTCAAATATATTATTGATTATTATTACCCGTTTAAATCTATGATAATCACATATTTTTTAAGTTACATATCTTGACCAGCATTATTTTAAAGTGTTACACATCTCAACCCATTATATGTTATAATTTATGAGCTTAACAAACTTAGAATTTATATAAAATTCAAGTTAACAGAAAATTACTTGTGTAATCTTCACATATATAATAGTCGTGCAAGTAAGCGCCTAAACGTGTTGTAATATTTAACTTATTATATTAAACAGACTAGCTCAACGGCTCAAACAATGCAAACAAGGGTCTCGGGCCTCTAAAATCTTATTTTAGTTTTGTAGAATTGTAAAAATTAACTTACGTTGGGGTGTAGAGAATAAACTTGAAGAGAGGAACATTGTCAAAAATCCAATGAGGCATGATCTCAACGTTTGAATGTCCAAAACATCGTAAGAAATCAACGACAAGAACATATCCATATATTACGCTTTTAGATCCATATCCAGACAAACAACAACCAACTATCGGTAGTCCAATTATCGCCGTAATAAATAACTCCTCCAATAATGTGGTGCTTCCAACTGTAATAATTAAACATCATTTTATTAATTAAGTAGATTAGTCACATGTCTCTTACATATGATTAATAAAAAAAATATAATAACTAGTTATAAATGAAAATTTAAACAATATAAAACGATTTTTTTTGTACAGAATATGATTCAAAATTCATATAATTTAATACATTAAATAATAAAATAATTATATTATTTCTAAACACTATTTTTTTTTAAATTATGGGCCTTTAAATATTTGTTTTAAAATACTGTTTTTGAAAATTATATATTAGAATATGTAGCAGATTAATAAAACATCTAAGATAGTCGATTGATTGACACGTACTCGAAATGAACCACATACATCAATCTTTACCAACTAATAGTTTTTAAACCACATGTCTATCATGAATTTTTGGGCACGTTGTCGTTTTATTATTATTATTATTTATTTATTATTATTTTTTTTTTTGTGTTGTGTATGGAATAGGGTCCAACCCACAAATGAGAATCATGTTTCAACATTTTACGAAAAGGATTTTGTAAATATGCAAATAGGATTTAAATAATTTAAACTTTTATCAGTTGGCCGCTATCGGTCTTAACTATGAAAATTCTTAATGACGATCCCTACTTTCGACCTAATTATCTGTGGTGGACCTTCGTTAAAAAAACTTAATGCTGTTAATTTTTTTCGAATTTCAGACGGATTTTTTAGGGCTTTTGATCAAAATGAGAAAACGAATTGAATGATGTATAGCTTACCTCGAAACGTTTCTCTAAATGATAAAACGAATTTTCAATCGGGTGTTTAAATTTTCAAGTGATCAAGGAAATCATCAATCAGAAACTTTGGAGCAACGCTTCGAGGTAAATTACACATCATTCGACTCGTATTCTTATTTTGATCAAAGCCCTAAACAATCCGTTTGAAATTCGAAAAAAAGTTAACGGCGTTAAGTTTTTTTTTTAACTGAAATCCACCAGAGGTAAATATGTCGAAAGTAGGGACCGTTATTTGAAATTTTTAAAGTTAAAACCAATAGAAGCCAATTTCTAAAACTTTAGATTATTAAAATTAAATATGCCACTTCATCTTACATCTTTTATTACAGAGGTGTGTCATGTGGAGGACTATTGACATAATAATTAACTTGGAGCCCCTCAAGTTTGTCAAGTTATAAATGCGGAAGAAAATATGTTAAACTGTCAAGGATCATAACACAGCTAAGAGCCGTTCAATAAGACTTTTAATAATTTTTTTTTTTTATAAAAGATTAAAAAAATTATTAATAATTATTAAAAAAAATAATAATAATTGAAGGGGGACATAAGTTTTGTTGTATGCTTAATATGTGACCACTGCAATTGATCATCATAAATGAAGGAAGATGGGGATATGAATGACATTACCTGTGACCGGTTGAGGCACAGCTGATGAATGGTGGAAAGAATGGTAAGGGGCAAAAAGGTAATTTCCATGCAAGAATCTATGCACCCAATAGTAAATTGGCTCTGAGACAAACACATGTATCACAACAATGGCAAGAACCCCTCTGGTTTCCCAGACTGGCATGCTGGCAAATTTATGAGGGAACATGTAAACAGATAGTGAAGCTATTAAAGCTTGCAAAATTACGAAATTGTCCCTGAAAATAAAATTTCATCAAAACCATTAACAAAATTTGATTAAGAGTAAATTACCCAAATGGTCATTGTGGTTTGATAGTGTTTCACTTTTGATCCCTAAGTTTCAAAAATTACATATATAGTTTCAAACTTTAAACATTTGTAACACATATAATCATTATGTGAGGATAGTTTGGTCAATTATGTGAGAATAATAGTACAATACAGTGACATAAGGACTGTATGTGTTACAAATTTCTAAAGTTTGGAACCATATGAGTAATTTATGAAACCTAGAAACCAATAGTGAAATACTAGCAAATCACAAGAACCATATCAGCAATTTACTCTTTGATTTGAATATAACCAAAGCTTACCAATCCCATTCTTTGTCTATTTGATCAAAGTCAACACCTTTCGGGATAATTCGACGATTTCGAGTGAGGAAAAGCATATTGCAAATATTAGTATACCATGTGTATAGATGAAATCTAATCACGGTTATCATGAGAAGATCGAAACACCAGTTGCTTGTTAGATCATGGTCCGTTTGTGCAACGGTTTGAGCAGCTTTTACAACCAGCGGTCCTAGCAGTATGTACTACAGTTTGACAAAAATGTATGAGTTAACAATGTCATATGAATGTAATTTTGTTTTGTGGATGTAAAATGATTGTAGTTACCTTGTATATACCAAGATTTTCCCAAGGCCACGCGGATAAAGGAGCCATTATAACTAGCCGAATGACAAGCCAAACCCGAACCGATAAAAAATGGGATCAATCCCGTGCCGAGTTTTGAAACTAGAGACGTTTTATAGCAAAAAGGGTGTGTGCATATGTACAAGATAAAAATGCAAGACACCAAAGAAGTTGAGAGAAAGAGAGAGGGGGGGGGGGGTGGTTTTTTGTTTTGTTTTGTGGGCAAAGTAAAGTGAAAAGGAGGTTTATATAGAGAATAAAAAACTGAACCATGGCCTGGATGAAAGCGTCTAATGGACACGAAAAGGTACCATTATACCTTGGAGTGGTTCAAAATACAGTTAGGAAGTGGTGTGAACCATAAAGGCTATGCCACTAGGGTGTAAAAGAGTAGCTTAAAGCTGCATATGAGTGATTTTTTAGTTGATGACTCGGTTTGGGTTTATTATTAATTTTTTAATTATTGAATTATTATTATTATTATTATTATTATTATTATTATTATTATTATTATTATTATTATTATTATTATTATTATTATTATTATTATTATTATTATTATTATTGTTATCGTTGTTGTTTTAAATATTTTTAATATTATAATTTCAATATAACATAATACATATATGATTAGTTAACTTATTTACATGGTTTTATGTAAAATGTTATTTTTGTTCGTGTGATTTTTTCACTTTTAACATTTCAGACTAAAATTTTAAAATTTACTATTTTGGTTCTTATGTTTTCTATTAATTGTCATTTTGATTTCCATTATATTGTCATTTTGGTCTAATGTATTTAAACTTTTAAACTAAAATAACAAAAGTAAGCCAATCATATGGACGAAAATGACAATTTACTCTTAAATAAAAGTTTGCTTAACCAAGGGCTTCTAGCCTAATGGTTACATCCTTGACTTTCCTATGGGAGGTCTTGGCTTCGAATCCGGGCTGAGGCATATTTGCTGAAGCAAGGTCAGGGGGTTTACCCAGTTGTGGGGTTCCTCCTGGGGTGGGCTCGGGCATACGCCCAGAACGTCAAATCCGAGGGTACGGTTGAAATCCCGTCTTGAGTGTCGTTGTACCAAGCCGTTCAAAAAAGAAAAAAAGTTTTCTTAGAATCCTAAGCCTTCTAGAGCTTGGCTTTTAGATTAAGTTCGAGCTCTTTTATTAAATGAGACTCAAACTAAGATTTAGCTAAGACCTGAGCATGTTTAACCAATGTTTTATAAACATGTATTTTAGGTGCACCGGATTTGGCTCACTGATAGTTCAACCGGTTGAACCGTGTTGTACCGGATTGTTCAACCAGACACACTAGTTAACCATGAAATTTCATAAAAATACAACCTATACTCAAATAAGTTTTCAAAAAGTATCCAAATTCATCTAAAAACAATTCAAAACGTACTCAAATTCATTCAAAACAATATAAAAAGTACTCAAATTCTAATATAATTTTTTTAAAATAAAAGTGCATAATAGGATTATGACATTAGCGTTTTATATGCATCACGTTCACGATCGCTTAAAAGCCTAAATTCACTGTCTTGTATTTTTGAAACCGGGAATACCGGTTTTACCGGTATAACCGGATTAAACCGCCGGCACAGTCGATCGAAAGAACCCGCATAATATCGAAGGGCTTCGTACCGGATGGGTTAGCGGGGGCCGGTTGAATCGGTTCAAACTGCTTTTTAAAACATTGCGTTTAATCTTTAAGTCGATTCGTGACTTGCGAGCCGGTTCATACCTTCACAATTCTAGAATTTGATAATTGTTAGGTTACATAAATGGTTTAATTATTATGACGAGTTACAAGATGTAATCAAAATGAGAAAAAAAATGTCTGAAACATCAATATTATAATATACACAATTATCTTGGGTTAAATTAATATCAAGTTAAGTTTAACGCTGATGTTATATTAATAGGAGTTTTATCTACTAAGAGGATATTTGCGCATAAGAAGAGTAAGAACCAATAAAAGTTTGACATGTGTCATACGAAAAATAATAAAAACAAAAAACCAGTACAAAAAACAAAATTTAGTACAAAAACATCATTGCATGGGTTATATACCATAACTTACCATTCTAAAAGGCAAGCCTATGCCAATGTGGGACTAGCCCACTTGGTAGAGGCTTTGCCTCTTAGATTGGGAGGTTATGGGTTCTAACCCATGCAATGGTGTAATTATTGTGGAGTAGTATAGGAGGAGATAACCTTTGCCGTTCAAAAAAATGCAAACCTCTACCAAGTAGGCTAGTCCCATATTGGCAATTATTACAATTAATAATAAAATTCCTTTATGTAAAAAATCAGTTGCCTCTTTAATAAAATTTCAAAATCTTTTTTATTTAATATTATTTTACAATTTACTATATTTTTTAAACTATCATTAAACTTCAAATTAAAATAATACTTCACCAATTAATTATTTAAACATTTTGTTAGTGTTTGTGTGTTGTATTCCTTGTGTTCGATTGTTTAGTTTTAGTTAGATTATAAGTTGGTTTCAACATCACGAAAATAATTTCAGCTGAAATTCGTTTGATGATCTTATCACAAGTCGTCTCACAGACTTGACTTTTAGTTTGAACCTTCATGCGCCCGCGGAATCGCGGATATACATATATCCAGCAAAGTTAGCCTACCAGTTAAGCCTTGATAGTTTCTCTTTGAAAATCAGGGCTCAAATCTTCCTGGTGCACTTAATGGATCTAAACTTATTGGGGGCAATGGTTTACGTATTCCACGAGTTTCCCGCGCATCAGGGGGTACGGTCTCTTTGTCAAAGATCGATAAATCGATCTTAGTTACCAACCGTTAGTATAACTGAATGTAGCATGATGGGACCTTCTGTTGTTCAAATATATGTGTAGTGTGTGTGTGTTTAGTGTGTGTATGTATAAAATGTTTTACATACAAACCATGTGCGTTGATTAATGCAATGAGTGGCTAAAATTGTTTACACACCAAATAATAATTACTATAATACTAAATGTTTATAGTAAGGTCATTTAGTAACTTGTGAGATTTTAATGTGAGCAACGACTTCACACGTTCCAAAATACCCAAAAATAAGTTCTTAGGATATGCTTGTTGTGTTGAACTTTTCCCCCAACAGTTCCACTAATTTTGTAATTAAAATAATTTTTATATATTTTTTTATTTTTAGATAAAATTATATTATAATATCTAACATTTTTAACTCTATATATAGCATCACTACAATTTATTTTTTTATAAAGAGTATTTTTTAAAAAGCTTACACCTATGTGTGATATAACTACTAATATTATAAAAATTGCACTATGCTATTATGGTGTTTAACAGAAATTAAATATCTATTAAAGAATCCGCATTATTAAAAGATCTATTTCAAGCGAGTTTTCATCATCTCATTTTATATGCTTTTCTTAAAGGAAAAACATCCTCGTAATTTGTTTTTTTTCTAATATAACTTTGTAACTTACTATATTTTTGACACAAGCTAATCAATCATTTATGCATTATATATGTGTTGTTTATAGATCATTACAACAATAAAATGGTTTAGCGACGACAGTTCGTCGCAAGACGTTCGTCTTTATTGCTTCGTCGCAATACTAGTCGTGGGTGTGGCTTTGAGAATTGAAGTATTCATGACTAGAGGCTTCTAGCAAATTCAAATACGTAAAATTTGTATAAATAACGAGTAACGACTAATGTTATAAGAATAGATTATAAACATAACAAAACCAGAAAATCTTAATACACATATCATACAGTTAATTTATAATTCGTGAAGCTCTCCTATCATTCTTTATAGAAAATTGGTTGATCAACTTTTCACAGTTTATGCTCTCTAAGCTTTTGTTTCAATAGACATCATGGTCAATCCACTAAGTCTTTCTTGAGACATTACTGAACGAAAGCAAGTATTCAATACCTTTAGCGTAGAAATACTCCTTTCCGCAAATACAATCGTGCAACTGTTTAAGATGCATAATTTCGGAATTCCTCTTTTTAAGCAGTGATACATTTTATTTTATGTTTAGGAGTTATCACAAATACACCAAAACACTGAATTGAGGGATTTTGGCGGAATACGGTTCTAAATTTGTGACATAACATGATATTAAGTTCTCATTGTCGTTTTACATTATTAACCCCTAAATAGGAACTAATACAATTATTGATAGTACTATTTTAGTTGATATATCTAACTTTTTTATGTAAATGATATCTATGACATTTGAAATTGATTATTATAGACATGACAAGACAGAGAGAAGCCAATATGTTTGATTGTAAACTCATACATATACATATGTATTATGTACTACATATGTTTTGCTCAAATATATAAATATCCATATTTTGACTTTATATTTTTGTTTCACTAAACCAATGAACTCATAAACTTTATAATCAACTAATAACCATGTACTTATTGTAACAAATGGGGATGTGGACAATATTCATGTTAAGGATTTTGGAAGACCTTTTGAACCTTTTGGTTATCTTATTTTGTTAGACGTTTTATAATTTGACAGATTATTATTTATGTATAATTTACTTGGCATGTCAGATATTGTGTTATTCTTTAATATTTTTATTTTGAATGATTAATTATTTGGTGATCATTTTGTCGGTCACATTCCCATATATTTCTATTTTGGTGGGAGTGTTACACTACACTTGCTTATTTTGTTTGAAATTGAAGCAAATATATTATTCCATTCAATTGAATATTAGAAACCTTATAGAAACATGATATAACTAATTCTACAAATACTGATCAAAATCTGTGAATTATCGCAGATAATACAGACTTGAATTACAAGCATAAGAAAATTATCTTAATTTTGAGTATTCCATGAAATTTGTATTCGTTTTTGATTATTGACGGAGCTTTGAAAAAAAACTCCTAGTGGACCAAAAGTCACGGACTCGAAACTTTTAAAATATGTTTGGTTTAAAAAATTTTTGAGGGGGGGGGGCGAAATCAGTATTTTAAAAAAAATTTGTTTTACGGTCCGAAAATTAACACTACTGACGAAAAAAAGATGGGGCGGTCGCCCCCTGGTCTGAGCAATCCTTCGTCCTTGTATATTCGGATCGGGTCAAATATTTAAAAACATTAAAAATCAAATTTACTTGCACTCAAAAAGATTAAATATGTTTTTAACAAACATGACATAAAATGATAAAAGGTTTTAATATGAATAAGTGAGTATCCAGAAGAAGAATTACAACCTAGACCGATGATGAAAACAATTAGGCAAAACCGCAAGCATCCAAGTTTCCAATTTCTTGTTTTCTTTTCCTTTTTTTTTTAAATTAGAATGTTATACATTATTCCTTACAACTTAAACATTTTTATAAATTAAGTTTTATCGTTCCACTAGTATATTTATTTGAATATTTTAAATAAGTTTAAATCATAAACTGTTAAATGTATTGTTAAAAGACTAGCTCAACTTTAGTATTTAAAAAAAAAACCAAGGGGGCTAAGGATATTTTAGAAGAAAAATGGAGGAGATCCAGATTCAATACATATAAAGTTTTCTAACGAAATACTATTAAGTCTATCCTTGTGAGCGGAAAAAAGGGGTGCCCCGCCCCCCTAAAAAGCTCCGTCCTTGTCTTTGACAATGGTGATTTATAGTGACGAGAGAGAGGGTGACGAGAGAGAGGGACAAGAGAAAGGATCTTTGTAAGGGTTGTTTGGTAGTTTTTTAATGAACATTATGAGGGTATCTATTAATTGTTCATAACCTCATAATGTAACAACCCATTTTGGGGAAATTATTATAAGTAAAATGTAATTGGAGTATAAATTATGTTTTATTTTAATTTGATGGGTGTTTTATTAATATTTGTTAATTATAACCAATTGGTGGGTGTTTTAAGAGTGTTTGTTTATTTTAACAATATGTTGGGTGTTTACTAACTTAACTTAGTTAGTTATAACTAGTTAGTTTTAACTAGTAATAGAGGGACCAAAACTGCCAATAGCTGAAACTTGTAAATGGTGGGTTAAGTTGTTGACTTGGTCAAATCTGGTCATAAGACCATCTCTTTGCTGAAAAACGTGAACAAGGAAAGGGGAGGAGGAGGAAACTCAAGAACTTCAAAATTTGATCAAATTGGAGGTTGAATGTTGATTTGATCTTGAATGCAAGTTGAAATTGGAGTTCTCCTTGTGTCAAGGTATATCTAGGTATGAAATTTTGGGGGTTTTGATGGGATTTTCGTGGGTCACCATGGGGGGTGTGGGTTTGACGGGTAAAACTCTCAAATTTGGTGTTTTGAGAGTGTCAAATGTTGTTAATGATGTTGATAATGATGTAGGAACAACTTTTAATTGTTTTCTTTCATGATTTACATGTTATGAAAATGAGGGAATTGGGGTTTTCATGAAGTTGATGAACATGGGGTGTAAAGTAGTGTTTAAAGGTTTGTATTTGATGATTATCACTAAGTTGCTGTAGTTTGTTGTGATAATGATGAAATTGTTCATTTTTAAACATAATAATGGAGTTACATAGATGTGTTAATGATGAATGATCATTAGCACATGAACTTGTGCATACATGGTGTTTGATGAAATGCCAAGTAGAGCATTTAACTTAAAATTTGTTTAAAACCAATGGTGAGATGTAGTATGTGGGTGTATAACATCAAAAAGGGTGAATTGTTATGGTTAAGGGTCATTTGGAAGCAAATTAGATTGAAAATGGTGACATTGGGGTGAATGGGTGTATTTTGACTAGTTGTAGTCAAACTTTATATTAAACCTATTAGTTGTGATAATAGGAATTGATAGTGAAGGTGTGGGGGAAACCAAACGACCCGGAAAGGAAATTGTGATAGAGGATAACTCATTGGAATAAGGTAAGTCACCCAATCTTCTATTTTGTTGTGTGTAATGGTGTTATGCATGAATGAATATGTTGTGGAAGATTGACTTTATGGTGAATTGATGATATTGGTGCTTGTTGATAGACAATAATAAGCAATAGATGATATATGTTGCTTGATTGTTGTTGGTATGGTGTCTTGATGCTAGTTCATGATTGATTTGGTGTTAATTTGTTTGTGTGTTGAATGATTTGAATTAATTCACAAGGTGTGTGAATTGTAAATGAAATCAATTCAAATTGGTGTTTTGAATCACAAGTGGTGTGATCATGACATTGAATTATTCACATGGTGTGTGAATGTTCTTTGTTGGGTGTAATCAAGTTAGTAAAACACAAGTGGTGTGGTTTACTTAACTTGAGAAATCTTGTGGAATAAGATTTCAATGGAGTTTTGGGTGCAAACGACCCGTTAGTAAATCGTTTGATATTATGGCCATGATGGTTATAATTTGGTGAATTAAGGTGTTTAATATGATTATATGGTGTTAAATAATGTTTATGGGGGTATTGGAATGGTCGTATTTGAGCGGAATGGGTCAAGATGGCATAAAACAGGAAAAATGGCCGTGCAGGTGTGCCCCGGCGTATCATACGCCAGGGGGGGCGTATGATACGCCAGCCTCAGCTTCAGCTCCCAAATTTTTCTGTGATACGCCTCCAAATACGCCAACCAATACGTCAGGGGCTGAATTTGACCAAAATTGACTTTTTGGGTCATGTAAGCTCGGGTGGACGGGCATGGTGATCTTACTTAGTTCTAATGAACTAATGGTGACTTAATTATGGTGTTTTCAGGTGAACGGAAGGGTTGAACGCGGTTGTGATCGGATTGCTACGCAATGTAACACCCAAACTTTACACACGATTACACGTGTCCCATTTTTAGGTCCCAAATTAAACTTTATCAAAAATCATGTTCGGAAGCGTGAAATTTCATTTTCACAAGTTAAACACACTTAATTTCAATCATTTACATTTATGATTAATAAAAACTGATGTGTTTAAGTTTAATACTACCACATACTTTACATAACGTTTGGTTCTGCTTCACAACGTGCCCGATCTGATCGCCCAATGCATATCTATCTTGACCTGTAACATCACATATAAGGTCACAATTAGTTCATATGAACTAAGTAAGTAACCCCTCCCAAAATTCCCAAAAACTTATTTAAGCCCATCCACATACATATCATATGGATGTTAATCATTTTTAGATAATAATATATATCATATTCAAACATCAACTTGCACCCAACACATATGGTGCATTTATTTCCCTTAGTGGGACATTTTCACAATATGAATATATTATCTAATTCAACTCTACCACCAACACCTCTGGCTAAATTTAAAACACCAAATATACATATATTTTATTGGCTTAACCAATTATCCACACATCTGTGGTTTCAACAATTTAACTTTCGGATTAACCGGTTATCCACACATTTGTGGTATCATACATATATTAAGTCTTAAGATGTTCACCAACCGGTACTTCCATCTAAGACAATTGACAGCACCTCTGTCTATCCACCATTGTGGAGTCATATTTAGTTAGTCTTAAGATGTTCACCAACCGGTACTTCCATCTAAGACAATTGACAGCACCTCTGTCTATCCACCATTGTGGAGTCATATTTATTTAGTCTTAAGATGTTCACCAACCGGTACCTCCATCTAAGACAATTGACAGCACCTCTGTCTATCCACCATTGTGGAGTCATATTTATTTAGTCTTAAGATGTTCACCAACCGGTACTTCCATCTAAGACAATTGACAGCACCTCTGTCTATCCACCATTGTGGAGACATATTTATTTAGTCTTAAGATGTTCACCAACCGGTACCTCCATCTAAAACAATTGACAGCACCTCTGTCTATCCACCATTGTGGAGTCATATTTATTTAGTCTTAAGATGTTCACCAACCGGTACTTCCATCTAAGACAATTGACAGCACCTCTGTCTATCCACCATTGTGGAGTCATATTTATTTAGTCTAAGATGTTCACCCACCGGTACTTCCATCTAGACAATTGCCAGCACCTCTGGCTATCCACCATTGTGGAGTCATAACAACAAAATGTAAAAATACATTTTTCATAATTAAAAGTCAAGCTGAGTCATTTCTATTCGAATTGACTCTCACAATGTAATAATGTTATATTACCAATCATCAACTATTAATCACAATAGTTTAATCAAAGTTACACTATGGTGTCCACAATCATGTACTTCCACCATAGCTATTTGTCAGCACCTCTGACTAATCACACATTTGTGATATCATAGTCAAACACCGGCTCATCCGGCTATTCTTATGCAATCTATGTTGCATAATTTATTCAATCGTGACATAAACACATTGGAACTTAACATTTATACATTAGAGTCTATTAACTCAATTAGTTCCAATCTAGTTATGCCCATTCATTCAAATCAACCAATATATATACATCAAAATCAAGTAGACTCTTTCTACTACTTATATGTAATGTTACAGTAAGTTGGGTAACTTACCTGGTTCAAGCGGTTGTTCACTTCCTACAACCTCTTTTCCACTTCTGTGGCTTATCCCTTGACTTTCACCGTCAATACCTAGTTGCATATTCACACATATACAACTATACTCAATACATATAACACATATAATCAAGTTTAACGCACTTGACTGATTTGACTTCCTCAAAGTCAATTTATCAAATAATTGACTCTATTTTACTATATTTAGTAAGTTTTAGTCAATTAATCATATCCCATGCCTTCCTTGGCATTTCATCGAATAATTGATGTTTATTATATTAATTACGATCTTTAATCATTTTTATTATTCAATATTTATTTTAAGATCATAACTATTAATAATGTTAACATCAATTCATCATAATCATCGTTTAATCTATGGATCATAATCCATATTTCATTTAAAACCATAATCTACCCATTCCTACTGGTTATCACACCATGATATGGGTTTCATAACAACCGGACATTATCCCGGCTTCAAAACGAAGATTAAACCTTCAAAACAACAAGTTCTTCGTTTCTAACAATCCCTAGTTATTAACTAGGCAATAATCAATACCCATAATCATACTAATACATTTAAACTAGATTTAATCCACAAAATATTGAACCAGTAGGATAAAACTAACCGTTACCTGATCTGACGGATTTCTACGGTTAAAACAACGATCGGGACTTGAAAACACGATCCTATGCGCGATCTGGATGATTAGAAGCCTTCAAAATGAAGGTTTTAGGCTTAGAAATGTTGGTTTGTTCGTCTGGAGCCAGAACAGGTCGAAAGAGATAAGAAAATCTCTTAAAAAATGCGATCTGATCGTTTTAAAAAGTTTTTGCCGACATAGTACATGGGGCGTATCGCCCCAACTGGGTGCGTCCCGCCAGGCGTACCGCCCCACGTCACCAGCGTCATCATTTTTGATTTTTAACTTCGTTTCGCGATTCCGGGAGCATACGAACTCCGTTTTGCGCACGGTTTTCGCCCACGTTCATCATTTTTCACATACTATCAATCCCCAATAACAAAAGTTACTAAATCCTCGTGGATTTCAAGCACGACCAAATGTGCTCTTGCCATTAATGACGTAATTCTTACATATTTTCAAATCACAACAACCACAACCGTTTGATTAACAATTATTCACAATACATTCATTATTAAAAACCGGTTGTTACAAATCTCCCCTCCTTACAAAGGTTTCGTCCCCGAAACCGATTAAACCTCAAAAAGGAAAGGATAATACTTTCTCATTTCATTTTCTGACTTCCACGTAACTTCAGAACCGGTTCTATTTTTCCACTGAACCATCACCTGGCTCAATGATTTATTTCAAAGTTGCTTAACTTTTCGGTCAAGTATTGCCACTGGCTTTTCCACATAATTCAACTTGTCATCAATTTCTATATCTTCCAGTGGTACGTATGCAGATTCATCTGCTAAACATTTTCGTAAGTAAGAAACATGGAATGTATTATGAATTCCACTTAACTCCTCTGGTAGCTCTAGGCGATAAGCAACCTCACCAATACGAGCTATAATTTTAAATGGTCCAATAAAACGTGGACTTAGCTTTCCTCGCTTACGAAAACGTATAACACCTTTCCAAGGTGAGACTTTCAACAACACAAAATCTCCCACCTGGAATTCAATGGGCCTTCTACGCTTATCAGCGTATGATTTCTGACGGTCTTGAGCCGCCTTCAGATGGGCACGGATCTGATCTATCCGTTCATTGGTAGCTTTAACAACATTTTTGTGTGCGAGTTCACGCTGCCCAACTTCTTCCCAACAAACAGGAGTTCGGCATTTTCTCCCATATAGCATCTCATATGGAAGCATTCCAATACTGGAATGATAACTATTATTATACGAGAACTCTGCTAAAGGTAGGTAATCATTCCAACTATCTCCAAAATCAATTATGCACGCTCGTAACATACCTCCAGTATTTGAATAGTCCCTTCACCTGACCATCAATCTGAGAATGATACGCCGTGCTTATCCACGATCCTAATTCTTCCTGAAAATTTCTCCAGAAATGAGAAGTAAATCGAGTATCCCGATCAGAGATAATGGTTACAGGCACACCATGACGAGACACAATTTCTCGTACATATTTTTCAATTATAATTGAACATTTATCTTTAAATAACATGATCATTATACATGATTCTACATAATCAATCCACAATTGATTATTTGATTTGATTTTCCTCCTCCAAGCCATATCATACACTCAAGTGTATTTCTACATACAATAAATATCCTATTTCTTTACAAATAGGCTTAACTTTGACTTTTTAAAGTCAAATATCATGTATAATGTATTTAACACACAACAACAACCGAATGACTTAACATTCGCGTTATTCGTCTGCCTAGATAGACATTCTCATCTATCATTCATGTACAACCCTTATCACTTAACACAGCACCTATGTGCACACAAAACTCCATCTGTGCATCAGATTTCCCAAAAGTCAACTTCACAATTTGACTCTTGAAATTTGATGTCTACATTCTTATAGATCATCTTTTGTTCACACACCTTGTGAAATCTAAGCCTGCACATTACCAATTTAATGTCTACACATTTGTAGATCACCAAATCCACAATATGATGGTTGTTTACACTCTTGTAAATCAACTCAATCATTATCATTAGTTGAATGTTCACATACCCTGTAAATCATTCAACTACAATAACCACACTAACCATACCCATTTACCTCAACTTCAATTAAAACAACAATTCACATATATGTTACATGCACATACAATTGTAGTGTGGACTCACCCAATCCTACAACTACAAAACAATCAAATGGGTAATTTACACACCGTTTGAACACATTCACAACACTTGTGATTCATTATCACAAGTTTAAACTCAATGGTCACAGGTGACTTACTATCATGTACATGTACATGGTTTACCCCCAATGCCACAAAATGTGGACTTACATGACAAATATTAATGCCACGCACCAGTGGTCTTACATCAGTTTCACATAAATGTGAAGCGTCACCCATTATCTGTGTCAGTTATTCTAAACCTACAACGACACTTTTATTAATTATGCCATTGATCGTTACATTAATCAATTTCAACAAAACTCAGGTTGTTACATTCAATATTTTATTCAATAATCCCAAATACCACCCCATGTGGTTTCATATTCATATACTTCCACACAATGTGGATTATCATCATTTTATAGTGTCAACTATAAATTATCATTTAGTAACACTTTTCAAGCTAAGCATTTAGCACATAACATTCATCTAATACTACAAGACATTTGTCAAATAGTTAAATACCATCACCATGTGATTTTATAATTTCAACTTTTCATGACACATATGGTCAATTTACCATTCAATTCATCATAATTACTACAGGTCAATTTCAAGTAGTTTCAACAAACATAATCACATAACACATAAGCACCAATATGTCTTATGGTTGCATATTAGTGAGTAAGTAATTCACCTATTCGCATTAACCATAACTTTGACTTTTAAAAGTCAACATCGTTCAACACATACTCACATATTAACCAAATCCACACGCATGTGGAATTTTTCCAATGCCTCACTAAGGAGGAATTACATGACAACTCAATGTCATTCCAAGATGGTTTTACACATCTAACACAAGGCCACTCACAAGTAGTCTTACCAACAAATTCAACGCCATTCACAAGTGGTCTTATATGATAAATCCAATGCCATTCACCAATGGTCTTACATGTTAAATTCAATGCCACCCACCAGTGGTCTTACATGTTAAATCCAATGCCACCCACCAGTGGTCTTATATGTCAAATTCAATTCAATGTGTCAATTACTATCAACATGTAATGACACTATCATAATTTATGAAATCATATCATAACATTCACCATACGTATACACATTGTATACTTACAACTCTATTTATCCCGCATATAATTATATGCACATTATATAAATTATTAACATGTTTAAATCATTACATCACAAACTTAAACATGTATGAACACATAAACACAATTATGTGTCTTTTTCCCCATCCTGCCTTAAGCGATCAAATTATACATTTTTAATTCTTGTATACACACCAAAACATTTTCCATGTTCAAATGGATTAATTTCCCCAACACATCAAGTGTTATAGCCTACATTCATGTAGGTCTTTTCACATTAATTTTCAAATTCATTTCTCTTGAATTGGTAACACTATTACCCACAAGTAATAGATACATTAAGCTCATAACACCTTACCTAATTTCAATAGCCTAAGTATGAATTGATTCCCATAAGAGCTTGTTCATATCATGTTTGCACTAGTAAGTTGGCCAGACGTACTAGTTCATTCATTATATGCCCAATTCCTTACTTCCTTCATTACATACTCAAGACATTGATTTCGGTTTCCAACAATCACATAATCACACTTAACATGTAATGATTCACATTACATTTAACAATTATATTACAGGACATAGATATGCTAACCTCATACATTCGGCATCATGATCAGGTCTTCGAATCAAACGTTATGTTTTCATATCAAGAGCATAAAAGTTTGAGATCAAGTGTTCATGACGCACTTGATTCACTCAAACCATTGCTCTGATACCAACTCTGTAACACCCAAACTTTACACACGATTACACGTGTCCCATTTTTAGGTCCCAAATTAAACTTTATCAAAAATCATGTTCGGAAGCGTGAAATTTCATTTTCACAAGTTAAACACACTTAATTTCAATCATTTACATTTATGATTAATAAAAACTGATGTGTTTAAGTTTAATACTACCACATACTTTACATAACGTTTGGTTCTGCTTCACAACGTGCCCGATCTGATCGCCCAATGCATATCTATCTTGACCTGTAACATCACATATAAGGTCACAATTAGTTCATATGAACTAAGTAAGTAACCCCTCCCAAAATTCCCAAAAACTTATTTAAGCCCATCCACATACATATCATATGGATGTTAATCATTTTTAGATAATAATATATATCATATTCAAACATCAACTTGCACCCAACACATATGGTGCATTTATTTCCCTTAGTGGGACATTTTCACAATATGAATATATTATCTAATTCAACTCTACCACCAACACCTCTGGCTAAATTTAAAACACCAAATATACATATATTTTATTGGCTTAACCAATTATCCACACATCTGTGGTTTCAACAATTTAACTTTCGGATTAACCGGTTATCCACACATTTGTGGTATCATACATATATTAAGTCTTAAGATGTTCACCAACCGGTACTTCCATCTAAGACAATTGACAGCACCTCTGTCTATCCACCATTGTGGAGTCATATTTAGTTAGTCTTAAGATGTTCACCAACCAAGACTTCCATCTAAGACAATTGACAGCACCTCTGTCTATCCACCATTGTGGAGTCATATTTATTTAGTCTTAAGATGTTCACCAACCGGTACCTCCATCTAAGACAATTGACAGCACCTCTGTCTATCCACCATTGTGGAGTCATATTTATTTAGTCTTAAGATGTTCACCAACCGGTACTTCCATCTAAGACAATTGACAGCACCTCTGTCTATCCACCATTGTGGAGTCATATTTATTTAGTCTTAAGATGTTCACCAACCGGTACCTCCATCTAAGACAATTGACAGCACCTCTGTCTATCCACCATTGTGGAGTCATATTTATTTAGTCTTAAGATGTTCACCAACCGGTACTTCCATCTAAGACAATTGACAGCACCTCTGTCTATCCACCATTGTGGAGTCATATTTATTTAGTCTAAGATGTTCACCCACCGGTACTTCCATCTAGACAATTGCCAGCACCTCTGGCTATCCACCATTGTGGAGTCATAACAACAAAATGTAAAAATACATTTTTCATAATTAAAAGTCAAGCTGAGTCATTTCTATTCGAATTGACTCTCACAATGTAATAATGTTATATTACCAATCATCAACTATTAATCACAATAGTTTAATCAAAGTTACACTATGGTGTCCACAATCATGTACTTCCACCATAGCTATTTGTCAGCACCTCTGACTAATCACACATTTGTGATATCATAGTCAAACACCGGCTCATCCGGCTATTCTTATGCAATCTATGTTGCATAATTTATTCAATCGTGACATAAACACATTGGAACTTAACATTTATACATTAGAGTCTATTAACTCAATTAGTTCCAATCTAGTTATGCCCATTCATTCAAATCAACCAATATATATACATCAAAATCAAGTAGACTCTTTCTACTACTTATATGTAATGTTACAGTAAGTTGGGTAACTTACCTGGTTCAAGCGGTTGTTCACTTCCTACAACCTCTTTTCCACTTCTGTGGCTTATCCCTTGACTTTCACCGTCAATACCTAGTTGCATATTCACACATATACAACTATACTCAATACATATAACACATATAATCAAGTTTAACGCACTTGACTGATTTGACTTCCTCAAAGTCAATTTATCAAATAATTGACTCTATTTTACTATATTTAGTAAGTTTTAGTCAATTAATCATATCCCATGCCTTCCTTGGCATTTCATCGAATAATTGATGTTTATTATATTAATTACGATCTTTAATCATTTTTATTATTCAATATTTATTTTAAGATCATAACTATTAATAATGTTAACATCAATTCATCATAATCATCGTTTAATCTATGGATCATAATCCATATTTCATTTAAAACCATAATCTACCCATTCCTACTGGTTATCACACCATGATATGGGTTTCATAACAACCGGACATTATCCCGGCTTCAAAACGAAGATTAAACCTTCAAAACAACAAGTTCTTCGTTTCTAACAATCCCTAGTTATTAACTAGGCAATAATCAATACCCATAATCATACTAATACATTTAAACTAGATTTAATCCACAAAATATTGAACCAGTAGGATAAAACTAACCGTTACCTGATCTGACGGATTTCTACGGTTAAAACAACGATCGGGACTTGAAAACACGATCCTATGCGCGATCTGGATGATTAGAAGCCTTCAAAATGAAGGTTTTAGGCTTAGAAATGTTGGTTTGTTCGTCTGGAGCCAGAACAGGTCGAAAGAGATAAGAAAATCTCTTAAAAAATGCGATCTGATCGTTTTAAAAAGTTTTTGCCGACATAGTACATGGGGCGTATCGCCCCAACTGGGTGCGTCCCGCCAGGCGTACCGCCCCACGTCACCAGCGTCATCATTTTTGATTTTTAACTTCGTTTCGCGATTCCGGGAGCATACGAACTCCGTTTTGCGCACGGTTTTCGCCCACGTTCATCATTTTTCACATACTATCAATCCCCAATAACAAAAGTTACTAAATCCTCGTGGATTTCAAGCACGACCAAATGTGCTCTTGCCATTAATGACGTAATTCTTACATATTTTCAAATCACAACAACCACAACCGTTTGATTAACAATTATTCACAATACATTCATTATTAAAAACCGGTTGTTACACGCAAGGACTCGGATCAAACGTTTTTGGGGTTTTTTTCTTTGTTGGTTTAAAACAAACGTTTTTGTGAACAACTCTAATGTTGTTTTTGGTTGTTGAATGTTTAATTAACATCAATTATTTTGTAAAGCCCATTCAAGTGGGGTGTTTAAGGTGTTAATTACATTTGTCGGTTTGAAAAATATGGGACCTATTTTGATTTGTCGTTTAAACACACGTGTCATGTGTTGGTGGGTTTGGGGCTTACACATAATGGTTAAAAGATAACATTAAGTTTGAATTGTTAAAGGGCTACATTTTAATGTTACCTCTTAACCATTTAGAGTTTAGACTTAAGGTTATTTATTAATGATTCAAAGGTATGATCCATTAAAAGTCAACCTCTTAATAAGCATTAAGAGGCTAGTATAATGTAAATTACAAATGATTTTCTACTCTAAGAGCCAAATATATTATAGATTAACATATACTAAGGCTTTGCTTATTCACATAATTTATTGAAATTAGAATTATAATGTTCTTCATCAAGAATCTTGGTTGGTTGGCACTATATGGAATGAAAATTAGAAAGTTTTCCATAACTTGTGGAATTTGTGAAATTTATTATTCCTTTCACTTGCTATGAAATTTATAACAATTCAATGAATTTTAAAATAAACTAAAAGCTCTTAGCTTCTTAAATAAGAACCATGATCAACATTAAAATAACTTTTAAACTTTATTCGTTTTATTTACACTGATCCAAGAAAATCAAAATAAATGAGCCGCTTAATTAACAAGACTTTCTGGATTTCAAAACTAAGGGTGTTAATTTAAATTCAATTATTTGATGACCCGGATATCCAAAAATTGAGATAGTGGTTTTCACTTTTTAGTATAGAATCCGAAATTTCATATTCAAATTCAAATAGCAAATCACGTAACCAAAAAAACAAACAAACAAACAAATAAATAATATGTAATTTTATCATATATTATCTTACTTAATTAATAAATAAAAGTTTCCTAGGGATACTTGGCGCATTACTAGAGCATTTTCATATTTGTTTCACACATTTTTTAAATAAAAAAATAAGACTTTTTAATACATTAAAAATATTTTAATATTTAAAAAACACACTTTAAAAAAAACAAATTATTATAAATAGAGAATTTTTAAAAATAGTTTTACAAAATGAAATATTTAAAGAAACAAACTTTGAAAAAAATTAGTGTTTAAAATAAATAATATAATTATTTTATTATTTACTCTATGAAATTATATTTAATCATATTTTATATTAAAAAAATCATCTTATATAGTTTAAATTTTTATTTGTAACTATTAATTAATTATTATTTTTTATTTATCACGTGTATACACGGGATACTAAACTAGTTTTAAATTATAAAAAACCAACCATACTTTAAATTATAGCGACGATGATGACATTAAATATCAAACATCATACACAACTGGCCATTTGGGAGGCTAATCAAGATGGAGATTGATTTAATTCTCAGGTTTGAAGGGGTCCTTTAAAAGGTGGGGGCAAGTTTGTCATTTTAGTCTTTGAAAACAGTGAGGGATTCAGCATATTTTTTTTCCAACGATGCTACTGTCTTTGAATGCTCTAGGTTCATGGTAGCGAACTTTAATTTTTCGAGTCTGTTTTACTGTTTGAGTCAGGTAATGCTCATCACATAATAAAACTGATCAAATAAAAGTCGTGAATAGAATTAAAGAAAACATAATATAATTCGATTGTTTTTACAAATTAAAAAAAATTGAGTTATTTCCACAAGTTTTCATCTTTTCAAAATGTTACATTACATTTTTGATCAAAACTTGTTGCAGTAACTTTTTTTCAACGTAACAAATGCATGAATTATTAAGATACTCTTTCATTATCCTCTTACGCAATTTCGTATTCACATGGTTTATTGAAAAAAAAAGTTCTTTCAACACTAGTCGTTACAACCAATGTTGTCACTCGTCAAAAAACTGATGTTATTTGAAAACATTGTTCATAAATGTCCATATACACTGAAAAATCAATGTTGTCCTGAGACATCTGTCTCATTTAAATACCTTAGCCCATGTTTGAAAATCCAATTTTCAATCACAAATTCACAACCAAATAACCCTTTGGATTATTTTTTTAAAAAAATCAGCTAATTAAACACCCTTTAACTAAGGGCTTGTAGTCTAATATTTACCCTTTGGCTTCTTTTATTTGAGGGCTTGAATTAGGGTCTTACCTAAAATAAATATTGCTCTGTTTGATTTAGAAGATTTTTCTAGTTATAAGTTTTCTTAAACACTCTGTAAACATAATTATTAAGAATCCTACTATGCCCATGAGCTTGTAGCTCAATTGACACTCCATGAGTCTCGTAAAACTTATGTTTTGTGAGGTCATGAATTCAAATTCTGGCCAAAGTGGTCAGTAGGAGGTTTTACTACATAGTGGGTTTCCTCTTGAGGAGCATGTGGATTTGCTCGATTCAGCGCTTGCCAACACTTGGCTTTAGATACCGGGTAGTTGGTAGTAGACTGTGGTCGCAGCGCGTGGGTTGTTGGGGCCGAGGATCCATTGGCGGACCCAGTAATTTTTTTAATGGGAGTCGGAATTTTATTGGGGCTATTGTATGTCGTTAAATATTTCATTTTTTGGACCGATTAGGATTGGGTCGGGTCAGATCATCAAAAAAATAAAAAACTAAAGTAAATCAAAAACCATTAGAGTTGTTGCTATTATTTATGTCAAATATTCGATCTTTCAAGTCACAAATAATGCGTATTGGGTCATTTGAATATTAATTTTATTTGTTTTGCTTTCCAAAAGGTTTTAAATTGAACTTCAACAGTGTCATCAAAATTTCATGGGGGTCGGTGTCAAAATTTGTTGAGGGTCGGTTAAGATCAGATTGTATATAAAACACTTTAAAATAAAAGTTCATGGGGGTCAGTCAACCCTCATAAAAAGGGCTAGGTCCGCCCTGCGAGGATACATTTGGGCTATGAAGAGCCATGCCGCCGGGCTCTCGTTAGCTGTTAAAAAAAAACATCCTACTATAATCTTACCACAATTATCATTCTTGCAATTAATTTTATTGATTTCCAATCGAAGCAACATCTACTTTATAAAAGTCAATTGAGGACATTAATTTAAAGCTTTAAGTTCTTAGTTGTATATTATTCTAGCCCTAGCACTAGTTAGTAGTTACTACAAATATAAATTTAATTCAAATCGAACTACTTTAAAGAATTCGTAGTCATTTTTACATCTAATTTGACTTTTTTAATGGTGATGGTTAAACGTTACATACGAATATTAATTAATAATTATGAAATAAATATTTAGCCTTTCAGGTTTCAATCATAATAATAAATAGATGATTCGAAAATATCTATTCTCTCATCCCCTTTTTCCCTCCCTCTATTGGTTCGATAAGCAACTGATAAATAAAACTAAAAACATTTAATTTATATTCTAATTATTTAAGGGTTTTTATTTGAACTCATTCGTGTCTCTATGTACATCTATGTGCAAGAGAAGAAAAGAAAAATCTTATATAATAAAAAAGTAAATTAGTCTATATATTATATATGTCAAGTTATATACCTTAGTTTAGACGTGACAATTTTGAATCACATACTTATAGTATAACTAGTCTATTAACCCGTGTACTACACGGAGTTTATAAAAAGTAAAATTATAATACAAACATTAGAAAATCAATATATGCAAATGAAGAAAATGTTTAACAGTTTATAAAAAGAAAAAGAAAAAATAATTTACAAATATCTGAACACTAATTTACGGTATACAACATTTGATGTTTTGTTTGTAACTTGTCCGTCTTTATCAAGAATTAATAATTTAAATCCATGTATATTTTTAACGTTGGACAATGTAACGTAAAACTCGCTATGAGTGAAACTAAATCTTTCAAAAACAAACAAACTTTTGATAGAAATTGCTTCTATTATACCAATCTTAAAATATATATATCATAAATTTGATTAGAAAATAATAAGGTAAATATATAAAAAAAAAATACATATACTAATATTTTTTTTACAGTTAATATGTTATGTAAATAGGAAATAATTTACCGTTTACAAATGTGTTAATAATTGATTTAACTTGAATCAAAGCCTTAGTATAAGATTTAAAATATGAGGCAGTTTATATATGAATGAATAAATATTTTAATTTTGAAATGAGTTTTAAAAATAAAAGTTAACTAAAAACAGAAAATAATATCAAAATTAAAATGGTGATTAAAAAAGGAAATGATTCACGAGTTAAATGCAGTTAATTATTAATAGTAATAAGACATTTTTAAAACCATGAGATGCCATGTGGCATTATTAGATTTTAAGCCAATTAAATGTTGCCATTTGTCATGTAGTTAAGCCATAGAATGACATGTGGCTAATTGTTATTGTTTTATTAAATAGTATAGATTAGGTTAACACCTGTTTTATTTTGGGTTGAAATAGATATCATTTCATATAATGGGTTGAGATATGTAACACCTTAACATAATAATGACTAAGATGGGTAACATAAAAAAGTATATAAATGTAATTGATTCAAACGGGTAAAATTATCAATAATATATTTGATTAAAAATTCATTAAAAATTATTCAAATAAACTTTTTGTTATTTACAACTCATTTTAACGTAAACAAAATTGATGTTTTTTTTTTTTAAAAAAACAATCAATTTAAACATAAACTGAATTTGCTTAAAACTCATCATGATCCACACTCGTTCTGACTCGTTACCCAACCAAACCAATCTATTTTGACATGCATACCTTACTTATACTTGTCAAATTTTAATACAATACAAAATGACCTCGAGCCAACTGGTTTTTTCTTTACATACACACAAGAGAAATGTTCGGTGCATCACTTAACTCTCGTTTTGTGCAGGGTCTAAAGTGGAGTTGGATATGCTCAAAATTTTGAATTTTAAATACGCATTTTATATATAAAATTATTTTAAAAAAACATAACTTGCTATTTAAAAACATTAAATCATTTTACTACAACAAGTTAGTTTTATTTTGTTTATTTTTTTAACGCCTTGGAACACCGACACTCAAGACGAGATATCAATCGTTTAATTGAATTTGACGCTTTATGATGTATGTTCGAGCCTAGTACGGTTTAAAATGTTTATTTGGTTCGGTTTAAATGGTTTTGCACCTTTTTACCTTTACCGTAAACCGAACTGAGCGTATTCGAGATGAGGTAAACCGAACTGAGTTTAAATAGGTTCGAATTTGGTTAATAACTGAACAACTTGAATTAAACCGTTTATTATGCCTGGCAAAATGGGTGGGTCGGGTCGGGTTGGGTAATATGCCAGAACGGGCTTGGATAAAGATGGGTGCAGATCAGTACGGGTTTTAAGCAAATATTAGTTCGAGTCTAAATGGATTGGTCATAAAACATCAATTTAGGTTAACTTAAGATGTGTTATAAGTAAATAAATAGTCCATTCGGATAATTTTTACTATCACACCCCGGGCCGGCGGGGTAGGATCGGATGTCCCCGTCGGGCGGAAAGTTCCCGGGGCGCGATATCGTGGATGATAATCGGGTTGATCAGATTGTTTACATTGCACATGATATAAATGAGAAATGCTAAACATAATAGAATTACAAAGTTAAATTACATCAGTATTGTCTATAATTTAACAATGTAAATCTATCATCAACATCATAAATTTATATCTTGTATTTACACAAGATATACAAAATAATTTGTATAATGATGTCTTCAAAAGTATGCAGGTCCAAAATGCTAAGTCTTCTATCTGAAGTCCTAGTCCAAAAGGAATAACTCCTTAGTTGACCTGTTCGTCACCTGAGAAGTCATGCAAAAGATCAAGTCAACACATGGTTGGTGAGTTCATATAGTTTAATGATTTGAAAATGATTTGAAAACCTCCTTTGGTAAAGACCCTAACCTCATTAACTCCACATGTAACATCCACATCGGTATGCTTATATATAGGGCATATGTAAGGGACAAGCCCTAGCCAACATCCCACCACATACTAATATGCATATGACACTGTTGTTAATGATAGTTAAGCATTTTTACCCATTACACCTCTGATTTAGATTATGATCTCCAAAACTTGATTTGCCTTTGATTCTTCTGAGTTCGTCATAGATACATGATTTCCCCAAAAGTCAATGATAGTAATAAAATGTTAAACATTTAATTAAATAATTAAATAACACATTTAAGTACAACTAAGACATGATGATTGGGCATTATTTCACTCAGTCAATTAGACTTAGTTGTTGGTGGTTGTCCAAGTTGTAACCTCTCACACGTGACCCATACCAGGCATAACTCACCAAGAGTATACCTGGGCGTGACGGGATTTTAATGATGCCCGTACAGCCTGACCCAATGGTCTTCTGTACCTGAAGGAACTTTACGGATATCCTTTGATTCTTGATCTCTTTGATTCTCTTGATTTTGGCTTTGATATTGATTTCCTTTGATAGTTCATGTTATTGCCCGTATAGCCTGACTACAAGAGTCTTCTATACCTGAAGGGACTTTATATGTGTGTTACACGTGGTCTTGATTCCCTATACAACTGACATCCACCTTAACTTGAATATTAATGATTTTATTAGATTATAATGATTTCAGTATTTTCATGATTCACACACATTTATGATTTCTGATTCCTTGAGCCTCTTGATCTTGATCTCTAGAATTCCCATGATTCACAATGATAATTGATTTGATTATGACTCCTTGTGCTCAGATCCCACACTGAGTTATGATTCCTTTGAATTTGATCCTTTAATTTTGTTCATTTGATTCCACTTTGAGTTTAGGTTCTTGAATTTGAGTTTGATGGACTAAGGGTTGATTTAGAGTTTGAATTAAAGTATTACTCATAAGAGTACTTTAATAAATTGGATAATTGATCTATTTAATAATTTCCTAGACAGGAGTCTAGGAGTATCAACAAGCATATATATGTAAAACATATAATAATTAAAAGCATTTAAATAAACAGTTTAAATAAAACAGTTTACGCATGCTTCTCAGCCCCGCGTTTTAAAACAAAATGTTAGAAAAAGGGCAATGAACTCACCTGTGTTGCCGTGCCAATGAACCACAAAAGATATACGCTCTCTTTGATAGTTGCCTATGTAACTTTAGTACCTGAGTTATTTTAAGAAGATTCGTAGACGATAAGTATTTATAATAGTCGTATCTAGAGTTTGGTCTCGGTGTGCAACTAAATGTCCTAGATTACTAATGTGTTTCCACGATTCTATCTAATTAATATAACATATCACCCGTAAGTAACCCCTTTATCCCATATTACTATTATTTTTAATTTTGAAAGGGCTTACCATTTAATTTCCTTTATAAAAACATAATTAATTTAAATAAAGAACATTTACATGTGATGGGCTTGGTTTAAGCCCATTGGGTCCCTCTCGGTCCATTTATTAGATCTTTGCTCTTTAACGATTTCTTGATATTCCTTTGATAACCAAGCCTAGATGATTCAATTAGCTCATCTAAGTTAGTTAACTATCCTTAGGAGATTTCCTAAGGTTTAGTTGTCAATAATTAAATCAACACGTTAAACCTTAGGTTATTGTTTCGGTTCTCCATATTTACTCAATGTTTTCGATCCAACTAATATTTATCTCTTGTGTTCAAGTATCAACAAGGTTTTAGAAGACTTCTTGACCTTACACTACCAATCTCATTATCTTTGATTAAGAAAAACCTTAATTGTTGTCATATGATAATATCATATTAGTTTTTTTTTCCCATTGTTCGAGCCCCATACCAGGTTCACGTCCCAACCCATTTATATCATATGTGTTGAAACCCTAGTTTGTTTCCCATGCACACACATAATAGATTATGTTCATGCATGCATACGCGACTCGGTCATGCATGCTAATATATCCAACTCACGTATGTATCCCACCCAACTCCACAACCGTATGCTAGAGCTTAAGCCGAATAGGTTAGTGGTTAGCGAATGGCCCTGCTTGTCGAATGAGGGTTGTCGAATGAAATTAGACCGATTGAACCCAGTCCCCACCCGAATGAATTTCCTCGAATGTGGTTGGGCCGAGTGAGTGTCATGGCCGAATGACTTGTGCCGTATGAGGGTCGAATGGGCTCTGATTCGGGCGAAGCAAGGCCAATCGAATGGGAATATTGGTCATTCGCCGAATGAGGGAGTGGCGAATGAGGGTGTTCTTCGGCTGGTCATTCGGAGCTCTGGTTCTTGGCCATTCGGCCGATCGAGCAATCCGGGAGCAGCCATGGTTTTCAAGGAAATCGACCACTAGCTCTAAGGGGTTTTGTTCCTACATGATTCTATGATGTTGTAGTGTGTTTCTTAAGGTTCGAAAGAGGTTAAAACCGGGTACATGAAAGTGGTTCGAAATTAGGGTTTTCAAAACCCCAAACCGAACAAGAACTTGAGGTTTACCTCGATTTGGCTGGGTAGATGTTCAGATCCTTTGTACTTTCGTATTCTCCTAGTGATGGGGGTGATTTTGACACCAAAAACACAAGAAATGGTTGAGAATCAAGCAAGAAATCTTAGAGAGAAGTGGTGAATTGTAGAGAGAGAGAGGAGAGAGGTTGAGATGAACGAAAACGGAGTTATGAGCTGGTGGTTGTGGGTTGTTGTGGCATTAAGTGCCACATTAAATGTTGGAAAAATACCCGGGTTCGTTCGGGTTCGTTCGGTTTCGCGTGTTTCCGCGTAGAAACGCCGGTTTCTCGTCGTTTTCGTTGCGAAACGACTCGGTTTTAAATTAGAATCATAAAATTTATTTTAGGTTCTGATTCCTAATAAATTAACTAAATATCCTTTAATTATTTGAATTTCAAAATATTTATTAAACGTTTAAATCGAATCGCGCGGTCATCGCGCGTATTTGTTCGAATCGTCACCCGATCAAATACGACGATAACTACACTTTTCAATCTTGTTTTCTAATTATTGAATATCATTCAGAACGTTAAACTTTCAAATTTATTCGTACAGATCGTCACCTATACGAATAATCTGTCGGTTTAGCATTCATTTAACGACATTCATGCTGTTTTGTTCTGTAAAGCCTCACATACGTTTATACATAATAATATCCTAACAAATAATCACTGGATGGTTCTGTGTTGCCAGATAATTATCTGACTCAGGAACCATTGTTCTGAACTTGTTTCTCTGAAATGATTCTGAATTTGCGTTATGATAACATGAAATGATAATAATGTTTGACATGAATATGAAATACACTGAATTACGTAGAATTCGTACCTGATTACTGTTCATGTACTGTTTAAGATCACTGTTCCGGCGACGGTTCCGGCACTGATGTTACAGTCTCCCCTTGTTAGAGAAATTTCGTCCCGAAATTTAAGAATTATTGTCGGGTACAGCTTCCTCTTCAAACAGTTGGGGATACTTTAACTTCATGTGATCTTCACGTTCCCAAGTAAACTCGGGTCCGCGTCTTGAGTTCCAACGAACCTTTACAATCGGAATACGGCTTCGCCTTAGTTGCTTGACTTTGCGATCCATAATCTCTAAAGGTTCTTCGATAAAATGCAACTGATCATCAACTTGAATCTCTTCGAGTGGAATGACGAGTGACTCGTTAGCAAGGCATTTCTTTAAGTTTGAGACGTGAAACACGTCATGCACACCACTGAGCTCATCTGGTAGTCTCAGTCTATACGCTACAGGACCAATACGTTCGATGATTTCAAACGGTCCCACTGTCACACCCCGAGCCGGCGGGATAGGATCGGTTGTCCCGTCGGGCGGAAAGTTCCCGGGGCGCGATATCGTGAGTGATAATCGTGATGATCAGATTGTTTACATTGCACATGCTACAAATGAGAAATGCTAAATATAATAGAATTACAAAGTTAAATTACATCAGTATTGTTTATAATTTAACAATGTAAATCTACCATCAACATCATAAATTTCTATCTTGTATTTACACAAGATATACAAAATAAATTTGTATAATGATGTCTTCAAAAGTATGCAGGTCCAAAATGCTAAGCCTTCTATCTGAAGTCCTAGTCCAAAAGGAATAACTTCTTAGTTGACCTGTTCGTCACCTGAGAAGTCATGCAAAAATAAAGTCAACACATGGTTGGTGAGTTCATATAGTTTTATGATTTGAAAATGATTTGAAAACCTCTTTCGGTAAAGACCCTAACCTCATTAACATCAACTGTATCATCCAGATCGGTATGCTTATATATAGGGCATACCCCTGGGTCAAGGCTACAACCCCGCCCAGACGACGTCCCACCACATACTAATCCGCATAGGACATTGATATTAATGATAATTAAGCATTTTTACCTAACACTCTTCTGATTTAGATTATGATTTTGAAATCTGATTTGCCTTTGATCCTCTTGATTTTGATCGTAGATATATGATTTCCCAAAAGTCAGTGATAATAGCAAAATGTCAAATATTTAGTTAAATAACTAAATAAAACATTTAAATACAACTAAGACATGATGATTGGGTATGATTTTACTCAATCAGTTAGACTTAGTTGTTGGTGGTTGTCCAAGTTGTAACCTCTCACACGTGACCCATACCAGGCATAACTCACAAGGAGTATACCTGGGCGTGACGGGATTTTAATGATTTGCCCTTACAGCTTGACCCAAAGGTCTTCTGTACATGCGGGGACTTTAATGTTTTGCCCTTACAGCTTGACCCAACGATCTTCTGTACATGCGGGGACTTTAAGGATATCCTTTGTTTCTTGATCTCTTGATTCTCTTAGACTTTGATAATGAATTCAATGATTGTTCACGTTGTTGCCCGTATAGCCTGACTACAAGAGTCTTCTATACCTGAAGGGACTTTATATGTGTGTTACACGTGGTCTTGATTCCATATACAACTGGCATCCACCTTGAATTGAGTATTAATGAGTTCATTAGATCATAATGATTTCATTATTTCAATGATTTACACACATTTATGATTCCTGATTTCTTGAGTCTCATGATTCTTGATTCTTTGAATTTCCATGATTCACAATGATAATTGATTTGATATTGATTCTTGGGTCTCAGATCTCACACTGAGCTATGATTCCTTTGAATGTGATCTTTTGATTTGTTCATTAGATTTCACTTTGAATTTAGATTCTTGAATTTGAACTTGATGGACTAAGGGTTGTTTTAGAGTTTAAATTTAAGGTATTACTCCTGAGAGTACTTAAATTTATTTGATAACTTGATCTGTGTAATGATTTCCTAGACAGGAGTCTAGGAGTATCAACAAACATAAATATGTAAAACATATGATAAATAAAAGCATATAAATAAACAGTTTATATAAAACAGTTTACGCATGCTTCTCAGCCCCGCGTTTTAAAACAAAAATGTTAGAAAAGGGGCAATGAACTCACCTGTGTCGCTGTGCAAATGATTCACAAAAGGTAATGCGCGCTCTTTGACTGTAGCTTAGGTATCTTTATCACCTGAATTAATTTAAGAAGATTCGTAGGCGATAAGCATATACAGTAGTCGTCAAATCTATGGTTTGGTCTCGGTGTGCAACTATGTGTCTTAGATTACTAAAGTGCTTCTAAGATTTCATCTAATTAGACTAACTTATTACCCGTTAACAACCCTAAACCCACATAAGTCATTTAAACCTTTTAATTTTCAAGTTAATTCAATTTAGATTAAACATTTAGAAAACATAATTTATTGTAGTTTAACAAAGTTTATAAATCATTTCCTTTACTAAAACATAATTATTTAAAAGAGGAATATAAATAACATGATGAGCTTAAACTAAGCCCATTGGGCCAAATTCGGCCCATTACTCGACTTTGTTATTTAAATGATTTCTTTTTCCAACGTTTTGATTACTAAGCCTAGATAGTTTAATTAAACCGTCTAGGTTAGTTGTATGCCTCTATAGATTTTCCCAAGAGTTGGGTGCTAATGATTAAATTAACACTCAAGTCTTTATTTTCTCGAATTGAACTCGTATATCATCAATCATTCATATTCATGATTAAGCCCTATTGTTATATGATAAATCCTTAGTTTTATTGTCTCATGATGACACCATATTCATTTAAAGTTGGTTGCATGAAGTTGAAAATCCTAATATGGTTCTCATGTACACCCATCATGAGACCACCTTGCATGTATGTATACATGAGGTCCCATGCACTCACTATCATATGTACGTGATCATGTAACCCTATCCCACCCTTAACCGAATGAATGGATGATAGGTCGCATGAGTGCCGAACGAAAGAGGAATGGTCGAATGGCCTTTGTTCGGGCGAATGAGGCTAGTGGCGAATGAGACAAACTGATCGAATGAGGTTACTGGCGAATGAGGAGTCTTGGCCATTCGGCGAATGGGCAGCGGGTAAGGTGGGGAGTCATTCGGCGTATGAGAGCAGCTTCGGCACTCAGGCCATTCGGCGAATGAGAAGGGGGTGGCTCTTTCGGCGAACTGGTTCTTGGCCATTCGGCCGGTCGGGAGTAATCAGATCGACCATGATTTCTAAGATAATCGACCAGATAAGACCAGGGTGCTTGTTCCTACACTCCCTAAACTTGTTTATGTGCAAGTCCTAGGGTTCAAAAGGGTGTAAAACCGGTTACATGAAGGGTTCGTGATTAGGGTTTTCAAAACCCTTAAACCGCAACAAAAAATGGGTTTTTACCTCAGATTTGATGGATGGACTCTTAGATCCGTTGTACTTTCGGTTTCTACTGATGATTGTGGTGATTTAGACACCAAGAACACTAAATTTGGTGAAGGATTGAGCAAGAAATGCTAGAGAGAAGATGAAGGTTTTGTGGAAATTTAGAGAGAGAAGGAAATGGACGAATTTGGGGCTTGAATGGCTGGTTGGTGAGGTTGGTGTGGCATTAAATGCCACAATAAATGTGGGAAAAATACCCGGGTTCGTTCGGGTTTGTTCGGTTTCGCGTGGTTTAGCGCAGAAACGCCGTTTTCGCGTCGTTCTCGTAACGAAACGACTCGGTTTTAAAATAGGATTATAAAATTTATTTTAGGTTGTGATTCCTAATAAATTAACTAAATATCTTTTAATTATTTAATTTACAAAAATATTTATTTAACGTTTAAATCGAATCGCGCGGTCATCGCGCGTATTTGTTCGAATCAAATACGACGATAACTACACTTTTCAATATTGTTTTCTAATTATTGAATATCATTCAGAACGTTAAACTTTCAGATTTATTCGTACAGATCGTCACCTATACGAATAATATGTCGGTTTAGCATTCACATAACAATATTCGTGTTGTTTTGTCCTGTAAGGCCTCACATACGTTTATACATAATAAGATCCTAACAAATAAATCACATGATGATTCTGTGTTGCCAGATAACTATCTGACTCAAGAATCATTGTTCTGAACTGATTTCCCTGAAATGACTGAGAATTCACTGTTTTGATAATATGAAATGATACTAAAACTTGATATGAATATGAAATACACTGAATTACATAAGATGTGTACCTGATTACTGTTCACGTACTGTTTACGATCACTGTTCCGGTGACGGTTCCGGCACTGATGTTACAGTCTCCCCTTGTTAAAGAAATTTCGTCCCGAAATTTAAGAATTGTTATCGGGTACAGCTTCCTCTTCAAACAGTTGGAGATACTTTAACTTCATGTGATCTTCACGTTCCCAAGTAAATTCGGGTCCGCGTCTTGAATTCCATCGAACCTTTACTATCGGAATACGGCTTCGCCTCAGTTGCTTGACTTTGCGATCCATAATCTCTAAAGGTTCTTCGATAAAATGTAACTGATCATCAACTTGAATTTCTTCGAGTGAGATGACGAGTGATTCGTCAGCAAGGCATTTCTTTAAGTTCGAGACGTGAAACACGTCATGCACACCACTGAGTTCATCTGGTAATCTCAGTCTATACGCCACAGGACCAATACGTTCGATGATTTCGAACGGTCCCACGTATCGTGGTGCTAACTTGCCTTTCTTTCCAAAGCTCACTACACCCTTCCATGGGGAAACCTTTAACATGACACGGTCCCCCACTTGGAATTCCAACGGCTTACGCCGCTTATCAGCGTAGCTCTTTTGTCTGCTTCTGGTAGCTTGTAGTCTTCTCTGAATCTGAGCTATCTTGTCGGTGGTTTCCTGAATAAGCTCTGGTCCAGTTATGCGATTATCTCCAACTTCAGTCCAACAGATCGGTGATCGACATTTCCGACCATAAAGAGCCTCGAATGGTGCACATCCGATACTGCTGTGGTAACTGTTATTGTAGGAGAACTCAATCAGTGGCAAATGAGAATCCCAATTCCCACCGAAATCCAAAATACAGGTCCTTAACATATCCTCTAGGGTCTGAATCGTACGTTCGCTTTGGCCGTCCGTTTGTGGATGGTAAGCTGTACTCAGATTTAACTGTGTCCCTAGAGATTTCTGCAGTGATTGCCAGAACCTTGAAGTAAATCTGCTGTCTCTGTCAGAAATAATTGATAATGGTACACCGTGACGTACCACTATCTCATTAATGTACAATCTCGCCAGTCTATCCATCGTGAAGGTTTCACGCATCGGCAAGAAGTGAGCAGATTTTGTTAAACGATCAATGATCACCCAAATTGTATCGTGACCACTGGAAGTGCGGGGTAGCTTGGTAATGAAATCCATAGCTATTTGTTCCCACTTCCAGAGTGGAATCTCAGGCTGTTCCAGTAAACCAGACGGTCTCTGGTGTTCCGCCTTTACCTTCGCACACGTCAGACACCGACCGACGTACTCGGCTATGTCTTTCTTCATTCCCGGCCACCAATAAAATCCACGCAAGTCTTGATACATTTTATCAGCGCCTGGATGAACAGAATATTTAGTCTTGTGTGCCTCATCGAAGATAAGTCTTCTCAATTCATCTACCGCAGGAATCCATATACGATCCTGGTAGTAGATCATTCCATCTGACTTAGTCTCTAAATGTTTCTCTGCTCCGCAGTCAAGTTCTTTCTTCAAGTTTCCTCTATCAACTGATTCCTGTTGTGCTTGAATAATCCTGTCTTGTAAGCTGGTCTGCACAGTCATACCCATAGCCCTAACGCGTAAGGGTTTGACTCGTTCCTTCCGGCTCAAGGCATCAGCTACAACATTTGCCTTTCCCGGATGGTACTTGATCACACAATCGTAATCATTCAGAAGTTCAACCCAACGGCGTTGTCGCATGTTGAGCTCCTTCTGATCAAAAATGTGCTGCAGACTCTTGTGATCTGTAAATATTGTACACTTAGTGCCATATAAGTAATGTCTCCAAATCTTCAATGCGAAGATTACTGCTCCCAGTTCAAGATCATGAGTAGTGTAATTCTTCTCATGAACCTTTAACTGTCTTGATGCATAGGCTATGACCTTGTCCCGTTGCATTAAAACACAACCGAGTCCCTGATGGGATGCATCACAATACACAACGAAGTCTTCACATCCTTCTGGGAGAGATAAGATTGGAGCATCACACAGTTTCTGTTTCAATGTCTGAAAAGCATCTTCTTGTTTCTGCTCCCAGACAAACGGTTCACTTTTCTGAGTTAACTTAGTGAGAGGCAAAGCTATCTTAGAAAAGTTCGAGATGAACCTCCTGTAATAACCTGCTAATCCCAGAAAAGACCGTATCTCCGTTGGCGTCTTCGGAGTGTCCCAGTTCTTTATTGCTTCAATCTTGGCGGGATCTACGTGTATTCCCTCACTGTTGACTACATGACCAAGAAACTGAACTTCTTTTAACCAAAATTCACATTTAGAGAATTTAGCATAGAGTTTCTCTTCTTTCAACAGTTCCAAGATCTTTCTGAGATGTTGCTCATGCTCTGCTTTGCTCTTGGAGTAAATCAGTATGTCATCGATAAAGACAATAACAAACTGATCTAGATACGGCTTGCACACTCGGTTCATGAGATCCATGAAAACCGCTGGTGCGTTTGTCAATCCGAAAGGCATCACCACGAATTCGTAATGCCCGTATCTGGTTCGGAATGCCGTCTTCGGTATGTCTTCGTCTTGAACTCTGAGTTGATGATAACCAGACCGCAAGTCAATCTTGGAAAAGTATTGAGCTCCTTGCAGTTGGTCAAACAGATCATCAATCCTCGGCAATGGATACCGATTCTTGATGGTTAGTTTGTTTAGCTCTCTGTAATCTATGCACATTCTGAACGATCCGTCTTTCTTCTTCACGAATAAGACCGGAGCTCCCCAAGGTGAGTAGCTCGGTCTGATGAATCCTTTATCCAGTAACTCCTGCAACTGATTCGACAATTCCTGCATCTCCGAAGGTGCTAACCGGTAAGGAGATTTAGCAACAGGAGTTGCTCCAGGAACTAAGTCAATTCGGAACTCTACCGGTCGCACAGGAGGCAAACCTGGTAGGTCTTCAGGAAATACTTCTGGATATTCCTTCACTACTGGTACGTCTTGTATCTTCTTCTTGTCTTTCTCTTTTTCCACTACATGAGCCAAGAAAGCTACACACTTCTTCTGTAGACACTTACGCGCCTTTATGCAGGAAATGATTTTGACACTTCGTTTTGCTTGATCCCCTCTGACTTCCAATACACGATCATCGGGCAATGGAACTCGAAGCAGCTTCTCAGAACAGATAACTTCCACTCGGTTAGAGGAAAGCCAATCCATTCCAACAATGATGTCGAAACTACCCAACTCCATCGGTATCAAATCGATAGAGAATGTATGACCGTTAAGTGTCAACGGGCAATTCCTGTGAACTGTACTAACTGTGATCTGTTTTCCGTTAGCTACTTCTATAATGTAAGGGGAATCTAACTGTTCTTCTATGGAATCTAGTTGGCATGCAAAATCGGCAGAGATAAAAGTCTGATCCGCACCAGTGTCAAATAGAACAGATGCATAAAAGTCATGTAAGAGAAACGTACCAGTGACCACATTCGGGTCCTGGCGTGCAGCTGGTGCTCCAATAACAAAAGCTCTTCCACGAGGAGCTTGAACTGCTTGTTGTGCCTTCTTTGGGCAGTTCTTTGCAAAGTGGCCTTGTTCACCACAGTTGAAGCATCCACCATTGTTCTGGTTGGCTGGTGGAGGGAGTGCTAGAGCAGTATTGTTAACTGCTGGATTTGGTGTCAGTCTGCACTGCTGAACCCAGTGCCCTTTTCTTCCACAACCCGTGCATTGACGGCACTGGTTGTTTGCAGCATGATGATACTGGCATTTAGTACACAAAGGATGTGGACCAGTATATTGTCTCTTGGGCACATTTTGTTGTGCTGCTGCTACTTGATTCAGGGGAGTAGCCACAGTGTAATTCTTGATAAATTTCTGTTTCTTCTTCTGGTGTTGCTGCTGCTGTGGTTTCTTTGAAGTCTCCTCCTTTCTCTTGCCAGTGTCTGCCTCTTTCTTCAGAACTCCCGAGGCAACCATCAAATCAGTAAGTTTTCCAGACAGTCTCACTGCAGATTCAACAGTGGTAGGGTTGGCTGAAACAACCATTCCCTGAATGCAGGCGGGAAGTCCACCCACATATCTGTCTATTCTCTTCTCCAAGGTTGGTACCATGTCAGGTACCAAAGCAACCAACTCATGATAACGAGTTGTATACCCCATGTGATCAGCCCCCTTCATCACATGGTTGGATAATTCAACCTCCAGTTTCTGCAGCTCATTCTTTGGGCAGAATTCGGTCCTTAGCAGAGTCTTAAAATCTTCCCATGGCATGGCCATGGCTTCTTCTCTTCCTCGGACGTTGATCTGACCATTCCACCAGGTCAGAGCCCGCTTGTTGAATGTTCCAGCAGAGTAGCGTACTTTATGATGCTCTGGACAGCTGCAGAGGTCCAAAGTAGCCTCAATCTTTTCAATCCATTGGATTAATCCAACGGCTCCTTCAGATCCGCTAAAGCTAGGCGGCTTACATCCTATGAATGACTTGTAGGAGTAGTGCGAGGTACCACCAGTATTCCCACTGGCTTCTCCAGATGAGTTGCCAGTGTTGTTCATCTCATTACGAAGAAGATTGAACATCTCCGGTATCGCTTCCTTCATCTGATTGGTCATCTGGTTGCTCAGTAGAGTCATCAAAGCGATGGTGGTAGGATCCAGTATGGGAGTCGTGCCTGAACCTGATGCCTGTGTTATCTGTGGAGGAGGAGGTGGAGGCGGTGGAGGAGGTGGCGGTGGTGAGTCATTTGGTGATGGCGTGGAGGAGTGTGGAGCTTGGTCTTGTGTTGATGTCAACAGCGGAGGTTGTCTTCGTGGCGGCATTCTGATCATAACCAAATGAATATTGGTTAGTGCAATGATCGAATGCAGAAGACGCAATGCAATAAGCCTTAAATCCTAAGTTCTCTATATGCAGGGTCCCTAGGTTATAGTCTAGGCCAAACCGTTTAAATAAGTGACCTATATTTCTCTATAACCATGGCTCTGATACCAATCTGTCACACCCCGAGCCGGCGGGATAGGATCGGTTGTCCCGTCGGGCGGAAAGTTCCCGGGGCGCGATATCGTGAGTGATAATCGTGATGATCAGATTGTTTACATTGCACATGCTACAAATGAGAAATGCTAAATATAATAGAATTACAAAGTTAAATTAAATCAGTATTGTTTATAATTTAACAATGTAAATCTACCATCAACATCATAAATTTCTATCTTGTATTTACACAAGATATACAAAATAAATTTGTATAATGATGTCTTCAAAAGTATGCAGGTCCAAAATGCTAAGCCTTCTATCTGAAGTCCTAGTCCAAAAGGAATAACTTCTTAGTTGACCTGTTCGTCACCTGAGAAGTCATGCAAAAATAAAGTCAACACATGGTTGGTGAGTTCATATAGTTTTATGATTTGAAAATGATTTGAAAACCTCTTTCGGTAAAGACCCTAACCTCATTAACATCAACTGTATCATCCAGATCGGTATGCTTATATATAGGGCATACCCCTGGGTCAAGGCTACAACCCCGCCCAGACGACGTCCCACCACATATTCTAATCCGCATAGGACATTGATATTAATGATAATTAAGCATTTTTACCTAACACTCTTCTGATTTAGATTATGATTTTGAAATCTGATTTGCCTTTGATCCTCTTGATTTTGATCGTAGATATATGATTTCCCAAAAGTCAGTGATAATAGCAAAATGTCAAATATTTAGTTAAATAACTAAATAAAACATTTAAATACAACTAAGACATGATGATTGGGTATGATTTTACTCAATCAGTTAGACTTAGTTGTTGGTGGTTGTCCAAGTTGTAACCTCTCACACGTGACCCATACCAGGCATAACTCACAAGGAGTATACCTAGGCGTGACGGGATTTTAATGATTTGCCCTTACAGCTTGACCCAAAGGTCTTCTGTACATGCGGGGACTTTAATGTTTTGCCCTTACAGCTTGACCCAACGATCTTCTGTACATGCGGGGACTTTAAGGATATCCTTTGTTTCTTGATCTCTTGATTCTCTTAGACTTTGATAATGAATTCAATGATTGTTCACGTTGTTGCCCGTATAGCCTGACTACAAGAGTCTTCTATACCTGAAGGGACTTTATATGTGTGTTACACGTGGTCTTGATTCCATATACAACTGGCATCCACCTTGAATTGAGTATTAATGAGTTCATTAGATCATAATGATTTCATTATTTCAATGATTTACACACATTTATGATTCCTGATTTCTTGAGTCTCATGATTCTTGATTCTTTGAATTTCCATGATTCACAATGATAATTGATTTGATATTGATTCTTGGGTCTCAGATCTCACACTGAGCTATGATTCCTTTGAATGTGATCTTTTGATTTGTTCATTAGATTTCACTTTGAATTTAGATTCTTGAATTTGAACTTGATGGACTAAGGGTTGTTTTAGAGTTTAAATTTAAGGTATTACTCCTGAGAGTACTTAAATTTATTTGATAACTTGATCTGTGTAATGATTTCCTAGACAGGAGTCTAGGAGTATCAACAAACATAAATATGTAAAACATATGATAAATAAAAGCATATAAATAAACAGTTTATATAAAACAGTTTACGCATGCTTCTCAGCCCCGCGTTTTAAAACAAAAATGTTAGAAAAGGGGCAATGAACTCACCTGTGTCGCTGTGCAAATGATTCACAAAAGGTAATGCGCGCTCTTTGACTGTAGCTTAGGTATCTTTATCACCTGAATTAATTTAAGAAGATTCGTAGGCGATAAGCATATACAGTAGTCGTCAAATCTATGGTTTGGTCTCGGTGTGCAACTATGTGTCTTAGATTACTAAAGTGCTTCTAAGATTTCATCTAATTAGACTAACTTATTACCCGTTAACAACCCTAAACCCACATAAGTCATTTAAACCTTTTAATTTTCAAGTTAATTCAATTTAGATTAAACATTTAGAAAACATAATTTATTATAGTTTAACAAAGTTTATAAATCATTTCCTTTACTAAAACATAATTATTTAAAAGAGGAATATAAATAACATGATGAGCTTAAACTAAGCCCATTGGGCCAAATTCGGCCCATTACTCGACTTTGTTATTTAAATGATTTCTTTTTCCAACGTTTTGATTACTAAGCCTAGATAGTTTAATTAAACCGTCTAGGTTAGTTGTATGCCTCTATAGATTTTCCCAAGAGTTGGGTGCTAATGATTAAATTAACACTCAAGTCTTTATTTTCTCGAATTGAACTCGTATATCATCAATCATTCATATTCATGATTAAGCCCTATTGTTATATGATAAATCCTTAGTTTTATTGTCTCATGATGACACCATATTCATTTAAAGTTGGTTGCATGAAGTTGAAAATCCTAATATGGTTCTCATGTACACCCATCATGAGACCACCTTGCATGTATGTATACATGAGGTCCCATGCACTCACTATCATATGTACGTGATCATGTAACCCTATCCCACCCTTAACCGAATGAATGGATGATAGGTCGCATGAGTGCCGAACGAAAGAGGAATGGTCGAATGGCCTTTGTTCGGGCGAATGAGGCTAGTGGCGAATGAGACAAACTGATCGAATGAGGTTACTGGCGAATGAGGAGTCTTGGCCATTCGGCGAATGGGCAGCGGGTAAGGTGGGGAGTCATTCGGCGTATGAGAGCAGCTTCGGCACTCAGGCCATTCGGCGAATGAGAAGGGGGTGGCTCTTTCGGCGAACTGGTTCTTGGCCATTCGGTCGGTCGGGAGTAATCAGATCGACCATGATTTCTAAGATAATCGACCAGATAAGACCAGGGTGCTTGTTCCTACACTCCCTAAACTTGTTTATGTGCAAGTCCTAGGGTTCAAAAGGGTGTAAAACCGGTTACATGAAGGGTTCGTGATTAGGGTTTTCAAAACCCTTAAACCGCAACAAAAAATGGGTTTTTACCTCAGATTTGATGGATGGACTCTTAGATCCGTTGTACTTTCGGTTTCTACTGATGATTGTGGTGATTTAGACACCAAGAACACTAAATTTGGTGAAGGATTGAGCAAGAAATGCTAGAGAGAAGATGAAGGTTTTGTGGAAATTTAGAGAGAGAAGGAAATGGACGAATTTGGGGCTTGAATGGCTGGTTGGTGAGGTTGGTGTGGCATTAAATGCCACAATAAATGTGGGAAAAATACCCGGGTTCGTTCGGGTTTGTTCGGTTTCGCGTGGTTTAGCGCAGAAACGCCGTTTTCGCGTCGTTCTCGTAACGAAACGACTCGGTTTTAAAATAGGATTATAAAATTTATTTTAGGTTGTGATTCCTAATAAATTAACTAAATATCTTTTAATTATTTAATTTACAAAAATATTTATTTAACGTTTAAATCGAATCGCGCGGTCATCGCGCGTATTTGTTCGAATCAAATACGACGATAACTACACTTTTCAATATTGTTTTCTAATTATTGAATATCATTCAGAACGTTAAACTTTCAGATTTATTCGTACAGATCGTCACCTATACGAATAATATGTCGGTTTAGCATTCACATAACAATATTCGTGTTGTTTTGTCCTGTAAGGCCTCACATACGTTTATACATAATAAGATCCTAACAAATAAATCACATGATGATTCTGTGTTGCCAGATAACTATCTGACTCAAGAATCATTGTTCTGAACTGATTTCCCTGAAATGACTGAGAATTCACTGTTTTGATAATATGAAATGATACTAAAACTTGATATGAATATGAAATACACTGAATTACATAAGATGTGTACCTGATTACTGTTCACGTACTGTTTACGATCACTGTTCCGGTGACGGTTCCGGCACTGATGTTACACCCACGTATCGTGGTGCTAACTTGCCTTTCTTTCCAAAGCGTACAACGCCTTTCCATGGGGATACCTTCAACATTACCCGGTCTCCCACTTGGAATTCCAACGGCTTGCGTCGTTTGTCGGCGTAGCTCTTTTGTCTGCTCCTGGTAGCTTGTAGTCTTCTTTGAATCTGGGCAATTTTATCAGTGGTTTCCTGAATAAGATCTGGCCCAGTTATACGATTATCTCCCACTTCAGTCCAACATATCGGTGATCGACATTTCCGACCATAAAGAGCTTCGAATGGTGCACATCCGATACTGCTGTGGTAACTGTTGTTGTAGGAGAACTCGATCAGTGGCAAATGGGAATCCCAATTCCCACCGAAATCCACAATACAGGTTCTTAACATATCCTCTAGGGTCTGGATAGTACGTTCACTCTGACCGTCCGTTTGTGGATGGTAAGCTGTACTCAGATTTAACTGTGTCCCTAGGGATTTCTGTAATGATTGCCAGAACCTTGATGTAAATCTGCTGTCTCTATCAGAAATAATAGACAATGGCACACCATGGCGTACCACTATCTCGTTGATGTACAATCTCGCCTGCTTATCCATCGTGAAGGTCTCACGCATCGGCAAGAAATGAGCAGATTTTGTTAAACGATCAATGATCACCCAAATCGTATCGTAACCACTGGAAGTGCGGGGTAGCTTGGTAATGAAGTCCATAGCTATTTGTTCCCACTTCCAGAGCGGAATCTCAGGCTGTTCCAGTAAACCAGACGGTCTCTGGTGTTCCGCCTTTACCTTCGCACACGTTAGACATCGGCCGACGTACTCAGCTATGTCTTTCTTCATTCCCGGCCACCAATAAAATCCACGCAAGTCTTGGTACATTTTATCGGCGCCTGGGTGAACAGAGTATTTTGTCTTGTGTGCTTCATCGAAGATAAGTTTTCTCAATTCATGTACCGCCGGAATCCATATACGATTCTGGTAGTAGCTCATTCCATCAGGCTTAGTCTCTAAATGTTTCTCTGCTCCGCAGTCAAGTTCTTTCTTCAGGTTTCCTCTATCAATTGATTCTTGCTGTGCTTGAATAATCTTGTCCCGCAAGCTTGTCTGCACAGTCATTCCCATTGCCCTAACGCGCAAGGGTTTGACTCTTTCCTTCCGGCTCAAGGCATCAGCTACAACGTTTGCCTTTCCCGGATGGTACTTGATCACACAATCGTAATCATTCAGAAGTTCAACCCAACGGCGTTGTCGCATGTTGAGCTCCTTCTGATCAAAGATATGCTGCAGACTCTTGTGATCCGTAAATATGGTACACTTAGTGCCATATAAGTAATGTCTCCAAATCTTCAATGCGAAGATTACTGCTCCCAGTTCAAGATCATGAGTAGTGTAATTCTTCTCATGAATCTTTAACTGTCTTGATGCATAGGCTATGACCTTGTCCCGTTGCATTAAAACACAACCGAGTCCCTGATGGGAAGCATCACAGTATACAACAAAGTCATCACATCCCTCTGGGAGAGATAGGATTGGAGCATCACACACTTTCTGTTTTAACGTCTGGAAAGCATCTTCTTGTTTCTGTTCCCAGACAAACGGTTCACTCTTCTGAGTTAACTTAGTGAGAGGCAAAGCTATCTTAGAAAAGCTCGAGATGAACCTTCTATAATAACCCGCCAATCCCAGAAAAGACCGTATCTCCATTGGCGTCCTCGGAGTGTCCCAGTTCTTTATTGCTTCAATCTTGACGGGATCTACGTGTATTCCCTCACTGTTGACTACGTGACCAAGAAACTGAACTTCTCTTAGCCAAAATTCACATTTGGAAAATTTGGTATAGAGTTTCTTTTCTTTCAACAGCTCCAAGATCTTCCTAAGATGTTGCTTGTGCTCTGTTTTGGTCTTGGAATAAATCAGTATGTCATCAATAAATACAATGACAAACTGATCTAAATACGGCTTGCACACACGGTTCATAAGATCCATGAAAACCGCCGGTGCATTTGTCAATCCGAAAGGCATCACTAGAAATTCGTAATGCCCGTATCTGGTTTGGAAAGCCGTTTTCGGTATGTCTTCGTCTTGAACTCTAAGTTGATGATAACCGGACCGTAGATCGATCTTCGAGAAATACTGAGCTCCTTGCAACTGATCAAACAAGTCATCAATTCTCGGCAATGGATACCGATTCTTGACAGTTAACTTGTTCAATTCTCGATAGTCGAAACACATTCTGAACGATCCGTCTTTCTTCTTCACGAACAAGACCGGAGCTCCCCAAGGTGAGTAGCTCGGTCTGATGAATCCTTTATCCAGTAACTCCTGCAACTGGTTCGACAATTCCTGCATCTCCGAAGGTGCTAGCCTGTAAGGAGATTTTGCAACAGGAGTTGCTCCAGGAACTAAGTCAATTCGGAACTCTACTGGCCGCGCTGGTGGCAAACCAGGTAGGTCTTCAGGAAATACTTCTGGATACTCTTTCACTACTGGTACATCTTGTATCTTCTTCTTGTCTTTCTCTTTTTCCACCACGTGAGCAAGGAAAGCTACACATTGCTTTCGTAGACACTTACGTGCCTTTATGCATGAAATGATTTTGACACTTCGTTTTGCTTGATCCCCTCTAACTTCCAACACACTATCATCTGATAATGGAACTCGAAGTAGCTTCTCAGAACAAATGACTTCCACTCGATTAGAAGAAAGCCAATCCATTCCAACAATGATATCAAAACTGCCCAACTCCATCGGTATCAAGTCGATGGCAAATGTATGACCGTTAAGTGTCAATGGGCAATCCCTGTATACTGTACTAACTGTAATCTGTTTTCCGTTAGCTACTTCTATAATGTAAGGGGAATATAATTGTTCCTCTATAAAATCTAGTTGGCATGCAAAATCGGCAGAGATAAAACTCTGATCCGCTCCAGTGTCAAATAGAACAGATGCATAAAAGTCATGTAAGAGAAACGTACCAGTGACCACATTTGGGTCCTGGCGTGCAGCTGGTGCTCCAATAACAAAAGCTCTTCCACGAGGAGCTTGAACTGCCTGTTGTGTCTTCTTCGGGCAGTTCTTTGCAAAGTGGCCTTGTTCGCCACAATTGAAGCATCCACCATTGTTCTGATTAGCTGGTGGAGGAAGTGCTAGAGCAGCATTGTTGACTGCTGGATTTGGTGTCAGTCTGCACTGTTGGATCCAGTGCCCTTTTCTTCCACAACCCGTGTATTGACGGCACTGGTTGTTTGCAGCATGATGATACTGGCATTTAGTACACAGAGGATGGGGGCCAGTATACTGTTTCTTGGGCACATTTTGTTGTGCCTCTGCTACTTGGTTGAGGGGAGTAGCCACAGTGTAGTTCTTGATAAATTTCTGTTTCTTCTTCGGAAGTTGCTGATGATGTGGTTTCTTTGAAGACTCTTCCTTTCTCTTACCAGTATCAACCTCTTTCTTCAGAACTCCTGATGCAACCATCAGATCAGTGAGTTTCCCAGACAATCTCACTGCTGACTCGACAGTGGTAGGGTTGGCTGAAACAACCATACCCTGAATACAGGCGGGAAGTCCACCTACATATCTGTCGAACCTCTTTTCTAGAGTCGGTACCATGTCTGGCACCAAAGCAACCAACTCGTTATAACGAGTAGTGTACCCCATGTGATCAGCCCCTTTCATCACATGGTTGGATAATTCAACTTCCAACTTCTGTAGCTCATTCTTGGGGCAGAATTCTGTTCTCAGTAACGCCTTGAAGTCTTCCCATGGCATTGCCATAGCTTCATCTCTTCCTCGGGCGTTGATCTGACCATTCCACCAGGTCAGAGCCCGCTTGTTGAATGTTCCAGCAGAGTAGCGGACTTTATGGTGTTCTGGACAGCTGCAGAGGTCCAGAGTAGCCTCAATCTTTTCAATCCATTGGATTAATCCAACGGCTCCTTCAGATCCGCTAAAACTAGGCGGTTTACATCCTACGAATGACTTGTAGGAGTAGTGTGAGGTACCACCAGTATTCCCACTGGCTTCTCCTGATGAATTGACAGTGTTGTTGATCTCATTACGGAGAAGGTTGAACATCTCCGGTATCGCCTCTTTCATCTGATTGGTCATCTGGCTGCTCAGTAGAGTCACCAAAGCGATGGTGGTAGGATCCAGTATGGGAGTCGTGCATTAACCTGATGCCTGTGTGATCAGTGGGGGAGGAGGTGGAGGCGGTGGAGGAGGTGGCGGTGGTGAATCATTGGGTGACGACGTTGAGGAGTGTGGAGCTTGGTCTTGTTTTGATGGCAACAGAGGAGGTTGTCTTCGCGGCGACATTCTGATCATAACCAAATGAATATTGGTTAGTGCAATGTTCGAATGCAGAAGACGCAATGCAATAAGTCTTAAATCATATGTTCTCTACATGCAGGGTCCCTAGGTTATAGTCTAGGCCAAACCGTTTAAATAAGTGACCTATATTTCTCTATAACCATGGATCTGATACCAATCTGTCACACCCCGGGCCGGCGGGATAGGATCGGATGTCCCCGTCGGGCGGAAGGTTCCCGGGGCACGATATCGTGGATGATAATCGGGTTGATCAGATTGTTTACATTGCACATGATATAAATGAGAAATGCTAAACATAATAGAATTACAAAGTTAAATTACATCAGTATTGTCTATAATTTAACAATGTAAATCTATCATCAACATCATAAATTTATATCTTGTATTTACACAAGATATACAAAATAATTTGTATAATGATGTCTTCAAAAGTATGCAGGTCCAAAATGCTAAGTCTTCTATCTGAAGTCCTAGTCCAAAAGGAATAACTCCTTAGTTGACCTGTTCGTCACCTGAGAAGTCATGCAAAAGATCAAGTCAACACATGGTTGGTGAGTTCATATAGTTTAATGATTTGAAAATGATTTGAAAACCTCCTTTGGTAAAGACCCTAACCTCAATAACTCCACATGTAACATCCACATCGGTATGCTTATATATAGGGCATATGTAAGGGACAAGCCCTAGCCAACATCCCACCACATACTAATATGCATATGACACTGTTGTTAATGATAGTTAAGCATTTTTACCCATTACACCTATGATTTAGATTATGATCTCCAAAACTTGATTTGCCTTTGATTCTTCTGAGTTCGTCATAGATACATGATTTCCCCAAAAGTCAATGATAGTAATAAAATGTTAAACATTTAATTAAATAATTAAATAACACATTTAAGTACAACTAAGACATGATGATTGGGCATTATTTCACTCAGTCAATTAGACTTAGTTGTTGGTGGTTGTCCAAGTTGTAACCTCTCACACGTGACCCATACCAGGCATAACTCACCAGGAGTATACCTGGGCGTGACGGGATTTTAATGATGCCCGTACAGCCTGACCCAATGGTCTTCTGTACCTGAAGGGACTTTACGGATATCCTTTGATTCTTGATCTCTTTGATTCTCTTGATTTTGGCTTTGATATTGATTTCCTTTGATAGTTCATGTTATTGCCCGTATAGCCTGACTACAAGAGTCTTCTATACCTGAAGGGACTTTATATGTGTGTTACACGTGGTCTTGATTCTCTATACAACTGACATCCACCTTAACTTGAATATTAATGATTTCATTAGATTATAATGATTTCAGTATTTTCATGATTCACACACATTTATGATTTCTGATTCCTTGAGCCTCTTGATCTTGATCTCTAGAATTCCCATGATTCACAATGATAATTGATTTGATTATGACTCCTTGTGCTCAGATCCCACACTGAGTTATGATTCCTTTGAATTTGATCCTTTGATTTTGTTCATTTGATTCCACTTTGAGTTTAGGTTCTTATATTTGAGTTTGATGAACTAAGGGTTGATTTAGAGTTTGAATTAAAGTATTACTCATAAGAGTACTTTAATAAATTGGATAATTGATCTATTTAATAATTTCCTAGACAGGAGTCTAGGAGTATCAACAAGCATATATATGTAAAACATATAATAATTAAAAGCATTTAAATAAACAGTTTAAATAAAACAGTTTACGCATGCTTCTCAGCCCCGCGTTTTAAAACAAAATGTTAGAAAAGGGGCAATGAACTCACCTGTGTTGCCGTGCCAATGAACCACAAAAGATATACGCTCTCTTTGATAGTTGCCTATGTAACTTTAGTACCTGAGTTATTTTAAGAAGATTCGTAGACGATAAGTATTTATAATAGTCGTATCTAGAGTTTGGTCTCGGTGTGCAACTAAATGTCCTAGATTACTAATGTGTTTCCACGATTCTATCTAATTAATATAACATATCACCCGTAAGTAACCCCTTTATCCCACATTACTATTATTTTTAATTTTGAAAGGGCTTACCATTTAATTTCCTTTATAAAAACATAATTAATTTAAATAAAGAACATTTACATGTGATGGGCTTGGTTTAAGCCCATTGGGTCCCTCTCGGTCCATTTATTAGATCTTTGCTCTTTAACGATTTCTTGATATTCCTTTGATAACCAAGCCTAGTGTCACACCCCCAATTTTCAACTAACGGAATCATACCGTTTGGGAACGTGACAAACCAGGATCTCAGATCATTAGACATAACGAAGACCTCCATATGAATTTCAAAACATACTTTGGTCTAAAAACATAACATCAAAGTTTTCAAAGTTTGCGGAAGCGTTTTAAAACAATAACCAAAGGAACAGTTGTAACATGTAATTTACAAAACAAAATCCCCAAATGTGTAATTTAACAATACAAATGTAAAACATGCATGTGACTCTATCTCCTAGTCCATGCCAGCTTTGATGCGCGCCTTAGCGTCCTGAGAAAACATGTAAATCAAGTCAACACAAAGGTTGGTGCATAACACAGGTTTTAAGTATTCACAATGTTCAAAACAACAGTTTGAATATCAAGTTTGCAGATAACATAATCACACATGCATAGTCATGATAGCTAGTCATTTATACTATTTACATAAGTGGTCGACACCGAAGCTGACGATTGCCATGCTATAGCATGTTTTTGCCTTGCCACTATTGTCTAGCACAAACAATAGTAATGTGTGTTTGGTCAGTCAAACACCTGCGTAGATCCCATCTACCAGGTGAGGTTTGTCAAACCTAATAGATCTATTTCCAACTACCACGCTTTGCGCTACGGCAAACTAAACGGTTCGAAGTGTGTAAGGACTTTTAAATGCTATGTTGTCACATAATGTAAACAACTAACTCATGCAAGTGATATGTATCTAAAAAGTGTTTGTTGCACATGTTTTCTCCCCCAAAACAGTTAAAATAAGAAAGGGGCCGTGTACGCACCTTTGATAATTTGCAGAATGATCAAATACGTGAGCTCGTGTAGATAATCCTCTTACAAAGGATCTGTGTTTAAACAATAACGTATTGTTATTCGGATATTCGTTTTGTGCTTGAAATCACATACGTGTCAACACACGTATGTTAAAGTGTTAAGAATGTGCATACGTAAGTACGCGTGACTTTGAAATCGTTTAAATAAAATCATATTTGATTTTATTTAAATAACCGTAATTATACGTGATTTCGTTTTCGGATTAAAATATAAATTTTGTCATTTCAAAGTGTCCGTATTCCCGTTACGGTTCCAACGCAACTTGAACGGGTCGAAACGGAGTTAGAACGATTAAGTTACAGGTTAAAAACCAAAATGGTTTTTAACTTCAAAAACATGGCAGCCCTAAGGCTCGAACCCGCGACCTGCCACTCACAACACACACACACTACCATCTTTGCCCGCTAGGGTATCGCATCAGTATTCCAATTTAAATTGTTTTAAACACACTTTCAGTCTAATTCCCATTTGCTATTATAGCCGAAGCAAAAATCTTCCCAATTGACCACGAATTCGAACCCGATTAATCCTAAAACCATAGGGTTTCTATTCCATATAATCTGTCGACTATTCATGTGCTTTTAATTTAAAAAAAAATTGATTAACAATAACCTTATAAATCAAACATTAACAGATTCGAACTTGAATTCTCAAACTCCAACTCAAACTCGATCAATTTGCAATTGTAAGATCACCAATTCATATGGTTTTCACTTAATAGCACTTTCCTAAACTGTCTGTAATAATTAATTGAATCTTTGTGCTTGTTTGTATCTAAAACCTCAAACCGTATTTACCTCAAAGAACCCTAGGATCAAAATCTAACAATTCGATATTGAAACCCAAAATTGATTTAATACACATCTTAATCGGTATCTTCTGATCCTATAGATATTAATTAATTCGATTTTTAAAGCTCCTTTGTATCTATCCCCCAACTCGTTTTTGATCAAAACTTCTAACAATCGAACTGTTACAATTCGATATTGCTTCATAAAATCAATGTATGGATTTTGTTAATCGGTTCATTCAGAAGCTAACCATAATAATTAATTTGATTCTTAAACCTGTTTAATCAACAACCCCCAAAACCGATTATATAAGAACCCTAACTATTCGAACTCATATAATTCGATAATAGAATCCGCAATTAGCCTAGGGCTAAGCTTATTCGGAACCTTTAGGTGGAATAGATATCGAATATTACCTGTCTTGTTGTTCGATTCAAGTAGATCGATTAGAAGCCCTAGTTTCGGCCACTCCAAGATCGAATTCTTCTCTTCGCAGCTTCTTGGATCAATTGGTTGTATGAGAACCCTTCTAACAGTACCGATGGAGGTTTAGGAATGTGCAATTGTGATATTTTCGTTTGGTTTATACGGATTTGATAATAATTACCAACGGTTTCGAATTCTAATCACCCCTTTAGTTAAATTCGACGAGTTAATAGGTTAGTAACGTATGGAAACCGATTATAATCATCAATGGAATGATTAAGGTTAATTAATTTCAGTTGTTACATAGTTTTAAAGTGAAATTCGATTTTTGCATGATAAACCAAACGAATTTTGACTTGGAAAGTCAAAATTAGGGCTTTTACTTGAATATGAATACAATCATTGCAATTTTTGATATTTACAACATTATTGTGTTCAATTAAAGCCCTTGTAATTTGTTTTTGTTCGATTTCACAACCTTTCGGTTAGTTTCTGGTTAACGGAGTTAACCGCGAATTGCCGGATTGTCACTAATTGGCCAATTGAGCTATTATTGGGCTAGGTTAATCCAATTGGGCCTCATAAATATGATTGAGCCTACTTCTATCTATTTGGGCCTCATAAAGTACAATTGGGCCTACCTTGGGCCTCAGATTTGTGATTGGGCCTACCTTGGGCCTTGGATTTGTGATTGGGCTTACCTTCTATTCAATTGGGCCTCATAACTACTATTGGCCCACTTTCAGTTAACAAGGTTAAGTCAAAATATCGGATTGTCACACCTAGATGATTCAATTAGCTCATCTAAGTTAGTTAACTATCCTTAGGAGATTTCCTAAGGTTTAGTTGTCAATAATTAAATCAACACGTTAAACCTTAGGTTATTGTTTCGGTTCTCCATATTTACTCAATGTTTTCGATCCAACTAATATTTATCTCTTGTGTTCAAGTATCAACAAGGTTTTAGAAGACTTCTTGACCTTACACTACCAATCTCATTATCTTTGATTAAGAAAAATGATGTGTAGTTATTTACACATCTTTTTAGTATTTATTTTATATTATTTAATCTTATTTTATTAGTTTTTTAGTTAGTTTTTATTAGATTTTAATTATTTTTACTAATTGTATTTTTAAATGCTACTTTTATAGGTTTTTGTGGAAAAAACGTTCGCATTTACGAAGAAACTGAGGCCCGGAATAATTCTTATGAAGTTGGGAAGCTAAAATATAATTTTCAGATGTTCCGGAGTTAAAAAGTGGCATTTCGGGAAGTTACGGAGCTTAAAAATGGATTTCTGGAAGTCCAGGGGGTAAAATGTAAAATCTGGAAAGTGTTGCACGCAAGGGACACGTGGCGGAACCAAAGGGCGCCACCTAGCCCTAAATACCCGCGTCTGAGCCCGCCGGATCCTCTGCCGACCCGCACCGCACCAACTGCACTCACAAAGGGACCCGCGCGCGACCCAGCTGAAGACCCGTGACCCGCGTGACTTATCCCCTGCGTTGACCGGCCTCAACCTGTTGACCCGCGTTGACCATGCGCATTTGGGCCATTGACCACGCATGTGGACCACAATTTAAGCCCAGAAGTTGTTTTTTTTTAAGGTCCAGATCGTGAATATTAATTAAATGCAGCTATTTAACGAGTTTTTAAACCCTAACTCGCGACTTAATCACCCAAGGACGGCTGGAAACGTTAGAGAAACATACTTTTGAAGATTTTGAAGCTTTGGGATCGATTCGGACGCTCGGGGGAGGCTCAGATCGCGTATACAAGTGCTCGGATTGCGTTTTCGGGTTTGTTTATGCATCGTAGCTTTCCGTTTCAGTTTGTTCTTGAATTTTCTACCGTGTTTGGGTCTGATTTCATGTTTATGAATATTTGGATGATGATTCTAGGCTAAATCTTTAATTCTACCTAGATTACGGATGATTATTGAATGATTTTTCGGTTTTTCGGGTTTGTTTAATGGAATGAATTATTGCTTTTGATTTAAATTTGATTGTGGATGATGGTGAATGTTATTAAACTATTGTGAATGATCTGATTATATGTTTAAACTATTTTGTGAAAAAAAAGGTTTGATTCGGTTTCGATAAAAACTCGTTTTTTACATGATTTTAGGCTAGAAACTCGTTTTTAATCCTAATTGTGATTTGACTAATCCTAGTAAATCATAAGAATTTCATAAAATCAGATTGTAATCAGTGGGATAACCATCTTTAAAGACTAATCAAGTGATAAAGGTGTTGAGATATCGTGGTTTAAACGGGTTTTCGGGTAATTTGCATGATCATTGGATTATTCGTTGATTGTTTATGCCATGTATTTCAAATTCATACTTAATCTAGATTAGATTGATTGTGGTTGTTGAGATTGACCTAATTAGTCAACCATAGAAATCTTAAGTGTTGTCCGTTTGGAGAGACCGACTCGGTAATCCATTATTACATTCCGGTAAGCTTTACACGACTGGTAGGATCTTTTTAAGTGTTGGATTGTCTGAACAGGAGATCTAGCATTCTTTAAGTTCCTGAATTGGTTGTATCTTTAGATCCGGTGTCATTCAAATAAGCATCCCCGATAACTGTTAGATTCCTTTAAGATTCCTAGTCTAGGTAGAATTTCTTTCGTATTCGGTTTTCTAGTTCTTGAGGTGTTGATTTAATTTATTTTGTTTTCTTTAATTATTTATTGTTTAAAATCATTTTTCTTAAAACAAATTTCGTTTTCTAAATTTAGTAAGTTTCTTATTAGTTAGGTTTACAGTTAGGGTTTATTAGACGATTCCGCGTCCTTAGGTTCGATATCCGGACTTTCCTTAGCTATACTTCATACGTCAGGTACACTTGCCTGTAGTTTGTAGTTCGGTTTAGGTTAATTCGATTTATTACTCGATAGTGTTGAACCATTAGTTTCTATATATATAAACCGATACATCAAGTTTTTGGCGCCGTTGCCGGGGACACGGTAATCCTTAGATTTACCTTAGCTTTAGACTTAGCTTTCTTTTTTTTTTTTTTTTTTTAGTTTCGTAGTTTCGTGGTAAGTTTCTAGTCGTAGGTACCTTCCATATTTAGTAACTTCCTATTTTTAGAAACTTTCCATTTTTAGTAAGTGTCTGTTTTCAGTTGTTTGACGTCTTTTCATGACTTGCCATTTTTAGCAGCTGCTATTTTTGGCAGGTTTTCTATTTTTAGTAAGTTTTCATTTATAGGATTCCTTTTAGTTAGTAGGTTCGTCTTTTGAGTCTTACTTCTGCTTGGTGATTGTTTCTTCTTTAGGTTAGTAATTTATTAGATATTTAGTATTAATTAGGTTAACTTTAGTAAGTAATCATATTTCTTTTCTTTTTCTTTTCTTATTTTGTTACAGTGCATGCACCGCAGTAGACGTCCGGAGTCACCTGAGTACACTGCTTTTGCTGAGCCAGAGAGAGAGTTTCACTCGAGGTTACGATCTAACCTTCTTTTACACTGCACACACAACACTGCTATAGGAGAGATGGCTGCACCTGCTAGGAGGACCGTTGCTGATTTTGCCAAGCCGACTGCTGCTGGCAATCGTTCTTCCATCACTCGACCAGTTGTCGCCGAGGAAAACTGGTACATCCCGACTCAAATCATCAATCTGATCATTCACTCATCTAAATTTCATGGACTACCCGAGGAGGACCCCAATGCTCATCTGGGTCAGTTCCTTCGTATGTGTGACACCTTTAAGATCAAAGGTGTTTCTGATGATGCAGTCTTTCTGCGTCTCTTTCCATTTTCTCTTGAGGACAAAGCCATCACTTGGCTTGAGTCCCTTCCATCTGGATCGATCACTACTTGGGAAGAGATGCAGGAACTGTTTCTGACCAAGTATTTCCCACCTGCCAAAACTGCACGACTTAGGAGTTTGATTCATTCATTTCAGCAGGAGGAGGGAGAGAGTTTCTTTGCTACTTGGGAGAGGTTTAAGGAGATGTTGAATAGGTGTCCACATCACGGGCTTGAGGATTGGGCATTGGTTGAGAAGTTTTATAATGGAGTTACTTTTGCTACAAGGCATACACTGGATTCCACTGCTGGGGGTAACTTGCTTACCAATATGACCCCTGATGAATGCCTGAAGTTGTTTGAGAACATGGCTATGAGTAGCTATCAATATCCCACCAGGGGAAAATCCACTGCCACTCAGAAAACAGGAGTCTTGCATGTTGATTCGAACACTGCTTTAACAGCCCAAGTTGAAGCATTGACCAAACTAGTCAAGGACATGCAAGTGAAGAACAATGCAAGGTGCGAAGTGTGTAGAGGAGGACATGAGACCATTCAGTGTCCTCAGATGACTGATGGATCTCAAGAGCAGGTTGACTACATGGGAAATCCTAACCGAGGACCTGGAAATGCCTTTGGCAATTCCTATAACTCGGGAGGGAGGAACCAACCAGGTTTCACCTGGAAGAGTGGCAACCCACCTGGGTTTAACTCTAGACCTCCGATGCAGAATCTGTTTAGAGAACCAGGTCAGAGTAGTGGTGGATATGGGGAGAAGAAGTCCACTTTGGAGGAGATGATGCAACAACAGGCCCAGCTGTTGACTCAATTCATTACTGAGAGTAAGGCTCAACACAAGGAGCATGATACTATGATTAAAAGTCAAGGAGCAGCGTTGCAGAATCTTGAGAGGCAAGTTAGTCAGATTGCTAGTCAGTTGGGTGAGAGACAGTCAGGTTCTCTACCTAGCAAGACAGAAGAGAACCCGAGGGGGTATGCTAAGGCAATCACCACGAGGAGTGGAATGAGTACTGGAACTGAGAAACCGGTTGCTGAACCGGCCGAGGATGAGGAAGTGATGGACGAGGAGATAGAGATGGAAGCTCCAGGAGAGGTGCAACCCACTAGGCTAGTCCCAGCAAGTACAGCACAACCTGAGAAGACTCCCGAGAAGAAGAAGGATCCGGAGATTGACCTTTCCAAGATACCATACCCTGCGAGAGTCCTTCAACAGAAATATGAGAAGGAGTATGGGAGGTTTCTTGAGTTGTTCAAGCAGCTTAAGGTGAATATCTCATTTGTTGAGGCACTTCAGCATATGCCTAAGTATGCGAAGTTTCTGAAGGATTTGTTGACAAACAAGAGGAAGATGGAGGAGTTGTCAACTGTCACACTGAGTGAGAAGTGTTCTGCAGTTGTTCAGAACAAGCTGCCACAGAAGAAGACTGATCCGGGTAGTTTCACTATCCCGTGCACATTAGGCAGCTCATCTGTTAGCTATGCTTTAGCGGACCTTGGGGCGAGCATAAATCTGATGCCTTATTCGATTTTTGCTAAATTAGACTTAGGCGAGCCTGAGCCCACCCGCATGAGCATCCAGCTGGCTGACAGATCAGTTAAGTATCCCAGGGGCATTGTAGAGAATTTGCTAGTTAAGATAGATAAGTTTGTGTTCCCTGTGGATTTTGTGATTCTAGACATGGAGGAGGATGAGAAAGTTCCACTGATCTTAGGCCGTCCATTCTTAGCTACCGCTAAAGCATTGATTGATGTCTGTGATGGTAAGCTTACTCTTCGAGTTGCAGACGAGACAGTGACTTTCGAGATCCGTAGATCTTTGCAGCATACAGAGAGCCAGGACGATACCTTGTACTTCATTGACACGGTTATGTCACACATGGATCGTTGCTTGAGTGAGATTAGGATAGGTGATCCTGAGATTGTTGAGGATAGTGAGGGAGGGATGTCTGTTCATTCTAGTGAGCAACATCCAGATGTTTTGATTGATGAGATCCCAATCTCTCAAGAGGTGTGTGAGGTTTTAGATAGAGCAGAGCCAGCGGATAAGCCGTCTGTCGAGGCACCCCCGTCCTTGGAGCTTAAAGAACTGCCATCTCACCTTGAGTATGCATTTCTGGACGAGGATTCCCGATTACCCGTCATTATTGCTGCTGAATTGACGGAGGAGGAGAAGAAGAGGTTGATTGAGGTGTTGAAGGCACATAAACAGGCAATTGCGTGGAAGCTGATGGACATTAAGGGTATTAACCCTTCTTTTTATACGCATAGGATTCTTATGGAGGATGAATTTAAGCCTGTTGTGCAGAGCCAGAGGAGACTGAACCCGAACATGCAGGAGGTAGTTAAGAAAGAGGTGCTTAAGTTGTTGGATGCTGGTCTGATTTACCCGATCTCAGACTCTGCATGGGTCAGTCCGGTTCAGGTTGTCCCTAAGAAAGGAGGGATGACAGTGGTGACTAATGGGAAGAATGAGTTGATTCCGACACGGACAGTCACAGGTTGGAGAGTCTGTATTGACTACAGGAAGCTGAATGATGCCACGAGGAAAGATCACTTTCCCCTGCCCTTTATCGATCAGATGTTGGAGCGTCTGTCAGGACAACAGTTCTACTGTTTCCTTGATGGATTTTCTGGTTATTTTCAGATCCCCATTTCTGCAGAGGATCAAGAAAAGACCACGTTTACATGCCCTTATGGCACTTTTGCGTATCGTCGCATGCCATTTGGTTTGTGTAACGCTCCAGCCACTTTTCAGCGATGTATGGTAGCGATATTCCATGATATGATCGAGGACTCCATGGAGGTGTTCATGGACGACTTTTCTGTGTTTGGGAGTTCCTTTGATCACTGCCTGAGGAACTTGGATAGGATGCTGGCACGTTGTGTTGAGACGAATTTGATGCTGAACTGGGAGAAATGCCATTTTATGGTAAAAGAGGGGATAGTGCTAGGGCATAAGATTTCACGCGCGGGGATAGAGGTTGATAAGGCGAAGATAGAGACCATAAGCAAACTTCCACCACCCACCAACGTGAAATCCATTAGAAGCTTTTTAGGCCACGCTGGCTTCTACCGGCGGTTCATTAAAGATTTTTCCAAAATTTCTAGGCCTATGACTCAGCTTCTGGAGAAGGATGCCCCATTTGTGTTTTTCTGAGGAGTGTTTGAGGGCATTTGAGCTACTGAAGGAGAAGTTAGTGGATGCCCCGATCTTGATTGCCCCCGATTGGAGCTCGCCCTTCGAGCTTATGTGTGACGCGAGCGACTTCGCGGTTGGGGCGGTTTTAGGGCAGCGACGAGACAAGCACTTCCATCCCATCTACTATGCGAGTAAGACCTTGAACGACGCACAGGAGCATTACACGACTACTGAGAAAGAGCTCCTTGCGGTGGTCTTCGCATTCGACAAATTCAGATCCTACCTCGTGCTTTCCAAGACGATTGTGTACACCGATCACGCGGCATTGAGGTACTTGTTCAATAAGAAAGATGCGAAACCGCGTTTGATTCGATGGATTCTGTTGCTTCAGGAGTTTGATATTGAGATACGGGACAAGAAGGGTGCAGAAAATGTGGCCGCTGATCATTTGTCGAGACTTGAGAATCCCGAGCGAGAGGAGTTGCGAGATACGGTCATTGGGGATACCTTTCCTCATGAGTTTTTGATGGTAGTAAAGGCCGAGCAGCAGGGGTTGCCATGGTTCGCTGACTTTGCGAACTATCTGGCTGACGGTGTGTTACTGAAGGGGATGACTCACCAGCAAAAGAAGAAGTTCTTTGCTGACGTGAAGCACTACTTGTGGGATGACCCATACTTGTTTAGAGTTGGAGCGGATCAGGTGATTCGACGTTGTGTGCACGGAGCAGAGGCAGCCGACATACTGAGGCATTGCCACGAGGGACCGACCGGAGGACATCATGGAGCGACACTGACGGCGAAGAAGGTTTTTGACTCTGGTTTCTTCTGGCCGACGATATATAAGGATGCACATGTGTTTGTGAAGAGTTGTGACAGTTGCCAAAGAGTTGGCAACATCTCATCCCGTAATGAGATGCCCCAGACTTCCATTCAGGTTTGTGAGATTTTCGACTTATGGGGTATTGATTTCATGGGACCGTTCCCGATGTCTCGAGGGAACCGTTACATCCTGGTTGCTGTTGACTATGTATCTAAGTGGGTAGAGGCCCAACCTTGCCCCACGAATGATGCCCGGGTTGTAGTGAGATTTCTGAAGAAGTTGTTTGCACGCTTTGGTACTCCCAAAGCCTTGATTAGTGATAGAGGCACCCACTTCTGCAATAAGCAGATGGAGAAAGCCTTGCAGCGATACGGTGTGACCCATCGTTTAGCTACGGCTTATCATCCACAGACGAGTGGGCAGGTTGAAGTTAGTAATCGAGGTATCAAGCGTATTTTGGAGAAGACTGTGAGTTGGAATAGGCTAGACTGGGCAGATAAGTTAGATGACGCACTGTGGGCTTTTCGCACTGCTTATAAGACACCGACCGGTTCTACACCGTTTCGGATGATATATGGGAAAGCCTGTCATCTACCAGTTGAGATGGAGCATAGAGCATACTGGGCACTGAAGACAATGAACCTAGACATGGCTACTGCGAAGGATTTGAGGTTTCATCAGTTGCACGAGTTGGAAGAGTTGCGCGATCATGCATACGAGCATTCTCACGACTACAAGGCACGCACGAAGGCGTTGCACGATAGGAAGTTGAGGGGTGATAAAGACTTTAAGTGTGGGGATGCGGTGTTGTTATACAACTCGCGACTGAGATTGTTCCCGGGTAAGTTGAAATCCCGATGGTCTGGACCGTATAAGGTGAAGGAAGTGTTTCCATATGGCACAGTCGAGATTGAAGATAAGGATGGGGCAGCGTTTAAGGTAAACGGGCATCGGTTGAAGCATTACATGAGTGGCCCGTTTGAGAAGAAAGTGGTTGAGGACGTCTACCTCGACCCACCGACTGAGTGATTGTGGGTCCGAGTCTGGCTGAAGACTCGTTAATAAACCAAGCGCTTTTGGGAGGCAACCCACATTTTGTATAGTTCGTTCTTGTTTTTTAATTATTTTGCATTTTTAGTTTATTTTATGTTTTGTTTGTGTGCTAACCTGATTGTCGAGCCATGCAGTCACGCATGAGCATTTGTTACAGGATCCCAGGTACTTTCATGGTTGTTTCATTTTACTTGGATCTCAGCAGGTCGCTATGGAGCTTACGCGTTTGCATGGATTGCTTGTCAGGGAAGTATCTCGTTTTTCTTTCTTATTACTATCGTTTATTATTTTGTTTCTATTTTATTTTAGTTTTTCCCTGTTTTTAGACACATTAGGGACAATGTGTGTTTCAAGTGTGGGGATGGGGAAATTCCTTTCTTTTTCTTCTTTCTTTTGAGTCTAGTTAGCTTGAGCTTTTATAAGTCCTGGTTACCCTTTTGCTTATGCTTAACAAGTCTAGTTCATTGTAATTCGTTAACAAAAGGCAGGTCGGCATGAGTTATTGAGTTTGTTATACGGTTAATCTTTAAGTTGCGTGATAAAGTTTTCCCAATTGGGCTTGTTTTCAAAACTTATGGGTTGGGATTCTTAAGATAGTGAAACTTGTTTGATAGTTGAAAACTGTTTATGTTCATATCGTTAACCCTATTACACACGTTTCCTGTGAGATTTTGAGCCTTAACAGTCTATATTTATTCACTGATTCGTTTGTGTGTGATATGACCTTCTTGTTGCATTGCTTTAGAACTTGTGCTTGTATACAAATTGAGGCTTTGATTGAGATCTGACACAGAGATGATTAAGGCATGAGGTTCACCCATTTCTTAGCCTTTCCTATTTCTTTTGTTGAAACCCTTAAATACACCAATTAGACACCCTGTTGAGCCTAAACCCTTTTCATTTGATCACCCAGTTTAATTTCAAGACATCCGGTTAGTTAGACAGTTACGTGTTTATGTTGATTAATTCTAAAAAAAAAAAAAAAAAAAAAAAAAAAAGCAAATGGAAAAAAAAAAAATGAATGAAATGTGTGAATAAAAGGTCAAAGGAGACCTAGTGTTGGTAGCTTGTTTCGTTTAAATTCTTGTTTGTGAATAAAGTCAACTACCGGACTTTCTTTTGTTTTGTTTAGCCACTTTAAAACCATACATGACCTACCCTTAACCTAAGCCCACCCTTTTAAAGTCCTTTTGATCTGTTTTAATCTTGATATCATGTGGAGATTTGATTATAGCACAAGCTTATGTTAGCATTGTTGCAGTGTTAGGTTATGAGAGTTCACTCGAAAAAAAAAAATTCATATATTTAACCGAGGGATGAGTGACAATTGTGAGTGGTGTGAGCATATATGGTTGGAGGCTCGAAAAACAGGTGAATCTTGATTAGGAAATCCCATGTTTTTAAAAATCGCTTCATTAATGTCTGATTGGGTTGTAAATCTATTGACCGTTGTAAGTCTTGTGATTGATTGTGTAATTAATTCGTAAACCCATGTTCGGTTTTGTTTGATGTGAAACGTTCGTGAATTAGATTTCGTTTTGTGTTGTTTAAGGTTTGCTTAGGGACAAGCAAAGTTCAAGTGTGGGGATTTTTGATGTGTAGTTATTTACACATCTTTTTAGTATTTATTTTATATTATTTAATCTTATTTTATTAGTTTTTTAGTTAGTTTTTATTAGATTTTAATTATTTTTACTAATTGTATTTTTAAATGCTACTTTTATAGGTTTTCGTGGAAAAAACGTTCGCATTTACGAAGAAACTGAGGCCCGGAATAATTCTTATGAAGTTGGGAAGCTAAAATATAATTTTCAGATGTTCCGGAGTTAAAAAGTGGCATTTCGGGAAGTTACGGAGCTTAAAAATGGATTTCTGGAAGTCCAGGGGGTAAAATGTAAAATCTGGAAAGTGTTGCACGCAAGGGACACGTGGCGGAACCAAAGGGCGCCACCTAGCCCTAAATACCCGCGTCTGAGCCCGCCGGATCCTCTGCCGACCCGCACCGCACCAACTGCACTCACAAAGGGACCCGCGCGCGACCCAGCTGAAGACCCGTGACCCGCGTGACTTATCCCCTGCGTTGACCGGCCTCAACCTGTTGACCCGCGTTGACCATGCGCATTTGGGCCATTGACCACGCATGTGGACCACAATTTAAGCCCAGAAGTTGTTTTTTTTTAAGGTCCAGATCGTGAATATTAATTAAATGCAGCTATTTAACGAGTTTTTAAACCCTAACTCGCGACTTAATCACCCAAGGACGGCTGGAAACGTTAGAGAAACATACTTTTGAAGATTTTGAAGCTTTGGGATCGATTCGGACGCTCGGGGGAGGCTCAGATCGCGTATACAAGTGCTCGGATTGCGTTTTCGGGTTTGTTTATGCATCGTAGCTTTCCGTTTCAGTTTGTTCTTGAATTTTCTACCGTGTTTGGGTCTGATTTCATGTTTATGAATATTTGGATGATGATTCTAGGCTAAATCTTTAATTCTACCTAGATTACGGATGATTATTGAATGATTTTTCGGTTTTTCGGGTTTGTTTAATGGAATGAATTATTGCTTTTGATTTAAATTTGATTGTGGATGATGGTGAATGTTATTAAACTATTGTGAATGATCTGATTATATGTTTAAACTATTTTGTGAAAAAAAAGGTTTGATTCGGTTTCGATAAAAACTCGTTTTTTACATGATTTTAGGCTAGAAACTCGTTTTTAATCCTAATTGTGATTTGACTAATCCTAGTAAATCATAAGAATTTCATAAAATCAGATTGTAATCAGTGGATAACCATCTTTAAAGACTAATCAAGTGATAAAGGTGTTGAGATATCGTGGTTTAAACGGGTTTTCGGGTAATTTGCATGATCATTGGATTATTCGTTGATTGTTTATGCCATGTATTTCAAATTCATACTTAATCTAGATTAGATTGATTGTGGTTGTTGAGATTGACCTAATTAGTCAACCATAGAAATCTTAAGTGTTGTCCGTTTGGAGAGACCGACTCGGTAATCCATTATTACATTCCGGTAAGCTTTACACGACTGGTAGGATCTTTTTAAGTGTTGGATTGTCTGAACAGGAGATCTAGCATTCTTTAAGTTCCTGAATTGGTTGTATCTTTAGATCCGGTGTCATTCAAATAAGCATCCCCGATAACTGTTAGATTCCTTTAAGATTCCTAGTCTAGGTAGAATTTCTTTCGTATTCGGTTTTCTAGTTCTTGAGGTGTTGATTTAATTTATTTTGTTTTCTTTAATTATTTATTGTTTAAAATCATTTTTCTTAAAACAAATTTCGTTTTCTAAATTTAGTAAGTTTCTTATTAGTTAGGTTTACAGTTAGGGTTTATTAGACGATTCCGCGTCCTTAGGTTCGATATCCGGACTTTCCTTAGCTATACTTCATACGTCAGGTACACTTGCCTGTAGTTTGTAGTTCGGTTTAGGTTAATTCGATTTATTACTCGATAGTGTTGAACCATTAGTTTCTATATATATAAACCGATACATCAAAAAACCTTAATTGTTGTCATATGATAATATCATGTTAGTTTTTTTTTTCCCATTGTTCAAGCCCCATACCAGGTTCACGTCCAAACCCATTTATATCCTATGTGTTGAAACCCTAGTTTGTTTCCCATGCACACACATAATAGATTATGTTCATGCATGCATACGCGACTCGGTCATGCATGCTAATATATCCAACTCACGTATGTATCCCACCCAACTCCACAACCGTATGCTAGAGCTTAAGCCGAATAGGTTAGTGGTTAGCGAATGGCCCTGCTTGTCGAATGAGGGCTGTCGAATGAAATTAGACCGATTGAACCCAGTCCCCACCCGAATGAATTTCCTCGAATGTGGTTGGGCCGAGTGAGTGTCATGGCTGAATGACTTGTGCCGCATGAGGGTCGAATGGGCTCTGATTCGGGCGAAGCAAGGCCAATCGAATGGGAATATTGGTCATTCGCCGAATGAGGGAGTGGCGAATGAGGGTGTTCTTCGGCTGGTCATTCGGAGCTCTGGTTCTTGGCCATTCGGCCGATCGAGCAATCCGGGAGCAGCCATGGTTTTCAAGGAAATCGACCACTAGCTCTAAGGGGTTTTGTTCCTACATGATTCTATGGTGTTGTAGTGTGTTTCTTAAGGTTTGAAAGAGGTTAAAACCGGGTACATGAAAGTGGTTCGAAATTAGGGTTTTCAAAACCCCAAACCGAACAAGAACTTGAGGTTTACCTCGATTTGGCTGGGTAGATGTTCAGATCCTTTGTACTTTCGTATTCTCCTAGTGATGGGGGTGATTTTGACACCAAAAACACAAGAAATGGTTGAGAATCAAGCAAGAAATCTTAGAGAGAAGTGGTGAATTGTAGAGAGAGAGAGGAGAGAGGTTGAGATGAACGAAAATGGAGTTATGAGCTGGTGGTTGTGGGTTGTTGTGGCATTAAGTGCCACATTAAATGTTGGAAAAATACCCAGGTTCGTTCGGGTTCGTTCGGTTTCGCGTGTTTCCGCGTAGAAACGCCGGTTTCTCGTCGTTTTCGTTGCGAAACGACTCGGTTTTAAATTAGAATCATAAAATTTATTTTAGGTTCTGATTCCTAATAAATTAACTAAATATCCTTTAATTATTTGAATTTCAAAATATTTATTTAACGTTTAAATCGAATCGCGCGGTCATCGCGCGTATTTGTTCGAATCGTCACCCGATCAAATACGACGATAACTACACTTTTCAATCTTGTTTTCTAATTATTGAATATCATTCAGAACGTTAAACTTTCAAATTTATTCGTACAGATCGTCACCTATACGAATAATCTGTCGGTTTAGCATTCACGTAACGACATTCATGCTGTTTTGTTCTGTAAAGCCTCACATACGTTTATACATAATAATATCCTAACAAATAATCACTGGATGGTTCTGTGTTGCCAGATAATTATCTGACTCGGGAACCATTGTTCTGAACTTGTTTCTCTGAAATGATTCTGAATTTGCGTTATGATAACATGAAATGATAATAATGTTTGACATGAATATGAAATACACTGAATTACGTAGAATTCGTACCTGATTACTGTTCATGTACTGTTTAAGATCACTGTTCCGGCGACGGTTCCGGCACTGATGTTACATTTAGTGATTTTCTTATCAAATATGTTATTAATTAATCTTAAATGTTTGAATCCATTGCATTTACATAGATTTTTTGGTTACCCATCTTGACCCTCATTGTGTTTAAGTGCTACTCATCTCAACCCATTCAATATTATGATATTACCCATTTCAACCCATTACACTACAATTGTTTAACCAAACCAACTCATTTCCTTTGTTATGGGTAAAAATCGCCATCTCTACCATTTACAGCCGTACTCAGAAAAAGGGAAATAAACCCTAATTAGATAAACCCAAACAGGAATCGTTCAACTTTTCAAAAATGTCTTGATGAATGCAATCGCATTTATGGCAACTAAATTATCACAATTCGGAACTAAGGACCTGTTTGGGATTGCTTATTTAACTTCAAAAGAACTTTTTGTCAAAAGTTTAACTTATGACTTTTTGAAATAAAATTTTTTAAAATGTGTTTGATTTAGCTTTTTCAAATTGACCAAAAAGGACATTTTTTTATTAACACTATTTAATGTTATTGGGTAAAGGGTAAAGAGTGAGGTAAATTTGTAATTTTATATCAATAAGTTATAAGTTATTTTGAAAAACTATGATTTTTAACTTTTGAAAAACAACTTATCAACCTTTTACAAAAAGTCATTTTTAAAATGTCCTTTTAGGTTAGGCAAACAACTTATTGACTTATTGGTTTTTTCAAAAAGCCAATAAGTCATTTTTAGATGAAATCACGTACAGTGCCTAAACTATCTAGAATCTATGAAACTCATAGAAATGGAATCGAAATAGGAGGGAGATTTCGAGCCCAGATCGTGGAAGTACTTGATTGACCAATGCAGATTGGAGGTTGAAGATATCGAGCCCCGAAACCAGTCGAACGAGTGAAGATGACAGATCGACCCTTCAACCGAGTGCAGATGAATGGTGGAATGTAGAACAACAATCGGTTGGAGACTTGTAGTGGAGATTTGGAGACTTTTGATTTTGGAGACTTGGAGCCGAGAAGGCCGACTGTGCTTCTTGGTCCTTCAATTTTTTCTAATTAGGGTATACAATAGTAGGACTCAAATAAAAAATAGTATATTTAAATATTAATTTGGTTTAAACGGCTTAAACCGAATAAACTGAATTCAAAAAATAGTATAACTGTATACCGATCTGAAAACCGAATTCGCAATTCGATTCGGTTTATCTCGGTTACGGACACGATTCAGATAACGGTTTTAAACGATTTTCGGTTACTCTGAACACCTCTAAGACCCATTTTAATATTTGCACATGATATATAAAATCTCAAAGATGACCCTTAAACCCATAGCCTCAATGTTACAAACCATCAATCTTACCAGTTGCTTAGTAACCCTCTCTCTCTCACACACACACATGTGTGTGTGATCATGATCTTACAATAATCCACCTTTGATATGATAACTTATTTAACTTTATAAAAATTAATATAAATCTTTGTTTCTTTGTTTTTTTATTATCATTATTACAAATCTATAATACTTTCCTCATTTATTTGTATGTGGTATATTCACATGCGTTTAGGATTTAAATAAATGTATGTTTTAGTTATATATAACGACACATGTAATGTAATGAAACTTACACTTGTGTAAAATCATAAATGCATGTGAATTTACAAATTCACATAAAAAGAAGAAAGTGTTGCACATATGTGACAATGATAATCGAAAAAAAAAAACAAATATTTATATTGATATTGGTGGGTTTTACGAGTTACCACAATAAATGTGAGTTAATAAGGGTCCTTCCCCTTTATGTGTACATACATACATGCATGCATAGAAATATGTTTAATTAAGACCCAATATCACATTATTTAAATAACATAAATATAACTTTCTTAAAGTGAAAGGAAAGTTACTTTTTTATGTCTCTTAAATCATGTGTCTATATGTGACATAATTATATAATTACATTTGACACTCTCTTTTACAATAGGATATGTATTTGGTTTTTAAAGTGGAGTGGCATTATTTTTGCAATCAGTATCACTCTTACAATGAAGTGACGCTCACTTTTACGGCATAGTACACTTCAAGTTTTACGATAGAGTGACAATCATTGCCACGATTCTTTATTTGCATTTTTGTATAAAAGATCATGCGGATGAAGATAGTCTAGAATCGAAGGTACGTTAACTCACTTTTCTTACTTTTTTTTTTGGGTTTCGTTTACTTTTATTTTGGATTTTTAAGGGCAGAAGTATTGTTATAGCCTGTATTTGAAAATTGATTTCGTGATACTTAAGATTTTATACCATAATAATAGCCGTTATGACGTGTTTTACATTTTATGTTTTGATAACTGAAATCATGACAAAATATACAACGCTACGTGTGTTGGCAAAAGTGAAATTTTATTTATGTTGTTTTTCACGTGTGTCGGCAAAAATATAGTTATAATGATTTAAGAAAATTAGTTATAGGACCTATCGAGTACCAACCTAGTTGTTATCTTTTTTTTTTTTTTTGAACGGCTTCAGGCTGAACGACTGATTTAAGCCCAAACGGACACACATCCAAGGGCATACCCAGTCGTCACCCCTTCACCCACCAGATAAACGGGAACCGGATAAATTCGTAAACCCTCTCCCCTGCTCAGGTTTGAACCCCTGACCTCAATGAGGTGCAACTTCTTCCCTTTGTTGCAATACCGCTATGCTAGAAGACCTTTGTTACCTAGTTGTTATCTTTTTTTTGAACGGCTTGGTACAACGACACCCAAGACGGGATTTCAACCGTCCCCTCGGATTTGACGCTCTGGGGCGTATGCCCGAGCCCACCCCAGGAGGAACCCTCACAACTGGGTAAACCCCCTGACCTTGCTTCAGGAAATATGCCTCAGCCTGGATTCGAACCCAAGACCTCCTATAGAAAAGTCAAGAGGGTAACCATTAGGCTAGAAGCCCTTGATTACCTAGTTGTTATCTAAACACAGAGATAAATGAGGTTCTTTTTCAATTTGTGTGGGCCCATTAAATATCTTTCAAAGTAACTTGTAGTAAACGTCAAGGGAAAGATGGAGGCTATTATTCGAACTTCGAACCGCAACCAACCAACATATCATCATTTAAATTTCAGTAAAACAAAACTTAATCTATAAATCATTTGGGAAAATGTAAAAAATAGAGGTTTATGATATCAATTTTATAATTGTTTTTTATAATTGTTTCTGTTATGTTATTTCCGAGATATATTTGAGCTGGATATTAAATATGATGGGCTGATGGGCTGCTGAGCTGCCTGCAGATTTGGGCTGCTGGAAATATGTTGTGGGCTATCGCTAATTGCTTTTAATGGAGTATTGGATCGGACGAAGTTTCCACAATATTTGATATATTTGTTGGCATGTGGATATATATGAAGTTAGAGATAAGTCTGTAGATATCTCATATCTCGGTCTTGTTTTTTTTTTCACTTTGCATATTTTCCATAAACCCTCTCTTGGTTTCTCCATTTTTAGGGTTTTTTTTATCTGATTTATCTTTTTAATCAGTTTGATTTTCATTCACTGATTTTGTTAATAGACCTGATTGAGTCTTTTGTATGAACAGATCTTCGTTTTGATACAGATCTGTTGTATTCAGATTTGTGTTTTAGGGTTTGTGTCTATGTTCATAGATCGAGTTGTAATAGGTTAGATTTGTAGGTTGTACTCTTTATTTTTTGGTTATTGATCACAGATTCTGATTGAATTGTAAGTTGTGATATCATCGTTTTCTTGACAGAAAAAATAAAATAAATCATATAAAATAGTTGCTTCTTGAGAGCCTCTGATTTAAGAATGCCATGTTTATTACTCACGAAATTTATAAAGAAAGTAATTTCATCTGAAAAATTGTAAAAAAAACATTGTTTTTACATTTTTAATATGATGTCTTAATTTTTCTCTTTTTGTTAATACGACTAAAATTTAGAACACCGTGTATATGGTTTTAGACCAAATATATTTTTAGAACTTAAATCATACATACATAATACATACATATCAAATACAAATGCTTTTATCGTGAGAAGGATATGAAAGATCTTGGACCCTTAATTAAATTAATCAATGGTTAACCTCTAGTGATTCTCACTTTAGGGCAAAAAAAAAGAAATAACTTACGTTTGTTGACTTTTTTTATGGCTAAATCAAGTTCCACAATTTTTTTAAATTGAATAACTTTTAAACATTTAATTATTTTTAAAAAACACACCATAAAATTGAAAAACCATAAAATTGAGAATTTTATTATCTTAAAATTGGAGTATATTAGTGTTATAGTTTTTCGATCATGCATATTAAATGATGGTCTATGATTTTCATATAACGTGGTTTGTGGTTATTGGTTCGTAATTATGCAGTGTTGTCCTTGATTATGTGTGTTAAATTACGATATGTGATTTTTATATAATGTAGTCTGTGGTTATTGGTCCCTGATTATAGGTGTTAAATGTCAGTTTGTAATTTTAAGTAGCGCAATCCATAAATTTATATGGATGATAATGCCTCTTACTAAAAAGACACGTGCCAAATTCTTGTGGCTTATTACGATTCTTACGGTTTTTTACCTTTGTACGTTAACCGCCACACACATATATACATGTATATATGTATGTAGAGAGAGAGAGAGAGAGTGAGTGAAGGATATAAGAAAAAAAAATATAGAAAGTCCAGCAGATATTTTTTAAATCAAAACAGATATACCTATACTAGACGAGCAATTATCTAACAAATGCCGACTCGTATTAGGCCGCATATGAGATATATTTTTACTATCCGATATGGGCTTGAGATTACTAATAACCGGCTCCAACTCAACCCAATACCATCCCTAAACTTAATTTAAAGGAGTAAACAATTTATTTTATTTAACCAAATAAACCAATTAAAAAAAATGCCTTATACCTGTGTACATTTGAAAGTTTTGTGAACAGTAATAGGGTTTTTTTATTCATGATTTATTTTAGGTTCATATATTATTTTGTTCAAGATTCTTTAACTATGTTTTTGTAGATGCCATGGTTAGTTCTTCATATTTGTCTTGAAACCTCATGCGTTCGACTCCTAGCTAGGGTTTTATTTTTTATTCCCCCTCATTCATTTAGATATGCCGTGTCTTCTAAAAATATAATAATAATAATAATAATAATAATATAATAATAGTAGTAGTAGTAGTATAAAAACATTATTATATTCTAATTTTTAATCGTTGACGTTTAGGTTCGTAGTTCTTGAAGATTTTACAACTAAGTGTGTCTAATTTACTGTTTTGGCATTAGGTTTTTTTTACATTGTGAGTCTAATCATATTATAATCGCACTTATGTTTCGGTTCATGTTACTTGAGAATGATAGTTGCTTTTGCAATAAGTTCTATTATGCGTTTTAAAACAGATTGACAGCCGTTATGACCGTTTTATTTTTGTGTTTTGATATTCATTATGATACCATCACCGTTATGATCAAATAGTCATCCTAACATAACGATATAGCTTGACCTCTTTTTTTGCATATTGTGTGATGCAAGTTTTAGAAATTTTTTATTGTTTACTATTATTTATAAAAAGTTTTGTGTTAACATTTTACGACACAATGACAGGTTTATGTTATCAGAATTTTGATTTTTAAAACCATGTTTTTATCATGTTAAATAAAGGGTCCCGTCGCAACGCGCAGACGGTACCCCTAGTTAATAATCAAACTGAAAACCAAACAAGTAATCCGACTACAATTACGAACCACACCAACAAATAAAATAAAATTTTGGTTTGATTTTTCGGTTATGATTACGATCACGGTTCCGTTTTTTCTTTAAACGGTTACTATCAGAATAATCAACAATTCGAAACCCCTCTCAAGTCTTAAGACCTGAATGGAAACAAAAAACCAGAATGCAAGAATTGAAAAAATCTTTTGATTTAGGGGTAATTGGGTTGTTTTATTGGGCCTTGGGCCTTCACATATTTGCAAATTAATAGTGACCCACTAGACCAATATGGGCCTTTATTTTGAAATAAACTTCAGGTTCAGGTAGCCTGATTTAAGAATTCTGTTCACTACGACTTGTTCACCAAGCCACTCATACTTTCTGTCACATATTCCTTGTCTTCCCCAATATCAATCTTCTTCTAGGGTTCATACAAATTCCCAATTTTTACTCGATTCATCGATTTAATTACTCTCGTCCGCCAATTGAAACCAGAATGGTGAGTTTCATGATACGATTCGGAATAGCTATCTGCTGAAATTTTAATGCAACTTCATCCTCTGTTTATGTGTTTATTTTACAGGAAGGGGATGGTAGCTTGGATTCGAAAATCGAGTCATTGCTGAATGTGGAGAAGCAGATGAGGCTTAACGGTGATGTTGCCGGTACGAAGAAGGCAGCGATTGATATTCTTCAACTTTGCTTCGAAAGTCATGCGTGGAAGACGCTGAATGATCAAATTGTCGTGCTGTCCAAGCGGCGTGGTCAGTTGAAGCAGGTGAAAGTTTTAAATAGTCTATTTGCTCATAATTGAGTGCCTTCTGGTTTCAAGATAACTCATTGATCTATGTTGTCTGTAGTTTAAATGTTTTTAGTGTGACAAAAAAATCCTTGAAAATTGAATGCGCTTGATGTATTAGGTTTCAAGTTAGGGAGTATTTAGATACTCAAAATAGATTAATCGTCTAACACACTGACATGAGATGTTGGATGACTTTATTGTTTATGTTAATATATACTACGTATTAAATATCCTGTTAAAGACGCTAATATATTCTGAATATTCTCATGCATATATAATCTTTACATTTAAGGCTGTTACTGCTATGGTGCAACAAGCAATGCAATATATTGACAAGACTCCAGATATTGAAACCAAGATTGAGCTTATCAAAACACTTAACAGCGTATCTGCTGGGAAGGTACGCTTGTTTGTATAAATGTGAATATGTTTGTGAATTTCTGCTTGTTTTATAGCTCTTTTATTCATCTTTGTGATTGTTAGATTTATGTTGAGATTGAGAGAGCCCGATTGATTAAGAGGTTAGCCAAGATTAAGGAGGAACAGGGGCAAATAGCCGAGGCTGCTGATTTAATGCAAGAGATTGCGGTCAGTTGTAATATAAGTTTGTTTTGGTCTACTATTTGTATATACTGTTTGAAATTACTTAGTATACGCTTTTGTTTATAATTCCACTAACCTTTGATGCCGTATTACAGGTCGAAACTTTTGGTGCCATGGCAAAAACCGAAAAAATTGCATTCATTCTTGAACAAGTAGGAGTTTTAATCTAACTTTTGAATATTTATATTTGGAACAAGGCTGTGATACCGTGAAATTTACTCTGTGCAGGTTCGTTTGTGTCTAGACCGGCAAGATTATGTGCGTGCACAGATTCTTTCTAGAAAGATTAGTCCAAGAGTTTTTGATGCTGATACTTCAAAAGAGAAGAAGAAGCCAAAAGAAGGTGAGAGCATTGTTGAAGAAGCCCCTGCTGATATACCATCATTGCTGGAATTAAAGCGAATTTATTATGAACTCATGATACGGTAGGTCCCAGTAACCTTTTCTACTTCTGAGGCCTGCTATTTAAATATAAATTGGCCTGTATTTTTCTTTTCTTTGGTTACACATGTTCTCAAGAAGATGGTAGAGATATTATAACACCATGGTTTGTCAAGGAAAAAAGAAACTGTTAATCCTTTCTTGTGCACATTCACACCCAATGTTTTGAAAAATAACCTTTCTGGCTTTATATCCCCTTTTGCATGATGGTCTTGAAGTTTCTAATGTAGTTGCTTAGTTTCTGATGTAAATTTTTTTCTCCTGAATTTGGATCTATACATTTGAAACTTTAAACTCTAGTGGTTACTTAATCTGATGCTGATTATATATTTATAGTTGTTCATCATCAAAAAATTAGAATCCACCACTAGCAAAAGTGATTGCCATCATGGTTTAAAAAGGCGAACCGAGGCGTGCCTTGAGGCGTACGCCTCGGCTGAGGCGTCCAGAAAAGGAGTTTGAGGCGTAGCCTCAGCAGGGTAATTTGGAACTTAAGCCTCAGGTAGGTCGAGGCGTGTCGAGGCGAATCGAGGCGTAGAGGCGAGAGGCGGGGCGGTGAGGCTTAAGCCTCACCACAGTTGGCATTTTTTTTAATTTTGACCTGTTGATTTGACCTATTTTAAGTAAATTGAGAAACGAGAAACCCTACTTGTTCTCAAGCAAACGCGATACTCCACCAATCTCACAAAAATTTCTTGATCGGCGCTCAAAGGGTGGTCGTCAGTGGTTCTCGTTGGCAGTCGGAGGTCTCTGTGGTCGTCGGTGGTCCTCAATTGATGGTTAGCGGCGCTTAATCAGTCCTCAATCAACTCAGATTCCTTTGATTTCTCTTCGATTTTGATTTCTGTGGAGATGTTCTTGATTTTCCGAAGATGAGAACTCACGTCGTACAATGGAAATTGTCTGCTATTAATGTTGACTGTTTTTATAGTCAAATATGCTTATCCAAACATAAGTTACATAACTTGTCCCTCAAGTTTATTCTATTTTCAGAAGTTGACATTTATATTTGATGATTAATTGTTTAAAGCTTTTATGTTTAATGCTTTATGTTCGATTATACAACGAAATCTCATAAAATAGAAAAAGCTACCAACATTTGCACAAATAAGTATTTTTAAGCTTAAATTGTGATACATATGATGTTTGTTTTATATTAAATTGTGACTTTCATGAGATGGATATATAATTCTAATTATTTTTTAATATAGTTTTGAGGCTTACGCCTCGGTCTGCCTCAAGGCTTACGCCTCGTGAGGCTAACAGAAAACGCCTCGAGGCTCGTTTCCGCTTTTTTAAACCTTGATTGCCATTTAAATGACTTGTCTGAGTGAGATAACCTTTGTTCCAAATTACTTGTCTATCTTGATTTTACACTAAGCCTTGGGACAGTAAAATAAGTATTTGCCTGATTGGTTTTTTATTTATGCTTTGGGCTTGCTTGTCAAGTGGTAGAATTAGATTATATGGTTTTAATGAAATTTGATAAGTTGTCTTCTGTTTTTTTTAAACATATTATTTTAATTACTAGTACATGTTTCAATCTAGAGTTCCACCTTGGTTTCGCACTAAGTTTTAAGCTAAATATGTATTGATCTGGGAGTCTCCTCCAAAGCAGCCTTTCTACTCTATTTTAGGGTAGGGGTAAGGTTTTCCTTCATCTATCCCTCCAATTCACTGGGCTTGTTTGTTGGGTATGTATTGATCCATTCTAGTATTTGTCTATTTATTTTCTCTTTATGCTCTTGATGCACTTATCATGTAATAGGGTTGGATTATATGGATTTAATGGGGTGTGATAAATATGTCGTTTATTCATACTTTTGCATACAATTACTGGTCCATTGTTCTAATATACATTTCCATCTGTTTAACTAGTATTATATTTGTTCTTTTGGCTTACTTATCATGTGGTAGGATTAGATAATCTGGATTCATTAGAATGTGATAACTTAGATCTATATTAGTTCTCCATTATTTGTCTTTGGAGCCACTTATAATGTAGTCGAATTATAGGATGTTTGGCACTGAATTTAAAATTAATTTTGTGCTATGTTATAATAAGAATCTTATAATCAATTGTGACAAAATTAGATGCAGGAGATATTGTTTGGATGAACTCTTGTTGTTTGAAGTTTTGATTATTAAATAGTTAGCTATTTGTGATAACAGTTAGTACCTGTTGAAAACTGCTACGGGTTTATTTGTTTAAATCAACTAGCCATTGAAATCCAACGGTAGATGTGGATTAATTGAAATGGTTGGTCGGTACAACCTTGAGTGGGTAATTTGAGTATGATTATGGAAGATAAAAGGAATTAAGTATTCGCACATAGCCATGGTCCCATGCTTTTCCCCACCATCTGCACTTGTTTTATTTAAGAGTTCTGCATTACTTAGGAGGTTGTAACCGGCTTGCTGAAATTTTTGTTTTCTAGGACATGAGAACATTAGATTCCTTCAAGTATTAGTTTTCTTTATGAATGAAAGGTGTTGAATTTTTGTTTGAACTTTGTCTGCTGGGTTTCCTCTCGTGGAGGTCTAGTATTTATTTTTCTATTGCTAGCACAAACTGGCTTGTTTGCGTAGAGTTCTTTGGATTCTGTTTAATCTAAGGTGTTGATTTTGTATCCTTAGAGTTGAGTAGATTAGCATTGTTGAGTTCCCATGTGGTGTTCCTGTCTCATAGATGTTCGTTAGTATATCCATTGCATTCGAATTTTCTTATTTCTACCGTTGCAAACCCAATTTCAATTTGCTGCTGTCCAGATTTACAACAATTTGGGTGTTCAGAAATTCTGGTCATTTATATTCACTTGTAAAGTGACCAGTAAATAGCCATACTACGAGAATACGTTTTATTTTGGCAGATATTCCTACACTGATTATATGACCCTAATTTTTTAGTTGATCAGAATCAGTTATTGATATTTTGCCGTTCAAAAACATTAGAAACTGATTACAGGCAACTTGAAAACTTAATAATCTGATAAACTTATTCATGAAGATCCCCTACATATTGTAGGTCTATGCAACATGATAATGACAATGTTATATGGCTAAATGCCCTAACAAAGTATGCATGTTGAGAAAGTGAACACCTGAATCTTACATCTTTCTTTGTTAATGTTTTTATTTTTCAATTACCATTGAGTCTATGCAGATACCACTCCCATGGCAATGATTATCTTGAAATATGTCGGTGTTACAAATCAATATACGAGATCCCTTCTGTCAAAGAGGATTCTTCTAAGTGGATTCCAGTAAACAATCTTTTCACTTTGTGGGTTTTGAATTTTTTGGTCTTTAGATATTTTAATGATAAGTGGACTATGCATGTTTGATGTATGCTCAGGTATTAAGAAAAATCTGCTGGTATTTAGTGCTGGCACCACATGATCCTATGCAGTCAAGCCTTCTAAACTCCACTTTGGATGATAAAAATCTATCAGAAATTCCTCATTTCAGGTGCTAAAACTTAACATTTCTACTCTTTTTTTTTTTATTTTTTTTTATTTTTTTAAATGGCAGTTTTGACCAGTTAATAATCAATAGATTCATTTGGTCATGTGTATCTCAGATGGGTCAAATTATAAAAAACATAGCTAAAAGGGGAATGGGGCAAATGGCTCAAAAAGATTCAAACAGGTTGAAAGTCCTTGAAAGCTTACTTGCAGACCACCTCCTAAATTGTTTTATTTAAAGTTTTAGTTATTATTGTGCTAATATGTATCTTTCTCTAATTGTAATAGACAAGTCAATTCTTCAACAAAATAAGATGCTATAAATTTTGTAGAAAAAACATTTTCGGGTCTACTGAGATCTCTTGATCTGTCTCAACCCATACTAGATCTGACTCATTACCCAACTTTCCTGATCATCTTGCCACATCTACTTGTTGTGAATCACACCATAAGCTAATATGCTTTGATGTTTGTTTATGTGGTTATGAAGATCACTTCTTAAACAACTAATCACAATGGAGGTGATCCAGTGGACTGCTTTGTGGAGCACATTTAAGGATGAGTTTGAGAATGAAAAGAACATGCTTGGTGGCTCCTTAGGAGACAAAGCTGCTGATGATCTGAAAGAGAGAGTTATTGAGCATGTAAACTATATGTTCATTTTTAAATGTTTTTTTAGTATTATTCTTATTGCTTTATTTCCAAGTGTTCATTCCTTCATTGGAAATCCGAAATCATATGTTTTTTTTCTTCTTTTCAGAATATTCTTGTCGTCTCAAAGTACTATGCAAGGATTACAGTAAAACGACTGGCAGATCTTCTGTGTCTTACTGTTGAGGTCTGTTTTTTACATACATACACATTGTTTTTCACACACATACATGACATACGTCGACCCATTTATACAAGTGAAGGTAGATTTGGGTTATGTCTTTCTTCGAATAGGTCACAGCACAATAGTCGATAGAAAAACTATGGATGTTCATAGTCTGGTTCGATTGGTTTTTCATAATATTCTAAGTCAATGTTAACAGTTTACTATAGTTGCATGAAACAATGAACCAAACCGGCTGGGCTGGGCTGATTGGGTCAGCTATACCAAACAGTTTTAGCAGTGTTAACCATTATATCAACACAAGAAGTCACCGAGAATTTCAAGACAACAAATCTCAACTCTAAAATTTATTAAGAACAAAACCACACATAATACAATGATCCTACACCTTAAATTATACCAAAACTAAACTTGTTTCCTTGTCCTAAGCTATCCTATTCCTATAAATACTCAATATTAGTAAACTCCCAACAACTATCTTCTAACAATTAAACAATTAATAAACTTATAACAAGAATTTGTCTTCAAATCTTTTCCTTATTTCGTCTCAACTTTTCATCGAAGCATATCTCCAACAAATTAGGATAAACCTTCATCAAAATGACTTATTTGGTTTATACTAACAGTGCCTAGTTCTATAGTGTCAGGCATGCCTTCAAACCTCAACAAAATAAAACCATGAATCTAACTGTATATACTGTATATCTCAAACCGGCTGACTTGCTTTGGTTTGGAGTTTGGACGCGGCTTGGTTGGTTTCAGTGTTTTATAAGCACTCCCAAGAAAAAAAAAATGGTTCTGAAAATGGGCTGAAATCCACCCAGTGTGTGATTTTTAGTGGATGAAATGATTTTTTTTTTAATTTTAAAGGATTATCAGGATAATATTAATGTTGTGATCACATGCGATGCCCAAATAGCTTTTGTATTTTGTCATAATCCCTGCATTTTTTTGGTTAAAGGTATAAATTTTTTGTGTTTTGTTTTCTTAACATCTATAGGAAGCTGAAAAACATCTATCTGATATGGTCGTATCAAAAGCACTGATAGCAAAGGTAGACCGACCCATGGGTATCGTGTGCTTTCAGTCGGTGAAGGACAGCAACGACATTTTAAACTCATGGGCTACCAACTTGGAGAAGCTACTTGACCTTGTTGAGAAAAGTTGCCACCAAATTCACAAAGAAACCATGGTTCACAAAGCCGCTCTCAAAGTATGAACACTGCTGGACACCAAATGGACGCCATGAATCGAGTTGGCTTCTGCAAGCAGTAGATCCAGTTCATTTGTCTGAGACATGCAATATCTGTTTGCTGTTACACCATCTTTAATTTATATTTTTCCTTTCTTATGGTTTTTTATGGTATGAAAAAAACTGATCGATTTCACAGGAACATAACATGTAGTATGTTGTACCATCTTTAATTTTTTTCTTCCTTTCTTTAATAGTCTGAAGCATATAGAAGCAAAAATCCATCTGACCAGTATAAACGTACTTCAAAAGTTATTGACTAATTAACTGATAATAAAATAAAAGTTATTGACTAATTTAAAATAAAACATTCGGTAACAATTTCAAAAAAAAAAAAAACAAAAGCTAAAATAAAACTACTCACGTGACACTGTAATATCACGAATAAAAAAAAAACAAATGAACATATACTAATATAAAACAAACATATTGCATATTCAAAATAAAAGTACATTGCATTCAAGTAATCATAAAATATTAATGAAGTGGCTCTTTGATGGTACTTTGGCACCGATGAGTACCGAAAACCTGAATCGGAACCGGATCCAGTCAAAACAGAAACCAACAAAAAACCGGTTGGAACTGATGAGCATTGATCTGGGTCAATATCAATTTCTTCATGTTTTCCATTCTTTTAAAAAACACCAACTTGGGTGATTGTATGTGATGAGGTGATTTAATGGTGCTTCGGTACCACTGAGTGTTAGTGCGTAAATATGAGATAAACATCAACTACATTTTCATATTCTTTATGTTTATGTAATAACATGTGCAACCTCAGTGACGTGAACTTTTCTAACATTACATATTGCTTAGGTTTTTTATACACTGAAAGACAGACAAGACTCAAACTCAGCCAAAACCGCCAAAGGATATTAAAAGGATGTTGTTATACTTGCACCAAACCTTTTAAATTTACACCCCGTATACGGTACTGACATGTACGGGGCCGTATTTGTCCTTGCGCCAGACATTCTTTGAATTTTGAAATCTAATACGGCCCGTACAAGCCAGTATGGGCCATATTACTTTTTACTGCAAAAGCTGGTAATCTAGGACAATAATTGGTTGCTATACGGGTCGTATAGGTCAGTACGACACATAGTAAAATTTTAAGCGTTTAAATTATACGTACGTTCAGATTATTTGACAGTACGTAATATGCTTTTAAAAAGTATCTTTCAATTGATTCAAACGAATGCCTCCTCTCAACTTCACAAATTTAATATTCAATTCTATTTCTTAACGATGTGTAAGCATAACAATATGTTAAAATATTCTTAAAAATATAATTTTGTTATAACATATTTCATGGAATAAATCAAAATAATTAAGATTATATTAAAGTTTATAAGCTTTTATGAAACTTTTAAAATAAAATATAAATAATAAAATTTTAAAATATAACAATAGGCTTCAGAAAAGAATGTCGCATAAAATAGTAAATCAATAAAATGTAGATATTGAATTAGGCACTTTGAAACTTGAATTTAGTTGTAACGTTTGAGCTTAGAAATTTAAATAGAAATAATCGAACTCGTATAAATTATAAATCCTTACTAACAACTCATAGATCGAATATGAACAAAAGCACTAACAATTCCAAGGCTCACAATCATTCCTTCGATTGAATTTGAAACAAACCCAATCTAGGTTCATTTGGATTTGGGCACGATTTCAGAGAACACCCCTAGCCTAGCGATAAACTACCGCTGAGCCAGTAATATGAATAACCTATACGTTATAAAATCAAATGTAAGTTTTGGAAATACAAGAGGTATGTAATTCAAATGTTTAAATGGACGTTTTATGAGTTCTTATATGATTATCTATTCAAATAGTAGTTACGAGTGTTTCGTGTCTTTGCAAGTTGAAGGAAGCAATATAGAGATTTTAGAAGGAACCAATGAACGAGAACGAAGATTCAAAAGCCCCAAATCATCAATCCAATCATATAATTGAAGATACAATCACGCAATTCATCAAAAACTCTGAAGATTAAACCATTGTAATATCCGGCTAAACTATTTGTGATAATCTTCAAGCGGATAATTATATATAGGTTTGTTTTCATTTGTTAAACTTTTGGAATTGATTGTATTTCATTTGGATCTTACTTCCTTTTGTGTTTGATTGCAACACATTAAACGATTTTGAGTTTGTTTGTAGCTTTGAAGTCAATTTCATTGCTTTGGTTTTTCATTCACTATTTTAGTTAAGTTATTTGTGTTTGAAGTAGTAATTGATGTTATTGGGTTTTTAAAATATTTTAGAAATCATCTATTGATGTATAAATAAAATTTAATTAGAAAAAGTAAAAAAAATATAAATGTTTAAAGGTTGTTAGTCAATTTAGTTGACAATTTTTAAAAATAATAAACTTAAAGACTTAAAGGTTTGTTTTCTTTTCTTGAACAAGATGATTGGTCTGTATACTGGTGGACGATCATATATTATGCGGTATACGGTTGGACGCCCGTAGATTATGGGCTATATGTGGCTGGATGATCGTAGAGTATGGGCAGTATATGCTGGACAGCATGCATGGGTCGTAGAGATCTACATGGCCCGTATAACTCTCAAAGTTTGCCCGGAACAATCTTTCGAACGAAAACAATTCGACCCATGTACGGCCGGTACAATAATTGTTGCCCAAAATTTTGTCAGTACTATAGAATGTTTGTCAGTACCTTATACGACACGTACTGGCCTGTACAACCCGTACAGTAAAGGTTGGGTGTTAAAATAAGATGTTGGGATGTCAAAAAAAACCCTAGCCTATTAAAAATTGATGACAAGCCTGTTGAAGAAGACCTTTAGTTTGAATCATCTTGTTTATAAAAACTGTATTTATATTTAATTATTTGTTTCTCATACGTAAACTTTGTACTAGTTTTTTCCCCAAGCAAAATATAAGTATTATTGTAAATTTGTAACTACTATAATTATTTTTAATAAAACGTGAATAACTTCCAACAACTTTAACTTTGTATTATTGTAACTAGTATAATTATTTTTAATAAAACGTGACTAAATTGCAACGACTTTAACTTGATTATACTATATCTGAATGTACATAATAGTGATTCTAATTCACACAACTGGATTAGACTAGGCAGATATGATCCATCCAAATAAACATCCCTAATTTTGGTGATCTGATCATTAAGAAATACGCATTAACTAACCTACACAAAAGAATGAATAAATCAATAAATTAAATACAAATTAAATTTTAATAATCTAAACTATTATTCATTTGCAAATAACAAAGTTTCATTAGTATAATTATGAAAGATTTACATTCGATTTGGCTAATAGTGATGATATAAACAAATAAGAAAACATAAAAGTGAAATTCGGGGGAAAATCAAGTATAAATTGAGCTCAAATCTATAATTATTATTCTACTAGATTATCCTTGGTAATTATAGTGAAAGTTGTGTTTTATTGATTAAAACGTTAGTATGTATTATTATTGATCTAACTAATATCTTATAAGGTTATTGGAATTAAATAATCCCAACTTTAATTTGTTTGTCGGCAAAACTTCCAACTGAGAAAATGTTTAGTGACACTTCCAACTTTCAACATTGTTTCAGGTGGCACTCCATTATGCTATTACACGTCCTCAAAAATTGTCAAATGGAGTGCCAATTGATAATGTATTAAAAGTTGAAAGTGCCACTAAACATTTCCTCAATTAGAAATATTGTCGGCTAACAGGTTAAAATTGAGAGTATTTAAATCCAACAATCCTATCTTATAATATCGATTTTTAAATTTAAGTTTTCTAAAATTATAACGGCAATCTAATAGCTAGATGCTTGCTAATAAAATGTTCATAATTTTTGTTGAATCAAAGCTACGATTACTTGCAAAACAAGATCAAAGTTCACATGACAATACAATCATATATGAAACACAAACAGTTTTCATCATAGGCTAGAAGCTACATAATTATACGTACACAAGTAACCCTTTATTGCATGCATGCATAACTTATTCATACATCTTTCATGAAAACATCAATAACCCTTCATTTGCGATCTCCACCACCTCCATGTCCAGACCCATATCCACTTCCCTCACCTGAACCCTCACCAGACCCTCCTCCACGTCCACCACCACCACCGCCACCTCCACCACCACCGCCACCGCCTCCTCCTCTTCCCTTTCCTCCTGAATTAGATCCAGCATGAGATCCAGCTGACGAGCCAGCTTCTGACCCTGCTCCTCCTCCTCCTCCTCCTGAACTTGAGCTAGAACTCGAGCTGGAGGACGAGCTAGAGGATGAGCTAGACCCAGAACCTGCACCTGCACCAGACCCTGAACCACCTCCTCCGAGCCCAATTCCGATTCCAGCACCTACTCCAATCCCAAGCCCACCTAAATCCAAACCCAAGTCTTTTCTTGCAACTCTACTCTCGCACACCGTGACGAAAGTTGAAAAGAGTAGCAAACTAGCGAAAATCAGTGCCCCTAGTTTCTTCATATTTGGACTCAAAATGAAAGCCTTAATTACCAAAACAAAATGGTTAACTAGCTAGCTTATGGTTGGTGATTTGTGAGGAGGCCACACATGTCTATTTATAGTTGTAACAAGGATAATAATTAACTAAACAATTAAATTAATATAGTGGACACTTGGATTCATAATTAACCAATATATATTTTTTTCGGTGTGTTGAAATCTGGTAAGTAAATTAATTAAAATTCCTATTTTTTGTCCCCACCATTAATTGTTGAATTATATATTTTACTACTAGATTTTGTGTCACTAATACATATATAATTAACATAATTATATCTTGTAAGGCTATGTGTTGTGGTACATAACCCAGGCGTGATGCCTCTGGGTCACGTCCTGGTCGTGCTCCACCCCCATAACACAGGGGCGTGAGGGTGGCGTGATGGGCAATCTGGTGAGGCCCCTCACGGGGTGATGACCGTTGGGGGAAAAGGAAAAAAAAAATTAACCCTATAAACTCATCCAACTCATTCAAAAATCTTCCAAAATTCTTTCAAAAATTTTTAAAAACTCTTTCAAATCTCCAAAAACTTCTATACTACCATGGATCCAAACAACTCAAACAATCCATACTTTAACCCGTTTATGAATTGTTACTGACCTCAACTCGATCCAAACAATCCAAACCCGAACCAATTTCTAACATTCTCAAATTGGTACCCACAACCACCTTTTTTCAACCAAAACTCACCCACCTGTGATAACGTTTCTAATAATCAACAGGATCCCGATGTTGACGTGGTTCCGGAAACACAACCCGACGCCCAACCGGCTTCATCGCGTCGTAGGCACCGACGAAAAGAAGTGCCTGAAAAAACAACCAAACCGTCCATTACTCGATAGTCGGAATCTGAGGAGGTGGCACTGGCTCGTGCCTACATTGACGTTTCCGAAGACCTGATCGTTGGTAACAACCAAACGAGCTCCGATTTTTGGAGACGCGTGAGACACCATTTTTTTTCGGCAATTGGTCGTAGTGACTACCGGACGAACGACATGATTTCCGGCAAATGGCGCGACTTACAACGTAAAGTCGCGAAATTTAACGGCATATGGGTTCAACACCACAACAACCGTAAAAGTGGTGAGAACGACGAATCGGTCATAAACGAGGCGTTGATGGCCTACGCACGAGAAAACGGGCCATTTGCTCATATCGTGCCGTGGCAATTTATGCGGAAATCAACCAAATGCCATCCCGTCCCGAAGTTACAAACTTCAAAACGGACGAAGACGTCATCGTCCGGAAAGTACACAACCACTCAATCCGACTCAACCGGTCGATGTTTCGTTAACTTAAACGAGTCGGATGAAGAAGTCGAAATGGACATGCCCCCACCAACCTCTCATCAACATCCGCCCGGTCGAAACAACAAGGGTAAACGACCACAAGCCTCGTCTTCAACCTATTACAAAGACACTTTGGATACCATCTCCGAGTCGTTGCAAAAATTTGTTGACATATAGGAGCAAAAACAATACGACAATGATATGAAATTGTTGTGGACTCCAACCGATCACTTAACCGGACGCGCTCGTGAAATAGCCGGCAAGACGAAGGATCGGATTATGAAAAAATATAATTTGTAGGTAAAGATTAATATTTTTAATATTTTTAGTTTGTAATATTAATATTTTTAATTATATTAGGTTTTTTTTTAATTTAATTTATAATTGAAAAAATAAAAATCAAATAAAAAATATTGAAAAAGGTGGTGATGACGTGGAGTGATGGGGAAGTGATGGATACCATAGGAAAAGATGATGTGGAGTGATAAGGGGTGATGGTGTTTGTTGATTATGTGGCGCCCACGTGATGCCTACGTGGAGTGATGGTGGTCATACCACAACACATAGCCTAATGACTAGAAGAATATTAATTAATATATTGAAAACATAATGATATTAATTTTTATTTCAATTTATAATTATGACCTCTAAGACTACCCACAGTGGATGTCCCGTTGGGCCAGCGGTGCCCCTTCCCGCCGCAGTGCCCAACGGGAACACCGCCCCTTTGCCCGCGGCCCCCGCTGAAATGCCACCAACGGCTCCAGCTCCCCGTCGAATATGAAGCATTTTGATTGGCCAATATATTTGACCGTTGTTCAACGGCAATTTTGTAAAAAAAACAAAAACAAAAAGCAAATTTTTTAAACTAAATAAATGCTCAACCTTTTTACCCAAAAAACCACCCAAATCTCTTCATCTTTCATCTTTCTCTCTATATTTTTAAAAAAAAATTACAAACATGAATTCAAGGCCTAACAATCCCAATCCCGAATTCAACCCGTTCTCATACGATCCTGAATCGCTTAGAAATTTATTGGTTCAACTACAACAAAACCCAAACATCCAACACTTTCAACAACATCCACCAAACTTCCAATCTCCTTCAAACTTTCAACCCGGTTTTGCTCCCTACTCCCAACCTAGGTTCGAATCTGATTTTGTGTCACCGAGTCAACCTGATAACGAGGTCGTGCCGGAGACACAAGACACTCAAAAACGCAAAAAAGGTAAGAAAAACAAACAGCCTGCCGGAACATGGCCGAGTAGTGGTCCAATGGCACCGAAGCAATGGACTCACGATGAAGAAATCGCTCTCGGAAGATGCTACATGGACGAATCCGAGAACAAAACCAAAGGTGAAAAGTTGATTACTTAGTTTTGTTATATATTATTTTAAAGGGTTTAATTTTTTTACTTACTTTTGATTAATTTATTTTTGTAGGTAATTCGCAAAAACGTGAAAATTTTTGGAAAAAAGTAACCGTTAGTTAGCACAATGTGATGGGATTCGATGCCGAATACCGCACATATCATCAATTAAATTCAAAGTGGAAGGATATGTGCACCAAGTTAACAAAGTTTAGTGGGATCTATAGCAACTTCGCCAACAACCGAAAAAGCGGGATGGGCGACGAGAACGTGTTGAAATGGGCCGAAAAGGAATACCAACTAAAGAGTAACGGCCAAACGTTTAACCACTACCACGTTTGGGTGGCGATAAAAGACTCGCCAAAATTCTGTGTTCTTTGCTAAGAAGGTTACGAGTTCCAAGGTTCTTCAAAAAGAACCAAAAACTCCGAATCGAATGAGTATTCGCCGGGGGGTTCGACCGCACATACAAATTACGCGGTTAACCTCGAGGATGACGAAGAAGAAGCCGAGTTCGACACCCCACCGGAACCGGTTAGACCGACGGGTCGAGATACAACAAAACGGGCTTCCTCTTCGAATCGTCAAACTGTCTCCTCTAACCCGTCAACAACCGAACTCGCTGATCAACTCCAAGCTTTCACAACTTTTCAAAAACAAAAACACGAAGATAGGAAAAAAATGCACGAAGAGAAAACTCTCCGAGCCAACCTCAGAGCACTTGAGTCTATGCCTCCCGACATGCTCGACGACGAAGATCGTGAAATAATGAAAAAAATGAAAAAGAAACTCATGGATAAATATCGTTAAATTTTATTTGAATTGTTAGTTTTTTTGTATGGTTTTTTTTATTTAAATTTGCAATGTAATTTTTATTTTATTTGTATCGTTATTTGAATGGTTTAATTAAATTCTAAGTTTATTATTTTTAGTTTGCAAAAAAAAAATTAAATAAATCAATTAAATTTAAAAAATGTTGATGACGTGGAATAGTGGGGAAGGGTTTTCAGTGGGGTGACCATTGTGGGTGTTTAAGGTTTTCAGTGGGGTGATGACGTGGCATGAAATTTCAGTGGGGAAGGGTTTTCAGTGGGGTGACCGCTGTGGATAGCCTAAGAGTGATTGATCACTAACTGTACGTTGCAATGACTTTGAAAACTACACATTTTTTTTTAACGTTGACAAGTTCTCTAGTAGTGTAGCAATAAGAATGCAAGTTATATTTAAATTTCTTTAAAATAAAGTGACGAAACTACACTAATTTCATCGAGGAACAAAGATATAAAAAAGGATTTGAGCTAATGTTAAGAGGTAATCTTTTAGGCTGAATGGTTAAGAGGTAACCTTTAGTTTGAATGGTTAAGAGGTAACCTTTAGTTTGAATGGTTAAGAGCTAAGGTAATCTTTTAACTATTCAGACTTAAATATATGTCTTATTTATTAAGGTGTTATGATTTTAATAACCATTAAGAGGTTACCTAACAATGCCTAAGTCATGCAACTATGCAAGTAGCCAATTCAATCATATGTTTAACAAAAGATTTGAAAATTCGTTCATATATATATATAGAATTTTCAAGAGTATAACAACTAGCTAACATATCCATTACCTCTTTAAAACAATTATAATTTTATAAAAACATGTTATTCACAATTTCAAATAATTAACATAAGTGTCCCGGGTAAGGATCAAATAAAAAGTCTTTTTTGCCTAAGAAGGCTAAGAAGGATTTTTAAAAACTTTAAAACCGACCCAAACGAACTCCGATTGAACTCATTTCGATGGCATTGGAACCGTCTCATCGAACTCTACAATATTAGATTTTAAGTTTTCGTTTTAACATCTAGATTTAGATTTTAGGTTTTAGGGCTTGGTTTTTAGCTTTTAAGTTGTGTCTTTATGTTAAAGATTTGTTTTTAAAGTTTTGGTTTTAGTATTAGGGTTTATTGTTTATGATTTAGGGTTTGGGTTTTAGGGTTCGACAAGCCGGTTCCAATGACGCAAAAATGAGTTCAATCGGGGTTTCTTTGAGTCGGTTTTCGAGTTTTTAAAATCCTTCTTAGCCTTCTTAGGCAAAATAGACTTTTTAGGGGAACCTTCCCCAACCTACGCACAAGATCAAGCCACAACCCAATATCGCTACTTCAACAATATATACATAGTTTGATAACCGAAGGATTCGCACAATTTTGCGACGGATTACTAGTGGAATTCCGTTGCAAATGGTTGATCTTATTGAAAAATGAGTGAAAAAAGTCTTATATATATAGGGATGGTATATTGTGAAAACTCGATGTTAGAGAAAAAATCCTTAAATCCTATGTGAGCCATTTATTTGGAATATTGAAAATAAATATATGGTACACATTATCCCATATTAAAAATTATTTGTTTATTCAAAACCTAATTTTTTATTTAGGTTTAATTTAGACCACATATTTATTTTCAAGATTACAAATTAATGACTCACATAGCGTTTAAGGGTTTTTTTTTCTCTCTCTATATATACATATATAGGGGAGAGTTTCAATGAAAACCTTCATTTTGGTGAAAATTTAGAAAACCAATCACTATTATTATCAATCAATTTCGTTTTTCGTTTTTTGTTTTACATTTTGTTTTATTATAAGGTTAGATTTGTTAACAAAAAGAAAAAATTAAAAAAATACATGTAATTCTTTTTATTACATATATATACGTAACTTCGTGATCTACATATTTTTTATTAAATTTTTTTTGTTAATAATATTTCTAAGCTAATAATAAAAAATCGTGAATTTTGAGTTGAAGTAGTAATCTATTTGTATTAATCCCACCTTCATGGGCTTTGTATTTTACTCATACATTAGTTCTTAGATGCATATATCTCAACAATCAATTTATAAACATTTAGAAGCAATGATATGTTACCAAAAATCTTTATTTATTTTTCTCTAAAAGTAATAAAAAAAAAAACAATACTCAAATATGTGGCGGATGATCAGTTTTCAAAATTTAAGTCAAAAAATTCCATTAAGCAGAGAGTTTGTGGCTAAGAATACAGGGGTGTCTCATGCTAGTGGAGATTCATATGGTGGCCAAAGTTGTCATCAACCCATGTATCTTTAACATCATATCTAATTAAGTGGAACTCTGAAGTATTATAATATGCTTATTTACAGTTTAAAAATCAATATAAAAACCGATTTACCATGAAAATAAGATGTTGCAAATCTTGAAGATAAGGATCCACTTACAGACGAACTAAAAAAATAAAAAGATAAATATAGTGAAGTGCAGATTATTCTAGAAACCTCATTTTAAAAATGTGTTTCATGGACTTATTTATAAATTAAAATGTCACTTAATTATGAAAGTTAGTAAACACAGAGAAGCTAGCATAAATTCCAGCTTGTTTATCTTGATAGGACGGGTTGAGTTGAATTCAAAGGTGGTCTTGGACATTCACGAACCCAGAAAATTTACTCACAGGCAAGGGTGTTTAGAAAAGCCGAAAACCTTTTAAAACCGATAACCGAACCGTATCCTTAACCCAAAAAAACCGAGCCAAATTCTGAATTCGGTTTTAGGTTCGGTTCATAACCGTATCCGCAGTGACGGAGCTTGGTTGACTTGAGAGGGGGGCGGAAATTTTTAAAACACAGAATACATGTTAATTTTTTGAAGCAGGGGAGGGCGGAACCACTATTTTTAACTAAAAATAACATTTCGGCCTAAAAATTAACACTACGGACGGAAAAAGAGGGGTCCCAATGAAGCTTCGTCAATGCGTATCCGAATTCCGAATTCGGTTTTCGGTTTAGTTAATGGTTTTTGATATTTTTTGGATTCGGTTTGTTCGGTTAAGCGATTAAACCGAATTCATAATTAAATTTATTATTTTTTAATAATATAAGGTTGAATTCGATTTATTAAGTTAAATTCGGTTGAATTCGTTTATTCATTTTGTAACCGGTTTATTTGGTTTTTAATCGGTTTGTTCGGTTGAATTCAGTTCAGATGAACATATCCCGAATTTGGTTCGGTTCGGTTAACGGTTAGGGGGAATTTTTTTGAAAACCGAATAAACCGTTAACCGAACCAGTGAACACCCCGCTCACAGGGTCTTGTTTTTCGTTAAATATTTTAATTTTTAGAATCGTTCGAATCAAGTCGGGTAGGTGACAAGAAATTATAATACAAATTAAATAAAAAATACATAGTAGTGCGCTAAATCGTCATCTCGTTGATTAATAAGATATGATATAACCGGTTTTCTTCTAACACAATTCGAAAGAATATTATTTCAAATCAACAAATTTAAAATTTAAATAAGGTAAATGTTCAAATTTTCTTTTGAAAAATTGTTCTATGTTACCTAAATGTAAAAATTATTCATGCAAACAAGTTTTAACTTTTAAATTATACCAAATTAACTCTAGAAAACAACTTAGCTTTATCACAGGTAATACATAGTAAGTTATTTAGGAATTAGTTTTATTAGTTTGGTTTTAAATTATGTTTCATGAAGAAAGTTGAAATTTCATGGGGGTTTATAACAAATTTCTTGAGGGTTGGTCAAAATAATATCGTATATGTTGAGTATTGAATTTTTAAGAATCATCCGAAATATTCCAGAACTAGGAATCATCGGGAATATATGGGAATATTTAAACATATTCATATAGTCACATTTATTTGTTTTGCAGTGCATGAACGAAAGGCTTGTTACTAATATTATTTTAAAATTATATATATATATATATATATATATATATATATATATATATATATATATGTAGTCTTCTATTGAACTAAGCATGCATGCCAAACGAAGTCTCAACAAGTTCTCCTAACAATTCGGTTGTGGAAGATTCAACACGTTCGATAGTGGACTGAGTGGAACCAGGAACATACACCTGAAGAAGTCTAAGATGCAGCCGAAATTATAGCAGGATCTTAGGAACAATGAGAAAATAGCCATTGTAACATTTTGATTGAGGCATTGATCGATAGGAACATATATTTCTTTACTTAGCAACATTACACTCGACACTCTTGACTTCTACAACATTTCTTGGCAATCATACATTCACCTATAATCGATCAATCCCTGTCATTTCTTTGAATACATTATTTGTTATTCAATATTCAATTATAAGCAAGTCAGAGTGACGATTGTTACATCCGGAGGTTTTATGCCGGCAATTCTAAGGTATTAAGGGTCTTTCCTTGTATAAATCTTGTGTGTCTTATTATTCACTTCTATTCATACTTCCAATACTCCTGTGGATCCTTGGGAATAATTTTCTCAAAACATATACATAAGCTGTTTTTTTTATTAAAAATCACAAAACCCTCTTAAATAATTCGGTTTTGCTAAAAATAAAGTTTGTTAATTTTTCCCAAAACAATATATATAACATTAAAAAAAGTTTATGAATGTTGGCTGACTTCCCATAAACCATATGTATAAAGTCTTTTTTGCCGTTCAAAAAAAAAAAGAAAAAAAAAAAGGTACGCCTCTGGTCATGGAGCTGGAGTTGTGTTGGTGTCGTCTGACTCCCATAAACCATATGTAAGCATGCCTCTATTAATGAACTTGGAATTGTGTTTTGGGTGAAATGTCAGAAGCAGTTCACTTTATAAATATGTTGTTTATGTTTAAATGATGATGATTCTAATGTCATCAGGTCATATTAGTATAATAAAATTTACTTATGAAAAAAAAAAAAAAAGTTACAACTATCCTTGCTTTGATGATAACCTCTAAGGATCCCTTGATTGTGTCAACTAATCAGGAAGATACTTTGATCGCCCCTGATGTTGTTTAATGAGTGCATAAACTGTTGGGTTTCGTACGTAGGTTTTAAAATTTTTAAATCATTAAACGCAGCGGAAACATTAACCGTACGAACCAATCCGGTCAAAACCAGATTGCCCACCAGGAGTCCAGATACAAACCAAACAGAATAAACAAACCATAGGATGTTTAGTGATTATACCTTTCGAGAGTAAACCGCTAACATACGCGAGGCACCACGAAACAACGAACCCAGTCGCTAGATCTGGTTACACAATCTGATCTTTGACAATCGAATCTGATTCGCTTCAAAGATCTCAACACCGCTCGATACCCGACAACACTTTGTCTAAAAATTGACTACAGCGTAGGGACCCACGACGATAGCTTGGTCGATGCTGCAGGTGGTCAAAGTGGCTTGATCGGCAACTAAGGAATAGGGAAGTTGACACCAGGAAGCAACAAAATTTTGAATGCATTTACGTTTTTGTTTTCTCAAGATATATATCAAACTTTTTTAAGATTTTATATTTAAAAAACTCTTTTATTTAAAATTCAAATCTTTCAAATTTAGATGATAAGATTTAATTAAATAAATATTAATCTAATTAATATTTAAATAATAATAAACGTAATATATAATTATCAACTAATTGATAATTATAAATATTGCCCCTTAAATATCAACTCTTTGATATTACCCTCTATTAGTCACGATTGTGTCAATTTAATTAACTTTTAATTAAATATTATTGTTCGTTGCTCGTAGTGCAACCCTTACGGATCTTATCTTGATAGTAGTACGAACTAATGTCGTTACTTGGGCATACAAATCCAACATAAACGAGATTGGTTCTAACTTTTTTTTTGAACGGCTAAGCTTACTCCACCTAAATTACACCATATTTACACCTTGCATGGGATAGAACCCATGACCTCCCATTCTAAGAGGCAAGCCTATACGAAGTGGGCTAGTCCCACATTGGCAGATTGGTTCTAACTAGCTGTCATACTTTTTTGAACAATTGCAAAAGTTAGTTGTTTTTGCCCTCTATTAAATAATGATCTTTGATAAGTAAATGGTACATGTTAGGGGTCGGATCCTTAATTTTTTCTTGTCGTGAGGATCCTTAGAAGTAGGATCTTATTAATGATGATTATTGTACGGGTATGTTTTTTATAACAGGAAAACATGGTCATCGAGGAAGGTTATATTCTCAGGTAATATATATTCAATATTTTTATACTTCCTTATTTGTAGCACGAATTAGTTGAAGCAGTGGACTTCATTCAAAATTCCCTTAAGAACCGGCTAGGGACCAGGAATACGTGTGAAGCTGGTTGTTTGAAGTGGACTTCATGTGAATCAAAGAAGATCGATGTATTCTCTGGAAAAATGGGAACTACTTTTGACTATCCGTTGTATTCTTATGCTATTTAAAGAGAATCTAATTGATCAAATAGGACACTTGCTTTCTACCACACATACACACTCAACACTTCTGCTTTTGTTGGGTTCACGAATCACTTATTAATCGTTCTCTTCTATGTGTACTTTGTAATCTTTTTTACTTCATATACTAGACTTTGGTCAAATCCTACCAAGGATATTCTGGCTTTCCTTGTAAATCTCTTGTGTGATCGTCTTTACTTTAGCATTTTTTACAATGTGTGTTGAGTATTTTTCATATTATTAAGGATTTTATTTCTTAAAAGGTTGATATTCAATGATTAAATATAATGATCCTTTATTATATTTAAGGACGCTCGTCATATATTTCTTATTCAACATTCGTAATTCGATATTTTCTTAAGTAAAAGTACTCACCCACACTTTCTTAAAATTGGATTTAACAAAATTAAGATTCCTTAATTTTTACCCAAAACAGTGCATAGAAATATACATGAAATATAAGATTTTATATTTATTCATGTTTTCTCTTAAAGGGAAATGATTTTAATTTGAATGTTTTTACATGATTTTCAAGGATATCTAAGTTATCACTAATACAAAACCAGGGCCGATCTAAAGCAATCAAACTAAGAGCTAAGGATATAATTTTTTAATTATTTTTACATGTAGTTGGCTTTTGGCCCGTGAGCTTTTCTTATTTAGTTTGTAAACTTTAGAGAGAATAAGAATACAATAAATACTCAAATAAAAGCCTCTTTTATCTAATATTCAAGAAGGCTTTTTAGTAGAGGGCTCTAGATTTTTTGTTCCAGTTAAGACCCGAAAATGATTGAGCTAGCCCTGACAAAACCAATAATGAGTTATGTGCCTATTTACATATGTTTCAATGAATCAATAAGGGTGTATGGTTTCAGTATCCTTTGGTAATTTAAGCCAGCAATTGGGTTAAGTGTGGTTGAGTTAAAATGTATGGGTCATGGAGTTGTAGCCATGTTTTGGGTGAACATTTCGACATCCGTTTAATTTAGACATATGCAGCTTATGTTTTGGTAGGTCATATATTTTTTGTTTGTTGACTCTAAGTGGTGGAGTAATTGTTTTACCTTTGTTCAAGCTGCATCAGTCTCTTTTATTTATGTAAGTTGCAATGAATGAATGTATGAATAATGTTTTGTTTTGTTTTGTTTTGTTTTGAGTAGGGGCCTGCACAAGCTTTTTGATAGCATAAAGCAGAGTGAAAAGTTATGATTTTTTTATACTTCATCTTTTATTCAAGTTTATAATACAAAACGTATAGATAGTCATTAAGAAAGAAGCTACAAATGTATAAATCACAAAAATATGTAAATTAATTAAAAATATTAAAACCTATTTTTTTTACATGAATCAAAATTTGTTACAACAAAAAAGCCTCAAAAATTGAGGCCTTTTGATTTTGGTAGCCCGAAGATAATGACTCTTTTACATACTAGAGCCGGCCTTGGATTTGAGTGTATTTTGGAGAACTAAACCCAACACTTTATTAGTGTGCTTCTAGTAATTCATTGTTAGAACAAACACTTTGACTATCTTGGGAAGTTTTATGTGACTCAACTGGATTTTGATGTAAAGTTTAACTTTAGATGGGTTTTTCGTTTTCTAAGTGATTTATTAATCTTCATGTATTATTCAATTTGATACTATTTAGTAGTTCTCTAGGTTAAGATTTAGTGTGCCACATGTGTTAAATAAATAAAATGTTATATATTTAGTAATAAAAAAGTCATTATGTCTTAAAAAAACCTATTTTTACATTGATTAATTTTATATATATATATATATATATATATATATATATATATATATATTTGTTAACACATATACTTTTCAGAATGTGTCTTTAAAGAATAATAAACTTTAATTATGATAGTTATAAATTTTGTTAAGTTAATTTATAAACATTTTTTCAGCTGTGTATTAACTTATTTTATGTAATTGATAAATGTTAATTTACTTTAAGCATACTTAGTTTTTTTAAATATATTTTAAATACAGTCAAAATTAACTTAAATGTTGTAACTTTATCATTCAATTTATCCAATTATATTAACTAATTAAATTTTTTATTAAATATTTAAGGCCTTATATAAAAAACTTTTAAATGAAATTTAAGTTTATTTAGAAACTTTAAATTTCATTTCACATTAAATTTATTTGATTGTTTATATATTAATTGTTATCTATATTCATAATTCATAATCCATATTCATATTCAAATGATAAATTATCAGTAATTAAATAAGAAAGATGGGAGCAAATACAAAATTAGATGGTATAAAACACTGACTAGTGTCTTTGATTATTTGTATTTATATGTTGGATAATTAACCGAAACCAAACCGAAATATTAACAAAAAAAACTTTACTATGGGCGGCCCGAGAGAGGGGCAAACCCGATCTCCATCTCAGGCCCATTTTTTAAGGGCAGACAAATTTTTTGAAATATATGTATATATAGATTTATTTAAATGAGAAAAAAAGTTAAAGAAAACTAAAAAGAACAATTTCTCATGGTTGTAGAAGTCGCTAAGTGCTAGTCGGACGGTGAGTTACCGCCTACGGATTAATCGGGATTAATCGGCACAAGGCGGATTGGAATTTTTATATATAATTTTACAAATATATATTATATACACATATCAATATAAATAATTTAAAATAATACTTCAAATAATTTAAAAAATAAACTTAAACATACTAATTTAAGTATTTCAAAGTCAAACTTAAACACTGAGCTGAAAGTTTGGAGATATATTTGGATGTTAAGTGATAGTATTCAATGTTTCAGATGTTCAATTCGATGTTTAGAAACATATTAAATATTTTGGATTGAGAAATATCTCAAATAAACATTGATCTAGTCCTTTTTACCCGAAAAAAATCAAAAAGAATAAATAATAAAATAAAATAGGCTACGTACATCAACAAGGTTGGAGGGCGCCTAACGCCTAGGCGCTGCCTAGGCCGATTTTTACAACGCTGTTATTTATTTTAAATGATTTAACAGATATAAAAAGTAATTTCCTTTAAAGTATAGAAAGTTATTTTCATGTCCTTTAAACCAGGGGTGTTTTTTAGTTCAGTTAAGGGTTTTTTTGGTTCGGTTTAATTGGTTTCAATTTTTTCTTCTATCCAAAAACCCAATCAAATTCGAAAAGTGGATTAAAACCAAACAAACCAAATAAACCAATTAAAAACCAAATAAACCGGTTATAAATCAAATAAATTGATCCGAATTAACCGAATTAAATCAAATAAATTGATTAAAAATCAAATAAACCGATTAAAAAACGAATAAACCGTTCGAATATATAGAGTCCAACCTTATATATTATTAATAAGATAATAAATTTAATTCTGAATTCGGTTAATCGATTAACCAAAAAACCGAATTAAAAAAAATTGGAACCAATAACCGAACCTAAAACCGAAACTCAGACAAGGTTAGGAACCAAATCGAAAACCAATTTCAGAATTTGGATACAATTAGGAACCAAACCAAAAACCGAATTCAGAATTTGGTTCGGTTTTTTCAGTTGCGAATGCAGGTCAGTTTTTGGTAGTAAACGGTTTTTGATTTTTTTGAACACCCATATTTTAACATTTGAATTCGTTAGAGAGCTTTTTTTTTTTCCAGCTCGTCTTGGACACCTCAATAATATATTATATTATTATATATTATAATATTATTTAGGTGTCCGATCCATGCAATGACATTTTGAAAATTTAGACTTGTACTATGAGAACTTTTTAACTTTGAAAACTAGTAAACATAGACAAGGCCGGTATTAAATTTAAGAAATTTGCTTAGAGATTTAGGTTTTTCTTTTAGTTCAAACGTTTGATTGCTGATTTGCCGGTGAGATGGATTTTGTGAGCAATTGTTATATTTATAACATATTTGTGAGGATTTTGTATGATTTAATGTTTTTATGAAAAATTTGTATAGAGTTCGTGATAAAATATTTGATTTTGATATATAACTTATGCTCCTGCATATGATACGTAATACCCATTCTCAGGAGTGTAACGTGATAACCCGCCGCAACGTGCGAGAGAATAAACCTAGTTGTAATAATAATATAATATAAACGCTTATTAAAGTTAATTATAATTTAAGGTATTTGATAAGCTCAGTGGCTAATGAGGGTTCCAAACATTGACGAAGCTTTTAACAAGGTCTGAGGACAATGTCCTTTGTTTTTTCTTTCTAAAAATTTTTCGATCCCCTGACAACACTTTTTTAACAAGGTCTGAGGACTATGTCCTTGAGAGGGAGCACAACTCATCAAGTCAACTTACTCGTCCTTCCACAAAACATCACCGCAATCATTTGGTCTACTGACCGTGAAAATCAACCCATAATCACCCCATCATCAAGACACCACCAATGACCAACAACTCACCACCTCTGCCATTATCACAAAAACAACAAGAAGACCATATAGAGACGAAAAAAAGAAGAAGAAGAAAGCAACGTACTATATTGACGTACACATGCGACTCTTTCGATAGTGCTTTTTGTTCACATGGTATAATAAAATTGCTTAAACCAAAATGTTTTCACATGAATTGAAAGAAAAACTATGGATCACAATAGTGGATTCAAGAACATGCCATATATGATGGCTTAGGACTGTCTAAAAAACTCGAAGCTCATATTTAGCTCATAGCTCATTCGGAAAAAGCTCGAAAAAAGCTCGGTTCGGATAAAGCTCGTTTATAACCGAGCCGAACTGAATCCAAGCCAAGATCGCAAAGCAAGTGGTGCTTACCGTTGCTGTCAATTTAAATATCTCTAAATGCCGTTGGAGGGGTCGAATGGCGACCACTGTCGTAGCCTAAGTGACGCCCTGTTGAGACTGAACCGAATGCTACCGGCAGACACTATCGGTAATTGTCAAGGAACAAGCACTCCGTTCTTAATGACAGGCGTTTTTCAGAAGTGGAGTATTGATATATTCCTAGTTGGCTGTCATAAGGCGTCAGACCCGTTAAGACACGAAATACGAACTGGGTAGACAAGAACACGACACGAATTCTTATCGTGTCTGCTTTTCCAAACACAAACACAACCCTAATAAAAACACGTAAACACGAAATGACCCGTTAAGAAACTTGTTAACAGTTAACATTATAAATGACATGTTAAAGATTATGTTAAAAACATGTTAAGGAACCCGTTAAGGAACAGACAATTAGAAATTTTTAGAAGCTAATCGGTTACCCACCTATTTTATTATATTATTTATTTTATATTTTAAACAGGTTTTAATAGGTCTTAACGGCTCTTAACGGGTTTTATCTGTTTAGATACGCAAAATAAACAGGTCTTAACGTGTCGACCTGTTTTAGACACGAAACATGTTAAGGGTAAACATGAAACATGTAAAATTGGTGTGGTAACTTGTTCGTGTCTGAAATTGGTAGTATGAATGGTTACCCAACCATAATCCGGTGACAACTCATGATCAAAGAAGTCAAATGCACGTGGGTTTTTATGCTAAAGTTTGGAGGGAACAACCGAACAACCCACTCTTCTAGTATACCTGTTAGAAGCGAAGATAGTATAACCGAAGTAAAAAAAAAAATTTACGGATAATCGTCTCGAATCATAACCAATTTTAACCAAAACCGACTATAGCTGACGGTTATGGTTAAGTTAAGTCCTTTATTTTTAGCTAAAAACAGTGGTTTCGCACCATTGTTTTAAAAAATTAACATGTATTCTGAGTTTCAAAAATTTCTGCCCCGCCTCTCACTTAGCCCAAGCTCCGCCACTGGTTTATGCTTATAGTTAAGCCAAGTCATTAACCAGCTTTAACCAAACAGGCCGATTATTGTATATTTGATGTTTCTTCTTCCTGTTTTTGTGTGTTTTTTTTGCTTTTAAATTCTTATACGACAAATCAAGCATAGAATGTGTGCAATAACTTCATATTGGATGAAGATATTGCAGGTTACATGTGAAACTAAACATAATATGAGGTGAATTATGGTGCACATGGTCTTTTTACCTTTTGTTCATTCGTTTTCGGTCACTTGAATGTTTTACAAACTTATTTATATTTTCATCATCAATATATATCTTATTCATTAGCTTATTTACACGTTTTTCTTAGTTTTTCAACAAATTCATTATTAACCGAACCATGCTCATACCAATGCATCTTTCCTTTAATTTCTTATTTTCCATTATAATTATAAACTTTCGTTTTTATTAAATTTATAATTTTTGCATTAAATAAAAAAAATCAAAGTGATGACGTAGGAGGTCATCGTAAGACATAGGCAACATGGCCAGATAATCGCACGGACGCCTTGACAATTAAGGCAGAACGGCAAGTGATAGGGTTATGGTCTCGTATGTTTAAAGGGTTTAAAGATACGTTTTTATGTGCATTTCATATAAAACAATGATACTTTGACATAAATTTGTGAATTGCAGGTAAAACAAGTCAAAAGGATGTCCGGAGACGTTAACTAGTTGGAAATGTTAACAGACGGACCAAAATCAGCCAATAAAAGCCAGGAAATTGAAATGATCATATCTCGAGCTAGAAAAGAAGTTACGGAAGCCATAATATATGAAAACCGTGTTTCTCGACGAGACAAATCCAAATATGAAGTCTGCTTTGGCGTATGATACGCCAAGATCAGCGTATCATACGCTAGGTGCCCAAAGTTCTCTATCATAAGCCACTTTTTAAGCTGGTATATGCCACATTCAGACCCAAATGGCGTATCATACGTTGAGGGCGGCGTATGATAGCCTGACACTGCGGGTTACACGAGTTTTACCCATTTTACCACCTATTTAAACCCAAAAACCTAGGGTTTCGACTTATCTTCGATTGTAACGACTTTTCTTCATATTGGGGGAGTTCCAAGGCCTGGAGAAACACCAATTAACCATTCCAAACACATCGGATCCCGAATTGATGTTAGATCGATCCAGAATGCAGAAGCAAGGCTAAACTCCTCATGATCATACCCGGGTGAACAGTTAGCTAGGGTTAGGGATTCTTATGGTTTTTTATGTAATTGGATACAAACTTTGTTGGATTTGAGGATCTATATTCGTTTGTACGTTTGATTTCGTATTGGATTGAATGATTTGCATGTATTAGTTCAATTAAGTATCCATCCTTTTTCAGTTTCATATTGTCAAACATTGAATCTTAATTGGATTATTACTTTCAAATTGGTAATTGTAATTGAGAATATAGGTTTATCATTAGTGGGTTTTCATCAATTAATTCACAAAACCATCATTTTGAGTTACAATTGCCCGTTCATATGAATTGCAAGCAAGTCATGTCTATGTGACTTTTGAATGTATCAAACCATAAGATAACTTAATTCTTTGCTAAACCAAAACCCGGGTGTGATTAGTTTCCACATTCGAACTACAAATCATTTACTTTTAGTTGTTTCATAATTACAATTGGTTATTTAATTTAATTCAAACAACTCTCAATTATGGTTTACATTTTCTGTTTTTAGTTATCTTAGGTCATAAATCAATTAGCATATACACCATCCACATAAACTCTTCGTGGTTCGACACCCTACTTACCGTAGAGTTAAGGTAGCTAGGAACATATATTTTAAACTCTTATTTGATAGGTACATTGACGTCCATCAAATTTTGGCGCCGTTGCCGGAGAGTTAGTGCGCTTGGTGTTTGTTAAGTGATTTTAATAAGTTTTTGCTGTAATTTTGAATTGATTATCTATACTTTGTTACGCGAGGTTTGTTAGTGTGCAGGTAACAGGTTGATTGCATGCATACTAGGTTCTCAGGACCGAAGTCACCACTTGTATTTGATCTAGAGATCGAGAAAACCGCTAGGATAAACAGGACATTACAAAGGTTGGATAGGATAGTCACTCCGGGCTCAAAGAAGACAAATCAAATCGGGGAGAGTTCAAATCAGTCAATTGCTATGGCTGATCCAAATAACCAAATCCCACCACCACCAGCACCAAATCCACCAAACAACCAATTCTTCCACATTCCCCTACCAAATCAGAATCCAAACAACATTCCACTAAATCCCTTCAACCAAAACAACCCTCCACCAAATGTACCCCCAATGCTATGCCTAACCTTAGGATGGCACAAAATCCGTTGTTTAATAACCCGAATCTAGGAGCAAATAATGGAAACAACTTCAATGAGGAGGAACATATCTCAGGTTGTGGAAGCAACTCAGGAGAGCATGTGACATGGCATGAGGATTTGAATGAGGAAGAAGCCAACAATAATTACCCACCACATGGTAATTATCATGAGTGTAATTGGCAACCACAAGGCCCACAAAATCAAAAATATTATCACAATAATGGGCAAGGTGGGTGGAATGGACCGGGAGGGTGGAATAGGCAACCACCTATGAACAATTACAATGGTTACAACAATCATAATAACCCGTTCAAGGATAGCATCACAGGGCCCCGGTTCAAGGAGTTGATAGTCACTTTAGACCGGCGGCTTCTCCTATTGCACCTCCACTGTTGAGAGGAAGGTCTTCTGAGATAAGGAAGGTTGGAAGTCTTCACCTATTGTACCTCTACAGTGCGACGGGAATGTTGGAAGTCTTCTTTGATGGTTATCAAAGTGACCATTGGAGATATTGATGTACATCGAGTATACCTGGATGACAGTAGTGCATCTGAAATCATGTACGAACATTGTTTCAACCAGCTGGATGATAGTACAAAGAAGGAGCTGAAAACGTCGTATGCCCCATTGATTGGGTTCGTAGGCGAAAAAGTACACCCCTTGGGGGAATTGACTTTAAAAGTCACCATGGGCACAGGCAAGTTTGTACGAAGTGAAGAACTAACATTCCTGGTCATTAAAGCCCCATCCCTATACAATATTATCATCAGATGACCAGGAATAAGTGCATTCGGAGCAATAGTATCCACAACCCATGAAATGTAAAGTTTCCAACACAGGCAGGAATCAACACCATTTGGCTCGACGTTGAGCACCGAATGAAGGATCCAGTTAGTACGATTGCTGCGCAATAATGTAAATGTCTTTGCATGGAGTACGTCGGATATGACGTGCGCCCCAAGAAAATTGGCAGAACACAGATTGGAGGTATGTTAAGGAAGCAAACCGGTTGCACAAAAGAAGAGGGGCATGGCTATTGAACGAAGCCATGCTGTCACAACAGAAGTTGAGAAGTTGGTAGCCGTTGGAATACTAAAAGAGGTTCTTTACCATATGTGGATCGCCAATCCTGTTATGGTAAGGAAGCATGATGGTACATGGCGAATGTGTGTGGTTTTCAAGGACTTAAACAAGGATTGTCCTAAAGATTGATATCCACTCCCAGAAATCGATGCAAAGGTGGAAGCTATAACAGGCTATAAGTTCAAATGCTTTTTAGATGCATATAAAGGGTATCATCAAGTACAAATGCGGATTGAGGATGAGGAAAAAACCGCGTTTTACACATCAAAAGGGATATTTTGTCACATCAAAATGCCCTTTGGTTTGAAGAATTCGGGCAACATACCAAAGATTAGTGGACTTGTTATTCCACATCCAGGTGGGAAAAAACATGGAGGTGTACGTCTATGATATGGTCATTAAAAGCAACGATGAGGAGAAAATGTTGCACTACAAGCGGTCCAATGTTTAGCATCACCACGAAGTAGAAAGGAAGTGCAAAGCCTAAACGGCAAGCTGGGAGCCTTACACAGGTTTCTTTCCAAGTTAGCAGAGAATTCCTTGCCATTTTTCCGAGGCGGAAAAGGCTTTTCAAGAGATGAAGCTGTACATCGCCAGCATACATTCTTTGGTAGCACCAGAAGCAACCGAAAACATGTCCTTGTATATTGTTGTTAGCCCGGAAGTTGTTAGTTCTGTCCTCGTTGTTGAACGATCAGGAGCACAATTACCGGTGTACTTTCTTAGCCGAGTTTTATGAGAAGCCGAGGCAAAATACCCGGAGGTCGAAAAGGTTGTTCTAGCAGTTGTCCATACGGCAAGGCGGTTACGCAGGTATTTCCAAGCTCACCACATTACAATACTAACTAACTTACCCATCAAAGAGGTTTTGAAGAAGCAAGAAAATTCAGGAAGGCTGGCCAAATGGGCAATCGAGCTAGATGAACATGAAATCACATACCATCCACGAACAGCTGTCAAAGTGCAAGTGTTGGCTGACTTCATAGTCGAAAAAGTGACGATAGAAAAGAAAGATAGCTCGGTGATGAGCATCACCGTAGAACTAGAAGGACATGGATGGAAGTTGTACACGGACAAAGCCTTCGATGCAGAAGGTTCAGGAGCAGGCCTAATTCTCATAAGCCCGAAGGACATAAAACTCACTTATGCACTACGGCTGAATTTTCCAAGTACAAACAACGAGGCTGAGTATGAAGCTTTGATTTCTGGTTTACAGCTCGCTATAAAGATTAAGATACATGAGCTACATGCACATGTTAACTCATTATTAATAGCAAATCAAATCAATAGCGATTGCGAAGCTAAAGGAGAAAGGATGAAAGCGTATTTTGCAAAAGCCAAGGATTTGTTGAAGAAAATTCAAAAATGGCAGGTCAGCCAGAAGCCAAAATAAGAAATCTGACGCATTGAGTAAGCTTGTGTTCGTGGTATTCGCCCATCTTACCAAACAAGTTCTCGTTGAAGTGGTAAATGAGCGAGCCATCAGATTCGAGGAAGTGCAATCGGTGGAAGCTGTTCAAACAAGTTGGATGTCACCAATCCAAGATTAACTATCAACAAGTTTTTTGTCGAAAGATTAGGATGAGGCAGCACGCTTGCGCATGAAAGCAACGCAATATGTTCTGTAAGATGGCAAATTATTCAGGAAGTCATACTTGGCTCCATTACTACGCTGCCTTGGGCCAGAAGATAGCAATTACTTAATCAGAGAAATACATGAAGGTATATGTGGCACACACGCAGGGCCACGAACAATTGTAGCCAAAATGATGAATCTGGGGTACTTTTGGCCAACGATGCACAAGGATACGATCGCCGAGATTCGCAAATGCGAAGGATGTCAGTTGCATGCACCAGTCTTGCCAACAATATCTCATTCCCCATTTGTAAGACGACCAAGCAGGGGAAATAGCAACCAAGTCGTACCTGTAAAACGGCCAAGCAGGGGAAATAGTAACCAAGTCGTACTTTGGCCCTCTCTTTACTCGTGCATGCAACTGACATCCTTCGCATTCGCGAATCTCGGCGACCGTATCCTTGTGCATCGTTGGCCAAAGGTACCCCAGATTCATCATTTTGGCCAAAATTGTTCGTGGCCCTGCATGTGTGCCACCTATACCTTCGTGTATTTCTCCGATTAAGTAATTGCTATCTTCTGGCCCAAGGCAGCGTAGTAATGGAGCCAACCGTGCTGCCTCATCCTTATCTTCCGGCAAAAAACATGTTGATAGGTAATCTTGGATTGGTGACATCCAACTCCTTTGAACAGCTTCCACTGATTGCACTTCCTCGAATCTGATGGCTCGCTCATTTACCACTTCCACCAGAACTTGTTTGGTAAGATGGGCAAATACCACATACGCAAGCTTACTCATTGCGTCAGATTTCTTATTTTGTCTTCTGGCGATATGGCTGACCTACCATTTTTGAATTTTCTTCAACAAATCCTTGGCTTTTGCAAAATATGCTTTCATCCTTTCACTGTTAACTTCGTAATCGCAATTGATTTGATTTTCTACTAATAATGAGTCAACATGTGCATGTAGCTCATGTATCTTCATCTTTATAGCGAGGTGTAAACCGGCAATCAAAGCTTCATATTCAGCCTTGTTGTTTGTACTTGGAAAATTCAACCGTAGTGCATATGTGAGTTATATGCCCTTCGGACTTATGAGAATTAGGCATGCTCCTGAACCTTCTGCATTGGAGGCTCCGTCCGTGTGCAGCTTCCATCCATGTCCTTCTGGTTCTGCAGTGATGCTCATCACCGAGCTATCTTGCTTTTCTACCGTCGCTTCTTCGACTATGAAGTCAGCCAACACCTGCCCTTTGACAGTTGTTCGTGGATGGCATGTGATTTCATGTTCACCTAGCTCGACTGCCCATATGGCCAGCCTTCTTGAATTTTCTGCTTTCTACAAAACCTCTTCGATGGGTAAGTTAGTTAGTATTGTAATGTGGTGAGCTTGGAAATACCTGCGTAATCGCCTTGTCGTATGGACAACTGCTAGAACAGCCTTTTCGACCTCCGGGTATTTTGCCTCGGCTTTTCGTAAAACTTGGCTAAGAAAGTACACCGGTGATTGTGCTCCGGATCATTCAACAACGAGGACAGAACTAACAGCATCCTGGCTAATAACAATATACAAGGACATGTTTCCGGTTGCTTCTATTGCTACCAAATAAGGTATGCTGGCGATGTACATCTTCATTTCTTGAAAAGCCTTTTCCGCCTCGTTTGTCCACTAAAAGTTTGCTGCACGGTTCTTGAGTATTTGGAAAAATTGCAAGGACTTCTCTGCTAACTTGGAATGAAACCTATGTAAGGCTCCTAACTTGCTGTTTAGGCTTTGCACTTCCTTTCTACTTCGTGGTGATGCTAAACATTGGACGGTTTGTACTTTGTCTGGATTGGCTCTAATGTCTTGTCGAATGACTATATGGCCTAGGAACTTCCCTTCTTCGAAGCCGAAAGAACATTTTCCTGGATTCAACTTCATGTCAATCTTTTTTAAATTGCCAAATGTTTCTTCAATGTCGTGCAACATTTTCTCCTCATCGTTTGTTTTAATGACCAAATCATCGACGTAAACCTCCATGTTTTTTTCCCACCTGGGTGTGGAATACCAAGTCCACTAATCTTTGGTATGTTGCCCCGCATTCTTCAAACCAAAGGGCATTTTGGTGTAACAAAATATCCCTTTTGGTGTGTAAAACGAGGTTATTTCCTCATCTGCAATCCGCGTTTGCACTTGATGATACCCTTTATAGGCATCTAAAAAGCATTTGAACTTATATCCTGTTACAGCATCCACCTTTGCATCGATTTCTGGGAGTGCATAGCAATCTTTAGGACAAGCCTTGTTTAAATCCTTGAATCCACACACATTCGCCAGGTACCATCTTGCTTCCTTACCATAACGGATTGGCGATCCACGTATGTTAAAGAACCTCTTTCAGTATTCTAGCGGCTAACAACTTCTCAACTTTTGTTGTGACAACATGGCTTCCTTCGATAGCCATACCCCTCTTCATTTGTGCAACCTGTTTGCTTCCTTCCCGTACCTCCAATTTGTGTTCTGCCAATCTACTTGGGACGCCCGTCATATCCAACGGACTCCATGCTAATACATTTACATTATTGCGCAGCAATCGTACTAACTGGCTCCTTCATTTGGTGCTCAACGTCGGGGCAATATGGATTAACTGATCTGGGTGTCTTGCGTTAATACGCAACTTAGTTGCATCTGCCTCTTCTATCAAGTAGGCTTCCTTTCCATTAAAAATGGTACTGATTCCTGCCTGTGTTGTAAACTTTACCATTTCATGTGATGTGGATACTATTGCTCCGAATGCACTTATTTCTGGTTGTCCGATGATAATATTGTATAGGGATGGGGCTTTAATGACCAGGAATGTTAGTTCTTCGCTACGTACAAACTTGCCTGTGCCCATGGTGACTTTTAAATTCAATTCCCCTAGTGGGTGTACTTTTTCGCCTGCGAACCCAATCAATGGGGTATACGACGTTTTCAGCTACTTCTTTGTACTATCATCCAGCTAGTTGAAACGATGTCCGAATATGATTTCAGAAGCACTACCGCCATCCAGGTATACTCGATGTACATCGATATCTCCAATGGTCACTTTGATAACCATCGGAGAAGACTTCCAACATTCCGGTCGCATAGGTGGGAATTTGATTTTTCTGGCCATCCACGCGTGTTGTTCCCCTCTTTCCTTGCCTTTTGGCGAATATGTTTTTGCCACCATCAGGATTTCTTTGTTTTTCTTTTCCTTGTCACCCAGCTGTTTTTCTGTGTTTGCTTTCTTCTCCTTGATGTCCTTGACCAAATGCACCAATTCGCCGGACTTAACCACAACTTCTATTCTTTTCTTTAGCTAAAAACAATCGTTAGTGTGGTGGCCTACATCTCCATGGAAATCAGAAATTTGTTAGTGTTTCTTCCTGTCGTCTTGGGCATTGGTTTAGATGGCCGGAAACCGAATCTTGCTTCTTTTGTGGCTAAAATCTCTTTCGGAGATTTTGTTAGAGCCGTAAACTGAACATCTTTTCTTTTTTCATCTTCGATGTTCTTAGAGTTATACTTCGGTCTACTGTATGGCCTGTATGAATAGTTAGTGCGATAAGAAGGTCTTTTATCAACAAACGAATTGTACCTGGCCGAGCTGTTTCGCAACCGCGGGATAGAACATTTACAGTTCTGACTTTTTGGTCTTTTTCCTGCATCAAGGGCTTGTGCTGCTTCCTTACCTCTTACAAAGGCTTCTGTTCTTTCCATTGCATCTTCCATCATCTTTGGTATCTTACGATTGAGGTCTTCAATCAATTGTCTTGGTCTGACCCCGTGGATATACCCTAACACCCGCATCTGTTATGTAGCCCCACCAATATTGAGACTTTCCGTTTTGAGCCTTTCCATAAAGGCCTTGAGATCCTCTCCATCTTTTTGCTTGATGTTGTGGAGTTCCACGGGTACCTGGTGTATCTTTTCTGTTGCATGAATTTTGCCAAGAACTTTCCACTAAGATCTTCAAAAGTTACTATGCTTCCATTAGGCAAGCTGTTGAACCACAATATTGTTGGACCAACAAGCGTTTGGGCGAACATATGACACCATAGCGGTAAGCTCCACCGTTCTACCACAGCTGCCTCTGCGAACAATTCCAAATGATCATCGGGATCACCAAGTCCGTCATATGTTTTCACATTAGCATGCATCTTTGTTTTTGGAGGAAATGGGAAATTTAATATTCGTTGTTAAAACTTAGTATGCGTCGTGGGGACATATGGTCTTGACAAGTCATCACTTGTCTAAGTTGTATTGTAACATCAGTGCCGGAAGCATTACCGGAACAGTGATCACAACAGTAAATTGCACAGTAACTCAGGTACAAACTATGTGAACTATTGTATGCTATAAACATTGTGATGCTTGACACTAAACTATTATGCTATCGTTTCTGAAGTCTCATTAAATCTCACGGTTTAACGGACAGAAACACATCAGACAACACTGAATTGACACACAAATGCTTGATTTAATGCTATTATGTATAAACGTATGCGAGGCTAAACAGAACAAAACCATAACGGATGTCGATACAGAATGCTAAATCGACGAATTATTCGTATAGGTGACGATCTGTACGAATAAATCTGAAAGTTTAACGTTCTGAAATGATGACTGAAAAGTAGAAAAAAAGAATCAGAAAGTGAAACCAACGTCGTGTTCGTTCGGGTGACAATTCGAACGAATACGCGCGAAGGTGACACGTTCTAACTAAACGAAAACGAACAACGAAACGAAACGAAACGAACGATAATAAGTTAAGAAAATTTAATATTTAACATTTATTAGGAATCACAATCTTTTAAAAACTTTAAAAAAATAAATTCATTTTATTTAAAATACATAGAATACGCGCGATGGTGACGCGAGTTGACGAAACGCTTAAAATAATCAAGTTCGATAAAATAATTCAAGAAAAATTTATTTAAAAGATTTACTAGAAATAACCACCTTCCAAATATTTGGAAATAAATTCTTTTTATTTAGTTTATAAAACACGTCGAAAACGAGAACCGAGCAACCGAAATGAACCCGAACACCCACGGGGTATATAAACCCTAAATGAACCCATTTCTCTCATTTATTACACTCTCTCTCTCTCTTTCTAAACTCTCCCACCGTTTTCTCTCTCTTTCTCTAAAGAATTCCAACTTCAAACTACAAGATCTTGCTCGTTTATGGATGAAATCTCGTGTTCTTGGTGTCCAAACGAAGCTCTTGACCTCCTCTACCTAAAAGTACAACGGATCTGAGAATTTGTCCGGCGAAAAACCGAGGTATTTGAGCTTGAATACTTTGAAAAACTAGGGTTTTGTACCCTTGGTCGACCACCTCTTTCACCCACCTTTAAACCATACCCAACTCGACCCAAGGCCTTCATTCGACCTTCACGCAGGTTAGAACGAACCTAGGAGAGGATGAGGAAGCCATGGAGCCGCCTTCACAGCTTGGGTTCGATGGGGATGATGATGGATGCTAACCGGAGTGCAGGGTTCGTGGGATCAACAGGTGGCCGAACCTATGTACCCTGGCCGAACCCCCGCACCACCAAACCTTCTGCATCAAGTCACCTTCACCGAACCTACATCCTGCTGAGTCTCATGCATGAGCTGCGAACCTCCATTGTCACGAACCTTCGACCAGCCGAACCTGCATCGAGCTGGACAAGGCGTGGCCGAACCCTCTACCTAACGAACCTGTGAGTTGTGAACCTAGTGAGTTGGACGAACCATGAGATGCGAACCCTACTGTTGCCGAACCTACATAGTCACGAACCATCCTTCACGAACCTCTTACATGGCGAACCTCCTGTGGCCGAATCATTCCCGAATCATGGACCCACGAACCATTTGACCGAAGCTTCTAATCACGAACCTTGGAAGGCACGAACCTAGCATCGCAAATGGGGAGCAGCCGAACCTATGGTCAAGGCCGAACCCCTAGTTGTGGTGAATAGGTTCGCTGGTTCCACTTGGATACCCAATTGCATTGCTTCGGTCACAGTACCACCATCCGACCAAGAAGCCCAAGTCATGCAAGTTTCGGCCCATCTTAGCCACTTGGCCCACACCTTCAACCCAAGGCCACTGATTCGGCCCACCTTGAATTATTCGGCCCATCATGATTTATCCGACCCATATCATTCGGCCCAATAATTATGGATTCGACCCACAAAATTTCAATGTTAACAAACATCTCTAACGCTTATTTAATGAACATATGCATGATTATGATGGTTTATTACTACAAAGGTGGTGGAATTTCTTTGGTTTAATGAACTTCACAAACTCAAAATAACAAGTTTTTACAAGTGTCGTTGTCTAGTTAATTATTAGCTAGATGATAATCATGTCAAGATTAACAAGAACAACATGTGGTTTCTTAAACCATGAACCTAAATTTATGTGTAGATTGGGTTACAATGAACCTAGCAATACAAGTAACTAACAAATCATATAAAGGTTTTGGAATTTGCAAGGAGAAGCTAAGGAAAAAGAAACATGAAATCAAAAACAAAGCATACTAACCTTAACTTAAAATAGTAAAGAGTTGGTAACAATCTATGACAATTGAACAAGGGCCGAATGATGACCGAGACTCACAAGTGTTAGCCAACTTTAGGGCTAACACATACACACATACACATCAATTATAACTTATACTTATAGGTTACAAACAACGTGAAATCAATACATGATCGTGAAAACAATAACAAGTACAACAACGAGCGCATGTATTCTTGTTTAGGCTAAGTCAATCACATCAACAGCAAGGTGAGTTCATCTGTCCCTTTTCAAACTAATTTGTTTTACCTCAAGACTGAGAAGCATGTTATACATTTTAAACAAGTATTGAAATGTTTTATAAATGCTTTTACACTTATTCATAATGCTAATATTAATGCTTATGCTTGTTACACTTATTCTAATAGCTAAAAGCTAAGACTTTAACTTAAGTGCTAAGGCTATAAACTACATGATACAACTAGATGCTAATGCTAATGCTAATGCTAATGCTATAAACTACATGCTACAACTAGATGCTAATGCTAATGCTACAAGCTACATGCTCAAAATATATGCTAAGGCTAATGCTACAAACTATATGCTCAAACTATAGGTTAAGGTTAATGCTACAAACTATATGCTCAAACTATATGCTAAATGCTACAAGCTATGAATATATGCTAAATGCTAAGCTTGTATCTATGCATGAGATACGTGAATGCCAAACTATGCTATTGCAAGCTGGTATCTATGCATGAGATACGTGAATGCTAAACCATGTGAATGCAAAGCTTGTGTCTATATATGAGATACGTGAATGCCAAACTATGCAAGAGCAAGGCTTGTATCTACATATGTGAGATACGTGAATGCTAAACTATTCTGATGCAAAGCTAGAATCAATTCATGAGATACGTAATGGCTAAACTATGCTAGAGCAAAGCTTGTATCTAATCATAGGTTACGTAAATGCTAAACTATGCTAGAGCAAAGCTTGTACCCATGCATGAGATTCGTAAAGGCTAAACTACGTTTCTGTGAAGCTATTATCCTTGTACAGTATACTTAAAGGCTAAGCCATGTGAATGCTATAAACTTATAAACTTTTAAACAGTATGCTAAAGCTATGATGAATACGGGATTGGGTTGTAGGTAAAACGCTTTATTATCATTAACAACAGTGTCATATGTGGATTAGTATGTGGTGGGATGGCGTCTGGGCGGGTTGTAGGCTCGACCCTTTCGTATGCCCTATATATAAGCATACCGATCTGGATATTACATGTGATGTTAATGAGGTTAAGGTCGTTACCGAAAGGGTTTGTAAATGCTATTGGATGCATATCTTAAACTTCTAAACATGATGCTTGAAACTATGATGGAATTGGATGGTAGGTAAAACGCTTAACTATCATTAACAACAGTGTCATATGTGGATTAGTATGTGGTGGGATGGCGTCTGGGTGGGTTGTAGGCTCGACCCTTTTGTATGCCCCATTGTGTTGACTTTGTTTTCTTACATGCTTTCTCAGGTGACGTACAGGAATAAGATAAGGCTAAGGAATGCATACTAGGATGCCTAGTTAGAGGACCTAGTAGCTTTTGAAAAGCACATGTTTCGATGAACGTTGTGAAGCTGTTTTGATATCTTGTACAGATAAGGAAAAACATTTGATTCTTTAGGTTTACTTAGTTAAATTATCAAACATTATCGGTTGTAATTTAACTTTGAATCCTAGTTTAATGATATTGTGCTTTAGATATTCTCAATGTTGATGCTATGTAAACAATCTGATCATCACGATTATCACTCACGATATCACGCCCCGGGAACCTTCCGCCCGGCGGGGAAGTTGATCCGTCCCGCCAGCTCGGGGCGTGACATGTATGGTGGGTATTTTCTAGGTTGTTGTTCAGGATGAATGGTTCGGTGTGATATGCGGGAGGTGTGAAAGGTTGACTCGTCGATATAGGATTGAATGGTGCGAAAGGATAAACGGGTGGTATAGGATTGAAGTATTGGCTGGTTATCGGATAGCTATTTCCTGGCTGGGTGAGCAAAGGGTTGGATCCCAAGAGATGTGTGAAAATCTGGCCATTGCATGTGGCTTGGTATGGAGGTGTGGTCATAACGTTTGGTTGCTAGTGTTGTAGTTTGGCTAGATAGTTCCTCCGCCCATCAAAGGTGCGGATGACTGGTTTTGGTTTATAGGTAGGATTTGCATTCAGCCAGAAAGAGGAAATGATGTGCAACAGGGCACTGATTCTTGTGTCAAATTCATGCCTCCCGACCCCAGCATCGCCTCGGGTCGATATATCTGACTTGCCGTTAGGGCCTCAGAGCTATACTGAATAAACGAGTGGGGTGTTTCAAACGGCAAAGTTGGTGTGGCCATTGTAGGTTCCAAAGGGTTGTTGGAGATGGGGAAGGATATCAGTGTTTCATTGCTCACCTATTGCATAGCATGTACCGTCGAATCTTCGTCCTAGGATAGATAGACACGCACTCCCCAAGCTGATGGTAAGGAACCATAGATCCTCCCGGGTTGCTTGTGCCTTCCATCAGCTTGGTCAAATTGGCCAAACATTAAGACTAGGTGTATTATTGGAGTTGTTTGTGACCCTTCTTCTCAGAGTGTATCTTTTGAATTCGGGCCCCACGGTGGGCACCAATGTTGAAGTAATGGTTCCAAGGACTCCTTCCGATCTTGTCTTCTAACTTGATCCTTGCGATCCTGACAGACACCGTTAGCCTTACCGCAGGAGGGGTCCTCCTGCGATTGTACTACGACGTGAGAATAAGTATTCGATCGGAGATTGAAGTTATGGAGTAATAGTGAGAGTGAGAGAGTATGGAATGGGATACCTGAATGAACCCCCCAATGGTTCTATTTATACTACTAGGCTGCATGGGATTCCAGTCTTTCTAGGAATCGGTACCTTCCTTTTCTATGGGTCAAGCCTCCCGCTTTCTAGGCGTCTCCCTCTTGTAGCCTTCTACTTTCCATTTCTGTATAACAAGTTGACTTGTGTCACTTCTTTCTGCCATGATGCCTTGACGCCTATTCCTTTGGATAAAAGGTGGGGTTCCTGGTACTGTCCTCTCACCTTTACCTTTATCGGTATAGATGAGTCGAACCCGATGTTGATAGCTCCGCCATCTGGCTGTCTTGCCTTTCTGCCTTAATTGTCAAGGCGTCCGTGCAGTCTTGCTATCCAGCTATGTTGCCTATGTCTTATGATATCCTCCTACATCATAAACAAGTAAGACTTGAACCCATGACTTTCGCATTTAAAAGCCATAGAGGATAGCCTTCTTCTAAACCAATTAATCTAAGGTTCATTGGCGATATACATATAGATAGAATCGACAAGCTAAAGATATTAAAAAAAATTGATGTCTTCAACCGAAATATTTTGCTGTTGCGACCAACCTAAAGAAAATTGAGACATAATTGTGTTTAATTCTTTTGCACGTTAATAAAGTAAACATTAAAAGCTACATATTCATCCAACAAAGTTAGCCTATTGGATAAGGCTTGACTCTTTCTCCTTACTGACCAAGATTTAAGACTCATTGGTGACACTTTAATGGATACCAAGTGAGGGGAGGAATCTTCAACTTAATCTCAGGTTCTAAACCAATGGGGGTGAGGGTTTACCCATTCCACAGGGTTCCCGCGCATCAAGGGGCACGGCCTCGCGGTCGGTGATCGTGAAATCGATCTTAGTTACCAACCGCAAGGATAAGTGAAGGTATCACAACGAGACCATCTGTCGTTCAATAAAAAGCTACATATTCTTTTATGGCTTTCAACAATTTCAAAATTTAATAATAAAGCAATGATTACGTTGAGAAAGAACTAAAATATAATGAGTTAATCAAAAATGATAAAAGGTAAGTGCATGTATGTGTGTGTGACACTAAGGTGCTGTTTGTTTTTTTAGAGGTAAAATGTTTGCAGTCTACGGACCACATCTGCAGACATCTGCATAAGAAGAGTTGACCCAAATGTTTGCAGTCTACATGAAGCAGACTTTTTGTTTTTTAACGTCTACAAGCTGCTAAAATTGATTAAAATTTAAATAAACCATTTTTTTAACTTATAGCAGTTTTTCAACATTAAAGTTTAAATAATAGTCTTACATCCCTCACATAACATTCATAAAACCACAATAACATTTTTTTTAAAATGATTCATTCCATATTTGCATTAATTGTTCTGCAATTTCATCTCATAATTGAGTCATATACTCTTGATCCAATGCCATCAATCCAACCAGATTTATCTTTTGTTCTTTAAAACTTGATTCTTATCCGATTGAATATCGAAGAGGTTTAAATGCAGAAAGCAAGTTGCAATGAATTTATATATACAGTATGAGCATCTCAGATGGAAAAAACAAATCAAGAACCACCCAATTAAAGAAATTTCAAACACATAATCAACACAAATGAAATGAATCAATTCACTTACCAACAACTTGAACTTCAATGACTTGATTGTATCGGCCTTCGACGGATCCGGGAACTAGAACCCGGAAAACGATGACGGCGACGGGTCGGAATCGGAAACTTGTTCGCCGATGGAGGATATGGGAATAATCTCGACATGCTACCTGCAACTCAGATAAATACTAATCATGCAAAAGTTGACCCGACAACCCAACCAACTGTTCAACCAAAGAATCCCCAGCATTTAGACAAATTAGGATGAAACTGAAATCGAACCTGACCCTTTTTCGCTGACAACAACGATATCATCAGAATCATCATCCTCTTCGGACCTCTGGAGGCTTATCCGGATCATGATCAAGAACCACACAGTCATCGTCGGATTTAATGAAAGAAGTAGACTTTGATGTTAATATCTTCCAAGGTTTTCTAGGCAAAGTCTCACTAAATAACACTTCATTGGAAAAACGATCTGATATTTATGATAACAGTCAGATTAGCACGTTGAACATGGTTATTAAACCTATTCCAATGTCACATTATGATGTTTCATGATATCTAGGTAATCAATAACAAGGATTGACCATTCCAAAGCCATAAATCCATCTAGAAACAGTTACAGTAATATAATCAAAAACAATACTTAATTGGTTGATATGAGAACATTCTGATTAATCGAATGAGTCATCAACTTTGTATTAAGAACCTGAATCAGTATACGTTCCTATATTATCATACATTGTATGATATTACATTAAAACAACTAATTAAAGACTTAATATCGGTTTGATAACTCTTAATGCAATGTCTTTGACATTGGACGTTCAGAAAGATCTAATCAATAAGTTAAAACATAAATAACTTATTAAACATAAACTAATGCAGAATCAAACTATTATTACCAGTCTGTGCGATATTATGCTATCTTTGAGACTTCAGGTGAGTTTCGTACAACCCCTTTTCATTTCTAATATTTTACAAACATCGGGGTATTACGGTGAACTTGTGATGAACTTGTAAGATTTCATGGGATTTTGCCATTAGCTCGTTATCACATTATCGAAAAGTACTCATCTCTCAAAACTGTATCTAGTGAACCTATGTGGGGCCAAACAGGGATCAATGATAGTACTATCAGCTGACAACTCATTTACGGGGAGGTTTGCTTCTCCCCTGGTGTGAACGTTTGTTACCTGTTTCCGAAATCTCCTCTTAATGTTAGTGATAGATATTAAGATAATGAGGCATCAAGATATTTACCGACATGTAGTATCTTCGTAAAACGTAGATGTGTCCGAAAGGAACTAGATATGGGTCACATGGTTATCTTGAACACTATATATCGAAAAGTTGCATATCATATCATATTGTTCAACTTAAACATTGCGAACTCTCCAGCTTTGTGCTGATTTTTCCAACTCAAACCTTTTTTGCAGGTAGACAGTGACCATCGGCGAGGTTGCACGTTTAAACACTTGTAATTAAATAATTTGGTTTGTGTAATAAGTTTAGTTCGTAAACTGTGATTTCGGTTGTGTTAACGATACCTTTGTAATATATTGTCTTTAGGTTAATCTGTGTATTATGATACCAGATCAAGTAAGTTACACCCCATCTCTAAGACATCACCACTATGCTTCCGCAACCTTCACAGTGTATTCAATGACATCATCAACAGGTGACGAGAGGTGAGGGTGTGACAGAGCTCACTGATGTGGAGGATGGGGGAGGAGGCCGCGGTGGTTGTGAAGGCTGTGGAGGAGAGATGAAAACGGGGGAGAAAAGGGGCAAATGATTTTTCAGGTAAACCCCTGGTTATCAAACACGTGAAGAGCCAAGAAGATCCGTGAAGAGGTTTTAGTCCACGTCTGTGCCAAAAAGAGGCCGGGAAGATTTTTTTTATGGAACGTCTTCTGAAAAACAAATAATCTGCATAACTCAACCTCTGCCCGTTGTCTGCGCCGCGCAGACAAAAGAGCCCAGAAAGAGCTTTTAACAAAAAAAAAAACACCACCTAAAAGAATCGAATAACAAGATTTATGAGTTTCCTCATGAATCATTGTCCTGATCTCACAACCCATTGACACCCATGACCGAATACATGGAACTTGTTTTCTTCAAAACGTTTGCCTTGTCCTAGCAATTGGGTTCCCTTCTTTCACGATTTTTAAAAAAATTGGTGCCCATATTAATCAGTTAATCACAAAGGAGGCTGGTACAATTTTTTTTTTTTAAATGGTGCTAACTATACTAGTAGTACTAACGGTTTAGAAGAGGGTGGAATTAAGAGTGTAGATGTGTCAGGTAGTTGTGACTAAAGATGATGTGAAAAATGCATTTAAGATCGCCACTGAAGTGGAAAAGACTCTCAAAATCACCACTACAAAAGGAATGGTGAACGCCACCATTAGGCGTCACTTACCGACCGCTTCTATGACCAACATGAGGGAGGTAAATTAGATGATGACGGACTTTGAAACCTAGACCTATATTATGGATTCTCACTCCTTTACCAATAGGCCACCATCACTAGGACAAAAAATCGCCACTATAAGTAAATGATAAGTGTGAAATCATCACTACAAGTGGAGTTTTCTTATATTGATGAGATAATTGCATGGATTTATCTTGATTAATGAAATATTTAACACTTGAAACCGTCATTAATTGGTAGTGGAGGAAATACCCAAATCGTCACTACCAATGACATGTCTGATCTTCAAAAGTTGGTAACACCCAAATCGTCACTAGCAATGACATATCTGATCTTCAAAGGTTGCTAACACCCAAATCGTCACTACCATGACACGACACCTCTACATTATATATTTCACCCTCCTCTAAACTACCACTACTAGTAAAGTTGACACCATTTTTTATACAAAAAATTGTACGAGTCCCTATTGTGACTAATTGATTAATATGGGCACCATTTTTTAAAAAAAATTCTTCTTGCTACATGATGGCAGTGATAAGGTGACGACGGTTCTAGGTATGGTGAGTCTTGGTAAGATTAAGAGTTGGATAGGGAGGCAAAAAAAAATCCACGTCAGATGAGTTACCTGAAATCCGCAACATATGAGATGTGTATTAGGTTGGGTATGAGATTATTTTTAAAATTTCCGCGGGTATGGGACGGACATGTGATTCGTTCATACACCCGTTACCCGACCCGATTACCCGATTATATATGCACGTTTACCCGTCATGTTTACTCTCCATGTGTACCTGATTATACATAACCATTTACCTAACAAGAATACCAGATTTTCTTTTCAGATATTTTTTTTTGTTTTTAATATATAATTTTTATTTTTATTTTTCACATTTAGATTAAAAGTATACCAAATAGATTCTTTTTTTGAACCATTTTTGTGACACTCTTCTTTTGTTTGTGTTAAACGATGCTAATCAACTTATGACATCTTGAACTTTCATGTTATTTGATAAAATTAACATTATGTTCTTGGTATATTTAACATATTTAACTTTTTCTTTCTTTTTTTTAGTTTGGTAGATGTTGGTAAATAAAATAACATTAAAAGTGTTACGATGACTAACTTCAATCGATAACTTTGAGCTAGAGAATCCTTTAAAGCAATATCTCTATCTTGTAAGGTTTGTGTCCATCCTTCTCTTTTAGACACTACTAAATATAGGAATATATATTTAGTAATATATTATGTAAGTTTGTTCTTAAGACGTTGGTAACTTACCTAAAAGTGAAGAGATTTTACACTTAAAAGTGGCATGATTGTGTAAACAAATGTTTGGAGAATGTATTTAATTTTAACATAACATTAATTAAATACCTTAACAAAAATGACATAAAACACCACTTCCGTCATACTATACCTGCTCTTGGCTCATATGTAAGACCATCCGTAGTACCAATTCCGTTAGTAAGGCGGGGAAGCAAAGTTGGGTGGGGTTGAGCGGACACACAGCCCCCTACCCTGGTGGTGCCCAATTCCGGACCACGGCGGCCCCAGGGTCCCGTGAAGCCTCCTCTCACACTCCGCTTTCTTCTTTCTCACATTTTCAGTAAGATGACTATTGCGGGGTTTTAAGGTTTCAGTGGGATGATAATATGCCCGAAAATTTTGATGGGATGAGATTTTAGTTGGATGGTTTAAGTGAGCTCATGCTTGTGATGTGAGTGAATATAGCCAATGTTTAACAGCTGATATGAGTGGCTTACAGAAACACCACTACTTCCTGTCATTAGAGATGAGTGAATAGAGTACGCTATAACTTGTAAGACGAGGTGTGTCTACGTGACGTGACAAACCTTTTTGGTCATCAGTAGATAATAATACCTCATGTTTATTAACTTTTACCCAAAACTTTTAACAGTAATTTTGATGTGTAGGCAGAAAAGGTTAAAATGGATACATGGAAAACCGTGTAAATAATGACAAGACACTAGCTTGTATTGGCAGAACGCATGGCTAGATGCCTAGATGACTAAAGCCAGTCGTTAACCATCAGACCTTACAATCCTAGGGTTTATTCTTACAATTAAACCCTCAAACTTTATACGCTCTATGCTCTTTGTATGTGCTCGTAAACTTTATTTGTCAAATTTTCAGCGTTAATTCTTGTATATGCCTCGTATGGTGAGGGTAATTTGTCTCATAAATTATATATACAAACGCATAAACATATATAGGAGTGTCTTAAAAAAAATTCTTTATTTTGAAGAAACTAGGAAAACTCATACTAAACAAGGTTTTTTATGAAATCTACTTTTATAAAAATGTGTCAAATCATGTTATAAACCTGTAAAAAAATTTTAAAAAAAACGTTTTTTTACATGATTTTTACATGGTTTTCATTGTTTTCACACTAAGACTATTGCCATTGGCAATCCAACCATGGATTGTGGCACTATTCCAAAAAATAAAAAATAAAAAATGTTGATTCTCGATCTCCACAATCCGGTCATTCTCACGATCTAGATTGCAACCCAAATTGTGGGATTATTTTTTATTTTTCTTTTTTACTTTATAATATTTAGTTTTAGTTAGAAACTTATTTTTTAATAACTAATAATAATTAAAATTTTTAAAAAATCTAAAATTACAGTCTTGATCAGTTTTTTATTATGAACATGTCAGTATAAATTTTGTTAAAAACAGAGCTCGTTTAAAAAATGTATTTTTTAATAACTACTAATATTTATTTAATAAAAAGTAGTAATGTTTGGGTTGTTAATAAGAGTGAAAAGTTGGGTTTGATTGGGTTGTGTAGATGAAAGAGAGACAAATTGATTTTTTATTAAAATGTTGGGTAGGATTGGATTGTGAATGAGGATGGTCTAAGATATATATATATATATATATATATATATATATATATATATATATATATATATATATATTTATCTCTGCGTGTGTGTGTTTAACTCATCAAACTTATTTTTACACATATTTAGGTCAGATAAATATGTATTCTTTTAAATAACAACAACAAACATACCTAGCGAAAATTTAACTTAAAGTAGGGTTTGGGGAGAAAGATAAAGACAAACCTTACCATTATCTCAGCTGGGATAGAGAGGCTGCTCCGAAGTAGTGTCCGACTCAAAGTTATCGTTTGAGGTTAATCATCCTAACACTTTTAACAACTATTTTCACAAAATAAGTAAAATAATGTTAAATTAGTGCAATTTTACTTTTACCACTTGTAGGTCCACACACACACACACACATATATATATATATATATATATATATATATATATATATATATATATATATATATATATATACATTATAAGCATACACCACAAATGTGAATATAAATACATGTAGATATAAAAAGTAGGATCTTTAAGTTGAAAAAAGAACTTTGAACTTGAATTATATTTTAAAAATTCGTTTTTACTTATTTTTTGAGTACATACATTGGAGAATAAATATAAAATTTCAGAAAAATTATGAAATATAAATTCAAGAAACCGACATTTGTGACAAATTTGTCTTTATATCGTATATTAATATTATTTTTTTATATAATCTAACATTTGCAAATGTTTCAATGTGAACAAGTTTTTAAACTGTAAAATATGAAATTTTAATACCTAAAACAAATTGTAATTTGGATATTTTCCAAAAACTATGAAAAAGAGATAATCTTATTAGTTATTAAAGAACAATATTAATGAACTATATAGATCTCAATGTGATTAATAAATAATAAATTGGTATAATGGTATATTTAGAGTTATTCTTTCATAACATTCTATAATATATATTTATAATTTTTGTTTTATGTTTTATTTCATTATATTATTTTGTATATATTAATTAAATTTGTCGATATTTAATTTTTATTATTTACATATTAAAAATATGCAATTGTGTTATTTACTGATAATATTATTCAGAAATTATCATTTTAAAAATCACACATTTTAAGTTATTGTGTTGTGTATATTTATAATTGTGCTTTACATTTTAAATCATTTCTTGTTAGCTTGTCATTGTTTTTCACGTATTAGACAACACTATTTTATTTTATTATTGTGTTAACGTATTAACATCATACAATTATATTAACTAAGCATTATGTTTTATAGAAATTATTATCTTAGAAAATCATTAAGGCTTGACAAACATAAATCATAATACGTGTTAGAAAACACAAGGATCTAAAAACATAATTTTTCAAAAATAATTTTATAACAATAATATACTTATTTAAAAGATAAAAAAAAACATTTGTTTTGTGCTGTGATTTAAAAATAATTATATCAGATATATAAAAATGTCACAAATGAATTAATGTTTTAAAGAAGTGAAAGAACCTCATAAAAACTCAAAAAAATGAACCTACCTTAGTATTATTCATCAAATATTTTTTTTTATAATTTTATTTCAATTATATTAATCATAAATCTAATGATTATAAATTTTTATATACGTTTTAAATAAAATATCAATTTTAAGATGACTTGGTTAATAAATCGAAATTACAAACCTGTCGCAAGAAAGGCTTTGCATGATTATGAAACCTGATAAAATCACTAAACATCTTCTAGTTTCTATCATTAAATCTAGATTGAGCCATCCCGCCAATATCACCACCGACCACCGTCACCTCCGCCGCCAGAGCAGCAATAACAGTCCCACCCACCACCGGACTACTAGCGGATGAAGCCAAGCATCATCACTATTAACAATGCTTCTGAATGCCAACACCACCACACCATCACCATTCTCCGGCAAATTAACAACACCTTCAAGAAAACAACCACCACCTTCCGCCGCCGTGAAACGGCTGACACAACCGTGTATCTAGCGGAACCATCGTAGAATAGATGGGTGTCCTCCGTTTTCTTCTTGTAAGCTGGTCAAAGACGAATTTTTTATGTACGTTTTGACTGGATTTGTAAGAACAGGTTTCAAGACAACACGTACCTAAGAAGTGCCGATAATATCACGTGGGGCGAACAGAAATAAAAAACAGGGGGGGGTATTTGTCAATACACTTGTAACCTAGTGGTACTTCTTTACCACCAACAATTTGAGTTCTTGGGTTCGAGTCTCGTCTGGAGCAAAAAATGTTCTGGGTGAGCTAGGGGGTTTTCTCAGTGTGAGTTTCCTCCTAGATGGTGTGGCGGTTCCTCGATTCGGCATTCGCCAACGCCCGGATTTAAACGTTTCCGGGCTTGGTAGCGGTCTGTGGTTGCAGCGCGTGGGTTGTTTGGTCTGAGAACTTGTTTAGGTTTTAAAAAAAAAAGAAATTGTCTTGTATTGGGACATGAAAGATTTGCAAAGTTGTTCGAAGGGCACTTTCCAAGGTTACCAAATAAAAAGGATAAATGTGTAAACGTACTGCTTAAAACTTTTAGCAACATTATATTTATATTTACATCTTATAAGAATTTTAATTTTTCTTTTATATTGCCGTCAACAAATGATGTTTAGATGGTTAACAGAAGTTCATACTTAGATTTTATTTTCAAAGCTAGAATCTTTATGACGGCCTAAAACGGTTAATAAAAATTAAAGTCATTTTCCAAAAGTATATAAAAACCTTCCTTTCAAGTCACTATAGTGTTGGGGATCAAACCTAGCCTTATTGAATTTATCTATTCATAAATCAAATAGTTAACATACAACAACAAACTAATAGGCTAACATCAATCTATAAATCAAATCATCATTAGAGATAAACCAACAACATCAAACTATCAATGTAATAACAATCACCAAACTAACAAAAATCACCAAAAAGATTAAAAGATGGAGCAAAAGATAGGGTTCTGTCGATGATCAGGTTTAGCAGTTTAGCACTTAACACTTCAGGATTCGGCCATTCGAATTGCAGCCTTCGAGTTCGATACTTTCATCACTTCATTCCTTGTTCCTCATAAATGATCAGTGGTTGAAGACCTTTGAAACTAGATAATTCTATTACGAATGGCAACTCTTCGTCTTCAATTCTTTATCTGGTCCTCTTCTTTTTTCGTCTTCACGGCTTCACCGCTTCATTCCATCCAGCAAATAAGCAAGCTAGGAAGTAACGTGAATATTGTTGGAAATTTAAAGTGTGAAAAGAAAAAAAAAAAGAAAAAAGAAAATGATAAACTTTTCATTTGCTTGTTAGTGGGCAATTGTAATAAATTGGCCATGAATATGCTTGTTAGTGGGCATAATGTCAAGTGTCAACCTTTGAAATGCCATGACCACAAGTATAAATAGAGGCATTTGGCCTCTTGTTGAAGTTGCTAGTTTTTGAGATCTCTACACCACTTGAGATATACACACACAAGCTTCAAAGGTTCCAAACACAATCATATACTTTGTTGAGTTCTCAACAACCTACAACGATCGATTCCTCGTGTTAAACACTCTTGTTTTAGGTGAAGTTTCGGGTTTTCGGCTAACTCCGGCAGTACATACTGCTTCGGCTGTTGTACCCTGGGAAACAGTCGGGTTCACCTGGGTGGCCCGAAATCTGTTTTAAGTGACCTCTTTTTAACAGAAATCCTCAGCCACCGAACTCATTTTAATTCGTTTATTCTTGTTTTATACTTCTTGTAATTTCAATTTTAGCATTATTTATATTTCTTGTATTACTTTATTTTATATTATGTATTTTTCTGAATTGTAATTCAAGTAATTGAATAATAAAAGTATTTGTTTATTTTGTGAACGGTGTTCCTACAAATATGTGATATTGGGTAGTTGGGCTATCCTAATACATGAAAAATTAAAAATAACAGGGCCCTAAAAGAAGAGATGCCCAAAGCTAGTGCCTAAAACCGATATAAGTATGTCGGACCTGGCTAAATATGATGAGAGGTCGAATGAATTAATTCGACTCGTGGGAAACTTGAAATGTGATCGTGAAAAGTTCAAACTAAATGTTTACCTCACTCATGTTGGCCGTGAAACCGGTCAGTAAGGGACGCATAGTAGTAGTAGCGTTCACCATTTTTTTGTACTTCACATGCTAAGCTCAAACTAACTCGCAAGCGTAAACAAGTTTTTTCTACATATAATTTGTATTTAATTAAACAGGTGTATGTATGTATGTATGTATAAATAATTTGTATAAAATTATGATGAATATAATAAAATCATGTATATTATTTTAAATATGAAAAGTATCTATCTACTCTAATAAACAAAGGTTTTCTAAGAACAAAAATCATTTTCTTAAATTACCTCAACTTTAATTTTCCTTGTCTCTCTCATGTTAAATATATCTCATACTAAATAATAATATTAAATATTAAGTATAATTTTTATATATTTTAAAATTAAATTTTTTTAATACGTTAAAAATATATATTAATATTAAAAAAAAGATTTGAAAAAATCAAATTATTATAATATATAAAATTTCAAAAAAATTTTTTAAATGAATGTTTTTGAAAAACTTAGTATTTAAAGAAATAATATAATTATTTTATTACATAAAGTATTAAATATATTGAATTTTAATCACATTTTATATTAAATATTATCTTATAGTGTTTAAATTTTAATTGATAACTATTTATTATCTTTTTTTAATTTAACTCGTGTAATACACGGGGTACTAACCTAGTTTTTATATATATATATATATATATATATAATTATAAAAATAAATACATAAAATAATTTATAAAAACGAGCCGAGCCGAGCCGAGCTTAAGTTTAAAAAATTTTAAAAGTCAAGCTCAAGGTCCAAAAATTAAACTCTAAACAAACTCAAGTACATTTAAGTCACCCAAGCTCTAGCCTTAATAAGCTCGAGCTTTACTCGTCTTGTTTATTCCCTTTGACTCACACGATGGTCCTTGATACCACTACTCGGTCCTGGTCAAAGCCACTAAGTTTGGCATGTGGGTGAATATTGCGGTTAATTCTTTGGCAACTTTTGGGATCCAGGTTGGCCATTGCATTCAAGGTTGTGTAAAATTTGGTGGCCACATTTCATCAGTTTGGATTTGTGGGTGATAAACCAAACCAGTCTCCATTGTTCAATTTTGAATCATCCAAAAAAAATTCGGTTGTTGCCGATAGGGTGATTATGCAAAATTCTAACCCGGTGATGTACTGGGATTGTTGAGGATGTTTCTCACGACTTGAACACATGATCTTAAGGTCATAAAACAATAACCTTACCATCGGTGGTTTTGTTGTGGTATGTCGATCCTTTTTGTTCATTGCCACACTTTAAAGGCGAATGACTTGTTTTTAGGAGGCTCCTATAGTCCAATGATTTTTCGAATTAGATACGGTGGCTCCATTGTTTTAGACAGGTTGCTCAAGTGGGTTTTCAAACTGGCTCTACAACTAATGCGGTAATTTGCAAGTTTACGTTTTTATGGAAAAAATTAGAATAGGAAATTGATGTAGAATTTAAGCTTCTCATGAATTTGTTATAAAAAAAAAACATTTGTGTTTCTTTGCTTAATTCTTGAGCTTATACTAAAGTTTGTTGCATTTTATATAATATTTATTTAACAAATTGTAGTATCAGTTAAACTTGGAGTTAAGACTTTATAACGGTCTAAAATGATCATGTCAAAATATTCTCTATAGTTTGGTACAACTTTGCTTCAGTTGTTACGGTACATATGTGTAATATCAGTTAACCTTTAAGAGCAACCTATGTATGAATGTGTAACATTAGTTAACCTTTAAGAGCAACCTATGTATGAATGTGTAATATCAGTAAAACTTGAAAAATGTATTATGTATGCATGTTTAAAATTCTAAAACTTAATTTAACTATGTGCAACATTAGTGAAACTTGAAAAAGAAGATATGTATGTATATGTTTGTTTCATTACATGTGTATTTTCTATTTTTACAAATGTGTTTTCTTATGTTACACATGTGTGTAAATTTTATATATGATTCTTAATTTTTATATTTTATTTTAACAGTGGGAGAGAGAGATAAATACGGTAAATTTTAACAATATTTAATAAAAAAATATAATTATCTTTTTATCCATTTAATTAATCTAGATTACATATTTTCAATTCAAGTAAAATAAAAATAATTTATTTACATATAATTATCCTCTTATATATCATTTTAAATAGAGAGAAAGACAGTACTTTTTTAACAATATTTAATAAAAAAGAAAAATAAAATATAAGTATCTTCTTATCCATTTATTTAATCTAGATTCACATAGTTTCAATTCGTGCAAATAAAAACTGCAGAACTAATCATGGTTGCTCATATATTGAATTTAAGATGTTAACCACCAAGGTTATCAAATAAGATATTTTATATACACATGGACAAGGGGGTCTTAGAGCATGTGCGGGAGGTGCGACCGCACAGGGCCCGATTTTTTAGGGGGCCCTAAATTTTTAAAAAAATTGTATATATTATATATATTTTAATTTATTTTACAACAAAGAAATATAACAATTCAATTTTTGATTATATATATTTAAAATATTTGAAGAAGTCGATTGTTTTTCAAATGCATCAACTGCATATAGAATCTTGTTGACTATTCCGGTAATTGTAGCATATGCAGAAAGAAATTTTTCAAAATTAAAGTCATACTTACGATCGATAATGTCTTAAGAAAGACTTAATTAATTAACAATTATACTATTGAGAATGAGATACTAGACAATGTGGATTATGGAGATTTAATCAACAAGTTTGCATCAAAAAATGCTAGAAGAACGTCACGTTTTATTTAGTTATTTGAAACATTGAAATGCATCATTTTGCTAAAACAATATTGTTTATATTGTTTTTACTATTGTTTTAATTATCGTCAATTTGTGTGTGTGTGTGCGCGTGCGCGCACATAGGGCCCGTTTTTAACATTCGCACATGGCACCTAATTTCTCAGAGACGGCCCTGCACATGGATATACAGATATTATGAGAGTAGTAGTTAAAGTTTTATTCTTTTGATTTTCGCCATGTTATTCTCTTTTCCTTATTGCCAGTGGCGGATATTGACCAAAAATTCAGAGGGAGCGAAATAATTTTTTTTTCAGGGGAACAAAATAAAAGTTTTTAAAAAATTTTACACTGCGCTCCTGCTTGTTGCCACATAATTTTGTGTGAGTTCTTTTTAGGTTTATTTGGAATAGTAAAGTCTTTACTATTCTCATTTTTATCTCTTTACTTTATTCTATTTGGTTTTTCCACAAAATTGTCTTTTTTTTAATTCTTTTTTTATTAACTTATCTTTTATCTTTTCGTCTATGTTTACACTAGTATATACGCTTTATTTCATTTTAATCACATAAATTTTGTTATTTTCATTTTATGTTTTGGTTTTTTCCTTATTGATCCTACATATCAGTATGCAAAACTAAATCATATATAATCATAAAACAAATAACGTAGGAACTTTACAAAAGTAAAAGTCTAAAGCTTAAATACAGTTTTTTTATAACGAGTGACACTTTTAGTTTTATGTGAAGCTATTTTTATATCTATGTTTTATTATTTAAGACTTTTGTGAAAAGTATGAGCAAAACTTACACGTGAGAAAAATAATGATATTTAAAACAAAACAAGAATATATGAGATATTTTTCTAGCATTGCAATCTTTCATTTCTTGATATCAAACACGTGTTATTAACCAAACACAACAACTCATACATTTCACATTTCTTACCTTCCGGATCATCGTATCTCAATTCTGTTCAAATAAAAGAAACAATCAACGGTAGCAAACATTACCAATGATTATAATCACCTGTAACTTCACCCCACCTGTGCAATTTCTTGCACACCGTTCAACTGTCTTTAACGGTCAGAAACAGTGACAGACCCAGAATTTTTTTTATGTAGCATTAAAATTTTTATTATTATTCAAGGATTTTTATATAATAATTTTTTTTCTCTTTTGTTCAAATTGAGTTTGGTTGAATCGGATAGAGCTATGTTATAAAAAGACAATCAAACTAAGTTCCATATATAAAAGCATAAATATACAATACACCTTAAGTTTTTCTTATGTCTGGCAAAATAGATGGGTTGGGTAACGCGTTAGAACAGAAGCTGGTCAGGATATGTTTTAAGCATAATCAGTTTGGGTTTAAACGATTTATTTTAAAAAACATTAATTTTGTTTTAAGTTAAAGTGAATTGTAACTAAACAAATAGTTTAATTGAATAAATTTTAGTGATTTACTCATCAAATATATTATTGATCGTCTGAATCCATTATATTCACATATTTTTTCAGTTACTCATCTTGACCCGTATTATATTAAGGTGTTAATCCTCTCAACTCATTATACGATATAATGTTACTCATTTTCACTAAAAATACAATAATTATTTACCCAATCTACGCATTTATTTTGTTACGAGTTAAGATTGTCAGGCCTAGTTGTACTCTACGAGTTTTTATTTTTTAAAATATATCCAAAACAACATTTATGAAAAAAAATTAAGTAACTTTATCCAAAAAAACAAGTATAATTATCACTTAAATTCTTATCACGATTCTAATTATGCAAATTTAAGAAGGGTGGATACATAATATTAAAGTGGTCGGTCAGAATTTTAAATATATATACTATCAGGAAAATTTTTTTAAAAAGGACGGCTGCCCTCCCATGTTATTGAGTGGGTACGACACTGGTGAGAAACCCTTAAGCTTATAGATCTAAATCATTCATCTATTTACACTGTGTAACAAGACAAGATTAGACCAATATGGTAAACGAAAAACACCTTCTAGTGATGATTATGTTTTTAGCACAGTATCGTACAACATGATACATGCTAAAACAACATTAGTACCGGTATCAATATTTGTTTTTTATGTTTTAGTATATTATTATCAACTAGTAACTTACCCGCCGCGTGTTGCGGCGGCGTCGAAACGTACAATAATTCGAATTTTAAAATTATGAATGAGTTAAGTTATTTTTAAAAAAATGTTAATAAAAGGTGAAAACTATCACAATGTAGCTAAAATATCATGTTGTTGTAATAATTTGAATTACGAAATCCGAAAATGTATTTAAAAAAGTAAAAATATATCATATGTAACTCGACCATAAACATAAACGGAATTGATTTTGACTAATATTTATGACGAAATATATAAAAGTAAAAATATATCAAAGTTGACACAACCAAAAACATATTCATACTCGATTTTAAATAATATTTATATTGAAAAGTAATAATGAAAAATCATTACAATACTAACCTAAAATGTACCAAAAGATTATATTTTAAGAGGAAAAAAAAAGACAAAAGGATAAAAGGATAAAAAAGGTAAAAATATATCGTATATAACCCGACCGTAAACATAGACGGAATCGGTTTTGACTGATATTTATGTCGAAAAGGTAGTTGTTATAAATGTGTCTGATTGGATGAATGAGTATTCAATTTTGATAGCATACTCTTAAATAATACGAACTCAAAGCACAAATTAATTCATAAAACCAAACCATAAAAAAATTATGATTATTATATAATTATTAGTATTAGTTGAATATTATTATTCTATAAATACTATTATTAAATCTAAATAGTTTGTGAGGTGATTACGATTAAAATGATATAAAAAAATTCTCGATAATGTACGGGCACGTTATAAGCCTGCGAATAACGCACAAAATTTATGAGCCCGTTTGAGTTCGAAATTTATATTGTACGGGCACGTTATAAGCCAGTGAATAACGCACAAAATTTATGCACCCGTTTCAGTTCGAAATTTATATAAATGTTCTTGACGTAATTGCGATCAAATCTATATAATTATTATTAATATATGATAATGTAAGAACATGTTAAAAGCATGTGAATATTAAAAATATGTGAGTAAAATAGGAGGAGGACTTAAAAATAAGAGTTCAAAGTTCAGGGTTCAAAACGTAAGTTTTGAATTAATTCAAGTCGTCTAACTCATGTTTGAGAACCTTTTACAGCGGTCAATTTCCTCAGAGTATTTTTTAAAGCGCCTTGAACCACCGACGTTGGTTTTTATTAGTATAGGTAATATAGTAGAAAGAATATATATTTTAAAAAACACGTCACAATGGTGTATTGGAAAATTACGAATAAATCACATCAAAAGGAGAAAACAACCGAAATATAGCTAAATTGCCATGTCGTTGTAAAAAATAAATTTATGAAACCTGAAAACGTATTTAAAAAGGGCAAAAATATATTCTATGTTACCTGACCAGAAATATAGACATAATTGGTTTTGAGTAATATTTATATCAAAATGTATAAAAGTAAAAATATAGTGGATCGAAAACATAGACAGACTTGATTTTGATTATTATTTATATTGAAAAGCAGTTAAAAAAACGTAACAACATTGATCGAAATTATACCAAAAGATTATAGTTTAAAAGAAAAAAAATAGAAAAGAAAAAAATGTTTCTAAAGAATTTGTTCCTTTGACCTATTAAATAATCAAAATGATATAGAATGTTTAATCGATGGAACGAAAGTTTGTATATATGTAGTTGAAGTTGGTGGCTTTTGCCACCGACGATGGTTTTCAAATATGTATAAAATTTTAATAATATTTTATATTAAGAAATCATATTATATTATTTAAATTTTTATCAGTAACCATTTATTATATTTTTATATTTAATCCATGTATTACATAAACACGAACCTGATATTTTTAATATGAAAGTCAATAAATATTAATGAAGAACGATACATAATATTATTTTTAGGAAAACCGGAGATCATTTTGTTCTAAATATGGCCACGAATTAATTAAATAGAAGGAAATATAATATTATATATATATATATATATAGGAGATGGTTCCTTTGTTAACCCTTTCTTATTGCGTTAACCGAATAACTACATCTTATTACATTGGGACCCACAATAAAGTAAATGTAAAGGTTGTGGTTTTTTCTTATTTTTTTATTAATTTAAGTTGGCCCTACATAAATTAAAAAGGAGAAAAAAAAACCATAACCTTTTTTTTTAAACATCATTGTAACACAATTTGAACACCATGTTCAGTTTTAAGTTTTGGCTAATTCATCACCGTTTGGGCTCTTACAGTACTGTAGGTGTTTAAATATTTAAAACTTACAGTACTGTAGCAAAAACCTTACAACGATGATATTTTTTAAACGGTGATGAATTAGCCCAAACTCAAAACTGAACATGGTGTTCTAATTGTGTTACAATGATGTTCAAAAAAAAAAATTCAAGATTCGGCTTCGTTTTGGCAAAGTTAATGGGTTAGCGCCGTAAGAGAGGGTTAGTATTTGATCCCATTCCTATATATATATATATATATATATATAGGGAAGGGTATAAAAAATAACCCTCATCTTTTGCTACAACTACATAACCCATTTCAACCAATCATAAATTTACACATAAGCTTTTCATTAAAATATTAAAAAGGGCATCCTAGTCATTTTACCTTTATAAGTTTCCCCCCATCTTTTTTAAACATTAATAACTTTTTTATAATATATTATTTTTTTAAAAAAATTGCACCATTATATTCGTCTCATTTTTCTCTTTAATTCCGTTATAGTCTCGACTATTTTTTTTTTTACTTTTTTTAGATGCCCTATATTTACATCATTGTAACGAGCTTAAATATAACAAATTTAATTGAAACTTTTTTAAAAATGATAAATTACAGTGATGTAATTTAATTGACGTAATTTATCGTGATGTAATTTACATTGACGTAAAATTTGGTTTCGGTTTTTTCGGTTAATTTGGTTCCGGTTCGGTTTTTTTGGTTAATTCGGTTTCGGTTCGGTTTGTTTTGGCTTTTTGCTCATCCCTAATTTGTAACGAGCCTAAATACAACAAATTAGTTTGAATTGTTTTCGAACAATGATAAATTACATCACTATAATTATCATTGTTAGAGAAAAAAAATCAAAATAATGGGTTATATTACATAACTGTAATTTATCATTGTAATTATCATTGTTCAAAAAGTAAAATAATGTGTTATATTAATTACATCACTGTAATTTATCATTGTTAGAAAAAAAATTGAAATAATGTGTTATATTTATGCTCGTTATATCGATGTTAATAATGGGCAATGAGAAAAAAAATTAAAAAAAACTAGTCAACATTATAACGAGAATTAAAGAGAAAATTACATCACTGTAAATAATGTGTTACGTCACCGTTAATTATGTTATTGTAAATTACTTCATTTTGTGTGACATTACTTCATTTTGTGTTACATTACTGTAATTTACCATTGTTAGAAAAAATTTCTAATTAATTTACTATCGTTAAGCTCGTTACAATGATGTAAATACATGACATCAAAAAAAAAAAAAAACTAGTCGAGACTATAACGAAATTAAAGAGAAAAATGAGACGAGTATAATGGTGCAATTTTTTTAAAAAAATAATATAGTATAAAAAAGTTATGAATGTTTAAAAAAAAGGGGTAAACTTTATATAAATAACAAATGTCCTAAATGCCCTTCATACTAAAGACAAAGGAATTGACACGTGACACGATCCTATACATTTACCTTTTTCAAGTAACCATTGGATGATGGTTAATGGGTTGTAACAAAAGATGAGGGTTATCAAAAATTCCATGCCCTATATATATATATATATATATGGGATGTTTCGAATGTTAACCATTCCTTATTGCGATAGTCGAATAACTGCATCTTATTACTTTGGGGCCCACACTAAAGTAAATATAAAGGAGTAGATTTTTTCTTATTTTTTATTAATGTAAGTGAGCCTTACATTAATTAAAAAATGAAAACATACACCTTTATATTTACTTTAGTATGGGCCCCAAAGTAATAAGATGTAATTATTCGGTTAACGTAATAAACATGGGTTAAAACCTGATCCTCTCCCAATATATATATGTGTGTGTGTGTGTTGGAGATAAAGCTAAATATCAAGGTGAGGTCGGTGGCAAAAGCCACCGACATTGGTTTTTATATATGTATGGAATACCCATGCCGATGTGTAGTAAACTCACATGTAGATACAATATTAAATATATATATTTTACTCGTTTTTGTTTCAGTAATCGGGTTATACTTGGAGTAGTGGCTAATCTTTACCCTTTAATTGTGTACAGATGCACAAACGGGCTAACCGGTTGAAAACCGTTTTGGAATAACCAAACCGGTTAACTAGTTAAAGTTTGTTAACCGGTTTTTACCAGCAGGGCCGGCCATGGGGGAGGGCGAGGTGGGCGACCGCCCCGAGCCCGGCGTTCTTAGAGGTCCAAAATTTTTTTAAAAAAAAATTATATATTATAAAAAAAAATTATAAAACTTAGGGTCCAACAAATTTTGATAGAATGAAAATAGTTTAATTGATTATGGATTACCCCTAAAAAAAGCTCCACATATATTAGATTTATATTGACTTTACCCCAAATTAGTTTTACTTTTCACTCTTCCAATTCCCAGACGTGCTCCAGCAGCCGGACTAGCATCCAACGCCATCTTAGAAAATATAGATAATGAATAGATGATCGAGACTTTTACTTAAAAAACTCCTCGGATATCCTCGCGGTTTGCTTAGGTATTTAAAATATATTATTATGTTACAATACTTTGGTTTTGTTAATTTTGTAACAAATATATTCATATTACTAACATTTTATATATAAATTACTAAGTTAATTTTTTTAAGATGGGCCTATTTTTTCTTCTCGCCCCGGGCCTTGGAATTTTATTCTTGGGGCCGGCCCTGTTTACCAGTAACCGGTTTGGTTAACAACTGGTTTTTCAAGCTTTAAAACCGAAACCAGTTAACCATCAAATAACCAATTTTTTACTGAGAAGAACCGGTAATCTCTTGAAACCTCAAACAAGCTCTAAACTACCGATTTTTCGAAAACTTAAAACCGATTCATAAAACTAGTTTCTACTTTCTAACTAGTTACAAACAATGTTTTGAAAACCGGACCGGCCGGCCGGTCGGACCGGGAACCGGTGGGCGAATCGGTCCGGTTAGGGGTTCTGGGCCGTTTTGGTTGAACCGGCCGGTCGAACCGGATTTTTAAAAATTTTTTTGATTTTATATATATATATATTTATAAAATGCTTATAAAATCATCTGGTTCTTAAACCAGTCCGACCGGCCGGACCTTTGAACAATAAGGAGAACGATTCGACGTCCGATCCGGTTCTAAAAACATTGGTTGCAAACCAATATCCGTTCAATTAAGTGGGTTTTTTTATTTTTTTTGAACGTTTTCAGGCTGAACGACTGATTTAAGCCCAAACGGGCACACATCCAAGGGCAGGCCCAACCGTCACCCCTTCACCCACCAGATAAGCGGGAACCGGATAAATCCGTAAACCCTCTCCCCTGCTCATGTTTGAACCTCTGACCTCAGTGAGGTGCAACTTCTCTCTTTTATTACAATACCTCTAGGCTAGAAGCCTTTCGGCAAGTGGTTTTTTTTATATATCTCAACTTTAATGTATAATAGGGAAACTCCTACAAATTTTAATACGAGTACGGACAAAGATCCTATTGTCATTTAAATTTACATCAGAGGAGAGAGATGAAATGGGCAAATGGCATTATAAATCCTTGATGCCTCCATGTAAATGTTTTACATATACGTTAGAGAGACAGATTCACCGGAGACAAGTGAGTGATCGGATAGAGGAATTTCCGGCGAATGAAACGCCGAGAGAGTGATAAGTTTGTAATTCACGAATGAAGAGGCGAGGAGGTAAGAGTAAGAACGTCAACAGATTCATCTCATCGGAGCGTACGGACAAGATGTCTAAGCAACGATCCGAAAAGAGATTGATGAAGTACGACGAATTGCCGGAGTATTTGAAAGATAACGAGTTCATTTTGGATTATTACCGGTGTGAATGGCCGTTGAAGGATGTGATCGGTAGCGTATTCGCTTGGCACAATGAAACCCTAAATATCTGGACGTAAGTGATCGATCTAGCGATTCCTTCATTAATCGATTAGGATTTTGAATTTGACGAAAATAGATTGGTTTGAACGCGTATACTGATCGTTTCGTGATGATTTTGTTAAGGCATTTGGTAGGTTTCTGCATATTTTTGTCATTAGCAGTTTGGAGCTCGACGAATAAGGAGAAGGTGGAATCATTGGTCGCGAGCTTCATCTCGAGGTCCGTTCATGGCGTCAACGACGTATTCGTATTTTTTGAAATCACAAACTGTTTGATGTTTATTGTATTCTCTAAATTCTGTTCATTGATTACTTTAAAGTTCAATTTTAAATGCAGAACTCACGGTTTTCAAGAACCGATCATGACGACACTGACAGCGAAAGCTAATGGCTCCGTCGTTTCTATGTTAACGCCGGTGAGTGATCGTTTTATTTACATTTTTGCCCGATCACTCGACTCCATTACAAAACCGAATTCCTCCTGGTAAACAAACAAGATTATCAACTAATTTGTGTGCCATACAGCAAATAATAAGCAACTTAGAACGAAATACTTTGTAATTTTTAACACATAAATTAATTAGATTTCAATAATTTAAACTACAACGCATTAAACATGTTAATTCATATAGACAGTCTGACTAATGACACTACTTAATTCATGTCAAGCATATGACAAACAATGCTACTTATTTTCACTTTAGTTTGACGAATTTCATAGTTTTGTTTTGAAGTTTTAGGCAGGACGAAAATTTCTGTTAACCATATAATGATTTTGGGCCTAAAATATTAATTGGTTCTAAAGAAATTGGTTTAATGTATTAAATTTGTTTTTATGAAGGTATGAAATTTGGCTAAAATAATAAATTTGTGCTTGATGAATGTCAAGAGTGTGACAAATGTTGCAACCAATGCGAAAATTGAGAGTGTTATTCGAATTGCTAGTATCAAATAATCAATTATTATGGTTAAATAAGTTTTGATTTGATTATTAAAAATTTTATTTTCATTTTTAATGTGATATTTCAAAATTAAATGAGGATTAAAGATATGATTCCTAAGGTGATTTTGAGATATGATTTCCAAGAAAAGACTGGAAACCATATGATCCTAAAAGTGATTTTGATGATTTTGTGTTTCATGATACATATCACATGATACGGTTACTGAAAGGAATATATACCTGACACATTCCTTTTTAACTAATACTGTTTAAATTAAAATTCATTTTCTTGTTCGACATGGACTTTGCTAGAAAAATGTCACATTTTAGACAAACACCCACATTCATATAAAAGTTACCCGAATATAAAATACCATTTAATATTTATGATCAAGTGTTCATCTTTAATAAGCAAGAACTGTTTGTTAATATATTGCACTTTACCTTTTAAAAAGTTACTTTTAGATGAATCATGCTTTGCAATTGATTGAGTTATTTTGCTGATGATTTTGCATACGTCTTTGAATTTGAAATGATCAAACTTTTTAAATCATTCTTACTTTTGTTTTACAATCAGTTTTTCATGTTTTTTTTCAATCGGTTTAAAAAAAACCTACAAACCGTATTGTAGACTTTGTTTAAAATTCATAGTTACATGTTATAATGGGTAGCCCGACATGCTTCAAAAGTAAAGCTAAGACTTAGGGCCCAAAATCTTAAAGTCCTGCTTTCTAGCAAAGTGTCTATATATGTTAGACTTGTTGAATTGATCCAAAATAAAAAAATCAGGGTGACCAGTACAACAATTCTAGATTTTACCGGTGGTAGTTTTGAGTTTTTGTAAAAAAGTTTAATCATGTGTTTACCCATCTTTTCACTCATTTAACAATTGAACTCTTCAGTTACTTTTTGATTCTTATATTTTTAAATTTTTTTTTCTTCTTCATCTTAATTAATGTGATATTTTGAATTTTTTATTGTAGTCATCAACTGAATTTTTTAGTGTTTTTTAAATATTAACGTAATCTGTTGATTTAAATTGTTATTTGTTTTTTAATTTGATATTTTGCAATTGATTATTACTAATTTTTTGATTTTTTAGTTTTTCTAACCCTTTTTAGAGACTTTTTATTTTTTGTACATATATTGAATATAAGTTTTTTAAAATTGTTTATGACTGTTTATCTTGTTAAAATCTTCAATATTTAGTTGATATGATAATAATACGTGACTTTTTTAAGTTGCACTTTTTTATTGACGTTAAAATGCAATTTTGTTGCTTCAGTTTACAATTAGGTTATTAGATATTTGTTATGTCATTATTAAAATTATAATATGTTAAGTGTATTATTAATTTGTATTATAATTGAAAACAATATATTTTTTTTACTAAGAGGCCTTTATTAGTCGATGCCCTCAAAATGCTTGAGTTGGCCTGTGTGTTATTGGGTTTGACCAAGGAGTTAGCGGTAGAGTCAGAATTTTTTTTTCCTCTTCCGTTCAGTTGGAGTCGGGTCATGTTAAATAAATAATCAAACTAAATTTCATATACAAAATTACAATGAAAATACAATACATATAAAGTTGTTCTCTATATAATTTTATTTATATATATATATATATATATATATATATCCAAAACAACATTTAGAGAGATTTTCTTAAGGAACTCTTTCTTCACAAAATAAATATAGTTATCGCTTAAATTTTCATCACCAATGCGATTACGCTAATATGACTTCAAGAAATATGTTATCAAAATTAATAATGGAATTGTTTAAACTGAGCTAGTGGTGGTTAGTTTTTTAAATTAATAATTGACGTGGTTTTAAATTAGGTTTAAAATATTAGTTGAGCCTTTTTTAACTTGTTTTCATTAATTAACACTTACAAATTAAAAGTGAAAAGACGACAATTGTAAAATTTTATGTGTCGTGACTGAGATTTTAACATGTATAAACCATTAAAATTTTATTTTCAGACACCTCACCTCGAGTTTCTAAGTGATTAGTTTTATAGACAGACACCACTATATTTACGGACATTGGCCGTAAAAGTGTGGACACCTTTTGACATCTGATAATCAAATAGATAAAATGGAGACAGAAAAGTAAAATATGAGCATTTTAGTAATTTTTCCCTAATCAATCCTGTTTCCGTTCAATGGTTCTGAAATCATTCTTACATAAAATTCATTAAAGTTGCACCGAACACTAGGGGTGTTCATCGGGTCGAATAACGAGTTATTCGGGTTTGAAAATTTTTTGGTCTATCCGAAACCCGACCCGAATCTCAAAATATATTATCCGGCTCGAAAAACCGAAAAATCCGAATTCTTACATACGAATAAACTGAACAACCCGAATAAAATTCGGGGTTATTCGGGTATCCGACCTGAAAAGCTAGGTTTTGCATATTTGAAACCTGACCCGACCTGAATCTAAAAAAATCATATTATCCGACCTGAACAACCAAATTAGGTTTCAGATGAGGTTTTTTTGGGTTTCGGATACGATTCGAATTTCGAATTTTTTCGTGTTTTGGATATTTTCAACACTCCTACCAAAAACCATATGGCAAAAACATTTTAAAGACAAAAATTGTTAATGGCATTGTGCAGGAATTTATGAAGCCATCAATCATACTAACCAACAACAACTATATCCCGATATGGCCATGGTTCGTTTTTTTAGCCGGAGCCATGGGCTGTCTAATCTGCAGCTCCATCTCCCACCTCTTCGCTTGTCACTCCAAAACCTTCAATCTCTTCTTCTGGCGCCTCGATTACGCGGGAATCTCCCTCATGATCGTCACCTCTTTCTTTGCTCCCATCTTCTACGCCTTCAACTGCCACCCATTCTCCCGCCTCTTCTACCTCTCCGCCATCACCACCCTCGGCCTCCTCGCCATCACCACCCTCCTCTCTCCCGCCCTCTCTGCCCCCCGCTACCGCTCCTTCCGGGCCACCATCTTCCTCGCCATGGGCTTCTCGGGTGTCATTCCGGCCACTCACGCGGTGTACCTCCACCGGGCTGACCCCAAAATAGTTATGGCTCTTGGATATGAGGTTGTGATGGCTGTTTTTTACTCGATTGGAGCTATGTTTTATGTTAAACGGATACCCGAGAGATGGAAGCCCGGCGCTTTTGATATAGCCGGACATAGTCATCAGATCTTTCATGTTTTTGTTGTGGGTGGTGGTCTGGCTCATGCTGCTGCAACGCTTGTGATCATGAACTTGAGACAGACTTCGCCGGTACGTGTTATGTGATAGTGGTGCAACTTAATTGGATGTGAAACTAACACTACGCAAGGATAAATGCAGTTGATCGAGCGTGTGATGTTTGTGAGAGTGAGAAACTTTTATAAGTGTGTGGGAACTGAGAGTTTAGGAATTATTATTTTAGATGAAGCTAGTTTACGATGGTCGTATATTAATTTTGTACCATTAATTAATGTATGTCATAGTTTGCTTCTAAAAGATTAGATTAACGGGTATATAATTGATTGTTATTGAAATACAATCCAACACTGCAATTTTATCTTCTTTAAGTTTGAAACTGCTAAACTAAATATTAGCTGTCTGCAAGATTTGGTACGTGGTAAGAGACCCACATTTTTTATTGGAGGTTGTGGATTCAAATTCTCATTGTTGTCAAAATTTGTGAGACATGACAATGACGCGCGACTCGGGCTATCACTTGGCTTTGTGTCCGAGCCAAAAGGGCTTTACATGGCAAGGTAAAAGGTTCATGCCTTGTTTTTTCCTGAAACGGTTGGTTGACGAGTCTTCGATTCCAACCAAACTAGGCCCGTCAAGAGGGTTGGGTGAAGCATCCGCTGCAACTGCAACATAGAAAGCCTCTCTATTGCCACTGAAAAATGCACAGCTGCAATTGTAGCATGAATGTAAGACTAAGGTTTCGATACTCAGTCACTGCACTTTAAATGCCGTTGCATCAACAGCCGTTTCAAAAAAATATATTAGTTAAAGTCTAGTGACATTTCTAATATACTTTTAAAACATTATATGAATTCAAATTCTTGGAAATTTCAGAATTATATCGTATTTAAGATTAAAAAAAAGGTTGTTGATAAAATGCCTATAACAAGTTAGAGGTTATTTGATTCATTAACATTGAGCTTGTAAAAAGTAAATTATTTAGATTTTGTTTAAAATTTAATAGTTAAATGAATTTAAAACTTAATAGTTAAGAGAATAATTGTCTGATTTATACGTATTTTTCAAATGAAACAAACTGCTGTAGCTTTTAACTAATTCATAAGTACATTTGAAAATTCTTAGACAATCTCTTAAATTTCAAACAACCTCACAAATTATTTATAAAAACTCTATTTTTCATTAGTTGTCTTTTAGGAATTTACTTTTCATTAACTATGTTCTGGAAAATGCATGTTCATACTCTTTGAGGACGTGTTAGCTAGAAGTACTCACATGGATATGGTCAATATTTAGATGATACTTGAACAAAGCAAAAGTTAAAAGTGCAATAAACAATAAAAGGAGACTATTTTACAGTGTTAGATACAAATACATGAGTTGGACAACTTGACGCTATCTGCTCTACGAGTCATATATGTAAGACTAAATATTTACTATGTGGCCCTTATAATTATTTATCTAATTGATCAATTAATTAAATACCCATATAAATAGGTAATTATTTGATGGACATAATTACCCTTACTATCTTAATTAGGGTTTCCCCTTGGGTGTATATAAATACGAGACTAAGGTTCATAACTAAGGTTGGCCTAGCTTTTACTCTCAACTTCACAATCGAATTCTCCTTACTATAGAGAATTCGAGAGCCTCAACCGAACCTCCCAACTAACCATCATAATCGTACACCATAAACGGGAACCCGATCGGATTGTCATCTCTCAGAAACGATGTCTGGAATCAACAATGCATTCACTGGATTCACAGGTTTCATCTAATCTCTATTTCATTCATGTTTTCATGTTCGTCTCTAAATCTGAATCAAAGGAATCGATCCAACATGTGGTATTAGAGCGATATGTTGTTTAATCGATTCCTAATCGCGAAATTGATACAAAATCCAAAAACGTTTTACAAAAACGAGTATGAACAGTGGGTCGTTTTTCGAAAAACCTTAAAACTGGTTCGTTTTTCCAGAAAACCTTAAAACTGGTTCATTTTTTGTAAAAACGTGAATCTGGTGCGTTTTTCGTAAACCTAAAAATTTTCGGACTTAAACGTATTCGAAATTAACATACACGTTTTTAGAGTACTCGAATTTAAGTGTACTCGAAATTCTAAATACTCGAAATTTTGAGTATTCGAATTTTAAAATACTCGAAATTTAAAGTACTCGAAATTACTTTTAATCTTAGTGTACTCGAAATTTTGGAGTTCACGAAATTTAATTGTACTCGAAATTTACAGTTCATGAAATTTAAGTGTACTCGAACAACTGTACTCGAAAATCTAAGAGTACTCGAAATCTAAGTATACTCGAAATTTTCGAGTACATAACTATTTTCAAACACATGACTATTTTCGAGTACATAACTATTTTCGAATACACAATTATTTTCGGGAACATTACTATTTTCGAGAACATTACTAACTTCGTAAACAGTACAAATTTCGTGTACGAATACTTAACCAAAATCAGGGGCTAAGAGATAAATTAACTTGTTTTGGTAAAACCTTAAACTATCATGTTTTACAAAACCTTAAAATACAAAATCTGCTTAAACTCAATAACAAGTGTTTCACTTCTGCCCAAAGGTGATGTGTTACATCTTATTATTTGAGTCTTATTAAGCATCGTCACTTACTTGTGTATATCCTTAAACATTAGATATTCACATGACATCATTTTGCCTTAAAGCATGTATGTTTCACTTCTGTCCAAAGGTGATGTGTTACATATATGTTTGCAAACTTAACATGTGCATAATGCTTATAAATGTCTCACTTCTGTCCAAAGGTGATGTGTTACATTCCTAATGCACATTCTTATTTTCTAACTAAATTGTTCCTAATACTTAGATGAATGGTTATTAACCAAAGTGAAACCCATTTGTTTAAGTAGAACCTAATTTAGTCTATTAATTTGATGTTATAGTAGACTTCTTATCACAGCTTCCTTACTATAATGGTCCTTATATATGCATGCCTTAGATCTAAGTTACCCCATAGATCATTCTAAGTTCTTCTATAGACTTAGTATATTACTCTTTCTCATCTAATCTGATTCACAGCTCCCAATATGGGAATTGAGACCCTTACCGGTGCCAACTTCTCTGCTTGGAAAGATTCAATGATGCTAACTCTTGGGATTACTGAGTTCGACTACGCACTGAGAGAGCCTGCACCTCCTGCCCTTACTGACAAGAGCACTGCTGAAGCTAAACTGCTCTATGAGAAATGGGAGAAGGCTAATAGGATGGCGCTAATGTTTATCAAGAACTCTATCAGCCCAATCATCAGAGGAGCTATTCCTGATTTGGCTAACGCTAAAGCTTACCTTACTACTGTGGAGGAGCAATTTAAAGGAACCTCCAAGGTGCATGCTAGCACCCTGATCATGAAATTGGTGTCTACAAAGTATGATGGAGTCAGTGGCATTCGTGAGCACATCATGATGATGAACGACATGGCCCGTAAACTTAAGGGATTAGACATGGAGATCAGTGACGGTTTCTTGGTACACTTCATTATGACTTCTCTTCCTGCATCTTATAAGGCTTTCAAAATCAACTACAACACTCAGAAAGAGAAGTGGTTGATGAACGAGTTGATTGCCATGTGCGTACAAGAGGAAGAGCGTCAGAAGCTCGAGAAACCCGATGTTGCTTACCTGATGGCTACTGGTTCGAAGAAAAGGAAGAACAATACTCATAAGGATGCTTCTAAAGTCCCTAAGTCCAATGCAGTTGCATCTTCCAGCTCTAACAATTCCAATGGCAAGCCTTACTGCAAGTTCTGCCGAAAGGTAGGACATAAGCAGAAAGATTGCCCTGACTTCAAGGAATGGCTGGCTAAGAGAGGTAATCATCTTAATATGATAATTGAGTCCTTTAATTTAAATGTTCCAACTAACACATGGTGGTTTGACTCTGGTTCTATGGTTCATGTGACCAATTCTACTTAGGGATTCCTTACAATCCGGAGGCTGGAAAGAAACCAAAGAACACTTAAGCTTGGGGATGGAAAGGAACTATATGTTGCTGCCGTGGGAACCTTAGAATTAATAATAAAAACCGGTCTATGTATTAAACTTTATGATACCTTATATATTCCTGAAATTTCTAGGAATCTTGTATGAGGACCAAAGTTAGACATGGATGGTTTTTATGTTTCTCATGGTAATGGCAGACTTACTATTAGTTCTAATTCTCAAGTATTTGGTACTGGTCTTCTGGATGGTGGTCTCTATAAATTAGAACTAGATGATGATTTCTCTAGGTCTTTGTTATCATATAACATTAATGAGAACTCAACAAAGACTAAAAGAAAAAGAGACTTAGAAACTTCATCCATGTTGTGGCATCAACGTTGTCACACCCCCACCCCTCGTCACCTCGTGTCTGGTCTGACGTCACTGAATCGGTTGCGGAAGCATAGTGGTGATGTCTCCGAAGTGAGGGGTGACTTACTTGAACCAATATCATAAGCACACAGATTAACTTAAAGTAAATACATTACCAGGGTGTCGCAATCACAACCACATTACAACTATATTTATTTAATTACAATACTAATTATTAACGTGCAAATAACTCAAAGTGCATCCTCACCGGCTATTCCTGCTTACCTGCAAAAAGGTTTGAGTTTGAAATGTCAGCACAAAGCTGGTGAGATCGACAGTTCAATTTAACACAATATGATATGATAAGCACGTTCTCAAAAGTTCAGTTCCGGATAACCATGGGACCTGTATCTAGTTCCTTTCGGACGTCTAGTCTGTCTCAAGATATTACCCGTCGGTACATATCTTAGTGCCTCATTATCTTAATGTCTATCACACCATTAAGAAGTTCAGGAAACAGATAACAAACATTCACACAAGGGGAGATGCAACCCTCCCAGCGAATGGGGTGTCAACCAATAGTACTATCAATGTTTTCTGCTCGGCCACACATGGGTTCACTAGATACAGTTCAAATATGAGGACTTTCAGTGTAATGATAGAGTTCAGTCTACAAGCCAAAATCCCATGAAATCCCACAAAAGTCACAACAATCACATGAAATCACACAGATATCAGTGATACATATCATATGTTCATTAAAAGTTCAACAATGCTCCCCGATGTTTATAAAAGATTAAAAATAAAAGGGGTTGTACGAAACTCACCTGGTAGTATAGATGTAGCAGAATATCTCAAAACTGATAATAGAGAAGTGATTCTGCATTTATTTATATTTAATGAGTTATTTATGTTCTAGTTTACTGATTAGATCCTTCTGAACGTTCAATGTCAAAGACATTGCTTAGTAAATCATCAACTCGATATTAATTATATAATTAATTAATTTAAGGTTATATCATACAATGTATGATAATGTAGGAACCTACACTGCATTAGATTCCTAACACAAAGTTGATGACACTCTAGATTAATCAGAATAATCTCAGATTAACCAAATAGTTAATGTTGTTGATTATGATACTGTAACAGTTTCTAGATAATTTAATGGCTTAGGAATGATCAATCCTTGTTATTGATTATCCAAATATCATGAAATATCACAATGTAGTATCATAAGAGGTATAATAACCAGGCTTAACATACTAATCTGACTGTTATCATAAACATCAGATAATCGTTCCAATGAGTATGTTAATGATTGTGATTAGTTTGAAATACTTGGATTTAACCTTGCATTTCAAAGATTAATCCAACTAATCACCTACATTGTTATAATCAAATGGATTAAACCATTATAATCATGTGTATGGTTTCATGCAAACTGGGCATTACAACGGATCAAAACAAGGATTTAACCGTTAAAACTTCCTGTTCTTTGTTTATAATCAATCCTAGCCATCATCTAGGCAATAATCAACAATCCTAACTATTTCATTACGTTCAAAATCAAGATCTAATCAATCAAAATCAAACTAGAAAGTTTAAACGGATCATTACCTAATCAGACGGATTTCTGACTTTAAAACCACGATCAGAACTTGTTATGATGATCCCTGGTGCGATCCTTGCGTTCAGAAGGCTTGAAAATTGAGTTTGGATGGTGGTTTATGTGTGTGTTTTCGCCTGGAAACGAAGCAGAAGCAAGAAGAAGAAAATATATTATTTCTTCATGCAATCTGATAAAGATAAGCAACTTATTCCACCGCCACATCCGTCGCGTACCGCGACCAGAAGCCCAAAAAGGCTTCGCGTACCGCGAAGAAATCCGGAGAAATCTTAGATATTTTCCAAGCATCGCGTACCGCGGAGAACCCTCAAGCCCACCTCCGCGTACCGCGATGAGTCCAATCGACCAACACTTAGTGATTTTTCTTCGTTTTTCGATTCCGGACAATCCAGGACTTCGTTTTGAACACGGTTTTCACCCACGTTCATCATTTCTCACCTACTATCAACCTGTAATAATTACAATTATTAAATCAACATGGATTTCTATAACGATCAAATGTGCTCACATCATTGATGACGTAAATTCTCGTATGCAACTGTCACAAACGTTTAGGCCACATCTCACGAGATCGCTTATCCTGACTCGTGAAGGATGAAGTTTTACCTTCTCTTGATTTCACCGATTTTGGAACATGTGTCAAATACCTTAAAGGCAAAATGACAACAGCAACTAAGAAAGGTGCCACTAGGAGTTCTAATTTATTAGAAATTATTCACACCGATATTAGTGGCCCTTACACCATTGCTGGAATAATTGGACATACTTCTTTTATCACTTTTATTGATGATTATTCTCGTTACATGTACTTGTATCTAATCAAGGACAAATCTGAATCACTTACAACTTTTAAAGATTATAAAACTGAAGTTGAAAATCAACTAGATCTTAAAATAAAAGTTGTGAGATCAGATAGAGGAGGTGAATATTATGGTAGACATACTGATGTGGGTCAGGCTCCTGGTCCATTTTATGAGTTTTGTAAAGGCCAGGGGATCGTGAACCAATACACCATGCCCGGTTCTCCTCAACAAAATGGTGTTGCTGAAAGGAGAAATAGAACCCTAATGAACATGGTGCGCAGTATGTTAGCCAACTCAGGTTTACCCTCATTCCTCTGGACCGAGGCCTTAAAGACATCAGTTCATATACTCAATAGAGTTGATCCGAAATCTGTCCCTAAAACTCCTTATGAACTTTGGACAGGAAGGAAACCGAGTCTTAGATATATTAAAGTATGGGGTCGTCTTGCAAAAGCCCTCTATAATCCCTTCTTAAAGAAGCTTGACATGAAAACTGCTACATGTTACTTCATCGGGTATCCCGATCACTCAAAGGGTTATAGATTTTATTGTCCTACCCATGTGTGACACCCCTGTCACTTTCATGTCCCTCCGGACATTTACACCAAAATTTAATAATTACGTTTAGGTCCCAGTAGAAACTTAAAAAAACTTTTGTGCTTTACACACCATTAAACATACTATTTACCAACACCTGTTAAAACAAGTTTAAGTATGTTTACATACTCCTCAAAACATTTGTTACACAAAAGTTACACAACTGTTTGGTTATTAAAATTTAAAACCATCATACGAGCCTTCACGTTCGATTCCCGATCGTCGTCACTGCTCACCCGACTCCTTTGTACCTGTAAGCACCACATTTAAATTCACCATTAGTTCGTTAGAACTAAGTAAGATTACCTCACCAATTCACCCAGTGTATTCCATAATACCATATGGATACACTAATGAGGTTCCAAATAAAATTTGACAATAATAGTCAACCACATACAAAACGATTTACTAACGGTTCGTTTTCAACCAAAACCTCATTATATCTCCCATTCATGCACAATCATTATAATTTAACATAACACAGATATAAACACACAAAACTCCAATTGTGCATCATAATTCATAAAAATCACAATTTAAAATTTGACACTTGAATTTCAAATGTCTACCCCCTTATAGGTCATCTATTGTTCACACACCTTGTGAATCAATTACATTGGAATTGCAAGTCTTATGTTCACACACCTTGTGAATCAAAACATGCACATTTCCAATCCACCGTTTGTTCACACACCTTGTAAATCAATTATATTGGAATTGCAAGTCTTATGTTCACACACCTTGTGAATCAAAACATGCACATTTCCAGTCCACCGTTTGTTCACACACCTTGTGAATCAATTACATTGGAATTGCAAGTCTTATGTTCACACACCTTGTGAATCAAAACATGCACATTACCAATGTAACATCTACACATTTGTAGATCACTACATGTTCACACACCTTGTGAATCATGCAACAACAATAACCACAATCATTTATATTCATATCAACCAACTCAACGAATCATGTATATATGCTAAATGCACAATTACTTGTAGTGTGGACTCACCCAGTCCTTTAACTACAAGTTCAATCAATTAGGTAACTTACCTCGCTTTGGAGAGTTATCAACAATCTCCAACTCTTTCCCAGGCCTTCTAGAACTAGATTCACCTCCTCTTCCTATTATATATTCACATATAACAGGATTTAACAACATGACCACACAACTTGTTTTATTTATATAATCTAATTTATTTGACCTGTTTTACTTTTCATATTCAATCAAACCTCGTTGAGGCTTTTATCAACAATCTATGTGTAGAAATTAATCTACACATGTTCTTAATCATATTCAACTTATCACAACTTCATATTTTGAAATCCGTTGCTTGACTTCCTTTATCCACACCTAGTTGCAACTCACATGTATACAACTAGTTTCAATACACCCAATACCCATACATGTTGATTCAAACTCATTTGAATCCCATTTATTAGTATGTGGTATTCAGAAGTCAAGTTATCACCTATAATTAGCATATCATGCTAAAATCATTATCTTTCAAATTTCAACATTTACAATTTGAGTTATCATTCCAAGGAATGATCCAAAGCCATCATAACCATGATTTAATCATCCCATTGGCTATCATACTCAATAATATGAGATTTATGGCAACCGGACATTATAACGGATCAAAATCAAGATTTCACCGTTAAAACATCTAATTCTGCATTTCTAATTCTTCCTAATCATCATATAATGCTCAAAACTCAATTTAATCCATATACTATTAAAATCAGTCAGATAAAACGAATTGTTACCCTTCGAATGGATTTCTGGTTGAAATACGACAATCAGAACTTGCAGAAACGATCCCTGGATCGATCCGGATAATCTGGTAACTTCAAAATGAAGATTAGATGCTAAAATTTCGTCTGTGTGTGTGTTTATGGTGCACAGGCTCGAGAAGAAGAAAATAAAATTTTCTGCGTGAAAGTCTGATAAAATCAAGAATCTGCTGAACCGCCTCACCTGTCGCGTACCGCGAAGAGGGGCAAAAGAGCTCTTCGCGTACCGCGAAGAAATCCGGAGTTCTCAAATATTTTTGTTCCTTCGCGTACCGCGAAGAGGGGCTCAAGAGCTTTTCGCGTACTGCGAAGAGTCCCAAACACCATATCTTTGTGATTTTCTTCGTTTCGCGATTCTGGACAATCCGGAACTCTGTTTCACGTACGGTTTTCGCCTACGTTCATCATTTCTCTAAGATTTTCAATTTGTAACAATTACAATCATTTTATTAGTGATTATTTCAAATTTATGCGATCATTGAAAACCGGTCGTTACAAATCTCCCCTCCTTACAAAGGTTTCGTCCTCGAAACCGCTTATACATCAAAAAGAAAGGGATAAAATTTTCTCATCTCGTCTTCTGACTCCCACGTTGCGTCAGATCCCCTCCTGTTTTTCCATTGAACCTTTACCTGGTTCAAGGATTTATTTCTGAGTTGTTTGACTTTTCTGTCTAATATAGCTACCGGCTTTTCCACATAGTTCAACTTGTCATCAATTTCCAAGTCTTCTAGTGGCACATAAGCCGATTCATCCACTAAACATTTTCTCAGATATGACACGTGAAAAGTATCATGTATACCACTCAGTTCTTCTGGTAGCTCAAGGCGATAAGCAACATTACCTATCCGAGCTATAATTTTGAATGGTGCAATAAAACGCGGGCTTAACTTCCCTCGTATACGAAAACGAATTACACCCTTCCAAGGAGAAACCTTTAACAGCACAAAGTCTCCCACTTGAAATTCAATTGGTCGTCTTCGTTTATCTGCATATGACTTTTGACGGTCTTGTGCCGCCTTCAAGTGAGCTCGAATTTGATCAATTCGCTGATTTGTAACTTTCAGTATCTCTTTATTTTCAAGCTCACGTGGCCCAACTTCTCCCCAGCAAACAGGAGTATGACATCGCCTTCCATACAACATTTCATATGGAGGCATTCCCAACCCAGAATGATAACTATTGTTATATGAAAATTCCGCTAGAGGTAGATAGTCATCCCAACTACCTCCAAAATCAATAATACACGCTCGTAACATATCCTCCAGTGTCTGAATGGTCCGTTCACTCTGACCATCAGTCTGAGGATGATACGCCGTGCTCAACAACAGTTTAGTACCCAATTCCTCTTGAAAATTCTTCCAGAAACGAGAAGTGAATCGTGTGTCTCGATCGGACACAATCGTCACTGGTATCCCGTGACGCGACACTATTTCTTTCACATACACTTCAGCCATCATCTCGGAAGAATACGATTCACGAATAGGAATAAAATGAGCACTTTTAGTCAACCGATCCACAATGACCCAAATCGTATCATATCCCTTTCGGGTTTTCGGGAGTTTAGTAATTAGGTCCATTGTGATGTGTTCCAATTTCCACATAGGAATCTCCAAGCGCTGTAATTTGCCATAAGGTTTTTGATGCTCAGCCTTAACTTGTAAAAAAGTTAAACATTTTTCAACATATTTAACAATATCTCGTTTCATACCTGGCCACCAGTAATTTACCCGAAGGTCTCGATACATTTTAGTGGCTCCCAGATAAATTCAGTATTTTGACTTATGAGCTTCCTCCATCAAATCGGTTTTCAAAGAACAAGTGAGAGGTATCCACACCCTGCCCCATCTTGTCTTTAAACCGCGACTATCTTCCTCCAGATTATGAGCTTGCCCCTTAATTCGGTCTCGTTTCCAGTTTTCTTCTTTTAAAGCTTCAATTTGAGCTTCTTTAATTTGATCCACCAAATCAGAGGAAATCACAATCTTCATTGCTGTAACCCGAATGGGTTCATGTTCTTCTTTCCTACTCAAGGCATCCGCCACTACATTGGCTTTTGCTGGATGATAAAGGATTTCACAATCATAATCCTTGAGTAGTTCTATCCAACGTATTTGCCTCATATTTAATTCCTTCTGTGTGAAGAAATATTTCAGGCTCTTGTGATCAGTGTAAATTGTACATCTCACACCATACAAGTAATGCCTCCAAATTTTTAAGGCAAACACCATCGCTGCTAATTCTAGATCATGAGTAGGATAGTTTACTTCATGAACTTTCAGTTGCCTCGACGCATAGGCAATCACCTTACCTCTTTGCATAAGGACAGAACCAAGCCCAAGATAAGATGCATCAGAATACACCACAAAGTCATCAGGTCCATCTGGTAGAGTTAATATCGGTGCCTGAGTTAACTTGAACTTGATTTCATTAAAAGCTTTTTCTTGATCATCACCCCAAACAAATTTCACATCTTTTCTTGTCAGTTTAGTCAAAGGAGATGCAATTCTTGCAAAATCCTGTATAAATCGCCGATAGTAACCGGCTAGACCAAGAAAACTTCTAATTTCAGTAGGAGTTCTAGGAGGACTCCATTTCATCACCGCTTGAACTTTCGAAGGATCAACAAGTATGCCATCAGCACCCACCACATGTCCCAAAAACTGGACTTCACGCAACCAAAATGTGTATTTAGAAAATTTGGCATATAGTTTCTCCTTACGCAAAGTTTCAAGGACTTCACGCAAATGACAAGCGTGATCACCCTCATTTTTAGAATAAATAAGAATGTCATCGATAAAGACAATGACAGATCGATCCAACATTGGGCGACACACCCGGTTCATCAAATCCATGAACGCAGCCGGTGCATTTGTCAACCCAAACGACATCACAAGAAATTCATAGTGACCATAACGAGTACGGAAAGCCGTCTTGGGAATATCTTCCTCTTTAACCTTGAGTTGATGATAGCCCGAGCGAAGATCGATTTTAGAAAACCACGACGCTCCTTGCAACTGATCAAAAAGATCATCAATTCGAGGTAGAGGATATCGGTTTTTCACAGTCACTTTATTCAACTCTCTATAATCAATACACATTCTAAGGCTTCCGTCTTTCTTTTTAACAAAAAGAATTGGTGCACCCCACGGGGAGATACTTGGACGGATAAAGCCTTTATCTAAAAGGTCTTGTAACTGTGTCATCAATTCTTTCAATTCAGATGGTGCCAACCGATATGGAGCTTTAGCTATGGGCTTAGCCCCAGGAATGAGATCAATTTTAAACTCAACATCTCTATCACAAGGAATTCCCGGTAAATCGTCCGGAAATACATCAGGAAAATCCCTGACTACTGGAACATCATTAAGTTCCTTTATCTCCTTTTCTACATCAAGAACATAAGCTAAGAATGACTGACCCCCATGGTTCATGTAATTCATAGCTTTAGCTAAAGAACACAATATGGTTCCACCTCGTTTCTCTCCCTGAATACATACTTCATGACCACCTGGAGATGTTAATTGAATAACCTTGCAGTTACATACAATGTTAGCTCCATATTTAGACAACCAATCCATCCCAATCACAACATCAAATTCTCCCAAGATCATTGGAATCAAATCAACCTCATAATCCTCACCATCAATGGTGAGTTTACATCTATGATAGATGTCGTACACTAAGAAATTCTTAGAATCAGCTATTTCTACCTCTAATGGAAAAGGTAGCTTAGCTAGCACAAACGAATCATGATTCACAAACTTTACAGATATAAAAGAGCGACTAGCTCCAGAATCAAATATTATATAAGCAGGCAAGGAATTAATATGAAAAGTACCTGTCACCACGTCTGAAGTGACTTTGGCCTCTTCCGCTGTAATTTTGAAGGCTCTACCCTTTGGTGGGGGTATTTCAACCTTCTTGCCACTACCTTGGGCCTTAAAAGACCCACCACTAGTACCTCCTTGACCTGCTCCCCTCAACTCCGGACACTCACTTCGTCGGTGTCCCGGTTTATGACAGTTGTAACACAGATTAAGTGCACTGGCACATTGAGAGGCAAGATGCTCCGGTTTGCCACATTTATAGCACACCACTGTCTGAAAAATAACATTGCCCACTATGTTTCTTTCCACATTTTAAACAATGTTTAGCTTCTTTCAAAGAACTAAACTTTTTAAGTGGGCTAACAAATTTCCCCTTTTTAGAGGGTCACACGTCCCTTTCCACCTTTCGTTTTTCCCCACGGTCTTCTTGTCTTTTTAACTCCAATTCACGCTCATGAGCGCAATCGATCAATTCCGACAAAGTTTCAAACTTTGATGGTATGAGGAACTCCCGGTACTTAGCATTCAACATACTATGGTACCTGTTAATCCACATTCGTTCAGTCCTAAGAAGATCATGACAGAATTTAGCTTTATCAAAGAACACTGCAGTAATAGTGTCTATATCCTCCTCCTTGTGCCTCATATGTAAAAATTCCTTAGTAATTCTATCAATAGCAGCCTGAGGATAGAATTGTTTAAGGAACAACTCCTTAAATGCACCCCAAGTCAATTCCTTTATACCATCCTGTGACACCCCGTAATTTCTAGGTCAGCATCTTATTTATTTAAATGATTATTTAAATGCATTATGTACACGTGGCACTAGAATTAGATTTATTTAGTGTGACACGTGGCACGACAGTACGAACACTGACACATGACTTGATAATTCGTGGAATTATCGGCAAACAGCACACACGTGTCAAAACACACGAACGTTGGTGAACGTCTAACACATTGTGTAGCACAACACTCGAGACTTCACGAAACAATCACACATTGAACTTGGGAGTTCAAACAAGGCCAAACGAAAGTTCGTAGACGTGAAAACGGCAACGAACGGATCAAACCAACGAAAATGGGCCTATTGGGCTCACCAGGGGATCTGTCGCGCTACGCGACGGCCCACAAGGACACTGTCACGATACGCGACAGGTGGCGGGGGAAATTTGAACGCGGAACATCCTCGCGCTACGCGAGGGGAACTCTTGAAGCTGTCGCGCTACGCGAGGAGACCCAGTTCGCAGAATCTTTATTTAACCAAGATGTAATCATCACCAGCCAACCTAGCCTCTCATTTCCGATTCCAAGACACTCAAACTCGTCTCCTACACCTGCAAATCACCATTTTCATCAGCTGGAAGCCATTGTTGAGGAGATTGAAGCTCAAGAACATTGAAGCAAGCCTCCTAGACCACCACCCATCACCACCATCTTCTTATTCGTTGAGGAACCTGCTGTCCAGAAGCTCTTAGAAGCCTTCTAGCTCGATTTTATCATCATCTCAGCCTTCTTGGAGCCTTAGAAGGTAGTATTTACATTCCTCCATGGCTAGAACGTCCATTTCTCACCACCACACGCACATGCATGTGTTAAAACCCACATGCAAGCACCCATGGCTCACATGCACGAATTTATAATATGGGTTTGTTGATTTTAAGATGATTTATGATGATCTAACATGATTAGAATGCATTTGGTGATGATCTATGATGATGTGTATGTAAGGATTTCATGTTTTGTTCATAAAGTGTTGAATGATGGCCATGCATGCATGATCCATGATGGTAGGAATGATCTTGAGTATGTTGATATGCTTATTGATAATGTTAGAAGGATTACTCATGGTTGGATTTGTTTAAAATGATCAAAATGTTGATTTTTAGTAATCTTTCCATTATTAGTAACTTTTATTTGCAAAATGATTGTTGGAGATGAATTCATGAACATGCAAGTATGTGGATTTGCTATTAGGATGATAATATGATGATTTGATTTGTTAGAATGTGGTTTCGATAATGAGTATGGTCATTTCTAGCAATATTACTAAATATAGAAACTTTTGTGAATGAAATATTGATGGATGATGATTTAGACTATGTTGACATGATTAGATGATAGTAAATAGCATATTATGATGAATGATGGTATGAAAAATTGCTTGGAAATGTTAAATGGTCATTTTTATGCAAAAACCACAAAGTTACTATTTTTAGTAACTTTATGGTTACAAAAACCGACTTAGGAATATGTTGAATGACTTGAGCATGCTAAATGACTTAATATGTTATAACATGATGTTTAGATGCTAAGTTAGATGGTTTCCGATGTCACGTATGCTAAAAATGGAAACTTTCCATTTTAGGAAACTTTTGTGCACTAACATGCTATAAACGACGTATATGAACTTGTATGATAATGTGCTATGTGCTAACATGACCCCGTAGGACCATTGAGCATGCTAGAACTCGAACACCGTCATGCTTTGTGAACTTTCTAAAAATGGAAACTTACTATAAATAGTAAGTTGTCCATAAACGCGACCTACGCGTTTTGCACACGACAAACACTTACACGATTGCTACATGAGTCACAAACCGTCACACGGTTCACCAACGGGTCGTTGACTTGACACGGTCAACTTTGGTCAACTCTAGTCAAACACGGTCAAACATAGTCAAACACGGTCAATGTGGACCAACACGAGCAAACACGGTCATTGTGGACCGACACGGACAAACATGAACAACCAAGGGTTGTTGGACACAAACACGGGCACTAACACGAACACTAGCACGGTCACTTACACGAACTCACATACGGTATACGATATAGGTTGCCGGTGACCGAGACGTGCTACTTGACGTTCAGGAGCTTACGCTTACACACTACTTCATCACTAAGGTGAGTTTACGGCCCCTCTTTACTCTTTTTCAAATGCTTTTAAATAGGGGGAGAATACTAGTTGCATCGAGTCAAACATTATTACTGTACAAACACTATTGTGTATGCTGGTTTATTGGACGAACATTAAGTGTTGAACTCGTTACAAGCCCTCACAAAGTCTTACCGTTAATGTACAAACAACGTGGTAGATTTGGATGGATCCATTAGGGAATGACTAACCCCACGGGGCACCATGTTGACTGAGTGTCATAACCCGTGCAAATTCTGACCTAACTTGCTATGTATACGAGGCATAGCGGAGGCAAGAGCAAACAAGTCTAGTTCGGTAGTGACGCACTGACACTTTGGGCCTAGGGCTCGGTACTAACATTGATAAACAGCATGACACACTTTTCATTACTATATGTATATCAAAACCTGTGAACTCACCAACCATTGTGTTGACACTTGTTTTTAAACTTGTATTCTCAGGTAACTAGCATGACAGGCTCATGGAGCAGGAAAGCACATAGGGGACATGAGCATAGGGTCCCACATGCATTTGTTTTCGTGTCTTTTGAAAACAATTTGACTTTATTTTATTTAAAACGTTGTTGTATTGAACTACTTACAATTTCCGCTGTGTAAACAATCATTTTCCGCTGCATGTTATGACTTATTTATTCCGCTGCAATACTACTTTATTTCCGCTGCGAACTATTTTATTCTGTGTATGTGTCAAACACTGGATTTGTAAACACATATAGAGGTGTTCTATATGACCTTGAGCTGTGATTCTGGACACGTCACATCCACGTGGACATTTGCCACAAGTGGGAATTTGGGGGTGTGACAGACTGGTATCAGAGCCTTGGTTATAGAGAACTAGGTTTGCATATAGTAAGCTTAGACTATAGCCATTGCTCAACTTTAGACACTACACTTAGAACTTGCACATTGATGATATTATTGCTTATGTTAAACTATTACTTACTAACGTGAAACTTACAGGATGGCCGACAACAATAGCAACGCTAACCGGAGCGCAGCTAGACCCACGGGCACAGATGATTTGGCGGCAGAGAGTCGGCGACGGATCGACGACATAGTATCACAGGTTGACGCCGAGATGGACCGGCGGGCGAGGGACGCAGCACGGGCCAGATATTGGGGATGGCTTCCCACCATACTCCAGAGTTGGATCGTCGAGGAGAGAGTACCTCCATATCGATATCCCGGCGACACCACTCCAGGACACCGACTACCACCGTTCAGAGTGCCGATGGAGCAGGCCTTCGCGGCACATGTTGCTTGCACACGACGGGAAGTCTGGAGGGGTAGGGAGCTAACAGACGAGGTCCGAGTTCTTCGCGAGAAGAGCGATCGATTGGAGAGGCAGAACGAGAGACTGGAGGAGCGCAACAACAGACTGGAAGCCCAGATGGAGGCTCTACGACTCCAAATGTCCCAACTACTGACCGAGCATGGACAGGTCGTCGATGTCGTGCAGGAACACGACGTGCGTATCACCGAGAATCGGACGGACATCACCGAGACTCAGGCCATGGTGCAGGCCAGTGATGCCATGCTTAATGCATGGGCTGCACAGTTTATTGAGGAGCCACCTCAGGAGGATGGTCCTGAATTCGAGGCCGAGGACCTCGAAGAAGAGGACCTTGATGAGGATCCTAATGAGGATCCGGAGGAGGATGATGATGACGGGGACGCTGCTAGCGATATCTCACACGTCTCTATGGATTCGGATTAGAGGACTGTTGTATTTTGTACTTTCTTATTTTGGCCTAGACGAGCGGGATGTGCTCGAAGAACTTATTATGTATTTCCTTTTGAAATTATTGTACTTCAAGTTTATTATTAATGAGAGTTATGTTTTGTCTTACTTATTACATGTTGACCATGATTGCTTGATAACATAACCTCTGACTTGACAGCTAACATGACATCTGATCTGACATCTGACATGACATTTGACTAACACTCTAACATGTGCTGATTAAAACTCTATCCCTTATGTATAGAACCATACATGGCGGGAAGAGGACCGTACGCGCGTCCCGCTAAACGGACACTAGATGCCGCTGTGATAAAAATGATGGTTGACCGTCGGGTCAACAAAGCAATCGCTGACTACGAAGCCAGTCGTCAGCATAGCGAAACTAGCGGAAACAACAACGGTACTAACACTTGCCTGACGCGACTAATATAGTGTAGCTAACACAATACTAACACACGACACTGGTTTCTGACAAACAGGGTCAAACAGCAGCAACGGGAAGGGATGTTCCTTTAAATCTTTCCTAAACTGCCACCCACACAAGTTCAAGGGAACTGAGGGAGCGGTCGGAATGCTCCGCTGGGTGGAGAAAGTGGAGTCTGTATTCGCCATGTGCGAATGTGCTGAAGAGAACCGGGTGAAGTTCGCAACTGGTACACTGGAAGGACCAGCACTCACATGGTGGAATACCCATGTACAAACCCAGGGGTTGGACGGTGCCAACTCCATGCCATGGGCTGATTTCACCAGACTACTGCAGGAGGAGTATTGCCCTCGTGATGAGATTCGGAAACTGGAAGCCGAATTCTGGGTACACAAAATGGTGGGGTCTGAGATCGAGCAATATTGCACTCGATTTCATGAGCTATGTAAGTTATGCCCGGCAATGGTGACGCCGGAATACAAGAAGATCGAGCAGTTCATCAGCGGGCTGCCCGAACAAATCCAAAGCATGGTGACTGCTTCTGATCTCACCACCATCCAACCACTGATCCGACTGTCCCACAAACTAACCGACCAAGCGGTAGCACAAGGCAAGCTACCCAAACGAGGCGAACATCTGAAGCCTCAAGAAAGCCAGAAGAGGAAGTGGGAACCCAGCCACCAGCAATCTCATCAACCTCAGCAACAACAAAGATCTGCACCAGCCAGAGCCTTTACTGCCACTCAACCCGACGACAAGGGGAAGGGTGTGTACCAAGGGAAATACCCCTTGTGTAACCGGTGTTCTTACCATCACCTCGGGCAATGTGAACGATACCGTTGCCTGAAGTGCGGAAGGCATGGCCATATGGCCAAAGATTGCAGATCAAGATTTCCAACCAACAACAGCAACCCCAACCACAACCAGAACAACAACCAGAACACCTCCAGAGGGTGTTATGAATGTGGAAAACCAGGCCACATGAGGAGGGATTGCCCTCAATTGAAGAAGGCCGGAGGAGGAGCGGCCAAGGGGAGAGCATTTGTGATTGGCTCGGGAGAAGCCAAGGACGATCCTAACATCGTAACCGGTACGTTTCCTTTAAATAATGTCTATGCTAGCATATTGTTTGATACCGGTGCCGATAGGAGCTTTATATCTAGTGAGTTTAGCAAATTACTAGATATTACCCCAACACCACTAGACTACAAGTATACCGTAGAGCTAGCCGACGGCAAGTTAATTGAAACACAACACATCTTTCGAGGATGCGTCATGGTATTGGCGGATCATGAACTCGAAATCGATTTGATGCCGGTGACTCTCGGAAGCTTTGATGTGGTCGTTGGAATGGATTGGTTATCCGCTAACCAAGCTGAGATCGTATGCAACGAGAAGATCGTACGAGTGACGTTGCAGAACGGAGAACAGATCTCGATTCAGGGGGAAAGGCGGGGAGTACCTTTGAACATCATGTCATGCATGAAGGCGAACAAGTACCTACAAAAGGGATACACTGCCATACTAGCCCTCATCGCCGAGCAACCCAAGAAAGAGAGGAAGATTGAGGACATCGCCGTAGTCCGCGATTTTCCCGAAATATTTCCCGAAGACCTACCTGGACTACCTCCGAAACGACAAGTCGAGTTTCAGATAGACCTTACACCAGGAGCAGCACCGATTGCTAAGGCTCCATACCGACTAGCACCAACGGAGATGCAGGAACTGTCCAATCAGTTGCAAGAACTGTTAGACAAGGGATTCATCAGGCCGAGCTTCTCACCTTGGGGAGCACCGGTCTTGTTCGTAAAGAAGAAAGACGGATCATTCCGTATGTGTATCGACTACAGAGAGCTGAACAAGGTGACGATCAAGAATCGATATCCCTTACCGCGAATAGACGATCTGTTTGACCAGTTGCAAGGGTCAAGCTACTATTCCAAGATAGATTTAAGATCGGGTTACCATCAATTGAGGATACAAGAAAACGATATTCCTAAGACTGCCTTCCGAACTCGATACGGACACTACGAATTCTTGGTTATGCCCTTTGGACTGACCAATGCACCAGCCGTGTTCATGGATCTCATGAATAGAGTGTACAAACCTTATCTTGACAAATTCGTGATAGTGTTCATTGACGACATCCTGATTTACTCTAAGAATCAGGAAGAGCATGCCGAACATCTAAGGCTAGTCTTGGAACTACTGAAGAAAGAGCAACTATACGCGAAATTTTCAAAGTGCGACTTTTGGATTCGCGAAGTCCAATTCCTTGGACACGTGGTTAATGAGCGGGGAATACACGTAGACCCAGCCAAAATCGAAGCCATCAAAAACTGGGAAGCACCCAAGACTCCGACTGAGGTGCGACAATTCCTAGGTCTGGCCGGGTACTACCGGAGATTTATCGAAGGATTCTCAAAGATTGCCCAATCGTTGACGTCCTTGACGCATAAAGATAAGAAATTCGATTGGGGAGACAAACAGGAGACTGCATTTAATTTGTTAAAACAGAAACTATGTACTGCACCTATCCTATCCTTACCGGAAGGATGCGAAGACTTCGTGGTGTATTGTGACGCCTCGAAACAAGGACTCGGTTGCGTGCTTATGCAACGTGAGAAAGTGATAGCATACGCTTCACGTCAACTGAAGGTGCATGAGAAGAATTACACGACTCATGACCTTGAGTTGGGAGCCGTGGTGTTTGCCTTGAAGATCTGGCGACACTACTTATACGGCACAAAGTGCACTATCTTTACCGATCATAAGAGCCTACAACACATCTTCGACCAGAAAGAGTTGAACATGAGACAACGAAGATGGGTTGAGCTTATCGGCGATTATGACTGCGCTATCAAGTATCATCCAGGCAAAGCTAACGTAGTGGCCGACGCGTTGAGTCGAAAAGAAACAACAAAGCGCGTGCGTGCACTACAACTCACGATTCATTCTGAATTGCCAAATCAGATACGAAACGCACAACAAGAAGCTCTAAAAGCTGAAAACCTTACTCTTGAAGCCATGCGTGGCATGGATAAACAATTGAAGGCAAAGGGCGACGGAGCTTACTATTTAATGAATCGAATCTGGATTCCACGCTACGGAGGATTGAGAGAAGTAGTGATGGACGAAGCACACAAGAGCCGGTATTCCATACATCCGGGCTCTGACAAGATGTATCACGATTTGAAGACAACCTATTGGTGGCCAAACATGAAAGCTGAAATAGCAACTTACGTGGGTAAGTGTCTAACGTGCTCAAAAGTCAAGGTTGAGTACCAGAAGCCATCAGGGTTACTTCAACAACCGGAATTACCAATGTGGAAATGGGAGCAGATATCCATGGATTTCATCACTAAACTGCCAAAGACGGCAAGTGGTTGCGATACCATCTGGGTTATCGTAGACCGACTGACAAAGTCTGCACATTTTCTACCGATCAAGGAGACTGACAAGCTAGACAAACTCACTCGGGTTTATTTAAAGGAAGTGGTCACTCGACATGGAGTGCCAATCTCAATCATATCTGACCGCGACAGTCGATTCACGTCGCATTTCTGGAAATCCTTGCATAAGGCTCTGGGCACGAGATTGGACATGAGTACCGCTTACCACCCGCAGACGGACGGGCAAAGTGAGCGAACGATACAGACACTGGAGGACATGCTCCGGGCATGTGTCATTGACTTTGGTAGTAGCTGGGAATCTCATCTACCGTTAGTTGAGTTCTCATATAACAATAGCTACCACACTAGCATTCAAGCTGCACCATTCGAGGCACTTTACGGACGTAAGTGTCGATCACCCATCTGCTGGGCGGAAGTTGGAGACAGCCAACTGACTGGTCCAGAACTGGTGCACGAGACAACTGAGAAGATCGTGCAAATACGCAAACGAATGGCAGCAGCTCGGGACAGACAGAAAAGCTACGCCGACAAGCGACGCAAACCGTTAGAATTCCAGGTGGGAGACAGAGTGTTACTCAAGGTCTCGCCCTGGAAAGGTGTCATTCGGTTTGGCAAACGAGGAAAGTTGAACCCTCGTTACATTGGACCGTTCGAGATTACAAAACGAATAGGCCCTGTACCCTACGAACTGAACCTGCCGGTTGAACTGAGCAGCGTACACAACGTATTCCACATCTCGAACCTCAAGAAGTGCCTATCAGATGAAACACTTGTTATTCCTCTCGAGGAAATACAAATCGACGAACAATTGAACTTTGTTGAGGAACCGGTGGAGATTATGGACCGGGAAACCAAGAAGCTCAAACTCAGTAAAATCCCGATTGTAAATGTACGATGGAATTCGCGACGAGGACCGGAATTCACGTGGGAACGTGAGGACCAGATGAAACAAAAGTACCCACACCTGTTTGCGGAACAGACAAACGCTAACAACACAAGTTGAATTTCGGGACGAAATTCTTTCTAACATGGGGAGGATGTGACACCCCGTAATTTCCAGGTCAGCATCTTATTTATTTAAATGATTATTTAAATGCATTATGTACACGTGGCACTAGAATTAGATTTATTTAGTGTGACACGTGGCACGACAGTACGAACACTGACACATGACTTGATAATTCGTGGAATTATCGGCAAACAGCACACACGTGTCAAAACACACGAACGTTGGTGAACGTCTAACACATTGTGTAGCACAACACTCGAGACTTCACGAAACAATCACACATTGAACTTGGGAGTTCAAACAAGGCCAAACGAAAGTTCGTAGACGTGAAAACGGCAACGAACGGATCAAACCAACGAAAATGGGCCTATTGGGCTCACCAGGGGATCTGTCGCGCTACGCGACGGCCCACAAGGACACTGTCACGATACGCGACAGGTGGCGGGGGAAATTTGAACGCGGAACATCCTCGCGCTACGCGAGGGGAACTCTTGAAGCTGTCGCGCTACGCGAGGAGACCCAGTTCGCAGAATCTTTATTTAACCAAGATGTAATCATCACCAGCCAACCTAGCCTCTCATTTCCGATTCCAAGACACTCAAACTCGTCTCCTACACCTGCAAATCACCATTTTCATCAGCTGGAAGCCATTGTTGAGGAGATTGAAGCTCAAGAACATTGAAGCAAGCCTCCTAGACCACCACCCATCACCACCATCTTCTTATTCGTTGAGGAACCTGCTGTCCAGAAGCTCTTAGAAGCCTTCTAGCTCGATTTTATCATCATCTCAGCCTTCTTGGAGCCTTAGAAGGTAGTATTTACATTCCTCCATGGCTAGAACGTCCATTTCTCACCACCACACGCACATGCATGTGTTAAAACCCACATGCAAGCACCCATGGCTCACATGCACGAATTTATAATATGGGTTTGTTGATTTTAAGATGATTTATGATGATCTAACATGATTAGAATGCATTTGGTGATGATCTATGATGATGTGTATGTAAGGATTTCATGTTTTGTTCATAAAGTGTTGAATGATGGCCATGCATGCATGATCCATGATGGTAGGAATGATCTTGAGTATGTTGATATGCTTATTGATAATGTTAGAAGGATTACTCATGGTTGGATTTGTTTAAAATGATCAAAATGTTGATTTTTAGTAATCTTTCCATTATTAGTAACTTTTATTTGCAAAATGATTGTTGGAGATGAATTCATGAACATGCAAGTATGTGGATTTGCTATTAGGATGATAATATGATGATTTGATTTGTTAGAATGTGGTTTCGATAATGAGTATGGTCATTTCTAGCAATATTACTAAATATAGAAACTTTTGTGAATGAAATATTGATGGATGATGATTTAGACTATGTTGACATGATTAGATGATAGTAAATAGCATATTATGATGAATGATGGTATGAAAAATTGCTTGGAAATGTTAAATGGTCATTTTTATGCAAAAACCACAAAGTTACTATTTTTAGTAACTTTATGGTTACAAAAACCGACTTAGGAATATGTTGAATGACTTGAGCATGCTAAATGACTTAATATGTTATAACATGATGTTTAGATGCTAAGTTAGATGGTTTCCGATGTCACGTATGCTAAAAATGGAAACTTTCCATTTTAGGAAACTTTTGTGCACTAACATGCTATAAACGACGTATATGAACTTGTATGATAATGTGCTATGTGCTAACATGACCCCGTAGGACCATTGAGCATGCTAGAACTCGAACACCGTCATGCTTTGTGAACTTTCTAAAAATGGAAACTTACTATAAATAGTAAGTTGTCCATAAACGCGACCTACGCGTTTTGCACACGACAAACACTTACACGATTGCTACATGAGTCACAAACCGTCACACGGTTCACCAACGGGTCGTTGACTTGACACGGTCAACTTTGGTCAACTCTAGTCAAACACGGTCAAACATAGTCAAACACGGTCAATGTGGACCAACACGAGCAAACACGGTCATTGTGGACCGACACGGACAAACATGAACAACCAAGGGTTGTTGGACACAAACACGGGCACTAACACGAACACTAGCACGGTCACTTACACGAACTCACATACGGTATACGATATAGGTTGCCGGTGACCGAGACGTGCTACTTGACGTTCAGGAGCTTACGCTTACACACTACTTCATCACTAAGGTGAGTTTACGGCCCCTCTTTACTCTTTTTCAAATGCTTTTAAATAGGGGGAGAATACTAGTTGCATCGAGTCAAACATTATTACTGTACAAACACTATTGTGTATGCTGGTTTATTGGACAAACATTAAGTGTTGAACTCGTTACAAGCCCTCACAAAGTCTTACCGTTAATGTACAAACAACGTGGTAGATTTGGATGGATCCATTAGGGAATGACTAACCCCACGGGGCACCATGTTGACTGAGTGTCATAACCCGTGCAAATTCTGACCTAACTTGCTATGTATACGAGGCATAGCGGAGGCAAGAGCAAACAAGTCTAGTTCGGTAGTGACGCACTGACACTTTGGGCCTAGGGCTCGGTACTAACATTGATAAACAGCATGACACACTTTTCATTACTATATGTATATCAAAACCTGTGAACTCACCAACCATTGTGTTGACACTTGTTTTTAAACTTGTATTCTCAGGTAACTAGCATGACAGGCTCATGGAGCAGGAAAGCACATAGGGGACATGAGCATAGGGTCCCACATGCATTTGTTTTCGTGTCTTTTGAAAACAATTTGACTTTATTTTATTTAAAACGTTGTTGTATTGAACTACTTACAATTTCCGCTGTGTAAACAATCATTTTCCGCTGCATGTTATGACTTATTTATTCCGCTGCAATACTACTTTATTTCCGCTGCGAACTATTTTATTCTGTGTATGTGTCAAACACTGGATTTGTAAACACATATAGAGGTGTTCTATATGACCTTGAGCTGTGATTCTGGACACGTCACATCCACGTGGACATTTGCCACAAGTGGGAATTTGGGGGTGTGACAGACTGGTATCAGAGCCTTGGTTATAGAGAACTAGGTTTGCATATAGTAAGCTTAGACTATAGCCATTGCTCAACTTTAGACACTACACTTAGAACTTGCACATTGATGATATTATTGCTTATGTTAAACTATTACTTACTAACGTGAAACTTACAGGATGGCCGAGGGATGTGTAGATTGTTCAAAAGCTCGTGGGCATCTAAATCAAATCATCATATATCATTTAATCAACCAAAATAAATACACAAAAATCATGTTCATCATGAATCAAGTACATTAGTTACACAAAAGAATTAGTTAAACTAACTAAACTCTAATCGCCAGAAATTTAGTTAATTAACTAAGTCCAAGATCCTATATGATGATGTCCAAAATAGAAGAGATCCTCTCTTCATTCCTACTTGTCCCCATCACCTGAAACATGTAAGAAAACAAGTGTCAACTACAAAAGTAGTTGGTGAGTAATCATAAGTTTTTATAATGAAAAATGTTTTAGAAAAAGAAGTTTAGAGCTTTATGCTTAAAAATAATTTTTTATAAAATGCTTTGTTTGGAACGAGTATAAAACTTATGATCTTATTGAGAAATCCATATGAATACCTGTATGAGATAATCCATCACACATCTACCAATTCAACAATCAAACACATACACAATCACATAACCACATAATCAAATCAGTCATAGTCAATCACAATTAATCATAATTAAATATAGATAATCAATCCACAACTAATCAACCAATCTCATCAATCAATTTCTCAAATAATGTTCGTGACTATACATGATCATTTTGTAATTAACACAAGTTAATTACATGATTCATGGAGTGGTCGCTAACCACGTGACAATACATGAAGTCAAAGCAATTGACCGAGGTCAAAGGCAATGATTCACAGAGTGGAAAACATCCACGTGACAATACATGATATCAAAGCAATTAACCGAAGTTAAGAGCGATGATTCTCGGATTTTGTGACAATACATGTAATCTTTGTTATTGACTGAAGTCAATAACAATATTTACACAGATATAAGTTAATAAGAGATAATCCATAATAAATGATAATTTTATATTGTGAATATCATATTGATAAACAGGTATTAGCCTTGTGTTATCAAAATAATACTTGAATTTGGTATACATGTTTCACCTCCGAGTTTTAAAACTAAAACAGTTTAAAGAAAGGGAGGTTATGAGAACTCACCTGAAGTCCTTAGAATTCGTGTTCTCTTATTATGCGCGCTCGCGTATATAACTCGTAGTAACTCAACGATCTGTAATTATTGTACGTTTTATGTTCGTGAGTACTTGCACTTAATTTAAGTCATTTGACCATAGTGTTACTCTAAATCATTAGATATATTCTTAACTTAGTTTATTTTCCTAAGTTAAGTTGTTACACTTAGAGTTTTGTTTAGATTCATCTCAAAATTTAACTTTATTGATAATCTTTTATCGTCATTAAATGATGAACAAGTATTAACATCATTGGTATGCACCACTTAGCAGGTATATGTTAAGATAATGATTTTATCACACATGTACTTGTTCCCACATGCATGACTCCATTCAAGCCACTATCTTAGCCTACTTCATTACATCTCTTAGTTTAATAAAAGTGTCTTTACATAATCCATGCAAGATATGACCTTCTTCCATCAAATTCAATACATTTTTAATTCATAGTATTTAGAAATAAGAACTTGTGTATAGAGAGAGAAAAGGTGGTGGTTGAATGTACTCATGCATGCATGTACGTGTATATACATATATCTACCTAAGCAAGTCATTTATTGGTCCTTAAACTCTTAATTGCATAAAAACTAAATTATTCAACACATGGGCAGCGAACCCTCCATCCAATTCAAACTAGGTTCGGCTAACCTAGTAAAAGAGAGGGTTCGTGAGTCTCAAAGATGCCAGGGTTCGGCTCACAACAAAGAAAAGGTTCGACCTTAGAGGGTTCGGCCATATGGGGTGGTTCATTTAGAGTTAGGTTCGTGGTCCTCATGCAATCCCTTCCCCGGTTCGTGGCTAGAAGGAACAGGAAGGTTCGTTTCTTCTAGGGTTCGGCTGAAACAATAGTTCGCTGCCCTTGTTCCAGCCCAACTAGGGTTCGTCGTTGCATGCATGGTTCGTGGCCCAGAAACAGGAGAAGGGTTCGGCTACTCAAAAGAGAAGGTTCGTGACTGAGGGTGGGTTCGGCTCCATGAGCTGTACGATGGTACAGGGTTCGGCCAACAGCTCTTCCCCACGAACCCTGCGTGTGCACCTCTCATCTTTCTCATCATCGGTTCCTAATCCTTAGGGTGTCGTTCATAACTTCATTCAGCTTGCTATTGGTCCGATCAAGAGGGTTAAAAACACATAAATCGATTTACAAGTTGATAGCTATGAACACGTGAAGTCTTTTAGCAAAAACGTAAAGAAAACTCCAGATTTACCTCGATTTGTTCAGTAATCGTGGGCTTTCTTCGTATGATCTTGTTCCTCTTGATCTCACGAACGCGTAGCCGCAAAGATTTCGCGAATCCGTCAAGAAACGAGCTCCCAAAGCTAGAGAGAAGGTAGAGAGAAGTTTTGTGTGTGTGTTTTAGGTGAAAAAGAGAGAGAAAGTGTGTTGTAGAAATGAGGAAGGAAGAAAGAATCCCTTCCTTATAACGCGTATTTTCCTCCCCGTGTCCGGTCTCGTTTTTATCGCGATGGTATAATTAAATGTTCAGTTTTTATACGCTACCCACATTTAAAACATAATGTATTTAAACAATAGGGTTTTATGAATTAAATGGGTTTTACATAATTTATGTCCCGTAAAGTGATTTAGTTAATATACGCGAGATGTAGTAATACGCTCGGTTTTCTAACATATTTAAATGATTAAATCATTTTAAATAAATTAATTTTGTTTAATTAAATAAGTTTTAAATAAATTATGTCGTAAATCGCTTTCGTTACATTATTGCTAAATAATTATTTGATAAATTAAATCATTCCTGTTTAATTTAGGTTGTGATTCCTAATAAATATTTTAAGATTTTATTTATTAATTTAATATCATTTAATTAATCTCATCGAAACGCGTTACTCGCGTACGTATTCGTAAAGATCGTCACCTTTGCGAATCCGACGCTCGTATCGTATTTCGATTTGATTTATGATTTATGGAATATCGTTTCAGAAAATCCTTCTTAATAATTATATTCGTGTGAATCGTCACCCACGCGAATACATTATTAAGTTAATATTTCTGAATTAATATTCGTGTTTATAGTAATGTTCGTAACCTCACTTCGCATAAATAAATTCCCATTATTTATTAACTTTGATATTATCATCTCCCAAACCAAAACCCCACTAAACCCTAGTCACTGACACATCCATGATAGACCGAAATATGCATATATATAGGGCATATGTAAGGGTCAGTCGCAACTGCCCTAGCCACCGTCCCACCGCTATTTCGATAAACCATGTCCATGGGTCCTTGACGGTGTTTAGTAACCAGACTCAAACAAACTCCCAATTCCATCCCAATCCATTCTCAGACCAATAATCCATCATCATCAGTAATAAGTAACTGCGATAAACACTACGGGTCTGTGTAGTTGAATTACAACTAAACTTCTCGTGGTTTACGCGTATAATAAATGTGTTATAACATGCATACCAGTACAGTGATAATATCAGTAATGTCAATCAATAATTTCATAATCATTAATAATTATAAATCTCCGGTCGTAACAGTACAATCGTACGGATTTACGGACGTACGGACAACCGAAAGTACAGTGATGTTACAGTCTCCCCTAGTTAAAGGAATTTCGTCCCGAAATTCAACTTGGAGTGACCGTAGTAAATAAATGTGGGTACTTAAGCTTCATCTGATCTTCCCGCTCCCATGTGAATTCTGGACCCCGCTTCGATTCCCAACGTACTTTGACAATTGGAATTCTACTGCGTTTGAGCTGTTTAACCTCACGATCCATTATCTCCACTGGTTTTTCAACAAAGTGCATGGTATCATCGATGCGAATGTCATCGAGTGGTACCTGAAGATCCTGATCAGCTAAGCACTTTCTTAGATTGGACACGTGAAACGTCGGATGCACATTACTAAGTTCAGGAGGAAGTTCCAATTTGTAGGCAACCTTCCCGATCCGTTCAAGAATCTTAAAAGGGCCAACGTATCGTGGAGCAAGCTTCCCCTTTTTCCCAAATCGAACAACGCCCTTCCAAGGCGACACTTTAAGTAATACCATATCTCCCACTTCAAACTCTAAAGGTTTTCTTCGTTTATCCGCGTAGCTTTTCTGTCGACTGCGAGCAGCTAACAGATTGTCACGGATCTGGCGGATCTTGTCAGTCGTTTCCTGAATAATCTCAGGACCAGTAATCTGCGAATCGCCGACTTCGGTCCAACAAATAGGTGACCGACATTTCCTGCCATAAAGAGCTTCAAACGGTGCCATACCAATGCTCGCGTGATAACTGTTGTTATACGAGAACTCAACCAATGGTAGATGGCTATCCCAATTGCCACCGAAATCGATGACACAAGCTCTCAACATGTCTTCCAATGTTTGAATCGTTCGCTCCGTTTGACCATCCGTTTGAGGATGATAAGCAGTGCTAAGATCCAGTCTTGTTCCAAAGGCTTCATGAAGTGATTCCCAAAATCGTGCCGTGAAACGAGCATCACGGTCCGATATTATGCTTAAGGGAATACCATGTCGGCTAATGATCTCATCAATGTAGATACGAGCTAACTTCCGCACAGGGTAAGTTTCGCGTATCGGTAAGAAATGAGCCGACTTGGTCAATCTGTCAACAATTACCCAGATACTATCTTTACCGTTCGCGGTCCGTGGGAGTTTAGTAATGAAATCCATGGAGATATTCTCCCACTTCCACATCGGTATTTCTGGTTGTAGTAACAATCCCGAAGGTCGCTGATGTTCTGCCTTAACTTTGGCACAGTTAAGGCACTTTGACACATATTCAGCAATATCCTTCTTCATTCCAGGCCACCAGTATAAGCCCCTAAGGTCTTGATACATCTTATCAGAGCCCGGATGGATTGAGTAACGAGATTTGTGAGCTTCATCCATAATCAGCATCCTCAGATCACCCCTGTTCGGTATCCACAACCGATTCAAATAATACATTAATCCATCATCTTTAGTTTCCAATAAGATTTCAGCCCCGCAAGACATCTCATTTTTCAAGTTATCCTGAGCTAATGAGAGTTGTTGGGCTGTGTGAACATCATTACGGAGGTTAGTGTGCACTCGGACACTATGGATCTGAACTTGACTTTTGCGACTAAGCGCATCTGCTACTACATTCGCTTTACCAGGATGGTATCGAATTTCACAGTCGTAATCATTCAACAGTTCAACCCATCTCCGTTGTCTCATATTGAGCTCTTTCTGATTTAGAATATGTTGCAAACTTTTATGATCAGTAAAGACTACACACTTGGTGCCATAAAGATAATCTCTCCATATCTTCAAAGCAAACACGACTGCACCAAGTTCCAAGTCGTGTGTAGTGTAGTTCTTCTCATGAATTTTCAATTGTCTTGATGCATAAGCCACGACCTTTCCCCGTTGCATGAGAACACAACCGAGACCTAGGTTGGATGCATCACAATAAACTACAAAATCATCATTTCCATCAGGCAGTGTCAAGACAGGAGCATCACAAAGTTTCTGCTTCAAAGTCTGAAATGCCTCTTCTTGCTTTGGTCCCCACTCGTATGGCCTATTCTTCTGAGTCAAAGCAGTGAGAGGGACAGCAATTCTGGAGAAGCTCGATATGAACCGCCGATAGTAACCGGCAAGTCCAAGAAACGATCGAATCTCCGTCGGTGTCTTCGGCGTACTCCAATTCTTCACAGCATCAATCTTTGCAGGATCCACGTGAACATCGTATTCGTTGACTATGTGCCCCAAGAATTGAACTTCCTTAAGCCAAAATTCACATTTAGAGAATTTGGCATACAGTCGCTCCTCTCTTAGGATCTCCAAAACCAACTTAAGGTGTTTCTCGTGTTCTTCCTTAGTCTTTGAGTAGATCAAAATATCATCAATGAATACTATCACAAATTTATCCAAGTATGGCCTGCAGACACGGTTCATGAGGTCCATGAAAACCGCAGGTGCATTTGTAAGGCCGAAAGGCATTACCAGAAATTCATAGTGGCCATATCTTGTTCTAAAAGCTGTCTTGGGAATATCATCATCATGTACGCGAAGTTGATGATACCCAGACCTAAGATCGATCTTTGAAAACCATGCCGAGCCCTGAAGCTGATCGAAGAGATCATCAATGCGCGGCAGTGGATATCGATTCTTAATTGTGAGTTTGTTCAATTCGCGGTAATCGATGCACATTCGGAATGACCCGTCCTTTTTCTTGACAAACAAGACCGGTGCACCCCATGGCGAATGACTCGGGCGAATAAACCCTTTATCGGTAAGTTCTTGCAGCTGACTCGCCAATTCTTGCAACTCCGAAGGCGCAAGTCTATAAGGAGCTTTGGCGACTGGGTTCGCACCAGGAACTAAGTCAATTCGGAACTCAACTTGACGTTCTGGTGGAAGACCCGGCAAATCATCCGGAAATACTTCTGGAAAATCTCGTATCACTGGAACATCTTCAATTCTCTTTCCTTTCTCTTTCTTCTCCACAATGTGAGCTAAAAAGGCTATACATTTCTTTCTAAGGTACTTATGTGCTTTAGTGCAAGACATCAGCTTAAGACCTTGACTAGCAGTTTCTCCAAGTATTCTCAAAGTTTCACCCGAAGGTAAAGGAATACGAATATATTTCTCATGACAAACAATCTCCGCTCTGTGGGTGGCTAACCAATCCATGCCTATGATAACATCGAAGCTACCAAGATGCATAGGTATGAGATCAATTGGGAAAACGTGATCATTTAAGTTCACCGTACATCCAACGATAATAGTGTCAATATCAATTGTGTTTCCGTCAGCCACCTCCACATTGAACGGTTTATCTAAGTATGTACGTGTTCTACCAAGCAAGCATTCAAAATCATATGAAACGAAACTCCTATCGGCACCAGAATCAAATAAGACAGATGCATAAGAGTTGTTGATCAGAAATGTACCGTTGACCACATCCTGGTTGGCTTGAGCAGCTGGAGCATTTAGTTGAAAAGCCCGACCTCTTGCCACCCTTTGATTATTCCCGGTCAACTTTGGGCATTGATTCCTGAAGTGACCCACTTCACCACATTCATAACAGGCTCTTGCCTGTGCTGGAGGTACCTGGCGAATGGGTACAGCCGGAATAGGTTGTGCATGAGGAGCTGGCAGTGCAAGCGGTGCATGTTGCATCCTTTGTGCTTGCAGTGCACTCCGACAGACATTAGCATAGTGCCCAAACTTGCCACAGTTGTTGCAGACACGACATGGCAAGTTAGGTGCGTGATGATACCTGCAAGTATTACATTGGGGAGTGTTCCCAGTGTAATTTCTTGCAGTAGAGTTATTGGATGATTGCTGCGCAGACTTCGCAGCAGGTACAGTTACCATGAAGTTCCTATTCTTCCTCTTCTTGTTGCTGCTTTTGGACGAGCTAGCAGCTTCAGACTTGACTTCAGTTTTGACTTCCTTTGCAGCAGTCTTGGTGTCAGTCTTCTTATACCCCTTCCGGGTAAGAGTTCCATTCCTCACGTGATTATCAGTAAGAGTTGCAGATAATCGGATTGCAGCCTCAAGTGTTTTGGGATTGCTCCCATAGACTGTATCCTGAATCTGCACCGGCAGCCCGCCGATATACTTCTCAATCGCCCTATCCAAGGGTGTCACCATATGAGGCACCAGTAAACTATACTCATGAAACTGAGTATTGTAGATGACATTCTCTCCGCTATCTTGCTTGAGTTCCCAGAACTCAGTCTCAAGCTTCCTCATTTCGCTTCTAGGACAGAATTCAGTGGTCATCAGAGTCTTGACCTCTGTCCATGTCAGTGCTAAGGCAGCATCTACTCCCCTAGTTCGCTTTTCCCCATTCCACCAAGTCAGTGCTCTCTTTTGGAAAACACTGGTGGCATAGCGAACTTTCAGATTCTCAGGGCATTCGCTGTTGATGAAGGTGTTCTCCATACTCTCAAACCACTGCAGCAGACCAGTGGCTGATTCAGCACCCGTAAATTTCAGGGGATTGCAGGAATTGAAGTGTTTGAATGTGCAAGTTGTCTGGTTTGCACCACCTCGGTTCTGGTTCGCATTCTGGTTAGCCTGAGTCAGTTGGCTCACCAATCCAGAAATAAGTGTGGCTAACTCTTGTATGCCTGAGTTGGCATTACCGTTGTTAGCATCCCCATTGTTCGAGTCATCTTCGTTGTGACGGCGAGGCGGCATGTTTCTGAAGGAAATAGAAACATGTTACTACCGTTTACAACGTAAGTTATACAAACAATGGTCAAATGAGTTCATTTAAGCAGTTAGGATTTCATATAGGAACTATATTTATCTCCTATCTGTCATTAAACTCAGAATGTGTATAATTCCCTATTATTTTACTAAGTGTCCTAGTTGGTCATAACTAGTGCTAGCTAACTATTCCTAAGTCCTATACATTTCTCACTCTATACTAACACTGACAACCTCCCAATACAATGCAACAAGCTTATATATAGGGCATATGCAGAGGTAGATCGCAATCTCCCCTACACCGTCCCACCACCGTTCCATTGCACCACGATTATGCCATTGCTAGTGTGTAGAGTGTGTCATGTATTTCACCATAATTCTCACTTCACAAACCTTATCCTTAGTAGGATAATTTTGAGTGAAGTGATCTCTAGTTCCCTTGGACAATTAGGTTTACCTAATGTCTAAGTTCACCTGACATGTAGGCTTGCCTATTTCTAAGTTCACCTAATGTCTAAGTTCACCTGACATTAAGTTTCCCCCAATTGTCTAAGTTCACTAAAATCCATGTCAATCCCAATGTCAATAATCTTTAATAAGGGTTCATATCATCACAAAGTGCCCTTATTGTCACTAGGTGTTCATATCTTCCCTATAGTTTCATCTCATCCAGTGTCCATACCATCACTAAGTGTTAGTATCATAACTATGCGTTTATATTATCATCAAGTGTCTATATCATCTCCCAAGTCCATATCACATCACTAATCGCTCATTATCGTTCGTTAATCCTATGCACCCTACGTGTCCAATCTGTGTGTTTCATAAGTGAGTTTATAAATATTTATCAAGTATAATCATCCATGAACCAATCCCAGTCAATCCATCAAATATGTCATCAACAGTCCACAATCATATCCTCTCAACCATTCCTAGTAAGGTCCTAGTAGTATCCTATGTTCCTGACACTGACAGACCCCCGATATACTACAAATGGTATATGTATAGGGCATATGTAGGGGTCAGTCGCAACTGCCCCAGCCACCGTCCCACCACCTTTGTAATATACCACGAGTGTGTCCTTGTCTGGAGTTTATAGATCAAACAGATAATTTTTCCTAAAACAGATAATTCCTAAGCAGTTAATTTCCTAAACAGATAACTTCCCAAACGGGTAGTTCCCACATTCTTCAATACTGACATCCACCCAATGTACCGTAAATGGTATATATATAGGGCATATGTAAGGGTCAGTCGCAACTGCCCTAGCCAACGTCCCACCACCTTTACGATACACCACGTGCATGTCCTTATCGAATCATTAGGGCACACGTAAGCAAGAAATTAATAAGCAGCATATATATATCAGATGTATAACAGGAGTTCATATAACATGTAATAAACACATAAGCATGAAATCCTGAATATACTAACTAGTGTATGAATTTATTCATACTAGGGTATCCTACGGTTATAGACTAGGTCAACCATTTCTAGTAACCTAATTCCCTATAACCCAGGCTCTGATACCAATCTGTAACACCCCGACCGACGGCGGAATCATCGGGATGCCACGAGGGATGTGTAGATTGTTCAAAAGCTCGTGGGCATCTAAATCAAATCATCATATATCATTTAATCAACCAAAATAAATACACAAAAATCATGTTCATCATGAATCAAGTACATTAGTTACACAAAAGAATTAGTTAAACTAACTAAACTCTAATCGCCAGAAATTTAGTTAATTAACTAAGTCCAAGATCCTATATGATGATGTCCAAAATAGAAGAGATCCTCTCTTCATTCCTACTTGTCCCCATCACCTGAAACATGTAAGAAAACAAGTGTCAACTACAAAAGTAGTTGGTGAGTAATCATAAGTTTTTATAATGAAAAATGTTTTAGAAAAAGAAGTTTAGAGCTTTATGCTTAAAAATAATTTTTTATAAAATGCTTTGTTTGGAACGAGTATAAAACTTATGATCTTATTGAGAAATCCATATGAATACCTGTATGAGATAATCCATCACACATCTACCAATTCAACAATCAAACACATACACAATCACATAACCACATAATCAAATCAGTCATAGTCAATCACAATTAATCATAATTAAATATAGATAATCAATCCACAACTAATCAACCAATCTCATCAATCAATTTCTCAAATAATGTTCGTGACTATACATGATCATTTTGTAATTAACACAAGTTAATTACATGATTCATGGAGTGGTCGCTAACCACGTGACAATACATGAAGTCAAAGCAATTGACCGAAGTCAAAGGCAATGATTCACAGAGTGGAAAACATCCACGTGACAATACATGATATCAAAGCAATTAACCGAAGTTAAGAGCGATGATTCTCGGATTTTGTGACAATACATGTAATCTTTGTTATTGACTGAAGTCAATAACAATATTTACACAGATATAAGTTAATAAGAGATAATCCATAATAAATGATAATTTTATATTGTGAATATCATATTGATAAACAGGTATTAGCCTTGTGTTATCAAAATAATACTTGAATTTGGTATACATGTTTCACCTCCGAGTTTTAAAACTAAAACAGTTTAAAGAAAGGGAGGTTATGAGAACTCACCTGAAGTCCTTAGAATTCGTGTTCTCTTATTATGCGCGCTCGCGTATATAACTCGTAGTAACTCAACGATCTGTAATTATTGTACGTTTTATGTTCGTGAGTACTTGCACTTAATTTAAGTCATTTGACCATAGTGTTACTCTAAATCATTAGATATATTCTTAACTTAGTTTATTTTCCTAAGTTAAGTTGTTACACTTAGAGTTTTGTTTAGATTCATCTCAAAATTTAACTTTATTGATAATCTTTTATCGTCATTAAATGATGAACAAGTATTAACATCATTGGTATGCACCACTTAGCAGGTATATGTTAAGATAATGATTTTATCACACATGTACTTGTTCCCACATGCATGACTCCATTCAAGCCACTATCTTAGCCTACTTCATTACATCTCTTAGTTTAATAAAAGTGTCTTTACATAATCCATGCAAGATATGACCTTCTTCCATCAAATTCAATACATTTTTAATTCATAGTATTTAGAAATAAGAACTTGTGTATAGAGAGAGAAAAGGTGGTGGTTGAATGTACTCATGCATGCATGTACGTGTATATACATATATCTACCTAAGCAAGTCATTTATTGGTCCTTAAACTCTTAATTGCATAAAAACTAAATTATTCAACACATGGGCAGCGAACCCTCCATCCAATTCAAACTAGGTTCGGCTAACCTAGTAAAAGAGAGGGTTCGTGAGTCTCAAAGATGCCAGGGTTCGGCTCACAACAAAGAAAAGGTTCGACCTTAGAGGGTTCGGCCATATGGGGTGGTTCATTTAGAGTTAGGTTCGTGGTCCTCATGCAATCCCTTCCCCGGTTCGTGGCTAGAAGGAACAGGAAGGTTCGTTTCTTCTAGGGTTCGGCTGAAACAATAGTTCGCTGCCCTTGTTCCAGCCCAACTAGGGTTCGTCGTTGCATGCATGGTTCGTGGCCCAGAAACAGGAGAAGGGTTCGGCTACTCAAAAGAGAAGGTTCGTGACTGAGGGTGGGTTCGGCTCCATGAGCTGTACGATGGTACAGGGTTCGGCCAACAGCCCTTCCCCACGAACCCTGCGTGTGCACCTCTCATCTTTCTCATCATCGGTTCCTAATCCTTAGGGTGTCGTTCATAACTTCATTCAGCTTGCTATTGGTCCGATCAAGAGGGTTAAAAACACATAAATCGATTTACAAGTTGATAGCTATGAACACGTGAAGTCTTTTAGCAAAAACGTAAAGAAAACTCCAGATTTACCTCGATTTGTTCAGTAATCGTGGGCTTTCTTCGTATGATCTTGTTCCTCTTGATCTCACGAACGCGTAGCCGCAAAGATTTCGCGAATCCGTCAAGAAACGAGCTCCCAAAGCTAGAGAGAAGGTAGAGAGAAGTTTTGTGTGTGTGTTTTAGGTGAAAAAGAGAGAGAAAGTGTGTTGTAGAAATGAGGAAGGAAGAAAGAATCCCTTCCTTATAACGCGTATTTTCCTCCCCGTGTCCGGTCTCGTTTTTATCGCGATGGTATAATTAAATGTTCAGTTTTTATACGCTACCCACATTTAAAACATAATGTATTTAAACAATAGGGTTTTATGAATTAAATGGGTTTTACATAATTTATGTCCCGTAAAGTGATTTAGTTAATATACGCGAGATGTAGTAATACGCTCGGTTTTCTAACATATTTAAATGATTAAATCATTTTAAATAAATTAATTTTGTTTAATTAAATAAGTTTTAAATAAATTATGTCGTAAATCGCTTTCGTTACATTATTGCTAAATAATTATTTGATAAATTAAATCAATCCTGTTTAATTTAGGTTGTGATTCCTAATAAATATTTTAAGATTTTATTTATTAATTTAATATCATTTAATTAATCTCATCGAAACGCGTTACTCGCGTACGTATTCGTAAAGATCGTCACCTTTGCGAATCCGACGCTCGTATCGTATTTCGATTTGATTTATGATTTATGGAATATCGTTTCAGAAAATCCTTCTTAATAATTATATTCGTGTGAATCGTCACCCACGCGAATACATTATTAAGTTAATATTTCTGAATTAATATTCGTGTTTATAGTAATGTTCGTAACCTCACTTCGCATAAATAAATTCCCATTATTTATTAACTTTGATATTATCATCTCCCAAACCAAAACCCCACTAAACCCTAGTCACTGACACATCCATGATAGACCGAAATATGCATATATATAGGGCATATGTAAGGGTCAGTCGCAACTGCCCTAGCCACCGTCCCACCGCTATTTCGATAAACCATGTTCATGGGTCCTTGACGGTGTTTAGTAACCAGACTCAAACAAACTCCCAATTCCATCCCAATCCATTCTCAGACCAATAATCCATCATCATCAGTAATAAGTAACTGCGATAAACACTACGGGTCTGTGTAGTTGAATTACAACTAAACTTCCCGTGGTTTACGCGTATAATAAATGTGTTATAACATGCATACCAGTACAGTGATAATATCAGTAATGTCAATCAATAATTTCATAATCATTAATAATTATAAATCTCCGGTCGTAACAGTACAATCGTACGGATTTACGGACGTACGGACAACCGAAAGTACAGTGATGTTACACTTGTCCTTTATATGGATGACATCCTTTTGGCAAGTAATAGCTTAGATATGCTGCATGAGTCGAAGCGCTTACTTTCGCATAATTTAAACATGTAGGATCTCGGAGAGGCCTCTTATGTTATTGGCATCGAAATACACCGAGATAGAGTCAATGGACTTTTGTGTTTATCTCAGAAGGCTTACATTGAACGGGTCCTCACACACTATAACATGCAACACTGCTCTCCCTCTGTAGCTCCAGTAGTTAAAGGAGATGTCTTCGGTTCTTTTCAGTGTCCGAAGACTGAGGCTGAAAAGGCACAAATGAGAATGATACCTTATGCATCAGTAGTCAGGAGCCTTATGTATGCTCAAGTCTGTACTCGTCCTGATATCGCTTACATTGCTGGAATGCTTGGCCGTTATCAAACTAATCCTAGAAAGCTGACTTATAGGAGAAGTGATAATTTGGAAGTGGTTGGTTATTCTGATTCTGACTTTTCTAAATGCAAAGATGACAAGAAATCCACTTCGGGGTACATCTTTATGTTAGCAGGCGGACCGATCTCATGGAAGAGTCATAAGCAGCAGCTGACAACAACCTCAACTATGATGGCTGAATATGTTGTAGTGTACAATGCAACCTGTCATGGAATGTTGTTGAGAAACCTTATTGCTGGACTCAAAGTCGTTAACTCTATCTCTAGACCATTGAAGCTTTACTGTGATAACTCAGCAGCCGTTAACTTCTCGAACAGTAACAGTTCAACCGGTGCTGGTTTATATCCTGATAGAAAGTACTTGTTCGTTCGCAAGCGAGTTGAGGAAAATAACCTTTGTATTGAGTATATAAGTACTAAAGTTATGCTTGCGGATCCGATGACTAAAGGTCTCCCTCCTAAGATATTCGAAGAACACGTTTCGAAAATGGGCTTATGTAAAGACCTTATTGCATAATGTACTTACTTATGATTAATGAAATTTCCTCACTTATTTGATTTGTTTGTCTCTAAATATATGTTTATGCATGCCTAATGACATATAGACACTAATAACACAAATCATTCGTTAAAGGGCTTACTTGTTAATTGATCCTAACTTAGGTTTTAAATTTGTATTATAGTATGATTAATGGGGGTCTTGAATTGAATAACTGATTCAATGACTGTCTTTCTCTGCTATGATTACAATTTAGAACTAAAATGAGTATTATCAATCTGCAAACTTATTTAATGCTTATAATAAATAATCACTTGGCCAAGTGAAAGAATGTAAGACTAAATATTTAATATGTGGCCCTTATGATTATTTATCTAATTGATCAATTAATTAAATACCCATATAGATAGGTAATTATTTGATGGACATAATTACCCTTATTATCCTAATTAGGGTTTCCCCATGGGTGTATATAAATACGAGACTAAGGTTCATAACTAAGGTTGGCCTAGCTTTTACTCTCAACTTCAAAATCGAATTCTCCTTACTATAGAGAATTCGTGAGCCTCAACCGAACCTCTCAACTAACCATCATAATCGTACACCTTAAATGGGAACCCGATCGGATTGTCATCTCTCAGGAACGATGTCTAGAATCAACAATGCATTCACAGGTTTCATCTAATCTCTATTTCATTCATGTTTTCATGTTCGTCTCTAAATATGAATCAAAGGAATCGATCCAACAATATAGTTTTCAAATCCTGATAATATTCAATTAGGATAGATGACACTATACATATGACTAGTATACATCTATATAAGTCGTGTTAACCTTGTTAAATGGATGCCCATTTGAATCTTTTGACACCTTATATACACCCCTTATGAGATTACACAAGTCGTATTACTTTTCCTTCTAATAAATCCTGATATCATCTAATTAGGATATATTATTAACGAGATACGAGTTGTATAATCATATACGAGTCGTATTCTATCCTTCATTAAATGGATTTGGTAGATTGTATCATGGAATACGAGTATCTATACAAGAGGCTATATGAGTCGTATAGGTGCTCAATTATTTGATTCCACTTAAGATTTCTTAATTCACATGCTAATTATTTGAAACAACGTTATTTTCTTGATTTGTGTACACATTATTTGCCACAATGTTAGATTCATTAGTTTTCATGCGAATAACAATTATATAAGGAACGATATAACATTCATTTTCCTCGTTAATTCATTTTTTTTATTAAATTTCTCTTGTTTAAATTTGTTTGTTACACAATTTTAAGTCGTATTAAAAGTTTATCGATGTCGATCTTGAACAACAACTTCGGAGATGAGTATATGTGTGTTTATGAAAATGATCATGTATAATATTTATTCGTATATTTGTCGTTAGTTTTATAAAAGTCTAAACATATGTTATTTCATGTTTTCTTGTGTGTTAATGAATTAATGGATTGAATAGTTGCTAGAGGATGTAAAAATAGTTACGTCTGTATCATAAATTAAAGAAAAACTAGCACAATTAGGGTGGTTATAAAGGTGTGGCTTAAATGTGATCATGATGGTGTATACACTAGAGAATCTAAAGTTGGACGTTCTAGCACGAAAAAGACGGTATGTGAATTTGAATTGATTGGAGAATACGAGAGAGTATATGGTGATTGATTGGTTGGTTTGTTGATCTTATATTATAATTAGAAAAACAGATAAAACGGTATATTGAAACGCTTATGCGCATAAACAACCGTTTAACCTGTGGTATCCTTTGACTTTTTTGTGATAGATCTGTGGTTCGAATCCAGACCGAAGCATATTTGCTGAATCCAGCAAATTGTTAGGCAAAACTACTTAAGCCAACAACAAGAGAACAAACACAAAACAGTACCAAACTAAAAATTAAAAAGCCACTAGCAAAACACCATTGGTCTCAACTCTCAAGATATTAAAAAATTTCGTGACTAAGAACTAACCCATAGGAAACAAAGTATTTTGATTTCGTCAAAAATTTTCTCGATCAAGAAAAGTGGGTACCTATATGGCAAATGTGTCTCTACCAAATGAGGATAGCCATACACAAGTTACATCCCAAGACAAACAAAACTACATAAGAGGGTCTCAAGTATGGTTAACATTCCCCTCATGCAAAACGATGGTGGATCGAGGCTTAGGATTTGCCGGAAGAATCAAAGAGTGGGCAAGGAATAATTTTTGTGAAGATTTTGGCCACTTGAAGCTTCGTCAGAGAGTATGTAGTTTACTTGAAGGTATGAGTTCACAAACAAAGTAATAGTCAAGATCGATGCATTTGACGCGTTTGTGAGAAAATGGATTTTGTATGAGAAAGAGAGGACTACGATTGTCACACAATTGGGCTTGACTGAGGAACTATCATTCTCAATATGGGTCACTTCTAGCCCAAGAAAGTAGTTGAGTTGGCAAATATCTTTGATGGCAAACTCATTATGCAATCGAGTGATAAAGAAGCGAATGGTGTCGGCCTAGTTGCCTCATGCCTGTTAATATTAAATCAATCACAATGTTCAGAAATTGATTGAAGAAAGCGGCATCTTCCATCGCCTATTATGGCCTTACAAGCTATAACAAAATGGTTAGGTGAAACATAAATATAGAAACATTGTTGAAACAATAAATAGATACACAAGTTACATCACATGACTAACAAAACTACAAAATTACAAAACAGGGTCTCAAGTATGTTTAATAGTAACCGTAAAACACCATATCGTTGTTTGCCTTTCATAAGCATCAAAAAGCCGTTAAAATAACACTATAGCTACTCTTACGCTATGTTTCCGAGTTTTTTAAAGGAGTGAACATAAAGGAAAAGAAATGAGAGGAAATGAAAAGAAAAGAAGAAAATTCCTTCCTTCCATTTCCTTCCAAATCAGAAGGAAATAAAAACTAAATAATTTTGCCTAGTTTTCCTTCAATTTCCCTCCCTTTCCATCCTTAAATGAAACTCGGGAACTCAAACATATTTCTTGTTTCCTTCAAATTCCCTTCTTTTCTCTTCTTAAATGAACTCGGGAACAGAGCGTTAGTTTGGATACGTTGGATCACTATTAGCATATGATTTTTCATTCCCTTTCCATTCCAACTTTCAGATTAATTTAAATGAAACTTGGTTCATATGATTTTTCCTCAGCTATTGTAATAAAGATTTCTATCTATGTATGTGTTTTGTTAACATTCATCAATGCCGTTTTCTTCGCATATTTCATGTTTATTTTTTAAATAACTTGATAAAAGACCAAAAGAGCCCAAAAAAAAACTCACACCGTGAAACCGACATGAACCAAATCATTAGTAATGATTTATTGATTTTTTTTTTTTAATTTACAACAGTTCGTTTTGGTTTTTTATGATAAAAAACTATTACCAGAGGTTTGATTTGTGATTTGACCTAAAAATGATCATAATCGTATCATGAACACTCGTAAACATGACGATATTGTAGGATATTCATGATCACTTGGTAATTTAAAATGCACTGCTATTATTTTTCTTTTGGTCTCATGTACAAACTCGAGTCTTTTTATTGTCGTAGCGTAATTGTTTTCAAATCATCTTTTTTAGTGTACGAGTTTTTAGTCCTTTCATTATAACATAATTATTTCACATTGACCAACTTAATTGAATTGATTCATAGTATCATGTTGCCACTAACCATTACTAAACCGCACCATTGATTATTGATAATTGTTTCACTAACCATGGTTAAATTGTATTAAATTGAATAACTAAAATGTTATGCATAGATTGCTTTTTAATCATTATCGTGTATTTTCAATAGTTATTGAACATTGACTTAAGGTTATCAATTCTGACGTTGTTTACCATTTATTTGACCTCAAATATCCAAACAAATCCACCTATAGGGACATACGTCAATTGTGACACTGGTGTGTTCAATGAGTAGCTAAGTAATTAGTCTATAATGTCTCTATATTATTATTGTTGTACTGCTAAGTTGATGCATTTATTGTTTACTGAAAAAAATATAATTTGATGTCATGACATTATTAACCAAGAAGGTTAAGATTTTGGAGACATAACCCCTAAACATAACATTTAATATAGATTTGGGTGGGTGTTAACTTAACAGATCATGCATCCACTTGTTGATCTTCCATCAAGAATTGTTCTTCATTAGTATTTTTTACAAGCAGATGTCATTATGTACAAGCTTCTATTTAAGATGTGAGATCAACACAACTTGATTTGGAGGCTGAACAGATATCTTGATTTGGAGGCTGAACAAATATCATTGAATCCAGTTGAATTGAAGAATAAAGTTGAATATAAGAAATTCATCATGGAATATGATGCATATCCAAGATCTACAACAAAAATCAAGGAGGCGATGGGCTATTGAAGGAGATGAAAATTCAAGGTATTTTCATGGTATTATTAATGCTAATATTAGCAATAATAGAATCTCTGGCATTTTATGGAGGGTGATGACCAATCGTTGGGGCCATGCAAAAACCTAAATAACCTAGGTAGCTAGGGTAAGTCAGGTATCGTATCCACAAGGAGCATGTGGTCAGTGTTATTTGTTGTGTTGATTATTTAACGAAATTACCTAAGAATGGAACAAAAACTGAAACATGATTTATCACCAAAATTGACTAAAATCAGAAAATGTAAACTTGAACTCGAGAATTGTTGAATTAAACTTAGAAAACCAATTGTAAGTAAAAAAGAGACTAAAAGTAAATGATTTTTAATTCAAAAGTGGAAACGAATCACACCCAGGTTTTGGTTTAGCAAGAATTAGGTAGTCTTATGGTTTGATCCATTAGGAAATCACATAGACATGATTTGCATGAACTTCGTATGAACGAGCAATTGTAACTAAAAATTCTGATTTTGTAAATTAATTGATGAAAACCAACTAATGATAAACCTAGATTCTCAATTACAATTATCAATTTGAAAGTAATAATCCAATTAAGATCCAATGTTTGACAATGTTAAACTGAAAAATGATGAATACTTAATTGAACCATATGATGCAAATCATTCAATCCCATACGAAATCAAACATACAAACAAGTAAAGATACTTAAATCCAACAACGTTTGAATCCAATTACAAGAGAAACCAAAAGAATCCCTAACCCTAGCTAACCCGTTCACCCGGGTATGATCACAAAGAGTTTATCCTTGGATCTGCATTCTGGATCGATTTGATCTTGATTCAGGAATCTCCAATGCGATTGGGAGGGTCAATTTATGATTTTCTAAGCCCTGGAACCCACCCAATATCATGAAAAGTCGTCCTAAGGGTTGATAATATGAAACACTAGGTTTTGGGGCTTAAATAAGTGCCAAAAATCGTCAAAACGCGACTTTTTCCGGGGCCCCGGCGTATCATACTCCGGTAACTGGCGTATCATACGCCAGACTCAGTTTGTACACCAATTTTGCTCTGTGATACGCCACCAATACGCATACTTATACGCCACTTATGGAAAAACTTCGTTTTCTTCCATTTTAAGCTTCTAGACTCCTTTTTTCACGTATCCTTCGATCCTTGGCATTCCAAAATGTATAAACTTCATCCAAGCACCTAAAATCATATAACGGACAACCAATCACCGTATTTCATGCAATTGCTTAATAAAAACGAGCACTTATGTATGTAAAAGACATGAAAATACCCAAACTATCAAAGGGTATTTGGTCTTCAAATCCGGTTGTTATCAAAGAAAAAGATTTTGAATTCTTTTCAGAGAAGTATAAAGAACCCATCTCCCCTAGACCTTCTTTTATGTGTTCGAATATCCAAAAGTTATCACAAGTTGAAGCATCTTCGCTGGCCATTCCATTATCAAAGGATGAAATAAAGGTGGCTCTTAAAGAATGTGCATGAGATAAGGATCCGAGACCTGATGGATTAACCTTCATGTATATTAAAAAGTGTTGGGAGTGGATGGAGGATGATTGGATTAATCTCTTTAATGAATTTCATAGTAGGGCGACAATAAGCAATGGATGTTCTTCATCTTTCATCGTTCTAATTCCTAAATCAAAAGACCCTTATGGTTTTATTGATTATAGACCAATAAGCTTGTTGGGCTGTATAAATAAGCTTTTATCCAAGGTATTATCAAATCGACTGAAGAGCATCATGGGGAGTTTAATTTCTGAAAAGTTGCTTACTTATAGAATAGAAATATATTAGATGGGCTGTTAATGAAATTATAACGGGGCTGAAAAAAGCTAAGAATTCTAGAATGTTATTCAAGATTGATTTCAAAAAAGCGTTTGATACTCTAAGTTGGGAACTTTTGGATATTGTTTTGGAAAAAATGGGTTTTGCAGATAAATGGAGGGCTTGAATGAAAGCAATTCTTGCATATGCAAGGGCATTAGTGTTAATTAATGGTTCCCCAACAAGAGAATTCACATGCTATAGGGGGCTTAGACAGGGAGATCCTTTGTCTCCGTTTCTGTTTATTATAGTTATGGAGGTTCTTTCCTGTTTTATGAAAAAGGCTTTGTTAGAAAGTCTGTTCATGGGTATTCAAATTCCAAATAAGGGTCTCACGTTGACTCATTTACTCTTCGCTGATGATGCTATATTTTTAGGGGAATGGACTGAATCAAATGTGGATAATCTTAAAAGAATTTTACAATGCTTATATTTAATCTTAGGTTTGAAAGTAAATCTATTTAAAAGCGTATTATTTGGATTGGGAGTTGCTGCGCAATCGAGGAATGAATTTGCAAGTCATCTTCAGTGTCAAACAGGAAGCCTGTCATACAAGTACCAGTTATGCAGGTTGGGGCAAATATGAATTTGATAAAAAAAACTATCGATTTGGAAAGCTAAAAATCTATCATATGGGGGAAGACTAACTTTGATAAACTCAGTTCTAAACTATCTTCCAACATATTATTTTTCCATATACAAAGATCCTATGCAGGTTCTTGAATCATTGGATTGATTAAGAAGAGATTTCTTACGAGGCGAGGATGATAATGATAGGGAAATAAATTGGGTTGACAAAGCCAAAAGATAGTGATGGTCTTGACTTGAGATCGTTAAAAAATATTAATATGTCACTATTAGCCAAGTGGTGGTTGGGATTTAAAAGCGAGAAACATGGTTTGTGGAGGAAAGTTGTAACGTCACTATATTTCAGGTATTTCATTACATGTATATATATATATATTGATAGAGCCCGATATGATACTTTGATAATTTTTTATATTTGATGACATTATCACTGGTATACATTACTGAAAACATAAAAATAGATGAGCATAAACCATGGGGAAGTCTAGTTGGAAATATAACTAGACTAAACTACAGTGTTTATTGCAGTTGATTTATTTTGACATGAACTGGTTTTGATGGGAATGGTTATGGTTTGGTAAACTGATAACTGATAAATATGATAAATAAAATAATGAAAGTAATATTGAAAATAATTAAGCGATGGTGAGTACGCGAATATAATTTAAACGCGAATATTATTTCAGAAATATTAACCTAATAGTGTATTCGCGTGGGTGACGATTCACACGAATTAGGAATAATATACTAAAACGATGTTCCATAAATCGTAAATCGAATTGAAATACGATACGAACGTTGAACTCGAAAAGGTGACGATCTTTAAGAATTCGTACGTAAGTAACGCGTTTCGATGAGATAACCGAAATAATATCGAACGATGTTTAAATTAAGAAAGAGAATTTAAAAATGTCTATTAGGAATTACGACCTTAAACGAATTTAAATAAAATCGTTTTATTAAACAATTACCAATCGAAATCACTTTTATAAACGTTTCATGGATATAAAATATAAATTTCACAAATACAAGCCATTTAAAATGATTAACGCGTAAATAAACGCAACCGAGTGAGCGGGATCGACCCGGAGTATAAAAGGTGAAGAACCATTCTTCTTCCCTCATTTTCCAACTCATTCTCTCTCTCTAAAACACAAACCGTCACTTTCTCTCCCTAGCTTTCTCCCTCTAGAGATATCTTTCAAATCACCACCATTTTGCTTGATTTTGGTGTCCAAACGTTCTTCCACTCGTCTAGATAACGAACCCATGAAGAAAACGAGCTCTCAATTGCATTTTGGAGGTAAATCCTTGTGTTTTACTTCGGTTTTTAGGGTTTGCTACAAACCCGACGAAACCTCGACTTTAGCCGGTTTTTAAACACTTCTTTTCGACCCATACACCTTCTAAACGAGTTTTCGCACATATACCCACTCAAAACGACCATATATTCGACTAAAACTCGAAATCGTCGTCTTCCATGGCTGAAAACCCGTTTTAGACGAATGGCCCATAAGAATGGGCCATTCGGGTGAATACAGCTAGGGGTGTCAATCGTGTCAGGTTGGCGGGTTAGCGGGTTAATAGGTTATGGATTGGCGGGTTGGTGGGTTGAATTTTGCAACCCTAACCTGACCCATATATTTATTCGTGTCAAAGTTTTCAACCCTAACCCGGATTGATATAAATTCGGGTCAACCCGAACATGACCCATTTAACCTGTTTATATAAATAAATCAAACTAGTTTACATATTGTAAGTTGGTTGTTGCTTGAAAACACATCAATAATATCGTGATTAGTAGTTGTGTATGAGTAACAAATAATTAATATAGTATTTTAACAAAAAAAATTAATATTATTATATCTAGAAATATAATTATGTAATCATAGTTATAAAGTATGAAATAAATAAAATCATTTTTCAGATGCAAAAATATAAATTTTGTTACTTAATCAATTAAAGTATGGTAAATAATCAAAAGAAAGACAACTAAATATATGTTATAGGAAAGAAAAAAACTAAAAAATTAATAATTTTGAAACCTTAAACGGGTTATGTCACACCCCCTGCGCCGCGTGCGGAATCCACGGCGCGGTGACGATCGAGAGTTGAATCATGCTCAAGTATTGAATAAGAACAACCACAATGCATTACTAGATTTCAAGATGTTTAGACCATTGTTTAGTTACAGACATTTCATCTATCTATCAAAAGAATAACAACTACAGACCCAAAATATAGTTTACAAAATAAGACTTCAAACAAGACAATTAAACAATCAGGATTTAGTGTGTTTCTAATCCATCCTAGCTTGTTTCTTCATCTTGTTCTATCTTAAACGGTCTCCTTAGTTGTCCCTTAGATTGTCTTAAACCTGATTACCTGAAACACGTGAAAAGTAACTGTCAACTACAAAAGTAGTTGGTGAGAACAATAGGTTTAACAGTTGTAAATATGAATTTGCATTGTAAGGCATATGAATAAACAATGATTTAAAAGACATGGATGGTTGCAACCCAAACTAACATCAAGTATGTAAAACGTGTCCAAACAGTCATCAGACTGTTTGCTAGAAAACCAACATATAATCAAGTCCCAAACTACGTTTGGAGTTAGAAAATTTGTCAGCAACATTGATATAACCATTCGTAACCAAATCCTGCAGTTAGCTTTTAAAACAAATTTAAAAGCAAACTCCAGAATTAGGCCTGCCCAATTGTGTCCGCTTTCCCTTGTTGTGATCACCCAGTACTAACGCTAAATGAATATGTAACTTGATGTGTGTATAAGTTTGTTCACAACGATGAACACCATGCTTTTGAAAACTTGAATTGAAACCCTTTGATTTAATGCCTTGTTTGAATACTATGATTTGAAAACCTTGCTTGAATACCATGAATTGAAATCCTTTGATTGAATACTCCTATGAAAACCATTGGTTGAAAACCTTGTATTGAAACCATTGATAGAATACCAAAGATAGTGTCCTTGTATTATAACAAGGTTGAAAACATATCATTTTCATTGAAAGCACAAGTTTATATTAAAAGGAGTTTATAAATCTCATTATTTAAAATTGTTTAGCATTTATAAAACCATTAGTGTAAAGCTGATATAAAACAGTTTAAAGAACCTTTATAAAACCTTTTTAGAAACAACAAGTTTAACAGTTGATAAAACCTTATAAATAGTTGATAAATCCTTTGAAAATAGTTGAGAAATCCCTAGGATTTCCAAAGTGAACTTGTAACAGTTGAACAGTAGCATAATGAGTGTTTGATCACGTGTTCCACCCCAAAACAGCTGAAAAAACAGTAAAAGAGGGGCTAAAGTTCTCACCTGTCTGCAGTAGACTCTGAACTATAACAAGTAGCAAGTATCAAACAAGACTTCTAACTGGTTCCTATATCATTGTAATCATACATAAGATATAAGATTTATGATTGTATAGACTTTGATTTATTGATTGACTTGTGTTATATGATCTTGATTAACTCTTGAATCACTTGTTCTCATGCTTAGGAATGTTGTGAATTTGAAGATCATGGTTTGAGTCACTTGATTGATAATTGATTCATGAAAAGATGTGTCATGATCTTTTATGCACAACTTGTATGCATAAAATGACAATTGTTGATGAATTTGATAGCCATTGATTAACTTGTAATTTGAAAAGATGCTCAAATTGTTTAAGTCTTTAGGATTGTGACTTGATCCCATAATTTTGTTAAGTTATAAACTTAATCCGAATAAGATCAATTCACAACTATGTTAAGTTGTGGGCCAACATTGGGCCTTGAGCCCATGAAACCATAGTGGCTTAAACAAAGGCCATGGGCCACTTAGATTAAATATGGGCCGAAAGGTGATTGGACCTTGGGCCGGTTTATTGATTTGTTGGGCCATATAACCATGTGGAGTCTTTCATTGGGCTTAATTACACCTATATGGGCCAAGGGTTTGGGCTGTCATTTGAATACTTGGGATCCCACGATTGTTTCAGCCGAATGTTCATTTGGTCAGTGAACCTTTTGGGTTCGAGAAGACAAGGTTCGGCTATGGATGATGGAGTTCGTTGCATGCTAACTTCAGTAAAGGTTCGTGAATAATGATGCAAGGTTCGTGGTTCTTGAGTGTTGAAAGGTTCGCAGGGGTTCGGTCCTGGCAGCCTTAAGGTTCGGCATTATCTTTTGCACGGAAGGTTCGCGCCATGCAATTTGATTCGGTGCAGGTTCGTGAAGTCCCCTAGGGTTCGGCTAGCTGATCAACGAACCATGCAAGGTTCGCTGGCTACTGAAATGGTTCGTGAGCAGGCAGGAAGGGTTCGGGAGTGGTTCTACACAGGTTCGTTGGACAGGTGAGGTTCGCCGGGTTGGGTTCGTGACTTGATGCATGAAGGTTCGGCCCTGGTAGGGTTCGGCCATGAACCACGGGTTCGGCTCGGGGCTGTTGGGGTCGCGTATCCCACGAACCTGTCATCATCACCATCATGCAACCTCGGTCCTTCGATCCAACCATTCCCATGCTATGAACACCCATAGACTCGTCCTCGAAGGGTTGTTAGTTCGACTGGAATGACGTAGAATCGGCTAAAACTTGAGGTTAGACAAACACATACAAAAACCCTATATTTCGTGATCTTTCTCGAAGCATACCTCGATTTTGGCCGGACGAATCCACAGATCGCTTGTACTTTCGTGTAGGGAATGTCGAGAGCTTCGCGTGGACACCAAGAACACCTAATTCCGTTGAGAAACGAGCGAGATACGCACGTTTAAAGCTTGGATTTCTAGAGAGAGAGGATGGACGGGAATTCTAGAGAGAGAAGGGCTTGTGGCTGAATTAAATGAATCAAAATGGAAGAAATGAGGGCTTTTATGCCCCGGTGGTTTCCCGCGTGTTCGGTCTCGCTCGGTGTCGGTTTCGCGTATTTTTACGTACGCGCCACCACGATTAAGAAAATAATATTTTGAATTGTTTTTGATGAGTTTCAAAATTGTAAAAATGTGTAAAATAGTTTATTTCACTTATTTTTACTCTTCGTGCGTTGACAGATCGTTAAACAAATACAATTACGTGTATACCCTCAATCGCGTACGTTTTTCGATCGTAAAAATTATTTAATGACGTTTAATCATAATTATAAGTTCAACATTCGTATCGTTATGGATCGTCACCCATAATTATACTCAGTCTCGCTTACGTATTACGATTTTTGTTTAATTAAAACACTTGTCATACTATTCGTCTAAACACTACGCACTAACACTATCCCATTACACCGAACGCAGTATATGTATAGGGCATACCCCAGAGTCCAGCTACCTGCCTTATCTGACGCCGTCCCACCACTGTTTCGATATAATACGATACTGTTCTTGCCTAGCGAAATCGACTGTAATTAAATAATACATACTTGTTCCTATTTAATTAAGATCCTATCACACACAAACACAATCATGAACATATGAATCATATTAACTGATTGGACATAAATACACATTGTTCTAACACTGTTTACGACTAACATGACTAAATGTACAGATGTTACAGGTTAACGGGTCAACCCGAACTGTTTTATAAACGGGTCAACCCGAACACGACCCGTTTTTTTAAACGGGTTACACTTGCCAACCCAAAACTTGATTATTTTCGTGTTGTGTTCGGGTCGTGTTTCAGGTCGTGTCAGGAATTGTCACCCCTAAATACAACCATTCGGGTGAATATTCACAAGAATGAGCCATTTGGGTGAATAGTCACAAGAATGAGCCATTCGGGTGAATGACCATTAGCATGAGTCATTCTTACGAAAATCACAAGAATGAGTCATTCTCACTACCCGAACTCAGTTAACAACTCTGAGTTAAAAGAAAACAATCAAATAATGAATTATAGCTCAAACATATCCTCAAATCTTAAATTGTAGGATTCGAGTACGTTCCGTTGTCTACGTTCGCTTACTGAAGAACTAAGCAAACCGCTTAGTCAAGGTGAGTTTAAATGTAAAAATCATCATTTTCTTTTAAAACTAATAAGTTTTAAAACTTATAATTTGATGATTTCAATTATTGAAAAACACACAAGAATTTCATTATAACTTAGATAATTAATCTAAGTTAGTGGCACACTTAATGATTAAAGATAAACACATATGGACACTTAATAATGATAAAACGCATATACTCATGAATACAAAACATGCGATAAATACAGGTTGTTGAGTTGTCATTGATTCCACTTACGTGAGCGTCGTTCTACAAAACTCTGAATCCTAAGACATTCAGGTGAGTTCTTATAACCCCTTTTTAAATCTTTTGCTTTTAAACTCGGGGGTTGAAACATGTATACCAAAATAAACTGACTTTGATAAAACATGTGTGGAACCGGGTTATATTATGTATGTGGAGAAATATGATAATTATTGAATCATTGTTGATTGAGTTGACTTTGGTCCTCCGCGATGATTGAATTGCTGTTGATTGTCGGTCATCCGCGATAATTCCACTGTCGATTGAGTTGACTTCGGCCCTCCGTGGTGCACGGTATTGATATTTATGAGGAATATCGTTGATTGAGTTGACTGAGGTCCTCCGTGAGGATTCCGCCATTGATTGAGTTGACTGAGGTCCTCTGTGGTGTCTTATATTGAGAATATTATGGGATAATTATGATTATTAGGAACATCGTTGATTGAGTTGACTGCGGTCCTCCGCGATGATTCCACCGTTGGTTGAGTTGACTAAGGTCCTCCGCGGATTATTTATATTGAGATAATTATGTTAATTGATGATTGATGAATTGATACGTGTTGGTTGAGATGGAATGAATGAACTTGGTTGATTATTTTTGTTTATTTGACTTATTTGACTTGGTGTGTTTGATATGTATTTACAGATTGATATTACAAACAGGTTCACACATGATGTCTTGAAACTTTTAGTCGTCGTGTCTAAGGTTTGGTCTCGGTGTGTGACACTAAGTGTCCTAAGTACTAATGTGCTCCTAAGATTTAGTCTAGCTAATCTAACTTACTTACCCATTTATAACCCATATCCCATAATCAGTCAGAACCAGTCTTTGATTAATATGCTTTTATTTAATATCATTTAAGTTAGATAATTAATTTAAAAGTCATCTAATTTAAATAAATAAGTTCTCAAAATATTTTCTTTTTCTCAAAAGATTATTACTTTCATTAGATCAACATTTAAACTATGATGGACTCTAATTAGGTCCCATTGGCTCAAGTAAGTCCATTTATCACAATTCAAGTTCTTTGCTTAATTCAACATGGTCCATTAACTTATATAAGTTAATTGTTCATGTTAAGAGTTTTACTAGGTTAGTGTTAATGATTTAATTAACACCCACATTTAGTTCATGGTTTTCATTACTACGCGATTTAAATCATAAGCTCAATTGTTTTAAACACACTTGTTAGATGTCAACAAACCATGTTTCCTTAGCCCATTTTCAATTATACATCCTAGTGCTTAACCCATTTTGTCTCTTGAGAGTCACATCTTAATGTTACACAAAGAAACCCTAATGAGTCACCTTATGCATACACACACGTAATGTTACTTCATGCATACACCTTGTGTGATCCAATTCTCATGAGAAAACTTAGGTTAATAGCCAACTAACCATTCATTAAGTTCTCCACATTAGTTTTGATGGTCATAAGTCCCACATCAACCTAATTAGGCAACAATAAGGTTCGGATTCTAGTTAGGGCAGCGAACCTATTGCCTAATCCCTTAGGTTCGGCTGAGTTTGAGAAAGGTAGGGTTCGGCTACATCACCAATGATTCTAGGTTCGTGTAAGGGTTCGGCTCATCCATACATGCAGGCTCGCTAATCAGCTAGGGTTCGCCAAGAAGAGGGTTTCCTAGGTTCGGCTTGCAGAATCCCATGGGTTCGCCGGGCCAAGGTTCGGCCAATATCAGTGGGGTTCGGCCAACTAAGGTTCGGCTCGCTGGTTGTTGGTGACAGGTTCGGTTCAGGACTTTAGTCAGTGTCAACAGGTTCGTGGCTCAGAGTGGTGCAGGGTTCGTTGCAGGCTTCATAGGTTCGGCCGACTCCATCTTCATCTAACAGGTTCGGCTGATCACTTACCCACCACCATCACCGTTTCTCTGAGCTCTAACCTGTTACAGATCAGTCTCTAGGGTTTTCTAGTTGTTAATCATAACTTATCTCAACATTACTAAGTGTTTAAACCTGGTTAACATAGAGGTAAACACAAGGATCGTGACATGTCATAAAACCGAGTTAAGTTTGGAGATTTACCTCTAATTTGATGGATGTATGCTTGAAATTCTTGTACTTCCTTGATCTACACAACAAGAGGAACGTTTTGACACCTAGAACACTTTAATCCGACAAGAAACGAGCTCCAAATCCTAGAGAGAAGTTTGATGTTTTTAGAGAGAGAGAGAGATAGAGAAAGAGTGACGAAATTTTGTGTGAAAGATAGGTTGGTGGAGGTGGGTGAGGGAATAAATGTCTCATTTAATGATTTAGAAACACCCAGTAGTTCGGTCTCGTTCGGTTTCGTGTACACATCGTTTCCTCGTAGTTTTTATCACGAAACGATAGTTTATAATTTAGAATTTATAAAATTAATTTAAGTTGTGATTCCTAATAAATTAACTAATTATCTTTAGTTTATTTTTAAAATTTATTAATTTACTGTTTAGATTGAATCATACGGTCGTCGCGCGTATTCGTCCGAATCGTCACCCGTACGAACACGACGATAACTATACTCTTCAATATTGTTTTCTAATTATCGGACATCATTCAAAACGTTAAACCTTCATATTTATTCGTACAGATCGTCACCTATACGAATAACCCGTCGGTTTAGCATTCACGTAACGACATCCGTGTTGTTTTGTTCTATAAGGCCTCACATACGTTTATACATAATAAAATCCTAACACATAATCCCATGATAGTTCCGTATTGCCAGATAATTATCTGACTCAAGAACTATAGTTCTGAACTTTGTTTCTGTTAAATGTTTCTGAACTTGTTGTTTGATAACACAAGATGATAACTATAATTGATATGAATATGAAATGCACTGAAATGTATATAGTTCGTACCTGTTTACTGTTCATGTTACTGTTTAAGATCACTGTTCCGGTACGATTCCGGCATTGATGTTACACTCGTAGTTGACACTTGATTTTCTACATGTTTCAGGAAACGAAGAGAAGTAGGTAGAGAGCAGGGTAGCTCTACATCTTTGGACATCATCACTTAGGATCTTGGACTTAGCTAAATTAACTAGATTTCTGAATACTAGAGTTTAGTCAATTTAGCTAAATCTTTTGTGTAACTTGTTGTAATTAAATCACGACGAACATGTTTTTTGTGTAAATACTTTATTTGTATTAATTGATATGTGATGATATTTTAGATGCCCGTTAGCTTGTGAACAATCTACACATCCCTTGTGGCATCCCGACGTTTCCGCCATCGGTCGGGGTGTTACAAAAGTTATTTGGGCTTATCATCATAATGCTAGAGAATGGAATTTTATACCACTGAAGATTACAATGTCGGGCCTGTGGAAAGCTATATGCAAGAATTCTACATATTTATTAGTGGCTGGAGTGAACATCTGTAAGGCGATAATTGGGGTGCTAGGTTCCAAAACAGACATCTAGTTTTGGATTGATATATGGATGGGTGAAGAACCTTTTTGTTACAAATTTATGGAGTTATTTTTAATTCAAAGAAAGGATGTTCGGTTGCCGATCATTTGAAGATTCAAGATGAGAGTATCATTTTGCAGTTCCAATGGATGGTCTTGAATCTAAGTTCAGTCCAACAAAATGAACTAATGGTACTTTCTAATATCCTTAGTTCGGTAATTCTCAACCATGGTATTGATCGATGGAGATGGAAGTTGGGAGATGGAAGTTGGGAAATGATGATTGATTCACAGTCCGTAGTATTACACAGTTCGTAATATTTCATGTTGGTGCAGAATTAATTCTTTGGTTTCTTTAGCTTAAATGATGTAGTTGATCTAAGCAAAATGGGCACTGGGTAAACACTGTGAAAGATGATAATTCACTTGGTGGTAGCAACTTCACTATGGCGCATTTGGAAGACTCGTAATGTGATATTATTTGAAACAAAGTCTTTTTCTGTAGAACAGATGATAGAGGAAATTGATGTGTGCTCAGTAGTTTAATTAAAAATAACAAAAATTACAAATAACTTAGACACTAAGTAATACTCTAGGCTCTATAAGCTAAACTACTAACAGGCAAGTGAACCTATCAAAAATAGTAAAGAAAAGTAAGTCCGGATATCGAACCCGCAGACTTCTATAGAAAATGCTAACTAGACTCAAAGACTTATCTATACAAATTTACTTGTTTAAAAGAATTGTTTAAAAGGGGGTTTTACTAATTAGTTAAAATAGATTAATGACTTAAAAACCGGATTAAGACTAAACAATGGAAATGAAACAAGAAGTGACAAATGATGAAATGACTACCTAGGATTTACTCTATACATGTTCAATGCTTTTTAGATTGATTATGGAACCATTGTTTTACGAGGACCTTTGATTATTAACTAATAAACAACCTAGATGATCTTCAACCCTTCTCAAAGATTTCAACTATGATGTTTACAAGTTGTTAAATTACCGATTTAGGTGAGTTACTTTCACAAGTTGCCCAATTCGTCAATGACATATCCTAAAGACCATTTACCTCACGGAACCGAGAGTCTCAATGCACAAACACATGCACGGGATAATAAAGGAAATCAACTTGGACTTAGTAGGCAAGAAAATGTTCAATTAAACTAGTCTCGGTTTTTTCACAAAGACTTTAACTAGCAACTAAACACCCAGGACAAACTAACAAACTCTCACCTCACGGCTTTTGAATTTAGTTAAACATTTAGTTTGTTTATGACTTAATTAACATTCCTATGAACTACTACGTCTAGCAATTTCATTTACAAATCAAAAACACAAAGTAATTGATCTAACATGCACCTATTATACGAAAGACATTCGTCAAAGCACATGAGGAATCGATTAACCAAACCAACAAACAAATCAAGCATTCATACACATCCAATAATCAAAACTCAATCGTTATGTCATTGAAAATCACAAACTTGTTCCACAATCAATCGTTGCAAACATTAAACATACATAATCGTAAAACCCTAGGTAGTTTTAATGGCCTAGCCACAAATCATACTAAACAAATAGTAGAAACTAATGTATAAACCATCGCAAAACATCATACGAATGGAAAACAATGCAAGAATAACAATCGATCGTGAATACACCCTTCGAATCGCAATTCTCGGGCTTCCCGATGATGAGTCTTGATCTTAATCGCTTGTTCCAGCCCCTTGGTCGCCTCCAAAGTCGTCTAGAAACCGTGTCTAACCCTAATTCTCACGCCCCCAGCCGTTTTAATCAACCAAACATGTTTTCTGAATATTTCATTCTGTCGCGTATCGCGACACCCTTCTCATAACCCTTCGCGCTACGCGAGGGACCTCACTACCCGACAAAACAGTTGGGTCAAACCACAATGATTAATGAAGGGCATGATGGTCATTTTCTCCTGTCGTGCTACGCGAGAGGGTTCCTTGTGGTTGTCGCGCTATGCGACATGTTCCAAAATTCAGTTTTTTTTCTTTTCTTTGTTTCCGGGTCCGTCCTCGTCCAACCGGGAGCTCGTTTCCTTGAACTTTTGTGCCAAATATACATGTTTATGACCTGGAAGCACCGAATTACAGAATTGTGAAGTACCAGCTTAAATCGACTCCAAAACTGTACAGAAACTTGACAAAAACAACTGGAAAAACATATGTGTTTCGCAACACATTAGAATTAAAAATCTTAAGTTTCTTATGATTAAGGAATATGGCCAAGTTCGAATCTTTGTCTTGGTACTAATGGTGTAATTTTGACGTATCTGGTTTGGGTGTATGGTGTGTAACGCGGGCTAACTATTTGTTAGTACTAATTTTTCGTAAGTTTTACACAAAGTTATGTTGGTCTTTTAAAATTAAAAAGTTAAAATATGAGGATGGGGTATAATTCTTTCCCATTTCGCTCTTCGTCTCCATCCTAAAACCCTATCGATGGCAACAGAAACCCTAAAGCAATTCACCAGGCTTCCGCAATCAACCTACATTGATGCTCTCCGCTTCCTACCTCCGCTCTCCGCCCTCGACCGCTACGTCGTCGTCGCCTCATTCAACTCCGATTCTGACGAAACTTCCATCGGAATCCACGCCTTAACTTCCACAGACACACCAACTCTAACCCTACAATCCTCATTCACACCATCATCCAGAACATCCTCGCTAAAAGTTGCACAAAAATCTCTCAACCCCATAATCGCTGCCTCCACCGTCGCCGGATTTCTTCACATTCTGTTCCCAAATCCTATCGATGCGTCGTTTGAATCCAAGGTTCCTGTACCCGAGAAGAGATTGTATTTGGGCTCGATTACGGGTCTGGATTTGCAGGAGAATGGGTCGGCTTGTGTGAGTGTTGGAGAAGATGGTAGGGTCAACTTGATCAGTGTTGGTGATTCGGGTTTGGATTATCGTCAGATTTTTGACAGTAAAGGGTTGGTTTCCTACACTGCGGCTCAATGGGCGTCGCCGTTTGAGTTTGCTACCGGAGGGTTGGGTAATTTGCTTCAATGGTGGGATCAGAGGAGACCCGGAGGGCCAGTTACACAGTTCAAGGGCAATTGGTAAGTAAAAATGAAATGACACTAGATGATTGTTGTCATAGTGTCATGTGATCTGGAGCCTGGATGTAATGAGTTTGAGATGTGAAACAAATCTCTTATAGAAATTTAGGGTAAAGATGTGTGCTAGTCAGGTCCAAGTTGGCCTGATACCCTCATATTGTGCACCGGATTCAGATTTTGATGTCAGTTAATAACTATTTTCAGTATCCAACAAAATATGAGTTTGTGTTAGGATTCGGGTATTCACATGCACACAATCAAACTGCAAGGAAAAAAGGAACATGTGATTTAATGTAGTTTGGTTAGTGTAACTTACCTACACGGGCTGCAGCTAGGATAATATCTATATTGCTTTGCCTTTCTCGTAGATGAGAAACTACAAGTATAAATAGAGATTGCAACTAGGGTATATAACTTAGAGAAAAAGTTAAAAAAAAGGACCTAAGAATAGGCCTAAACAGGGGCTGGCCTGCCCCATCCCATTTGTCTCCTAACTTTTGGCCCAATTAAGCCTGCATAACACAACAGAGTGCTTTAAGGTAAAACCTGAATCTTATCTTTCTTGTACAGCAGGGAGAGAAAGGTGCATTTATATAGAGTGATACTATGGTTTTGGTGTTTGTTATTTATTTTTATAGTTAGGTTTGTGATTATGTTTTTATGTATCCATTTTATTCAAATTTTGTCATGAAAGAAATGTGAGCTGCTTGCTGTGTGATGGGTTATCCATCCTTCGATAGTTTTTGCAATTGTAATGAAATTTTAATCCCAATCGTTGGAAATGAATTTAGAGATTTATTGGCATAGTGCTATATTGAAACCTGTACTTGTAAGGTACAAGCAACAAACATGAATCACAACCAATTATGACATGGTAGGCTAGGGATGATATTTATGACAGTAAATCAATCCTAAAAGCTAGGAAGTTGAAGGTGCTAGGTGCACTGAAGTGGCAAATGGGGAGCACACAAGGCTTTAAAAAGTGATGGCTTTTTAAGCAAGGCACACAGTATAAACTGGCCATTTATGGGTTTTAGATGTGTTTTTGGTAGGCTTAGGGCTAGTTCTAGGCTATTTTTGGATGTTTTAAACCAGTTTAGTTGTGCAGAGTGCAGACCATTTCAAACTGAAGGCAGTAGGAATGTAGGACTCATAACCGCTAAGCACATTATCTTGCTTGTCTGATGTCCTTGCCTTATGGTGCTTGTAAATTTTTTTTTGTAATCGTTACTTTTTAAACATTAGAATGCGGTTAATCTTTAAATAAAAGTTGGATTTAAAAAAAAAAACTGAATAAATAGCTGAGCCTTTCCATTATTAGTAACAGTTGTAATTGCTGCCTGCTGACCATAGTGAGTATTGTGCTAGATGCCAGGACCAGTCTATTATCTATTAATATTTTACGAGAACCAAATCAAGCTATTTGTTTAAGACCAAACAAATATTGTTGAACCTTTGCAGTTCACGTCTCACCAACAAAGTTTGTTTGTTGTTACATCATACATGTTCGAATGCCGATTTTCAGCCTCAACCCCCTTGAAGACCACATGTCCAATAGAAGCTGCATTTTACCTAATCCCAATGGCTAGTATGGTACTGTGAGGTCTTGTGAGTTTTTTGTTAGTAGATTCTCATGGTTACCAGAAAAGCGCAATGCATATGCCATAGAATCTATTGGTTTTCATATATATACTATCAAAAGTCATTACCTTTATGATTGTTTCAACTTGACAAGACTCTTAATGGCATAATTTACTTTGTTATAGTATACTATACAAAGGAGACCATTTTTTTTTTCCCATTTAGGGGCAAACAGCAGCTTATTCTATGATATAATTGTTTTAATCATAAATCATGTACTGCTATGCTATAAATACTTCAGACACTTCCGTATATTCCTACCTTATGACTTTGTAAGCTTATATTGCAGGGCTAATGTAGCATCTTCCGGGATTGTCCATTCTATTGATATTCATCCCTCACGAAAGCACACATGTGTGGTTAGTATGATGCAGTGCTATTAATTATAAATAAAGACGTATATAATGTTTTTACCACAAACATGTTAATCAATTTTAATTTATGATTCTAATTTCCAAGTAATCTTTTTTAAGTAGCGCTTTTATATTGCTGTATGTATGCTTGCATTTTATACCAAGATTGCAAGTTAAAAATTTTTAAAAATAAATAACTTCTTGACTGCTTTACCTTATTAAGTATAATTATTGAAGCTCAATCTAAAAGGGTATGCACTTATGTTTTTGGCAATTGAAAGGCAGGAGGCTCGTATGGTTCTGTATTTGCATGGGATGTTAGAAGGCCACACCAGTCAATAGTTCTTTCAGGAATTGATAATAGTGAGACAACAACTTGTCTATCTGAAAGTGATGTGTGGGAGGTTCAATATGATACTTTTATGAGCGCTTCAGATCATGCTAAACTATCAACCACAGGAGTTTTGCCTGTTATGATTTGCTCAGAAGATGGGATTCTTGCTGTTCTTAAACAAGGTACATAATACAATGATATATATATATGTGTGTGTGTGTGTATGAAGTATAAAAAACATTATTTTGCCTAAAAGGGCTAAAGCAATATGAAAAACGATATATGAAAAAGCGATCTGGCCCGTACCTAGACTATGTGCAAAGTAGGAGCTAAGTTAAGCACCGGGTACACTCTAAATGGTAGTTGGCCAAGTCGGCCAAAAATTGATGTAATCGGGCAAACCAATTTAATAGGGTCAAATAGTATTAATCAATCAAAAGGATTTAGGCGGCCAAATGCTGATTTTTTTTTTTTGGGTTTAACCACCTTTTGGGTCTTCCTGATAAAATTGATCAAAATCAGTAACATGGTGAAATACTGAATTGATATTATTGAATGATTTAGGCTACAATAAATAGGAATTTTAGAGAACCCTAAACACCTGACCCTATAAACCTAAATGGGTTTGTGGGCTTATACTAATAAACCAAGTCTATAATATGGTCAAGTACTCCTCGCAACCACACCGTAAGGAAACCATAAGCCCAGACTGAAAAACAAAAGAAACATTAATAATAGCGGCGGCGGCGGCCGCAGGAGCCGCAGCCGCAGCAGTAAGAGGAAGAGGAAGAGCAACAGCAAGAAGAATAACAGCAACAATAACAATAACAATAAATGGGGCTTCGATCAACTTGGAAATCCAAATTTTGCTAACAAATTCATATTTGCTTGATTTTGCCATCCATGGTTTTTAATATTGGTGATCCTGTAATCCTACAAAAAGGCTTGCAATGGGGATTGGGGCCGGTGGTCGAAAGACGTAACGGCACTACAATGCATGACCGACTGTAGTCTGCGGCAATAGAAAGAAACAGCGATGGTGCGTAGACCATAGTTCTGTAGGCGACTGATGTAATCAAACAACCATAGTGCAGCTTTCAATTCAGTGGTGACTGATAGTGGGGGTCCATGGACAGTTCACGAAACAGCAAGTCAGCAATTGATATATCAAATTCTTGGGACAACTAATATAATCAATTGATATATGTAAAGCAGATAATCAACTATCGGTAGCTTGATTTTTATGAATTGATAAATTCAAATTCTTGGGATAACAACCAAGTGGCAAGTATTAAGTGGCAATAATCGGTGACCAAGTAGCGGAGAACAGAATGTAGGGTCTGTGAGGAGAAAATCTCTAGTCGCGAGCTGTAGGAAACCCGTGACTCAAAACAGAAACAGGAAAATAGAACAAGAAACTAAACATAGAACAAGATTGGACGGTGGCATGCCGCCTGGTTTAGGGTTTGAACCAGCTGATATTGGTTAGGATTTGTTGTTTGTGCGTCGCCTTGGAGATGGTAATACCATGTGAGGTAGTATAATACTAAATGATATTGTTGAATGATTTAGGATACAATTAGATGTTCCAAAGAACTCTAGTAACCTAACCCTAGAAATCTAATTGGGTCTACGGGCTTATATTAATAAACCTAGTTTTTTATATGTTCCAATAAAACTTGAAGTACTTGAAAAATTATACTTATTTTGAAAATTTTGACATAAAATTGTGTGTATATATAATATATGCAACATAATTTTGAAAAATTACATATAAAATACCAATTCAGTTAATCCCTAGTCTGTAGCACATAGTGATTTCTAAACACTGATTGTTTCTTGGTATTAATTGTTTATTCAGTCTGGATAACTACATCATAAAATTTATTTTGAATGCTAATTTATGTAGGTGAAGAACCTACTGAACTACTTGCTGAAAACTGTGCCATTAATTGCTTTGACATTGATCAGCAGAACCCTTCGGTAAGTGGAAATTAACATCAAGACCAATTTTGTATAGTAATTTTTGCTCTGTTTTTCATTGTTCTTTTTCTGTCTGTCATTTTCTTTTTTTTCTTTTCTTTTTTTTTTAAACTAAAAGTTTCTTGCTGGAGATTAATTTCTATTTTCTAGCCTAGTTAACTAAGATTAGTTTCATGTATACGTAGCAAACTTGATAGGTTGGGTAACAAATCAAAACAGGAATCTATAGTAAAAGTTGAGATGACTATGGTCATGTTTGATTGACCAGAAACACTGGTTCTTCAAGATATTAAAATTATAAAAATTGACACCGCAAAAATTTGATTATAAACATTATATTGATAATAAAATAACGTAGGAGGTTTTCAGGAATTAAAAGTACAATATGCATGATTTTCTACCCAATTTCTTGTTGCATATTGTATTATTTTACACATTTCTATGGTGATGAACACAGTTGGTTGAATTGATCTATTTTCACCTCTAGTTTCATGTCAGCAAAATTGTTGAAACATACACATACTGATTTTTATCTGTTACAGGATGTGATTTGCAGTTTAGAATGGGAGTCTATTGCTTTATTGACGAGGGCGTAGCTTACAACGATAGATATGGAGTCATAGGCTTGTTTTCAATGGCGAATGGTAGTTGACATAACCGAAACATAAGCAAAAAGCATGAAAAATGACTCAAATTTTCAAGATTTTACAAGAACAAGCATCATCATGTTTAGTTTTTGTTGTATGTTAATATGTAGAGCTCATTCTGCTTGTGATTTTCAATGTTCTATTTATTCACTCAAGCAAATTTACTATTTTTAGTTTATGGATAAGAATTATAGGTATTGAAATTGTTGTGTCACAAAGAGTGTTCATATTATGCTAAACTGGGACCCACAGCTCGTATTAAAGTTGTGATAGTATCCTTATGCAAAGATCAATGACTAGTACGTTCACATTTTTTTAGATGAGGCTTGAAGTTCAAAAACATAATAACTAAACACTAGAGGTGTTTATGGTTTGATTTAAATTTGCAAAACGTTCAAATTGGTCAGTTTGATATTATGGTGCTTAACAAGTTTTGGTTGGTTGGGTTTATAATTTCAAACCGAAACAAATGGTTGGTTTATGCATTATAACAAAAGACAAAAACCTGTTGTATTTACTAGACATAGATGTAATAAACTAGGGTTATACCCGCGCTTCGCGTCGGTAATCGGGCCAATTGATAATAAAGTTATGACATAAATGTTTACCGTTGTAAAAATGAGCATTGGAAACATGAAAATGAATCTATAAACACCAAATAAAAAATCCGAAGATATTTAAAAAACATTTATACCCGCGCTTCGTGGCTTTAATCGGGCCAATTGATAATAAATGCAAGACTTGAACCAGATTTAAAAAAAATTATACCCGCGCTTCGCGGCGTTAATCGGCCAATTGATAATAAATGCAAGACTCGAACCATATTAAAAAAAGAATTTATACCCACGCTTCGCGGCGTTAATCGGATAATTGATAATAAAAGCAAGACTCCAAGCAGATTAAAAATATATATATATATATACACACGCTTCGCGGCGTTAATCGTTGCAATTGATAAGAAATACAAGACTCGAAATAGATTAAAAAAAAAGAATTACAACCGTAGCATCGTCGGATCCTTACAAAAAAAAATACCACTGTTCGGATATCGTTACAAAAAAAATGGGATTACAAAAAAAGAAGGAAATATCACTGTATCGTCATACATCCTAAAACAATAAATCAAATCGCCTGCAAAAGTTTTGAGGGTTTGTTAATTAATTATTGTTATTATTATTATTTAATTATTTTATAATAATTAGTGTTAACATTAATCATTATTAATTTTGACTTTGGTAAAAAAAAAAAAAGTAATTAGGTCGTTTTTTTTTTACTTTGGTAAAAAAAAACCCCAATTAGCACTATAGACTCAACTTTAAATTGTATGTATTATTATAACTAGTGGGTTACCTGCACGTTGCGGCGGGTAATCTAGTACGATTTCGTATATCAAAATGTAAATGTGTGTTGTTACTCTGACATAAAACCTTAAAGGATAGCGGAATAAACGTGTATGCTCTGCGGTATGAGTATTCGATAATGGTATTAATTAATATTATATAGTTACTAGTATTATTTAATTATTATTATTAGGTGAATATTACTATTAAATCTAAATAGTTTGCGACGTAATTACGATCCGAATGATACAGACGATAAATATACTTGATGATGTACGTATACATTATAGGTTTGTGAATAAAGACGCAAAATTTCTGTAACCTTTTGGGTTCGAAACTTACATAAACGTTCATGATGTAATTGCGATCAAATTAATATAATTATAACTATTATCCGATAACGTAAGAACATAATAAAAATATGTGAGTAAAATGAGAAAGAAGGATTAAAAAAATAAGATTTCAAAGTTAATGTTAAAGTCTGGTTGTGTCATACCCCCAAATTTACCACTTGCGTAGTCATACTGCTGGGTGTGACGTGACATGATCATATATGTTGGTCATATAGAACAACTCTATATGCTTTTGAAAACACACGTATATTTCTTAAATACCCCAGATATAAAAAATAGTTTTACAGCGGAAATAAGTAAATGTTGCGGAAACTTGTGCGACCAAGTAAATTGTTTACATATCACATCAATTAACAAAATAAAAATGTTCAAAATGTTAATAATTCATGCTTGACTCTTCGTGGGGCTCCTTAAGCGCAATCCTATGCCTTTAGGTTATGATTACTTGAGAAAACCATGTTAAAGTGTATCAACATAAAGTTGGTGAGTTCACATGTTTAGTTCAAAAGTAAAGTAAGCAGTTTATTCATATGTATATTGTTTTATCATGTTTGCCGGACCCAAAGCCCTAAGTGTTAGTTGCATCACTACCAAGACTGAACTATTTGTTCTTGCCTCCGCCATGTCTATCGTAAAATCAATGACATGTTGGGTTGAAGTTACACACGTCCTGACCTTCATTTAGCACTGGCGCCGTGTTGGGTTTGTCGAACCCAATAGTACTATCAAAGATCACCTCGTTGTGTTTTATTAACGGTATGAATGTGTGAAGACGTGATAAAATAAGCAACACTTATGAGTTTTTCTATTAAAACAATAACATATCAGATTGTTTGTCAAAATGTTTTGCATGTATCTCCCCGAGTTTGAAGTTTGAAAACAGTTAAAAAGAAAAGAGGTCGTAAACTCACATGTGCTTGAATTTAGTTTGCTTGTGAAACATTTTTCATTTGTAACAAATATCACATATGTGGTATGAGTTCGTGTTCGTCATTTATCTATAACAAATATCACGTAAGTGGTATCAGACCGGGTGTGTCCAAACAACTCCAAGTTGTTGTGTTTGACTATGTTTGACCAGGTTTGACTGTGTTTGACTCAACGACCCATTGGTGACATGTTCAGTTTCTTCAACATTCGTTTAGTGTTCATTAAATGTCCTTAATTTGCAGGTTGTACATGTAGTTATAGCATGCATGTTCTATCAAGTAACTTGCTATTTATAGTAAGTTTCCATTTTAACAGGTCTTCATATTTAGTAAGTTTTTATATTTGACAAGTTTGCATCGAAAATCATTTTTATCAATATGTTCATGCAAGTCTCCTTATATATTCATGTCTACACGTAATACATAATCCCATATCATCAAGCATGCTTATAAACCATTTTAGTTAACCAAAGTCGCTATATTTAGTAAGTATGTCATATTGTCATGTTTTCATCCAACTAATCATATAAATACTCCTATATCATCATAATATAGCATATTCCATCACATTTTACCATCAAGCATACTCATAGATTCTATTTTCTCAAAATCTCCAATTAAAGTTTCCATAAATGGAAAGTTATGAACAAATACTTATTTTACCATAATCAAACTATCCTAACATGTTTCTATGACCATTAACATTATCATAACACTCAAACATGGCAGAATTTTACATGCATTGCATGTCCCTTCAAAATAAAGTTTCTATTTTTAGAAGCATATGAACATAATCTTTAGTTCTTCAAATCAAACCATTCTAACTTATTATTAAACACATTAATGAACACAAATCATCATTTGGAACTATTTAATATGTCTAGAACACAATCTATCAAAATCCTTCATAATAAAAGTTCTTATTTATAGAAACTCACATGTATAATCATAGAATGATACCAAGATTCATTTTCATAACATTATAACTTCACAAATCAGTCATCAAAACTTCAACTACAAGTTCATAAGTTCACAAACTTGTGCTTGTGTTAACCTTGGAGTTGCATGTGCATATATGTGTTTGCATGTGTGTTTGTAAGTATATTATTAAAATTACCTTAACAAGTCTTGGGGAGCTTAAATCCGACTAGAACAATAGTTAGAAGGCACTGGATGTGGCTGATAACGGTTCAACAGCTGGTACAAGGTAAGGATGGTTGAAATGAGCTCCTTTGACAATTCCTTCAAGCCTTCAAGCTTCAAGACTTCAATGTGGATCAAAGACAACACTTAGATGGCTTATCGAGGTTGAATGTGAGTTTGGCAGGGTCTCTACTTTGTGATGAATCAATAAGGTTGAGTGGTTTGGGTAAGGAATGAAATGGATGGGAATGGGTTGGTATTTATAAGATTTTTGGAGTCTGGGGGCTTTCGGGTACCGCCAAAGGGGCTCCCCGAGGCCCTTGGCATGCCGCCAAGGACAAAATAGCCGAGTCCCTGTTCCGCGATGTGCCGCGTACCGCCAAGGGAATACTATGTTGGATATGTGATGTTCGATCATCAATAATATCAACGTTGCTATCAGGTTACGATCCAAAGAGTTACACTTTGGAAGATAGTAATGTGATTATGTCTAAAATTTGTTTTAGACATATTCAATTTCATGAATTATCTAAAGTGGTGTTACTATTATTATTATTTATGAAATAATAATAATATTGGAGGAGTTAATTATTGTGATAATTAATTATAATTGAATTGATAAAGTTTAATTAGTTAAGCTTTAGACATTTGATTAAATGTATCTAACTAATTGTTAGTTAGTAATATTGAGAGTAGAAATTAAATGGTTTAATTACTAAAATAGTTTAATTATATTAAAAGAGTTTAATTTAAATAATATGTGAAATAAAAGGGTGGGAAACCAATTTTGAATTGGTAATCCAAGATCCTATTTTTGTGGATCTACTTTGACTTTAACAGGTAGATCCAACAACACATTTTGAAGAACTCTTTCACTCACTCTCCCTCTCCTCTCTCTATTTCAGCTGACCCCCTCTCTCTCCTCTCCTCTTGGTTTCGGCCACACACCACCAAGCACCACCACACCATAGTCGAACCACCAAGGGTGGTTTTGGAACACGCGGTTGTTGCGGTGTGTCACACCCCCAAATTCCCACTCGTGGTGTCAGTCCACGTGGATGTGACGTGGCCAGGATCATAGCTCATGGTCATATAGAACGACTCTATATGAGTTACACATTCACACAGTTTGTAAAGCAATACAAGTTTTCATAAGTATGCAGCGGAAAAGTTAAACATCAGAAATACATATGTTTGCAGCGGAAAGGTAAATTGTTCAAGACACTACAAAGATTAAATTGTTTTCAAGACATAACAAATGCACACAAGCCTAGGACATGAGTCTATATGTAAGCTTGACTCCTTAGTATGTCCAAGTGCGCATCCTAGCGTATGCTCCATCAATTTCCTGAGAATACATGCGAAAAGTGTCAACTAAAAAGTTGGTGAGTTCACAGGTTTAGACAGACAGAAATAGTAAACAGACATATACTGGGTATGTTAAGTTTAGTTGTTGGATACTACGATCCGTGGAGTGTGTCAGTTCATCTTACCGAAACTAGACTGTTCCCGTTTGCCTCCGCAGGTCATCGCTGAACCCGCATTCCCATCGAAATTACACTCGTTATGACCTCCAGTCAACATTGGTGCCGAGTGGGGTTAGTCAAACCCAGTAGTACTACGTAATTACGACTCGTTTGAATACACAACTAACGGTAAGGATAAGTGAGGACTTTAAGCGATAATAGTTACACTTGAAAATGGTTTTCACAACATACCAGTCATATATCTAAAACAGTTGCATTGTGTTCTCACCCCAAAAGTTTAGTAAAACAGTTAAAGAGTAAAAGTGGGGCCGTAAACTCACCTGAGTTTGTGAAATGCGTTTGCTCAAAGGGTTTGTGTAGCTCGCCGGCTAGTAGTCACCTATATCACATAGGTATTATAAGTTCGTGTTTGCATACGTGTGGGCCTCACAGGACCGTGTTAGTGTTCAACGGCACTAAGTGGTTATGTGGGTCGAGTTGACCGTGTTTGACCGTATCGATCGTGTTTGACCTAACGACCCGTTGGTGACGGTTTTGGATCAAGTGTTCGTGTATCGTGTGGTTTAGTGTCGTGTGAAGTGTACGGATACCAAAACCATTCCTATGAGGAAACTTACTATTTATGGTAAGTTTCTATTTTAGGAAAGTTTCCATATTTGGCAAGTTATGCATAAGATCATATTCCGATTATTCTAACATGCATATTTATCCTAAATGAGCATGTTATCACATAGCACATAGTTACACATAGTTGGTTTAGCATAGTTTGCGCATAAAAGTTTCCATTATTGGAAAGTTTCTAAAATAAGCATATTTCATCAAGTTAAACAATCAATATCGCCTAACATCATTATCGTAGTTCTAAATAACCTATTAATCATGACCATTTCACCTAACATGTGACGAATCATAAACTTAACAAAATAAAGTTAATATATTTAGTAACTTATGAAAATAACACCAAATCAAGTTTTCCAATAACATATTCCTTCCAATATCATCATATAATCACTAAATGAGCATGTTAGACTCAAGACATTATCATGCATATCATCAAGTTGCAAACTTGTGACAAAAAGTTACTATTCATAGTAACATTTATAAAATCATGCTTTTAACAATTCTAAACCTTTCTAAGCATCAAATAACTATCATGATAACTCTTAAACATCATTTCAAGCATATCTTATAGATCTAAACATACCAATGTGGTCATTTTATCAATAATGCACATTTTGTAACTATAAAGTTACTATTTACAGTAACTTTCATGTTTTAGTCATTATTTGACCAAAACCGACTATTCTAAATACATAGAACATCACATATATCAATTCTAAGAACATTTCAATAACAAAAAGTATATAGATCATCATGGATCATACATGCATGTACTCACAAGTAGTCATTTTGTGATAAAATCAACATGTGACAACCATAGGTATTCAAGATCATCATGAATCATCATCAAAGCTTCAAATCAGTGATAAACACATTCAATAACAGATTATTAACATCAAAAAAATTCGTGACAATGGTGAGTGATGGTGTTGCATGTGTGTGAATCACGATGCATGTGTGATTAGTGACGATTTTAGATAAGATTGATCGTAGGAACTACCTTCTTGAGTTAAATCCAACTAGATGATCAACCACACAGCAGCTAAAGGGCCTGGGAATCGCCTAAATTCGTCCAAGGTGGTTGGTACAAGTGGTGGGATGAGCTAGATGGCCTCCCAAAGTCTCCTTGCACCTCAAATCTTCAATGGAACCTTCAAGATGGCTTCCTTGCAGCTCCAATGGTGTTATCAGAGTGGTTCAGGTCGAAGAAGACGGGTTTCAGTCGAGAGAAATGAAGTAGGGGCGACAGAATGATTAACATTGGTTATATAAAGATTTCTGCGAAACTAGACCTGTCGCGTACCGCGACACCGTCCAAAAAGCATCTCCGCGTACCGCGGTGATTAAAATAATCATTCTTTTCCCGAAACACGCCGCGTACCGCGATGGTGGAAGTTGATCGGTCGTCGCGTACCGCGACTCTTTTCAAAGAATTCAAATTCCCCCGCCCATGGGTCGCGTACCGCGAAAGCCCAATTAGTTTCCCATCGCGTACCGCGATGGGTCTCGGTTGAGCCCAATAAGCCCAATTTCATAGTTTTGAGCCGAATTTCTCGTATTTCTCGAATACGCTCATCGTTTCCCGACACTTAAGCGTTGTTCTACTAACTCAGGTTCTCTGGAACCTAATTGTGCAGTGAAAGTGTACTGTGGTTTGATCCGTTCACCAACGTTCGTCATTCAAGACACGTGCAAGTTTCGTGCGATAATTCATCGAATTATCGGTGTGTTTGGTCTGTTGTGCCACGTGTCACACTAAATACAAATATTCTAGTGCCACGTATGTAATAATAATACACATTATTATTAAAATAAAATAAATGCTGACCTGGAAATTGCGAAGTGTCACACGGTGATACACGATAGAGATCGTGGTTTGTGATTCAAGTCATGTAACGAGACTACTATCGAATCCAAGGTGTGTTTTTGGAGGTTCTTCATTGAGGTCAATTCTAAACACCCTATGGTTGTTTTTCGTTTATTCGTATGTAACTGGATTCCTGGTTTTGGGAATTTTGTTTATGAAACAAATGTGTAACCTAAACGCTTACGCTATCGAAAATCTGATTTTAATAATTAATATGATTAATTAAAACTTTAAAATGGTTACTACAATTCCCAACATACTAATTGTCATCGCGTATCGCGTTGACTTGTCAACACAACTGTTAAAACTCGCCGTTGCGTACGACGACGGCTCGAGGCGAAAGGCTTCGCATACCGCTATTCGGAATTAATCGGCGCTAGGCGGATTGAAATTTTTATATGTAATTTTACAAATATATATTATATACACACATTAGGGGTGTGTTTTTTACCCGAACCCGAAGAACCAACCCGAAAAACACATACCTGAACCCGAAAATACCCAACCCAAAAATTAAAAGCCTATTACTCGAACCCGAAAACATAGAATGGTTCGGTCCTGGGTACCCACGAGGTTTGTTCGGGTAAACCCAAAAAACCCGAACTAAGGTTCTAAGGGGCGGTAACATTTCTTGATTTTCAAAGCATCTATACGTTTTTAGATTGTTGAATAAATGTATGTTTTGGTTAAACACGTTTTAGTTATGTTATCGTTAAACATTTGAACTTTTTATGGAAATGTATGTTTGGTCAAACATGTTTTAATTTTATTTGTTTGAAAAATAGAATATTAGTTTTTCAAGTATAACCCGAGAACCGTTTAACCCAACCCAATTAAACCCGAGAACCAATTAAACCGAAGTTAAATGGTTCGGTTCTCGGTTCCAATTTCATGTTAGAAAAACCCGAATAACCCGACCCGAGCTACCCGAAACCTGAGGAACCAACCCGAATGACACCCCTAACACACATAAATATCATTAATTTAATATAATATTTCAAATAATTTAAAAATAAACTTAAACATACTAAGTCAAGTAGTTTAAAGTTCAAACTTAAACATCGAGTTCAAAGTTTAGAGATAGATTTCAATGTTAATTGGTTGGATTCGATGTTTCAGATACATGCTAAGGATTTTGGGTTGAGAAATTCCTAAATAATCTTGGAATAGAATTGGTTCCTTTTTTACAAGAAAAAAGAAAAAAAAAATCAAACCAGGCCGCCTATGCCAAAATCGACATAGTAGAGGGGCGCCTAGCGCCTAGGCTAGACCGATTTTTACAACAGTCTGTTAAACTTAGAAATTAATTTAAGTTGTTTGCTTTTTCTATCAAGGTTAGTATACAATTTTTTTAGGCAGTCGAATCAATTCTTTGAAGTATTACGTTTTATTATATTATTATTATATTTTTAGTGCTATTGTTATCGAACTTTTACTATTTTTAAAATAATATCGTATTTTAATAATAATAATAATATTATTATTATTATTATTATTATTATTATTATTATTATTACTACTACTAAACCAGAAGGAAAACAAACATACAAACTTACCCTCTATATTATCACTTTTCACCACATCTGTTTCACAAATTGAACCACTTTTATTGCAAAGGGGTGATCGATATAAAATAATGATATAGAAGTATTACATCTTATTCAAAAAATCAAAGCAGGAGCTGGTGATAAATTTCCAAGGTTTACTACGAACCAAAATAATCAAACTCTGTCACGAATCACCGATGGGGGGGCCACTCGGGTATATCGGCTAAAGGTTTTTTTTCCTAGAAGGAAGTATCAAAAGGGGTACGACAATTGGTACGAGATTGTGATGTGTGTATGAGAGCCAAACATGAAGACCGTGTCATCGCCTGGTCTGTTACAACCCCTACCCATACCCGTACCCGCCACTATTTTCACCGATATCTCTATGGATTTCATAGGTGGTTACCGAAAGTTAAAAGGGAAGGATACAATCTTTGTAGTGGTGGATAGGCTTACGAAATACGCTCACTTTATGATGCTTGGTCATCCATTCTCGGCTAACGACGTCACCCATGTTTTTCTTGATAATATTTACAAATTGCATGGATGTCCTAATTCTATAATTTCAGATCGTGATTCCATATTTTTGAGCTCATTTTGGACAGAATTCTTGAAACAACAAGGGGTGTCTGCTAAATTATCCACGGCTTACCACCCCCAAACAAATGGTTAAACGGAGGTGGTTAATTGGTGTCCAGAAAGTTATTTGAGGTGTATGGTGATGGAGCGACCACACATGTGGGTCAAATGGATGTTGTTGGCGGAATGGTGGTATAACACAACCTTTCACTCGTCCTTGGGAAAGTCACCTTTTGAGGCTTTGTATGGGTTTCCACCACCCCTACATATCCCCTATATACCCAAGGATTCTACTGATCAAGAGGTTGACGGGATGATGCAAGACCGAGAAGTTACGATAAAGTTGTTGAGACAAACTTTGTTGAAGGCACAGAACAGGATGAAACAACAAGCAGATAAACATCGTACCGAAAGAGAATTTGAGACGGGTACTTGAGTTTATCTTAAACTACAACCGTACATGCAAAATTCCTTACGAGTTAACCGGAATGACAAGTTATTTCTGTAATTTCATAAAACTACAGCGTTAAGTCAAATTTTTCATAATAAAAAATAACCAAAAACTTAATCTTTAATAAAAAAATAACTCAAAAAATAATTGTAATTTACGATAAAGCCCAAATCGCAATATCTTATCAAACCAAATCGTGATGGTGATAAATAATAATTACTTTATATACAAGTCATAACAAAACATTCATTACAGCGTGAATCGTAATATTGGATAGTAACTAGTGGGCGTAACCCGCGCTCCGCGGCGTAGGGGTGTCGTTCGGGTTTTTTAATCGGGTTTCGGGTTTTTCGGGTTGGGTTAATCGGGTTTTCTAAATTGAAAATAAACCCGAATACCAAACCATTTAAGTTATTTTTATTCGGTATTCGGGTTTTTGGTAATCGGTTTCATCGGGTCGGTATTAATCGGTAATCGGGTTGGAACAACTAAAATATTTCAAGTACTGTGAAAAACAAACTACCATATTCCGTTACTTCATGACTTAATAATAATTTATTCAAGGAGTCAATGATAACTTAAGCAAGTATCAAAAATATTAAAGTTGGAAAACAAAAAAAAACCCAATCTCTTAGCAGACGTATCAAATAAGAAGCGATAATGTTTCAAACCAAAATTATATTAATAAAAGTCTTCATAAATATTTAAAGTCTTCATCTCTTCACTTGTCAAGTATGTTTTCTTTTTTCGAGCGAGCGACGAGCGAGCTTACCTTGGCTCGTGCTCGGCTCGTTTTGAAACCGAACTGAGCGTGCTCGGCTAGTTTAAAACCGAACGAAATTTGAACAAGCTTTTTTCGAGCTTTTTCCGAGCGAGTATCGAGCGAGCGTCGAACGATGAGCATTTTGGACGGCCCTAAACTGGGGCATATAAACCAGGTTTTCTCTTTAAACCAGTTTGGGCTATAAATTCAGAACCGATTCAAAACCATCTGTTTTCCCATAAACGAGAAACTTGTTTCCAACTAGTTTGAAATCATCTTCGATTTGATTAACCAGTTATTTGGTTCACCTCTACCTAAACAGCATGGAAACATGTTAGATATTTTAGATTTTGGTATACAAAACTAAAAACATAAACGATACCTCTGTTACAAAGATACACTTAACCATAACCGATTATTTATAATTTATTAGTTTACTATCAAATGCAATAATTTTATAGACAGTGTAATAAAAACACTTAGGTGTTGTTTGTTTTTAAAAAGGTAAAATATCCGCAGTCTGCAAACTACATCTGCATACATCTGTAAAGGAAGATATGGACCAAATGTTCGCAATCTGTAAGAAGAAAAATGTTTGTTTTTTAACTTTTGTTGACTGTTAAAATAAATTGGCGGTTGTGTATGAACGGTGGTGGTGGGGGTGACCGACGGTGGTGGTGGTGGTGGTGGGGGTGACCGACGGTGGTGGCAAATGGTGGTAGGGGTGTTCAAAATAACCGAAAACCGTTAACCGAACCGTATCAGTAACCGAAAAAACCGAACGAATTCTGAATTCGATTTTCGGTTAGATATATTTTTTGAATCCGGTTTGTTCGGTTATCCGATTAAACCGAATTTGTAATTATATTATATATATATAGGGATTGAATCCTATTAAAACTCAAATCTTAAAGAGAAAACTCTTAAACTGTATGTGAGCCATTAATTTGTAATCATAAAAATAAATATGTAGTTCACAGTAACTCATATTAAAAATGATTTGTTTATCCAGTTCTCGCTCGTTCATGCCTCCTGTGACATCCCAACTCTGGATCTCGACACTCTATAGCTTCAATTCCATCTGGATTTCGCACCCTCTACAGCCGGCCTCTCCCTCTTCGGTGACATCTCCAACTTCGGAGACATCCCCAACAAGTATCCGTTCTTTCATCGAACAATAGGAGTAGGGGCGTATGAAAATTTGCAGTCTTGTTTTGTTGAATTTTGCCATTTGGCAAACGCTTAGTTTTGTTTTTAATATGAGAAATATACTTTTTTTGTTGTTGAATTCAGTTGAATTCGGTTGAAAACGGTTGAACTCGGTTTGTTTGGTCTGATCCGAAACCGAATCGAATTGCATTCGGTTCGGATAACCATTTATTGAATTCAGTTCAGTTCAGTTTTTTGGATAGATTTTTTTTTTTCAAAATCCATTAAACCGAACCGGAAAAACCGTTAACCAAACCGATGAACACCCTTAGATGGTGTTGACCGCCGGTGGTTACAGAAGTGGTGGCCGCCGGTGGAGGTGGCAGTCGGTGGGGGCCGACGGTGGTGTTGTCCGGCAGTGGTGGGTGGTCTCTGCACACCTTAGAAGATCTTAGAAGTGGTTGGGCCACCTCTGCACCAAGAATAGCACGCGCAAACGTTTTTTAATAAAATATATTCGAAAAAACAAACAGTCTGCAGATATCAATGTCTGCGCGTGATCTGCGTGGTGCAGACAAAAGAGGCCACACATGCTTTTTCCAGGAAAAACAAACAGCACCTTACTCACTTTCTTTTTCATGTTAGTCAATGATAGCATAAAAGATGTACCAAGTTATTGCTGCAAACTTTGAGATACTATTGCATCAAGCACCTATACTCCTTTTAAAATGAAAAGAATGAGACACTAAATTGAATTGAAAAACGAAGTTTAGCTCCTAAAGAAACACTTTACGAAGCCTTCTACACTGGAGGTTCCAGGGCTTACTACTTTTTAGAGAGGAGCCATGCGACATTTTTAGTTATATTTATTTATTTTATAATATAATTATTTTTATTTGTTTAGATTATGTTAATTAATAAGGGTTTACCCCGAGCGTTGCGGGGTAAACCCATATTGAACAAAAAATATGATACCTATCCAGTTAAAATTATGTAAAAAAATATTGAGTCATGTCGCGTTGTCAATATGGGTACCTGATCATGATGACATAAACAACATCACCAATATTAAAACAGCCAAAAAAACCAGCCAACGGGTGCTACTTCATTTTGAAACAATATATAGAATCATCCCAAAATCAAGTATCAATCACAAAGAATTCAAACTTGAATATAAGTTCATAATGCAAAAAATTCTCATCGCCGATATGGATAATCAATCATGACGACAGTTACAACATCATGAATATCAAATGCAGATAAAAAGCCGGTCGTAATGATTGTTAACCCGCCCTAAAACAATTAATTTAACCGTAACAAAAGTAAGTGTCAATCATAAGAGATACGAACCCAAATAAAATTACACAGTGTTGAAAATCATACTAAGAAACAAAAAAAAGGAATTCACAATCGTAAGATTATTTCAAAAGAGTCTATATTCGTCAGTAAAAAGGGATAAATTTTAGCATATGGTGCTGCTAGAGTTGGTGGCATCATCGCACTAAATGAGTTATATGAATATGCCAACATTTTATTGAAAGTTGTCAAGTTCACACTCAAGTACTTGTTACTTTTTGAGTTGTAATTGCTATCATATTATGCTTATTATTATTATTGCAATATATGTATTTTCAAATGCATTTTTTGACTAAAAATTAAAGGTTAACTCATATCATCTTGTTATTATGACAACATCATAAATATCAAATGCAAACACAAAATATGTCATAACACTGTCAATTCATTTTAAAACAATAAATCAAACCGTTTTGAAAATGTTTTAAATATTAGTTAATTAATTATTATTATTATTATTATTTAATTAGTATTAATATTAGATATTAAGTATTATATATTAATATTATTTAATTATTATTATTAATTAATTGTTTTTATTATTATTATTTAGTTAGTTAATTAATCGATTATTATTATTATTATTTAATTAGTATTAATGTTAGATATTAATTATTATTTATTAATTATTATTATTATTATTATTATTATTATTATTATTATTATCTCGTTAGTTAATTATTTAATTATCATTATTATTTAATTAGTATTAATGTTAGAAAATAAATATTACTTATTAATTAATAAAATGTTCATGTGCCGTTTTTTGACTCTGCCGTTTTTGTTGACTTTAATGTTTTAATGTATCAGTTATTATTATTTAATTATTATTAACTAAGTTAAATCTCGTGTTTTACACGGGTAAAATAAATAAATTATTATGCTTTTAGAATACTTATATATATTGCAGTGCGTTATAAACCGATGTAATACACGGATTTAATATAAAATATTAAATTAAAAAACGTCATTGGATGATAAAAATCTCATTGTTTAAAAAATCCTTTTATAATATATTTTATTTTAAAAAAATCATTTTTTAAGATAACTTGTTTTTTACATAATTTTTTTTTTGAAAATAAAATATTTCTTTAAAAGTTTTGATTTTAGAGAATTTAATATTTTATAAAAAAAATTAAAGTGTGCTTTATAATAATAAGATAAATAATATGTTAGTTATTAGTATTATAATTATTTATTTAATAAGAGAAAAAATATAATTATTTAATGAGAGAGAGAATTAAATGAAAGGATGAAGTGTTGACAAATGTTAATTTTAGTGTAAGAAGGTGACATGTGGCTTTAGTGATTTAAGATTGTGACAAGTGCCAAATTTGTTACTCTTTTATTATAGAATATAGATATAGATATTTAATTATTATTACTATTTATTCGTAATTATATCGTTTCTTAAATGCATATATAGTAGTAATTTTCAGTTTTTTTAGCTATATATTTAAATTATATGTTATAATTTACTCTTTAATTTCATTATCTTTTGTTAATAAAATTTTCATTAATACTATCGTTGTTTATGAGTTTCTTCCGTTTATTGATGTAATCAGTTCTGAAGTTTAAAAATAAAATATGTTATTTATGATATAGATAACTTTTTAAATAATTGCATGGTGAAAATCATATGTATGGTGAAAATCACAATGTTTTCAAACACAGACCGGCCGGTCGGATCTGGATTCGGTATCAAGGGCGGCCAGGTTGTGTGCTTTGAACCGTTTTTGAATGAATAGGGTGGTTGAGCCGGTGGGCCAATGGTCGAACCAGGAAACGGGGCGGTCGAACCGGTTTTTAAAATTTTTTTAATATATTTATGGGAAGGATTTTAAAAAGGCTTAAAACCATAAAAAGTCAAAGAAGTAATCTTTGATGTTTTACGGTCTGGAATACACGGTGGCATTCTTGTAAATAACATGGTGTTCAAAACGCGCGGACTTGTGGCTGATGGACATAAACGTAACTTGACATTTTTAAAAACAAAATCATAAACCACAATCTTCGTAATTTCCTTAATTGACGCGAAAATCCTAATTTTCTACTGAAGAAAACACCATAACATGACAATGTCATCCAAGGATCAATTCAGGTTGAAAAACAACCATAATGTTTGTGAATACCTAGTTCGAACATAATACAAGGATTTGAAAAACGATTTCAAAAGAAAAGATCATGTATTACCACATTACATACTAGTAGTTTACACCTGTGAATAAATTAAAAACACCATAACGAAGAAATAAATCAATATAAAAAACGCCATAACTCCGTTTGACTACAGAACACGAATTCCACCAAAAAAACCTTTCAAAAATAAGAACATCATAACCTTAATCTTGAAAATGGGGCAACACATAACATCCAAAAGTGTATACAGAAAAGATCACTGTTGTAAAAATCGGCCTAGGCGCCCGTCAACTGTCTCGATTTTGGTCTAGGCGGGGCCTAGTCGGCTTAGTCAGATTTTTTTTTCTTGACTTTTTTTTGACTTTTTTGACTTTTTTTGGTTAAAAGGGATCAATTTCATGATTATTTAAATATTTTCTCAACCAAAAATCATTAATATGTATATGAAACGTCGAATCCAGTCAGTTAACATCGAAATTCATCTCTAAACTTTAAACTCAGTGTTTAAGTTTGTACTTTGAAATTACTTTATTTAGTATATTTAAGTTTATTTTTTAAATTATTTGAAGTATTATATTAAATTATTAATATTAATGTGTGTATATAATATATATTTGTAAAATTACATATAAAAATTTCAATCCGCCTAGCGACGATTAATCTCGATTAACCCCAAGGCGGTCTCTCTCCGCCCGACTAACGCTTAGTGACTTTTACAACCATGAAAAAGATATAAAAAACACCATAATATCAAAAAACAGAATATAGTTAAAACACTAAATGAAAACACCATACATAATGATACAGATATTACCTATTAATCATTACACAAAAACACCATAAAAACACCACACCCCACATAAAACACCATAATAAAACCCATACATTACAACTACAAAAACACCATATTGAAAACGCCATATCCAAACTAACGTCACCTCATGGCAAATATAAACATCATAAACTCAATATCCAAACATAACATCTAGGAGTATATATAGAAAAGATATAAAAACACCAAAATATCAAAAAACAGAGCATACTTAAAACACCAGAATTAACATGCATACAAATACAATAAAAAAGAAACCTTGTTATTTCAGCGATTTAAGGAACCTTATTTTGAGGTCCATTGAAACTTAAATGCCATTGATGATTTCAGCAACAATTCAATAATACTTGTCTATAAAAACACCATACTATATTTAGTTAGAAAGAAGCATAAACGTCAAAAAAACACCATATAACATTTAATGAAAACACCATACATAATGACATAGATACTACCCATTAATCATTACACAAAACACCACCACCTCACATAAAACACCATAATAAAACCATACATTACAACTACAAAAAACACCATATTGAAAACATCATATATAATAAAAAATTACTAAAAACATCATACTAAAAACACCATAACCTAACATACGAGAGTGATCGTGATGCTTACATATTTACCAACAGTGGCAAAATAATCTAATAAAAAATTACTAAACAATCTAATTTATAATTGATGAATTCTATTTGTCTAAAATTTCAGCGAGAATCATGGTCTACAGTTCACAATAATCATTAAAATTACGTTAATGTCCATATCCTGTAAAATTTTGAATTAACACGTATACGGCTTACATTCCTTCATACACTTTTTATGGTTTTATGCCTTTTTAGCCAAACTTGAATATATATATATATATATATATATATATATATAATATAAATATATTGTATATATTTATAATATTTATGACATAATCCGGTTCTTAAATCTGGTCCGAGGTAGGTTCACATACAAATAGATTTCTTTTGTAAAAATGGTATGAACCAATTAATATATGTTTACATGTATTAATAGCTCATATTACGTAAATGTGCGGATATACATTTCATGTACTAATAGCACATATTATCAAATAGCGAAAAGGAAAATAACTTATTTCTTAAAAGATAGCAACTGCTCCTGATTTAACTATAGCATGATATCTGCAAATATTGAAATTTCTTGTGTGCCTTTATTTACTAATTACGATCATGTCACTGGTTATTTAATGATCATTGATGATAACACATCAAAGGTTCAGATCGTTTCTCATTATTTTTACAAAACTATTATTTTGTACAATAACCTCACTCTATCCGGTCCAACCTTTGACTAGTAAAGAGACCGGTTCGACATCATGTTCGATTTAAAAAACACTGAAAATCATATTATAAAAAGGTACTTTAAACGAATGGATCTCCTTCAAGTTGCAGGTTCTTCTCACACACAACCGTAAGCATGGAGATGACATCACTCCAAACTCCTGTCTTTATGTTCTTGATATCTCTCATCATCTTCTTCATCTTCTTCCGGAAATTAAAACCCAAATCCACCACTCAAATCGGCTTCAAAAACTATCCAATATTCGGAACCCTACCGGAGTTTCTCATAAACCGGCACCGGTTTCTTGAGTGGAGCACCCAGGTCCTCTCCCGGTGTCCATCAAACACCGGCGTATTTAATCGTCCCGGCAAAATCAAGGGCGTCTTAACCGCCAACCCATCAAATGTCGAACACATGCTCAAGACAAACTTCGATAATTACCCGAAAGGAACCCGGTTTATTGCCCTCCTGGAAGACTTCCTCGGCCGGGGTATCTTCAACTCCGACGGTGAAGCGTGGCGGGCTCAACGGAAAACCGCCAGTTACGAGTTCAACACCAGGCATTACCTTATCTTAATCATGTGTTCCTAATTTAAACCATATGTTTTGTAATTTTTTTATGAATATTCAAATTTTTTAAAATTAATCCAGGTAAATGAAAAATATATGAATATTTATAAGTTTTTAATTATTATTTTGCCTTAATTTCACTTATATTCAACAACTTTGAAACTTTGTTATTAAATCATAAATTTGTTTTTTTATGATTACAAAAAAAATATTCAGTTATTATTATTAAATTTTCATATATGTTTCATTTGCCTCTATTAATTTTAAAAACTTTAAATATTTGTAAATATATTACCCGTAAATAATTGGAACGCTTAGTGAAAGTTGGGTGATTTTAAAATGACAAATTTTTTTATAACTTAATTACAACACTTGAAAAACTTGATTATTATTAAGTGACATATTCTTTTTTTATTATAATATTTGTTTCTTATTCTCTTAATTACAACCTCTTTTTACTAGAAGTAATCTTTATGAATCTTGTGAGACGTCTAATTAGACTCAAGTTCTCATATGGATACGAAGGATGAGTGGTACTAACAATTACAGTAAGAATTACATTTGAATTCAAATAGAAGAAAAAAAATCTGTTGATAATTAGTTTTCATTTTAGTAAGTAGAATTATATAAATAAACTATTACTTATATTATTTTAATGATTCAAGACATAAGTTTATAATCTATTACATACAAATTATATTATAAAAAAATCGATAGTTAACATTCAACATCTATTTTCGTAAAATTTTTCATGAAAATTTCTATGATAAAAATATAATGCATGGGGAAAATTTCTTTAAGAAACATATTTTATCTAAAAAGGCTAAAAAAGATTTTCAAAAACACGAAAAACGACCCAAAAAACTCCGACTGAATTCATTTTTTACATCATTAGAACCGGCTTGTTGAACCTTAAAACACAAGCATTATATTGTAAACAATAAACCCAAATACTAAAACCAAAACTTTAAAAACAAACCATAAAGCTAAAGGTAAAACGTAAAAAGATAAAAACCAATCCCTAAAATTTAAACTTTAAAAATAGTTATTAAAGCTAAAACTTAAAAGCTAATATTGTATGGTTCGATGAGACGATTCCAACTCCATCAAAATGAGTTCGATCGGAGTTCGTTTAAGTCGGTTTTTGAAATTTTAAAAATTCATTTTTAACATTTTTAGTCAAAATAAACTTTTTATTTCATATTTTCCGTGTACTGGGTTAAATTTGTTTAATTAGTTTTTAATAATACACGTACACAGCATAACAATACCAATATACCAGCAGATCCCTTCGGAATTTTGTGATGGAAACCGCCGCGGTCGAGTTACATACGCGGTTCATGCCGGTTCTTCAAACGGCTGCGGATTTGAACAAGATTCTTGATCTGCAAGACCTTCTTGAAAGGTACTCTTTTGACAATATATGTAAAGTAGCATTCAATTTTGACCCCGGTTGTCTCGCCGGCGACGGAACTTCCGGCAGCGACTTCATGAAAGCTTTTGAAGAAGCTGCAACGCTTAGTTCCGGTAGATTCATGTACGCTTTTCCAATTCTTTTCAAGATCAAAAAACTGTTGAATTTTGGTTCGGAATCGAAGCTGCAGAAATCGATTGCTACTGTTCATAAATTCGCCGACGACATTATAAAATCAAGAATAAAGGAAAGAGCTAAACAAGAGGAGGATTTGTTGTCCCGGTTCATGGGTATATCGGAATATTCACCGGAGAATCTCCGGGATATTGTAACAAGTTTCATACTAGCAGGTCGTGATACGACGTCGTCGGCTCTCACATGGTTTTTCTGGATTTTATCTTCACATCCCGAAGTTGAACGAAAGATACTCGAGGAAGTGAAAACACTCCGGCTAAGTTCCGGCAAAAGTCGTCGGGAATGCTACAGTTTCGACGAGCTCCGGCGGATGCATTACCTGCATGCCGCGATATCGGAGGGATTACGGCTGTACCCGCCGGTGCCGGTGGACACAAAAGCTTGCCTGAAAAATGATGTGATGCCGGACGGGACGTTTGTGGGAGAAGGTTGGTTCGTTACTTATCATACATACGCGATGGGGAGGATGGAGAGTGTTTGGGGGAAGGATTGTGGTGAGTTTCGGCCGGAGCGGTGGTTGGAGATGGCGGAGACGGGCGGAGGAACGGTGGTGTGTAGGCCGGAAAATCCGTTTAAGTTTCCGGTGTTTCATGGTGGACCAAGAATGTGTTTAGGGAAAGAAATGGCGTATACTCAAATGAAGCTGGTGGCAGCCACTGTTATCGAGACGTTGGTGGTGGAGGTGGTGGCGGAGAAGCCGCCGGAGCATGTGTTGTCGTTGACGATGAGGATGAAAGATGGGTTGAAGGTGAGAGTCAGGAAAAGATGATGTTGGGCCACTCTAATCATGCTTTCAAAAGTTTTTATTTTTATTTTTTTTGGTGTTAAGAATATTAAACTTGTTAATAAACAACTAATAAATGTAAATTATAAATGTAAAAAAATTTATAAACTATTTTTTGTTCAATGTTCATTTTATTAACGATATAATAGGTCGAATAACTCACTGACTATTCGTTAAACGTTTGGGATATTTACAACCCTACTCATCCATCACTTTGGTAAGTCTTTTATTAGTATGAATCTTTTATCATTTATCATGCATGTAGATGTACACGCTTGTTTTATCTGGCCATCAAGTCTTGCTAAATAAGTAAATCATAAAAGTATTCACTCCTAGCAACCTATCTCCTCATTCACTATTTAAACTAATTAAAATAAAATAAAAAATTTCAGGAAAATCATTGCCCAAGTTGGGTTGAGTTAATTTGAGTTTGACTCATTCCGAGTAATGTTAATCGAGTTAAACTCGTAATAACAAAGTTGAGATTTTGGGCCTTCATAGTTCTTTTTAAACAGATGAAAGCTCTCAAACCAGCCATTGATTTGGGTATGTGATCGGTTTAATTAAAACTTTTGGCCGGTGCGCTTATAAATGTTCAAATTAACGAGACCGGGTGGTTTTGTTTACAAAAACCAGACCCTTGAAAAGTTAACCGAACCATTGATTTGTATAAATATCATATATATCTTCAAATAATTCTTTTGGTAGGGTTGATAGGTTTTGTATTTCTCTGGATGGGGTTCCCTACTTTCTTATGAAAATATCGATCAGTAGGGTTGTCACGTTTCTTAAGGGAATACCAAGATTTAATTTCCTGCATTTAAATCTTTCTTTTGCTCAAATCTTAACGCTCAATTTGCGGTGTACACATATAATGTATATATGTGTGGGCCCTCAGGGGTCAAAGTAAAACTGCACTAATTTTAATGTTATTTTACTTATTTTGTGAAAATAATGTTAAAAATATTGGGATGATCAACTTCAAACAATAACATTGAGCCGGGGACTCCTTCGGAGCAGCATCTCTATTCCAACTGGGATAGGGGTAAGGTTTGTTTCTATCCTTCCCTCCAGACCCTACTGAAAAATGGGAATATACTGGGTAAGTTTGTTTGTTTGTTTTGCTAAAACCTTATCCAAACCTACCTTTTATTCAACACAAGCTATGATATATATACCTAATCTCATTGATTGGTAAGATACTAACAAAGTTTCAAGAGTTAACTAGCAACATGTTAATTATTTACAAACAAAAATGTTAACTTACAAGTAGAGCTAGGTGCACGAACCAGTTTTAAAATAACCGAATCGGTTAACCAGTCAAATGTTTCAAAACATATTTGACTATAATTTGTTCGGTTAGTAACCGGTTTTTCACATCCTCATCCCCACCATCATCATCAAAATCATCATTATACTAAGAATCTTCATCCATCATTTTGAGTAGATTTCATGTGTCTCCCATCGTGAACCTAAGGCCTTATTCAGCCATATCCCTACTCTCCTTAGAGACCTTGGTTGCTCCTAAAAATGACTACATGGTGTCTTCGGCTAGGCATATGGGAAACTTTTCTTGATTGGTAACATAGGTACATATTATCATCAGATTTATGCATCAAAGATGCTTCTGCTTGGTTTAAATTTGAATGTTTGATTGTATAAGGATATCATCATCATCATCGTACTCAGTATATCTCATCATTAGCATAGCTAAGGTACGGTTTGAAAAGGGTAAGATGTAGAGAGTCTTGCCTCTACCTCGTAGAAATAACAACAGAAATCCTTTGATTTGTTTTTCAGATTTATTCATTTGATTGTGTGTGTAGAGATATGAAAATATGAATTTATGTAAATTGAATGGAATTATATTCACTCATGTGATTTTATCAAGTATTTGTTCAATAACATATCATTCAAGTTTGGTAAGGCCGTTAGAACACATTTAAGGGAAGTGTTCACAACTAAGCTAAATAAAGTGTATGTTAATTTTTTTTAACAACAATTTTTTCCACCATTGTCCACTATGTGACTAGAATCCTCAACTTATTTTAAAAAAGAACACCTTAACACACCTTGATACCATTGAAACAAATGCCCTTTTGGTAAGTGTATGTTAATTAACACTAATGGGCACGTACAACTTCTAAAAGAAACATTATATATTTAATTAGTTTACTCACTATCAAGATGTATATATAGTTTGAATACCCAAGCTAGCTTTGATCTCCATCGATATGTTTCTTTAAATTGGTCATATATGTGAGGGTAACTTAATTATTAAATGTATAAAACAAACTTCAAATGTTTGTCAGCACTTGAGGTAGCAATCTTCACCTAAATCAAAAGAAATTGGTTAGTTTGGGTAAACAATTGTTGTATAATAGGTTGAAATGAGTAATATTATAACATAGAATGCTTAGATATGTAACACTTTAATACAATGCATATCAAGATGGTAACTTAAAAATGACGTGAATGCAATAGATTCAAACGTTTGAAAATGATTAACAACATATTTGATGAAAAATCACATAAAAATTAACCAAATGGATAATTTGTTTAGTTATAACACATTTTAACTTAAACCAAATTGATATTTTTTAAGACCAATTCATTTAGACCCAAACTGGTTTTACTTATAACCCATTTGACCGTTACCCAACCCGTTCATTTTGTCAAGCTTAGTCAACAACACTGATTTGAACTCTAGGGAATGAAACTCTTGCATTACTTTTGGGTCTATGTAATTGGGAAAATTATCAATATGATCAAAGTTGATCAAAGAATTACCAAACTAATCAATCAAAAAAGGGCCCCTAAGACGCCCATTTAAAGTACTTTAGACGCCCCTTTAGACGCCCTTTTCCGGTACTTTTTGAAAACATGCGGGCCCACATGTCGACAACTTTGTCGGGTCTAATTGGGTGTCTTAAGACCCCTTTTCTACCAGCGTCTTAAGACACCTTTAGGCTTTAGACGCCCTTTTTTGGTACTTTTTGAAAACATGCGGGCCCACATGTCGGCGGCTTTGTCGGGGTCTAAATGAGTGTCTTAAGAGCCCTTTTCTACCGGCATCTTAAGACGCCTTTAGACGCCCAATTTAGACGCCCAATTTAGACATCTTTAGACGACCAATGTGAGATTTAAGCCGGTGTTTAAATTGTGCGTCTAGAGGCGTCTTAAGACGCCGGTAGAAAGGGGTCTTAAGACACCCATTTAGACCCCGACAATCCCGCCGACATGTGGGCCCGCATGTTTTCAAAAAATACCGAAAAAGGGCGTCTAAAGTGGCGTCTAAAGTACTTTAAAGGGGCGTCTTAGGGGCCCTTTTTTGATTGATTATTTTGGTAATTCTTTGGTCAACTTTGATTATATTGGTAATTTTCTCTATGTAATTTGACTTCAAAAGTCTAAGTGATATTTTTCTATTTCACATGTGAAACAACTATATATTAAAGATATGATATAAGCTGGTTTGGGTATAACTTCTGATTGGTTCATACTACAAATATTTTAATTCTTTTACGCATGCATGATTCTTTTGGATTTCAGTGTTCTAAGAATTGAACTTACCCCAAGAAATGAAGGAAAAACAGACCATGAGATTCAAGAACAACCGTGAGGAGTTGCATCCAAGGCGTATGTATGTATGTATGTATGTATGTATGTATGTAGGTATAATTAATTTGTTGGAACAATCCGATATCAAAACAAGTAATACCACGAACACAAACACGATGTTTTGTCGGAAAAAAAGGGTAATTGGAGGGAACCCTTAGCCCCGGTACCACATTGGGTACCCATCATCCCACCCCGCAAGGGTTATGATGCCGGTAAAATACCTCCCCTTGATACCGCACGGATCTGGGCTATGCTCGCGTCTTTCAAACTTCCCCGATTGGCCCAAGGATCGACGGCAGCGGGTACCTCAGAAGGATGGCTAGAGTGAGGCTCGAACCGGGGACCTTTGGTACCCCAAATCCTTGCCTTACCACTCCGCCAACTCAACATTGGTTTGTCGGAAGGACAACCCAACGACATCTTTTTATTATAACTCACTCAAAAGTCTTCAAAAAACTTATAAACTCATATCCTTTTTATACTTATTACATGAACTAAGAATTAAACAAAACATGGAAAACAGGATAATTTAATTATTAATGAACTATGACTCCTTAAATTGTGATTTCACCGACTTTCTCATGCACCCAATTTCTGGTTCACGTAACAAACATACTTAATAGGCTTTGGCCTAACCACTAAACAAGAATTAGCCCATCATAATTGTTTCTTGACACCGTTGAAGAATCCAATTTAGAATGGTGCTAATACAATCGATGGATTCCACCGAGGGGGGATTGCGAATACAAATGATTTTATTCCCTTACAATGTTTTTGGGGAGACCCCCAACTCACAATGGACCTGTAAGGTCTTTTTTCCGGTCTCTTACGTTTCTCTCTTGAATTAATCTTCCTCTTTTCGTTCCCTCTCTGAGTGATGGGCGGCTTCTCCTCCGATCTTTTCCTCCGTCTCTCCGTCATTAATGCTGAATTTAATGCCATAGATTTTCATTATGATTGGCATTAAATGCTTTTCTTGTTAATAGTTGTTATTCCCTTATTTACCGTATTGCCATTTTGGCATGTAGCATCATCAGCCATCTTCTTTCATTTCTAATTGATTTGAATATGAAGTGAACTATTTTCGATTTATTGGTAACAAGCAGTCCTAAATTTTGAGATTCGTACTTATTAAAGTAAGTGAATCTGTTATTAGTCAAATTATGTTTTCTTGCCAAAACATTTTCAACTTCTTATATATGTGGGTGTGTCTGTAAAAAAAGGCTCCTTTTTTGGTTGTAAAATACATCTCATAATTGATTCTAAAGACATAGATTGGGTAAATGTGAATTAAAATTTGTTTCAAATCTTAATATTTATTTTCTATTTATATTCTAAAATATATTTTCAAACATAACATAGCATGTAATGTGTAACCTTTTATTTTAAAAAAAAAGTTGCATTTAGTAATACAGTCCCATATGGTGCAAACTTTAGACATTTATATATTACAAATGTTTAAAATTGAAACCATATGAATAATTTATGAAATATATCGACCAAAAGTGAAATAATATCAAACCATAGGAACCATCTTAGTAATTTACTCTTTGTTATACAAAGAAGCGGTTTTCATTTAGACCCGAGATCCAGCAAGTCTTTAGTTTCATACAAAGAAGCGGTTTTCCTATGTTTATCTAAAAATGTTATTTTAAATAGTTCAAATATTCGAATTATCTGAAAATTTTCAAAATAGCATCCGAATTCGGACTCCGAATATTTTGAGTTCGGATTTTCGAATATTTCATATTCAACTTCGAATACGGATTTTTTTAACACCTAATTGAAACCCATGTAAATACAAGTTTGTATAGAACATTGTGTCTTTTATACAAGTTATTGTGACTTTTGTGTTTCCTGCTCAATGTTGTGTTTTACTGAACAATTTAAGACACAATAATGTTGTAGAATACATAATGTCAATCAATGATGATACAATGACGAGTATGAATGACATAATAATCTTTAAAAAAGTCACAATTACCTGCAAAAAAATATATAATTACCAGTAATAAAAACATAAAAAAGATAAGTATACACAAATGTTTAAGAAAGACACAATGACGATAATTAGAAACAATAAACTGAAAAAATTTCATTTTTTAGAGCAAAATTATACTCATTTTAAAGATTAAAATGTATTTTTATGATATATACTTTTTAAAAAATAATATTGTATGTAAAAGTTATAAACGTTTAAAAAATGTGGAAGAGAAAGTAGGTATTACTAAATTAGCATAAAAAACTATTCTCTCTAAATTTTTGAATTTTTTCGCTTAAATTTGATCTTAATATTTAACGCTAAATAATCCTTTTTAAATTTTTTAAAATAAAAATAATATTTATTTGAACCAAAATTATAAGATATATGATGAAGAAAAAAAGTAGAGAATTAATATATATATTAAAGATCAACCTAAATGAATAGTATAAATATTAATATTAATATTGAAATAGTGTGTGTGTATATATATATATATATATTATTATTAAATATTATGAACAATGAATATATATAATGAAAAAACGTGGTTCTTTCTAGGGTTTTGGTGGTGTTCGGAGAAGGCTACGGTGATATTTATTCTCATTGAAAATCGATGTTTGCTTAGAATTTTAGGTTTTTTTCAATTCAACCAATTGGTTGCCAGTGAGAAGTATTTTGTGAGTATTTTTCTATTATTTTCGTAACATATTTGTATGAATTTTGTATGATTTTATGTCTTAACTATATATATAATGAAAAAACGTGGTTCTTTTTAGAGTTTCGGTGGTGTTCGGAAAAAGGCTACGGTGATTTATTTGTTCTCATTGAAAATCGATGTTTGCTTAGAAATTTAGGTTTTTTTTAGTTCAACCAATTTGTTGCCGGTGAGAAATATTTTGTGAGTATTTTTCTATTATTTTCGTAACATTTTTGTATGATTTTATGTTTTAACGGAAAATTAGTATATATTTCGTGATGAGAGATTTGATTTTGGTATATAACTTGTAATTCTGCAAATGATATATAATACCATTATCGGGAGTGCATTGCGATAATCCGCCGTAACGCTTGGCGGGGAAAAACGTAGTTGTTTATAAAATTCTCCGTTGTACGGCGTCATATTTGCAAGATAAAATTTCCGCTACTCATACGCGTCAATTTCCCCAAATCAGCCAGACATCAAAACCCTAGAATCTTCAAGAAGGCGAAAATGGCGAGACCTGGTAGGCAATCAGCGACGACAACAACCACCGCTACCATAACCCTCGAAACCCCAGCTCCGTCGCAGACAACAACCGTAACCCTAACGCTCAATCCGAGGAAGAAGAAGGTGACATGGAAAGAAGGCACCATCGATAACGAATTTCTTCAAAAAAAGAGCTCCAAGAAATGTTGCATCTTCCACAAACAAAAACCTTTCGATGAAGACTCCAGCGACGATGAGGACTGTCATGATCATGATCACGATCACGATCACGATCACGATTGCGGTGGATCTACGCGGCACGACGGAGCATCGACGAGCTAGGTTATTACGTTATCCCTGCTTGATTTTTTGGTACCATACAAGTTTTACGATGTATTTTTACGAGGATCAATATTCTGGAGTGAAATTTATATGTGTATAATACTATATATAAAATCCAAAGCATGATTCTCATATATTGAATCGGATGCACTGGATCTGATATTGTTGCAGACTTGCAGTCGATTTTGTGTTTCACATGTTGATTGGAGTTCTATTTCTGTGTGAATTTGTGTTGTATTTTATAAGCTATGATTTGTGACAAATGTTTTGAGGGATTTCTAATAAATCTCATCATCCACTGACTATTTATGAATCTGATCCTAAAAGGAAGTAATCTTTTTAGGTGTTCATTTATCTGAGTCCATGTTTCTAATGGCTTTCATCCAATTGTTTGATAATCGTTTTTGGAATCACATCAGAATCAGGGCTAATCTATCTGTTTCTTTCAAGAATGTCCCTTTTTCTATACGCCACTTTCAGATGATTTTGAGATGCAGAGTGTCTTTTGATTAAAGATTCTTGGGGCTTGTTTCCCAAACTGAAGTTTCACTAAGAGCATGGTTGTAAAAATCCCCGACTAGGTCGATTAATCATTTAATCGTTAGTCCCCTAAGGCCGATAGGCCTGACTATCCGATTAGTTGGCCGATTAATCTCGAATAATCCCTAGTCCCCACCCCACCGAGCGACTAGCGATTTCTACAACATTGACTAAGAGGCAACGAATTTTCAGAAAATTTTGTTTCATGAGTATGTTCCAAACTTGATAGTTTGTATCTATAGTCTTGAAAATGGTAACCCACATTTGCAATTTCCATATCTTGTGAATTTTTTTTATTTATTCTTCAGCATGATTCATTCTGTGTTCTGCTCTTCTGCTAGCCTTTTATGATGATCAGATTCCATCTTTAATGTAGCCCTTTTCTCCTTGAAAACACTTTATCAGTGCTAGTGTTTCACTAGCTATTGTAGCATTGGCTTCTCTTTCTACTTCTGATTCATCTTAAAAGTTGTTGCAGTTATTGAGCAAAAACCAATGACTTTAAAGCTTACTGACATTAGTGATTGCTCTCACAAAAGTGGTGGTTTTAATCCTTGCAAGCGCAGGATTTGGTGGTCTTTGTAGTAAAAAAATCACTGATGAGCATGTTGGCCTGTTCTTCACCAATCCATCTGAGCCAAAAGTTAAACAGGAGCATGATAGTAAACCCATTAGAAGGGTCCTGATGCTTAGGGTTTTTCAACGGGTCGTATTCACGAGTTTCCGGGTCGATCTGACACGAAAGCTTAAAATTTACACGAAACAAAACACGACTCAAACTCGAAAATCGTGTTAGACATAAATCCAAAGATGACGCTAATATTTATGCCTCACGGGTGGCTCAACCAATATAGAAAACCTAAAACAGCTTTGAAAACCGAGACCTTTTACTAAACTTCCCTCCCTCCCTCGAGCTCGAGCTCGAGAGTTTGACATCTAAATCTAATGTTGTAACTTCTAAGCAAATTATCACAACTATAGTCATGACTAAGGGGTTGTTTGTTTGCATCTGAATGTCAATAATCTTAATCATTCAAGCTTAGGGTTACCTCTTAACCATTCAGAGTTTATGAACTATTACCAACCTCTTAATCATTAAGACTTAAGGATACTTTTTAACCATTCACATGCTATGAACCATTAAGAGGTAGCCTCTGAATGGGATTAAGAGGCTACCAAATAGGGCCTAAGCAAACAAATCCATTCTTATCTCTAAATCAATAAAAAAAATTCAATGTCATAACTCTTATTACAACAATCAAATTATTAAACAACAAACTGATTACTGATTTAGCAATTACTGAACAAGAATAACATGTGATATTGAACAAGAATAGCGTATTACCTCAAATTTTAATGGATTAAGCTTAACACCTCTAATAACTAAAATGATGGCCAGCAGTCCTCGTAGTTCTTGAAATTAAATAGCAGATTACCTCATCTAAGCAAGCAGTCTTTACCAAAGAGGCATTGCCTCAATGGTATCTCGAGATTCTTTCAAATGGGAGGTCTTGGGTTCAAATCCTTCCCGCAACGAAAAAAGGGAGTGTGGGGGGTCAGGGGTTTTCCCGGTGGGGTTTTCTTCTGGGTGGTTGTGGTGGCTTATGAGAGGTCCAGGTAACCAAACCTTGGTGACATGGCCTGGAAACAGTGGGTTCACATGATTGAGACATTCGCCGTTAAAAAAAAAAGCAACCAATGTTTGAATCTTGAAATTGTAATTGAGACGGCCCTTTGTATGATCTTTTACGCCATAATAATTGCAGTTCTTTTCGCTAGGCAAAGATTGTTCTTTCTCTTGGCCTAATGTGATTTCTTTACCCTAAATCTTTAATGCGTCTCATACTCTAGCTTCTTATCCCCATCTCAGTTCATACAATCAGTTGTCCGAGGGGGAGGGGGAGGGGGTTCTTTCATTTCTTTCGATTTTTTTAACCCTAAAAGGATGAGATGCAAAAGCCTACAACATTTTTATACAGAGACCGCATACACATATATAATGTGTTTTCTTTAAAAGAAAATTGAAGGCTTTATTTTTATAGTATTTTTAAGCTCTAGCTTGGTCCAACAAGCTATACAAGTTGCCCGAGTTTTGCCTTGAAAATTAATCAAATAGATAGAAATAAGCAAATTAGGTGAGTATAATATAACCATAACCATAAAATAACTGATAACCGGCCCGAACCATAACCGATTTTAACCGAAACCAACTTAAACCGACGGTTATGGTTAGGCGAAGACATTAATCGAAACATTCAATTATGGTTATCGCTAAGTCAATCCATTAACATAGTTTAACCGAACCAATTATTGAATATTTGTTTTTTTAACATTTTTATGCATATGTTTTTTTCAAGAAGTTATGGTGCAAGTCAAGTATAAAAGGTGAATCATAACTTTTTATTACATGAAAATGTGTCATATGTGAGACTAAAATATGTGAGACTAAATATATTATGAAATAAGTTAGAGCTCACATGGTTTTACTTTTTGTTTACTCATTCTCAGTCACTTCAATTTTTTACGAGATTTAATTAGATTTTCATCATCAATATATTTCTAATCCACAATCTTATTACAAGTTTTTCAACAATAACCGAACCATAACCGGAGGTTAATGGTCAACCAATCACTTGGTTATGTATATGGATAGAATTAACCGAAGTAGCGTTTTGATTATGTAAATGACCATAACCGCACTGAACCGAACCAGTAAAGCAAATTTCTTCAAAGTTGACATATTGCGACTTACAGCACCAACAATGGTCGATTTGTAGAACCGGGGCTGTCATAATGGGTCAGACATGACCCATTAAGACACGACACGCTAAGACACGAACATGACCCATTTAAAACACGTAAACACGAAATGACCTGTTAAGAAACTTGTTAACATCTGACATTATAAATGACCCGTTAAGGAACTAGGATTAGAGAATTAAAAATTTTTAGAAGGTAATCGGTTATCCACATATTTTATTATATTATTTTTTTAAAATTTTAAATTATAAACATGTCTTAACGGGAGTTTTACCTGTTTAGACACAAAAAATAAACAGGTCTTAACCTGTCAACCTGTTTTAGACACAAAACCTGTTAAGGGTAAACATGAAACATGTTAAAGTTGTGTCGTGTCGTGTCGCGTTAACATTTGCGTGTCTGAAAATTTCAGCCTAGAAGAACATGGCTGGTCTCATGATACCTACAGTGTCATTATACCCACAAATGGTTCTTACTTTTGCAGTGCACAAAGAGGATGATTAAGGATGAAGTGTGGAGGCGCAAACATATAATAAGATTCAAAGTTTTCTATCTAAAACTAGTGTTTTATTAAATTACCTCAAAATTGATTTCTTGAAACTCAAGGCAGCCACTTGATTGAAATATTACTTCTGAGGAGCGTAACAGAGAAAATTATCATTTTTAACCATACGAAATATTGCTTCTGAAAAAGTACAAGAGAGACATCTACGATTTATCTAATGTATGGGTTCCGTTGTTCTTCCTACCAAACATTACAACCTCATAGCAGCCTAGCCTAAAGTCAAGGCCGTCTCTGAGAAATTAGGTGGCATGTGCGAATGTAAAAAATGGGCCTATGTGCGCACGCGCGCGCACAAATTGACGATAATTAAAACAACAGTAAAAACAATAAAAAACAATATTGTTTTAGCAAAATGATGTATTTTAATGTTTCAAATAACTAAATAAAACGTGACGTTTATCTAGCATTTTTTGATGCAAACTTGTTGATTAAATCTTCATAATCTACATTGTCTAGTATCTCATTATCAATAGTATCATTCAGTGACAGAGCATGAAAAAAAGCTCGGATGGGGCGGAAGGATTTTTAAGAAGAAAACAGAGGGGGTCGAATGATTTTTAGGAAGAAAACGAAGGAACCCAAAAGATTTTCCGCCGAAATACTATTATATCGACCCTTCTGAGCGAAAAAACACCGGGGGGGGGGGGGGCGGGCACCATCGGGCCCCAATGATCATCCGTTCCTGGTATCATTGTCAATCCATTAAGTCTTTCTTGAGACATTATCGATCGTAAGTATGACTTCAACAACTTTATTTTTGAAAAATTGTTTTCTGCAGATGCTACTTTTTACCGGAATAGTCAACAAGATTTTATATGCAATTGATGCATTTGAAAAACAATCAGCTTGCTTCAAATATTTTAAATATAATTAAAAATTGAATTGTTATATGTGTTTGTTGTAAAATAAATTAAAATATATATAATATATACAATTTTTTAAAAATTTAGGGCTCCTAAAAAATTGGGCCCTGTGTGGTCGCACCTCCCGCATTTGCTTTAAGACCCCCTTGCCTAAAGTGAACACTGAAGTCATTTTAGCTGGGGTTGTAAATGAACCCAAAGTTAGAACGAATAGTTTGTGAAGCGTTTAGTAAAAAGTTTGTTAGTGTTCATTTGTCTAATAAATGAATGAGCATGAACAACAACTATGTTGTTCGTTTGGTTAAATGAACGAACATGAACAGATTTCATGTTTATTCATTTGTTTTGATCAACGTTCGATAATGTGCTCGTTTATATGTTCATTTGTTACATGTGTTTTATGTTCTTAAATTTTGATTTTCTTTAGTTTATTACCATATTTAAACTAATAATTTAGTTATTTAGAATTTTTATCTTATTAGAAACATATTGATTTAAAACTTAAATCTTTGAACTATTAGTTTAAAATAATTTCAATTACGATTATTATTTCTAATTTTTGTTTTGGTTTTCTTATAATTATAATTTTGATTTTATATTAATTATTTAACTCTATATCTATTTAAAATGATTATGTATGTTTGAGATTAAGAATGCTGATTTTTATTTTTTAATAATGTTTGTTCGTTTGCATTCGTAAATCATTCATGAACAAGTTATATTCCATAATAAAAGAACACAAACAATAAATTTCATTCGATCAGTGTTCGGAAACCATTCATTATCAAGTTCAATGTTAAACGGACGAATACAAATAAGAGATCGCTCTTGTCAGTTTGATTCGTTTACCGCTCTACTTTTAGTCGTTTGTTATATTCATTGTTGTTATCTGTAAGCTTCTTATTGTCCCCTTTAAACTTGTAGTAATTTATGGGGTAAATTTCACTTTTAGTCATTTATGTTTACATTATGTTAATACTTAACGAAGTTCATCGAGAAAGGACCTAGTTTGCAACGTTTGGAAACTTAAAGGACTGATTTTGATATTTCGAAACATAAACGACCATCTTTATAACTTTGTGTTAACATAAAGGACGTGGGGACTCGGGTCGGGGTGCAGCGTAACTAAGGGATTCCATTTAGGACGATCAAAACAAAAGTGAAGTTTACCCTAATTTATATTTTTACCTTCCTCTACCATATTTTAACGTCAGGGTTGTCCATATATAACTTTCAATTTGTCACTTTTCCATCTTTAAACATCTTGAGAGGCCCCGAAGCCGGGCACCTCACAGAGGTTGGTTTTCATCATAACACATAGCTCTTAAACTAAAAACTTTCATAATCATGCAGCGGAAATGTAAACATAGTTTGATAAACAGAAATCAATAACATGTCTGTATCAAAATCACATCGAATTGCCAAAACCACCGGATCGTATGACTCTATGCCCGAGCTCCATGCCTCCTCTTATCATACCTTCAACCTGACATACATGCTAAATCAAGTCAGCTTACGCTGGTGAGTTCTAGTTTTCATAAAACAACATTAAACATACTTAACATATACATCATTTCATACACATAGTCCATAACCTTAGCACATAACATCCTTACATCATCATCATCATACGTTCCACTGTTACCATTCGAACAGTGGGCTTATGCCGGCACAAGGCTCCATAACCGTTGGGCTTACATCATCATCATCATACTTACCCCACCCATAACGAGTACGGGAGCAACATCATACTTACCCCGTAACGAGTACGGGAGCAACATCATGCTTACCCCGTAACGAGCACGGGAGCAACATCATGCTTACCCCGTAACGAGCACGGGAGCAACATCATGCTTACCCCGTAACGAGCACGGGAGCAACATCATGCTTACCCCGTAACGAGCACGGGAGCAACATCATGCTTACCCCGTAACGAGCACGGGAGCAACATCATGCTTACCCCGTAACGAGCACGGGAGCAACATCATCCTTACCCCGTAACGAGGACGGGAGCAACATCATCCTTACCCCGTAACGAGCACGGGAGCAACATCATACTTACCCCGTAACGAGCACGGGAGCAACATCATACTTACCCCGTAACGAGCACGGGAGCAACATCATACTTACCCCGTAACGAGCACGGGAGCAACATCATACTTACCCCGTAACGAGTACGGGAGCAACCATACTTACCCAGTACAAATACTGGAGCAACCATCATTCATCATGACATGATACACTAGCACCATATCATCATTCATCATAACATCGTATCATTATCCTAATAACATAGGATTCCTCATACCGGGTATGCTAGTATCATGTCATCATAACATCCTAGTACCATGCACATGTCATGCTAGCCGCACGTCATCATATCATTCATCATGGCAACATAAACACATTTTGCTAGCATGTAATCATCATAACATCATACTTCCATCATAGTGTACCTAGGATTTCATCATAACATACCTCCCTATTTATCATCATAGCATGTTATCATTTAGTTTATCATCATAACTTACTAACATGCATTCATCATTCTTAGCATACTTTCATGCAAAAATCATACTATCACCTTAACATGCATACATGATCAGGGCATAACATCATTCATTCATTATCATCATAGGCACATATCATCATAGACATAACAATAAGCATGTATGTCAGCCCAAAACATTAAGCATAAAATAGGGCGTCTAGAACTCACCTGACAGTAGACTCCTGTTAACCTTAGCCGAACTCCTTAGCTAGGGCCTTAAGGACCTATATCAGTTACATCATATCATCACATACCATCACATCACATACTTAGACTTAGAAATTATTCTAAGTCCTCATAGCCTACTAGTCCCCCTTTCTGAATCCAAGTTCTCGAAACTTAGCTAAGTGTTCGAAACCCTTGAAATTCGTTAAGTTCCCATGTACACGAATTGCCATGTACTCGAAACATCCCTTGTTCACGAAATGCCCTGTACACGAAATTCCATGTACACGAAATAGCCATTGTATTCGAAATACTCATGTACTCGAAATTCCATGTACACGAAATAGCCATTGTATTCGAAATACCCATGTACTCGAAATACTCATGTACATGAAATGGCCCTGTACTCGAACTACCCATGTACTCGAAATACTCATGTACACGAAATTCTAAGTATGATTTCGAGTACCCTTAGTGTATAGCTTCGTGTACTCATCATTTCGTCATTAAACATCTCAGAAATTCATCTAAGGCCTTGGGGAGCTAGTTCTAGGTTCCTTATGTTGTTACCAACGTATTGGAACCTCAAAGTTATGAACTTTATGCATAAAGGTGTGAGCTTTATGCATAAGTTCACCCTTTGTTTAACCATCCTAACTTTTGTATAAAAATCCAGCTTTCTATACATTAATCACTTACTTGAAGGTAGCTGATCCTCCTGGTAGAATCCCGTGCGTTTCCTACTTCGTTTGGTCGATCAAAGTTTGATTCTTGAAATTCTTGGACTTAAACTTCGTGTACTCGAGAGCAGATGAGCTTCCAGCCAAAGGTTCGCACATTTCCCAAGGCACGACTATTTATAGACAAGGTTCCTGTATTCGAAAACCCCTGTACACGAAAATGTAGTGTACTCGAAATGTGATGTATTCGAAATCTTCATTATTTCGAGTACACGATTTCTAAGCCCCATCTTGGTTATTTTTCGTCTATTTTCCCACAAGTTACTTATCCGTTACACGTACGTAGAATTCAAATAACTTGTATCTTAGAAAAATTTGGGATGTTACAAGTCTCCCCTCCTTACAATAGGTTTCGTCCCGAAACCTGCCTTGTTACATATCGAACAAATGAGGATACAACTCCCTCATCTCGTCTTCCAGTTCCCACGTCGTGTCTGAACCTTTCCGATGCTTCCACTGAACTCTTACTTGACGAACCGTTTTATTCCTTAACTGCTTTTCCTTCGAATCCACAATGGCGACTGGTTCTTCAATGTAGTTCAGTCGGTCGTCTACCTCAATGTCATCCAAAGGAACATGCGCCTGCTCGTCTGCCAAGCACTTCCTAAGATGCGACACGTGAAAGGTAGGATGAATCCCGTTCAGCTCCTCTGGTAGGTCCAGTCGATACGCGACCTTCCCTACCCTTGCCTTTATCGGAAATGGTCCAATGTACCTCGGACTCAACTTGCCTCGCTTTCTGAATCGAATGATTCCCTTCCATGGTGATACTTTCAGCAACACTCGATCGCCAACATCAAACTCTATCGGTCTCCGGCGCTTGTCAGCGTAGGACTTTTGGCGATCTTGTGCAGCCTTCATACGTGCTTTTATCACCCGTAGCTTTTCTGCCATATCAATCACAGCAGCCTTGTTTCCCATTTCTTTCTGTCCAACTTCACCCCAGCATACCGGGGTTCTACATCGTCGTCCGTACAACGCCTCATATGGGGGCATTCCGATACTAGAGTGATAGCTGTTGTTATATGAAAACTCCACCAAGGGCAAGTGGTCATCCCAGCTTCCTCCAAAATCGATAATGCACGCCCTAAGCATATCCTCCAACGTTTGGATAGTCCTTTCTGACTGTCCATCAGTCTGAGGGTGATAGGCGGTACTAATATTTAACCTCGTTCCCATAGCATCATGAAACTGCTTCCAGAATCTGGAAGTAAACCTCGTATCCCGATCTGACACAATGGAGACAGGAACTCCATGTCTGGTCACAATCTCTTTTACGAACAACTCAGACAACCTTTCGGACGTATACGTTTCCCTGATAGGAAGAAAGTGTGCACTCTTCGTCAGTCGGTCCACAATCACCCATATGGCATCATGTCGCTTAGCTGTCTTTGGTAGCTTGGTAATGAAATCCATGGTGATGTGTTCCCATTTCCATTCCGGTACCTCTAGAGGTTGCACATATCCGTAAGGCTTCTGATGTTCAGCCTTCACTTGCGCACAAGTAAGGCACCTGTTCACATACTGCATCACATTAAACTTCATGCCCGGCCACCAATAATCCTGTCGGAGATCTTGATACATCTTCGTTGCACCGGGGTGTACCGAGTATCGTGACTTGTGGGCTTCATCTAAAATCCTCGCTCGAATGTCCCCATTTCTGGGCACCCACATTCGACCGAATCGTAGCTTTATCCCATGGTCATTGTCTTCCAAGTTCTTGACTTGTCCGAAGACGCGTTCAAAACCCACATTCTCTTCTTTCAATCCCTCCTGTTGCGCCTGTTTGAGCTCGTTCAGAAAGTCTGGCGTTATAACCAAACTATACGATTTTACTCGTATGGCAGGATGATCAGTCTTGCGACTCAGAGCATCTGCCACCACATTGGCCTTTCCCGGGTGATATAGAATATCACAGTCATAATCCTTTAACAGCTCGAGCCATCGTCTCTGCCTCATATTCAAATCCTTTTGCTCGAAGAAATACTTCAAGCTCTTGTGGTCGGTATAGATGGTACTCCTTACTCCATACAAATAGTGCCTCCATATTTTCAATGCAAACACCATTGCAGCGAGTTCAAGATCGTGGGTCGGGTAGTTAGCCTCATGAATCTTTAGCTGGCGCGAAGCATAAGCTATCACCCTTCCCCTTTGCATTAGTACACATCCCAACCCTTGTCGTGACGCATCGGCATACACAACAAGATCATCATTCCCATCCGGCAGTGCTAGAACAGGAGCTTGGGTAAGTTTCTCCTTCAGCACTGAAAACGCTTGTTCTTGGTTTGGACCCCATTCGTACTTTACGTCTTTCTTCGTGAGCTTCGTCAGTGGCGTCGCTATCTTGGAGAAGTCTTGAATAAATCTCCGATAATAGCCAGCCAAACCAAGAAAACTGCGTACTTCTGTCGGTGACTTTGGAGGACTCCATTTCATAATCGTTTCAACTTTAGCTGGATCTACCATAATGCCTTCTGGGTTCACCACGTGACCCAGAAACTGTACCTCTCGTAGCCAGAAAGCGCATTTGGAGAACTTAGCATAAAGTTTCTCTTTCCTCAGGATTTCCAATACCTCACGTACGTGGCAAGCATGGTCTCCCTCGTTCTTTGAATAAATCAAAATATCATCAATAAACACTATCACCGATCGGTCCAGCATCGGTCGACATACCCTGTTCATCAAATCCATAAATGCTGCAGGAGCATTCGTCAATCCAAACGACATAACGAGAAACTCGTAATGTCCATAACGCGTACGGAAAGCAGTCTTTGGAATATCCTGCTCTCGAACTTTCAACTGATGGTAACCGGATCGGAGATCTATCTTCGAGAACCAGCTTGCACCTTGCAATTGATCGAACAAGTCATCACTTCTAGGTAGAGGATACCTGTTCTTTACGGTCAACTTATTCAGTTCCCTGTAGTCAATACACATACGCATACTTCCATCCTTCTTCTTAACGAACAGCACCGGTGCTCCCCATGGAGAGACACTCGGTCGTATAAAACCTTTATCAAGGAGTTCTTGTAGCTGGGTCATCATTTCCTTCATCTCGGTTGGAGCTAAACAGTAAGGTGCTTTGGCAACGGGTTGTGCCCCCGGCACTAAGTCGATCTGGAACTCAATTTCCCGTTCGGGTGGTAATCCAGGCAATTCCTCAGGGAATACATCGGGGAAGTTACACACCACGGGAACATCATCAATCGTCCTCGTATCCATACGTTCCTCAATCGCGTAGGCCAAGTAGGCTACACACCCTCGCCGCATCATAACATCAGCCTTGATCATCGAAATGATCTTTGGCGCATACATCGCTTTATCACCATAAACCGTCACGGAACTCCCATCCATCGCACGTAAACATATCATCTTTTGTCGACATACAATGTTAGCCTCATATTTGGCTAACCAGTCCATACCCAAAACCACATCGAATCCCCCTAAGGTAATAAGAAACAATCGGACAGGGAACCTATGACCTTCTATCTCAACATAACAGTCATCAATAGCCTCAGTCACCCTGGTCATCTTACCAATAGCCGTCTCTACATCAAATACCCGATCTATCTTCTTAACCTTCCCAGATAACCCATCACAGAAAGTAGAAGACACAAAACTCATACTGGCACCAGAATCAAACAATACAGAAGCAGGAATATTGTTGATAGAAAAGGTACCTGTGACCACGTCCGGGTCCACAATCGCATCATCCTTCGTCATCGTAAAGGCTCGTGCTTTAGCCTTCTGCTTCTCCTTTCCTTTCTCCTCTTTCTTACCCGAGCCCGAAGCATCGGCCCGTGGTAGCTTGCAATCCTTGGACATATGTCCTAATCCATTGCAGTTGAAGCATCGAGTAGCATTCGGGCAACTGCTAGAAAAGTGCCTCGTCTTCCCACACCTGAAACATAAATTAGTGCCCACCAGGCACTGTCCCGTGTGGCTTTTCCCACACTTGTTGCATCGGCCCATCTCCTCTCGCCTAGCCTTCTTGCTTGAGAACTTTCGTTGGTCTGTTCGACCCCTCTTAGTCCCGGAGGACTCTTTCACCTTTGCTTCTTCTTTGGCTGACTTGGCTGACATAACATCATCCCAAACTATGCCACTGAGCTCCACAGTGGAGTCATAAGTCTTGGGAGCATTCGCCTTCACATGTATCCGAACCTTCGGAGGCAAACCCTCCATGTACAACTTCACCCTACGTTCCTCGGTAGAAACCAAGTGAGGAACAAGTCTTGCCATCTCATTGAATCGTGAGGTGTACTGCCTGTGGTTCAGACTTCCCGCCTTCAGCACCAGAAACTCCCTTTCAACCTTATCCAACTCATTCTTGGGACAGAACTGCTTAGTGACCAGTTCCTTGAGATCCTCCCAAGTCATCTTTTCCATATCCTCAGTAGTCTTGGATTGCTTGACGGTGTTCCACCAGTGAAGTGCCTCCTCAACGAAAGAGTGAGCTGCAAACTTGACAGCTTGGTCAATTCGGCACTCACTGATGGAGATGACAGCCTCCATCGCAGAAATCCAGTGGTAGGTGGCCACTGCGTCCTTCTTCCCATCAGAGGTCGGTGGGTTACATCCCTTGAAGGACTTGTAGTCACAGCCCTTCAGTTTCCCTGTCATAGAGTCGCCGCTCTTTGTCTCGATGATCACCACCTCATCTTCTTTGGTGCTTTCCTTAGTTCCTTCAGACTTGTCTTTTAGAGCATCCTTCAGTGCCTTAGCAATCATTGCTGGCATCTTTTCATCCATGATCTTGCAGACCTCATCAGAAATAGCCTTCACCACGATAGGCTCTAGAGTGAACTTGTCTTCATTCTCAGGTTGCTCGTTGTGCTCGTGGTCGTCTTCGTTGACGGGTTCTTCAGCCTCAACATGTGGTTCTTCAGCTACCTGTGGTTTCTTTCGCGGTCCACCCTTTTGTCCGGCCATCTTAACTTTCTACATAATGCAACATTTGATGAGTCAGCATAGGAATCAGTTTAGTACGGAATAAGTTTTGTAAATCGTTAACGACGTTGATCAAGTGTTATTAACCATTTACCCAACTCATAGGCTCTAAACGTTTCCCATCCCATCTCTTCAATGTGCATAACACTAACTACTTACATAACATTACATCTAACCCTTAACTCATACATAAACATTCAGCTCGTGGCATCCGTCATCCGTGGTTGGCAATCCGCATCCATTAATCCCATTCTCAGTTTAAGTCTTGGCATTTGAGATGCCAAGATCTCTCAAACTATGGCTCTGATACCAACTTGAGAGGCCCCGAAGCCGGGCACCTCACAGAGGTTGGTTTTCATCATAACACATAGCTCTTAAACTAAAAACTTTCATAATCATGCAGCGGAAATGTAAACATAGTTTGATAAACAGAAATCAATAACATGTCTGTATCAAAATCACATCGAATTGCCAAAACCACCGGATCGTATGACTCTATGCCCGAGCTCCATGCCTCCTCTTATCATACCTTCAACCTGACATACATGCTAAATCAAGTCAGCTTACGCTGGTGAGTTCTAGTTTTCATAAAACAACATTAAACATACTTAACATATACATCATTTCATACACATAGTCCATAACCTTAGCACATAACATCCTTACATCATCATCATCATACGTTCCACTGTTACCATTCGAACAGTGGGCTTATGCCGGCACAAGGCTCCATAACCGTTGGGCTTACATCATCATCATTATACTTACCCCGTAACGAGTACGGGAGCAACATCATGCTTACCCCGTAACGAGCACGGGAGCAACATCATGCTTACCCCGTAACGAGTACGGGAGCAACATCATGCTTACCCCGTAACGAGCACGGGAGCAACATCATGCTTACCCCGTAACGAGCACGGGAGCAACATCATACTTACCCCGTAACGAGCACGGGAGCAACATCATACTTACCCCGTAACGAGTACGGGAGCAACATCATACTTACCCCGTAACGAGCACGGGAGCAACATCATACTTACCCCGTAACCAGTACGGGAGCAACATCATACTTACCCCGTAACGAGTACGGGAGCAACATCATACTTACCCCGTAACGAGTACGGGAGCAACCATACTTACCCAGTACAAATACTGGAGCAACAATCATTCATCATGACATGATACACTAGCACCATATCATCATTCATCATAACATCGTATCATTATCCTAATAACATAGGATTCCTCATACCGGGTATGCTAGTATCATGTCATCATAACATCCTAGTACCATGCACATGTCATGCTAGCCGCACGTCATCATATCATTCATCATGGCAACATAAACACATTTTGCTAGCATGTAATCATCATAACATCATACTTCCATCATAGTGTACCTAGGATTTCATCATAACATACCTCCCTATTTATCATCATAGCATGTTATCATTTAGTTTATCATCATAACTTACTAACATGCATTCATCATTCTTAGCATACTTTCATGCAAAAATCATACTATCACCTTAACATGCATACATGATCAGGGCATAACATCATTCATTCATTATCATCATAGGCACATATCATCATAGACATAACAATAAGCATGTATGTCAGCCCAAAACATTAAGCATAAAATAGGGCGTCTAGAACTCACCTGACAGTAGACTCCTGTTAACCTTAGCTGAACTCCTTAGCTAGGGCCTTAAGGACCTATATCAGTTACATCATATCATCACATACCATCACATCACATACTTAGACTTAGAAATTATTCTAAGTCCTCATAGCCTACTAGTCCCCCTTTCTGAATCCAAGTTCTCGAAACTTAGCTAAGTGTTCGAAACCCTTGAAATTCGTTAAGTTCCCATGTACACGAATTGCCATGTACTCGAAACATCCCTTGTTCACGAAATGCCCTGTACACGAAATTCCATGTACACGAAATAGCCATTGTATTCGAAATACTCATGTACTCGAAATTCCATGTACACGAAATAGCCATTGTATTCGAAATACCCATGTACTCGAAATACTCATGTACATGAAATGGCCCTGTACTCGAACTACCCATGTACTCGAAATACTCATGTACACGAAATTCTAAGTATGATTTCGAGTACCCTTAGTGTATAGCTTCGTGTACTCATCATTTCGTCATTAAACATCTCAGAAATTCATCTAAGGCCTTGGGGAGCTAGTTCTAGGTTCCTTATGTTGTTACCAACGTATTGGAACCTCAAAGTTATGAACTTTATGCATAAAGGTGTGAGCTTTATGCATAAGTTCACCCTTTGTTTAACCATCCTAACTTTTGTATAAAAATCCAGCTTTCTATACATGAATCACTTACTTGAAGGTAGCTGATCCTCCTGGTAGAATCCCGTGCGTTTCCTACTTTGTTTGGTCGATCAAAGTTTGATTCTTGAAATTCTTGGACTTAAACTTCGTGTACTCGAGAGCAGATGAGCTTCCAGCCAAAGGTTCGCACATTTCCCAAGGCACGACTATTTATAGACAAGGTTCCTGTATTCGAAAACCCCTGTACACGAAAATGTAGTGTACTCGAAATGTGATGTATTCGAAATCTTCATTATTTCGAGTACACGATTTCTAAGCCCCATCTTGGTTATTTTTCGTCTATTTTCCCACAAGTTACTTATCCGTTACACGTACGTAGAATTCAAATAACTTGTATCTTAGAAAAATTTGGGATGTTACACATCTCTACACACAAGTTGCTTCCAAGTTACATAACAGAAACTTCATCTTTCTTATGCTTTATAATGCGTTTGAAATCATTTCTTGAAAGACACTTTGTTGATTATACCCAACACACATATGGTGTCATCCACAAGCATATTATGTTGTGTAAATTGCACGGGATAGAGTTCATCATGTTGTTCCATCATAGGCTTAAAATCCATAATATTTATGATTAGTTCTCAACTAAAATTCATTCTAAATTGAACATCAAATAAAGACATACCTTACCCTTATCTACGAATATAATAGAAAGACTGCTTCGTAAGAGTCCTTTAGCTCAAAACTCTGAAATTTTTTTTACAACAATATTACACAAAACATATAACCAAACGCAAACACATAGCGCATAATCAAGTAGTACAAACATTTTATCAAAACAGATAAACACCTTAACATATCTGTCGTTATATCAACCAGACAAACCAACAGGGAAACAGATAAAACACAACCATCTATAACACTATATCAAGAAATCAAACCAAGCGGGAAGTATCCTGACACAATCAAACAATCAAACCAACTGTTTACAGGTAACACTACCAACCCCCCATCTCGCAAGCAAGCATATAAATCATAATAATCCGATATCATATATCTCAACCCAGGAAAGATAAGGCAGTAGCCCACGAACTAAACGGTGTAAGCCCCTCAAGGCTCAAGCTATAGAATCCACCATATAAATCAAGACTCTAAACCTAAAGCCTAGGAAAATGATATATCTATCATGCACCTTTATTCTACGTCTTCACATACTCCTATCATAGATCATGTCCTCAGAGAGGATCTATCTATTTACACATATACGTAAAAGAAAAAAGTCTTCAACGTATAAAATAATGATAAGTAAATTATATAACAGATTTGGATTTTTTAGGGTACGGTTCACATAATAACTCATTTCTACTGCGGAAACCCATATAACTCCGACAATATCAACCCAAATATTTGGATTTTTTCATGACATTTATTATACATGTACAAGACTATGTTCTTTTATATGTATTGGCTAATTAACAAGCGTTTATAATTTACAATAAGTGTAAGTTTACATTACATTACCAACACTTGTTTAATATGATGACAACTTACACTAATGTAAGATCTTAAACGAAAAAGAATTTGAGCAATCACCTAATATAACATAGTCTTGTACATATGTAATATAAGTAATATAAAGAAAACCCAAATATTTGAGTTAATCTTGTCAGAGTTATTTGAATTTTTGTAATAAAAATGGGTTATTATATGATTGCTTACCTATATATATATATAGAGAGAGAGAGAGGGGTTAACATACAAAGGTTTTTTTTTTTATCATGTGAAGCGTACAAAGGAACACGAAGAATCACACAAATTTATCTAACATTTTGCGTTATTATGAGCTACATCATTATCACACATAACATTATTGTTATTATTGTTTTGAATTAAAAAACACATTTTGTGTGATTTTGGAAAAACCAATTTGCTTATATTTGGAAAACCAAGTGCGTGATTTTGGAAACTATTTGCATGATTTTGAAATTTTCATTGTGTATTAATCCAACTTGCATGATTTTGGAAAATAATTTGTATGATTTTGTTCCGTGTATTAAATCACATTTGTGTGATTTATATATAATGATCACGCAAATTTACTTAACAATCACACAATTGTTACAAAAAAAACACACACACACACACGAAATAATCACACAAGCATAGTTTTAAGTTTTCTATCCTAAGAAAATCAACTGACTCGCTTTTTTTATATAATGATGATGAACTGAATCATTTGGCTTACAAGTGTCGAATACAAGCAGCTACAAACAAGCAACTAAAACATACTTAGTATCTTCTACATCTCTGACTAGTCCACCGGAACCTCAACTTCCATCTTCAAGCCAGTGTTGCCAAGAATCTGCAATTATAAGCCACAAATGTTTATCATGCAGTGACAAACAAAGAACTTATTTTTTATTAAATTTGGATGGATGCTCTGAAAACAATCATCTTTTGAAATTCTAAATATGCACATAGAAAACTTAAAAATTCTATGGATATTAAAGTAAAATGCAATTGTCAGGAACATCTTTTAGTGCGATGCGGTGTTCTACGATAATTTGTTTTTGATTACAACAGACAAAATAATGACAGTTGTGTGGAACAGGTAAAAAGTTGTAATATGTATACAGTTGAATAAACAAAGAATTCAAGTGACCTTCATGAAGTCAGATAGAACTAGTATAGAATCTTTCTTGTAACCCGCTTCCTCGAGAACTTGAGTCAGAACAAGCTGTAAAAGCAGAATCAACAAAGGGATTTCTTTTAGTCTAAGACAACAAATTAAAATCATGTGAAAGACAACACATGGAATTAGCAGCTGAACTAAATAAAGTGACAGTATATATTATAAAACAGAGTGGAATTAATTATAGTGAGTGTAAATATATGCATAATAACATAGTTGAATTAAATGAAGTGGTAGTATAATACATGTATCATAACAAGAAATACACATAAGAAGCCACATTATTGGATAACAAAAGTTTTTTTTCTACTCAATCATCTCATGAGCATTAGGTGTCCTGAGCAGGGTAAACCATAACTTGATTTTTGGTAAACAATTTGCTCATGAATTATCATGAACCCAAATAAAGTTATAGATCTAAAGATACAAACTTATATCTTACTAACATCAAAAATTAAATTTCTTTGTAGATTGATTGACTGTTACCTTAAATCTCTTTCAAACTAGGGGCTCAAACTCATCAACAGTTGCAGGGTCACAAATTTCTTTCTTTTTTTTAGGAGAGATAAAGGGCTTTTGATTGGAAAATAGATACCAAAATACATATAATTTTCGTTTGGTGATTGAAAGAAATCATTACTTGTAAACTCAAGGGATCCCACCAAACGAAATGCAATGTGTACCAAGCAGATGGTCTTCAACAGGATTAAGACTGAATGCAAGCAAGATTTGAACCTAAGACCTCAGGGACTCATGCGCTTATCATTGCATCACCTCATTGAAGGTTAACAGGTTCATTAGATGTTCTCATCTTAATATGGATGTGTGTGCCTTTTTGACAGGTTCATTTTAGGAGTTGTGTTCATTGATAAATTGGTATTGCAAACAAACAAATATCCCTAGGAAGTCCCACTTAAGAGTATGATCAAAGGGAGAGGGGAGACAAAGACAATATCATCACATTATACTATATATACATTTGTTACTATACATTTTGCAAATCACTTATCCTCAAGGGGTAATGTGGGAATGATCTTCCACTTATATAAATGTTGAAATGAGATGTATTTTATGTCGTTCTTGTGATCATATTAGGCTTCCTTAAAATTGAAAACTACATCAATTTTCACAATGATGGAAACCAATTGAACTAGTGATACTGCTATCAAGAAACAAATAACCAACATAACAGAAACAGGATAAAAACTCTTGCTTCATTTGTAATTTAAGCTTATAATCATGTTAATTATTTTTTTTTAACAATACCTTCAGTAGAATCATGTCAATCAAAATCAGAATCATGTCTAATTATGTTAATGATCTCTTGAGGCAATACACTCACCTCCCTTTGTTGTTCAGAAATGAACTGCCCCGTCAAGTCCCGTAAAACATCTAGCAAATCCGAGAACGCAACCTTCCCATTCCCATCAGAATCATAAACCTTAAATATGTCTGCAAAAGTGTATATCTCTTGTCAACAAGTATACAGAATCATAACCATAATGCATATATGCATATTAGAATCCAAACTATCATATATAAACAGGAGAAAGATAATTACATTCAACTTTATGCTGCAAGGTGGCCCGAGAACTAAATGCAGACAAAAATGCCACAAATTCCTTGAAATTCAACCCATCAATCATTCTGAACAATCGCTGACAGAAGAAACATATGAATTGAATCATCAATAGATTTCGCTTTTTATGTTTATTTTATGTACAATACATAATCAAAAAATTAGCTAGGTTTCAGCTTGACAAATGGTGCACTTTTAGATTTCAAAATTGCATGATCACAATAAGATTAACTCAAACAAACCTGAGAGAGGGGATTAACAGCGAATTCGGGCACCGAAAGAAATTCGTCAGCAGAGATGAATCCTCCACTATTACGATCCAACTGGCAAAACCTTTGGTACAAGGAAACTATTTCTTGTTGCGAAACTACAATCAATCAAACAAGAAACTGTTCCGATTTACAACATATAGAACGGTATAGATTTGGTTTTTCAAGTCATTGATCACTTACAAGTGTTGTTGCAATGTTCTTGAACTTCTTCGATGTCGTATTGAGTAAGCATTGATGACGTGTTCCCCATGATTTAGACGAGATTTTAGCAATTGAATCGTAGAGATTCAAGAACCCTAGTTTAGATGTTGACGGAACTGAAGTACGTTAGATTTGGGGAAAATAAGATTTTGATTTGGTGAGCATCATAACAACTAAGATATGCGTTAGCATTTAGCAGTGCCATCTTGAAAGTAGATGTGCAAAAGTTTTTATTTTTGAGTTTTGACTAATCGATTTTCGTCTGGTAGTTGTGTGATGAGTAAGGTTTCTCTTGGTCTAAAATCTCAAATCTCAAAGTTCTGTAAAAAAAACAAGATTTTACCTATTTTAGGGTAAATAATTATTGTATTTTAGTTGAAATGGAAAATATTATGACATAAAATGGGTTGAGATGTGTACCAGTTAACATAAAGCGAATCAAGATTGATAAGTTAAAAAATATGTGAACATAATGGTTTTAAACGTGTAATAATGATTAATAATATATTTGAAGGAAAAATCATAAAAAATTATTCAAATAAATTATTTGTTTAGGTACAACTCATTTTAACTTTAATTAAATTGATTTTTTTAAAACGATCCATTTAATCCCGAGCTGATTTTGAATAAAACACATCATTACTCGCACTCATTCTGACTCATTACTCAACCTAATTCAACTCGTCTGTTTTGCCTGGTATACTGGGCATGTTTTATTTCGGTGACATAATTTGATTATGCATGTGCATTTAATAGTAACATGTGTTTTGAAGAAACATAATATAAAAGTGCCAAGTAATTCACTATAATAATTTGTAAAACACTAACGCAACACAATTTTTCTTGTTATCATCCTCTAATGTGATTATAACTATTAGTATGATCAAATAAAACAACATAAGAGAGATATGGGGTGTTGTGGAAGAAAACGAATCTGACTAGGCCAGTTATGCATGATTTAATTTCAAACCGGTTGGTGGTTTGGTTTACAATTTATACCGACAACCAACCATATAAAACTCATAAAACTATCATTTTATATATTTTATGTTACACATGTATGACAAAATCTTGTATAGTTTTGTTAACAAAAATAACGAGTATTGAAGGTTTGGAACTGTTTCTTAGTTGTTGGACGATAGTATTATTTGTTATTCAATTAGGTTTTAGTCACGCGTTGCGGCGGTAAATCCGCATTGAACTGAAAAACATGATATTTACCTGATTAAAATTGTTTAAAAAATATCTAGTTATACCGCTATGTCAATATGGGTATTCAATCACAATAACCGTGATAAAATCACGAATATCAAAACGCATACAAAAACATCCACAACAGTTATTAATCTATCTAAAACAATAAATTAAACTATCGCAAAAGTCGGAGTCAAACACTTTCAACCGTATTAAGTTAAATGATCTTTTTCTTTTCCTCCATATTTTCAATTCCTTTTTCTGAACTGTTTGCGTTCCAAAAGCCGAACAGAACAAGTGAGAATTGCAAATTGAATTAATTTTCATTTGACCATATTATGATTGCTTGTGGTTGAACTGATCAATTATGTGTAAACACCAGAAATCAGCCAATATGAGGGTTAGCAGGACTCATGTTTGGTAGTTAATCACAGACTCTAAATTAAACAAAATTACCCAAAATAAAAAACAAAGATCAACTTGTTCAATGTTGGTTAGGTTAGATTTTTTTTTTGAACGGTGAATGTCTCAATCGTGTGAGCCCACTGTTTTCAGGCCATGTCACCAAGGTCTAGTTACCTGGACCTTCCATGAGTCACCAAAACCACCCTAGAAGGAAACCCCACTAGGAAAACCCCTAACCCCTATTTCGCTGCGGAAGAGTTTTGAACCAAGACCTCCCATTTGAAAGAATCCTGGGGTACCGTTGAGGCAATGCTCGTTGCTGTTGGTTAGGTTAGATAGTCAAAGGCATAACAAATAACGCCTTGAGTTCATCCACCAACTCCAAACCATTCCTTTTTTCCAAACTTAACAACAGCATTCTTGGCCATTGTTTTGAAAGTTGATACCACAACTGAAAAGGCAAATGCTCTGCCCTAATTTTGCTACCTTGGTTCTATGGTGGATTTCTTGGCACTGAATTATAACAATCATCAAGTACTCTACCCTCTTCTAACGATTGCAACACTAAAATACTAGTTTTTTACTTGACCTTTTCCAGATTCCGATCAATAGAGCAACGGCCGATTGCAGGTTGCCCTAATTTTCTGGAGACATGAAGATATGTTGTTTTATAAACAAACGTACCTGAAGGTTTTTAATCGAGTAGAGTGCAGATCGGAGTAGAGACGAGTGGCCGGAGGGATGTCGGAGCGGCTAGCAGCCGGCTGGTGTATGTGGTCGGGAAATTATGAAAGGATTAGGGCTAGAAGAGAGGAGAAATTAGAAGAATGGAGGTATGGAACGCCCCATTTTATTTCCTTGGATATTAAATAATCTGAAATCCGAATCGTATCTAAAACCCGAAAAAAACTGATCCGAAATTTAATTCGGGTTTTCGGGTCGGATAATATTTTTTAGATTCGGGTTGGGTCGGGTTTCAGATAGTCAAAACTAGTTTTTTGGGTTGGATATCCGAATAAACCTGGTTTATTCAGGTTGTTCGGGTTATTCGGATGTAAAAATCACAGTTTTTCGGGTTGTCGGATTTTTCTGGCCGGATAATATATTCTGATTTTCAGATCGGGTTTCGGATGGGCCAAAAAAATCTTCAAATCCGAATAACTCGTTATCCGACCCGATAAACACCCATAATTAAGGCATCACTAAAAAAAATAATAATAATAATATATTTAAATATTAATTCGGTTTAAATCGAATAAACCGAATTCCAAATTTAATAGAATCATAAAACGACCCGAAAACCGAATTTGTAATACGGATACGGTTTAGAACCGAATCAAAAACCGTATTCGCAATTTGATTCAGTTTATTTGGGTTACACGTACTATTTGGATAACAGTTTTAAACGATTTCAGTTATTCTGACCAACCTAACTTAACAATGTACCAGCCATTGTCAAATAGTGGTCCATAGGACCATAACTCCATGTTAAGGGTATGCTCGAATGTGAGTCATGTGACAATAACCAAAGATGTGATTGGTGCTCATTTTATCACACATTCCACACAACGTACCACATACAAGAACTACACCAACGGGTTTCATAGAATCTTGATCAAACACAGTCAAGATTCCATAGGTAGAAAAAACTTACATTATGACAATTAAATAAATCTATCTTTCCTTCTCTAGAAGGTCTACAAAACTAACAAGTTGTTAAAAATATATAAAAATATGATCGATTTGTCATATATATTAAAGAAATTGAATGACGCTTGTGGCTATCTAAAACTAGAGGTGGGCAAACTTTTTATTTTTTACCCGTTCTGGTCCGTTCTAGAATCGGTTTCGATTTTAAATTGGTTCCAGTTTTGGTTAATAATCGGTTTCGATTTTTGTTGACAAAGTCAAATGACAGGTTGTGGTGAGGTCGGGTTTTTGACCGGTTAAAGATGGAACAAGTTTTACCACCTATACTCACCGACTTAGACAAGAAGTTTCTGGTTAAGATGGATGTGAGAAGGGTTGCCCTCAGCATTGCGGACACTCTAAGATTCAAAACCGCCAATATGTTAGAATTATTTGCATATTTAGATTCGGAATATACATATTCTGAATAATGTTTGATCGCTAAATGATATTTAAGGTGACATTTGATCATTGTTATTAAAGTCCTTACATCATATATATAAAGGTTTGATTATCAACTATATAAAATAAGTGATCATAGACATTTGCATTTTGTTGAATATCATAACACAACTATTAATCACTTTTTTTTTCATTTTTATAAATCAATATAAATAACTGTTGGAATTTTGATAATAAATATGTTTTATTATTAATTTTGGACCATGATAATTATTCGTATGTGTTACGAATATGATTAGTACATATTACGTTTTTGTTCTATGACATGGAAAAATTGTAACGAACATAATCGGGTCTAAAACGGAGCTAAGATGAATGAGATATCGATGCTTGAAATTGTGTTGTGTAAAGTGTTAAAAGAAAATTTGAATTTGCTATTAACTAAGTGATGAATTGGTGTGTTAATGGACATGATAGCCAATTCATTTGTCATGAATTGGTTTGTTAATGGACATGATGGCCAATTCATTTGTCATGAATTGGTTATCAACCAAGCCATGAATAGGCTTGTTAATTGATATAATGGCAACCTTTGGAATGCCATATGAAACATGTATAAATAGAGACATTTGGTCTCTTCTTTTCTTTGCCAAGTAGAGAAATCTTTACACCATATGAAACACATAAACACAAGTTCATAACACAAAAAGATACTTTGTTGAGTTATCAGCAACCTACAACAATCGATTCCTAGTGTTAAACACTCTTGTTTCAGGTAACGTTTCGGGTTTTCGGTTAACTCCGGCAGTACATACTACTTCGGCTGTTGTACCCTGAAAAACAGTCGGGTTCACCTGGGTGGCTCGAAATCTGTTTTAAGGGACATCTGTTGGACAGAAATCCTCAGCCACCGAAGTCGTTTTAATTCATTTCATCTTATACTATACTTCTTATTTTAATTTAACTTTTAGAATTTGTTTCATCTTGTACTACATTTCTTTCTTGTAATTTAAATTTTAGCACTTTTATGTTTATTGTAATAATGCATTTTTCATTGTGCATTTTCTGAATTGTAATTCGAGTAATTGAATAATAAAAGTATTTGTTTATTTTGTGAACGGTGTTCCTACAATAACCACATTACCATTACCTTTCTGGCTTTAGATCTTTTTATCTATTAAATCTTTCGAATTCATATATTTTTTTACTCACATCAACTAACCACCTTTCTACCTACATTACACAAATGGTATATATCGCATTTTCAGAGCAAAGAAAGAATTAAACAAAATAACATTTAAATTGGATTTTTATTAAGCTTCCATGTACATTCTTCATCTTGCAAAACCTGTAAGCAATAAACATCCAATAGAAACTAAAATAATTGTTTAAAAACCCAAAATTCTATATAAACAAAAAATTCATGAATTACGAGACCTGATTTTATTTACACATGTTTATCCTAGATATGTAACACACGTGTTAAATAAGAAAATGAATAAATAGTAGTGTTAAATATTAATTATAAAATATTTTTTTAATATAAAGTATGATTAAAATCGTGTATAAATTATTAATTTAAGTAACAAAATAAGAATATAATCTTTTTAAACATTTTTTGAAAGTTTAATTTTTTAATTTCTTTTTAAAAATTATGTTTTTGAAAAAAAGGCATAGTTTACAAAATATAAAGGCTGGTATCCAATGGGCTGATAATGAAAACATTAAATATATAATAATAAGAATTTATTAATTATTACACGATTTAATTTAAGACAGAGCATGATCTAAATTACATATAACTAATAATTTATTTAATAAACAAAAATATATATTTTTTTGAAACTTTAAATTTTTAAAAACATTTTGTTTACAAAATTGTTCTAGAAATGTCATGTATTATAAAAAAAATATAAGCAGGTTGCTTCTTATATATAGCACAAATTATATACATAAAATATTAAATATTTAGTAATGAAAATTTACAAAGCATAAAAAATAATTTAAAATAAATATTTTTTTAATTATTTATATGTAAATATCTTATTTATTAAACAATAATATATTTTTTAACCTTTTAGTTTTTTAAATTTTCTATTTAAATATTTCATTTAAAAATATTTTTTGAAAATGTTGTTTCTTGATAAATATTTCATTGTTTAGAAACTTGGATTTTAAATTATTTTTGTTCTTTGAAAAAACTCCCTTTTAAAAAAAATTTTTAAAAGTTTTTATTTTAAAGAAAACTGGTTTAAAATTATTTGTATATTTAATAAGTTTGTTCTTCTAAAAATTTCTTATTTTATAAATGTTTCATACTCTGCAATAATTTGATTTTTTAAAATGTATTTTTTATTCTAAGATCTTTATAATATATTAATAAATCTTTTTTTAGTTGAAAAATGTATATATATTATAATCTGTATTTAATTTTTTATTTAATATTGTCACACCCCGCTTTAGGCGGAAATACGGGAATGCGACCAATCTTATGTCACAGCACACTAGTTTGGAAAAACATTTCATTAAATGCGCCAAAACATACGTTCAACAAATTGTCTAAGTATGCATGTCACATTATAGGTTACACTATTAAGTAATATTATATATTCAAATAGACACAACAATATACAAATAGAGAAACACAATATACAACATGATAAAGTGACAATCAATAATTGTCTATTAGTTGTTAAACATGTGGCAACAATCTTCATATAAACTTGTCTTGATGTACTAACACATCATTGTCATTATAATTGTCATGACCTGTAAAACACACTTAAAATGTCAACTAAAAAGTTGGTGAATTCATAGGTTTTGTCTCAACAATAATGTAAAAATATATGTGCGCGTTGGTATGCCAAGTATATCATGATATAATCTAAATGAAAGTAAATGGCATAAGCTCACAATCAAGGCTCTGACTTGTCTGTCCAGAAACAAATACACACGACACTTGTCAAAATAAAAATAAATAAACCAAGTTGTGCGGAGTATATTCAACTACTTGCCTACAACAAAGCGTTTGTTGGCGCAACCAAACCATAGGTGAGGTTTGTCAACCCCAAATAGATCTATCCAATGCCTATCCACATGCTCGCCTCGCGAGTTAAATGCTTGTGATAGTGTGGGACTTACGATAATGTGTTGTATAAAGTTGTATATTGTCTACTCATGCATATACAACTCACAACAAATACACATGAATACAGAAGAATAAAGTAGTTGTCTCAAAAAGTTGTATAAGTAATAGTGTATTTTTTACCCTGAAGTATAAAATATAAAATATGGCTATGAACTCGCCTCTTAGAGTATGAGTAATGGAAACACGTGTCTTTGTCAAACATTGTAAACCATGATGTCATATTTAACCTAAAGGCGATAAAATTTGTATCATAATTCACATCTATTGTAACAATCGAACACAAAACTTTCAACATATTGACTTTGACATTTATACGTGTTCATAATATATAAAGATTTTTGGTCACATGTATTTGATGATACTTATACTATATTGTATTAAGTACATTTTGTGCTATTTTATACATTTGTAATCATTCTCGTGTCAAAAATTTGGTTTTTACCAAATTGTCAACCTTATAGATTATTCTTGGCCTTATTAAAATGATCTTTTTTATATTTTTACTTTAACATTATATATGATCATCAAAAATTTGCATGTTATATTTACATGTTTTAACATATTAAATAAATTTTGGTTATACTTTATTAAGTTTAATTAGTCCTTTGAATAATTTTTAGAGAACTAGTACATACAAAACCAAAATTAGATTGCGCACTGAAATTGTATTCACCGGTTGAATGTCAAAACCAACTTGGATTTGTTCCAAACGAGTGGGGATTGAAAGCTAACACGATTGAATTACTCAATTTGGATCTAAATTGAGTGAGTTATGCCCTTCCCAAGTTGACCTATCTGTTGAGTTTGCATAGCACAGACTCGAGTTCTCAACTTGGTATGAACATTTGAAATATCAAAACTTATCTAAAAATTGCATGACCACTTGTGTTGGAAAGTTAACTCCTTAAACTTGATTCTAGACTCAAGAATCAATTAATTTGGTTAAAATATGATCAAGTTATGTTCATTCAAAGTTAAACCAAAGTTTATGTCAGGATTACTAAACGAATTTTAGGATTGCAAATCAACATATTTTGTTATGAAATCATGTGTTTAAGTGTAAGATTGCTTTATTGCATTATTATACACATCAGATTTGTTGTTTTTGATACGAAGAACATGATTTTATACTTGGTTAATTTTCAGATAAACAGATTGCAAGATTTGAAGTTCAAAATAAGGGTTTTCACCATTTTTATGGTTTGGATCTGAGATGTGTTTGATCTTATATACAACTATGGATGATGATTTTAAACATTCATAGATGATTATATAAATTAGTATGAATATTCATGATTCTTGAAGATGAGTATGAATGAAGGAACAAAAGGATTGCAAAGACAACACACCGTATGCTACCGAAACGTGCAACGATGATCACAACTTCAAGAACGTGTTTGCTACACCACTAGATCTTCAAGAATCTAAGAGAGGGGATGGATTTCTACCAGTTTAGAGATAAAATGAGAGTGTTCTTCTGTGAAGAAGAAAATCAAATGAAAAAGTGACATGAATATAATTTAGTGAGGTTTAATGAGTAGTAATGGTGACCTTTGATTTTCTTGACTCCACTTGTAGTTGAACGGCTTCTAGACCTCTAGAATGTTCTAATATTTGTTTTTGTTACATTTTATAGCATATTAACATGTTACAAATGGTCATGTGACATAGCACCAGCCGAGAATGGCCAGGTCGCGATCCGGAAGTGCTCGGCAATAGGAGCCGCATCCCGTGCCATGTTGGGGCCGCACATGTGCCACGCTGGGCCATGCCCAGGCCGCTGCGGCCAGGTATGTGCCATCCAAAGTTTTTGTCTGCCAAACTCGATTTTTTTGCACTTTTTCCGGGCCAAAATCTCCAGATCCTAGTTTTTAACATATATCTAGTGTTTTGTGAAGAAAAATCTCAATTTTGACAACTTTGAAAAATTCGGGTTTTTAACAAAATCGCCCTTTTTATGGGTTTTTGAATTCTGATGATTTTCAAACTTCACCAATCATTCGAGCATGTTTATTTAAGTCATATGAAGCTATTAGAATCAAGGATTGAGTTTGAAACTTACTTGGTGAAGGATTTGCTTGAAAAATCACCAAAAATTCCACTTTTGAAGCTTGATTCCTTATTTCACTTGTTCTTGGCCTTGAATACCACTTGTAACTGATTAGGGATGATGTTTGAGATGGTTTAAAGTTCCATAAGTGATGAGGAAGGAGCTGGTAGAGTTTGGAGGATTGGAGAAGGAAAGAATGGTGTAGAAACTTGACCAAAATCAAGTTTTTTGTATTTATTTGGCCACACTTGTTCTCCAAGTTTAGGTAGATATTTCTGGCAATAGTTATATGATTTAAATAAGATGAAATGGGAAGTATCCGCCTTGTTGGGTAGAATGCCTTCTGCACAAGAGATCTTTCTCGATCAATCCCCTTGATATAATAGGATAAACATGGAACAAATCAAGGGTTTGCTTGATTTTTGCCATTTTCGCGATCGTTTGTTCGGCTTTTCGCGTATAATTTCAGAAATTGCTAATAATGATCAATTATCATTGTCATGCTTTCAATTACATCTCATTATGATTATAATGTGATTAGGAAGTTTGAGTTTTCATGAATTTGCCAATTACGCATGCCGAACTGCTTTTTCGCATATTTTCGCAATTTGACTTATCGAACTTAGGGATTCTTTGATTTCGTTATATTATCACTTATTTTACTTCAATTCATCATATAATTGATATTAATTTAGTTTCGGACCCTTGAATTTGGTTTTTAGTCATTATTATAGAAATTTCGCGAAATTTGGCAATTCTGCGTAATGTTATTTGTGATTCGTTTCATCTTGTAATTTCCTTACATGTATGCACAGATTCACATGTATATACATATTCAATCATGATTTAATTAATTAAAATGTTAATTCATGAATTTATGAAATTACCTTGTAGTAAAGAATGAAATGTCACATGTTAGTTAAACCGAATTCTACAACTATAGTTGCAAAACCTTTAATTTTACCGTCGTTTCTTCGTCTACCGACCAATCACTATCATATGTTAATTTTAATGTGTATAACACATGTTTATAGTGATTAGTCATAATTGAAGTAAGTATGGCATGTCTTGGCCAAAGTTCAAGTCAACAGTCAAAATCAACTGAAATTTTGCGACGAATGTCACAAATATGATAAATGTATTTCATAATTAACATTTGTCTATATATATTTTTATATATGAGTATAAAGATGATACAAACAACACCTTCACAATTAGCTTAGATTTTTTTCCAGGACCGTCTCAAATCTTTTGGTAGCCAAGCAGGTTTAAAAATCGGGGTCTCTTTTGACTGTAAATAAAAATTCTTTTCAAGTTTGAGACACAAAAAGTAGAAATTATCATGAAAAAGAAACTATAAAAGTATAAATTGCAAACAAAATGCATACATTAATTAATAGCCTTACAATTTTGACAAAAAACAAGATAAATTGGTTTATTTAGGTGAACAATTTTTATATTTTGGTTTGAAATGATTAACACCGTAACATAGAACGAGTTGAGATCTGTAACACCTTAACATAATATGGGTCAAGATAAGTAACCTGAAAATTATTTAATAGAAAAGAATTTAAATGGGTAAAAATTATCTATAATATGTTTGATGATAAAATCACTAAAAATTATTAAAATAAATTACTTTAAGTTGTAATAAATTGAAGCTTTTTTTAAAAATGACTCATTTAGACCCAAAGTAATTTTTGCATAAAACTCATTCTGACTCACACTTATTACAATTCGAATTCATTCAATTCTGACCTGTTAACCAACCTGACCCAACCCATCTATCTTGCAAAACTTATTAATTACAAATATTAAACGACCAAAAATTGTACTACAATTGAAATCAGTTACAACTAAAAAATCTATTTATCACGAAAATTTGAGGTCCTTGGATTTTTGGAGCCCTAAGATATAGCTTTTTTTTTTAATGATGGTGAGCCTATGGCTGTAAACGAACCAAACGTTCAGCGAACTGTTCGTGAACCGTTCGACGGGAAGTTCGTTTATGTTCGTTCGTTTAATAAAGGAACGAACACAAACAAGAAATTCTGTTCATTTAGTTAAATGAACGAACACGAACAGAGGTCGTGTTCGTGAACATTCAGTAACATGTTCGTTTACGTTGTTTATGTTCGATTAAGTTCATTTATTATATTTATTCATTAATGTGATGTATATTTATAATTTTTTAATTTTTAGTCTAATACTATAATATTTAAGTTATTTTTAATTTAATACTATAATATTTTAATTTATACAATTACAAAATTATTATTTTCAATGCTTGAGATTAAGAATATTGATTTTAATTGTTTAAATAATATGTGTTCGTTAGCGTTTGTGAACCGTTCGTGAACAATTTAAATTCCTTAATGAACGAACACGAACAAGAAATCGTTCGGTTAGCGTTCGTGAACAAGTTAAAAGTTAAACAAACGAATACGAACACGAACATGAACAAAGGCTCGTTCGTGTTCGTTCGGTTCGTTTACAACCCTAGGTGAGCCGGCCTTGTTTTCTTCTCATTAAACATATGTTTAGCTCTACCTTTAATTGTAGCCAGTCGAGCGTAAAATATTAAGCTACGATGAGTCTAAGTTATACCTTATTTAATGAAGACCTTGTGAATGAAGTCCTTCACATGTGAAATAAGCTGGTCAGATTCAGGAACCTCCGGAAAAAGGAAGAAATCGTGAAACATGTTTGGGTAGTCCACCACGTACGCATCTTTACCGAACTTCTTGAGCCATTGGTAGTATCTTATCTGCCAGTCACGTAGAATATCAAACCCAGCCACAACCACCAGGGTCGGTGGAAAGTCGATTCCCGATATGTCCACACCATTTGGGCCGCTCACATTGATGACCGGATGGTCTCGTTTGTAGGGATCACCTGGTGGCAAGAATGCGTTCCAAAAAAAATCTGTTTGCTTCAATGAGAGGATAGGCACTGATCCGTCCAATCGTATTTCGGTATCGGTTCGCTCTTCCCCGCCAAAGAATGGTTGGATTGCCACCAGACCGATTATCTACATAACAATGTACGTACGTATGTTAGGAGAGTTTTATTCTTGACCATCCTTTTCTTTTTTATATTTTTTAATGGGATCCACATATATATTTGACGTTGATTTTCTGAACTTTGTTGAAAATGACATGATATATGCATTAAATTTAAGGACAGCGATGTTTGAAGTTGTTGAATTTTTTAATAATGAAATTACTTAGATTATAGATAAATTTAATTTAAATAATCCAAACTTTTATCAGTTCCGTCAGTCCTAACTTTGAAAATCTCCTATAACGGTTCCTACTTTTAATATATATACCTCTAATGGACATCCGTTAAAAAAACATAACACCGTTATCTTTTTCTCGAATTTCTAACATATCTTTTAGTGTTTTGACCAGAATGAAAATACGAGTCAAATGAGTACAACTTACCTCAAAACGTTACTCCAATGATGAAACGGTTCTTCACTCAGGTTTTTAAACATTCAATTAATCAAGGAAATCATCAAATCTGAAATTTAGAGCAACGTTTCGAGGTAAGTTATACATAATTCGACTCGTATTCTCATTTTGATCAAAAGCCCTAAAATATTCGTTCGAAGTTCGAAAAAAGTTAACGTCGGTCCACCAGAGATAAACAAGTCGAAAGTATGGACCGTTGGAGATTTTTAAAGTTGGAACAGGCAGATGCCAACTCCTAAAACTTTGGATTGTTAAAATCTAAATTTGCCTATATTATATCTTTTTAGGAGCTCTCAAAAGACCAAAGTAAAATTGCAGTAATTTTAATATTAGTTTACTTATTTTGTGAAAATAACATTAAAAATGTTGGGATGATTAACTTCAAACGATAACTTTGAGTCAATGACTCCTTTGGAGCAATCTCTCTATCACAACTGAGATAGGGGTAAGATTTGTGTCTATCATTCCCCCCAGACCCTACTAAAAAGTGAGAATATACTGTGTAAGTTTGTTTGTTTTTTATACATCTTTAGGGCCGTTGTTATAACTTATATATGCACCTATGGTGTTATTCGAACACCAAGATTACGAGTAGTACGATAGCATATGATTCGAATAAAGTTTAGTTGAAACATCGATCAATAAATTTAGATCTTTTAACATGTAAATATAGGTAGTTAATATAATTAAAATTAAAAAGTCAAAAATGACACTAAAATAAAGTGTGTTAAAGTGGAAAAATCTAATCCCCACCTTTGGTAGTCACATTAAATCACATTCTCGTGTTTTAATTTCTTCAATAGCGGGGTGTGAAATAGGTAGTTAACTCTCTAGCTTACATTTAATAACATTCTCGTGTTTTCGACAACATAATTGCATTCTCTGGTTTTCGTCAACAACACTGAAATAGGTAGTTAACTCTAACTTTTTTTAAAATGGCACATAAACCACACCTGTTTACGCATAATATATTTAAGACATGATTTTCAAGAATTTTTTTTAAAAATAGTACTTTTTACTTCAAAGTGATCAAAAATAGGGCTGTACTTTTATTTTTTTCACAACGGGGTATCTCGCCCTTGCCATGGGCGACATCTGACATAGCCCAGTGATTACTTTTCTTAATCTCCCTAGAAGTCGTCACGACTATGGGCGAGATCTATGTGGCATTCTACATCATCACTATCTGCCACATATTTAATACGCAAACGAAAAAAAATAAAAATAAAATGGAGACATCGCCCTTGCCAAGGGCAACATCTGACAAAAGTACAAAGCAAATAGTATATCACCATTGCTATTGGCGAGTTCTTGAAAAAAAGAACCATAGCTGGTCAAAAAAAGGACGAGAGAAGGACAAAAGGGGGCTGACATAAAATTATTCAACTTATAAAATCTTTCTTAATTTTTTGAATTAATAGCATAAAATTAAATGAATTAAATCCCAAAATATGAAATAAAATTATTTTGATTGTGTAAATTTATGACGACATTATAAGATCACAAAATTTTTATTTACAAACTCGTGTAATACATGGGTCTATAACCTAGTATATAATATATATTGTTTTATATTGTTTGGTATTGTTTATTCGAACGTACTCGTTTATAAATGGTATATGGTTGCATTTGAATGTGGTAGGTGAGTTTTTTTTAGAAGTTGCCCCTCCTAATGGCGATTTACTATGCTCATTATGTCATATTCGTCCTTTACCATCAGACCTCGCCTGTAGTAATGGTGAGTTACTGTTTGCTTTTGTACTTTTGTCAGATGTCGCCCCTGGCAAAGGCGATGTCTCCATTTTATTTTTATTTTTTTTCGTTTGAATATTAAATAAGTGGCAGATAGTGATGATGTAGAATGCCACGTAAATCTCGCACATAGGAGTGACGACTTCTAGGTAGATTAAGGAAACTAATTACTGGGTTTATGTCAAATGTCGCCCAAGGCAAGGGCGAGATACCCAGTTGTGAAAAAAATAAAAGCACAGCCCTATTTTTGATCACTTTGAAGTAAAAAGTACTATTTTTTAAAAAAATTCGATTTTCAATGATTTTAACCCTCGATCTTCTTTTAATAGCAAGCGTCTGGTTACTCGGGATCATTCTGAAAAATAGAGAATCCTTCCGCCCAAAGAACAGACCATGATCCACTTGATTCACCCGTCTACAGAAAACTTACAACTAGAAAAACCTCATGACTCAATCAAAGCAATATTTTATCTAAAGAGACTCATAATCTAGGTCAAATAAACACTCTATACTCTTAAAAACATTGTCGGTATGGTACCTGAAGTTGTTTGAATTTGAATTGAGAGGCTCTTTGAAAAACATTATGAGTCATGTTTCCACCGGCGCTATCACCGGCAATAAAGCAGCGTGAAACATTCGCATTCTCCGGCAACCATTTCGACCGGCTGTCTTCATTATCAAGAAACTTGAGCACATCAAGCCCATCATCATGTTGCGCAGGGTGTCGGTGCTCCGGTGCAAGCCGATAGTCGACAGAAACAACCACCGCAGGCAATTCCCGTGCAAACCTGCGACAAACATCGTCATACATCTTCGAATCCGGCGACATGGCAACATATCCACCACCAGGAAAGAACACCATCACCGGAACTTCTTCTACCGCGTACTGAGTCGGCACAAATACGCGGAACCAAAGCTTGCGAGTTGGGTCCACCACGACATCATATGTCTTGACACCGTTGATGGGTTCGGATGATGGTTGTCTCCGAAGGTCCACCAGTTTCAGAAGACCGCGGTTCACCGTGCCATCTTTCCGGAGAACCAGGTTGAATGCAGCGTTAAGTACCCAAAGTGCAACACCTGTTTTCCAGGGTAAGGATAGAGAGTTCTGAGTTGTGGCTATGGTGGATTTCATTGTAAGATGAGAGAGTGAAAATTTTGTATGTGAGTTTGAATAAACCAACCTACCTAAGGTCATCTATTTATAAGGGCCTGTACACCAATGTTTATTTAACTAACCAGACATCCATCCGAACGTTTTACTGGTTACTGGTCGGACTGATATGAAACAAGTTGATAAAAGATAAATTAATTTCATCACGTATAATCTTATTATAATAAAAGAATAGCATAATCCGTCACTTGTCAATTTCTGATAAAGTCAATATATGATTTTCTGACATCTCTTTCTTCTTAATGTACTCTTTCTATTAATAAATAATTTAATGTTTCTATCTTTCATTAATGTATTTCTCTAAATAAATAAATGATAATAAAATTATAGTTAAAATAAGAAACTTGTCTACTTAAACAAATGAAACAAAAGTTAAAATCAAAAAAATCTCAAAATTAAAATAAAATAAACGAAGATGTAATAATAACAATATATATAAGTAGAAACTTAAAAATTTTAATTAATTTAATCCACGTAATAAAAGAGTAAAATTAACAATTTTATCTAATTATATATATTAAACACATGTGATACGTGAGTTTAACCTAGTTTAAAATAAATAGAGTAAAGAACAGGCGGTAGGGAAAGATGCTGCATACCATCGAAGACTTAAAGATAAAAGAACATATATTTTTATAGGGTATAAATATTGGTACACCGGTGTATAGATAACAACACTTTTTGTATTTTTTTTCATATTAAAGAATATTAAAAAAATATGTATAAGTAAAAATTATGTGAGTATGATGCGATTGATTTGATTTGAAAATGATATATAAAAGAGGGGTGGTGTATGAATATTAGGACCCTTTTTATACTATCCGCAGCGGTCACCCCACTGAAAACCCTTCCCCACTGAAATTTCATGCCACGTCATCATCCCACTGAAAACCTTAAACACCCACAATGGTCACCCCACTGAAAACCCTTCCCACTATTCCACGTCATCAACATTTTTTAAATTTAATTGATTTATTTAATTTTTTTTGCAAACTATAAATAATAATAAACTTAGAATTTAATTAAACCATTCAAATAAAGATACAAATAAAATAAAAAAAAAACCATACAAAAAAAACTAACAATTCAAATAAAATTTAACAATATTTATCAAAGAGTTTCTTTTTCATTTTTTTCATTATTTCACGATATTCGTCGTCAAGCATGTCGGGAGGCATAGACTCAAGTGTTCTGAGGTCGGCTCGGAGAGTTTTCTCTTCGTGCATTTTTTTCCAATCTTCGTGTTTTTGTTTTTGAAAAGTTGTGAAAGCTTGGAGTTGATCAGCGAGTTCGGTTGTTGACGGGTTAGAGGAGACGGTTTGACGACTCGAAGAGGAAGCCCGTTTTGTTGTATCTCGACCCGTCTGTCCAACCGGTTCCGGTGGGGTGTCGAACTCGGCTTCTTCTTCGTCATCCTCAAGGTTTACCGCGTAATTTGTATGTGCGGTTGAACCCCCCGGCGAATACTCGTTCGATTCGGAGTTTTTGGTTCTTTTTGAAGAACCTTGGACCTCGTTACCTTCTTGGCAAAAAACACGAAATTTTTGCTAGTCTTTTATCGCCACCCAAACGTGGTAGTGGTTAAACGTTTGGCCGTTACTCTTTAGTTGGTATTCCTTTTCGGCCCGTTTCAACACGTTCTCGTCGCTCATCCCGCTTTTTCGGTTGTTGGCGCAGTTGCTATAGATCCCACTAAACTTTGTTAACTTGGTGCACATATCCTTCCACTTTGAATTTAATTGATGATATGTGCTGTATTCGGCATCGAATCCCATCACATTGTGCCAACTAACGGTTACTTTTTTCCAAAAATTTTCACGTTTTTGCGAATTACCTACAAAAAAAATTAATCAAAAGTAAGTAAAAAAAATTAAACCCTTTAAAATAATATATAACAAAACTAAGTAAACAACTTTTTACCTTTGGTTTTGTTCTCGGATTCGTCCATGTAGCATCTTCCGAGAGCGATTTCTTCATCGTGAGTCCATTGCTTTGGTGCCATTGGACCACTACTCGGCCCTGTTCCGGCCGGCTGTTTGTTTTTCTTACATTTTTTACGTTTTTGAGTGTCTTGTGTCTCCGGCACGACATCGTTATCAGGTTGACTCGGTGACACAAAATCAGATTCGAACCTAGGTTGGGAGTAGGGAGCAAAAACGGGTTGAAAGTTTGAATTAAAGGTGATTGGAAATTTGGTGGATGTTGTTGAAAGTGTTGGATGTTTGGGTTTTGTTGTAGTTGAACAAATAAATTTCTAAGCGATTCAGGATCGTATGAGAACGGGTTGAATTCGGGATTGGGATTTTTAGGCCTTGGATTCATGTTTGTAATTTTTTTTTAAAAAAATATAGAGAGAAAGATGAAAGATGAAGAGATTTGGGTTGTTTTTTGGGTAAAAATGTTGACTATTTATTTAGTTTAAAAAATTTGTTTTTTTTTTTTTACAAAATTGCCGTTAAACATCGGTCATATATATTAACCAATCAAAATCCTCCATTTTCGACGGGGAGTAGGAGCCGTTAGAACCATCTTAGCGGGGGCCGCGGGCAAGGGAGCGGTGTTCCCGTTTGACCCCGTCGCGGGCATCAACCCCGTGGACCGGGCGGGACGACCGCTGCATACAGTCTTATATCCTTTGCATACAATTTGATTTGTAAACAAATAATCGGTTTAATTATGTGTTTTTTTATAATATATTGAATAGACCTATATGACAGTTGACTTGACAAAACTGGGTTATAGATTTTTTTGAACGGCGACTTTCTTTTTGGTAGGTATCGCACCCCTGCCCAACGGAGAGGTCCACACCCAACTCCGGCCAATGTGTTGTCTTAACCGGGCCCACTAGGCATCAGAGTTTGGCATGACGTTCAACCGGGAAAACCCCACAGGACCAACCCACAATTAGATTTGCGACACACAGCCTTGGTTCATAGGTAAAACCGGGGCGGACTTGCTTTGCCAACACAAAGGTCATAGCCCTATGTCCTTTGAAAGCCATGCCATGGATGGGATTCGAACTTGCAACCTCTCAGTCAACAAGCCCAATCCCAACCAGTGGGACAACTTCGCAGGACAAAAAAAAACTGGGTTATAGATGATCATTGCACTTGTTATTATCAAATAAATAAAAATTCTACTTTTTGTTTAAGATTACACTTTCTGCCAGTGTTTTGAAAACCGGACCGGACCGGCCGGTCGGACCGGGAACCGGTCCGGTTAAGGGTCTTGAACCGTTTTTTGGGTGAACCGGCCGGTCGGACCGGTGAACCGGCGGTCGGACCGGAAAACTGGTGATCGGACCGGTGGTTGAACCGGTTTTTTGATTTTTTTACATATATATATATTTATAAAATGTTTATAAAATCATCCGGTTCTTAAATCCGGTCCGACCGGTGACCAGCAACGAGACCGGTTCGACGTCCGATCCGGTTATGAAAACATTGCTTTCTACTAATGACTCCGATGATAAATTAATACATTTTCATAGAAGAAATTCTATTGTTCTGAGTTAATGAGTACACATTATTTTATTATAAGACAATCAACTTTATCAGAGGATCGATCAACTTGTTGGCTAGAAAATCATGTACTTTGATAATACATCAATTGTATCATAGTTTTGTGTTGCAACAATAAATATGAATATAGCTTATATTTGATAAATATCAATGGTTAGGATTGATTTTAGAAGCTTTAAAAGTAGTCATTCATAGGATAGATTTATGCATGCTTGTACAAGTGAAGAATTACTCACTATTTACTTAAATATGTTTTTAAGAGAAATAGTTACTTAAACTTAAAGTAAATTTTGTTAAGTGTTATTTCTCAAGCATTTACTTTATATTCAAAGTAATAATTTAGTTAGGATCAATGTTTTCAAAACCGGACCGGCCGGTCGGATCGGGAACCGTTGGGTGAAACGGTCCGGTCCGGTCAGTGGTTTTGGACCGTTTTTGGGTGAACTGGCCGGTCGAACTGGCGAACCGGTGGTTGAACCGGTTTTTTTAAATTTTTTATTATTTTTATTATTTTTTATTTTTTATATATATATTTATAAAATGTTTATAAAATCATCCAGTTCTTAAATCCGGTCCGACCTCTGACCAGTAAGGAGACCGGTTTGACGTCCGGTCCGGTTCTGAAAACATTGGTTAGGATTAATTGTGAGATTGTTAGTGCATGTCTTACAAGTAAGGAATGACATTATTGTTTAGCTAGTTGATCATTTGTTTCATTAGTCTAATTCTTATCATGATCCTACCTATATAATGCATGGAATAGAGTTATTTTTAGTGAGAAGAAGCATAGGACCAAGAACTAGCGTAGTCACACTGGCTACACACGTTTTAGAGTTTCGAGGCAGTTCAAGAAAACTTGTTTAAGCACCGAAGATATGGTTTTAATAGGGATTTGCCTATGGGCCATAGAACAGTTTTAATAGGGATTTGCCTATGGTCTAGGATAAATCCCATCACCAAGATAATATCCAAGCTTGTATTTGACGCCGTTAACCATAAACGGGCACTTTGGGTCTGATCCATCAAGTATGTTGCTGAAAACATACGAACGATCAAGAACGTTGAGGTCATTGTTGGAGCCGGAAGGTCCAAAGAAAGCATGCCAAAACCAAGTGTCTTGTGATGCCACCGCTTCAAGCATCACCGTCGAAACCTTGTAATCACCCGTGTGTATTGTCCGCGCCATTCAATCGGACAATTCTTTCAAACCCAATGTCGCACCCCGAGAAATCCCGTCCCTTCCGGGGCACGAGCAACGATAGACTGTCAGGATCGCAGTCTCCGGTCACACAGTTGCAAGTCCTACATGTCTGGTTACATACGTACATCCAAATACTTGGACAAAACAGTTTATCAGATCAGAGTTGCAGAAGTTATGAAAATTATCAAAACAGTTTTAGTTCACAAGTTGCGGAAACATTAATAGAGTAGTTTCAAAGTAACATAAGTTTAAAGTTTGCGGAAGCGATTAAAAAGATGTTTAACAATACATGACATATACTACTACAAAAATCATCCTAATGCAACCTTTATATTCAAAAAAAGGCTGCATTAGCTGAAGTTGCATTAGATCTAATGCAACTTTTTTGTTACACAATGCAACTTTCTTTAGTCTAATGCAACTTTTTTAAACTCAACTTTTTAAAAAAAGTTGCATTATGTAATAAAAAGGTTGCATTAGGCTAATGCAACTTCAGCTAATGCAACATATTTGCAACCTTTTATGACAAAAAAAGTTGCATTAGGCTTATTTTGTAGTAATGATAAATGTTCTGAAAGATTAAAGCGCTATGTAGATGCATGCGACTCCAGCCTAGCATCCTAGATTTCCTCGTACACGTGCCTTAGTTACCTGAGAAAACATGCGAGAAAAAGGTCAACACAAAAGTTGGTGAGAGTACATGTTTTATATCAGCGGTAATCATCAAAATGTTTAAAGTAAATGTTTTGCAGGTCTACATTTCAATACAATGCAATATCCATTGATAGCTAGTCAATAGGAGTTATACCATATACGGGTTCGCAACCGAAGCTAACATGCTACCTCCCGCCTTATCCATCCAAGATATGACCTCGAGTCGGGGTGGCCATACGACGCGCAACAGTGGGGCTTGTCAGACCCAAATAGTACTATTCAGAATTACCACGCTAAGCGCAACGCGCTATTAACGGTTCAAGGTTTGTTTAATGAGGACTTATCAATTTTGTGGATGAGTGTCACACATATGCATATACGCGATATTAGCATGTACAAAAGTAGCCAAAAGAATGTTGTTGTTCAAAAAACAGGTGTATGTAGTGTTTTCTCCCCCAAAGGTAGAAAACAGAAAAAGGGGCCGTGAACTCACCTGATAAAGCAGTTCCGGTTTATATGTGTTTACTACCTGCGAGTGCTAGCAATCCTGCTAGTAAGCACCTATAACCATACAGGTGTGAGTATGTGTTTTGTGGTGTGTTGTATCTCATACAACTCCAAGTGTCGGTGTGCTCCACCATGTGTGTGTTGACTTGTGTTGACACGACGAACCGATGGTGACACGTTTGTTGTGTTTAGTCCGTTTAATATGTCATAAATACAAGTAGGATATCTACATGCAGCCTATGACTCTACTCGTGATGTCTTTGCATAAGTCATGTTTTGAAAATCGTAACATCTTTGTTTCGGGAAACTTTCTATATTTAGAAAGTTTCTATTTTTGTAAAGCATGGTTATGAAATCCCATTTCATAAAATAATTACTCTAATATGTTTGTAAAAACACGTTTATACACTTAAAACACATTGTTTGCGCATAAATCGCCATTTATGCCACTTTGCCCAAATAAAGTTTCCTAAAATAGTAAGTGCCCGTTTGAAAGCTTGTTTTCACAAATCAAAGTTTCCAAACATGTTAAAAACCATTTCTAAACATGTTTCAACCATCAAAGCTCATCAAAACATCTTAAAACATCAAAAGCCCTCTTTTGATTTTTAAAAGTTTCTTTATTTAGTAAGTTCTTACAAAACCATGATTTTGACAAAATCAAATACCCAAATGTGTTTCTAAACACTCCAATATAATTTGACAACATCTAGACATGTGTAACATGTCTAGATCATCACAAATCTAAGACATGCAGCATAAAAGTTTCCTTTTATGACAAGTTTACCTAAATCATCATCAAATCAATCAATAACTCAACCAAACTTAAATCCAATCAATCCCATACTAAAATCAGTAGATCTAATTCTAATAACACATCCAAGCACCAACAAATTCGTGTACAATAACCACATGGAGTTGCATGTGTGCAAACACACTTGCATGTGTGTTTGTACATCAATCATGTATGATTCAACAACTAATAAACGTGTAAAACTACCTTAGGAGCTAAGATTCGAGCTGTAGCAGGTGTAACAAGTCCTGGAACGGCTGGAGATGATTCTTTCGCTTGTTGATGGCTTCCAAGACCTCCTCTTGAAGCTCCAATGGTCCAAAGCACTCCAATGTTGTAAGAAATGACTTCAAATGTTCTTCACAGAGGTTTGGGGGCTGATTTCCAGTGATTTGGGTCGAGGTATGATGTAGGAAGTCGGAGGAAATGTGATGAAAACGATTGAAAAGAGCTGGGGGTTGATTTTTATAAAAATTTTGATCTGCATGGGTTTCGCGTACCGCCGAGGCCGATCAGTATCCTCTTTGTGTACCGCCGAGAGATTCGGGAGTCCCGACTCCCACTTTCCTTCGCGTACCGCCAAGCTCTTCGCCAAAGACCTTGGCGTACTGCGACGAGTCCATTATTTTGTTTTTTCGATTTCGTTGATTCCATTTCGCTCATGCTTGATTTCCAACGTTTATCCTATCATCTAAAGCGGGTTTAGCACATAATCATATCAAAGCACATAAATTGTTTGATCACCAACGTTCATGAGACTCGTGTGTGTTTCGATAATTTCTTGAATTATCCTTGATAGTTGGGGTTCATGTTTTACGAAGTGTTTGCACGCTTGATTAATCCTAATCAATGTGTAATGCACAATTCAATAATTCTCCGAATTATTGTTTTGCGTTAGTGTTTGTGTCTACCACACTTGATTTCCAAACCCAATATGAAATGTACGATCCGATAGTTCCTCGAACTATCATTTTGCAGTTGTTTGTGTTTGACACATTTAATTAAACATAATCAAATGAAATGCAACAAGTATGAAGGTGAAATACATAGAGTGTAAGAGTTGTAATTTACCTGAAATTGCTGGGGGTCACACCCAATGTATACAATCTATACTTCCCAACATCCCCGGGAATTTGTGTCTTTCAGAATGCGCTTGGTATAGCAACTGAACATCATTTTAAGTGGGTTTTCGAAGAAATTCTTTTGGATACAAACAAATAACTCCGTCACAAAATTGGTTGAGGCTTTCACACGACGTTCTTTCAGACATTTGTAAATACTCATTAAGAGCATCTAGAGCGTTACTATAAGCTAACTGTCGTATCGCAGACGTGCACTTTTGAAGTGCAGTAAAACTTTGATGACCTCTTGCATCAAGCGATGTTTGAAAGTATTGGTAATTCATTTCAACATCGTCTACGATACGCAAAAATAAATCTCTAGGCATACAAAATCTTCTTTCAAATAATTCATTGGTGAATGTTGGGTTGGTTTCGGTGCTAAAAAATGATCAACAAGCCTCTTGTGTGATTCGGCATGATCGTCCCGACATATATACCTTTTAAAAAATATTGTAACATATATATTGTAAAAGACATTTATAAATAAACAAATATACTAAAAAAATTGTTTATACCTTCTCGAAGAGGATGCGGTGGATCCAAACTTGTTTAAACTCGTGGCCACAAAGGTTGACAAAGTTGAAAGTTTCGTTGTGTGATATTGATCTCGTCTTCTTCAGAAACTGACGATTTACTTTCAAATGGGGAAAGCTCAAACGTAAACGGATCCATTGGTTTAGTCTTTATAAAATTTGATTGTAGAATGAAAGAAGAAATGATAAAGAGTGTGAGTTGTGATGTAAAAAATGATGAGATTTTATAGAGTTTGAGTTTTTTTTTTAAACCCTCAACTGTCGAGCAACGACTCTTTTTCAACCCTCCCCACGTTCGGCCTCATTCGGTGAGGAATCCCCGAAATCCCCCACCCCATTTCAGGGGGCCCGGTATTCCTGGCCGGCCCCAGATCAGTGGTCCACTCCCCGGCTCATCCTGATTCCCCACTCTGTGTGCTCTAACAAATATCATAATGTAATACTCTATTCAACATGTGTTAAATAGGTCCCTAATTTTATCCATTATTATTATTATTATTATTATTATTATTATTATTATTATTATTATTATTATGTGTATGTGTATGTGTATGTGTGTCACACCCCGGGCCGGCGGGAACGGATCGTGTTTTCCCGTCGGGCGGAAAGTTCCCGGGGCGCGATATCATTGTTTTGATAATCAAATGATCAGATTGTTTACATAGCACATGAGATATAAATGAGAAATGCTAAACATGACATGAAATAGAATTACAAAGTTAAATTACATTGTACTTCATAATTTAACTGAGTAAATCTAATCAAAAGAATCAATGAGTTTATATCTTGATCTGTACAAGATATACAAAAGTGATTCATAGTTCTGTCATATCAAAATGTATGCAACCAAAAGAAAGCTAGGTCTTCTATGAGTCCACTAGCTTATCATTTGCATATAGTGTCTACACCTGTCCGTCACCTGAGAAAACATGTAATTTAAACAAAGTCAACACTAGGTTGGTGAGTTCATAAGTAAGTAAATTGAAAACCATTGAACTGATCATGCACACATTCACAATGTATTAACTGTTGCTTGTATATTTGTTCACCTGTTCCACCCAATGGTCTCTCCTTAGTTATATGTACAAGTAGTATATCGCCTAGCCAAGTATGCTTATATATAGGGAATCATGAAAGGGTCAAGCCCAGACGCTATCCCACCACATACTTAACCAAACTCCACACCACTTGCGATACAACTAAAGATATCCACTTCCCAACTATCTGAATTGTCCGTTACGTCATCATATTTAGAATAATAATATAGTAAGAGGGGTTTAGTCATCAAACCGAAGTATTGATAAACCCTCATCAAATTAAGAAATTTAGATTATTTAATCTGATCCTTATATTATTCTATTGCTTGTGAGGTTAACTTTTATGATACACTTTTAATTTAATTAAAAGTATTAGTTAACTGTTCATCATATGTCTCCAAATGCAACGTATAGAATCCGAATGGAATCCATTTTAAATCCTCACGTAATCAGATTAAAATGCATTTCATTCTCTCCTATCCCGCCGTATGATCCCAAAGTTTCCGTGTGGGATTGTCTCATGTGATTAACAAAGTCGAATAAGAACTTGTCTTATTACATTATGATAATCGGGTGTAAATGACAAGAATCCCATGAAGTTACGTTATCATGATCGTCATTTACTGTAAATGATAAGAATCGTCATTTACTGAATCCATGCGTTCCCAAAGTATCCGTGTGGGAATGTTCTCGTATGTTTAACAAAGTCGAATAAGAACTCGTCTTATTACATTATGTTAAATATGTGTAAATGACAAGAATCCCATGAAGTTACGTTATCATGATCGTCATTTACTGTAAATGATAAGAATCGTCATTTACTGAATCCATGTATTCCCAAAGTATCCATGAGGGAATATTCTTGTTTTTCTGTTAAGTGTATGTTGTTTAAGTACTTGATTATGTAGAAATAACTAAGTGTTATAAGTTAAATCTTATAACTAAGTTATTATATTGTGTTGATGATTAAGAATCATCTTATCATAATCATATGAGTTTCCCTGTTATCTCATAATCATACAAGCATGCATACAATGATAAGCGATAATAAACAATTTAATATTATCAGAATCAAAGTATAAATAACATGTTAAGCAAACTTTTAAATAAATAAAAGTAAACATGTTTCTCAGCCCCGAGAGTTAAAATCAGTTAAGATTAAGGTAAAAGGGGCATATGAACTCACCTTGTAGTTGTTGTGTTTGACTTAGCTTAAACAAGAATGTACGCGCTCTTGATTGTACTTGAGTGTATTTTCACGATCCTGTATTGATTTCACGATGTTCATAACTTATTAGTATGAATTATAGGGATTTTATGTGTATGTATGTGTTAGCCATAATCTTTGGCCAACACTTAAAGTCTTCGGTCTCCGTTGGCCCATCTTTAATTGTTATTGATTCTTGTAATCCATAAACTTCCTTTGATTTATTCTTGTCTTATCTAGCTGGTATTAAAGCCCATTTATAGTTTCCTGAACTCATGTTCTAAGTCACAAGACTTTGTTGCAAAAATTGCCGTTTCGGTAATAATCCCTTAGTTATCATACTTGTTCGTGTTGAGTTAAAGAGTTACAATAGTTCTTTAGTCATGTGGGCCAACAATTTAGGTTGGGCCAATGATATTAGGTGTTGAATCATGAAGGCCTTGCCAAAAGTTACAAAACCAATGTTTAAGTGGCCTTTTGGGCCTTGGTTTGGGCCTCCAAAGAATCCATTGGGCCCAAGGTGGGCCTTGACTACTTTTGTTGGGCCTAGAGTACTACAAGACTGTTGAAATTGGTTTTGGACCAGAAATGGATTGTTGACCAATAGAATGACGAAGTGGCTCCAAAAGAAAGGACAAAGGCCTCCAAATGGCCTCAAATCAGTTTTCTGTGGGCCTCGGGCAGATTTTGATGGGCCCCATGAGTTTTGTCTCGGGCCTTTGCTAAATTAGTTCATGGGCCAAGTTGGGCCTGGATTAGAATGGCTGAAATAGTGACGGGCCTTGAATTTGAGCTTTTGGCCCAAAATGGTGGCCTTGGGCCAAAGGTAGTGGGCCTTGAGCCCTAAACCGTGGGCCTTGGGCTGTTCACTACTTGTTGGACTCGTCTAGAGTTATTGGATCAGTTTTAGAGGTATTGGGCCTAGGATCTGAGTTGTGGGCCTATTGGGCCACAAGTTGGCCAAATACTCTAATGGCTTAAGTTAATTGGCCTAGTCCTTTTAAGTGGTTATTGGGCCTCTAGGTGAACCAATCTAATAGGCTAATTGTATTTGAAGGTGATTGGGCCTTAGAGTGCTATTGGGCCAGCTGAAAAGGAGGTGGGCCTAGACACAATCAATGGCCTATTAATTCTAAGTTGGGCCTAAAATAAAGGCTGTCCAAGTAGGGTTGTCCAATTCAATGGGCCTTAGGCCATTTGTACAAATCTGGATCAAGTAAACAGGCTGGGCCAAAATGTTAACTGTGGGCTAAAGGCATGGGATGGGCCTCAGCCTAACTGAACCTAATCCCTTTGGGCCGACCCTATGTGTAGGCTGAATCAAATGGCTTTAAGCCATGATCAGTGGCCTTGTGGCTTTGACATGCTGTTGGGCTTAGGCCAAGTCTCCTGGACCAACAATAGGTTAAACTGGGCCATCACGTGCTATTGGACTAAGGTACTAGTGCTGGGCCGATTTAGTGGGCCAGTTGTTTGGGCCTAGCCAGTTTACTGGCCTAGGGTTTTCTGGCCGCAGGTGGATATTGTGGCTTGGTGTACTAGGTGCCCAAAGAAGCTGATGGTTCGGTCAAGGGAAGGTATTCTAGTCGACTGATGACAGTGAATGAAGTCCACATTCGGCCTGGACCTCCGGCGAATGAAGGACCATTACGGTTTCAGGCAGCGAATGTAGGTGTTGTTGGTCGAATGAACACTGGATGGTCGAATGACTTGTGTCTGGCGAATGTCTAACTGGCGACTGAGTCTCATTCTGAGCTTGATGGTCGAATGGAGATTCACGAATGAAGCATGGTCGAATGAAGACAGAGGGGTGGCGCATGAGGCTGGGCGAAGTGGCCATTCGACAGGGCCTTTCGGCCTGGTGTCATTCGACAGTTGCAGGTGCCATTCGGAGGGCCATTCGGCCACGGCGGCGCCGCCCTAGGGCTGCTCCTGCTATGGTGGTGTTAAGGTGGAGTAGTTTAGGCTGTGTCTTGAGGTCGTGGGCTTCATATCAGTTACCCTCTACCCGGTTCTTGGCTGAAATAGGTTTAAGGGTCCGAAAACCCTAATTTCCGAGATTTTCACAGCACTATACCTGCGATTTCAGTGGTGAAAAGCTTAGATTCGTTGTACTTCCTTGTAGAGGATGTCGAGGGCTACGCGTGGACGCGAAAATCACCCAAATCGGTTAAGAAATGAGCAAGTTATAAGGTTTTGAAGGTATGAAAATGGTGGAAAGTGTGGTGGCCGGAAATTGAGAAGGAGAGAGAGGATGAAAATGATAAAAATGATTTAATGTGATCATTTAGGGTTTTTATACCCTAAGTGGTGTTCGGGTTCATTTTCGTTGCTCGGTTCGTAACTTCGTCGCGTAACCGGAAAATTACGCGTAATTTAAATGGTTTTAATTAATAGGTTTTAATTTAATTATTTTAATGAGTTTCAAAATTGTAAAATGTTATTTATTTAATTTTATTAAATTATTTTCGTTCGTGACGTGTTTTCGTTGTCGTTTAGTCAGATCGCGTAACCTTCGCGCGTAATTCGTTCGAATCGTCACCCGAACGAATACGACGATGGTTTTGCTTTCTGACTTTTGTTTTCTACTTTTCAGTCATTATTTTAGAAATCTAAACTCACAGATATGTTTGTGTGAATCGTCACTCACGCAAACACACTGTCAGTTCGTCATTCTGAAATAACACTGTATTATACTTTAATTGTGTTTCCTCACTGTCGGACTCAACTATACATCATGATTTCACACTGATTTTGTACTGACTTGTCGGTCATCTGATTCCTGTCATCTGTGGACATCAGATCGCAACCGATATGTTTCTGACTGTTGTTTGAATTCCGTTGTTTCTCATGTTTTGTTGTGTTAACTGTAATTAAGTTTTCACTTAATAAACACAACTAATGTTTCAAATGTACGTTGTACTTAATGTATTTAAGTTTATACGAAAATACGTACAACGTTTTCTTGTATTTAGGATTCTGTTAATACAAGTACTGTTTAGACTTACGTATGCACACATAGAATACAGTAAAAGTACACATACCGTACGGACTTGCCGGACGATCTGGCACTTGCTGTTACAGTCTCCCCTTGTTAAAGAAATTTCGTCCCGAAATTTAAGCATCAAAGTCGGGCTTCAATTCTCGAACAAATGGGGATACTTTGCTTTCATGTTGTCCTCGCGTTCCCAGGTAAACTCTGGTCCACGCTTGGAGTTCCATCGAACCTTTACAATAGGGATACGGCTTCGTTTCAGTCTCTTGACTTCACGTTCCATAACCTCTACAGGTTCTTCAATGAAATGTAGTTGTTCATCAATTTGTATCTCTTCCAATGGTATGATCAATGTTTCATCTGCTAGACACCTCTTGAGATTTGATACATGAAACACATCGTGTACTCCACTGAGTTCATCAGGGAGTCTGAGTCTGTATGCCACAGGACCTATGCGTTGAGTAATCTCGAACGGTCCGACATACCGAGGTGCTAGTTTGCCTTTAGCCCCAAAACGAACTACGCCTTTCCATGGGGACACTTTCAACATGACTCGGTCACCCACATCGAATTCCAAAGGCTTGCGCCGTTTATCTGCGTAACTCTTTTGGCGGCTACGTGTCGCTTGTAATCGTCGTTGTATCTGGGCTATCTTATCAGTAGTTTCCTGAATAAGTTCAGGCCCAGTTATTCTGTTGTCTCCCACTTCGGTCCAACAAATTGGAGACCGACATTTTCTACCATAAAGTGCTTCAAAAGGAGCACATCCGATGCTGCTGTGGTAGCTATTATTGTAGGAGAACTCAATAAGTGGTAAATGTGTGTCCCAACTTCCACCGAAGTCTAGGATGCATGTTCTCAACATATCCTCTAGGGTTTGAATGGTGCGCTCGCTTTGACCATCCGTTTGTGGATGATAAGCAGTGCTCAAGTTAACACTTGTCCCTAAGGATTGTTGTAATGATTGCCAGAACCGCGAAGTGAATCGACTGTCCCGGTCAGAGATAATAGATAATGGCACGCCGTGTCTTACTACTATCTCATCAATGTATAGTCTTGCAAGTTTCTCCATCTTGTAAGTTTCTCTGATTGGCAAGAAGTGTGCGGACTTGGTCAATCGATCAATGATGACCCAAATAGAATCGTATCCGCTGGAAGTGCGGGGTAGCTTGGTAATGAAGTCCATAGCTATTTGTTCCCACTTCCATTGTGGTATTTCTGGTTGTTCCAGCAAACCCGAAGGTTTCTGGTGTTCAGCTTTGACCTTGGCACATGTGAGACATTTGCCAACATAAGTGGCAATGTCTTTCTTCATGCCTGGCCACCAATAAAATGACCTAAGATCTTGGTACATCTTATCAGCACCAGGATGAACTGAATAACGTGTCTTGTGTGCCTCGTCCAGTATGAGTGTTCGAAGTTCATCTAATGCTGGAATCCAAACACGATCCAGATAGTAGATAACTCCATCTTGCTTTGTCTTGAAATGTTTCTCGGCTCCACAATCGAGCTCGCGTTTCAGATTGTCTCTTGCCACTGCCTCCTGTTGTGCTTGTAAGATATGATCTCTCAAACTTGTTTGCACCGTCATTCCCATAGCGCGAACGCGTAAGGGTTTGACTCTTTCTTTCCGACTCAAAGCATCTGCAACAACATTTGCTTTGCCCGGATGATATTTGATCACACAATCGTAATCGTTCAGGAGCTCAACCCAACGTCTCTGTCTCATGTTAAGCTCCTTCTGATCAAATATGTGCTGTAAACTCTTGTGATCTGTGAAGATAGTGCATTTGGTACCATAGAGGTAATGTCTCCAAATCTTTAGTGCAAAAACCACAGCTCCCAGTTCAAGATCATGCGTCGTGTAATTCTTCTCGTGTATCTTCAGCTGTCGTGAGGCATAAGCAATGACTTTGTCTCGTTGCATCAAAACACATCCGAGTCCTTGATGGGAAGCATCACAATAGACCACAAAGTCATCACTGCCTTCTGGAAGTGTTAGAATTGGAGCATTGCACAATCTTTGTTTCAATGTCTGGAATGCCTCTTCTTGTTTATGAGTCCACACAAAAGGTTCAGACTTCTGTGTGAGTTTGGTGAGAGGCAAGGCTATCTTAGAGAAGTTCGAAATGAATCTCCTGTAATAACCTGCCAATCCCAAGAATGATCGGATCTCCGTCGGTGTTGTAGGCACATCCCAGTTCTTGATCGCTTCTATCTTGGCAGGATCCACGTGAATACCATCACTGTCAATCACGTGACCCAAAAACTGAACTTCCCTTAACCAAAATTCACATTTAGAGAATTTGGCATAGAGTTGTTCTTCTTTTAGAAGTTCCAAAACTGTCCTGAGGTGTTGTTCATGTTCCTTCTCGGTTCTTGAATAAATCAGTATGTCATCAATGAAGACGATCACAAACTGATCTAAATACGGCTTGCACACCCGGTTCATCAAGTCCATAAACACGGCCGGTGCGTTCGTCAATCCAAATGGCATCACCATGAATTCGTAATGACCATATCGAGTACGAAAAGCCGTCTTGGGTATGTCTTCCTCTTGTATCCGGAGCTGATGATAACCTGATCTCAGGTCTATCTTTGAAAAGTACTGTGCTCCCTGTAACTGATCAAACAAATCATCAATCCTCGGCAACGGGTACCGATTCTTGATGGTGAGTTTGTTGAGTTCTCGATAATCGATGCACATTCTGAAAGTTCCATCCTTCTTCTTGACAAAAAGAACCGGAGCTCCCCACGGGGAAAAGCTCGGTCGGATGAACCCTTTATCGAGAAGCTCTTGTAACTGATTAGACAACTCTTGCATCTCCGATGGCGCGAGTCTGTAAGGAGACTTGGCTACAGGAGTTGCCCCCGGAATCAAATCGATTCGAAACTGTACTGATCTCTCAGGTGGTAGTCCCGGTAAGTCATCCGGAAACACTTCTGCAAAATCTCTCACAACTGGCACATCTTGAATCTTGATCTCTTTCTTGTCTTTCTGTATCACATGAGCTAGAAATGCAACACACTGTTTTCGTAAGCATTTGCGAGCCTTCATACACGATATTATCTTGACACTGCGTTTCGCTTGATCTCCACGAATCTCCAAGACTTCATTGTTCTCCATAGGAATACGTAATAGCTTATCGGAACAGATGAACTCAACTCGGTTAAGAGATAGCCAATCCATTCCGATGATAACATCGAAACTGCCCAGTTCCATCGGTATCAAGTCGATGGAAAATGTATGATCACCAAGTGTTAGTGGGCAATTCCTAAGTACTGTGTCAACTGTAATCTGTTTGCCATTAGCTATCTCAATACTATAAGGGGAGTCTAATGATTCCTCAGCATGGTTAAGATGGCTAGCAAAATCGGATGAGATAAAACTCTGATCCGCACCAGTGTCAAATAATATAGATGCATAAAAATCAGATAGAAGAAATGTACCCGTAATGACATTCGGGTCCTGTCTAGCAGCAGCTGCTCCGATCTGAAAGGCTCTTCCTCTTGGTGCTTGAGCCTGTTGTTGATTTCTCTTAGGGCAATCCCGAGAGAAGTGACCAGGTTCACCACAGTTGTAGCAAGACCTGTGATCGGTAGCAGCAGCAGCAGTGGCTGCATTGTTGTTTCTGTTCTGAGTCCTCTGACTCCTGCAGTAGTTTGCTGTGTGGCCAAATCTTCCACAGTTGGTGCAGTGTCTGCACGGAACATTTGGTAGATGATGGTACTGGCATGAGTTGCACAAAGGTGCAGTGCCAGTGTATGGCTTCCTGATCTCCAATGGTGGTGGTTGGTTGCGCATTGGAGTTTGGGTAGTGGCAGCAAAGTTTCTAGCCACCTTTTGTTTCTTAGCCGGACGTTTGTCCGACTTCCTTGAAGTTCCAGCTTTGGCTGTTTCAGCCTCCTTCTTGAATGCTCCAGAGGCAACCATCATATCTGTCAGGGATGCTGACAGTGTAACAGCTAATTCCATGGTGGTAGGGTGAGCAGAAATCACATGACCTCGGATACTGGGCGGTAATCCACCAACATACCGCTCAATTCTCTTCTCAAGTGTTGGCACCACATCCGGTGCCAGAGTGGCTAACTCATGAAATCGTGTGGTGTAGGCCAGATGCCCAGCACCAACCATCTCCAGATTGAGTAGTTCAGTCTCAACCTTTTTCAGTTCATTTCTTGGGCAAAACTCTGCCCTCAACATCGCCTTGAATTCGTTCCACGGCATGGCCTGGGCCTCATGCCGGCCTCTGATTGATACCTGAGCGTTCCACCAGGTTAACGCTCGCTTGCTAAATGATCCCGCAGCATACTTTACCCTATTCTGTTCAGGACAGCCACTGATGTCGAGGGTAGCCTCCATCTTCTCAATCCACTGGATCAGTCCGACTGCACCCTCGCTACCACTGAAACTGGGTGGCTTGCAGCCTACAAAGTTCTTGTAGGCATAGTCCTGACTCTGTCTGGTGTTACCGCTGCCTTCTCCAGATGAGTTAGCAACGTTGTTACTGTTGTTGTTGTTGATCCGATTCATCATCTCTGGAATCACTTCCCTCAGTTGGCTTGTAAGAAGAGTAGCCAGTGCCACAGTAGCAGGGTCCAACTGATACGCTGGTGGTGGCGGAGGAGGAGGTGGAGGTGCTTGTGTAGGAGAGTCTGGCGGTGTCGGTGTCGAAGAGTGCGGAGCTGAACCTTGAGTCAGCGGTAGTAGAGGTGGTTGTCTTCGTGGCGGCATTCTGATCATAACCGAAAGAAAATCGGTTAGTGCAGTGATCAGAAGCAGAAGACATATGCAAATAGAATCCTATATCATAAGAACTCTACATGAGGTCCCTAGGTTATAGTCTAGGCCAAACCATTTTAGTAATATGACCTATATTTCTCTATAACCATGGCTCTGATACCAATCTGTCACACCCCGGGCCGGCGGGAACGGATCGTGTTTTCCCGTCGGGCGGAAAGTTCCCGGGGCGCGATATCATTGTTTTGATAATCAAATGATCAGATTGTTTACATAGCACATGAGATATAAATGAGAAATGCTAAACATGACATGAAATAGAATTACAAAGTTAAATTACATTGTACTTCATAATTTAACTGAGTAAATCTAATCAAAAGAATCAATGAGTTTATATCTTGATCTGTACAAGATATACAAAAGTGATTCATAGTTCTGTCATATCAAAATGTATGCAACCAAAAGAAAGCTAGGTCTTCTATGAGTCCACTAGCTTATCATTTGCATATAGTGTCTACACCTGTCCGTCTCCTGAGAAAACATGTAATTTAAACAAAGTCAACACTAGGTTGGTGAGTTCATAAGTAAGTAAATTGAAAACCATTGAACTGATCATGCACACATTCACAATGTATTAACTGTTGCTTGTATATTTGTTCACCTGTTCCACCCAATGGTCTCTCCTTAGTTATATGTACAAGTAGTATATCGCCTAGCCAAGTATGCTTATATATAGGGAATCATGAAAGGGTCAAGCCCAGACGCTATCCCACCACATACTTAACCAAACTCCACACCACTTGCGATACAACTAAAGATATCCACTTCCCAACTATCTGAATTGTCCGTTACGTCATCATATTTAGAATAATAATATAGTAAGAGGGGTTTAGTCATCAAACCGAAGTATTGATAAACCCTCATCAAATTAAGAAATTTAGATTATTTAATCTGATCCTTATATTATTCTATTGCTTGTGAGGTTAACTTTTATGATACACTTTTAATTTAATTAAAAGTATTAGTTAACTGTTCATCATATGTCTCCAAATGCAACGTATAGAATCCGAATGGAATCCATTTTAAATCCTCACGTAATCAGATTAAAATGCATTTCATTCTCTCCTATCCCGCCGTATGATCCCAAAGTTTCCGTGTGGGATTGTCTCATGTGATTAACAAAGTCGAATAAGAACTTGTCTTATTACATTATGATAATCGGGTGTAAATGACAAGAATCCCATGAAGTTACGTTATCATGATCGTCATTTACTGTAAATGATAAGAATCGTCATTTACTGAATCCATGCGTTCCCAAAGTATCCGTGTGGGAATGTTCTCGTATGTTTAACAAAGTCGAATAAGAACTCGTCTTATTACATTATGTTAAATATGTGTAAATGACAAGAATCCCATGAAGTTACGTTATCATGATCGTCATTTACTGTAAATGATAAGAATCGTCATTTACTGAATCCATGTATTCCCAAAGTATCCATGAGGGAATATTCTTGTTTTTCTGTTAAGTGTATGTTGTTTAAGTACTTGATTATGTAGAAATAACTAAGTGTTATAAGTTAAATCTTATAACTAAGTTATTATATTGTGTTGATGATTAAGAATCATCTTATCATAATCATATGAGTTTCCCTGTTATCTCATAATCATACAAGCATGCATACAATGATAAGCGATAATAAACAATTTAATATTATCAGAATCAAAGTATAAATAACATGTTAAGCAAACTTTTAAATAAATAAAAGTAAACATGTTTCTCAGCCCCGAGAGTTAAAATCAGTTAAGATTAAGGTAAAAGGGGCATATGAACTCACCTTGTAGTTGTTGTGTTTGACTTAGCTTAAACAAGAATGTACGCGCTCTTGATTGTACTTGAGTGTATTTTCACGATCCTGTATTGATTTCACGATGTTCATAACTTATTAGTATGAATTATAGGGATTTTATGTGTATGTATGTGTTAGCCATAATCTTTGGCCAACACTTAAAGTCTTCGGTCTCCGTTGGCCCATCTTTAATTGTTATTGATTCTTGTAATCCATAAACTTCCTTTGATTTATTCTTGTCTTATCTAGCTGGTATTAAAGCCCATTTATAGTTTCCTGAACTCATGTTCTAAGTCACAAGACTTTGTTGCAAAAATTGCCGTTTCGGTAATAATCCCTTAGTTATCATACTTGTTCGTGTTGAGTTAAAGAGTTACAATAGTTCTTTAGTCATGTGGGCCAACAATTTAGGTTGGGCCAATGATATTAGGTGTTGAATCATGAAGGCCTTGCCAAAAGTTACAAAACCAATGTTTAAGTGGCCTTTTGGGCCTTGGTTTGGGCCTCCAAAGAATCCATTGGGCCCAAGGTGGGCCTTGACTACTTTTGTTGGGCCTAGAGTACTACAAGACTGTTGAAATTGGTTTTGGACCAGAAATGGATTGTTGACCAATAGAATGACGAAGTGGCTCCAAAAGAAAGGACAAAGGCCTCCAAATGGCCTCAAATCAGTTTTCTGTGGGCCTCGGGCAGATTTTGATGGGCCCCATGAGTTTTGTCTCGGGCCTTTGCTAAATTAGTTCATGGGCCAAGTTGGGCCTGGATTAGAATGGCTGAAATAGTGACGGGCCTTGAATTTGAGCTTTTGGCCCAAAATGGTGGCCTTGGGCCAAAGGTAGTGGGCCTTGAGCCCTAAACCGTGGGCCTTGGGCTGTTCACTACTTGTTGGACTCGTCTAGAGTTATTGGATCAGTTTTAGAGGTATTGGGCCTAGGATCTGAGTTGTGGGCCTATTGGGCCACAAGTTGGCCAAATACTCTAATGGCTTAAGTTAATTGGCCTAGTCCTTTTAAGTGGTTATTGGGCCTCTAGGTGAACCAATCTAATAGGCTAATTGTATTTGAAGGTGATTGGGCCTTAGAGTGCTATTGGGCCAGCTGAAAAGGAGGTGGGCCTAGACACAATCAATGGCCTATTAATTCTAAGTTGGACCTAAAATAAAGGCTGTCCAAGTAGGGTTGTCCAATTCAATGGGCCTTAGGCCATTTGTACAAATCTGGATCAAGTAAACAGGCTGGGCCAAAATGTTAACTGTGGGCTAAAGGCATGGGATGGGCCTCAGCCTAACTGAACCTAATCCCTTTGGGCCGACCCTATGTGTAGGCTGAATCAAATGGCTTTAAGCCATGATCAGTGGCCTTGTGGCTTTGACATGCTGTTGGGCTTAGGCCAAGTCTCCTGGACCAACAATAGGTTAAACTGGGCCATCACGTGCTATTGGACTAAGGTACTAGTGCTGGGCCGATTTAGTGGGCCAGTTGTTTGGGCCTAGCCAGTTTACTGGCCTAGGGTTTTCTGGCCGCAGGTGGATATTGTGGCTTGGTGTACTAGGTGCCCAAAGAAGCTGATGGTTCGGTCAAGGGAAGGTATTCTAGTCGACTGATGACAGTGAATGAAGTCCACATTCGGCCTGGACCTCCGGCGAATGAAGGACCATTACGGTTTCAGGCAGCGAATGTAGGTGTTGTTGGTCGAATGAACACTGGATGGTCGAATGACTTGTGTCTGGCGAATGTCTAACTGGCGACTGAGTCTCATTCTGAGCTTGATGGTCGAATGGAGATTCACGAATGAAGCATGGTCGAATGAAGACAGAGGGGTGGCGCATGAGGCTGGGCGAAGTGGCCATTCGACAGGGCCTTTCGGCCTGGTGTCATTCGACAGTTGCAGGTGCCATTCGGAGGGCCATTCGGCCACGGCGGCGCCGCCCTAGGGCTGCTCCTGCTATGGTGGTGTTAAGGTGGAGTAGTTTAGGCTGTGTCTTGAGGTCGTGGGCTTCATATCAGTTACCCTCTACCCGGTTCTTGGCTGAAATAGGTTTAAGGGTCCGAAAACCCTAATTTCCGAGATTTTCACAGCACTATACCTGCGATTTCAGTGGTGAAAAGCTTAGATTCGTTGTACTTCCTTGTAGAGGATGTCGAGGGCTACGCGTGGACGCGAAAATCACCCAAATCGGTTAAGAAATGAGCAAGTTATAAGGTTTTGAAGGTATGAAAATGGTGGAAAGTGTGGTGGCCGGAAATTGAGAAGGAGAGAGAGGATGAAAATGATAAAAATGATTTAATGTGATCATTTAGGGTTTTTATACCCTAAGTGGTGTTCGGGTTCATTTTCGTTGCTCGGTTCGTAACTTCGTCGCGTAACCGGAAAATTACGCGTAATTTAAATGGTTTTAATTAATAGGTTTTAATTTAATTATTTTAATGAGTTTCAAAATTGTAAAATGTTATTTATTTAATTTTATTAAATTATTTTCGTTCGTGACGTGTTTTCGTTGTCGTTTAGTCAGATCGCGTAACCTTCGCGCGTAATTCGTTCGAATCGTCACCCGAACGAATACGACGATGGTTTTGCTTTCTGACTTTTGTTTTCTACTTTTCAGTCATTATTTTAGAAATCTAAACTCACAGATATGTTTGTGTGAATCGTCACTCACGCAAACACACTGTCAGTTCGTCATTCTGAAATAACACTGTATTATACTTTAATTGTGTTTCCTCACTGTCGGACTCAACTATACATCATGATTTCACACTGATTTTGTACTGACTTGTCGGTCATCTGATTCCTGTCATCTGTGGACATCAGATCGCAACCGATATGTTTCTGACTGTTGTTTGAATTCCGTTGTTTCTCATGTTTTGTTGTGTTAACTGTAATTAAGTTTTCACTTAATAAACACAACTAATGTTTCAAATGTACGTTGTACTTAATGTATTTAAGTTTATACGAAAATACGTACAACGTTTTCTTGTATTTAGGATTCTGTTAATACAAGTACTGTTTAGACTTACGTATGCACACATAGAATACAGTAAAAGTACACATACCGTACGGACTTGCCGGACGATCTGGCACTTGCTGTTACAGTCTCCCCTTGTTAAAGAAATTTCGTCCCGAAATTTAAGCATCAAAGTCGGGCTTCAATTCTCGAACAAATGGGGATACTTTGCTTTCATGTTGTCCTCGCGTTCCCAGGTAAACTCTGGTCCACGCTTGGAGTTCCATCGAACCTTTACAATAGGGATACGGCTTCGTTTCAGTCTCTTGACTTCACGTTCCATAACCTCTACAGGTTCTTCAATGAAATGTAGTTGTTCATCAATTTGTATCTCTTCCAATGGTATGATCAATGTTTCATCTGCTAGACACCTCTTGAGATTTGATACATGAAACACATCGTGTACTCCACTGAGTTCATCAGGGAGTCTGAGTCTGTATGCCACAGGACCTATGCGTTGAGTAATCTCGAACGGTCCGACATACCGAGGTGCTAGTTTGCCTTTAGCCCCAAAACGAACTACGCCTTTCCATGGGGACACTTTCAACATGACTCGGTCACCCACATCGAATTCCAAAGGCTTGCGCCGTTTATCTGCGTAACTCTTTTGGCGGCTACGTGTCGCTTGTAATCGTCGTTGTATCTGGGCTATCTTATCAGTAGTTTCCTGAATAAGTTCAGGCCCAGTTATTCTGTTGTCTCCCACTTCGGTCCAACAAATTGGAGACCGACATTTTCTACCATAAAGTGCTTCAAAAGGAGCACATCCGATGCTGCTGTGGTAGCTATTATTGTAGGAGAACTCAATAAGTGGTAAATGTGTGTCCCAACTTCCACCGAAGTCTAGGATGCATGTTCTCAACATATCCTCTAGGGTTTGAATGGTGCGCTCGCTTTGACCATCCGTTTGTGGATGATAAGCAGTGCTCAAGTTAACACTTGTCCCTAAGGATTGTTGTAATGATTGCCAGAACCGCGAAGTGAATCGACTGTCCCGGTCAGAGATAATAGATAATGGCACGCCGTGTCTTACTACTATCTCATCAATGTATAGTCTTGCAAGTTTCTCCATCTTGTAAGTTTCTCTGATTGGCAAGAAGTGTGCGGACTTGGTCAATCGATCAATGATGACCCAAATAGAATCGTATCCGCTGGAAGTGCGGGGTAGCTTGGTAATGAAGTCCATAGCTATTTGTTCCCACTTCCATTGTGGTATTTCTGGTTGTTCCAGCAAACCCGAAGGTTTCTGGTGTTCAGCTTTGACCTTGGCACATGTGAGACATTTGCCAACATAAGTGGCAATGTCTTTCTTCATGCCTGGCCACCAATAAAATGACCTAAGATCTTGGTACATCTTATCAGCACCAGGATGAACTGAATAACGTGTCTTGTGTGCCTCGTCCAGTATGAGTGTTCGAAGTTCATCTAATGCTGGAATCCAAACACGATCCAGATAGTAGATAACTCCATCTTGCTTTGTCTTGAAATGTTTCTCGGCTCCACAATCGAGCTCGCGTTTCAGATTGTCTCTTGCCACTGCCTCCTGTTGTGCTTGTAAGATATGATCTCTCAAACTTGTTTGCACCATCATTCCCATAGCGCGAACGCGTAAGGGTTTGACTCTTTCTTTCCGACTCAAAGCATCTGCAACAACATTTGCTTTGCCCGGATGATATTTGATCACACAATCGTAATCGTTCAGGAGCTCAACCCAACGTCTCTGTCTCATGTTAAGCTCCTTCTGATCAAATATGTGCTGTAAACTCTTGTGATCTGTGAAGATAGTGCATTTGGTACCATAGAGGTAATGTCTCCAAATCTTTAGTGCAAAAACCACAGCTCCCAGTTCAAGATCATGCGTCGTGTAATTCTTCTCGTGTATCTTCAGCTGTCGTGAGGCATAAGCAATGACTTTGTCTCGTTGCATCAAAACACATCCGAGTCCTTGATGGGAAGCATCACAATAGACCACAAAGTCATCACTGCCTTCTGGAAGTGTTAGAATTGGAGCATTGCACAATCTTTGTTTCAATGTCTGGAATGCCTCTTCTTGTTTATGAGTCCACACAAAAGGTTCAGACTTCTGTGTGAGTTTGGTGAGAGGCAAGGCTATCTTAGAGAAGTTCGAAATGAATCTCCTGTAATAACCTGCCAATCCCAAGAATGATCGGATCTCCGTCGGTGTTGTAGGCACATCCCAGTTCTTGATCGCTTCTATCTTGGCAGGATCCACGTGAATACCATCACTGTCAATCACGTGACCCAAAAACTGAACTTCCCTTAACCAAAATTCACATTTAGAGAATTTGGCATAGAGTTGTTCTTCTTTTAGAAGTTCCAAAACTGTCCTGAGGTGTTGTTCATGTTCCTTCTCGGTTCTTGAATAAATCAGTATGTCATCAATGAAGACGATCACAAACTGATCTAAATACGGCTTGCACACCCGGTTCATCAAGTCCATAAACACGGCCGGTGCGTTCGTCAATCCAAATGGCATCACCATGAATTCGTAATGACCATATCGAGTACGAAAAGCCGTCTTGGGTATGTCTTCCTCTTGTATCCGGAGCTGATGATAACCTGATCTCAGGTCTATCTTTGAAAAGTACTGTGCTCCCTGTAACTGATCAAACAAATCATCAATCCTCGGCAACGGGTACCGATTCTTGATGGTGAGTTTGTTGAGTTCTCGATAATCGATGCACATTCTGAAAGTTCCATCCTTCTTCTTGACAAAAAGAACCGGAGCTCCCCACGGGGAAAAGCTCGGTCGGATGAACCCTTTATCGAGAAGCTCTTGTAACTGATTAGACAACTCTTGCATCTCCGATGGCGCGAGTCTGTAAGGAGACTTGGCTACAGGAGTTGCCCCCGGAATCAAATCGATTCGAAACTGTACTGATCTCTCAGGTGGTAGTCCCGGTAAGTCATCCGGAAACACTTCTGCAAAATCTCTCACAACTGGCACATCTTGAATCTTGATCTCTTTCTTGTCTTTCTGTATCACATGAGCTAGAAATGCAACACACTGTTTTCGTAAGCATTTGCGAGCCTTCATACACGATATTATCTTGACACTGCGTTTCGCTTGATCTCCACGAATCTCCAAGACTTCATTGTTCTCCATAGGAATACGTAATAGCTTATCGGAACAGATGAACTCAACTCGGTTAAGAGATAGCCAATCCATTCCGATGATAACATCGAAACTGCCCAGTTCCATCGGTATCAAGTCGATGGAAAATGTATGATCACCAAGTGTTAGTGGGCAATTCCTAAGTACTGTGTCAACTGTAATCTGTTTGCCATTAGCTATCTCAATACTATAAGGGGAGTCTAATGATTCCTCAGCATGGTTAAGATGGCTAGCAAAATCGGATGAGATAAAACTCTAATCCGCACCAGTGTCAAATAATATAGATGCATAAAAATCAGATAGAAGAAATGTACCCGTAATGACATTCGGGTCCTGTCTAGCAGCAGCTGCTCCGATCTGAAAGGCTCTTCCTCTTGGTGCTTGAGCCTGTTGTTGATTTCTCTTAGGGCAATCCCGAGAGAAGTGACCAGGTTCACCACAGTTGTAGCAAGACCTGTGATCGGTAGCAGCAGCAGCAGTGGCTGCATTGTTGTTTCTGTTCTGAGTCCTCTGACTCCTGCAGTAGTTTGCTGTGTGGCCAAATCTTCCACAGTTGGTGCAGTGTCTGCACGGAACATTTGGTAGATGATGGTACTGGCATGAGTTGCACAAAGGTGCAGTGCCAGTGTATGGCTTCCTGATCTCCAATGGTGGTGGTTGGTTGCGCATTGGAGTTTGGGTAGTGGCAGCAAAGTTTCTAGCCACCTTTTGTTTCTTAGCCGGACGTTTGTCCGACTTCCTTGAAGTTCCAGCTTTGGCTGTTTCAGCCTCCTTCTTGAATGCTCCAGAGGCAACCATCATATCTGTCAGGGATGCTGACAGTGTAACAGCTAATTCCATGGTGGTAGGGTGAGCAGAAATCACATGACCTCGGATACTGGGCGGTAATCCACCAACATACCGCTCAATTCTCTTCTCAAGTGTTGGCACCACATCCGGTGCCAGAGTGGCTAACTCATGAAATCGTGTGGTGTAGGCCAGATGCCCAGCACCAACCATCTCCAGATTGAGTAGTTCAGTCTCAACCTTTTTCAGTTCATTTCTTGGGCAAAACTCTGCCCTCAACATCGCCTTGAATTCGTTCCACGGCATGGCCTGGGCCTCATCCCGGCCTCTGATTGATACCTGAGCGTTCCACCAGGTTAACGCTCGCTTGCTAAATGATCCCGCAGCATACTTTACCCTATTCTGTTCAGGACAGCCACTGATGTCGAGGGTAGCCTCCATCTTCTCAATCCACTGGATCAGTCCGACTGCACCCTCGCTACCACTGAAACTGGGTGGCTTGCAGCCTACAAAGTTCTTGTAGGCATAGTCCTGACTCTGTCTGGTGTTACCGCTGCCTTCTCCAGATGAGTTAGCAACGTTGTTACTGTTGTTGTTGTTGATCCGATTCATCATCTCTGGAATCACTTCCCTCAGTTGGCTTGTAAGAAGAGTAGCCAGTGCCACAGTAGCAGGGTCCAACTGATACGCTGGTGGTGGCGGAGGAGGAGGTGGAGGTGCTTGTGTAGGAGAGTCTGGCGGTGTCGGTGTCGAAGAGTGCGGAGCTGAACCTTGAGTCAGCGGTAGTAGAGGTGGTTGTCTTCGTGGCGGCATTCTGATCATAACCGAAAGAAAATCGGTTAGTGCAGTGATCAGAAGCAGAAGACATATGCAAATAGAATCCTATATCATAAGAACTCTACATGAGGTCCCTAGGTTATAGTCTAGGCCAAACCATTTTAGTAATATGACCTATATTTCTCTATAACCATGGCTCTGATACCAATCTGTCACACCCCGGGCCGGCGGGAACGGATCGTGTTTTCCCGTCGGGCGGAAAGTTCCCGGGGCGCGATATCATTGTTTTGATAATCAAATGATCAGATTGTTTACATAGCACATGAGATATAAATGAGAAATGCTAAACATGACATGAAATAGAATTACAAAGTTAAATTACATTGTACTTCATAATTTAACTGAGTAAATCTAATCAAAAGAATCAATGAGTTTATATCTTGATCTGTACAAGATATACAAAAGTGATTCATAGTTCTGTCATATCAAAATGTATGCAACCAAAAGAAAGCTAGGTCTTCTATGAGTCCACTAGCTTATCATTTGCATATAGTGTCTACACCTGTCCGTCTCCTGAGAAAACATGTAATTTAAACAAAGTCAACACTAGGTTGGTGAGTTCATAAGTAAGTAAATTGAAAACCATTGAACTGATCATGCACACATTCACAATGTATTAACTGTTGCTTGTATATTTGTTCACCTGTTCCACCCAATGGTCTCTCCTTAGTTATATGTACAAGTAGTATATCGCCTAGCCAAGTATGCTTATATATAGGGAATCATGAAAGGGTCAAGCCCAGACGCTATCCCACCACATACTTAACCAAACTCCACACCACTTGCGATACAACTAAAGATATCCACTTCCCAACTATCTGAATTGTCCGTTACGTCATCATATTTAGAATAATAATATAGTAAGAGGGGTTTAGTCATCAAACCGAAGTATTGATAAACCCTCATCAAATTAAGAAATTTAGATTATTTAATCTGATCCTTATATTATTCTATTGCTTGTGAGGTTAACTTTTATGATACACTTTTAATTTAATTAAAAGTATTAGTTAACTGTTCATCATATGTCTCCAAATGCAACGTATAGAATCCGAATGGAATCCATTTTAAATCCTCACGTAATCAGATTAAAATGCATTTCATTCTCTCCTATCCCGCCGTATGATCCCAAAGTTTCCGTGTGGGATTGTCTCATGTGATTAACAAAGTCGAATAAGAACTTGTCTTATTACATTATGATAATCGGGTGTAAATGACAAGAATCCCATGAAGTTACGTTATCATGATCGTCATTTACTGTAAATGATAAGAATCGTCATTTACTGAATCCATGCGTTCCCAAAGTATCCGTGTGGGAATGTTCTCGTATGTTTAACAAAGTCGAATAAGAACTCGTCTTATTACATTATGTTAAATATGTGTAAATGACAAGAATCCCATGAAGTTACGTTATCATGATCGTCATTTACTGTAAATGATAAGAATCGTCATTTACTGAATCCATGTATTCCCAAAGTATCCATGAGGGAATATTCTTGTTTTTCTGTTAAGTGTATGTTGTTTAAGTACTTGATTATGTAGAAATAACTAAGTGTTATAAGTTAAATCTTATAACTAAGTTATTATATTGTGTTGATGATTAAGAATCATCTTATCATAATCATATGAGTTTCCCTGTTATCTCATAATCATACAAGCATGCATACAATGATAAGCGATAATAAACAATTTAATATTATCAGAATCAAAGTATAAATAACATGTTAAGCAAACTTTTAAATAAATAAAAGTAAACATGTTTCTCAGCCCCGAGAGTTAAAATCAGTTAAGATTAAGGTAAAAGGGGCATATGAACTCACCTTGTAGTTGTTGTGTTTGACTTAGCTTAAACAAGAATGTACGCGCTCTTGATTGTACTTGAGTGTATTTTCACGATCCTGTATTGATTTCACGATGTTCATAACTTATTAGTATGAATTATAGGGATTTTATGTGTATGTATGTGTTAGCCATAATCTTTGGCCAACACTTAAAGTCTTCGGTCTCCGTTGGCCCATCTTTAATTGTTATTGATTCTTGTAATCCATAAACTTCCTTTGATTTATTCTTGTCTTATCTAGCTTGTATTAAAGCCCATTTATAGTTTCCTGAACTCATGTTCTAAGTCACAAGACTTTGTTGCAAAAATTGCCGTTTCGGTAATAATCCCTTAGTTATCATACTTGTTCGTGTTGAGTTAAAGAGTTACAATAGTTCTTTAGTCATGTGGGCCAACAATTTAGGTTGGGCCAATGATATTAGGTGTTGAATCATGAAGGCCTTGCCAAAAGTTACAAAACCAATGTTTAAGTGGCCTTTTGGGCCTTGGTTTGGGCCTCCAAAGAATCCATTGGGCCCAAGGTGGGCCTTGACTACTTTTGTTGGGCCTAGAGTACTACAAGACTGTTGAAATTGGTTTTGGACCAGAAATGGATTGTTGACCAATAGAATGACGAAGTGGCTCCAAAAGAAAGGACAAAGGCCTCCAAATGGCCTCAAATCAGTTTTCTGTGGGCCTCGGGCAGATTTTGATGGGCCCCATGAGTTTTGTCTCGGGCCTTTGCTAAATTAGTTCATGGGCCAAGTTGGGCCTGGATTAGAATGGCTGAAATAGTGACGGGCCTTGAATTTGAGCTTTTGGCCCAAAATGGTGGCCTTGGGCCAAAGGTAGTGGGCCTTGAGCCCTAAACCGTGGGCCTTGGGCTGTTCACTACTTGTTGGACTCGTCTAGAGTTATTGGATCAGTTTTAGAGGTATTGGGCCTAGGATCTGAGTTGTGGGCCTATTGGGCCACAAGTTGGCCAAATACTCTAATGGCTTAAGTTAATTGGCCTAGTCCTTTTAAGTGGTTATTGGGCCTCTAGGTGAACCAATCTAATAGGCTAATTGTATTTGAAGGTGATTGGGCCTTAGAGTGCTATTGGGCCAGCTGAAAAGGAGGTGGGCCTAGACACAATCAATGGCCTATTAATTCTAAGTTGGGCCTAAAATAAAGGCTGTCCAAGTAGGGTTGTCCAATTCAATGGGCCTTAGGCCATTTGTACAAATCTGGATCAAGTAAACAGGCTGGGCCAAAATGTTAACTGTGGGCTAAAGGCATGGGATGGGCCTCAGCCTAACTGAACCTAATCCCTTTGGGCCGACCCTATGTGTAGGCTGAATCAAATGGCTTTAAGCCATGATCAGTGGCCTTGTGGCTTTGACATGCTGTTGGGCTTAGGCCAAGTCTCCTGGACCAACAATAGGTTAAACTGGGCCATCACGTGCTATTGGACTAAGGTACTAGTGCTGGGCCGATTTAGTGGGCCAGTTGTTTGGGCCTAGCCAGTTTACTGGCCTAGGGTTTTCTGGCCGCAGGTGGATATTGTGGCTTGGTGTACTAGGTGCCCAAAGAAGCTGATGGTTCGGTCAAGGGAAGGTATTCTAGTCGACTGATGACAGTGAATGAAGTCCACATTCGGCCTGGACCTCCGGCGAATGAAGGACCATTACGGTTTCAGGCAGCGAATGTAGGTGTTGTTGGTCGAATGAACACTGGATGGTCGAATGACTTGTGTCTGGCGAATGTCTAACTGGCGACTGAGTCTCATTCTGAGCTTGATGGTCGAATGGAGATTCACGAATGAAGCATGGTCGAATGAAGACAGAGGGGTGGCGCATGAGGCTGGGCGAAGTGGCCATTCGACAGGGCCTTTCGGCCTGGTGTCATTCGACAGTTGCAGGTGCCATTCGGAGGGCCATTCGGCCACGGCGGCGCCGCCCTAGGGCTGCTCCTGCTATGGTGGTGTTAAGGTGGAGTAGTTTAGGCTGTGTCTTGAGGTCGTGGGCTTCATATCAGTTACCCTCTACCCGGTTCTTGGCTGAAATAGGTTTAAGGGTCCGAAAACCCTAATTTCCGAGATTTTCACAGCACTATACCTGCGATTTCAGTGGTGAAAAGCTTAGATTCGTTGTACTTCCTTGTAGAGGATGTCGAGGGCTACGCGTGGACGCGAAAATCACCCAAATCGGTTAAGAAATGAGCAAGTTATAAGGTTTTGAAGGTATGAAAATGGTGGAAAGTGTGGTGGCCGGAAATTGAGAAGGAGAGAGAGGATGAAAATGATAAAAATGATTTAATGTGATCATTTAGGGTTTTTATACCCTAAGTGGTGTTCGGGTTCATTTTCGTTGCTCGGTTCGTAACTTCGTCGCGTAACCGGAAAATTACGCGTAATTTAAATGGTTTTAATTAATAGGTTTTAATTTAATTATTTTAATGAGTTTCAAAATTGTAAAATGTTATTTATTTAATTTTATTAAATTATTTTCGTTCGTGACGTGTTTTCGTTGTCGTTTAGTCAGATCGCGTAACCTTCGCGCGTAATTCGTTCGAATCGTCACCCGAACGAATACGACGATGGTTTTGCTTTCTGACTTTTGTTTTCTACTTTTCAGTCATTATTTTAGAAATCTAAACTCACAGATATGTTTGTGTGAATCGTCACTCACGCAAACACACTGTCAGTTCGTCATTCTGAAATAACACTGTATTATACTTTAATTGTGTTTCCTCACTGTCGGACTCAACTATACATCATGATTTCACACTGATTTTGTACTGACTTGTCGGTCATCTGATTCCTGTCATCTGTGGACATCAGATCGCAACCGATATGTTTCTGACTGTTGTTTGAATTCCGTTGTTTCTCATGTTTTGTTGTGTTAACTGTAATTAAGTTTTCACTTAATAAACACAACTAATGTTTCAAATGTACGTTGTACTTAATGTATTTAAGTTTATACGAAAATACGTACAACGTTTTCTTGTATTTAGGATTCTGTTAATACAAGTACTGTTTAGACTTACGTATGCACACATAGAATACAGTAAAAGTACACATACCGTACGGACTTGCCGGACGATCTGGCACTTGCTGTTACAATGTGTATGTGTATGTGTATGTGTATGTGTAGATTTTATCATGTGAAAACCCGACCTTATAGGAAAAAACCCTTAAACCCAATCTATGTCGTTCATTTGAAATCTTTAAAATAAATATGTAGTTCATATTAAACCACACTTGTTCATTTTAGTCAGGTTTACTATGTTCTACATATTTATTATCAAGATTCCAAATAAATGACTCGGATAGGGTTTAAGGGTTTTCTTTCTAAGGTCGGGTTCTTACAAGATATAAAACCCTCTATATATATATATATATGATTGAGATCATATAATAACCTACCTTAACTACGATAACCCATTAACCCTGCAAAGTCAACCAAAATCTTTAAAAAAAATTTGCATTGCCTTTATTATACATAAATAAGGGGTTTCTTTTTAGTGTTTTTTATTAATTTATCACGTTTAATATCTTATGTCAATGTAAGTATCGTAACATTAAATATGTACTTGCACTGTAATGCAAAGTTACACTTATTTTAATTTCTAAACGTTTATGAATTAGCAAAACCACAAAAAAGGAACTCCCCTATTTATGTATAATAAAGGTCATGAAAAAAATTCAAAGGTTTGGGTTAATTTTGCCAGGTTAATGGGTTTGCAATTAAGGTAGGTTAACAACCGATCCTTACCATACATACATACATACATACATACATACATACATACATACATACATACATACATACATACATACATACATACATACATACATACATACATACATAGGGCGGTTATAATACAAAGGATTTTAACGTGAGAAGCGTAGGAAGCCACAATGTTTTGACATGTGTCATGAGGGTAAAGGGCAATATCGTCCATATATAATTATAGACCGTGACTCAACAAATTACAGACCGTAATTTAACACATGTAATCAATGACAAATTGCATAATCACGTACCACTAAATCACGTACCACGTTATATGAAAATCACAGACCGTCATTTAACATGCATAATCAAAGGACCAACTGCATAATTACGTACCCATAATCACGTACCAAACACTAAAATCACGTACCACGTAAAAAAATCGAAAAAAATACAACAATACTATACTCAACTTAAAGATAATAAAATTCTCTATTTTATGGTGTAATTTTTTTTAAAAAACGATTAACCGTTTAAAAGTTATTCGATTTTTAAAAAAATGGTGGAACTTGATTTAACCATAAAAAAAGTCAACAAATGTAGATTATTCCTTTTTTGCCCTTTCATCTTTAAAATCACGGAAGTTTTTAATGAAAAGTGGGGACCACTAGATCCTAACAATTGATTAACTTGATCAAGGGCTAGAAATCCTTCCTATCCTTCTCACGTTAAAAACCCTTTGTATCCGATCCGTCTCCCATACATACATACATACATACATACATACATACATATATAGTGGAAAAGACATTGTCCTTTCTAAGGTTTTTGGCGGTATTCAGAGAAGGTAACGATGATTTATTTGTTCGCATAGAAAATTCATGTTTACTTAGAGATTTGTGTTTTTTCTATTCAAGCAAATGCTTACCGGTAATAAAGATTTTGTGAGTAATTTTTTATTTAATTTTCGTAACATATTTGTATGGATTTTGTATAATTTTATGTTTTTATGAAAAATTTATATAGAGTTTGTGATGAGAGTTTTGATTTTGTTGTATAATTTATGCTTTTTTATATAATATATATGACCTGTTATTGGGAATGTATTGTAATAACCCATCGCAACGCGCGGTGGGAAAGACCTAGTTTATATTAAAATCACAATCAAAATTTAAACTTGAGGCCATGGCAATTGAATTATGTTTTCTAATTAAACTCTTATAAATGGTTTTCTAGCAAGATGAACACGAGAAACCAAAACCCTAGCGATTGAATTGGGTTAATTGTGTTGGAAGTTTTAGTAAAATGAGTTTTTACTAAACTTTGGACCATAATAATTATATGTATTTGTTACGTATTTAATTATTAAAAACTAAGTTTATGTTCTATGATGTGAGAGGATAACAACGACCTAAACCGGGTCCGAAGAGGAGCTAATATGAATGAGATATCGAAGCTTAAAAATGTGTAGGATCACAACGAACTAAACCGGGTCCAAAGAGGAGCTAAGATGAATGAGATATCGAAGCTTAAAAGTCTATAGTTGTTGTAACCTTGGAAAGGAATCAGTTTTTGGAACCTTGGAAATGAATCAGTGGTTCCGAAGGTTATCTGATTAATGGTTCCGAAGGTTATATGATCATTGGTTCCGAAGGTCATCTGATCGGTGGTTTCGAAGGTTATCATATCAGTGATTTCGAAGGTTATCTGATCAGTGGTTCTGAGGTTATCTGATCCGTGGTTCTGATCAGTGGTTGTATCCAAGGTTGTGATCAGTGGTTGCTATCCATGGTTGTTATCAGTGGTTGCTATCCATGGTTGCAAACAATGGTTGTTTACCAGCTGTTAAAGAAACAACAATTATTGCATTAAATGATCAGTTTTGACTGACTAATTTAATTTTATGACTGTTAGAATAAATTAATTAGCTGTTTAAAGAGCAGACTTTGATTCTTGTTGTTTCAAGTACTGATGTATCAGTATAAATACAAGGTTGTGTGCCTTGGTTGAGTTACACACAAAAATACACACTTTCTTCTACAATCTATTCTGTTATCTATACTCTTGTTTCAGGTGCTAGGTTAACTCCGGCAGTACTTAGTATCTAGGCTGTTGTACCCTGGGAGATAGATGATATTTACATTGGTGGCCCCAAATATGTTTAACGGACCTCTGTTGAACATAAATCCTCAGCCAACACCTTTTCTTTTTCTGTTATGGTTTTAAACTTTTGGTCTTCATTATAATTCTATTTTCATTGAAAGTGCTTGAGCATTCTGTATTATTTGAAATTGTATTGTAATCTGAAATATTAAAGTAATAAAATATTTATATTATTATATGAAAGATGCTCCTACAAGCTTAAAACATATTTCGTAAAACCACCGTTCATAGTTTTAAGAAATTGAATCAGATTGAAAACAACTGATAGTCTTTATTTACATCTCATCAGTTATTTATAACAACTGTTCTGAATTTTGTTTAGCACTTAAAAAAAGAAGTTTTGTTTTGTTTAAGTAAATTTTGGTTTTGTGTAAACCATAATTTATTTAAGTATGTGTAAACCATAATTTATTTAAGTAAATATTAGTTCTTTACTTTGGTCTTGTGTAAACCAATTTTCTGATTAATTGAGTTTTGTACTCTTGTTTCAGAAATGGCTACTGTACCAGTTTCTTCTTCAACATCTGTGGGACCATTAATTGGTACTCATGCTGCTCAAGCCATGGCAAATCATGCTGAAAGACCAGAAAAGTTTGCTGGTTTAAATTTCAAGAGATGGCAGCAAAAGATAATGTTTTAATTTAACAACTTTGAACCTTGCGAGGTTCCTGACTAAAACCCCTCCTTTGCTCCTACTGAAGGAGATGTTCAGAGTGTTAGTGCCGTGGAGGCATGGAAACATTATGAATACATGTGCCGAAACTATGTGTTGAATGGCGTTGTGGATGCATTGTATAATGTGTATTGTAAATCAACAACTGCCAAAGAATTATGAGAGTCGTTGGATAATAAGTACATAACGGAGGATGCTCGCACAAAGAAATTTGTAGTAGCCCGTTTTTTGGATTATATAATGGCTGACTCTAAAACAGTATTAAACAAAATCCAAGAATTACATATTATACTCAGTGACATTCATTCTGAGGGGATGACTCTTAGTGAGACTTTTCAGGTTGTAGCTATGATTGAGAAACTGCCTCCTAGTTGGGTAGATTTTAAGAACTATCTAAAACACAAATGAAAGGAAATGACCATGGAGGACCTTGTGGTCCGTCTTCGAATAGAGGAAGAAAATAGGTTGGCTTTAAAAGGGAATCAAGATCATGTTGTTAATGTTCCAAAAGCCAGCATGGTGTAACATGGTCAATCCTCTCATGGGTACAAAGGTCAAAACAAGAACAAAGACAAGAACAAAGGCAAGGCTGTTGATTTTGGACCTATAAAAGGAGTTGTAAAGAAGCATGTTGTCCCTTTTAAAGGGAAATGCTACAACTGTGGTGATCTTGGTCACCGTGCTGATAAGCGTAAGGCTCCTAAACAGGACCGTACACATATGGTTTAGGACAATATGCCTCTTGTAGCCATGATTTCTGACCTCACTGTCGTGATGGAGGAGGTAAACTTGGTGACTAATGACACTAAGAAGTGGTGGGTTGACACTAGTGCTACCCATCATGTTTGTCATGATCGGGACCTCTTTAATACGTTTAAAGAGGTTACTGGCGATCAAAAGTTGTTCATGGGGAATGCAGCGACTGCCAACATCAACGGTGAAGGAAATGTGATCTTGAAGTGGAATTCGGGGAAGGAGCTCACTTTGAGCAATGTGCTCTATGTTCCTGAGATGCGCAAGAGTCTTGTGTCAGGATGGTTGCTCAATAAGCATAGTTTTCGTTTAGTTTTTGAGTCTGATAAGTTTGTATTAACTAAACGTGGAATGTTTATTGGTAAGGGATATGCCCAAAATGGTATGTTCAAACTCAATGTAATAGCTAAGAACATGAAGGAATATGCTTCTACTTCTATTTACTTGATTGAGTCTTCTAATGTTTTCGTCTTGGTCATGTTAATTTCAATTCGATGTTTCGTTTGATTAAATTAGATTGCATACCAAAACTTTCCATGGACTCAAAATACAAATGAAAAACATGTGTTGAAGCTAAACAAACAAGATCATCATTTAAATCAGTTGAAAGAATAACTGAATCCCTTGATGTAATTCACACGGATGTGTGTGATTTAAAATTGATTCTCACAAGAGGTGGAAATAAGTACTTCATCACGTTTATTGATGATAGTATAAGATATTTCTATGTATATTTACTCAAGAGAAAGGATGAAGCAATTGACAAGTTTGTCTTGTACAAAAATGAAGTTGAGAATCAACTTAATAGAAAAATAAAAGTTTTAAGGAGTGATATTGGAGGTGAATATGATATCACCATTTGCTGATATTTGTGCAAAAAGTGGAATTATCCATGAGTGTACAGCTCCTTATTCCGTACAACAAAATGACATTGCTGAAAGAAAAAAATAAGACCTTAAAAGAAATGATGACTGTCATGTTGTTAAGTTTTGGGTTGAGCCATTACAAACAAAATGTGTAGATCAATACAAGAAATTTTACCTTAATCATAATCCATTACATCTAAAAATCAATTTACCCAAAATAATTTGATACCCTTAATTTTGAAGGCCCAAAGATATGCCTTCTCTTTTTTATTGGAGATTCGGTCATGTTTGGTTGTTGACAGAGAGGTGTCCAACCAAGTATACTTTCCTTGAGACCATGTCGAGAACGATGGTATCGTACTTTTTGTCCACAATGATTGAATTAGGTTAAGAAAACACCAAATGAATCGATGAGCTGCGTGATTTTAAACAACAAATTAAATCTTGTAGAAGAATGCGGGAGAGAATTTCCATCACAGGCGTGAAGATGAATTATATGGTTAAAACTATATATAGAATTCCGGAGGAGTGATGATGGGATGGCAGTGGGAACAGTTAAAAAACAGGCGGGATTCTAGTGATGTGAGAAGGAAAAAGAGGGCATAAGTGGTAACCATTAGGGGCTAAGAGGGAGAAGGTAAAACCGTTTGTTAACCACTCTAAAATTTCTCTAACCGTCTATTATAAATGGTTCAAATTAATTTTCAGCTTGATTAGACAATCCATATGTTGGTTGACTTCACTAGTGTGAATGTATACAATGGGTTAGTTTGGTTTTTCTACTTTTAGTTTTCATTTTAAGCAAAAACAAAACAACCCATTTTTGATTTTTTGAGAAAATTTTAACCAGACCTATTTTGGTTTTCATGGTTCTGAGTCGGTTTTTCGGTTTTATGTACACTCCTATTCATCTTCATAACCAAAGTAGACACAACAATTTGAAATTAACAAGAATTGTGTCATAGTGATGAGTGCATAGTTTCTCAAAGTTAGGTTAATGTAAACCTTCAATAAATCCTGAGTTGGCTGAAGTAATACTATAAGTGTCGGGTGTGAGAGGGTTAAAGCATAATTGCAGTTTGGTATATTATTAAGCAAAATGCATTTGGATAAGATGAGTCATGTCTAAATTTAAAGTATACAAGTATATTAACAATTAAAGTTATTGTTTTAGTTCAAGATTAACAATTTAACATATCAATCATCAAATGAGATCGTTTAGGAATTTAGAGGCAAGGGCCTAGGGTCCTCAAATTTTTGAACCATAACCATTCAAATTATGTTTGCTTTATCATTCAAGTGATTTATTTTGTCGTTTTGAATATGAAAATTAGAAAGTACACTCATATTTTAAAAGAGAAAATTTGTTTAAGGTTATTTTTTTTCATGTAATTACATTTTCTGCGTTTTTTGTTTCACTTTTACTAGACGTTAGAATAAATCTTTTATTTATGATACAAGTGAAAGATTTGACAAGTTTTCTAAGTATTCAAGATGATTAACAAATATGTTTTTTTTTTGGAATTAACATATTTTTATGTTTTTTTTCGGAATTTGTTAACCATAGTTTTTTATCACAAGAAAACAAATATGTATGCAAGGGCCTCAATTTTTGTATTTGTCTTGAACCCCTGAAAAACATTAGTCGGTCTTACCAATCTCACCTAGAAATTTAAATGGTGATGACTAATAACTACAAAAAATATATATATAATAATGAAAGTGTGATTTTTCAGTTTAGAGGCCGTCTGGTAATATCTGAATTCTGAACCATTAAGTGCTGAATCAGCAAGATGTTAGAATACTTAAGAGCATGTGAACCAGCAAAAGTTGAAACAATTAAGATTATTTAGTTAAACATCTAAGTGACTAGGGTTGTAAACGAACCAAACGTCCAGCGAACAGTTTGTGAACCGTTCGGCGAGAAGTTTGTTTATGTTCGTTCATTTAATAAATGAACGAACACGAACAAGAAATTATGTTTGTTTGGATAAATGAACGAACATGAACGGAGGTTGTGTTCATTCATTTGTGTTCGTGAACGTTCGGTAACATGTTTGTTTACGTTCGTTTATGTTCGGTTAAGTTCATTTATTATATTTATTCATTAAATATGTTGTATATTTTTTATTTTTTATTTTTAGTTTAATACCATAATATTTAAGTTATTTTTAGCTTAATATTATAATATTTTAATTTATATATTTATTAATGATTATATCCAATGCTTGATATTAAGAATGTTGATTTTTATTGTTTAAATAATACGTGTTCGTTAGCGTTCGTGAACCGTTCCTGAACAAGCTAAATTTCTTATTAAACGAACACGAACAAGAATTTTCGTTCGGCTATCGTTCGTGAACCGTTCGTGAACAAGTTAAAAACTAAACGAACGAACACAAACAAGGGTTCGTTCGTATTCATTTGGTTCGTTTACAGCCCTATAAATGACTATGCAAAGGAAAGATATCATCGGAGAGGAGAGGTCTTCGTCATAGGAGGTCAACAGAGCGCAGAGGTTTTCGTCAGAGAGGAGAGGAGATCATCGAAGATGATTGGAAGGTGGAGAGGAGCCAAACCCTTTCTTTTTTCTCATTAAGTAGATATCCAGATCTATCTATTCAGATATTTCTTTTCATTTAGATGTTTGAAACAAACGAACTGAATGGCTGACTTTGACTATTCATACATTACGTCATTTAGACCCTACCAAACTACTCATTAGTTTAAGCTGAGATCACATTGCAAGGAAACAAGTTTAACAGAAGATGATCTTATATGGTTAAGGATTTAATATGGGCTTGATTACTATTTCAACTATAGGTATGCTGTTGCTACAAAGATTTTGACACGAGTGTGTATCAAACTCTCCTAGCAGTGCCAATGGTGATTACAACCAGAGCCTAAACAAAACTAGTGTTGTTTTATGTGATTTCAAGTATTGAGTCGTGCTGCTCTGGTTCTGGATCATCAGTTCAGTTTGAATGTGGTATTTATAGTGGGTTCTTCTGGAGAGCTCAGGTGGTGCATCTCCCCTTTGGGGAGTTTGTTACATGCCAGTCGTGTACATCCTCTGTCTGCTTTTGGATTTTTTCCTCTTTTCGTATAAATGTTTGTCTTCTATAGTTGACCTTGATTATCTGACACATTTTTTGTCTTCTCATGTCCAGGTCATGAGGTAATCAATTTCCTTGTCTGTTCATTGGCTTGGATTACTTGAGAATAAGCTGAGTACATATTGGAGTACCAAAGTTCTAGTCGTGGTTTGCTAAGTTTCCTTTGCTCATGTTTCCTGATCATACCATTTACCTTCTGTCAGCCGCGGTACGGGTCCTTGCCTGTGATTTGTCCCTGACGTGGTTCTTGCCTTGACCGTAGTTTACCTTTATCTTTGACCGTGGCTCGTACTCTGTCGTGACTTGTGTTTCCAACCGCGGCCTACGCCCTGCCGTTGCTTGCTCCTTCTTCAATCGCAGCCTAGGCCTGTCGTGGCTTGCTCCTTCTCCAGCCGCGGCCCAAGCTTTGCCGTGGCTTGCTCCTTCTTTAGCCGCGGCCCAAGCTCTGCCGTGGCTTGCTCCTTCTCCAGCCGCGGCCTACACTCCCCCTTGGTTGCTCCTTCTTCAGCCGCGGTCTATACTCTGCCGTGGCTTGCTCCTCCTTCAGCCGCGGCCTAAGCCTTGGCCGTGACTCGTGACATACTCAGCCGCGGCCTACGCCTTGGCTGTGGTATTTCCTTGACGTTAGTCGGTGTATCCCCATCAAGCCCCCTAGTCCGGTGTTATGATTTTGTCATAGCATCGGATTAATTAACTTGTGACGGCTCGATTAGTCGGTTGATGGGAGCTCGATTAATGACATGTTCAAGGCTTTAGTAGATTTTTATTACTTATGAGACGTGGTTGGTGCAAGGGGCCTCTCACGGCCGACCAAGGGGCTACCTTTTGTTTGCGAGCCGTGGCTGGATGTTTAGTTTTTATCCGGTCGCGGCTGGGTGGAAGATTCGACACTTTAACCGTTAGTTATCCAGACGCGGCTGGATGTTTGGTTTCTAACCAGTCGCGGCTGGGTGATTGTTTCTCAACATTTAACAGTTGATGATCCGAACGCGGTCGGATGTTTGATTTAAGCCCAGTTGCGGCTGGGTGATTGCTTCGGTACTCAACCGTTAATGATCCGATCGTGGCCGGATGTTTGTATTCAGCCCAGTCGCGGCTGGGTGATTGTTTCTTGAAATTTAACAGTTGATGATCCGAACGCGGTCGGATGTTTGATTTAAGCCCAGTCGCGGCTGGGTGATTGTTTCGGTACTCAACCGTTAATGATCCGATCGTGGCCGGATGTTTGTATTCAGCCCAGTCGCGGCTGGGTGATTGTTTCGGTATTTAACCGTTAATGATCCGAACGTTTCCGGATGTTTGGTTTCTGCCCAGTCGCGGCTGGGTGATTGTTCCGGTATTTAACCGTTAATGATCCGATCGTGGCCGGATGTTTGTTTTCAGCTCAGTCGCGGCTGGGTATTTTTTCGGTATTTAACCGTTAATGATCCGAACGTGGCCGGATGTTTGGTTTCTGCCCAGTCGCGGCTGGGTGATTGTTTCGGTATTGAATCGTTAATGATCCGATCGTGGCCGGATGTTTGTTTTCAGCCCAGTCGCGGCTGGGTGATTCTTTCGGCATTTAACCATTAATGATCCGATCGTGGCCGGATGTTTGCTTTCAGCCCAGTCGCGGCCAGGTGATTCTTTCGGCATTTAACCGTTAATGATCCGATCGTGGCCGGATGTTTGCTTTCAGCCCAGTCGCGGCCGGGTGATTCTTTCGGCATTTAACCGTTAATGATCCGATCGTGGCCGGATGTTTGTTTTCAGCCCAGTCGGGGCTAGGTGATAGTTTGTGGCTTCATCCGGCCGTGGCCGAATGGGCATGCTTATTGGTGTCTTCCGGTCTTGGTTAGTGGACAAGTTTAAGGTCTCATCCAATCCAGACCGGAGACTATGCTGCCCTCTTATCTATCTTGTTTCTTATTTTTGTTTGGTTTGACTTGTGTATATAGGATGAGCTACGACTTATGTGGACGTGTAATCATTTGGTGCTCGAATGCACCTTCTTGTTCAAAATTTGATTACAAGTCATTCGTTTCACATGATTACATATAACATTTACGAAGCTACACTCGGTTCCATGTCCGGGGAACGCTTGTTTCGTTTACATGGGACGACTTGTACGATCCATTCTTCCCCACTTCTTATGTTTGACTTTAAAGTCACTACTCCGCGTGGCGTGGGGAATTTGATTGCGGAGTGAATGGTTGAGGCTATGGCTCCAAGTAGGCACAAGCCGGGCCTCCCCAAGATGACGTCGTATGCTGATTGTGCTCTGATGACAAGGAAAGTCATAGTGACTTCCCTTTGACCTGTTTCGTTTCCAATTACAACCGGAAGCTGGATCTGCCCAACAGGATGTACTACTTCACCTGCGAATCCTGTTAGCACATGCGTACTTTTAACGAGGGATCTTTGGATTACCTCATCAAGCTGTAGGAAGCAATGTTCATACATTATCTCTAACGCACTTCCAGTGTCAACATACACTCGGTGTACGTTATGTCCAGCGATGATGGCGGAAACCGTAAGCGGGTTGCTAGCAAAGTTCCCTCCTTGTATGGACAAGAAGGATATATCTTGCTCCATCCAGGGTTGTAGGTGGTTTGAGTTTCGTTTGACATCACCTATGTCGCGAGGCCTTTTCAAAGCAACGGTGGGCCGTAGTTGGTGTAGCATGAAGATCTCCTTTCTCTTTTCGCCGGCAATTCACTTAAAAGATGAGCGAGCTTCCCTGTCTTGATAGCCGACTCTATCTGTCTTCTTAAAGAGAAACAATCATCTGTGGTATGACCACTTTCTTTGTGAAACTCGCAGAATTTTTCCATGTTTCATCGTGGTCCTGGCCTCAAGGGGGCGGGTTTAACGAACTTGACATTCTCTGTCGCCAGAATCTCGCTAGGGGTTTTCATCAAGGGCGGAAGTTTTACCTCTGATTCGGTGACGGGCCTTCGAGGGACCCCAATGCCTGGCTGAAGGGTATCACCCCTCGGTGTGAAATTAGGCTGGAAACGATGCCCCTTTGACGGGTTCCATACTGATGTTGCTTGTTTCTTGGGAATGCAGTCCCTCAGCAGTTCGCAGGCCTTCTTCCCTCGGACGAATGCCTTGGCTCTTTCCAGCATCTCATCCACCGTCTTCGGAAGGTTTTCGTGGAATCTTTCTACTAGCTGATCGTTTTTTACGCCGTGGATAAACGCAGAAATTCTCAAAGTTTCACCTGCCCCTCTGACTTGCATGCTCTCTTTGGAAAAGCGTGTGATGAAATCATCCAGAGACTCGCCATCCCTTCGCTTGATGTTATGCAGCTCCGTCGGGTCCTTCATCGATTTTCGTTGCTGGCTGAAGTATCTTAGAAACTTCTCCTCCAGTTCTTCGAAGTTACGTATCTCCCCCACTGGGAGACCATCGAACCAGACTCTTGCTGCGCCTGTGAGTGTCTGGATGAACATGTGGCACCAAACAGGTATGGACCATTGCTCAACTTCAGCTGCACCTATGAATATGGCCAGGTGATCATCCGGGTCTCCCATCCCGTCATACTTTCCGACATTAGCTGGCATTTTCAGCTTTGGCGGGAAGTTAAACTCGGCTATCCTAGCAACAAATTTGGATTTTGCACGTGCAGTCGAGGGACGGTAGGGTTTGTTGTAGTCGTCTTCAAATTCCAACTTTTTAGCAATTTGGCTCTTCACTCCGTCTTCATGGCTTTCTTTCCTATCTCCTTGAATTTTGGGTTGGCTTGTTTCCTTGTCTAGCTTCGCTTCTACTTCAGCATCATCTTCAACCACGTCCTCAACTGAGACATCTTCAAATTCGAGCCGGGCTCGAGCCTCCTTTAACTGTTGTTCTTTCTCTTCTTGTTGCAACAAGAGAAGGATCTGTTTACGATTTTGTGCTAGAAATTCCGGGGTGATTTCAGGGTTCCTGACATTTCTATCGCTATCATTAAACAAACCCTTCTTCTTCCCCTGGATCACCGTCGTGCGTCCCGGAGATAATGTGGTGTGACTTTGGTTTTCAACCGGAGTGGTTTCGTCTAAGCTCATGGTGGTGTGATTGTTTGGGACTAGGTCCCACGGATGGCGCCAAATGTTGCTACAAAGATTTTGACACGAGTGTGTATCAAACTCTCCTAGCAGTGCCAATGGTGATTACAACCAGAGCCTAAACAAAACTAGTGTGTGTTTTATGTGATTTCAAGTATTGAGTCGTGCTGCTCTGGTTCTGGATCATCAGTTCAGTTTGAATGTGGTATTTATAGTGGGTTCTTCTGGAGAGCTCAGGTGGTGCATCTCCCCTTTGGGGAGTTTGTTACATGCCAGTCGTGTACATCCTCTGTCTGCTTTTGGATTTTTTCCTCTTTTCGTATAAAGGTTTGTCTTCTATAGTTGACCTTGATTATCTGACACATTTTTTGTCTTCTCATGTCCAGGTCATGAGGTAATCAATTTCCTTGTCTGTTCATTGGCTTGGATTACTTGAGAATAAGCTGAGTACATATTGGAGTACCAAAGTTCCAGTCGTGGTTTGCTAAGTTTCCTTTGCTCATGTTTCCTGATCATACCATTTACCTTCTGTCAGTCGCGGTACGGGTCCTTGCCTGTGATTTGTCCCTGACGTGGTTCTTGCCTTGACCGTAGTTTACCTTTATCTTTGACCGTGGCTCGTACTCTGTCGTGACTTGTGTTTCCAGCCGCGGCCTACGCCCTGCCGTTGCTTGCTCCTTCTTCAGTCGCAGTCTAGGCCTGTCGTGGCTTGCTCCTTCTCCAGCCGCGGCCCAAGCTTTGCCGTGGCTTGCTCCTTCTTCAGCCGCGGCCCAAGCTCTGCCGTGGCTTGCTCCTTCTCCAGCCGCGGCCTACACTCCCCCTTGGTTGCTCCTTCTTCAGCCGCGGTCTATACTCTGCCGTGGCTTGCTCCTCCTTCAGCCGCGGCCTAAGCCTTGGCCGTGACTCGTGACATACTCAGCCACGGCCTACGCCTTGGCTGTGGTATTTCCTTGACGTTAGTCGGTGTATCCCCATCATATGCAAACCACATATTTTAATAACATGTTTTAGTTTTTATTAAGTTAAGAATTAAGTTTAGAAGAAACCGCTCTGGTTAGGTTCGGTTTTTGGTCGAGTAGGAGCGTTAGAGTTGGAACTAGTTACGGTGTAGAAACGATTTCAATTCCTTGTAGGATAGTTGGATCCTATTCGACTTTCATTTTTAATCCATGAGACGCAAAATTGATTTGGCCGAGTAGGATCTTAGCGCTTATCTCTTCGCAAGCCAATAGCGATATCTCATTTAATCCATAAGATGTAAAATTGATTTGTTATTCTTTTTGTAAGGAAATACTTATATGTAGGTTTAGTGCCATATATAAGTTATGTAAATTCATTGGTTGAGGCCAAAATTTGAATGATTTTGTTTTAGTATGAAAATATATAAGTTCTGTAAATTCACTGGTTGAGACCAAATTTTGGATGATTTTGTTTTGCTATGAAAGAGCTCTCAATTATTGATTAAGAAAACATGGTGTTATCCATTGTAAAACTAGTTATTTAAGCATCATAATGCATGAATGGCGATTGACCTTTCAAGAGGAGGCATATACACAATGAACTTGTACCTTATAAAATTTAAACGCTTCTTGTATATCGGGTTCCATGGTTACAATATGTATAATGGGTAAATACATGATTATGCTCAACCTTATCATTTTGTTATTGTTGTTGTTGTTGTTGTTATTATTATTATTTATAATTACCTGTTTGTTTACTAATCATTATGAATGTTTAACAAAATTTTAGGTTCAGGATTTGGAATGACAACTACAAGATCTTGGATCTCAACTTAAAATGAAAAGAAAATTAAGAGAGGAGTCTAAACAACAGATTGAGCAACGATTATGGGAGCAGAATGAGATAGCGCAAGAAAATATGTAAAAACAAATGCAAGAGTTTATTAGTAAATTTATTGCTTCAAGTAATCACTAATAGTTGGATAGAATTTAAGTAGTTATTTTGGATATGTTTAATTGTGTTAAGTTTCTTGTTTAAACATTAAAACTTGGATTGTAATGCATGTATTTTCTATTTGTTTTGGTTATTTTGATTGTGGTTGAATTTGCAAAACAGGTTTTGGAAAGTTTATGGTTGAATTAGGTTCTTTTAGCATTTAAAGAAAAACTTGATATTTTAGTAATTGAATTATTAAAAAAAATTTGTAGCTAATGTGTCACAAAAAATATATAGCTGTAGCTAATTTGTAACAAACTTATAAAAGAATATTATTATTTGTGGCAAATGTGTAGCAAAATAAAACATTATTTCGTTTAAAAATTTTGCAAAGGTTGCTAATTTGTCACAAACCTACAAAAAGAAAATTATTATTCGTCGCAAATGTGTTGCGAATAAAAAAATTATTTTATTTAAAAAATATATAAGTGTTGCTAATTTGTCTCAAGGGTTAAAATAAACTAAATAACACTCTTAACCTAAAAAGTCTAAGAAAGATCTTGAGTCCGATCATTAATCAATAACTATGATTAAATTAAATTAAGTTATTGGAGGATATTTTAGTAATGGCTAGTTTTGTTGACTTTTTATCAACTTTCACCATCTTATTTAAATGTTCATAATTTTTACATATAAAATTATTTTTTGAAAAAAAATATACCATAAAAATGAATTTTTTTCAAGTATTATACAACGTATATACAACGTACATATTTTTAGAAACCTTAAAATCATAATTTTTAGAAACCTTAAAATCATAATTTAATGCAACTACACGATTATACAGCGTATATAGATCTGTGCGAGTTGTATAAGAGTGTAATACACTTCATATGTATAATTACATACACTGTGATTCTTATTTAATATTTTAATATTAATTAGAAATTATAATTAGAATATTTTCAATTAAATTGTGATGAAATATTGCATTTCGAAGGCGTAACGGGTACTTATGGGAAAAAAAATCTTTAATATGTCTCATCCTATTAAGGGTTTTTTTAATTCATTTTTTTATTAAGCTCTTTTGAGAAGGGTTTATAAATTATTTTTGAACTTGTAAAAGTTTTAATTGATATGCAATGGGTATTTGGCATTGCATTTTCAAGTATTTTCAAATTAATCATCCGAATATAACGAGTTTCTAGTGTTTGGATATGGTGCAAATGATTCTAATTATCTGGTTACTTGTGGGTCTAATAGTAAGTTTAGGCTGCAAAAAAGCTGATTGTTACAACTTCAAAAGTACGTAGAAACGCATTCAACTGCTCTCTCTTGGTGTATTTTGCTACAAATGATTATCTAATATTATCTCATTATTACAAAATCAGCCTAATTCAACCTTTTCTTGTCACAAAAGGTTGCAAATATGTTATATTAGCTGAAGTTGTATTAGACTAATACAACCTTTTTATTACATTACATTTTTTTTAAAAAAAAATTGCATTACGAAAAAAGAAAGTTGCATTATGTAAAGTTACATTACATCCAAGGCGACTTCAGCTAATGCAGTCTTTTTTTTAATATAAAGGTTGCATTAGCCTGATTTTTGTAGTAGTGACACAATGCCAAACATCCATGTTATATCAATAGAAATATAGTGGTTTTACAAATTTTGGCAAATCAGAGCAAAAAATGAAGAACTTGAAGATTGTAATCCTGATTACCATAGAAGTATAGAACAAATAGAATTACTACCAAGCACCCTTGTTGTTACATGAGTTTCTTGACCTTGTGGCATTAACTATCAGATATATGTGAAAATCATTTAATTAACAGTTTTAGAAACTGAATATTGATAAAAGTGAAGACAAATTTTTTGTACCTTTGCTTCATTGTCATCACTCAGAAGAATGTTGGTGTATTTACATGCATGTGGGTACACGTATCATTCATTTTGCCCTAATAGACATGTTTTAATATGATTTTTGATAACGTGTATCAAACATAAGATAAACTTAACTTAACTTTAGGATAATCTATTTAATTTAATAACAATTTCTTCACTACATAAAATTAAATTAACATAATCGCTTAAATAGAGGGGTGAGGGTTGTAATTAACAGTTTTAAAGTAAAAAGTTCAAGCCGTTAGAGGTATTATTGTGGTAGGATAGTGAATGGCTTTATTTATTTATTTTATTAATTTATAATTATTTTTGAACTTATAAAAGTTTTAATTTTGTTTGCATTTAGTTGATAGGTAGGTTAGAGGTAGTAATGTAGTATGGTGGTGTAGGATAGGGAATGGCTTTATTTATTTATTTATTTTATTAATTTATAATTTTTTTAACTTGTAAAAGTTTTAATTTTGTTTGCATTTAGTTGATAGTTAGGTTAGAGGTAGTATAGTGGTAGCATAGTGAATGGCTTTATAATTTTTTTTTTGAACTTGTAAAAGTTTTAATTTTGTTTGCATTTAGTTGATAGGTAGGTTAGAGGTAGTATGGTGGTAGGATAGTGAATGGCTTTATTTATTTATTTTATTAATTTATAATTTTTTTTGAACTTGTAAAAATTTTAATTTTGTTTGCATTAGTTGATAGGTAGTTTAGAGGTAGTATGGTGGTAGGATAGTGAATGGCTTTATTTATTTTACGAATTCATAATTTTTTTTGTACTTGTAAACGTTTTAATTTTGTTGATAGGTAGGTTAGAGGTAGTATGATGGTAGGACAGTGAATGGCTTTATTTATTTATTTTAATAATTTATAATTTTTTTGAACATGTAAAAGTTTTAATTTTGTTTGCATTTAGTTGATAGGTAGTTTAGAGGTAGCATGGTGGTAAGTTAGTGAGGGCATGACATGGGAGGGTAGTTAGGGCAAAGACGGCCTCAACACAAGGAGAATGAATGAGGATTCGAACAAGGTGGGATCCAAACAGAGGGAATAGAGGATTCATAACACGGTCTTAAAACAAGTCCAAAGCGAAAGGCCCACAACCAGAGCCAAGTAGACAGATAGCCTTGCTGGTACCGGGGAACCAATCAATCCCCAAGCAGGTCCAAGTATCGGTGATTAGATGCAGGGGAACCAATCAGTCCCCAAGCAGGTCCAAGTATAGGAGGTTGAGGGGACGGGTGGGGATAGGATAGGGTGGGGGGACGGGTCGTGAGGGGACGAGACAGTGGGGTGGAGAGGTGAGGACGGGGTTGAGTAGGGGTCGTGGGGGTACGGATCGAGGTTGGGATCCGGGGACGGGGGACAGGGGTGGACCCGGGGTCGGGCTCAGGGTCAGGTTTGTCGGGGATGGGTTCGAGTGGGGGTACGAGGGTGGGGGCGGTCGGGGTGTTTTATGTTCAAGTAAAAAAGGTGAGGTTGGTCATTGTGTTTTATGTTTAGGTTCAGAATATTGTGTAATATACTCATCATCGTGTCTTACGTTCAGGATATTGCGTAATATATTCATCATTGTATTTAGCTTCAGAATATTGTGTAATATACACATAATTGTGTTATACGTTCAGGTCATTGTGTAGTATACACATCATTGTGTTTTACGTTATGGTTATTGTTTAATATGCCCATAGTTGTGTTTTATGTTCATGTCATTGTGTAATATACACATATTTTTGTTTTACATTCAAGTGACTGCGTAATATAATCATTATTGTGTTTTACGTTCAGCTCATTGTGTTTTACGTTTAGGTCATTGTGTAATATACTTGTCATTGTGTTTTACATTCAGGTCATTGTGTTTTATGTATTTATCATTGTATTATACATTTTAACTTATTTCTTTTTTTTGTTATTGTGTCATATGTATTAATCATTGTGTTTTATGTTTTTGACAATTTGATTATATCTTATTATTGTTTTTTATATATTAGATGAATTTGTTGTTCTTTTATCATTATGATTTATAATTAGATATAAAAAGTACGTGATTGTGTTGTTTCACCATTATTATTTTTAAAGCTCATCATTTTATAAAAAAAATAGTAAGACGCATTGACGACCAAAAATAAATAATAACAAACAAAAAGACACAAATACAGACAAAAAGACATAATAACGCATTACAAATATAAAATGTGAAGGAAAATGCATTTTTTTATTTTTATAATAATATAAACATTTTAAATATAAAAAAATGCTCGTTTTTTTGTGCAGTTTTGAAAAAAATAATATCGTATATAAAAGTTATGCCCGTTTAAAAAAATGGGAGGAACATGATAAAAAGACAACAAAAGTGTATATAACTAAAATATCTTTACACTAAATTTTTTAATAAAACTTTGATATCAACCATTAAATTCTTGATCTAATAGCTCACAATCCTTTCACACTTCTCACCAATTTAACCTTTTTTTTACTATAACCTCACACACACACACACACAGATATATATATATATATATATATATGTGTGTGTGTGTGTATAGGATTGTGAACAAATAATAACCCACCTTTATTGTAATCACCCAGATAACTTTGTCAAGATAAATCCAAATCTTGGATTTTTTTGAACATCATTATTACACATTTAGAACACTATGATCTTTTATGAGTTTGCGAAAATTAATCATCGTTTGAGAGTTTACATCGTTGTAATTTTTGGGTTTAAAACAGTTACAGTGTTATAAATCAAAAACTTACAATGAAGATATCTCTGAAACGCTGATAAATTTACCCAAACTCATAAAAGAACATATTGTTCTAAATGTGTTACAATGATATTTTAAAAAATCCAAAATTTGGCTTCATCTTGACTGGTTATTTTGGGTTATTGCTTTAAGAGTGAGCTATTATTTAAACACATCGCTATATATATATGTGTAGGAAAAAGATCAAATAAGAAAAAATTTTGCCTAAGAAGAGTAAGAACTAATATAACTTTGACATGTGACATGATAATTTAGGTATAATATCTTATTTTTAGTACTAAATTTTTATATTTGTAGTACTATATTCTTTTTTTGTGTTGGATTTGTGTTTTTTATGCTATATTTTTGTTTTTTACTGTATTTTTTTGTACTGCATTTTTATTTTTTTGTGCTGGATTTTTATTTTTTTGTTCTCGATTTTTGGTTTTTTGTACAGGACGATTTTTTTTTTGTGCTAGATTTTGTTTTTGTACTAGATATTTGTTTTTATATTTTTAACATGTCACATGTCAAACTCATATTGCTTCTCTTCTTTGGGTAGAACCGGTCCCGGCCGGTTCGGGTAATCGTTATGTTTTCCGAACCGATTCTTTTTGGTCCATCTCTATGTGCACTAGTCGTTTATGGCCTTATGGGCAGGCATGCACACGGTTTACACCGGCATGTCAAACGAGGGGATAAATGTATGTTTCTTGTTCATACTATTGATATATTTATTTATTTTATTTCTAAGTTATAGTACCTTTGGGTTTTTCATTCATTAAACCATGAATTTCAACCAAGTGTTGTATCCCGACCGATCAAATGGGCAAATTGAGGACAGTGAAGTAGGAGTTTATGCCTCGCAAGCTGGAAATCTTTTAGAAGACCAAAAGGCACTTTGCTTTCAATCTCCTTGTTGAGTCGTACCTAACGGTCCAAGCAACCCAAATAAGTGCTTATAGCCCTTAATTTTTAAAAAAAAAAATCATTTGTAGTTGAATTTTTTAGGCTATGGACTTCTTTAGTTTGTAAGCTTTGTAGGGAATAACTAATAAGATTACAATAAAAGCTGAAATAAAAATCATTTCTTTTCTAATATTTATAGTGGGTTTGTAACAAAGGGTCCTGAAACAAAATTTTTGTTCCAGGACTCACAAAATAATTGAGTTGACCCTACAACCATAACACTATAACGGAAGATCTTAAAGAAGGCAAAGAGGTGCATGACTTTTGTTATAAGAGTGCAAGTCAAAGTCAATAAGTCAACATTAGTAAGGTTAATAAGTCAATGATTCAGTCGTTCATTCAGTTACTTCTGTTACATTTAGTAATTGTTTTTCTGTTTAGCATATAAGCTGATAATTGATGTAGTAATACTTACTTCTTGTAATCGAAAAGCATTTTTGATCTAATAAAGAGAGATACACAGTTTTGTTGTTCTTTGTGTGTGAGTTTTTCATTCTTGTTGATTGATGTTCTATACATGAAATTGAAGATTTCTTGAGTTAGATTTTAACAATTGGTATCAGAGCCAAGTTGTTTTGGCTCGTCGATTCATGAAATTGAAATTCAATTTGGGTAGAGAAGAACGAGGCAAACAAGGATGGTGTCTACTAAGTTCGAATTAGAGAAATTCGATGGGAAGAACGATTTTGGTCTCTGGAAGGTTAAAATGCGCCCGATGATGGTGCATCAAGGTGCTGTTGATGCATTAGCTGGTGAAGAACGATTACCAGTAGGGTTATCAGAAAAGGAGAAGAAGGAGATTTTGGAAAAGGCTCATAGCTTGATAATTCTAAGCCTAGGAGATAGGGTCCTCAGAAAAGTATGTCAAGAACGAACTGCAGTAACGGTGTGGAATATATTGGAGGGATTGTACATGACAAAATCTCTAGCCAATCGGCTGTTTTTGAAGAAACGTCTCTACACATTTCAAATGAAGTCAAGAAAGTCCTTGGAAGATCATACAGATGACTTTAACAAACTTGTATTGGATCTTGAAAACATTGAAGTGAAGACTGAAGATGAGGATCAAGCCATAATGTTTCTAACGTCTTTACCTAGATCTTATGAGCACTTTGTCGACACTTTGATGTTTGGGCGTGAAACATTATACATGGAAGAAGTCTTGGCTGCGGTAAATTCGAAAGAATTGCAGAAAAAGAAGACAGATACTGTTGAAGAATCTGGAGGTGGCTTACTGGTGAGAGGCAGATCAGAACAAAGGGAGTTTAAGCCGAAGAAGCAACCTGGTAGATCCAAATCCAGGTTCAAGAAGAGATGTTATGTATGTAATTCAGAAAAACACTTCAAAAGAGACTGTCCTGAAAGGAAGAAGAAGCAAGAAAAGATTCCGAATAATTCATCCTCTGAAGCATCATTTGATGGTTATGATAGTGCAGAAGTACTAGTAATTACCATTGGAGTTTCGAAGGATGATTGGATTATGGATTCCGGATTCCGGATGTTCGTATCACATGACCCCAAACAAGAGTTTCTTTCAACAATTAGAGATGGAGGATCTTGGTGTTGTACAATTGGGAGATGATCGACCATGCAAGATTCCTGGATATGGAACTGTCAAGTTGAGGTTAGAGGGTGGAGGATGCTTCACTCTTGATAATGTCAGGTATATTCCTGGTTTAGCTAGAAGTCTAATTTCATTAGGGACTCTAGAGAGTGAAGGTTATCATGTGAGTCTTAGAAATGGGAAGTCTAAGTTGGTAAAGGGCTCTATAGTTGTACTGACCGGAACTAGAAAAGGAAATAACATCTATGTTTTAGATGGGCAAAATGATCAAAGTTCAGCCTGTGTAGCCGGTAGAAGTGATTCAGACTCTACACTTTTGTGGCATAATAGAATGGGTCACATTAGTGTTCAAGGTTTGATGGAATTAAATAAAAGAGGAATATTCAATAATATTCATAGTGAGTCTGTTAAATTCTGTGAACATTGTGTATTGGGTAAGGCTAGAAGGGTTCGGTTTAGTAAAGGTATTCACAAAAGCAAGAACATTCTAGAGTATGTTCATTCTGATTTATGGGGTCCTTCAACTGTAAGTTCTCTGGGAGGTGCAAGATATTTCTTGAGTTTAGTTGATGATTACTCAAGAAGGGTTTGTGTCCATATGTTGAAAAGCAAGGATGAAGCTTATGAAAGATTCAAAAACCGGAAGTTATTGGTTGAAAGGCAAACTGATATGAAGTATAAGAAGCTGCGAACGAATAATGGTTTGGAATTTTGTAGCAGTTGGTTTAATCAGTTTTGTGAAGAGCATGGGATAACTAGGCACTTAACGGTTCCAGGAACTCCTCAACAAAATGGACTTGTTGAGCGCATGAACCAGACTTTACTGAACAAGGTCAGGTGTGTGTTACTTAGTTAAGGCCTTCCTAAGAGTTTCTGGGTGGAGGCTGTGTCTACTGCAGCATACTTGATCAATAGGTCGCCTTCTACTGCAATTAGGTTAAAAACTCCTATGGAGATGTGGACAGGAGAAACAACCATTTATGATAACTTGAGGGTTTTTGGATCAGTTTGTTATTCACATGTTAATCAAGGAAAATTAGAACCTAGAGCTGAGAAGTGTATTTTCTTGGGGTATCCACAAGGGGTGAAAGGATATAGGTTGTGGCTAGTAAATGGTTCAAGTTCAAGGATTAAAGTTAGTCATGATGTGGTTGAATTCAGAGAAGATGTTATGTACAAAGATGTAATAAACAGTAGTGAGAAATCTAGCCAGGAGAGAAGTTCTTAAGGTCAAGGTGTTCAAATTGAGGTGGAGAAGTCTAATTTTGATAATCACATTGAAAGTGGAGGTTTTAACAAAACTGGTGAAGGGTCTGGTGTTCATCAGGGTTATAGTTTGGCTCAGAATAGACCTAGAAGGAACATAGTACCACATGTGAGGTTTCGACAAGGTGATGATATTTCTGCTGTGGTGTTTAATGTAGCAGAGATGGAAGCCACTAATGAACCTATTTCATTTGAAGATGCAGTTTCTTATGTTGATAAGGAGTTTTGGGTGAGATCTATGGAAGAGGAAATTGAGTCATTATATAGAAATGAAACATGGAAATTAGTTGATAAACCTATGGGACATAAACTTGTAGATTGTAAATGGATTTACAAATTAAAGGAAGGTGTAAATGGTATGGAAAAACCAAGGTTTAAAGCTAGATTGGTGGCTAAGGGGTTCACTCAAAGGGCTGGGATTGATTACAATGAGATTTTCTCACCTGTAGTCAAGCATACTTCCATTAGAGTAATGTTGACTTTGAATGCTTTAAGAGATTATGAATTGGAATAGCTTGATGTAAAAACTGCTTTTCTTCATGGGTATTTGGAAGAAGCAATTTATATGAGGCAGCCAGAAGGATTTGAAGTAAAGGGTCAAGAGGATAAGGTATGCTTGTTGCAAAGGTCTTTGTATGGTCTTAAACAATCTCCAAGGCAATGGTATAAGAGATTTGATGGTTACATGATAAGCTGTGGTTTTTCTAGAAGCTGTTATGACTCTTGTGTGTATTACAAGGAGTATGATTCTCAAGAATTTTTGTATCTACTATTGTATGTAGATGATATGTTGATTGCATGTAAGAATATAGATCAAGTGAAGTTGATTAAGGAGTTGTTGATGAAGGAATTTGATATGAAGGAATTGGGTGATGCCAAGAAAATACTGGGTATGGAGATTAAAAGAAATAGAAATGACAGGATTTTGGTTTGGTCACAAAAGGCTTATGTTAGCAAAGTGTTGAAAAACTTTGGTATGGAAAGTAGTAAGCCTGTGGTTACTCCTTTGGCTCAACATTTCAAAGTTTCTATTCAAGATTGTCCTATTAATGATGATCAAATTCTTTATATGGAAAGAATTCCTTATGCAAATGCAGTTGGTAGTTTAATGTACTTGATGCTTTGTACACGGCCGGATATTGGTTATGCAGTGAGTATGGTTAGTAGGTATTTGTCTAATCCGGGTAAAGCTCACTGGGAAGTGGTTAAATTGATTCTGAGGTATTTAAATGGTACTAAAGAATATGGTTTAACATTTGGCAAAAGTATTGATGGTATACCAGAAGTTGTAGGGTATGTTGATGCTGATTTTGCTAAAGATTTTGATAAAGGCATATCAGTTACTAGTTATGCTTAATTTCATGGTTCTTGGTGGCTTGGTCAGTTGGAAGTCTTCATTACAGCATGTGGTGGCTTTATCATCAACTGAGTCTAAGTATATTGCATTGACTGAGGCTGTTAAGGAAGCAATTTGGCTCAAAGGTTTTGTCACTAAACTGGGAATTAATGATTCAAAGGCTGTTGTGATGTGTTATAATCAAGGAGCTGTTCAATTATCAAGGAATCAATGTTAGAATGAAAAATAAAAACGCAAATTATGGAAGTTGAGCAAATTATGGATTCGGTTTTCATCATAAAATCCCAGCTCTTTTTCTCCCAATGTTATAGCCTGTAAAATAGGAAAACATTTATTTTGTTTCCTTGTAAAACACCTATAAATTATGGTGTCTTTGTCTCTTGTTCGAATCATTGAAGAAATAAAAAATTCTCTATTCAACTTTTATGTTCATTGCTCACATGGTATCAGAGCAGTGTAAATGTTCCTAGGATCAATAATGCTCACCATTTTCAAACCTACAGCCCCAAACAATACAAATAAGTTGCCATGTCTGATACAGACGGTAGCTCAGCCTCAAGCCTAGATAATCTCACCCTCCAAATTGCTAACCTCCTAAAAAATGGCCTGAACACCCAAACCCACAGCTCCAAACAAAATCTTTCAGATAGCCTTAAAATTAGCTTGAACCTCAACAGCCAAAACTACGCCCCATGGGCTCGAATGATCCGAGTCGCCATCGGAGGGAAATCAAAAGCCCTTCTAAGCCATTTGACCACAAAAAAAAAAATCCGAGTCGCCATCGGAGGGAAATCAAAAGCCCTTCTAAGCCATTTGACCACAAATCCACCGGACAAGACTGATGAAAAATATGACCAGTGGGAACAAGATGATCTTATTGTTTTCTCTTGGCTCATCCAAAATATTGAACCTGCCCTTGCTAGTAATCTTACTGAGTTCCCTACAGCAAAATCACTATGGGATGCTCTTATAATTACCTATAGCAGTGGCAAAGACAAGCTTCAAACCTTTGATCTCCATGTCAAGGCAAATGAATTCAAACAGAATGGCATACCCCTAGAAGATTTCTGGATTGTGATACAAGGTATTTGGGGAGAAATTGAGCGAAGAGACCCAAACCCAATGACCTGCGTGATTGATATAACCACATATAATAAAATCAGAGATGAACAAAAATTGTTTCAGTTTCTGAATGCACTTGACGACAAATATGACCCAATTAAAAGGGAAATCCTAAGATGGGATCCCCTTCCCTCCGCAGAAGGCGCGTACGCTGCCGTCCGAAAGGAAACGGCTCACCAAAATATTCTGGGAACAATTTCCGACAACTCATCCTCCCGTCAAGGCATTGCAACTGGCCTAAGTATTGTCGGATCAAACAACATTGAAGGAATGGATCTTGTTTCGAAGGGGTATCACCGGTCAGATAAAGGATCATCATCCCGAGTAGACAAATCCAAACTTAAGTGCACACATTGCGGCATGACCAAGCATACCAAAGAACAGTGTTTTCAAGTTAGTAGAATTTCCAGATTGGTGGAATGATGGCCACAAACGAGCGGGAAAAGATGGGGGAAAGATGGCTACCACACCGGGAAACCCTAAAGCCACCAACAACTGGTAACCAGAAATTCTCTGTTAGAGAGGAAGGCTTTGGTGGTATGGTGGCTGCATTTGATGGAGAAGAAATGGACAACGAACCAGGTACAGGGTTTGAGTTATTCAACTCAAGCCCTACCAACTTTAATACTTCTAAATTAACATATATTCAATCTGATCCCTCTCATGATTCTTTGACTTATAATAAAGAAATGTATGGGAAGATGACTGGTAAAGCAAATGTTGTTAGAAATTATGAGAACAGGGACAAATCTTGGATTCTTGACTGTGGGGCCACCGACACTATGACGTTTGAACTCTCAGATATTGTATAAAAACCAAACCTATAAAAACTCATGTTCAAATCGCAAATGGAGGGCTTGTCAGTGTGGAAGGGGGAGGAACAATTGAGATTTCACCAACAATGAAATTATCAAATTGTCTTTATATCCCATCTTTGTCACATAAGCTATTATCTATCAGTCACATTACCAAAGAATTGAATTGTACGGTACTAATGCATCCCACATTCTGCATTTTACTGGACATCAGGACGGGAATGATCATTGGACGTGGCACTGAATGCCAAGGATTGTATTATGTGGATGAAGTGACTCAACAAGGGAATTCAATGTTTGCTCATGGAAGTACTGATAGAGAAGCTTGGTTATGGCATAGAAGACTCGGACACCCATCTACTCATTACTTACATATTTTATTCCCAAAGTTATTTTCTTTCAATAATGTGTTAAAGTGTGAAACTTGTGTTTTGGCCAAGAGCCACAGACATACTTTTAAACCAAATGACACTAAAGTTGAATTTCCATTCTCATTAATTCATTCTGATGTGTGGGGACCGGCAAAAATAATCGGGGGACGAAATTATCGTTACTTTGTTATTTTTGTTGGTGATTGTACTCGGATGACTTGGATGTATTTCTTGAAACACAAATCTGAGGTCTTTGAAAAATTCAAAATTTTTTATGCCATGATCCAAAACCAATTCCAGAAATCCATTCAAACCCTTCGATCTGACAATGGAGGTGAATTTGTTAACGATTCGATGAAACAATTTTGTCAAGAAAAGGGGATAATCCATCAGACCTCATGCTCATACACCCCCGAACAAAATGGTGTAGTTGAACGTAAAAATCGTATTCTCCTAGAAATAACACGAGCTCTCCTCATTGAATCAAATGTTCCTAAATCTTTTTGGCCGGAAGCTCTCGCTACAGCTACCTACCTTCTCAATCGTCTTCCAACCAAAGCTCTCAAACTTAAAACTCCAATCCAAACCCTAAACAAAATCACTAAAGTTCCTCCTCCTCTTACCCTCCAACCAAAGATCTTTGGTTGCTCAGTTTTTGTCCATATACCTAAGATGAATCGAAGCAAACTCGACCCGTGCGCTGAAAAGTGTGTTTTTGTTGGGTATTGCATCAATCAAAAGGGATACTGGTGCTACAATCCAAAGACACGTCACATGTTTACCACAATGCATTGTGACTTTCTCGAAACAGAATTTTACTACAACACCCAACAGAATCATCAAGAGAACAAGGAGAGTGTTGATTCTCTAAGTTGGTTAAAATGGGTACCATCATCATCTGAAAATATTTCCCTAAATGAGTAACTTGTCTCCTCACAATCCTACGGTGAAACAATCAGTGCTACTGGACAAGGTCATCCCAACCTGGCGTCTGAGGTAAGTCATCCTCAACCATCTGAGTTGTTTGAAAATAATCAAAATAATGGTGACCCATTGGGAGAACCAGAAACTTCCAACTCTGGTTATCATGAAGCAGAACAATATCAACAGGAAGTTCAGGAAAACACAACTGAAAGATATGTTCTTCCACCAAGAGTGAATAGAGGAGTTCCTCCAAAACGGTACTCTCCGGAAAAGCAGACCAAAAACACAAGATATTCTATGGCGAATATAGCTGATGGAAACCGATCAAAGGAGGCTAAAGCTTTTATTTCGTCCATCTGTAAGGAAGAAATTCCTTACACCCTTGAACAGGATTTGGGATCAAAAAGATGGAAAGAGGCCATGGAAAATGAGATGAAAGCCCTAGATAAAAATGACACATGGGAAAAATGCTTTCTCCCAGAAGGGAAGAAGCCAGTAGGGTGCTGATGGGTATTCACTATCAAACATAAACCAGACGGAACGGTTGAAAGATATAAAGCTCGTCTGGTGGCAAAAGGGTACACCCAGACATATGGGATTGATTACTCAAAAACTTTCTCCCCAGTTGCTAAGTTTGACACAATAAGAGTTCTCTTCTCAATTGCTGCTAACAAAGGGTGGCCTCTCCATCAGTTTGATGTTACAAACGCCTTCCTACATGGTGAGTTAAAAGAAGAAGTCTATATGGAAGCTCCACCAGGCTTCAAAGAAAACTTTAAAAATGGAGAAGTCTGCCGTCTAAAAAAATCACTCTATGGGCTTAAACAATCTCCCCGAGCATGGTTCGGCAAGTTTACTTTCTTTATGAAAAAATATGGGTTTAAGTAGAGCAACTCTGATCACACCTTGTTCCTAAAATGAAAAGGTGATCTTGTGACTTGTCTTATTATTTACGTTGATGATATGATCATTACAGGGGATGACAAAGAGGAAATATTAGAATTGAGAAAAAATCTATTTACAGAGTTTGAGATGAAAGATCTAGGAAATATTAAGTACTTCCTAGGAGTTGAAGTTCTGAGGTCTAAACAAGGCATCTTTATTTGTCAAAAAATATATATTCTTGACTTGTTAGTACAAACAGGAATGGTGGAATGCAAACCTGTAGATACACCCATGATAGTTAACCATGGACTTCAAATGGTGGAAGGAGGAGAATTAGTAGATAAAGAAAAATATCAAAGAATAGTGGGAAAGTTGATATATTTGGCCCATACCCGTCCAGACATAGCCTATGTTGTAGGGGTAGTCAGCCAATTCATGCATGAACCACAAGTGATACATATGGAAGCTGTATATAGGATTCTTCGTTATCTCAAAGGAACAGCCAACCAAGGTGTCTTATTTCTATCAAATGGGCATCTTGATATTCAAGTTTATACATACGCCGATTGGGCTGGAGATAAAGGTACCAGGAGATCAACATCTGGTTATTTTGCTTTGATTGGAGGTAACCTGGTTACCTGGAGGAGCAAGAAACAAAAAGTTGTTGCCCTTTCCAGTGCTGAAGCTGAATTTCGGGGAATAGCACGAGGGCTGACAGAAGTGTTATGGATACGAAAAATATATAACAGAGATCGGTTTTTCACCAACCAAAGGCAGCAAACTCATGTGTGATAACAAGGCAGCAATACAAATCTCAGAAAATCCAGTTCAACACGACAGGACAAAGCATGTAGAGGTTGATAGACACTTCATCAAGGAGAAATTAGAAATAAGAATTATAGAGCTTTCCTTCGTTCAATCAAAAGACCAGCTAGCAGACATCTTAACCAAATCAGTCAATGGAAGAATATTCAGTGAATGTCTGACCAAGTTAAGTGTTGGAGATCCCATTACTCAACTTGAGGGGGAGTGTTAGAATGAAAAATAAAAACGCAATTATGGAAGTTGAGCAAATTATGGATTTGGTTTTCATCATAAAATCCCAGCTCTTTTTCTCCCAATGTTATAGCCTGTAAAATAGGAAAACATTTATTTTGTTTCCTTGTAAAACACCTATAAATTATGGTGTCTTTGTCTCTTGTTCGAATCATTGAAGAAATAAAAAATTCTCTGTTCAACTTTTATGTTCATTGCTCACAATCAAGTGTTTCATGAGCGAACTAAACATATAAATGTGAAATTACATTTTATTCGAGATGTAATTCAATCACGAGAAGTTTTAGTAAAGCAGATTGGTACTTTGGAGAATGCTGCTGATATGCTAACCAAGGCTGTTTCAAGTTCAATTTTTGAGAGATGCTTGGATGATTTGGGAATTGGTTAATTTTTTTTTGACATTGCACTAGGTGGAGATTGTTATAAGAGTGCAAGTCAAAGTCAATAAGTCAACATTAGTATGGTTAATAAGTCAATGATTCAGTCGTTCATTCAGTTACTTCTGTTACATTTAGTAACTGTTTTTCTGTTTAGTATATAAGCTGATAATTGATGTAGTAATACTTACTTCTTGTAATCGAAAAGCATTTTTGATCTAATAAAGAGAGATACATAGTTTTGTTGTTCTTTGTGTGTGAGTTTTTCATTCTTGTTGATTGATGTTCTATACATGAAATTGAAGATTTCTTGAGTTAGATTTTAACAACTTTTTTTTTATTTTTTATTTTTGAATGATCAATGAATACATTTTAACAACTTAAAATAAGCTCTTAAGTAATTAAATGAACTCGTAATATATAGATGAAGGCAGCTGAGAATTGTCTCCTCACCTCTCTGATGTATTCTTGTTGTTCATATCTCGAACCTTCTAATTCTTAACAAGGGTTCGTTCGTGTTCGTTCGGTTCGTTTACAGCTCTACTTATAATTTACTAAAACTTAATAAGTCATTAAAAAGATTAAAATTATATCATATCTTAAAATTTTATAATTATTAAACCTATACATCTATATCTATACTATTATATAATATATATAGGAAGGGTAACACTGTCTTTTACTCAAATCTCTTAAAAATAAAAGGTACAAAATTTAAAGCTTTTAATACAATACATCAAAGCGTACATTTATACACTCTTCACATTCCTTAACCCGTAAACAAAACCCCAATTTCATCCGTTCTTTCTTCAAATTCAATTCCTGCCATTCTTGCAGTTATTCGCTCATGAATACTCGAGTTTTTTTCCAAATAAGTGTTGGTGGAAAACTTATTTACCAAAATGGGTGATTTGAAAAATATTTACCAAAATGGGTGTTTTTCATGTATTTCTTTATTTTGAACTAATTTTTTATGATTTTTTTAAATTTAATCAACATATTTCATAGTTAGTTGGTTGAAAATAAAATAGAAAAATATTATAATATGTTGATTGAATTAAAAAAATAGTTAAAAACAAAGAAATAAATGAAAAAATACTCATTTTGGTAAATATTTTTAAATCACCCAATTTGTTAAATAAGTTTTCCACAAACACCTAATTTTTTATGATTTTTTTAAATTTAATCAACATATTTACCAAAATGGGTGTTTTTCAGCCCTCTAAGTCTCTAACTATCATGATTCGGTCATCTATTTGCTCTCTCATGCATCTTCTTGCTTTCAGGTAATCATCTAATTCACGCGAATTTAGGTCAGGTTGTGTGTTGGTACCAATTTAGGTTAGCTTCTCGCTTGCAACTTCCACCTGCTCTCTCATGATTCTCTTTGAGTTTTATGGTTTAGTTAGGCAACAATTTTTAAGATATGTTTGATAAAAGAATTTTTTACCACGTTTTCAAAACATGTTTGAAAAAGTTGCAAACTTAAAAGAAAAAATATATATATTTGTTTTTTGAGTACCGAGTATGCAAAACCAAAAGAGAAAGAAATCTTTGAGTACAGAATATGCAAAAGCAAAAGAAATATTTGTTCTTAAAATGAATTTGGATTAGGATAGTTATCTTTGTTGATACGATAATTTGGTCCACCAAATCCCCAATTTTGTTGGAACCAAAAGGCTACGTTCAATTCTATGTGATTAATTTGAACACATGAGTTTACGATGTGATGGGTTGGTATATGTTCTTTTCTATCCCTAAGGCAACTATATTTGCATTTCTGATAAATCTTTTTTCAACAAAATGATGTTTAACAACAGATTATGAGATTCCATGGTGACAAACTTTGGCGTTTGAGGTTAAAACCATTTATTATTAAATTAACAATAAGGTTTAAAAATAGTTTATGAAAGTCAATGGTATGAAACTTTGACATTTGAGGTCAAATCTATTAAAGATTAGTTTTTAGATGATGCTAATTTGAAAATTTACCAAAAAGATTACATCTTTGAGATTTATCTTATTTGACTTCAAATGTTAAAGTATAATATTTTTTGGAAGAGTGACCGTAAAGCTGGCCACTAAAATGTGCCCATTTCAACATTTGAGCTAGAAAAGAAAGCGATCTATTGGCATTTATTAGTACCATGGATTCTTGAGGTTGAGTAAATACAACATCACTGTCTTAATTAGGGAAAACCAAAGTCACAGTATCATGATCTTTAGGTCTATTGTAACACCGAAAATTTCGGTAACCGTTTATGTCCAAATTTTATATAAACGTTCGTAAAGTAATTACGATCAAAAAGATAGAAATGATAAAAAATATCTGATAATGTATGGACACGTTATAAAGCCTATTAATAACGCGTAAAAATTTCTGTGACCGTTTGGGTTCGAAATTTTTATAAACGTTCCTGAAGTGATTACGACCACATTAATATAAGCGGGACCGTTATACGATAAAATATGAACACGATATAAGCTCGTGAATATTAAAAATATGTGAGTAAAGTTGAAGGGGATTTTAAAAATATTTATCTAAAGTTCAAGGGGGCAAAACGTAAAATTTATATTAATTCATGTACACATCCTTCTAAATGGAAATTGTGGAAATCTTGTTGTACCCGACACTGCCAAACCGACATGAATGATTTCTAGAAACGAATCGAACAAACTGGTAGGTTAAATACGATCAGAAGTAAGTATGTTTTAGTACATATACTGGCAGATCGTATTCTCAAGTTTTCCTTTAGAGATCTTCGGACCGTATGAGCAGAGAAGAGAATCAAGAAGAATAGATCGATCGTTAAGGTATGTGTTTATGATTCTCATCTCGTATTAGTTTAGTCTTGATTGATTAAAGAAACCAACACCATGTTTAGATAGAGTTTTGGTTTTGTATTATGAACATGAACTTGATCCGGTTGGAGCTCAATTACATCTAGATAATGATCAAGTTTTCTTGAGTTTTATGAGGATATAATATGTATGTGCTTCTGGTTGCCTTAAACCATATTATTATACAGTAAGTTTAGCAACGCCCTAAGACGAATTAATTAAATAAGGGAATACGCTAGTCTAAGCCGAGCAAATAAGTAATCTTTAAGCATAACAAGATTGTAGAGATAAAAATGGTCAAAATGAGTGTAAGCGAAATTTTGAAACAAAGCTTCGAATGAAAGTTACGACATGCCGAAGTTTCGAGCGGTAATCGTAAATTTGAGCACCTTCATGATAAGGTTATAATCATGATAATATATTCATATTAGTAGGATATCATTCTGAAGTGAGAAAGTAAGAAAAAGAAGAAAAGCTAGCAAATTGTGTTTTACTAAGCTCAGGTGAGTTCTTTGTAGCCCTATTTTAAATGTTTTATCATTTTGGGCTGTTATGCATGTTATAAAGTTGTTTTATGAAAATGATTGTTTTACCTGACTACGGTCAGATAAAAGAATATGTTAAAGTAAAGAATGTTTTCAGGTAAAGAATGTTTTAAGTCTCGACTGCGGTTGAGAAAGAAATGATTTTTAAAAGTCTCGACCAAGGTCGAGTAGGAAATCTGGTTTTGAAGTCCCGGCTGTGGTTGGGCAGAATTTGAGCACTACGGTGCGGTAAAGTGTTTATGTTTACGATGGTTTAAATGATTTAAACCATGTTATGTATGAATGATGTATGTAAAGAAGTCTTGTATCGGTATGAGCTGTCAACTTCGGTTGATAGTTAAAGAGTCTTGTGAAAACACAAGCCTGTCGACTTTGTGTCGCTAGTTGAGGAAATCTTATGCATGCATGAGTTGTCAACTTCGGATTGATAGTCATAGAGTCTTGTGCTGCACAAGCATGTTGACGAGGCTAAATTTTCTGCACAATTTGATTGATGTTATGATGATGTGTATGAAATGTATTTACGTTATGATGACATTTATGTTATGTATTGAATTATGTTATATGATGATATGAATGGATAAAGATTTATTTGAAAATGTAACGTAGAACTCACCAACATAAAGCTGACTTGTTTTACATGCATATCAGGTTGAATAGTTTGAGAAAGAATAACAGGATGGCTCGTGGTTTGAGGACTATCCTGGCATAGACCGGCTATATTATAGAACTGTTAGAGGTGTGGTTTATGTGTTAATGTTTGTTTAGTATGTGTATATTATTTTATGTCATCACCTTAAATTCCGCTGCTATAGTAATGTAAAAATGGTTTAAGAACTATGTGTTTGATGTTTTGCCAACCAAGGGGACTTCCGAGACTTGGGGCCTCTCATCTATTAACAATCTGTTCATGGGTGGACCATCGTCCCGGGCCCAATTTTTAGGGGGTCACACAATTTTTTATATATACGTATATATAGAGATTCCTTCAAATGAGAATTACTACGACGAAAAAAAACAAAAAAGAAGAATTTATAAACACATTATTTAATGGGTGCAAAAAATCATTTTTCTAAAGTATAGGAAGTTACTTCCATGCCCTTAAAACTAAATATGTCAATTGGTTCGGTTAACGGTTTATTCGGTCTGGTTTAATCAGTTTTCAATTTTTTATCCCAATAAAAAACCGAACCACATTCTAGAAGTGGTTCGGTTCTAATTTCGGTTAAAACCAAATAAACAAATTGAAAGCCATATAAACCGCTTAAAAGTAGAATAAACCGATCCAAACCGAATTCAATCGAATAAGCCAATTAAAACCAAATAAACCGATTAAAAACCGAATAAACAGATCTGAATAAACCAGATTTAACCAAGTAAACCGATTAAAATCCGAATAACAGATCTGAATAAACCAGATTTAATCAAGTAAACCGAATTCAATCTTATATATTATGAATAAAATGATAAATTTGGATTTTAATTTGGTTTAATCAGTTAACCAAACAAACCAATTTTGTAAAAAAAATTGAAATTAAAAACCGAAATTAGGATATGGTTAGGTACCGAACCGAAAACCGAATTCAGAATTCGGTTCGATTTTTTCAGTTACGAACACGTTTTGGTTTTCGGTACTAAACGATTTTTTGGTTTTTTAAACATCTCCACTTTAATATTTAAATTCGCTAGAGGGCCTTATTTTCCGGCTCGTCCTGGGCACGCCAATTCTTAGGGCCGCCCCTGAATCTGTTGTATGTCTCATTAATTTGTTTGTGATGTTAGTCAAATAAAGGTAACAAGTCTGATGTTAATTTGTTTCTTGCTACACATTTTAAACCAATAGTCTTGTAATTGCAAAGAGAAAAGGTGAACCATCATTAAAGTACTTTTAAGAAAAAAACATTCTTTTTTTTAAATCTGAAAAAGGGTCAAGGGGGGTTGTAAATAATGGCATGCACTTGGCTCAATCTTGTGGAAGACACATTCTTTTGAAAGTTGAAAGTGTATTACAAGTTCTATTCGCTTGCAATTTTGTTGACTTTGACAAATGCTATTGGGTTATTTCCTTAAGTTATATTACTATGTAATGGTAAATTTGTGTTACATATTCTCATTGCAATGCAATGTATTTTGCTGATGCACTTCATGACCTTAACTTTTTGATCTTTTGGAATTTGTGTTTGGTTTTCAGGTTTGGATTCTTTCATAGCTAAATCTTTTTGGTTTTTGTAGGCTTATTAGAATGACCCGTTCACAAATTTGGTTCAGAATCAATTTCTAATTCATTATGAGAATAGATGTTTATGGCCATTTTCTTGTAGTTTTGCTATTTCTTTCCACTTAGGAATGCTATTATTGGCTTACTTTGGGAACTTTTATCCTGAAAATGATCTTTATTATAACTAGAAGTAATTAGCTAATTGTAAATCAATATACTACTAAATTGGTAAGAGATTATTGTAGTAGTATTTTTTAATCTTTAATTGGTTTTCATTCATATTTTCTAGACTATGATTATAAATTAGGGTAGATACAAATGCTTATTGGTGAAAATAGGACAATTACCTGCATGATCAGTGCTTATCAAATGTGGGATTTATATGATATAGATGTGTTTTATGTTATGCTTAGGCTATTGTTGGTTTGTATAGGTTGTTTTCTTTAAAAAAAAAAAAGGCAAAATGATAGGGTCAAATGGTACAGACTTGCTATTGTGAATTCGATTTTGACTTCTTGAGTATGATATGAAAATAGTCATATAAAAAATAATGCTACATATGGTGCCATGAGAAGATTTTTGTATCAGAATGTTAAGAAAGATGTTACAGATGATTTTTGTGTCAGTGTGTGCTTTGCATTGTCAAGAAAATGATTCTACTTTACAAATCTAAAAAAATTAGTCCGTATTACACCCAAAAAAACGTATTTCAAAAAATAAAAATACGTTTTCATCACTAAAATAGATAGAAGAGGACAATCTGATGTATTTTTATTTGTTGAAATACGTTTTTGGGTTTTATAATTTTAGTTTCTATTTGTGTTTACATGTGTCCAGTTTTGCAGACATGAGCTAAAGAGCACTATCTACATGAGCTAGACAAAGTAGATATTCTTGTATCTACTTTAGTGATGAAAATATGTTGATAATAGTAGTTCACTTATTTTGAATCGAATGAATGTTCGGAGAAAAACCAGGTTGATAATAGTAGTTCACTTATTTTATAAAATGAATTTAAACTAGTTTACATTTCGTAAGGAATTTACGTTTTCAGGGTGGTAATTCTATGCATTTCAAACTTATTACAAGTAGGTTGTTACAATTAATGATTTGAAAATGGATCACCCCCACCGCATCACGTGGGTTTCCTACTAGTAATTTTTAATATATATTAGCTATTTCTTATTTTATCAATTTCTAATGGCATTCAACATATAAATTCTTGTTTATAAAAGATTAGATTTCTTCAACCCGATGTTTTTCTTTGATAGTATATAAGGTGAAATCTTAAACATGCCGACAACGAGGTAATTGGATTATTATGGAGTTTGAAATTGAATTTGAATTTGAATTATATGCTTGACACGTATGAATAAGTCGGGCAAATCCTGAGCTTGTTAAGGCTCTAGCTCGGCTCATTAGAAAGTTTTTATGCTAGAGCTCGGCTCGGTTCGACTCATTTATTTTTTAGTTATGTAAATTATTTATTTAATTACTAATTTAATATATATTTATAATTATACTTTCCAATTTTTAAGATAAAATATGTTATTTAAATATATTAATCATACTTTTATATATAAAAATAATTAATTTTATAAATATACACTTAATATAATAAACAAAAATTATATAAATAAAAGCTTGTTTGAGAGGGACTACACGTGTTGGTATGAAGGAGGCACTTGGGAGTGGTGCAATGGAGACGAAGGGGAGAAGAGGGTGGACGTTGGATGGGCATGTAGGGAAGGCTAGCATGGGCGGGTGAAATGTGGCACTTAAAGCAATAAAATGTGTTTAAAATGTGAAAGAGAGAGTGTATATGGGAATGATAGTGAAGAGTAAAATATGTTGTTAGGATGCATGTAAAAATAATGGTTAAAAAAGCTGAGGTGTCAGTGACTAAAATGCACGTGAGAAGAGTTTTCCTTAGCATTGCGGATAATCTAAGATTCAGAACCTCCAACGTGTTAGACTTATTTGCATATTTAGATTCGGAATGTGCATATTCCGAATAATGCTTGATCGCTAAATGATATTTAAGGTGACATTTGATAACTGTTATTAAAGCCCTTACATCATATTATATAAAGGTTTGATTGACAACTAAAAAAAAAAAAAAGAAGTAAATTACGGTTTTAGCCCATTGGGTTTAAGTGTTTTTTCTGTTTCGGTCGAAAATAGAATCTTATATCAATTCAACCCATGTGGTTTAGACAACTAACATTTTTGGCCAAAACCGTTATAATAGTTAAGTTTGAGGAGCCAAAACGACAAAACTGATAGTTGTCTTAACCACATGGGCTGAATTAATTGAAGATTCTATTTTAGACCAAAATAGTTAAAACACTCAAATAATATTGACAAAAACCGTAATTTACTCTAAAATAAGTGATCATAGTCATCTGCATTTGGTTGATCATAACACACCTACTTATCATATTTTTTTACAAGGGCTTCTAGCCTAATGGTTACCCCCTTGACTTCCCTATGAGAGGTCTTGGGTTCGAATCCGGGCTGAGGCATATTTGCTGAAGCAGGGTCAGGGGGTTTACCCAGTTGTGGGGTTCCTCCTGGAAGGGCTCGGGCATATGCCCCAGAGCGTCAAATCCGAGGGGACGGTTGAGATCCCGTCTTGGGTGTCGTTGTACCAAGCCGTTCAAAAAAAAAACTTATCATATTTTTTTCCATATTTATAAATTAATATAAACTAGTATATAGGACCCACGCGTTGCCGCGGGGTCTGATATAATGACGTAAAAACAACCAACAGAACAAACGATACAAATATTATAAATTATTGAATGTAAATCGTATATATATGTACTATATATAATACTCATGGTCTATAAAATTATTAAATATAAATTGTTTGTGAAGTAATTACGATCAAAATGATATAAACGATAAAAATATTTGATAATGTGCGGACGCGTTATAGGCATGTGAACAACGTGCAAAATTTCTATGGCCGTTTGGGTTCGAAATTTATATAAACGTTCATGAGGCCACCGCGATCAAATTAATATAATAATGACTTTTATCCGACAACCTAATGACGTATTAAAATCATGTGAACATTAAAAATATGTGAGTAAAGTGAGAGGGGATTTAAAAATAAGAGTTCAAAGTTTAGGGTTATAATTGAAATTTCTAATTAATTGAAATTGAAAAGTTACGAATGGCGGCTGCTGCCATTGAGGAAATTTAAAAGCAAATGAGATTATGCATACAAAGTTGTACCGCGTGCATAAGAAATTGTACATAGAGGAATAGTAATTTCTTCTCACATCCAACGCTTGGTTTTTAATATATAGATTAACTAGGTTAAAATCCCGTGTATTACACGGGTTGCCAAAAAGAATTATATATATGTGTCTGGTAAGAAAAAGTTACGTAACTAAAAAGTATGTATATTGCATAATTTAACTAAACTCATATTTTATAAAAGTTGTCTAAATATGATATAATTTGTTAATAAAAAAGTCACCAAAATATGTTTAAAAAAATTTGATCTATACTTATAAATTATGTTTTAATTTTTAATTTTTAATTTTTATCAAAATGTAATTGATAAACTTAAATTTAATTAAAGTACTTATTCTTCTTTAGCACACTAAAATTAACTTGACTTAAAATTTATATTGATACATATAACTTTTTTTTTCAAATTACTTACTTTTTATTACTTCAACAAAGTCTATGTTTATCACTAAAATCATCCATTCATATTAAATTTTTTTAAAATTTTAAATCACTCATAAAAACAATTAGTATCATTAATCTTTATTTTCCAATATATTAATAATATATATAATTTGAATATAACTAAACTTAAAGAAAAGTGGTTATCATAAATAATTTCATCTTAATACAATTAATTAATAATATATTAATTATTATTTCTAATTAAATACTAAATATAGAAAATTAAAGAGAAGAGAGAAGCGGGAAAAAAAAAAATTTAGATGTCATAGAAAGATGACAAGTGTCTTCAATTATTTTTATTTATTAGTACAGATAGATAACCACATTACCATTACCGCCTTTTTTCTTTCGATCTTTTCATCTACTAAATCTTTCGAATTCATATATTTTTACTCACATCAACTAACCACCTTTACCTACATTACACAAATGGTATATATCGAATTTTCAGAGCAAAGAAAGAATTAAACAAAATAACATTTAAATTGGATTTTCATTAAGCTTCCATGTACATTCTTCGTCTTCCAAACCTGTAAGCAATAAACATCCAATAAGAAACTAAAATAATTTTTTAAAACCCAAAATTCTAAATAAACAAAAATTCATGAATTACGAGACCTGATTTGATTTACACATGTTTATCCTAGATTAGTAACACACGGGTTAAATAAGAAAATAAATAAATAGTAGTGTTAAATATTAATTATAAACTATTTTTTTGATGTATAGTATTATTAAAATTGTGTATAAATTATTAATTTAAGTAATTAAATAAGAATATAATCTTTTTAAACAATTTTTTTTAAAATTTTAACTTTATAATTTCGCTTTAAAAATTATGTATTTGAAAAAAATGACATTGTATAAAAAAAAATAAAGGCTGTTATCCGAGGAGCTGATAAAGAAAACATTAATAAATAATAATAAGAATTTATAAATTATTATACGATTTAATTTAAGATAGAGCATGGTCTAAATTGCATATAAGTATACAGCTAATAATTTATTTAATAAACAGCAATATTATTTTTTGAAACTTTATATTTTAAAGTGTTTGTTTCTTAAACATTTTGTTTACAAAATTATTCTACAAATGTCATTTATTGTTATATATTATCATAAAGATGATACACAAACAACAACCTCAAAATTAGCCTAGATTTTCTTCTCAAACAAGCATAAGTTAAGTTCTACCCATTAATGTCTTGTTTGAGATTTCATCTAACAATAACTTATTGGCTTTTTCAATTGGCTTTTTCAAAAAGCTAATAAGTCAATAAATTGTTTGTCAAACCAAAAATGACTTTTGAAAATGATTTTTTGTAAAATGTTGATAAGTTGTTTTTCAAAAGCTAAAAATTATAGTTTTTCAAAATGACTTATGACTTATTGATATAAAATTACAAATCTACCCACTATTTACTCTTTACCCAATAACATTAAATAGTGTCAATAAAAAAATGTCATTTTTGGTCATTTTGAAAATTAATTATAAAAAGTTAATCTAAACACATTTTTAAAAACTTCATTTCAAAAGGTAATAATAATAAGCACTTTTAACAAAAACTCATTTTAAAATTTAATAAGTAATCCTAAACGAGGCCTAATTGTAGCAAGTCGATCATAAAAAAAAAATAATAATAAGCTACAATGAGTCTAAGTTATACCTTATTTAATCAAGACCTTGTGAACGAAGTCCTTCACATGTGAAATAAGCTGGTCAGATTCAGGAACCTCCGGGAAAAGGTAGAAACCGTGAAACATGTTTGGGTAATCCACCAAGTACGCATCTTTACCTAACTTCTTGAGCCATTGGTAATACTTTATCTGCCAGTCACGTAGAATATCAAACCCAGCCACAACCACCAGGGTCGGCGGAAAGTCGATTCCCGATATGTCCACACCATTGGGGCCGCTCACATTGATGACCGGATGGTCTCGTTTGTAGGGATCACCTGGTGGCAAGAATGCGTTCCAAAAAAAATCTGTCTGCTTCAATGACAGGTTAGGCACTGACCCGTTCAATCGTATTTCGGCATCGGTTCGCTCTTCCCCGCCAAAGAATGGTTGGATTGCCACCAGACCGATTATCTACATAACAATGTACGTACGTATGTTAGGAGAGTTTTATTCTTGACCATCCATTTCTTTTTTTGTATTTTTCAATGGGATCCACATATATATTTGACGTTGATGTTCTGAATTATGTTGAAAAATGAAAATGACATGATATATGCATTAAACTTAAGGACAGCGATGTTTAAACTTATTAATTTTTTAAATTAGAGTAAATTACTGAGATGGTCCCTGTGTTTTACTAGTATTTCACTCTTGGTCCCTAGGTTTTATAAATTAACCATAAGATCACAAGCTTTAAACTTTTGTAACACCATATAGTTCTTATGGAAAGATAAAATTGAAACATCGATCAGTAAATTTAGATCTTTTACCATTTAAATATAGGTAGTTCGTATAGCAAAAATTAAAAACAAAAGTTAAAAACGAGACTAAATTAAAATGTTAAAATAGAAAAACCTAATCCCTACCTTTAGGAGTCACATTCTCGTGTTTTTGTCAATAACAGGAGTAAATTTGGTAGTTAACTATCTAATTTACATTCAGTCACATTCTCGTGTTTTTCTTCAACATAATCACATTCTCATGTTTTCGTCAACAACGGGGTGTGAAATAGGCAGTTAACTCTCTAACTTTTTTAGAATGGCACACATAAACTACACCTTCTTTACGCATAATTTTAGTATGATTTTAAATATCCTTTAGACATAATTTTTGTATGATTGTAGCCCTCCATCTTTTTTTCACAACAAACGTATGATCATCCAGAAACAATCTAACAAATAATTAAATCACTCTTCTGCTTAAAGAACAAAACATGATGACTTAACCCACTCATCTAAGAGGAAACATAAACTAGAAAACCTAATTATACCATCTATAATGCTCAGCCTACTAAAATCTCATCCCATCGAAATTTTCTGCTACGTCATCAACCTCACTAAAAACCTTAAAACCACGTAGTGGTCACCCCACTGTAAATGTGAGAGAGAGCTTCAACGGGGTGAGAGAGGTGCTTCAACGGGGAGCAGGGGCCGCCGGTTTCCAAAATTTAATCCCGCCGGGGCAGTGGCAGCGTGCCCGCTGGGTGCCACTGAAGCATGCAACCTCGCCCGGTCAGCGAGGGATGCATTACCGATGGTCTTAGGAAAACCTTATGACCCAACCTAAAAAAATATTTGTTTTAGGTAACAATCAAATCTATTCGGGTCAAACAAACACTCCGTGCTCTTAAAGTTACATGTCGGTATCGTACCTGAAGTCGTTGGAAGTTGAATTGAGAGGCTCTTTGAAAAACATTATGAGTCATGTTTCCACCGGCGCTATCACCGGCGATAAAGCAGCGTGAAACATTCGCATACTCCGGCAACCATTTCGACTGGTTGTCTTCATTATCAAGAAACTTGAGAACATCAAGCCCATCATCATGTTGCGCAGGGTGTCGGTGCTCCGGTGCAAGCCGATAGTCGACAGAAACAACCACCGCAGGCAATTCTCGTGCAAACTTGCGACAAACATCGTCATAGATCTTCGAATCCGGAGACATGGCAACATACCCACCACCATGAAAGAACACCATCACCGGAACTTCTTCTACCGCGTACTGTGTTGGCACATATACGCGGAACCAAAGCTTGCGAGTTGGGTCCACCACGACATCATATGTCTTGACACCGTTGATGGGTTCGGATGATGGTTGGCTCCGAAGGTCCACCAGTTTCAGAAGACCGCGGTTCACCGTGCCATCTTTCCGGAGAACCAAGTTGATTGCAGTGTCAAGAACCCAAAGTGAAACACGTGTTTTCCAGGGTAAGGATAGAGAGTTCTTAGTTGTGGCTATGGTGGATTTCATTGTAAGATGAGAGAGTGAATAGTAATCAAAATTGTACGTGAGTTTGAATAAATCAACCAACCAAAGGTCATCTATTTATAAGGGCCTCTGGCCTCATTGTTTACACTTATACTTAACATTTTTATTTTAACACTTCACCGACATTATATGTATTATATAAGTTTATACGAGACGTATACGGTATACCCTCTCTGATACTTACTAATTCGAAAATAATTGGTATCGTATACGCCTCTTATAAGACTTATACAACAAGTATATGAGTTCAATTATTAACACTAAAAAATTCTGTTAAGTAATAATTGTTCAGTTATACGTCTCATATAAACAAAATGTATGTAGGAAGTGTATGCCTGGCAAAATGAGCGGGTTGGGTCGGGTTGGATAACGGGTCAAAACGAGTTTGTGTCAGGATGGGTGCGGACATTGTTGTAAAAATCTCCGACTAGGCCGATTAATCGTTAGTCTCCTAAGGCCGACTAGGCCTGACTATCCGATTAGGCCGATTAGTTGGTCGATAAATCCCGAATAATCCCTAGTCCTCACCCCACCGACCGGCTAGCGACTAGCCATTTCTACAACATTGGGTGCGGGTCCGAATGAGTTTTAAGCAAAATCAGTTCAGGTCTAAATGGATTGTGTTCTTAAAAAAAATCGATTTAGTTTAACTTAAGATGTGTTATAAGTAAACAAATAGTCTATTTGGGTAATTTTTATTGATTTTCTCATCAAATCTATACTTTTATACTATATAATAAATAAATGTTTTGATGGGACACATGTCACCATTATATACAACCTAAAAATTAGTTTTCTCGCTTCTCTCTTATATTAATTGTTTGTAAATAATCTTTTATTAGATTTTGATTTTTTTTATTTCTCTTCTATTAAATAATAACAATTTTATTCAATTTAACAAATAAAATTATTACATCATAAGTCATATTATTTACTTTTTTGTAGAAAGTATTTGAAAAATATGTAATATGTTATTTAAAATAAATAATTTTAAAATGTATTTTACATAATTTTTTGGTTACCCATCTTGACCCGCATTGTGTTTAAGTGCTACACATCTCAACTCATTCAATATTATGATGTTATCTATTTTAAACTATTATACTACAATTGTTTACCCAAATCAACACATTTCCTTTAATATGGGTAAAAATTGTCACTTCTAAGGACATGTAATGGATATGAGAATAACATAAGTCATTTATAATGCGAAAATAGACAAGGTTATATCACACCAAATTTGATTAATTTCAGTCAAATTAACTTAAATTATTGACGTTTTGATTATTCTTAGTCAACTTAAATTTTATTATTAACGGTCAAATAAAACGTCGCAATCCATTGGTCTCCGTATGAAACAAGTTGGAAAGATAACGGATAAATTAATTTCATTACGTATATTTTAAAATAAATAGAGAAAAGAACAAGCGGTAGGGAAAGATGCTACATACCATCGAAGACTTGAACATAAAAGAACACATATTTTTATGTCCTTTGCATACAACTTGATTTGTAAACAAATAATCGGTTTAATTATGTGTTTTTTATAATATATTAAATAGACCTATATGAGAGCTGAATTGTCAAAACTGTGTTGTAGTTAATTATTGTACTTATTATTATCAAATAAATAAAAATTCTAGTTTTTGTTTTAGATTACACTTTCTACTAATGATTTAGTTTCAATTGATGAGAAACACATTTGTTGTGAAGAAATTCTATTGATGCGGGGTTAATAAGCACACGTTATTGGCTTATTCTAGCTACTTGAAGACAATCAATTTTATCAAAAGATCGATCAACTCATCTGCTAGAACATCTTGTACTTTTTTAATACATCAATTGTATTTTAGTTTTGTATTACAACAATAAATATGAATCTATACCTTGTATTGATCATATAAAATCAATGGTTATGATAGATTTTAAGAGCTTTGCTAGTAGTCATCATTTACATAGATTTATGCATGCTTGTACAAGTGAATTACTCACTATTTACTAAAATATGTTCTTAAGTGAAATAGTTAGTTGAACTTAAATTAATTTACTTTTCCACTCTAAATTAATGTTAGCAGATTTTAATACATGTGTAAATAGTAAAAGCATATAGTAAAATTTTAAATTTACACATGTCAATTCTGTTGATAATTTTTTAAATTGTTTTCTTACAAGTTACACACTTACTAATTATTTTTTTGTATATATCGAAAAGGATAGATGAAATAAAAAAGTTAGTATTGATTAGGACAAATAACTAATAACATTATGACACATAGCAAATAAGAAAAAAATAGTTGGTTTTTTTTACCTAGACACAATGGAGCATGTTACACATGTTGTCTATTTTAGTGTAATTGGATGTAAAGGAATATTAAAGAGTTGGTGGTACAGAGCGCATACTCGTTTAATATTTTTGAGCTCCTGACCAAACACGGGGGGTTAGGGGGCCGCGCCCCTTTACGGGTCCTAGGGGCAGCGCTTCTACCAGGGTCCAAGGGGCAGAATTGTCTTGACCCAAGATTTAACCCGCAATTTCACCCGTCAAAACTAACCGTCAATAACTAACTTGCGGTTGGTTGCTGATGAACAAGATAAACAAATTCGCAGATTTTGTTCATTCAATCAAAATTCATATCACTGATTTTCTCTCTATTATATTATCCCATAATCAAATTTCTTGAACTCGAAATAGAAAAAAATATTGATTTTGAATAGTGATTCATACACGATCCGATAGATTTCCAAGTGATTTTGACGAATTTCTCCAACAACACCCCCATAACAAATAAACGTCCTCCAAATCTTATAAATACAATAATAACATTTACGTAAACTCACCTAGCTTTAAAGAAATCTCAAAGATCTTTTTCCTAAAATGTTTTCACGGTTTAGGCCAATTTGGTATCTATGTAACAATTATGTTCTAGGGTTTACATATACTTGCAATAGAAAAGATAAAGGAGGTTTATAAGATGCGAGCCCCTCCTCGAGCACACCAATGGTGAAATCCCAGTGAAGTAAGCGTTTCAATACAATCAAATAGAAAGCCCACAAGACATTATATTATAGGAACCCAAACTATGTGAGTGAATAAATCATGCTCTATCTATTGTTGTTCCAGGGCTCTAGAAGGAATTATAAAAAACTCTTCTAACGTCATTTCTTAGTGTCATAATATGACACATGATATAAAAAAGAAGGATTTATTGTCTTTTCTTTTCGGCTGTTAATTTTTGAAAACAAACATTTGGTGGAACTTTCTTTTTCTTTTCAAAATTTCTGGTTTATTATAAACCTAATAAAGTTGATTTAAGTATTTAACCTAATTTCTCTTTCACATTTTAGATCCCCTTCCATTTTCTATTTTTTATGATATGGTTCTATACTTCTATCTGGCTGTAACTTTCCATGTGGCAGACAGAAAGAGCTAAACACGTTTTAAAAGAACACATGAGAACCAATGATGTATTGTCTTAGTGGTAAGATAGAGGTATATGGAAAGCGATAGGAGACCCGGGTCCTGTGTTCGATTCTTGATCCCACTCGGTTTTACCGGCGTTTCACCGTCGTGTCTTTGGGCGGGTGCTTGAGTCGGGTTTTCCCTGGGAATTGGTGGCTGGTGGGCTAGGGGCTCCGTCTGTCTGCACTAGTGGCCAGCTTGGGCATCCTTTAATGCTTGAGAGTCGCGTACAAAGTATCCGGCAGTTAATTAGTTGGTCTTTAAAAAAAAAAAAGAACACATGAGAGTAGTAGCATGTCTTTTAGAAATAGTAAAAAGCGAACAGCTAATTCAAGTTTTGGTTAATAATATACTCATAATAGAAAGAAGGGTAATTTTGTAAATTTCAGAACTAGGATTTGTGTTGAGAAGTTCAAAATTTTCTTGTCAGAATCCAGTACACAAGTAGTTTTAACAGTTTGAGCAAAGTCAAGGGACTATTACGTAAACTTCCAAGACTTTTAGGCAAAATTCTTAGGGGCTATTTCGTAGAATCTGTATCATTAAGTGCTGAACCAGTAAGAGGTCTGAACGAATAAGAGATTCTAAACCAGTTAAGTACTGAATCAATATTGATGTTTGGTTGGACCTCTGAACGAATATAAAGAATGACTAATTTTACCCTTATGTACTATCTGTGCTAAATTAAATCAATAGTTGAACAGAACCTTGAATAACATTGCTAAATGATAAATAATTATAATTAAAAAAAAGAAACTTAATAAAATTTCAAATTACACAACAAACATTAAAAATCCATGAAAACATACTAAAATCCATGAAAATTACACAACGAACATTATAATAATTCTAAATTAGTTGAGCAGCTATCTGATCACGGAAACTAGTCTTGTACTCAACCTGTTGTGACCCGCATTCTATGTCATGAACGAATTCGCCGTCACTTTCTCCACCATGTGTTTCAGAAATAGTAGTCATTTCGTCGTAGTCCATAAATAAATGATCATGAATATTGCATTTTCTAATAAAATTATGAACAGCAAAACAAGCAATCACTATGTCCCTTTGTATCGGGAAAGAAAAGGGCGTCATTTGATTCAGGATAGGGAATCTCACCTTTTGTGACACCCCGTAATTTCCAGGCCAGATTCTATTTTAATTAAATGTTTATTTAATTAGCAATTGCATACATGTCACTAGAATTTGTTTAATTTAGTGTGGCGCATGGCACGACAGTACAAACACAGTCACACAACAGGATAATTCGAGGAATTCACAAAAAACTACACACACGTGTCAGAAGTCACGAACGTTGGTGAACGTCATAACAATTAAGCACGAAAACACTTCACAAGTCAACTATGTTAATAGTTGATAATTAAAGTCCAAACGATGTTAAAACAACGCGTTACAGTCGAGAAACGAGCGAAAACAGACTCAAACTATGAAATTGGGCCTATTGGGCTTATCCGGAGGCCCAGGCGCTAAGCTCGAAACCAATCGCCGACTCCTGGTGATGCGCGCGAGAAGAAACAAGGCGCCCTTGGCCGGCTGGCCCGCACGCTACGCCCGGCGCCAAGCTCGCCCGTCAGGCAATACGCCTGAGGTCTCTTACAGCATAAAAATCTTCTTGAGAAACCCAAAATCATAATTACCCTACTATAATCATTTTGGGCGAATTCAGACACCATTAGCACGAGATTACCCTCCCAAAAACACCTGCCATCATCTTCTACACTCCATAATCACCATTGGAAGCCATTGTTGAGAGCATTGAAGCTTTGGAAGCTTGAAAGAAGAATTGGAGCTTGAACACCACCACCATCTCCTTGATTCTGTAAAACCCAGCAATCCAGGAGGTTTAGGAGCTGATCTATCCATCATCTCTGCAATCTTGGAGCTTTAGAAGGTAAACCCATGACCATTTTGCACCTCTAACACCATTAAACACACATGCAAGGCCTAAAACCCACATGCGCACACTCTAGCATCACATGCATGAATTTTGGATGATTTGAATATGGGTTTGATGATAATACAATTGATATTGATGATCTATAATGGTTTGATGATGTTTTTTACACTCTATGATGATACATGATGATGTAGGTGTGTTATAATGCATAACTTGTTCGTAGGTTTCAAAATATCGACATGCATGCATGATCTAGAGTATATTAGATGATTTTGGATATTGATTCATGATTGTGGGTGATAATGGTGATGTATTACATGCTTAGTTATCATGAAAATGGTCAAAAATGGGTTATTTGATGAATTTGCTATTTGTAGTAACTTTTATGTTACAACATGGTGATAGGGGTGAAGTGATGAACATGCATGTGTATAAGAATACCATTTGTGTGATATTATGATGATATGTAGCATAAGATATTGATTTGAGATGGATTTGTGGCCATTTTAGACCAAGTTACTATATATAGTAACTTTTATAACTTAAATCTTGCTAGATGATGATATATGCTAAATGGAATTGTTTAAATGATGATTGGGGACATATTATGATGATATTTGGTATGAAAATGGATTAGCAATGTTTAGAACAGCCATTTAATGAATATTTGACATCTTGAAATAGCAATGTAATGCATGATTTGTAGATGCTAGATGGCTTGACATGATGAAATATGACTATTGTGTAGATAAGAATATAATTTTATTGACAAGCAAGCCAAAACTAGCAACTTTTCTTTTTAGGAAACTTTAACGACCAAAAACATGTTATGTGTTTATTTGATCGCGTATGATAACGTGCTATGTGTTAACATGATCACGTAGGACTAACGAGCATGCTAGAATCTTTAAAACGATAATTTGTTATGAACTTTCTAAAAATGGAAACTTATTATAAATAGTAAGTTATCCAAGAACGCGGATTGTGTGTTTTACACACAACGAGCACAATCACGAATGTTACATGAATCACAACTAACACACGGTTCACCAACGGGCCGTTGACTTGACACGGTAAAACACGGTCGAACACGAGCAAGCACGGTCAATGTGGACCGACACGGACAAACATAACAACCGAGGGTTGTTGAGCACAAACACGAACACTAACACGGACACTTACACGAAATCACGTAAGCTATTCAATATAGGTAGCCGGTGACCGACACGTCTACGAAACAGGAGCTTACGCATTATCCTATTATCACTAAGGTAAGTTTACGACCCTCTTTAACGCTTTTACAAAATTTTCAAACAGGGGGAGAATACTTGTTGAATCGAGTCAAACATTTACACATGTACAAACATATTATGTATGCTGGTTTATTAGACAAACATAAATGTTGTAATCGTAACAAGCCCTCGCAAAGTCTTACCGTTAATGTACAAATAACGAGGTGAGTTTGAATAGATCTGTTTGGGTGTGACGAACCCCACGTGGCACAATACTGACCGGAGGTCAGGACACGTGAAATCTTGACCTATCTTGCCATGTTATTACGAGACATGGTGGAGGCAAGTACAAGCAAGCCTAGTTCGGTAGTGACGCACTAACACTTGGAGCCTAGGGTTCGGGACTAACATTTTAATAAACAGCATGACACATGATTTCTGATTATTATCTATATATATCAAAACCTGTGAACTCACCAACCTATGTGTTGACATTTTTTCTTAAACATGTATTATCAGGTAACTAGCTGAATGGCATACGGACCATGGGTGCACTTAGAGGAGAGCACATGACCAGCATGCATACACATTATGTCCATCTGAAACAAACAATCTTTAATCTGTTATGTTTAATTAAACTATGCAGTGTCTGACAATTATTTCCACTATATTTAAACTTGTTACTTTTCCGCTGCATTAAACATTTGAATTTCCGTTGCAAACTATTTTGGTTAACTTTTATGATTCCAAACATTGTATTTTGAAACGCATATAGAGTTGTTCTATATGACCATGAGCTGTGATTTTGGCCACGTCACACCTATGTGGACTCACACCACAAGTGGGATTTTGGGGTGTGACACCTTTAAAACAACATAAGCACGTTCAATAGCATTTCTTAGTTGTGCGTGCGCATGATTGAACATTTCTTCTCTAGTTGATGCACATTGTCGTCGAAAATCGGCTAACCAATACCTTGTATTACGATATGGAGTCAAAAATCCAAGAGTGTTTGTGTATGCAGCGCCACATAGGTAATATTTATTTGTAATTGTCAGTATAAAAATATTACATATAAAAGTGTTATTTTATCTAAAACATTCAATGTCAAAGGATGAGTGAAAACCTGGTGGAGGAAAGGAAACCCAGAAGTTGGGTTAAATGCAACTTCTTTTAAAACTCGTGAATCATGTGCGATGCCTTCCCATCCAACCCATACAAATGTGAATATCATATCAAAATCGCAGATTGATAACACATTTTGATAACATTCTCATTTTCCTCTTCCTCTGTAATGTTTTTGTTTATCAACAGGCACGACTGCATGTACAAGAGTTCCATCTAATGCACATATGGCTCTCGGGAATATTTGTTTTAGCCTTCTATGTCTTTCGGATGTGTTAGCGATTGCACCAGAAGAACTTGGAACTATAATTTCTCTAGCAAAGCTCATCATTGCATTTAGAACCTCATGGAAGCACCTATGAATTGTTTCAATAGAATGTTGAAACCTACATTTAACCGTTCGAAAACGTTCATTATGTCCTATGACAAGTAAAAACATAGCCAATTTTTCTTCAAATGTTATTAACCTACTACTTTGCAACCAATTTTTTTTTGTTTAAAATGATTGCATAATAGCACAAATGCATCGCGAGAAAGATTCATCGTCTCATGACATTGTGTAGAAGTTCCATGCAACAATTCTTGTGTGTATGCATGACCAGTTAATGCCGAATATAAATCTTGTATCCTTCCAACTATTGTTGAGGCTAATTGTAGCCAATACCAACAAAGGATAATAAAAACTACTATCTCATTGTCTGGATCCATAGGCTACTTGTCATTAAGATAAAACAACCAAAAAACATACATTAATAACAACCCAAAAAACATCCATAACTTAACATCAAACAAAACATCCAATAAACATTCATAACTTAACATCGTAAAAAACATCCATAGTTAACATCCAAACTATTAAAACAAGTAGCCACACTTTCCTAACATCCCAAAAAATACCCATACTAAACATCCAAACTATTAAAACAAACCATACTTTGCTCATGCATTCTTAACCCAAAGCTCACATGTGTGCAGTTGAAGTCGTAACCACACTTTCCTAACATCAGAACTCTCACCAAAAAGCAAAAGAGCTGTTTGATATTTGGCATCAAATTCTTCCCAACCCAATGTCTCTAACTTCTCCATGCATGCATCTGTGTCATTAGAAAGGTTGTGTTTTTCAATCAACATCTTTGCCACCTTGGTAACATGGTCTCCAACTTCTATGAGCTTTGAGTTTAAAGTCTCTTTAACTTTTCGTTTTTCTCCTCTTTTTTTAGACTGACCGAAAGACTCCTCACTAACACCTTGAGTAATCATACCGGTTCTTCATTTGTTTTTGGTCCACTATGAAATTGTGTTCAGTTTTCATTTTTTCTGCTACATTTTTCCATGACAACATTTTGAGGCTGCTTCCTTCACGCCAATGAATTGTTATTTTGTTAACACATGTTTCAAGAAATGTTTTTTCTACATCTTCCTACCTCCAATTAATCCTAAGTCGTTTTTGTGCCATTTCTATACACGATTTACAAAAAGTGAGAACAAACACACAAAACCTCACAAATTAATGAAAAGTAGGAGAACCACACCACCTAGGAGAACAAATTCTATGATCAAATCAACCTAAAAACACCTTCGATATAAACAAGTTCATAACTACGTGCTATGATAAAATTAAAGTCTAAAAAACACCTTCAAATCAACAAAATCAAAACCACATTCTATGAACAAATTAATCTAAAAACACCTTCAATATCCACAAATTCATAATAGTAAGCACTTCAAATTCAACAAGAATCAAAACTTTTTGATAATTTAAGATCCAAAAAAAAAAAACTTGATACAATCCATTGTACCAAACACCATGGACACTATGGGACACCAGGTTTAAAAGCAATATCTAATAGACAAACAATTATGTACTTTGTTCACCATTTCTCAATATCAGTCAATCATTCCATCCACATTACCAGTTTATCCATGAATGTCACTCAACTTTGTAAAAGAAAAATGTAGCCAAGTTATGCAGAAAAACTAGTATGAAACAGCTTAAACTAGTCCAAAACATCTAAAATGGTCCGGAATTAGCCAAAAACATCTGATAAACACCTATAAATGGTTTGTATATAATGTGCTCTTTGTCCTAAAAAAACTCGTTTTAAACGCCTTTCACCTAGGGTACAGGGTTGCCCCTTGGGCCATGACTTTCTACTACCTAGATAATATTTGACAATGTGATAATGTGATCGATGTGTCGTAGGTCAATCAAAAACAATTTATAATTAAGAACTTAGCTACCTTTGACTATAGCAAGGGCAAGTAAGGTCATCTCCACAGGGAATCAGTGGAAAGTGTTAATCTTGACTATAAACTAATTAATCTAAGAAAAATGAAAACTTTGGATTGAATTGAATTAAGAGAACCATTAAAAAGAACAAACTTTAACTTTTGATTTGAAAACAATTAATGAAAAAGGTAATCACTTCTGGTTTTTAGGTTGTAAGATCCACAATGAATGTAAGTTAAACCTAGATCAAAGTCATGTAAAAATCGATTATGTTAATCAATTCGCTTGAAGTGATGATAATGGAACGAACGTTTAAGATTTGTTCATTCACACAATCACCAATAGACCTACGCAAAGCATTATACAATTACCAATGAGTAAACGATGCAAGAAAACCGAATCACTGATGGTAACATATCAATACAAAAACATAAATCGATTGTTTAAATCAACCAAATAGAATCATATCAAGTTTACAATCAAAAACCTAAATTCAACATTCAAACAATGTTTCACTCACAACCCTAATTACCCGAAAGCGATTACGAAGGGAAACTAGCCACGCATCTTCATTAGCACTTGTTGATTCTTGATTCGGGTGATGATTCCACGATTACGGATGGATTCGGAAGAGTTTTGATGCCCAAATTCGTCACTTTTTCGCCCCCAATTCGTCCAGAAAAGAGTCTCCAACGAAACCCTAGAATCCCGCCTTAAATATGGGAAGAATCTGCTGAAAAATCAACTTTTCCGGCCTCCGGTGTACCATACGTCGGGCCTGGGCGTATGGTACACCCAAAATGTTACCCTACGCTTGCCAGATTCTGCCAACGCTCAAAACTGGGCGTATGATACGCTGCCAGTATGATACGCAGGGCTAGGCGTATCATATGCCCAGAATGACCTCACCAACGGCTTCGTCTCGTCGAGAAACTCAGTTTTCATATATTATGGGTCTCGTAAATCTTCTCCTAGCTACAGTTATGCGTCCCCGAAGTTTTGGCTTCCCGAAAACCATGTTCTTGCACTCTTTGGCACTCGACGCCTCTTCTAACCCTCCACTTTGCTTCCGAACACGTCTTTAAACTCTTCACACCTGAAATTCACAAACATACTCTGGGGCCAAAATTAACTAATATCACGTATTTACACATTGATTAAAGCGATTATTTACAATGTCTTCATAATGCCGAATAAATATGAATTTCGAACAATAGTTTGAAAGAAAAATGTTTCTTTTGCCATCATGAAGTGCATATCAGCTGGCATGAATTACTTAAAAACAAGAACTTAAGCTATATGTTTATCATATTTAACAAAAATCCTAAAATTAATTAACATCCAACTTAATCAACAATATCACAAACCCCTAGGGTTTTGTGATACCAAACGGGATGAAATTAGGTAAAAGGGACTAAAAATCGGAGATTGAGGGACATGAAGAACGTACCTTTGGATGTGGCGGTAGAGGCACGCGGGGGCCGGAGGGTGATGGCGACGGTGACGGCCGGTCGGTCTTCGTGAAGGAGGGAGAGCCGTGAGAGAGAGAGAGAGAGAGAGAGAGGCGTGATTTGGGGAGAAAATTTTACCCCTAGGGTTTTTTTGTTTCATTCAGACTCAATTACAAGCTGAACGGTTCCGACATTTGCTGAATGATTCAGATGTTATTTTAAAGTGAAACAAATACCCATACCTCTGACCGATTCAGAGGTTACATCTTAATGGAATCATTAAGAGGCAAACAAACACCTCCTTAGTGTTGTTGAAACGGACCGATCAGCTGGACCAGGAACGAGTCTAAGAAAAGGTATTTGGACCGCTATCAGTTGAACTAGTCCAATACATTCTTAGTGCTTGGACCCTTTTTTTTCCTTTTTAAAATCCAAATGATAAAACATTAAAACTAAAGGATGTTTACGTTTATTTAAACATTAATTATGTTTGTTTAAATGTTTTTTTAATTTTATAAATTTTTGGTAATTTTTAAGTATTTATGATGTCATATGTTTCTTGAATTTGGTCAAGACTAGTGAGCTAGTAAAATATCTAATTCAATGTTCGGTTTAGTGAAGACATTGGAAACAATGGCGTACCCTCCTTGGAGGTTTGAAATTTTTTTCAGTAGTATATATATGTAAAAATCCTGATCGATCCTCTTAATATTTTGCATTCGACCCCTTAATACTTTGCAATCGCTCCACTTAAATTTGCATAATTGGAATTGTGATGAGAATTTAAGTGATAGTTTTTCTTGTTTTTTGTAGAAAAGTTACTTCAAAAGTCTCCATATATGTTGTTTTGGATATATTTTTTTAAAATAAACCTTGTAGAGAATAACTTTAGAAGTGTTGTATTTTTATTATGTTTTTATATATGAAAGTTAGTTTGATTGTCTTTTTTCCTAACATAACCCAACCCGATTCGGCCCAACCCGACCTGAACAGAAGAGAAAAAAATCTAATATACATTAAAAATTTTCACGCACAATGAAAAAGAATTTCTGGGTCCGCCATTGATTAAAAATTATATTCACGTTGACAAAAAAAAAACAAAAACAAAAAACAATAGGAAGAAGTCATAATAAAATGGTTGAAAGTTACGCAAAAGCTTTTGCAATGAAAGCTAGTCCACACACGTCCACAAACCCATCTATTGCAATGCATAGAGAAGGCACATAGGAAATGGAATCTTTGGAAAATAAATGGTCAGCGTTACAATCTTATCTCCAATTGCTTTATGTCAATGTTTTATTATTGTTTGATTTACTGGATTTGAGAGGAAAAAAGGGTTGTTTGTTTCTATTTGATAATTATATTCGAATCAAATGTTGATCGAATAGGTCGGTTAGGTGTGTTCCTTCCATATTGGAATTAAATAATTTTATTCATTTCTTTTAAATTATTTTAATTTATTATATATAGGTTAAAAGATGTGTATTACACAGATTAAATAAATAAATTTTATAAATATATATTTTATATATCATAAGATATATTTTTCAAATACGTTTTATAAAACTATCTATAATTGATTTATGATGCAATCATATCATTTTCATATTTAATAAAATCATTTTCATTTAACTTTTAGGTTGTCTAAAAATTTAACATATATCCCACCAAAAATCTTTATTTAATTACTATATAATATAGATATAGATCATATTATTTTCAAATTTAATAAAATCATTAATATTTAATTGGAGAGATATATAAGAAAATCAAATTTTAGTAGAATTTAATATGAGAGAGAGCCGGGAACAACAATTTTCAGGTAATCTAAAAAATTGACACGCTTCTCGCCTAAAATATTTATTTATTATAATATATATATATATATATATAAAATATTATTATTTTGAGTATTAACTTACATATTTATATGTTTATTTATAAGGGTATTATAACGTGTATATTTAAAATGATATGAAAGTGATTTGGTTGTTGCTTATGCATGAATTAGATCTCCAAGGGAGGAACACAGAGAGAATTTGTCATATGTTTGATAGGCTCGACTAAAGAACAGTAGTGTGGCAATGTTGCATATGATAACTTGAGAAGCTGATTTGTGTTTAGTCACCTATCATGGTACTTACGAAAAAAATTTGTCTAAACAAAAGTGGTCGAGAATAAAAACAAACAAACGTACCAAAAAAAGGAAAAAGAAGAGAGGAAAAAACAGGTCCCTAAAAGGATAAAAGATAATAAATAGTTGTATAGTCAAAAGTGATGTTTATTGAACATAAAAGAAAAAGTCTCGATCTTAAGAGATGAGGATTTTACGATTTTAGGTTTTCAGGTTGGATTTTCTACTTTGGGCTTAAACTTTTAAGAAAAAAATAACTTCAAATATTATATTTAGGAAAAAAAATCGATTTATAGCTTAGTTGATAGATAAATGAGATGACAAACATAAACATGACAACGGTCAAAATAAGTTTTTTTTTTTTCAAAATTAAATAGTTCAAAACAAAGCTTAGTATCCTATTACATGAGCTAGGATATGCCTGTCAAAATAAAAATATATTATACATTGAGTTGGTTTTACATGAGCAAGATTAAATTGTTAATATATACATCAAAATAAATTTAGAATTTTGAGTAATTAGTAAACTACTTCTAGTTAATAGAAGGCATGAACATGGAACAATACCTACACTCCCAACTTTGATAAATTTGCAAAGAGATAGAGAAACAATAATATCACTCTTTGAGAATTTATCAACCCGCGAGATATGATGAGTTTTAAGCAAAATTATTTAAGTTTAAATGAATCATTTTAAAAAACATCAATTTAGTTAAACTTAAAGTGAATTGTAACTAAACAAATAATTTAGTTTAATAATGTTTAATGATTTTCTCATCAAATTTATTATTGATCATTTTTATCCGTTTGAATCCATTATTTTCATATAATTTTTAAGTTATTAATCTTGACTCGTATTTTGTTAAAGTTTAACCATCTTAACCCATTGTATGTTATAATTTTGTCTACTTCAACCTAAAATACAATATTTGTTTACCCAATCTACGCATTTATCTTGTTATAAGTTATAATTGTTAGGCATAGTTGATATCTACTGTAACATTCGGAAAATTCCGATGACGGATTTTGATACGCAATTTTGACACATCTCAAAATCAGAATAATTAAGTGAAATATTTTCTTAATCCAACTATGTTACAACTCATAAATTTATTTATACGTACGTTTTATTAACAAAAAAAATGAATAGAAGATTTAATTAATTGAAATTAATTAAGTTTTATAAAATGTTAGGTTATAAATGTTAAAAACAAATTGTATAAGTTTTTATAAATAGTTTTAACTTAAAAGTTAAACTACAATTATCCATCTATTTTGAACCAATAATCCATATCTCAAGTATGAAGGCTTAGGTTGAACAAAAACGTTGGAGCCTTTGTGAACACACCAAAAACTCATATGATGGATATCTTATCATACAACTTACATTATATACATATCCTAACACACGACATTGTGCTTTGTAAGGCTTAGATGTAAAGGATAGCAAGTAAGAAGCTCTACATGCCGGATTCTTAATTTTAACATAAGATAACTTTCGTGCGACTGTTTAGCCAACATTTCCCCGTCCTCAAACTAACATTTTGGGCCACTCAAATCTTCTAGATATAATAGTATACTAAGGAGCAACTAGGTTCAAACGGTGCGTAAAACCGAGCCCAATCAAAGCAAGAATCACAAACAAAAGTTTGAGTGTGTGACCCTTGACTTACATCAAGATCCAAAGTTAAAACCTAATTCTCAACACCTTGAATGTTGGATTACTCTCTTCCATATGATAGTACTCTGAAAATGATGAACGTAGGCGAAAATCGTGCATGAAACAGAGTTATAACGACGCGGAAATCGTGAAAATAAGTTTGATGTTTGTTGTTGATTCGAAAGTCACGACCACCCTTCTTAAAACCGTCCCACATTGCTCAAAAACCAATATTTTGTCCCTTTAAACACCTATAAATATCATTGTTTGGTCCCTTTTAGCTTGCAACTCCTAGTTGAGTATAAACAAGTAGAATAACCAAATTTTGGTGGTTCTACAAGTGCAACACCCTTTGGGATGTTGAACTTAATAGTTTTTTTTATGCTCTCGACGAGGAGGTGCTTCCCTTCGAGATCTTCTCGTTTGTAAAGCTTCTTTGAGGTAATTTTCTGTCTTTTTCATCTCTTCATATATCGTTTATTCATTGTTTTCCTAGTCTAAGTAGTTGAGCTTATATTCTTAGTTAAGGGGCATTAGTCTCGTTTAGGTAGCCTTGTTTAGGCTGCCTTCAGAGTTGATGTAACCTTGTAGAGACTCGTTAGGCCCAACGAGTCCGACCTATAATGTCCATTCATTTAGCTAAGTTTTCTTATAATCTTAGAAATATATGTGTGTAGGTTCAATTCAATCGTTTTAGGGGTCCTAGGCAGAATTCAAATCCAAAGCCATTTTCTAACAACTCTTATTAAAAAAATATATCTCCTTTATTTGGACTTGGGTCCATTATTAACAAACCAAAATCACCAATCCAAGTAATAATCAAAATAAACAAAACAAATTAAGCAAATAATCCATTGAAAGGATTCAATAATTCAAGTAATAATTTTAAATCTTATGGGTTTTAGTAATTCAAATAATAATCAAAGATAACTCAATAGTTCAAATAATAATCCAATGAAAGATTACTCAATTTACACCAAAAGTCTTAAACAGTATCTGTCACACCCCGAGCCGGCGGGGTTGGATCGGATTCCCCGTCGGGCGGAAGGTTCCTGGGGCGCGATATCATGAGTGATAATCGAAATGATCAGATTGTTTACATTACACATGATAAAAATGAGAAATGCTAAATATAATAGAATTACAAAGTTAAATTACATCCGTATCGTTCATAATTTAACAATGTAAATCTATCATAAACATCATAAGATTTCTATCTTGTAACTGCACAAGATATACAAAATAATTGTATAATGATGTTCCAAAAATATGCAGGTCCAAAAATACTAAGTCTTCTATTTGAAGTCCTAGTCCAAAAGTATAAGCTTCTTAATTGACATGTTCGTCACCTGAGAAGTCATGCAAAAATAAAATCAACACATGGTTGGTGAGTTCATTAAGTTTTATAAAAATGAGTTTGAACAACCTGAATGACAACCTTAACGTCACCATTAACCACATATACCATCCAGTTCAGTATGCTTATATATAGGGCATATGTAGGGTCGAACTTACCGTCCGCCCAGCCACCATCCCACCACATACTAAACCACATGATATATTGTTCCTGGTGATAATTAAGTGTTTCATCCCACATCTTTGATTCCATAACTTTTGATCCATAGGTTTTGATTACCCTGAAAATGTTTACTTTGATCCCCCGAAATGACAACCTTAACCTCACCAACAACACCTATATTATCCAATCAAGTATGCTTATATATAGGGCATATGTAGGGTCGAGCTTACTGCCCGCCCAGCCACCGTCCCACCACATACCAGACTACTTAGCATATTTTTGTTAATGATAATTAAGCATTTCACTCCTACCATTTACCCATTAGTTCTTCAGTTCTTTGTTCCTGTAAATACAACAATTTGGAATCTCTATTGATTCATTAAGTTCATCACACAATTATGATCAACCACAATGATTGTAGAAACAGTTAAATAAATGCTTAATTAAATAATTAAATAAACATTTAATAAAATCTAAGTCCTAGTGATTGGGCCTTGGTCAACTCGAGTGGACTAGTATAGCAATCAGGTACTTAGTAGTAAAATGGGATTCTGTAAATATCATCAAACATATGACCTACAAATCAAACGGTCTAGCTAGGACTTCTTGAAATGTAGGTTTTTTGTTTCGTACTTGATTCGTCTAGTTTCGTCCCTTGTTTTGTATAGTTTCGTTGACATATGTTATCTTTGATATTTCCCATACTGTAACAACCAAAGATTTAGTACATTTGATCGTTCTAGAAATTCATGTTGATGTGACGATTGAAATTACTACAAGTTGATAGTATACGAGAAATGATGAACGTGGGCGAAAACCGTGCACGAAACGGAGTTACGGATTGTCCGGAATCGCGAAATGAAGAAAAATTTCAAAGTATGGAACTTTTGGACTCGTCGCGGTACGCGACGGAGAGGTTGAGGACTCTTCGCGGTACGCGATGGTTGAAAAATATCTAAGATTCCTCCGGATTTCGTCGCGGTACGCGACGGGTGAGGCGGTGGAGAAAGTTGACTACTTCATCAGTTTTACGCAGAAAAGTAAAAATTTTATATCTACTCGCACATACTCGCTCAAGAACACCACCAGACGAGTTTTTCATCATCCAAACTCAAATCTGAAGCTGCCAGAGTCCACGAATCGCACCAGGGAACGTGTTTACAAGTTCTAATCGTTGTTTTAACCGCAGATATCCGTCAGATTAGGTAACGATTCGTTTTAACTTTCTAGTGTGATTCTGATTGATTAGATCTTGATTTTGAACGTAATGACATAGTTAGAACTGTTGATTATTGCCTAGATGATGGCTAGGATTGATTAGAAATGAAGAACACGATGTTCTAACGGTTAAATCCTTGTTTTGATCCGTTGTAATGCCCGGTTTGCATGAAATCACAACTATGATTATAATGGTTTAATCCATTTGATTATGACAATGTAGGTGATTAGCTTGATTAATCTTTGAAATGCAAAGGTTAAATCTAAGTGTTTCAAACTAATCACAATCATTAACATACTCATTGGAACGATTATCTGATGTTTATGATAACTGTCAGATTAGTATGTTAAACATGGTTATTAAACCTATTCTAAGACTACATTGTGATATTTCATGATATCTGGGAAATCAATGATAAGGATTGATCATTTCTAAGCCATTAATCTGTTTAGGAACTGATTTAGCATTATAATCAATAACATTAACTATTTGATGACTTTCAAGGCAATGTCTTTGACATTGAACGTTCAGAAAGATCTAATCAGTAGGTTAAAACGTAAATAACTTATTAAGTGTAAACTAATGCAGAATTACACCATTAGTACCAGTTTACGAGTGATCTTGCTACAGTAAGACATCAGGTGAGTTCTTATAGCCCTGTTTTAAATGTTTTACCATTTTGGGCTGATGTGCATGTTGTGAAGTATTGCCAGTTGTAAAGTTATTATATGAAAGTGATCTTAACCTGATTATGATCAGGTAAGGAATGTTTTCAGGACAAAGAACGTTTTCAAGTAAGAAATGTTTTAAAATGTAAAGAATGTTTTAAGTCTCAATTATAATTGAGAAGTAAATCATTTTAAGAGTCTCTTAGGAGACATAACGAATGTTTGAATTCTCAACCGAGGTTGAGAAGGAAATGTGATATTGAAGTCCCGGCTGCGGTTGGGCAAATCTGAGCACTACGGTGCGAAAGACCGTTTATGATTATGATGGTTTAACGCTTTAAATCATGTTATGTATGAATGATGTATGTCAAGAAATCTTGTACCGGTATGAGCCGTCAATTTCGGTTGATGGTTTAAGAAGTCCTGTGAAAGAACAGGCAGAAGTCCTGTGAAAGAACAGGCCTGCCGACTATGTGTCGCCAGTTGAGGAAATCTTATGCATGTAGAAGTTATCAACTTCGGGTTGATAGTTTAAGAAGTTTGTGCAAGCATGTTGACTTCGGTCAACAGGACAGGCTACATTTATGCACTGTATGATTGATGTTATGATGTCATGTATGTCATGTATATGAAATGTTTTATGTTCAGTATGATTGAGACTGTTGACTTCGGTTGGCAGTGAAGGCTAATGTTTTATGTATATTAAAGATTTTATTTTTAAGAAAAGTTAACTTAGAACTCACCAGCGAAAGCTGACTTGTTTTAGCATGCATGTCAGGTTGAATGGTATTGAGGAAGAATGACAGTAAGGCTCGTGGCATACATTGAAGACTACCCTGGCATAAACTGGCTATGTATAGAACCATAGAGTGTGGGCTTTGTATAATATGTGTACCATGTTTTATGTAATCACCTGAAATTCCGCTGCTGTAATAAAGTAAATATGTTTTAATGACTATGGGTTTGATGTTTACCAACTGAGGGGACTCCAGGGGCTCGGGGCCTCTCACATACTTTCCCTTGAAAATGATTTGTTGATTCGTCTAGTTTCGTTGTAAAATGTACTTGATTCGTTGAACATTGAATACTAGATTCGTTGAACAAATGTACTCTTGATTCGTTGATCGTTCTTTGACAACACACACTTGAAATAGTTCTTTGTAATAGATCGTTAGTTCATTGAAAATAGTTCTTTGTAACTTGTTCTTTGAGTTGAAACAGTTCATCTAGACAGGAGTCTAGAATAACAGTTATACATGTAAAACATATACAAGTAAAAGCATTTGAGTAAACAAATTAAATAAAACAGTTTACGCATGCTTCTCAGCCCCGCGTTTTAAAACAAAAATGCTAGAAAAGATGCAATGAACTCACCTGTGTTGTTGTGTAATGTACTACCACAAAATGCGCGCTCTTGTTTGTAGACTAAGTGTCTTCAGTTCCTGAGTTGTTTTAAAAGAGTTCGAATACCATAAGTATACGTATTAGTCGTCGCGTTTAAGGTTTATTCTTGGTGTGCAACTAAGTGTCCTAAGTTACTAACGTGCTTCTACGATTTAATCTAGCTAATCTAACTTAATTACCAATTTATAGCCCTTATCCCATAATTAGTTACTATAAATCTTGGTTAATTTGTTTTTAATTAAATTCATTTTAAGTTAAACAAAATTTAGAAAATCATTCAATTTGATAAATAAGTTCTCAAAACATTTCCTTTTTTTATCAAAATATCATTACTTGAATTAAATCACATCTAAACTATAATGGGCCCTAATTAAGTCCCATTGGGCCCAATTAGGCCCATTGATGGTGTTTGTTTTCTTATTGATCACCATTCAAGTTCTTTGCATGATTTGACATAGCCCATTAATTTTCATAAGTTAATTATCCATGTTGAGACCCTTTTTCCATAGGCTAGTGTTAATGATTTAGTTAACCCCTCATACTTTAGTTATTTGATTATCAATGACTTTTCTTGATGTATTGAATCATCTCACTAAGTGTCAAACACTAATGCTAAGTTGTTAGGGTGTTTTACTTAAACCCATTCTCAACCTACCCATTAAGTTATTTACTCATGTTGGGCCCTCATGATTTATGTAGTAGTTTTATGAAATAAAATCCTACTTATTAGCCCATGCACATACACACGTAATCTATTTCATGCATGCATGTATCCTAGAATTCCCATGCATTACACCACCCTAATCGCCATGTTTCATAGAATTCAAGTTTCATGTCCCAATGACCAGCGAACCTGTGTACATTAGGGTTAGGTTCGGCTCCATGTAAAGGTTCGTAGCCAGGCATAAGTGTTTCTAGGTTCGTGGTTTAACTGGTTCGTTCAAGATAGTAAGGTTCAACCAAAGGATAATGGTTCGTGGACATAGTGGTTCGGCTAGCTCATAAAAGAAATTCTAGATTTGCTGCATAAGGGTTCGTCATCAATAGGTTCGCGGTTCCTTAGATTGCATGGAAGGGTTCGGCTAGATCAAGTCTCACGGCACTAAGTCCCTAGGTTCGCCCAACTAGGGAAGGTTCGTTCTTCTCTGGATTCGTGTGAGGGTTCGGCTATTGTGGTGAAAGGTTCGGCCCTTTGTGGTAGGTGGGCAACAACAGGTTCGTTGCAGGCTCTTAACAGGTTCGGTGCAGGGATAAGGTTCGGCTAGGTGGAGACCCTAGGTTCGTAGCTTATCAGGTTCGTGCAGGCTTAGAAGGTTCGGCCAAGCCACTGAGTTCGGCCATCATCTTCTTCAACTGAAAGGTTCGTTCCTTTCTTCAAACCGGCCTGGAACAGGTTCGGATAGTCGAACCTCGCGAACCTGCATCCTCCTTTTGGGTGTAAATCAGTTCTAGTTAGTTAAAGTTCATCCCCATGACTCCTCTTCACACTTACTAATTAGATTCATCAAATTAATAACCCTAACATAGCTCAACCCTTGATATCATGTTCTCATGAATATTTAGAAGAAAGACCCGAAAATAAACCATAACTTTACCTCAAAATCGGTGAAACAAAGCTTGAATAACTTGTACTTCTTCGATCTACGTTGCGTGGGGATCGTTTTGACACCAAGCAGGCTCGAATTTGATGAGAAATGGCCACGAAATTGTAGAGAGAAGCACAAAATTCTTAGAGAGAGAGAGCTAGAGAGGAAATGAAAAATTTTGTGGAAAGGAGATGGGTTGATGGAGGTTGTTGGTGACATAAATGCCTTCATTAAAGGCTTAGAAAGGATACCCGTTGTGACACCCCGTAATTTTCCAGGTCAGCATCTTATTTATTTAAATGTTTATTTAAATGCATTATGTACACGTGGCACTAGAATTAGATTAATTTAGTGTGACACGTGGCACGACAGTACGAACACTGGTATACGACAAGATAATTCGTGAAATTATCGACAAACAGCACACACGTGTCAAAACACACGAACGTTGGTGAACGTCTAACACATTGTGTAGCACAACACTCGAAACTTCACGAAACACTGTCACAAGTCAATTATGGCTAATAATTGGCCAATAGAGTCCAAACGACGCTCGAATGATGTTTTACAGTCGAGAAACGGGCAAGAATGGACCAGGACAACAAAACAAGCTTATTGGGCTTGAAAAACAGGCCAGGCGGTACGCCTGACCCGGAGGGCCCTCGACAGGCGATACGCGCGGATGGGAAAATGAGCTCCCATCCGTTCCAATCCGCGCGTAACGACGCCACGTGCACACCCACGCCAGGCGATACGCCTGGGGCGTAGGGTGCGCAGACTTTCTTTTTAAACTTCCAAAATCCATCATTTCACCTATCCTAATGATTTTAAACACTCTTGCACGCCACCAATTCGGCTCATCTCGATCAGAACTCCCTACAATCACCATCTTCACCCAAAAACTCCATTGTTGAAGCCATAGCTTGAAGGTTGGAAGCTTGGAAGTGGAAGAAGAGTGTTGAGAACCCAAAGAACCGCCACCACCTTCCTTGTTCTTGTCAAAACCCACGAACCAGAGGGTCTCAGGAGCTGTTGAAGCATCATCTCAGGGGTTCAAGAGGCTTAGAAGGTAGTTCTCACATCTTTCATAGCTAAAAAGTCCATTTCTCACTTCTACACACACACGCAAGTGTTAGATCTCGCATGCAAGCACTTTGAATGCACATGCACGAGATTTACTTCTGGGTTTATTGATTTTAAGGTGTTTTATAATGATCTAAAGTGTTTAGATGATGATCTATGATGATCTATGATGATGTGTTTATGTGTATTTCATGATTTGGTCACGAATGGGTGATTTACCCACATGCATGTACAATCTATGATAGCTAGAATGATTTTCAGTGGTTAAGCATGTTTCTTGATGATATTGGATGATGATTACATGTTAGATGATGTTGGAAATGGTTAAAAACATGATTTGTAAGGACCTTACTATATTTAGAAACTTTTTAGTTACAAGTTGGTGATATGGTGTGTTTGATGATCATGCATGTATATAGAATTGTTGCTAGGATGATAACATGATGATTTGATGTGTTAGAAGGTAGTCTTGATGATGTCTATGATCATATTTAGTGTTATTACTATTTTTAGTAACTTTTTGGGTAAGAATATTGATAGATGATGAAATCGGATATGTCGACATGATTAAATGTTGTTAGATGACATATTATGATGAATGATGATATGAAAAGTTGTTTAGAAATGTTTAAATGGTGATTTGATGCAAAAACTACAAAGTTACTATATTTAGTAACTTTATTTTTATAAAAACCGACTCGAGAACATTTTGTATGACTTGAACATGCTAGATGACTTGTTATGACATAATATGTTGATTTGATGTTAAGTTAGATGGTTTCCGATGTCACGTATGCTAAAAATGGAAACTTTCCATTTTAGGAAACTTTTGTGCACTAACATGCTATAAACGGCGTATATGAACTTGTATGATAATGTGCTATGTGTTAACATGACCCCGTAGGACCATTGAGCATGCTAGAACTCTAACACCGATATGCTTTGTGAGCTTTCCATAAATGGAAACTTACTATAAATAGTAAGTTGTCCATAGACGCGATTTGCGCGTTTTGCACACGACAAACACTTACACGATTGCTACACGATTCACAACCGTCACACGGTTCATCAACGGGTCGTTGACTTGACACGGTCAACTTTGGTCAACTCTAGTCAAACACGGTCAATGTGGACCAACACGAGCAAACACGGTCAATGTGGACCAACACAGTCAAACACGGTCAATATGGACCAACACGAGCAAACACGGTCAATGTGGACCGACACGGACAAACATGAACAACCAAGGGTTGTTGGACACAAACACGAGCACTAACACGAACACTAGCACGGTCACTTACACAAACTTACGTACGGTGTACGATATAGGTTGCCGATGACCGACACGTACTACTACATCAGGAGCTTACGCTACTTGCTACTTTTATCACTAAGGTGAGTTTACGGCCCCTCTTTACTCTTTTTCAAACGCTTTTAAATAGGGGAGAATACTAGTTGCATCGAGTCAAACATTATTATTATTACAAACATTTTTGTGTATGCTGGTTTATTGGACAAACATTAAGTGTTGAACTCGTAACAAGCCCTCACAAAGTCTTACCGTTAATGTACAAACAACGTGGTAGATTTGGATGGATCCATTAGGGAATGACTAACCCCACGGGGCACTATGTTGACTGGATGTCATAACCCGTGCAAATTCTGACCTAACTTGCTATGCATACGAGGCATAGCGGAGGCAAGGACAAACAAGTCTAGTTCGGTAGTGACGCACTGACACTTTGGGCCTAGGGCTCGGTACTAACATTTGATAAACAGCATGACACACTTTCATTACTATATGTATATCAAAACCTGTGAACTCACCAACCATTGTGTTGACACTTTTCTAACTTGTATTCTCAGGTAACTAGCAAGCTATGGATAACAGGAATGCGCACTCTAAGGAACGAGCATTAGGAATCTCATGCATTTCTGTTTATGATTAGTTTTCGAAAACAATTTAACTTTCGCTGTTAAGACAATGTTGTATTAAACTTATTATTTTCCGCTGCATGATTTGACTTATTGATTTCCGCTGCATGTTATGATAACTTTATTTTCCGCTGCAAACTATTTTATTATGTGTATGTGTCAAACTTGGATTTGTAAACGCGTATAGTGTTGTTCTATATGACCTTGAGCTGTGATTCTGGCCACGTCACACTCACGTGGACTGACACCACGAGTGGGAAATTGGGGGTGTGACACCCGTTTGTTCGGTCTTGTTCGGTTTCGCGTAACACATCGTTTCCTCGTAGTTTTTATCACGAAACGACACGGTTTATAATTTAGAATTTATAAAATAAATTTAAGTTGTGATTCCTAATAAATTAACTAATATCTTTTATTTATTTTAAATTTTTTTAAAAAAAATATTTAATTATTTGTTTAAAATCGAATCGTACGGTCGTCGCGCGTATTCGTTCGAATCGTCATCTGTACGAACACGGCGATAACTATACTTTCCAATTTGGTTTTCTAATTATTGGACATCATTCAAAATGTTAAACTTTCAGATATATTCGTACAGATCGTCACCTATACGAATAATCCGTCGGTTTAGCATTCACGTAACGACATCCGTTGTTATTTTGTTCTGTAACTCCTCACATACGCTTATACATAATAAATCCTAACAAAAAATCACATGATGGTTCTGGGTTGCCAGATAATTATCTGACTCAAGAACCACAGTTCTGAACTTTGTTTCTGTTAAATGTTTCTGAACTTGTTGTTTGATAACACAAAATGATAATGACAAATGATATGAATATGAAATGCACTGGAATGTATATAGTTCGTACCTGTTTACTGTTCATGTCACTGTTGCGATCACTGTTCCGGTACGATTCCGGCACTGATGTTACAGTATCAACAAGAAGTTAATAATCAAACCTAACAATATACAAGTAATAATCCAAGTAATAATCTTAAATCAGAGGGGTTCCAGTAATTCAACTAATAATCCAAATATTAATGAAAGACTCCAAGTAATAGTCTAATCAATAATTCAAGTAAATAAGTAAACGTAAATATTCAAATAAATAATCAACAAAACAAGGTTTCAAAGTTTGAAGGAACTGGAGTATTGTGTTCTAATTAATCACAACAGTGCATATATATTACATAGGTTCATCTACAAGGCATCAACTTTTGTCATAGAAACGACATGTGCAACCATGGGCGAAGCTTTTGAAGGGTCCAAGGGTGCTCTGCCCCATGATGTTTTTCGCTTAAAATGGTCGAATTTTAGTATTTCGTTTGAAAATTTTATAAGTATTAATTTTGGTCTCCTCTGTTTTTCTTTCTGAAAATCCTTAGGCTTCCTCTGTGTTTTTTCTTCCTAAAAAGCATTCGGCCCTTTCGGAGTTTCTTTTCAAGCTTCACTACTGTGTATAACTGTAATGGTGTGTCCATGTGTCTAAATTACAAGCTAATTTAATGGAGCCCTACAACATACGTGATAGATCGATAATTCACACAGTTCATACACAAAAAAAAACTTTCTTTTTACAAGAACCAAAATCATTTTTGACAATAACCGATTTATCTCTCGATACGAATGCAGTATGATTTGAAGTTAAAAATTATAACACATTATTATATATATCAATTTGCAAAATATTCTCCCCTCACACAATCCCTATTCACTTTCACACACACATCACACACACACACACACATGACACCACATCACACACACACTCACATATATGACAGACACCACATCACACGCACATACATATCACAAACGGTGGGCTGGTGGGCCCCAACATCTCACACACACATACATATATATATATATATATATATATATATATATATATATATATATATATATATATATGTATATATAGTTTGTATCATGTGAAAACCCAATCTTAAAGAGAAAACCCTTAAACCCTATCTGGATCGTTGATTTGGAATCTTTAAAATAAACACGTGGTCTACATTAACCCATATTAAAACTGATTTGTTTATCCAAAACCTAATTTTTTATTCAAGTTTAATGTGTACCACATATTTTATTTTCAAATGTCCAAATCAATGGTCCAGATAGGGTTTAAGGGTTTTCTCTCTTATACCGGGTTTTCACAGGATACAAACCCTCACATAATCACTATTCACTACCGCGACTAAAAATCAAAAGATAGATTTCAATATTTTTCAATTAATTTTAAATTTTCGTTTATAACCCTCAACTTTGAACTCTTATTTTTAAAGTCTCCTCTCACTTTACTCACATATTTTTAATGTTCACATGATTTTAACGCGTCATTAGGTTATCTGATAAATGTCATAATTATATTAATTTGATCGCAATGGCCTCATTAACGTTTATATAAATTTCACATATTTTATTTTCAAAAGTCCAAATCAATGGTCCAGATAGGGTTTAAGGGTTTTCTCTCTTATACCAGGCTTTCACAGGATACAAACCCTCACATAATCACTATTCACTACTGCGCCTAAAGATCAAAAGATATATTTCAATACTTTTCAATTAATTTGAAATTTTCGTTTATAACCCTGAACTTTGAACTCTTATTTTTAAAGCCCCCTCTCACTTTTCTCACATATTTTTAATGGTCACATTATTTTAACGCGTCATTAGGTTATCTGATAAATGTCATAATTATATTAATTTGATCGCAATGGCCTCATGAACGTTTATATAAATTTCTAACCCAAACGGTCACAGAAATTTTTCGCGTTGTTTACATGCCTATAACGCATCCGTACGTTATCGAATATTTGTATCGTTTATATCATTTTGATCATAATTACTTCACAAACGATTTAGATTTAATAATTTTATAAACCATGAGTATTATATATACTACATATATATACAATTTACATTTAATAATTTTATAATATTTGTATCATTTATAAATTCTACATTTACGCAGGGGCTTTTTTTTAAGTCTTCTGTAATCACATTCTTTACTATTAAATAAGTTCTTAATCTTCAACCCTTAGTTTCAAAGCTTACGTTATAGATGTTGTATAGGGTATTTTCGTGCATTTTATTGTACACGATTTTAACCTCATGTTCTGTTGGTTTTTTTTACGTCAGTATATCAGACCCCGCCGCAACGCGCGGGTTCTGTATACTAGTTTAATATTAAAAGTAACATGTATATTAAATGTTTTTAAGTGTATATGTTATAATTCCTAGTCCCCGTTGGCCTATTGATAAGGGATGGAAATCCATAATGAAGGTATATGGTTCGAAGCCCGACACCACCTAATTTCCCTGTGTCACGAGATTTACCTCTATCATGTTGGCCGTGTGACATGTCAGTAAGGAACGCCTTATAATTTAAAGTTTGTAGAAAAATACAAAACAATTAAAAAAAAGAGGTAGCTGCAATATATTTCTACTTTAATAAAGGAGTATTTTTAGAAGACACGTGTCACGTTTTGGTTAAAATTGAAAATGTTTTTCCCGCCTCTCTCTTCTAATTAATAAATGTTATTAATTTTTAGTAATTAAATTAAATATTTATAAATAAAATTTTTTTCTTATTCCAATAATGTACTAATTTATTAAAATTTAATAAACAAGAAGAATAATTCAATTATATCTTATCTCAAATACAATTTTGTAATTATTAAATATTTATTATTTAATTAACGAATTAATTTTTTTATTATTCAACCCATGTAATACACGAGATTATAGGCTAGTTACATATAATCGAAAATTTAAAATTTCATTTTAAAGCAAACAATTGTGGAAGTCGAGTTTCACGTCCATCTTATTAAGCCTCGCGTCGATCTCGATCGTCTAAACCTGTAAGCAATAATTTATGTTTAATTTAAATAATAAATATTTTAAACACAAAAAAAAAAAAAAAAAAAAAAAAAAACAGATACATTTTATTTTATATGAGACGTTTGGGTTTGATCAAAGGAATCCACTTGTATTCCAGTCATCATCTTTGGTGTCCCATCGATAAAAATACAGTTTTACCCCATTATTCTCGTATAAATCATTATTATTATTTTTTTTATGAAATTATAGCTATTTACAACATTTTTATAAGACTACTTTAAAAAAAGGTCGTTGGAGTATGTGAAATTAAGAGAGTTAATTATGTTAATGTTATTGCATAATTAGATACATGCTATTTCACTACAAGAATACTATTGTGCAATGTTTTGATAACTGTATAGAAAATTGAATCGAATGTTTTAATGGTTTATTGTTCGGACCAGGGGCGTCTCCAAGAATTCGAGTGCCCCGTGCGAAAAGAGAAAAAAAGGCCCTTTTAGATAATTTTTTTTATATATAATGACTAATGTTGTGACAATTAACGTAAGCATAACAAAATCATAGTTTTCAAACTTAAAAGTACGTACCAATATACCAATGTTATGTTAGATATTTTAGTGTAATTGGGTTAATTTGATCGATCAATATGAATTATGAAATCATTAAACAAGTTGGGGTGTGGGGTGCACGCTTGTTTAATATTTTATAAATTCAATGGGGGTTCCAAGGGGAGCGGGGGTCCGGGGGCAGCGCCCCCGGTTAGCGGGGTCCAAGGGGCGGCAGCCCCTGGCGGGGTCCAAGGGGCAGAGCCCCTGGCTGGGGTCGAATTTTATCCGATCAAATATTTGGGTGAACCGCAAATAGTTTGATCTGAAAGTGTGTTCCACGACTTTCGATTCATCCGGTGTTCGTGTTTTTCTGGAAATTCTCTACATGTTATAATGGGACAATTGAATTTTTATAAAAAAATATATAGTATATATAAAAAAATTTTTATAAAATTGTGCCCCTAAAACGATGGGCCCTGTGCGGGAGGCGGGTTTGCACCCCCTCCCAGCCGCCCCTGGTTCGGACTAATCTGATATGTCGGTCGAATTCAGGAACCAGATGATATTATAAAAATTTAAAAATTATAAAAAAGCTACATATTTATAAAACATTTAAACAAAAATAATTAATGTTTGAACAAAGATGATACATCATGCTTAACAAGTTATAAGGTTTGGTATAAATGTTTCATCCTTTAATTTTAGGGAAAAGATAAAAAAAAACTTGCCCGACCACCGTTTGGTTGTTGGTTCAACTGGTCTGATGGGTAACCGCAGTTCAACCGAGGGCAGTCCAAATGCATCAAACCAAACTGGTTTTTTCACTGGTTCTCGGTCCGGTATGGTTGCGAAAACACTGCTATTATCATACGTCAGGAAGCACATTACATATTATTGAAATAAGCTTTCCCAATGACTTATTGTCCCTAAAAGTTTCCTCGCCATTAAAAGGGTATAAAGTTGTTGGAATAGATGTCATAAGTGCTAAGGACTAAAAGTAAAGAAAAAATAAAAATAAATCTAATACTAAAAACCATGTTTCATCGACATGTATGTATAGGGTTTCCAGAAACGATGTTTCAACTGTTATATAAAAAAAAAAAAGAAAAAAGAAAGGTATGTCGGTCCCGAAAACAAGCCGTCGATCGGTAGAAAGGTTTAGTTGGTGCTTTCCCGTCAAATTTTACCCATGACATGTTATTACCAAAACAAAATGTTACTGATGTCATTCTATGCGAACGACAATTAGGGATGGCAAAAAAACCCGAGTTCGGCGGGTTTACCCGAAACCTGCCACATATGTGACGGGTATTTCCAAACCCGATGAGTATTTGTCTAGGTATGAGATTAATTTTTAAAATTTTCACAGGTATGGGACAGACTTGGGATTTGTTCATATACCCGTTTACCCGTCCCGATTACCCGGTTATAAATACCCATTTCTATACATTCCAATTAACAGAATTTGTTTCTTTTTTATTCCTTTTGAACTTTAGAAGTTGTTTATAGAATTTGTTTCTTTTTTTATCTTTGTTTTTTTGTAGCAACTGCAATATTTTTTTTGAACAATTTTGTTAATAATTGCTATGTTTTGGTTTATATTGAACGGTGGTAATCAACTTATAATAACATTTTGAAATTTCATTTTATTTGATGTATTAATAGTTTGTTTTTGGCATATTTAGCATATAGGTTTTGGTTATAAAAAAATTAAATTTATTATTAGTTACCCGATACCCGACGTCTCTTAAGCCATTTATTCTTAACAAGTATATTTAGCTAGCTAACGGGTATATCAGAAACCCGCGGGATACTTAATACGCGATACATACCCGATGGGTTTTAGAATGGGTATGTGACATACTTTTATAAACAGATATAGAACTGCAATTACTCAAACTCGTCCTAAACCCAGCCCGTTACAATCCTAACGGCAATTCTCATTACAAAAAGATCGAAATAATATCCTATATTCATAGCATGTGTACAAAATTATCTCTATATATATGGTTCCTGATTAAACAATTATTTTACATGTGAGGGGACCCTAGATAGCTGTCACTTGATGCCCTCAATACGTATGTTTTGTTTTTTTGCCGGTCTAGTTGTTGGATATTGTGCCATAACCAGTCTTTTGAAAAACGGACAGGTCGGTTATGGGTTTTGGGATGTTTTGGGTGAACCAGCTGGTCGAACCAGCGAACCGGTGGTCGGACTAGTGGTTGAACCGTTTTATTTTTTATTTATCTTTTTTATATATATATTTATAAAATGTTTATAAAATCATCCGGTTCGACCGGTCGGACCTCTGACCAGTAAAGAGACATGTTCGACGTCCAGTCTGGTGCTGAAAACATTCTCCATAACTATAGTACGAAATTTTTGGGGTTGTAATATTTGTTATGATTTAGTTTGTAGCGACGACTTTTGAGGCAACAAGACAAGACGTGGCTTAAGTCTAGTTTGTTGCAGTGTAATTAAGATACCTTATTCAAGACCTTGTGAATGAAGTCTTTGACTTCCACCAAAAGTTGATCGGATTCCGGCAACTCTGGGAAGATGTAGAAAGTGTGAAACATGTTTGAGTAGTCCACTAAGTACGCATCTTTCCCCGAATTCTTGAGCCATTGGTAGTATCTTATCTGCCAGTCACGTAGAATATCAAACCCAGCCACAACCACCAAGGTTGGCGGAAAGTCGATTCCCGATATGTCCACACCATTGGGGCCGCTCACATTGATGATCGGATGGTCTCGGTTGTAGGGTTCACCTAGTGGCATGAATGCGTTCCAAAACCAATCCGTCCGCTTCATAGACGTGATAGGGGTTCCATCTAGTCGTATCTCAGAATCGGTTCGCTCCTCCCCGCCAAAGAACGGTTGGATCGCCACCACCCCGATCACCTTGAGTTAAAACATTTTATATATATGTAGGGTTAAGAACAAAATATAACTCATTGTTATTATACCAATCCAAATAACTCCGTCAAAATCTACCAAAATCTTGGATTTTTTTCCACACATTATTATAACATAGGTAGAAAATTTTGGTGTATATGTATGGTGGTTACTTGTGGCTGTTAGGATTTTGGATTATATTGTGAGTAGTTAAATTTTTTAATTATTGACCATTCATTTCTTCTTGATTTCTTATTAAATATAAATGGGATCCACCAAAAGATATGATTTTTAATTTGAGTTGAAATAATGTAGTAGGGCTGGCAATTTCAGACACGAACACGTTAACACGACACGACACGACTTTAACATGTTTCGTGTTTACCCTTAACATGTTTCGTGTCTAAAACAGGTCGACACGTTAAGACCTGTTTATTTTTCGTGTCTAAACAAGTAAAACCCGCTAAGACCCGTTAAGACCTGTTAAGATCTGTTAAGACCTGTTAAGATCAGTTAAGACCCGTTAAGACCTGTTTAAAATTTAAAAAAAATAATATAATAAAATATATGGTCATATGTGTAACCGATTAGCTTTAAAAAATTTCCAATTGTCTAACCTTAGTTCTTTAACAGGTTCTTTAACGGGTTTTAACAGGTTCTTTAACAGGTCATTTATCGCGTTAATTCTTAACAGGTTCCTTAACGGGTCTTTTCGTGTTTACGTTTGATTTCCAAACACGAACACAGTCCGCTTAAAACAGGTAAACACGAAATAATTTGTAAAGAAACATGTTAACAGTTAACATTATTAATGACTCACTAAAAAACATGTTAAAAAAACCTGTTAATACGTAACTAGGGTTAAAAAATTATAAATTTTATAAGATGATTGGCTACTCACCTATTTTATTATATTATTTTTTTTCTAATTCTAATTTTAAATTAGAGTAAATTGCATTTTTAGTCTTTTATGTTTACACAAAATTTCAGAAACAGTCTTTTATGTTTCAAAATGTCAAAACCAGTCCTTTAAGTTTTCAAATGTTGCAAGCTCAGCCCTTTCTCCGTTAACGCCGTTAAGTACTAATAGAATAAAGGATCATATCTAAAAATTTATACAAACATAAAAGACTAAATGTGAAATTTACTCAATTACTTGTATGATTTTTTTTGACATTTATGCTCTTATTATGTTAGTAGTTAAAGACGTTAACGGAGAAATGACCGAGTTTGTAACATTTGAAAACTTAAAGGACTGTTTTTGACATTTTAAAACATAAAGGATTATCTCTGAAATTTTGTGTGAACATAAAGGAGTAAAGGACCATAAGTGTAATTTATTCTTTAAATTATAATCATGTCTTAACATTTTTAACAGGTTAATGACTTTTACATCTTTAAAAACAAAAATAAACATGTCTGAACATGTCGACCTGTTAAAGTCGTGCCGTGTTAGCGTTTACGTGTATAAAGTTATCAGCCGTACGGACACTATACCTGGAGTTGTTGAAAGTTGAATTCACATGCTCTATGCGCGACATGATGAGCTATATGTCCACCGGCACTATCACCGGCGACAAAACATCGCGAAATATTTACATTCTCCGGCAACCATTTCAACCTATTGTCTTCAATGTCCAGAAACTTTAGCACATCAAACCCATCGTCATGTTGCGCAGGGTGTCGGTTCTCCGGTGCAAGACGATAATCAACCGAAACAACAATCACATGCAACTGTCTCGCAAACTTGCGGCACACATCGTCGTACACCTTCGCGTCCGGTGAGAAGAGGATATACGCACCGCCGTGAAAGAATACCATCACCGGAAGATCTCCGACGACGTGCTGTGTGGGGATAAATACACGGAACCAGAGATTGCGAGTTGGATCCACTACGACGTCGTGTGTCTTGACACCGTTTTTTGGTTCGGACAACGGTTTGATCCGGAAGTCAACGAGTTTGACGAGACCGCGGTTGACCGTGCCGTCTTTCCGGGTAAGGAGATCGATTGCAGTGTCGAATAGGGCAAGTAAAATTCGTGTTTTCCATGGCAGGGATAGAGATTTTGAAGATTTGGATTCAGATTCCATGGATAGATGAGAAAGGGAAAAAAATAATTATGAGAGTTAACAAAGTGTGAATAATTTGATTTGTATATTTATATGGCAAAGTAAATTATTTGAAGGATACTAATTTGAGTTTTGTGGTCAATACTAGGCCGGCTTTTTTTGATTTTGGAAAAGCCCTAGCTTGGGGCCTCCAAATTTCAAAGGCCCTCTTTTTCTGAAACTATGTTGTAAACAGACCAAACGTTCAGCAAACACTTTGTAAACTGTTCGGCAGAAAGATCATTGATATTCGTTCGTTTAATAAATTTACAAACACGAACAAGAAATTCCGTTCGTTCATTTGTGTTCGAAAACGTTTGGTTACGTGTTCAGTTAATGTGTTGTATATTCTTAATTTTTTTTTATTTTTTATTAATACTATAATATTTTAATTTATATTTATATAAATTATTATCTCTATTACTTGAGATTAAAAATGTTTGTTTTTATTATTTAAATAATATGTGTGCATTTGTATTCGTGAACAACTTAAAAGTTAAATAAATGAACATGTTCATTTGGTTCGTTTACAACCCTATATGATACTAGGGTTTTAAAGATCAAGATGTTTTGCATAAAATGAAGGAATCAAATGAAGAAGTTCAACAAAAATGAATGATAAAGAACACTGGATAAGGATTGATAAATAAGTTTTTCAGGTTTCCTCAAATTTGATGATACGCTCGATTTTCACACATGTTTTATCTGTTACCTGTAACTTTTAATTTGTTATTGATTGTGTCAAGCCTGAATATAAAAGAAAGAATTTCATCAATAACCGTTTGAAAAAGGGCCCCTAATTTCAATTTCGCCTAGGGCCTCCCAAGCAATCGAGCCGGCCCTGGGTCAATATAACTTTAACCAATTACGTCTAATCCTCACGTTTTATAAACGATACAATATTGTTTTTCTTGTACAAGTGGAATAGACTTGTTCGTCTTGTTCTTCCTTGGCTGTTTTTATCACATATAGACGTCTGCCTCTTCAAGTGACTCAATAAGATAGACTAACTCATTCTAACTTTCCAAAACTTCCCAAAGATTCAATCCATAAAAAATTATTACAAATCTTTATTATTTCATTATTTGAGCCAAGTTTTACAGTAAAGACTCTTTCAATTATCATAAGAAAGATCATTTTCTGTTTCTTTTCTAATGAAATTGTCAATGATGTAAAGCAAATAATCTAAATAGATCGAACAATAACTAGAAATATCATTGTTAAATATTTCAATTTTAATATTTTAGGGATGCAAATGATATTTTACAAAAATAGAAAGACTTTTTGTCACTGAAATAGGATAACAATACATACCTATAGGTGAAGCACTTCCTCTTTTATATGTATTTTCATATTTTGTTTAACCTGAGGCTATCTCTACCATGTTTGATCTAAAAGGACAACAATTGATAATTTGGTGTTTTCGACTTCATCGTTGGTCTCGATCCTTAAGCTTAACCTATTAGCAACAATGGCGACAGCTTCTGAAACAACGATGGTGGTGGTTATGAAGGCGAGCGATAGTAAAACATAATATACATCTTTTCTATTTTATTTAAATTTAGTTTTTAGTTTAATGCAGCTTATTTCCATAACAATGTAATTTATAGCATGTGACTTTTTGTGGGTTATGCTAAATATATCCCCTTTTGTATTTTTTTTACTTGTTGTACCCCCTGCTTAAGCTTTTTAAATATATACAAATAAAGCTTATTTTTTTAGTTGTTCACTAAAAAGATCCACAAACCTTTAAACAAAAACGTGATGAACTGTTCTTGCAAATGTTCCAAACTTCATCTACTTTCTCATCATACTCTACCCTGTAATCAACCATAGATCCATGGATACCCACCTTCGACCCGATCGTTCTATAGCTCGTGTTAACGGAGAAAATAATCAAAATTTGAAATTAAAACAACTACAAACACCACGGATTCGTTATCATTATCAATTCATCGTTTAAAATCACAAATCAATACAAAATCTAAGCCTAAATAACGGTAGTCGAACGAAAACTCAAACTCTAAATCTAAGCCTAAATAATTGTTATCATTATCAATTCATACACCATTACACTCGTTTGTGTTTGAGAAATGAAAGCCCTATGTTTGTAATAGCGATCGGGCCTCAGTTCAATCTAACTTGAACAAAGAGGAACTAGGGTTCATACGATTAAATATGATTTTGGATAAATTTATATTTTATAGTTCATAGAGGGGGTATGGCAAGTAAGAAGAGCGTAATTTTAGTAGAATTTAAGGTGGAAATAACGTTTGGTGCATTTTGGTTGTGTTATAAAGTTGAAGGGTTAATTTTGACAAATATATATTTAATATTTTAAAGGAAGTGGTATGACAAGTAAAAATAGGGGTACAATTAGCCTAACCCTGTCACACCCCCACCTCTCATCACCTGTTGATGATGTCACTGAGAAGGTTGCGGAAGCATAGTGATGATGTCTCAGAGATGAGGTGTGACTTACTTGATCCGGTATCACAACACACAGATTAACCTAAAGTAAATACATTAGAAGGTTTGTCATTACAATCAACAGTACAGTTTACAACTAGGTTTATTTAATTACATGACTAGATTATTCAATTACAAGTGTTCCAAAAGTGTATCCTCACTCACAATCATTGTTTCCCTGCAAAAAGGTTTAAATTTAAAACGTCAGCACAAAGCTGGTGAGTTCGTAAAGTTCATATTCAACAATATGATATGTTATACAAGTTCTCAAAATGTTCAGTTCAAGATAACCATGGGACCCGTATCTAGTTCCTTTCGGACGTTCTGTTCTATAAGATACTACCTGTCGGTAACATCTTAATGCCTCATTATCTTAATGTCTACCACAACATTATGAAGTTCTAAAAACATGTAACAAACATTCACAGCTAGGGGAGTTGCAGACTCCTAGCAAATGGGTTGTTAGCCGATAGTACTATCATTGTTCCCCGCTCGGCCCCTCATGGGTTCACTAGATACAGTTCAAAAATGAGGACTTTTAAGTTATGTGATAGTGTTCTGTTCTCCAGGCAAAATCCCATAAAATCCACAAGTTCTCAACAAATCACATGAAATCACGCAGATAACAGTGATACATATCATATGTTTAATAAAAGTTCCACAGTGCTACCCTGATGTTTGTAAAAGATTAAAAGAAAAGGGGTTGTATGAAACTCACCTGATAACTTAGAAGTAGCAGAATATCACACGACTGATAGTAATAGAGTGATTCTACATTTATTTATGTTTTATAAGTTATTTATGTTCTAACTTACTGATTAGATCTTTCTGAACGTCCAATGTCAAGGACATTGTCTTAACAGTCATCAAACTGATGTTAAGTATATAATTAGTTAATTTAATGTTATATCATACAATGTATGATAATGTAGTGTGACACCCCGTAATTTCCAGGTCAGATTAATATTTATTTAAATGATTATTTAAATGATTTTGTACACGTTGCACTAGAATTAGTTTAATTTAGTGTGACACGTCGCACGACGGTACGAACATTGACACACAACAACATAATTCGAGGAATTATCGAGAAATCGCACACACGTGTCAAAACACACAAACGTTGGTGAACGTTTAGCACATCGTGTAACACAACACTTGAAACCTCGCGAAACGCTCAAACATTGAAATTGGAAATTCAAACGAGGCCAAACGATAGTTCGTAAACGTGAAAACGGAGACGAACGGATCAAACTGTCACACCCCGAGCCGGCGGGGTTGGATCGAAGTCCCCGTCGGGCGGAAGGTTCTCGGAGCGTGATATCGTAAATGATAATCGTGATGATCAGATTGTTTACATACCAGTACCCGTCTCCAGGTCTTGGCGTGCAACAGGAGCTCCTATCATGCAAGCTCTTCCCCTTGGTACTTGATCTCCTGGTTGTACCCCTTTTGGGCAGTTCTTGAAGTAATGATCTAGTTCTCCACAATTAAAGCATCCTCGATTGTTGTTGTTGTGATTGCCAAGGTTTTGCTGTGGTGGCATTGTCACGGAAGCATTGTTTACAGCTGGTGCCGGTATAGTCCGACAGTGTTGAACCAGATGGCCTTTTTGGCCACAGTTGGTACACTGCCTACACGACATTGTGGCAGCATGATGAAATTGGCAGTGTGCACATTGAGGATGTACACCAATGTAAGGTTTGCGTGTCGATTTAGTAGATACCGCAGTAACTTGATTGAGTGGTGTGGGCATTTCATATTGTTGAATGCCTTTTTGCTTCTTCCTCGTTTGCTCATCTTTAGTCTTGCCTGAATCGTCTTTTAACTCTCCTGATTTCACCATCACGTCAGTAAGTTTAGCTGATAAGGAAATGGCAGATTCTAAAGTCGTAGGGTTTGCAGCAAGTACAATGCCCTGAATGCAGGATGGTAATCCTCCTACATATCTGTCAATCCGCTTTTCCAGAGTTGGCACCATCTCAGGCACCAATGCTACCAATTCGTGATAGCGAATAGTGAGGGCCATGTGATCCGCTCCCTTCATCACATGATTTGACAGTTCCACTTCCAGTTTCTGAAGTTCGTGCTTGGGACAGAATTCATTCCTCAACAGAGTTTTGAAATTTGCCCATGACATCGTTTGTGCTTCTTCTCTGCCTCGAGCTTTTATCTGAGAGTTCCACCAGGTTAGGGCACGTTTGCTAAAAGATCCAGCAGCATAACGAATCTTATGATGTTCTGGACAACCGCTGATGTCCAGTGTATTCTCCGTCTTTTCTAGCCATTGAATCAGTCCGACGTCTCCTTCAACACCGCTAAAGCTTGGCGGTTTGCATCTTACGAATGATTTATACGAACAGTCTGATTTGGTGCCAGTGTTTCCACTAGTCTCTCCTGCAGTATGACCAGAGTTGTTACCGTAGCTTTGAATCTTGTTAATCATCTCTGGGATAATATCCTTCATCTGGTTAGTCAGTTGACTGCTCAGTAATGTTGCCAAGGCAACAGTACTAGGGTCTAGCACCAGAGTAGTGCTTGTGCCTGGAGATGGAGAATGTGGAGGAGGAGGAGGAGGCGGCGGTGGTGAATCTGGTGGTGATGGTGTCGAAGAGTGAGGTGCAGAAGTCTGTGGTGTAGGTACCGGTGTCGGTTGTTTTCTGGGCGGCATTCTGATCATAACCAAAAGATATTGGTTAGTGCAGTGATCGAATGTAGAAAACACAATGCAACCTTAAGTTTTATGTTCTCTACATGAGGGTCCCTAAGTTATAGTCTAGGCCAAACCGTTTAAGTATGTGACCTATTATTCTCTATAACCTTGAGCTCTGATACCAATCTGTCACACCCCGAGCCGGCGGGGTTGGATCGAAGTCCCCGTCGGGCGGAAGGTTCTCGGAGCGTGATATCATAAATGATAATCGTGATGATCAGATTGTTTACATAGTATCAATGTTAAGAATAATTCAGCACAATTAAACATTAACTAGGATTACAAAGTTAAATTACAAATGTCAATGTTTAGTAATTTAACTAAGTAAACCTATCGAAAAGAATCAAATGTATCTATCTTGTATCTGTACAAGATATCAAAAGAGATTCATATTAATCTCAAAAGATGTGCTTCTTCAAAAGTCAACTAGGATCTATGTCTGGGCATCCTAGTATGCAATCCTGAATCTTAGCTTAATCCTGTACATCACCTGAGAAAACATGTAATAAAACAAAGTCAACACAATGGTTGGTGAGTTCATGTAGTTTTTGAGTAAAAATAGTTTGTAAAATCCTTTGAATGACCACCTTAACCTGATCATTAACCACCTATATCATCTGATTCAGTATGCTTATATATAGGGCATATGTAGGGGACAAGCCCCAACCACCGTCCCACCACATACTGAACCACATGATATATTGTTCCTGATGATAATTAAGCGTCTCATCCTACCCGTATGATTCCCACAATGTTTGATACCCAATGTTTGATTCCAAATGTTTGATTCTTTGAATTAGATTACCCTATAATTGTTTACCTTGATTCCCTGAATGACAACCTTAACCTCACTAACAACCACCTATGCTATTCAACCAAGTATGCTTATATATAGGGCATATGTAGGGGACAAGCCCCAGCCACCGTCCCACCACATACCGGGCTGCTTAACATATTGTTGTTAATGATAATTAAGCATTTCATTCCACTACTTTGATTCCATGACATATGATTCTTAGCATTTGTTTTCCCTGCCCATGTTTACTTTGTTTACCCCGAATGACAACTTTAACCTCACTAACAACCACCGATGCTATCCAACCAGATATGCTTATATATAGGGCATATGTAGGGGACAAGCCCCAGCCACCGTCCCACCACATACCGGGCTGCTTAACATATTGTTATTAATGATAATTAAGCATTTCATTCCACTACTTTGATTCCACAACGAATAAGTCTCAAGTTTAATAGGCACCATTATGGACAGCTGAAAAACCCTAAGGAGTTCAGCATCCATCCATAATGATCCTATTTATGACTCGTGGCATGTTTAGATAGAGAAACCTTCAAGTTAACACAAAGTCAAATAGAAGAACTCAATCATTCTAGTCACTTGTCATCACTATGGATGAATCAAGAAGAACACTGAATGACTAGTAGGGGTTGACACACAGGTCAACACGCGGCGGCCAATCAGTCTGTCTTACTTGACTCTGACAAAGAAGAACACTGATGACTAGTAGGGGTTGACACACAGGTCAACACGCGGCGGCCAACAGTCTGTCTTACAATGTCCAAAAGTTTATGCATACAAGTCTAAAGCATTCACATTGTTTCACTGATGACTAGTAGGGGTTGACACACAGGTCAACACACGGCGGTCAATCAGTCTTTTGTTTAAGCATCTCATGTTTTCAAGCATTCAAGTGTTCAAGCATCCAAATGTATCAAGCATTCCAAGTGTTCACGTATCCCAAGTATATAATGCATTCAAGTATCCCAAATGTATCAAGCATTCACGTGTTTTAAGTATTCTAAGTATAACAAGTATTCACGTGTTGCCAAGTATCTCAAGTGTAACAAGTATTCATATGTTCTCAAGTATTTCAAATGTAATAAGCATCCAAGTATTTCAAGCATCTCACGTATATAAGTATTTCTAAGCATATATGTTTCAAGTTAAGTTTTAAGCAAATCGTTATAAGTGTAAAGTAATTGAATACTTTACTAAAGGTGTAGAACATTAACTTTTCGAAATAATTATATAAAGCCTTAGTGTTTAGTTTAAGTATTTTCAAAGCCTTAAGATTTTGTATATAGTTAAGCATAGAGTTTATAAGTTAAACCTCAATCGTATAGTTTAAGCACATAGGTTATAACATAAGTATTTAGCTCCAAGTTTAAGTATCAAGTTTATAGTTTCTCAAAGTATACTAGTTTCCAGTTTGATCACAAAATGGTTGTATAATGTAAATAAGTATAAACTAAATAACATTTGCTATTTACACTATAGCCTTAGTCTTTGGTTTCCCACCCAAGCATTTCAAATTCAAGTATTAGTATAAGCTTTGTAAATATGTGTAAAAGCATTTAATAAACATTTCAATAATTGTTTAACATGCTTCTCAGTCCCGAAGTAAAACAAAAGGTTTGAAAAGGGACAAATGAACTCACCTGGTGTTTGAAGTGGTTGACTAAGTTAAACAAGAATGCACGCGCTCTTTGTAGTATTCTTTTGTTGTCTTTAGAATCCTGTATCGATTTCAAAACGTTTGTAGTTTATACGTATTTGTTATAGTTGATCTGTGTACGTGTATGTGTGTTAGCCTTAAGGTAGGCTAACACCCGTAAGTCTTGGTCATCGTTCGACCCTTATTATAAATGTCATGGATCTTACTAACACTTAAATAATTCATATTAAGATTAGTATCCTTTGTTATTGGTTTTGTGTTTAACTTTGTTTTGACCTTATCATGATGTGTACTCTTGTTAACTATTTTAGTTTATAAACACAACTTAGACCCTAGGTCATATCTTACTAATCTTTAGTATGTTGTAAAAGAGTTTGCATGTTCATTGTTCCATTTGCCTTAATGCTTGAAATCCCTTGTTACAAAACCCAAACACAATGTTTTAAGCTTCATGTTCCTTAACCCGAATTAGTTCCACTTCAGTAGTAGAACTCATAAATTACTTGCATGTTATACTTGTTTTAGTTAATTCCACATGTTAGTTCGTACTCCAATACAAGGGTCAAATTAGGAAATGGGCCAAATGGAGCCATGATGGGCCAAATGATATAACACATGGACCCAATTCGCATCTTGGGCCGAAATCAGTTGGGCCGAGCAAAGAACGAATAAATTCCAATTCCCTTGGGCCGATTTAAGTTATGTGTGGGCCAAGTGGTGTGTACACAGGCCCACGGTATATGTTTTAAACAGGCTGCATCTTTTTACACCCCAAGACCAGCGAACCTCTTAGGTGCATGGGTCAATGGTTCGGCAGTGTATGTCGAGAGGGTTCGTGACATCCTGGTTAGCAGGAGATTCGTAGCATGTTGCACCAAGGTTCGACCATGAATTGACGAACCCTAGGTTCGTTGGAGATGCTAGGGTCGCGAGCATCCAAGGTTCGGTGGTCAATGGTTCGTGGCACCCTTCGCAAGTCACAGGTTCGCCTGGAACCCATAGGTTCGGCGCATGAACTGATGCAGAGGGTTCGGCCATGGCTGCTTTCTTGCGAACCTGTATCTCCCCAGCGCCATCTTCATCAACCAGCAGGTTCCCTATCATCATCTAGGTTAGACCCGTACTGTAAATGGTTGCTAGAGGTGCGGGATACGAGTGGTGGTGCTCGGAACTAGCTTAAGGTTAGTTTAACAATAATGAATGTAGAAAACCCTATTTTCACGAATCTTTGAGGCTTCATACCTGAAAAATGGCTGGATAACAGCCCAGATCGGTTGTACTTCTACGTAGAGGATGTCGAGAGCTTCGCGTGGACACCAAGAACGCCCAAATCCGTCTCCAAACGAGTGAGTTATGGTGGTTTGAAGGTCCAAAAATGGTGGTGGAGTGTGGGATCCGGGATTTTGAGGTTTAAGAGAGAGATGGTGGTGAAAAATGAAAGAAATCAATTATTTCAAACTTTATATACCCCGCGGGTATTCGGGTTCGTTTCGGGTGCTCGGTTTTCGTCTCCGTTGCGTTTCCGGATCGCAGCGCGCCAAATTACATAATTAAATAAAAAGGATGTTATTTTAAATATTTGGTGGGTGATTATTTATAAAAAATATTTTAAATATTATTAATCTTGAATGATTTGTCCAAATTTATAATTTTTTTTACGCGTTTCGTTATTTGTTCACGTATTTTTAAGCTTTACGCGTTTTAATTACAACAGTTTCGTTTAATTTTCTTTCTGATGAGTTTCAAAATTGTAAAACAGAAAATATTATATTTCCTTAATTTATTATCGTTCGAATCGTCGTTCGTTTTCGTTTCGTCAGAAAACGCCACTTACGCGCGTCTTCGTACAGAGCGCTAACTGTACGAACACGATCGTACGTTTCACCTTCTGATTTTTGTTTTCTACATTTCAGTCATCGTTTCAGATCGTTAAACTATCAGATCTATTCGTACAGATCGTCACCTATACGAATAGTTCGTCAGTTCAGCATTCCGTAACAGCAACTGTTATGGTTTGGTTTCTGTTTATCCTCACGTACGTTTAAACCTAATAATACAAAATAAAACATGTTTGCATCTTTTCATGATTGTCTGGTGTGTTTCTGATTGTTTAAACCATAAGGTTTAAATCAGGATTTCAGAAACATCGTGTAGTAGTTTATGTTTGTCATCCAATGTTAATAGCTTCTAAGTATTTCTCCTAGTTTGCATCTGAGTTACTGTACAAGTTACTGTACAGTTTACTGTTCCGGTAACGATTCCGGCACAGATGTTACAGTCTCCCCTTGTTAAACAAATTTCGTCCCGAAATTTAAATGTTATTATCGGTAACTATTTCTTTTGTAGCAAGCGGAAAGACTTTGTGTTATATGTTGTCCCTATACTCCCAAATAATCTCTGGGTCGCATTTGGGATTCTTAGGTATGACCTCCTAGTTTTGCAAATTTTAATGCTCATAGTTGTCTTACTGTTATGGTTTGCTAAGTCTCCGTATGTTCCTTACACCTTATTGTTCAAAACCAACTGATACTGTGAGCATCAATTGTTACACAATTTTAGTGTTAGTTATGGTCTCCTACGTATGTTGTGTATTAACTAGGAATTCTTCCATTGTTTATATTACGACAAAAGGATTCCTAGTTCCATAGAATACCTTTGTGATTATACTATTATGAATAAGATAACTTTCTCATTCATACTAGTATCAAAATAAGATAAGGTCTTATGTGTAAGGAGATACTACATACCAGTACCCGTCTCCAGGTCTTGGCGTGCAACAGGAGCTCCTATCATGCAAGCTCTTCCCCTTGGTACTTGATCTCCTGGTTGTACCCCTTTTGGGCAGTTCCTGAAGTAATGATCTAGTTCTCCACAATTAAAGCATCCTCGATTGTTGTTGTTGTGATTGCCAAGGTTTTGCTGTGGTGGCATTGTCACGGAAGCATTGTTTACAGCTGGTGCCGGTATAGTCCGACAGTGTTGAACCAGATGGCCTTTTTGGCCACAGTTGGTACACTGCCTACACGGCATTGTGGCAGCATGATGAAATTGGCAGTGTGCACATTGAGGATGTACACCAATGTAAGGTTTGTGTGTCGATTTAGTAGATACCGCAGTAACTTGATTGAGTGGTGTGGGCATTTCATATTGTTGAATGCCTTTTTGCTTCTTCCTCGTTTGCTCATCTTTAGTCTTGCCTGAATCGTCTTTTAACTCTCCTGATTTCACCATCACGTCAGTAAGTTTAGCTGATAAGGAAATGGCAGATTCTAAAGTCGTAGGGTTTGCAGCAAGTACAATGCCCTGAATGCAGGATGGTAATCCTCCTACATATCTGTCAATCCGCTTTTCCAGAGTTGGCACCATCTCAGGCACCAATGCTACCAATTCGTGATAGCGAATAGTGAGGGCCATGTGATCCGCTCCCTTCATCACATGATTTGACAGTTCCACTTCCAGTTTCTGAAGTTCGTGCTTGGGACAGAATTCATTCCTCAACAGAGTTTTGAAATTTGCCCATGACATCGTTTGTGCTTCTTCTCTGCCTCGAGCTTTTATCTGAGAGTTCCACCAGGTTAGGGCACGTTTGCTAAAAGATCCAGCAGCATAACGAATCTTATGATGTTCTGGACAACCGCTGATGTCCAGTGTATTCTCCGTCTTTTCTAGCCATTGAATCAGTCCGACGGCTCCTTCAACACCGCTAAAGCTTGGCGGTTTGCATCCTACGAATGATTTATACGAACAGTCTGATTTGGCGCCAGTGTTTCCACTAGTCTCTCCTGCAGTATGACCAGAGTTGTTACCGTAGCTTTGAATCTTGTTAATCATCTCTGGGATAATATCCTTCATCTGGTTAGTCAGTTGACTGCTCAGTAATGTTGCCAAGGCAACAGTAGTAGGGTCTAGCACCAGAGTAGTGCTTGTGCCTGGAGATGGAGAATATGGAGGAGGAGGAGGAGGCGGCGGTGGTGAATCTGGTGGTGATGGTGTCGAAGAGTGAGGTGCAGAAGTCTGTGGTGTAGGTACCGGTGTCGGTTGTTTTCTGGGCGGCATTCTGATCATAACCAAAAGATATTGGTTAGTGCAGTGATCGAATGTAGAAAACACAATGCAACCTTAAGTTTTATGTTCTCTACATGAGGGTCCCTAAGTTATAGTCTAGGCCAAACCGTTTAAGTATGTGACCTATTATTCTCTATAACCTTGAGCTCTGATACCAATCTGTCACACCCCGAGCCGGCGGGGTTGGATCGAAGTCCCCGTCGGGCGGAAGGTTCTCGGAGCGTGATATCATAAATGATAATCGTGATGATCAGATTGTTTACATAGTATCAATGTTAAGAATAATTCAGCACAATTAAACATTAACTAGGATTACAAAGTTAAATTACAAATGTCAATGTTTAGTAATTTAACTAAGTAAACCTATCGAAAAGAATCAAATGTATCTATCTTGTATCTGTACAAGATATCAAAAGAGATTCATATTAATCTCAAAAGATGTGCTTCTTCAAAAGTCAACTAGGATCTATGTCTGGGCATCCTAGTATGCAATCCTGAATCTTAGCTTAATCCTGTACATCACCTGAGAAAACATGTAATAAAACAAAGTCAACACAATGGTTGGTGAGTTCATGTAGTTTTTGAGTAAAAATAGTTTGTAAAATCCTTTGAATGACAACCTTAACCTCATCATTAACCACCTATATCATCTGATTCAGTATGCTTATATATAGGGCATATGTAGGGGACAAGCCCCAGCCACCGTCCCACCACATACTGAACCACATGATATATTGTTACTAATGATAATTAAGCGTCTCATCCTACCCGTATGATTCCCACAATGTTTGATACCCAATGTTTGATTTCAAATGTTTGATTCTTTGAATTAGATTACCCTATAATTGTTTACCTTGATTCCCTGAATGACAACCTTAACCTCACTAACAACCACCTATGCTATTCAACCAAGTATGCTTATATATAGGGCATATGTAGGGGACAAGCCCTAGCCACCGTCCCACCACATACCGGGCTGCTTAACATATTGTTGTTAATGATAATTAAGCATTTCATTCCACTACTTTGATTCCATGACATATGATTCTTAGCATTTGTTTTCCCTGCCCATGTTTACTTTGTTTACCCCGAATGACAACTTTAACCTCACTAACAACCACCGATGCTATCCAACCAGATATGCTTATATATAGGGCATATGTAGGGGACAAGCCCCAGCCACCGTCCCACCACATACCGGGCTGCTTAACATATTGTTATTAATGATAATTAAGCATTTCATTCCACTACTTTGATTCCACAACGAATAAGTCTCAAGTTTAATTGTCACACCCCGGGCCGGCGGGAACGGATCGGGTTTTCCCGTCGGGCGGAAAGTTCCCGGGGCGCGATATCTTTGAATGATAATCAAATGATCAGATTGTTTACATAGCACATGATAAATAAATGAGAAATTTCTAACACATCCATGATATAGAATTACAAGATTAAATTACACAGTATCGTTCATAATTTAATCAAGTAAATCTACCAAAAAGAAGCAATGTAACTATATCTTGTATATGTACAAGATATACAAAAGATGATTCATATCCTTGTTTTCCCAAAAGCATGCAACACAAAATAAAGCTAGGTCTTCTAAAAGTCCACTAGCTTAATCTTTGCATGTATATGTCTACACCTGTTCGTCACCTGAGAAACATGTATTTAAAACAAAGTCAACACTAGGTTGGTGAGTTCATAAGTAAGTTAATGTAAAACCTTGATTCATTCATATGCACATTCACAATGATAATTTGTTACTCGTATGATTGTCTGATTCACTTGTTCATCCAATGGCTCCTCAATAGTTATAGTCACAAGTACTATATCATCCTAGTAGTGTTGCTTATATATAGGGCATATGTAAGGGAACTAAGCCCTAGCCAACATCCCACCACAACACCACTAGAACTCCACACTACTTGTAATACAACTATTGATTTCCATTCTCAATTCACATGTTATCTCTTCCTTGATCACCTGTGTTCTCATGTATAGAATAATAATATGATAACGTGGTAATTATCAAACCTAAGTTTTGGTAACCAATATATGTGTTACGGATATTAGATTTATTAAATCTATTCCTTAAATTATTCTATAGTTGTGGGGTTAACTGTTGTTTCACTTCTAAATATTAAAAGTGTTAGTTAACTGTTCATCATGTGTCTCCAAATGTAGCGTATAGAATCCGAATGGAATCCATTTTAAATCCTCACGTAATCAGATTAAAATGCATTCCATTCTCTCCTATCCCGCCATGTGATCCCAAAGTTTCCGTGTGGGATTGTCTCATGTGATTAACAAAATCGAATAAGAACTTGTCTTATTACATTATGATAATCGGGTGTAAATGACAAGAATCCCATGAAGTTACGTTATCATGATCGTCATTTACTGTAAATGATAAGAATCGTCATTTACTGAATCCATGCGTTCCCAAAGTATCCGTGTGGGAATGTTCTCGTATGTTTAACAAAGTCGAATAAGAACTCGTCTTATTACATTATGTTAACTATGTGTAAATGACAAGAATCCCATGAAGTACGTTATCATGATCGTCATTTACTGTAAATGATAAGAATCCCATGAAGTTACGTTATCATGATCATCATTTACTGTAATCCGTGTGATCCCAAAGTCTCAATGAGGGATTGTTCTCGTTATGCTTATGTGTAAACTGTCTAGGTATTTGCTCATGTGAAAATAACTAAGAGTTATAAGCTATTATCTTATAACTAAGTTATTCTAATGTGTTGATGATTAAGAAATTACATTATCATAATCATCTGAGTTTCCCTGTTATCTCATAATCATACAAGCATGCATACAATGATAACGATAATAAACAATTTAATATTATCAAATCAAAGTATAAATAACATGTTAAGCAAAACTTTTAAATAATAAAAGTAAACATGTTTCTCAGCCCCGAGAGTTAAAATCAGTTAAGATTAAAAGTAAAAGGGGCATATGAACTCACCTTGTAGTTGTTGAGGGTTGACTTAGCTTATATGTGAATGCACGCGCTCTCGTTTGAATTTGTTGTGTTCACGATCCTGTATTGATTTGTTGTAACTTGTAAGTATAACCTAATAGACTTTTGGGTGTGTATGTGTGGGTGTTAGCCCTAAGTTGGCTTTCACACGTAAGACTTGGTCATGATCACCATTCGGTCTCTTATGCAGGTTTTAAGTTAAAAACCTTATGAGTTATTATCTTGTAATCTTTGACTTGACTCATTCTTGTAACTGTACACTTTGATCTTATGAAATATGTTAAACCCGAAGGTTTGAAGTGATGTGTAGACCGAACTATGTGACCAAGTCCTATGTTGGGCCTCTAGGTCATTTGTTGGGCCCTAGGCCCAAACCTATGGGCCTTGGTCTGTTCTTGAATCACCAAGAGTGTTAGACCATTTTGGAACATGTGAATCAATGATATACAGTGTGGAAATACGAAAGCTTGAGCAATTGCTAAGAAACCTAATGAATAGGTGGCCTTGTGACCTCCATTGGGCCACGATGAGAAACTGTTGGGCCCGAAGTGGGCCCAGGCAAGATTTGTCGGACCAAAGGTTAGAATGAACTGTAGGAACCATGTTTAGGCCAAAAATAGGTGGTTGTCCAAGATAATGACAAAGTGGCTCCAAAAAGGGAGGATAAAGGCCTCAAAGTGGGCCTTAAATCGATTTCTGTGGGCCTCGGGTAGATTTTGATGGGCCCAATGGGTTTTGTCTCGGGCCTTTGCTAAAAGAACTCATGGGCCAAGTTGGGCCTGGATTAGAATGGATGAAAACATTGTGGGCCTTGAATTTGAGCTTTTGGCCCAACATGGTGGCCTTGAATCACATTTTGTGGGCCATGGGCCAAACTAGATGGGCCCCAGGGGATTTCTCTCAGGCCCTGAGCACAATAAGTGTTGGGCCAACATGGGCCTGGATCAATTGGGCCGAAACTATTGTGGGCCCAATTCAAGGGAAATATGGGCCATTTGGGCTTGTGTGAGTTAATTCTATGGGCCAATTTCTTTCCAAACAGATTTTATGATCAAAATAGTTCATTTTGGTTCAAGTTGAATTGAAATAGAGCTTGGGCCTAATAACTTGCGTGGGCCAAGAAATGACATTGGGCTCTATATATGTGTTATTGGGCCGACTATGTACATGCATGGGCTGAAGCAAGGAGTTTGGCCGTAGGTTGTCACCCGGTTAGAGAACCAGCGAACCTATTGGGGTGTGGGACTAAGGTTCGGCCAAAATGGCTGGTCCATGGTTCGCCTAAGAGTTTAACAGCTAGCAAAGTTCGTTCCAAGTGATAGAAGGTTCGTCCAAGCTACAGTAGGTTCGGTGGGTTTCGGCTGAAGGATGTACAGCTCGACTAGGATTCGTGGCTCCCATGGGTTCGGCAGTGTCTAGCATCAAGAGGGTTCGGCACCTTGCATAGAAAGATGGGTTCGTCGGTAACATGCAGTAGGGTTCGGTGCTGGGTGTGGCGAACCTAGGGTTCGTGAGACCTCACAGCCTCGGCTGCGTGCATGGAGGGTTCGCCATGGTTCGCCAGCATAAGGTTCGGTGGGGGAGTGACCAAGAGTTCGGCCACAGCTTCTAAGGGTTCGTTGACAGTGGTGGGTTACGAACCTGCAACTTTGCACCCACTATCCTTCGAAACTTAGCTCTCTAGGCCGATCCATATTCAGGTAGGTTTGCTTTAGCTTTCTAACACTTCGAATGGAGGCTGGGTCGAACAAGTAAGATCTTAGATCCGGTTGTGTGTGTGTACAGTGGACGAAACAAGGGTATAAAACCCTACTTTTACAGATCTTCCACACGCAATACCTCGAGTTTGGCTAGCTATTTGCTCAGATCCGTTGTACTTTCATGTAGAGGACGTCGAGGGCTTCGCGTGGGTTCGAAAATCACCCAAATCGGTCCACAAACGAGGAAGATATCAAGGATTGAAGGTGTGAAAGTGGTGGTGGTGTTCTTGGCCGGAATTTTGGAAGAGAGAGAGAGGATTTTGAATAAAAATGAAAGAAACTCTTTCATTTACCTATTTATATCACGTGTGGTGTCCGGGTCCGTTTCGGTTGCTCGGTTCGCTAATTCGTCGCGTATCCGGAAAATTACGCGTAATTTATTTTAAATAGATAAAATTGTTAATTTAATTAATTTGATGAGTTTCAAAATTGTAAAAATGTTAAATATTTTATTTAATTAAATTTAAAATCGTTTCGCGTCGTATTTCGTTTTCGTTTAGTCGGATCGCGTCACCATCGCGCGTATTCGTTCGAATCGTCATTCGAACGAACACGACGATGGTTTTGCTTTCCGACTTTTGTTTTCTACTTTCCAGTCATCATTTCAGAACGTTAAACTCACAGATATGTTTGTGTGAATCGTCACTCACGCAAACACACTGTCAGTTCGTTATTCTGAAACGACACTGCAGTTTATGTTTAAATCGTGTTTCCTCACTGTCGGACTCAACTATACATCCTGTTTTCATCTTGTTTTCACATTGAATTGTCGGCCATCTGATTCCTGTCATCTATGGACATCAGATCGCAACCGTTTTGTTTCTGATAATTGTTTGAACACCGTTGTTTCTCATAATTTGTTGTGTTAACTGTAATTAAGTTTTCACTTAATAAACACAACTAATGTTTCAAATGTACGTTGTACTTAATGTATTTAAGTTTACACGAAAATACGTACAACTGTTCTTGTATTTAGAATCCTGTTAATACAAAAACTGTTCACAAATACGTATGTACACATAGTTACTGTATGCAAGTACACATACCGTACGGACTTGCCGGCCGGTCAGGTACCAGTTGTCACATTAATAGGCACCATTATGGACAGCTGAAAAACCCTAAGGAGTTCAGCATCCATCCATAATGATCCTATTTATGACTCGTGGCATGTTTAGATAGAGAAACCTTCAAGTTAACACAAAGTCAAATAGAAGAACTCAATCATTCTAGTCACTTGTCATCACTATGGATGAATCAAGAAGAACACTGAATGACTAGTAGGGGTTGACACACAGGTCAACACGCGGCGGCCAATCAGTCTGTCTTACTTGACTCTGACAAAGAAGAACACTGATGACTAGTAGGGGTTGACACACAATGTCCAAAAGTTTATGCATACAAGTCTAAAGCATTCACATTGTTTCACTGATGACTAGTAGGGGTTGACACACAGGTCAACACACGGCGGTCAATCAGTCTTTTGTTTAAGCACCTCATGTTTTCAAGCATTCAAGTGTTCAAGCATCCAAATGTATCAAGCATTCCAAGTGTTCACGTATCCCAAGTATATAATGCATTCAAGTATCCCAAATGTATCAAGCATTCACGTGTTTCAAGTATTCTAAGTATAACAAGTATTCACGTGTTGCCAAGTATCTCAAGTGTAACAAGTATTCATATGTTCTCAAGTATTTCAAATGTATTAAGCATCCAAGTATTTCAAGTATCTCACGTATATAAGTATTTCTAAGCATATATGTTTCAAGTTAAGTTTTAAGCAAATCGTTATAAGTGTAAGGTAATTGAATACTTTACTAAAGGTGTAGAACATTAACTTTCCGAAATAATTATATAAGGCCTTAGTGTTTAGTTTAAGTATTTTCAAAGCCTTAAGATTTTGTATATAGTTAAGCATAGAGTTTATAAGTTAAACCTCAATCGTATAGTTTAAGCACATAGGTTATAACATAAGTATTTAGCTCCAAGTTTAAGTATCAAGTTTGTAGTTTCTCAAAGTATACTAGTTTCCAGTTTGATCACAAAATGGTTGTATAATGTAAATAAGTATAAGGTAAATAACATTTGCTATTTACACTATAGTAAGAGTCTTTGGTTTCCCACCCAAGCATTTCAAATTCAAGTATTAGTATAAGCTTTGTAAATATGTGTAAAAGCATTTAATAAACATTTCAATAATTGTTTAACATGCTTCTCAGTCCCGAAGTAAAACAAAAGGTTTGAAAAGGGACAAATGAACTCACCTGGTGTTTGAAGTGGTTGACTAAGTTAAACAAGAATGCACACGCTCTTTGTAGTATTCTTTTGTTGTCTTTAGAATCCTGTATCGATTTCAAAACGTTTGTAGTTTATACGTATTTGTTATAGTTGATCTGTGTACGTGTATGTGTGTTAGCCTTAAGGTAGGCTAACACCCGTAAGTCTTGGTCATCGTTCGGCCCTTATTATAAATGTCATGGATCTTACTAACACTTAAATAATTCATATTAAGATTAGTATCCTTTGTTATTGGTTTTGTGTTTAACTTTGTTTTGACCTTATCATGTTGTGTACTCTTGTTAACTATTTTAGTTTATAAACACAACTTAGACCCTAGGTCATAGCTTACTAATCTTTAGTATGTTGTAAAAGAGTTTGCATGTTCATTGTTCCATTTGCCTTAATGCTTGAAATCCCTTGTTACAAAACCCAAACACAATGTTTTAAGCTTCATGTTCCTTAACCCGAATTAGTTCCACTTCAGTAGTAGAACTCATAAATTACTTGCATGTTATACTTGTTTTAGTTAATTCCACATGTTAGTTCGTACACCAATACAAGGGCCGAATTAGGAAATGGGCCAAATGGAGCCATGATGGGCCAAATGATATAACACATGGACCCAATTCGCATCTTGGGCCGAAATCAGTTGGGCCGAGCAAAGAACGAATAAATTCCAATTCCCTTGGGCCGATTTAAGTTATGTGTGGGCCAAGTGGTGTGTACACAGGCCCACGGTATATGTTTTAAACAGGCTGCATCTTTTTACACCCCAAGACCAGCGAACCTCTTAGGTGCATGGGTCAATGGTTCGGCAGTGTATGTCGAGAGGGTTCGTGACATCCTGGTTAGCAGGAGATTCGTAGCATGTTGCACCAAGGTTCGACCATGAATTGACGAACCCTAGGTTCGTTGGAGATGCTAGGGTCGCGAGCATCCAAGGTTCGGTGGTCAATGGTTCGTGGCACCCTTCGCAAGTCACAGGTTCGCCTGGAACCCATAGGTTCGGCGCATGAACTGATGCAGAGGGTTCGGCCATGGCTGCTTTCTTGCGAACCTGTATCTCCCCAGCGCCATCTTCATCAACCAGCAGGTTCCCTATCATCATCTAGGTTAGACCCGTACTGTAAATGGTTGCTAGAGGTGCGGGACACGAGTGGTGGTGCTCGGAACTAGCTTAAGGTTAGTTTAACAATAATGAATGTAGAAAACCCTATTTTCACGAATCTTTGAGGCTTCATACCTGAAAAATGGCTGGATAACAGCCCAGATCGGTTGTACTTCTACGTAGAGGATGTCGAGAGCTTCGCGTGGACACCAAGAACGCCCAAATCCGTCTCCAAACGAGTGAGTTATGGTGGTTTGAAGGTCCAAAAATGGTGGTGGAGTGTGGGATCCGGGATTTTGAGGTACAAGAGAGAGATGGTGGTGAAAAATGAAAGAAATCAATTATTTCAAACTTTACATACCCCGCGGGTATTCGGGTTCGTTTCGGGTGCTCGTTTTCGTCTCCGTTGCGTTTCCGGATCGCAGCGCGCAAAATTACATAATTAAATAAAAAGGATGTTATTTTAAATATTTGGTGGGTGATTATTTATAAAAAATATTTTAAATATTATTAATCTTGAATGATTTGTCCAAATTTATAATTTTTTTTACGCGTTTCGTTATTTGTTCGCGTATTTTTAAGCTTTACGCGTTTTAATTACAACAGTTTCGTTTAATTTTCTTTCTGATGAGTTTCAAAATTGTAAAACAGAAAATATTATATTTCCTTAATTTATTATCGTTCGAATCGTCGTTCGTTTTCGTCAGAAAACGTCACTTACGCGCGTCTTCGTACAGAGCGCTAACTGTACGAACACGATCGTACGTTTCACCTTCTGATTTTTGTTTTCTACTTTTCAGTCATCGTTTCAGATCGTTAAACTATCAGATCTATTCGTACAGATCGTCACCTATACGAATAGTTCGTCAGTTCAGCATTCCGTAACAGCAACTGTTATGGTTTGGTTTCTGTTTATCCTCACGTACGTTTAAACCTAATAATACAAAATCAAACATGTTTGCATCTTTTCATGATTGTCTGGTGTGTTTCTGATTGTTTAAACCATAAGGTTTAAATCAGGATTTCAGAAACATCGTGTAGTAGTTTATGTTTGTCATCCAATGTTGATAGCTTCTAAGTATTTCTCCTAGTTTGCATCTGAGTTACTGTACAAGTTACTGTACAGTTTACTGTTTCGGTAACGATTCCGGCACAGATGTTACACAAACCATGAAAACTAGGCTTATTGGGCTCTTCAAGGGCCCATCGCGGTACGCGGTGGCCCAACAGGAGGCCCTGTAGCGGTACGCGACAGGCGGCGCGGGAGTTTGAATCCCGAATTCCTTCGCGTATCGCGAAGCATCTTTTTGGCCTCTCGTCGCGATACGCGACGGGTGTCAAACGGCAAATCTTTATAAAACCAAGATGAATTCATTTCCAGCCACCCCTACACACACTCACCAAAGACTAGCCATCATACTTCGACATTTCTTGTTCCAGAAGCTCTGCTACAACCTTCCTTCACCATTGGAAGCCATTGGGGACCATTGTGAAGCTTGGTGACCTTGAAGAACATCATCCACCACCACCACCTTCTTGTTATTGACCCAAGACCACGAACCAGAGATTCCAGGAGCATCTTGGAGCCTTCCAGCTTGATTCCGTCATCATCTTGGTGTTCAAGGAGCTCTAGAAGGTAGTCACACACTCCTTGTAGCTTAAAATCACCATTACACACATGCATGTGTTAAATCACACATGCAAGCACCTCTTTGATGCACATGCACGAGATTTGTTTCTGGGTTTGTTGATTTAGATGAGTTTCTTGATGATCCATGATGATTATATGGTGTTTTATAATGATCCAAGATGTTGAGTATATGTCTTGATGCTTAAAATGATGATTTGTGATATTATGTTCCCATGCATGTATGATCCATGATTGTTGGGATGATTTGGAGTATGTAGATATGTTTATTGATAATATTAGAAGGTTAGCTCATTGTTAGATTGTGTTAAAATGGTCAAAACTATGATTTTAATGAACCTTTCTATTTTTAGAAACTTTTCATTTGTAAAATGGTGTTAATGGATGAAATGGTGAACATGCATGTATGTGGATTTGCTATTAGTATGTTAATATGATGATATTAATGCTTAGAATGTGATTTTGAATGTGATTATGGTCATATTGGCATATTTGCCATACTTAGTAACTTTTTAAAGTGAAATGTTGCTAGATGATGAATTTGGGTATATATGCATGTTTAAATGATGTTAAATAGCTTATTACAATGATTTGTGACATAAAAATGGGTTAGTAGTGTTTAGAATAGTCACTTATATGCAAAGTTACAAAGTTACTATTTATAGTAACTTTATTTTTAGAAATGCTAATGTATGAACGTTTTGTATGATTTGAGCATGCTAAGTGGTTTAATATGTTATAACATGATGATTAGATGCTAAGTTAGATGGTTTCCGATATCACGTATGCTAGAAATGGAAACTCTCCATTTTAGGAAACTTTTATGTGCAAACATGATATAAATGACTTATGTGATTTCGTATGATAAAGTGCTATGTGTTAACATGATCACGTAGGACTAATGAGCATGCTAGAACTCTAAAACCTTTATGCTTCGTGAAACTTTCCACAAATGGACACTTACTATAAATAGTAAGTTGTCCAAGACGCGACTTGCGCGTTTTGCACACGACGAGCACTTACACGATTGCTACACGATTCACAATCGTCACACGGTTCACCAACGGGTCGTTGGCTTGACACGGTCAACTTTGGTCAACTTTGGTCAAACACGGTCAAACACGGTCAATGTGGACCAACATGAGCTAACACGGTCATTGTGGACCGACACGGACAAACATGAACAACTGAGGGTTGTTGAGCACAAACACGAAACATGGTCACTTACACGTGAAATCTCGACTTATCTTGCTATGTTATTACTAGACATAGCGGAGGCAAGGACTAACAAGTCTAGTTCGGTAGTGATGCACTGACACTTGGAGCCTAGGGCTCGAGACTAACATTTAATAAACAGTATGACACATGATTTCTGAATTACTACCTACGTTTATCAAAACCTGTGAACTCACCAACTATTATGTTGACACTTTTTCCTAAACTTGTATTATCAGGTATGTAGCTGCTTATGGATACCAGGGTGCACTTAAGGACACAAGCATAGGAACGTCATGCATCTATGTTGTGTCGTTTGAACAAACAATTTTTAAGTTATTTTATGACATGTATTAAGACAATGTAGTGTCTGACAGTTTATTTCTGCTGCATCTCAAACTATTTACTTTTCCGCTGTATTAAACTTTGGAAATTTCCGCTGCAAACTATTTTGGTTGATTTATATGATTACAAACACTGTAATGTCAAACGCATATAGAGTTGTTTTGTATGACCTTGAGCTGTGATTCTGGCCACGTCACACCATGTGGACTCACACCACACGTGGGAATTTGGGGGTGTGACATGTAGGAACCTACATTGAATTAGGTTCCTAATACAAGGTTAATGACACACTTGATTAATCAGAATAGTCTCGGATTAACCAAATAGTTAATGTTGTTGATTATAATGCTAGAACAGTTTCTAGACATATTAATGGCTTAGAAATGATCAATCCTTGTTATTGATTACCCAAATATAATGAAATATCACAATGTAGAATTAGAATAGGTTTAATAACCATGTTTAACATACTAATCTGACTGTTATCATAAACATCAGATAATCATTCCAATTAGTATGTTAATGATTGTGATTAGTTCGAAACACTTGGATTTAACCTTGCATTTCAATAACTAACCAAACTAATCACCTACATTGTCATAATCAAATGGTTTAAACCATTATAATCATGGGTATGATTTCATGCAAACCGGGCATTACAACGAATCAAAACAAGGATTCCGTTAAAACATCGTGTTCTTCATTTATAATCAATCCTAGCCATCATCTAGACAATAATCAACAAGCCTAACTATATCATTACGTTCAAAATCAAGATCTAATCAATCATTATGAAGCTAGAAGGTTAAAACGAACCGTTACCTAATCTGACGGATTTCTGCGCGTAGAACAACAATTGGGACTTGAAAACACGATCCTTGGTGAGTTTGGGATGTTTGGAAGCCTTTAAAATGAAGATTTGCTACTCAAAAATGAGTTTTGGTAGTCTGAAGTTCAAGAAGAATCGAGAAAATGAAGAAGTGTTCAATCCCCATGCGTTCTGATCCATTTAAAAGCCTCCACCGACTCAAAAGCCGCCAGGCGCACCGCCCCAGCAGGGCGTGTGGCCCGGGGCGTACCGCCCCACGCCTAGTTCGTCCAATTTTTGATTTTTGCTTCGTTTCGCGATTCCGGACAATCCGTAACTCCATTTCGCGCACGGTTTTCGCCTACGTTTATCATTTCTCGCATACTATCAACCTGTAATAATTACAATAGCTAAATCAACATGGATTTCAAGCACGACCAAATGTGCTCACGTCATTGATGCCGTAATTCTCGTATGCAATTGTCACAAACCCCTTTTTGTTTGTGTTTGCTCAACTTTTAAATTAACTTTGGTGTTACATGCTTTTCTTATTTTTATATTCAAATCGTGTGTAGATTTAAACACTTTAAGAAATTATCTTTGCTTTTTTATTATTTTTCGCACTTCGACGTTTTCTCCTTGTCCTGACTTTAATTTTGCATTCATGTATAGACTCTTGCCAGGTCATTTCATGGAAAAAATGAGTCCAATATAGTTATAATAATAATAATAAAAATATATACAGTCAGCAATGGTTACTTTTTTTAACGGTAAACGTCTGATCACCTGAAATCACCCTGACAAATAGATATCCTTTCACCCGAAAAACATTATGTGGTTACCCGACCCATATGCCCAGGAGAAGCTTGCAACTAGAAAAACCCCTCTGGCTCAAACCAGTAACCCAAATCAATATTTGTTCTTAGTGAGACTCAAATTTAAAAACTCTTATAAAATAAATCAATAAACTACCACTAGAATAGAAGCCATTTGATCAGAATGGTTACATGTTACTTGCATTGACATGATGCTACCTTAGAAAGTCTTTAATTTCATACCCTCATGTTACTTCAATATTTGCATCATTGTTGTAAAAATCGGCCTACCTTGTTGATTTTGCCCTAGGCGGCTTATTTTTTTGGCTTTTTAAGTTTTTTTTTGTGTTTTTTGGCTTTTTCGAGTAAAAAGGACCTAGATCAGTGATTATTCAAGACATTTCTCAACCTCAAATACTTAATATGTCTCTAAAACATCGAATCCAACATCTAAAACATTGAACCCTGCCACTAAACATCGAAATCTATCTATAAACTTTGAATTGTGTGTTTAAGTTTGTAATTTGAAGTACTTGACTTAGTATGTTTAATTTTATTTTTTAATATATTTGAAGTATTAATGTGTGTATATAATAAATATTTGTAAAATTACATATAAAAATTCCAATCCGCCTAACGACTTCTACAACCATGATTTGCATTATGTTTAACAATGTATCTTCAACAAAATATTGTCCAACAACCAAAATATCAAACAATGCGCATGTTTAACCTTTTAAATTAAAAAGCCAGTTATTAACGACGAAGGCGGGTGAATGCATTTTGAGTCGTAAGAATGTATCGCCGATTCAAGAGGTTGTTTAAAATAAATCATTCTAATTTAGGTTGAAAGGGATAAGACCTTTAGGCTTTCAAAAGAGTGATGTATGTCATTATAATTTTATGTGTTCCCTTTCTAATATGTAAAATTACATATTTATTCAAATTATGTTTTTAAGAGCATTATATTTTATGTATTAAAAATTTGTACCTTGAAAAAGATTTGTTATTTCACAAGTTAGAAAGGATAAATATTTAATTTTTCCCATTTATGATTAAAACCCCATCTATGAACATGAGGTTAAGGGTTTAAATTGAGGGTACGTTACAATGTGATTCTAGGAAAAAGAAATTAAGATAATTCAAATTAATATTGTGTTGTAACTTTTGGATACAAAATCTATATCTATATCTATATCTATATCTATACTATATAATAAATAAAGGTTTTGGTAGGACACATGTCACCATTATAGACAACCTAGAAATTAGTTTTTCCGCTTCTCTCTCATATTAATTGTTTGTAAATAATCTATTACTAGATTTTGATTTTTCTTATTTCTCTTCTATTAAATAATAATAATTTTATTTAATTTAACAAATAAAATTATTACATCATAAGTCATATTATTTACTTTTTTGTAGAAAGTATTTGAAAAATATGCAATATGTTATTTAATATAAATAATTTTAAAATTTATTTATTTAACCTGTGTAATACACAGGTTTTTACCTAGTGTGTGTATATATAGGAATGTTTCTCGTAAAACTCCTCATTTTATAGAAAACTAAAAAAACTTTTACTTAACAATAAATTTTTAATTTTTTTTTTCATAATTTTTTTTATTATAAGGTTAAAAAATTTTTCATGAAAAATAAATTTTAATAAAGATATGTAGATCACAAATTTACATACTTAGAACTCAAAAGGTTACGCTTATAACTCATAAAGTTACACATATAAGTTACATATATGTAATAACATAAAATACACATTCTTTTTTTTTGTAAATTTCTTACCTTATAAAATATTGGGAAATAAAAATGAAAAAAATTAACGGGTAGTTATTGTGATTAGTTTTCTTAGTTTTATTCAAAACAATGGTTTTCTTAGCCCTCCTCTCTCTCTCTATATATAGGGTAAGGATTTATGGTTAACCATCCCTTATTGTATTAACCCGAAATAACCCGCCAAGATTAAGCCGAATCTTTTGGGTTTTTTTTCAAAATCTTTATTTTTTACATTTACAAAAGTATATTCTTTTATTTGTTTGTACAAATTCATCACCGTTTGAGATTTAAAGCAAGTGTAAGTTTATGTTACACTGTAAATATTTATTTACTATAACGACCAATTACACTGACGTAAGAGGCCAAACGATGATGAATTTGAACAAACAAATAAAACAACACACTCTTGTACATGTAAAATAAATATTTTGAAAAAAAAAACAAAAGATTCGGCTTGATCTTGGCGGGTTATTTCGGGTTAATACAATAAGTGTGGGTTATTATAGGATGTGAATCATATATATATATATATGGGATGGTTCGAATGTTAACACTTCCTTATTGTGATAACTGAATAACTACATCTTATTACTTTGGGGTCCATATTAAAGTAAATCTAAATGTGTAGGTTTTTTCTTCTTTTTTATTAATGTAAATGGGCCCTACATTAATTAAAAAAGAAAAAAAACATACACCTTTAGATTACTTTAGTGTGCGCCCCAAAGTAATATGATTTATTTATTCGGTTAACGCAATAAGGAATGTTAACATTTGATCATCTCCCTATATATATATATATATATATATATATATATATATATGGAAGGAATCATATAATAACCCACTCTAATTGAAAAAACTCTATAACTCAAATCTAATTGTTCAAATTTTCTAGATTTAACCATATGGTGACATGTGTCACTAATTAATTTTTAATACAAAAATCAGATTTAATATAAGAGTGACAAGTGTCACACTCTTAAAAAAACCATCTATTTTCTTATTTTTAAATTAAAGTTTCCTCCTTTGATTTTTATACACTTATAACTTTTTTATACTATGTTATTTTTTTATAAAAATTACACCATTAAACTCGTTATATTTTTCTTGTTAATTCCGTTATGGTCATGCCAATTTTTTTCAGGACGTTCGTAATTACACTAACGTAAAAAGCATAAGTACAATAATTTCCCTCTTTTTTCAAAAAGTTTCCATCATAAAATATTTTTCTCTAATCTTAAGTATATATTACAAACTTATTTTTTATTATAAAAATTAGTTAATTAAATAAATGTATATTAAATAAGATAGAAAGTTAGATATTTGTAACTTAAAAATATAATAAGTTACAGCTTGTTACATCAGTGTAATGACTCGTTACATCAGTGTAAATAGGACACTTTGAAAAAATTCAGCTCGTTACATAAGTGTAATTAGAAACACTTTAAAAAAATTCAGCTCGTTAAATCAATGTAATTACGAGTACTTTGAAAAATTCAGCTCGTTACATTAGTCTAATTTCAAAAACTTTAAAAAAATTTGACAAAACTATAATTAAAGATAAAAATGATTAAAAAAATAATAATGTATATAAAATTTATAAATGTTTAAAAAATTGGGGGGTAACTTTTATTTTTAAAATCAAATCAGGTAGACCTACCAAATCTCCAAAATATCTTTAAACAAATCCTAACCACTCATTTTCCCAGAATTAATATGGATCATACATTTCAAATTCATTAAATTAAACAACCAATCAAATTGAGTTAATAAGTTATCTTAATTAGTGTGAGTTACCAATTGATCCTTACCCTATATATATATATATATATAGTTCCATAGAAAACCCTTATTTTTAAGAAAACTAATAAAACTTTTTATCCACCATTGATTAATATGAGCAATGGTTGAGATCATTAGTGGCAAGATTGTAAATAATTGAAAATTAATGGATTTAATTATATGATTATAAGGGTAGGTTAGTCCAAACTAATTTATTATCTTCCTATATTTAAAAAAAAATCATAAAATCACTCTTCTCTCTCATCTATTATTTCTCTTAATTATTTAAAAAATTAAATCAAAAAATAATTTTTTCACTCAAAAAATCTGAATTTTTTCAACCAAATTATCTGATTACATATATGTAATCATATACCTGATTACATTTATGTACTATATTACATATATATACAAGGGAGGGTTATTTTGAAAATCTACATAAGTTAAGAAAACTTTGAAAACAATAAAAAACCCATTAAATTTTTTTTTTCATTTTTTTACAGTTAGGCTACATCATTAGGGTCATTTTTTATAAAAATAAAAAATAAAAAAGCACCGACTAGTTTTTTTAAAAAAATAATAAAAAACCGATGTAACACAGACGTAAAATCGCTGTGCATGACTGAAACAAGGGTTACGTCAATGTTACATTTTTGTTTTATTAATTTTTTTAAAAAAACTGGGTCGGCTCTTTTTTTATATTTTTTTATAGAAATGACCCTAATAATGATACAAAACTATAAAAAAAATTCAAAAAAAAACTTTTTGTTACATAGGGTTTTTTACGATTTTTTCTACTCAAGTGTGTTTTCATTTTATACATGTCCTATACACACACACACACATATATATATATATATATACATATGTAATATATCATATAGCTGGTTAAATTTATATACATGATTACATATATGTAGTCACATACATGATTTCATATATATCTGGTTACATATACGTAATCATATATACCTGGTTACATTTATATGCATGAATACTATAAGTAATCATGTATCTAGTTACATTTATATACTTGATTACATATATGTAATCACATACCTAGTTTCATATATGTAATACTTTTGGTTAGATATGTGTAATTTATCTTCTTCGTCCCGAACCCCTTAACTTTTGCTTTCATTGAAGTTTGTCAAACTAGATACTCCTTTTGGTGATTCAAGAACCGAGTACTAATCCAGAATTGTAAGTCACTAAGTCAATACTATTATGTCAAATAATTCAGTATTCCTAAACTCCAATGTAATTCATGTAGATCAAAGGTATAAGCCATAAATTGTATTAGACATAAATGTGATTTTATATTCAAACTTTGGTCTTAAGCTATTTAATATCAACCGCAAGCTTCTAGTTCTTGTTATAATCACTATTTCTTGAACACTACTTCTGTGAACCTTTGTTCTCTGTTGTTAATCCTTTCTCCAACTAGCACATGTGGATTTATAAATTTTTCTCCGACCTCAAGCTCTAATCCATTACAATTATGTTTCTAGAAACTGTCGTATGAAGTTGTGATATGACTACAAGAAACTTAATCTGACACGTCGGGGCTTTTCCGACGACATAATGTCGTCGGTATAGATCAACACCCACGACGACATGGCGTCGCTCAAAACCGAAAGTTTTTTTTTGGGCTTTGACCTTTCCCTACGACGTATCGTTGGCACAGCTGCAACCCCGGGTTTTTTCACATGAGCGCACTAACACTAAATTTTTCCCGCTCTCTCCGCTCACTGTCACGACGACATGTTGTCGGCAAAGACAAAAATAATTAAATTAATAAAAGAAATAAATGTTAAGCCATTAAATAAAAAGAAATTAAAATTCTGGTATTATCTTTCGCGACGACGTGTCGTCGGGATAGATAAAACCTTTTTTTTCTAGCTCATTTAATAGAACAACGGCATTTCGTTATGCTCGGAGTCGTCGGGAAAGAGCTTTTCGAGATAAAAACCGATCTGCAACTCCAAAAAGGCATTCTGTCACACCCCCAAATTCCCACTCGTGGCGGATGTCCACGTGGATGTGACGTGTCCAGAATCACAGCTCAAGGTCATATAGAACACCTCTATATGCGTTTACAAGTACAATGTTCGACACATACACTCATAAAATAGTTTGCAGCGGAATAAAAGTTATCAAATCATATTGCAGCGGAAAATCAAATAGTAGTGCAGCGGAATAAATAAGTCATAACATGCAGCGGAAAGTTGAAAATGTTAGACATCACATTGTTTAGAAATTACATAACGATTAAATATTGTTTTCAAAAGACACAACAGAATGCATGCGGTTCCTAAAGCTCATCCCTTAGATGTGTATCCTGTTCCATACGCAGCTAGTTACCTGAGAATACAAGTTAGAAAAGTGTCAACACAATGGTTGGTGAGTTCACAGGTTTTGATATACATATATATAGTAAGAAAGTGTGTCATGCTGTCTATCAATGTTAGTATCGAGCCCTAGGCCCAAAGTGTCAGTGCGTCACTACCGAACTAGACTTGTTTGTCCTTGCCTCCGCTATGTCTCGTATACATAGCAAGTTAGGTCAGAATTTGCACGGGTTATGACATCCAGTCAACATAGTGCCCCGTGGGGTTAGTCATTCCCTAATGGATCCATCCAAATCTACCACGTTGTTCGTACATTAACGGTAAGACTTTGTGAGGGCTTAATACGAGTTCAACACTTAATGTTTGTCCAATAAACCAGCATACACCAAATATGTTTGTACAGTAATAAATGTTTGACTCGATGTAACTAGTATTCTCCCCCTATTTAAAAGCGTTTGAAAAAGAGTAAAGAGGGGCCGTAAACTCACCTTAGTGATATGAATGTATATAAGCGTAAGCTCCTGAATCGTCAAGTAGCACGTCGGTCACCGGCAACCTATATCGTATACCGTACGTGAGTTCGTGTATGTGACCGTGCTAGTGTTTGTGTTAGTGCTCGTGTTTGTGTCCAACAACCCTTGGTTGTTCATGTTTGTCCGTGTCGGTCCACAATGACCGTGTTTGCTCGCGTTGGTCCACATTGACCGAGTTTGACTGTGTTGGTCCACATTGACCGTGTTTGACTGTGTTGGTCCACAATGACCGTGTTTGACTGTGTTTGACCAGAGTTGACCGTGTCAAGTCAACGACCCGTTGGTGAACCGTGTGACGGTTTGTGAATCGAGTAGCAGTCGTGTAAGTGCTCGTCGTGTGCAAAACGCGCAAGTATGGACAACTTACTATTTATAGTAAGTTTCCATTTTTGGAAAGTTCACAAAGCATAACATTTTTAAAGTTCTAGCATGCTCGTTAGTCCTACGTGATCATGTTAACACATAGCACGTCATCATACGGTTTCACATAAGTCGTTTATAACAGGTTAGCACATAAAAGTTTCCTAAAATGGAAAGTTTCCATTTTTAGCATACGTGACATCGGAAACCATCTAACTTAGCATCTAATCCACATATTATAACATAATAAATCATTTAGCATGCTCGATTCATTCAACACGTTGACAAGTCGGTTTTTGTAAAAATAAAGTTACTATAAATAGTAACTTTATGGTTTTTCATCAAAACAACCATTTTAATATTTCTAAGCCAACTTTCACATCACCAATCATCATAATAGGCTACTTAGCATCATTTTAAACACATCAATATAGCCAAATCGTCTCCTATCATTATTTTGACCCGAAAAGTTACTAAATATAGTAACTATGTCAAAAATGACCATAAACATTATCAAGATCACATTCTAAGTATTCAAATCATTCTAATAACATTTAAATAGCAATCCATAAGCATGCATGTTACCATATATCATCCATATCACCATTTCATACATAAAAAGTTCCTATTAATAGAAAGTTTATCAAAAATTTACATTTAAGCCATTTTAACCAAATCTAATCATGTAAATCATCATCAATATCATCTTTGAACATTTCTATATACATAAAATCATCCTAACATTATGGATCATGCATGCATGCATCAATATCATCTCATATGATCATTTTAAGTACAATGGCCTATACCCATCATTTTAGATCATCATAAAACATCATCTAATCACTTTAGATCATCATAATACACTGAGATATCAACAAACCCAGATTAAAACAAAGGGAAATTCGTGCATGTGATCCATGGGTGCTTGCATGTGGGATTTACACATGCATGTGTGTGTAATGGTGTGAAAAGCGAAGTTTAGCAATGAGAACTACCTTCTAAGGCTCCAAGAAGTTCTGAGATGATGATGAACAGCTCCTACACCTCCTGGTACGTGGGTTTGATCGAGAACAAGAAGGTGGTAATGAAGGGTGATGGTCTAGAAGGTCTTCCTCAAGGTTCTTGAGCTTCAAAAGGGCCTTCAATGGCTTCCAATGGCTGCTACAGGGGTCTGGAGGTTAAAGATGGTCGAATGGTTGCGTGCTCTGCCGAAGATATGAGTGAAATAGATAGACTAGCCATCATTGTCTTGGTTTTATAAGATTTTGCCGTCTGACACCCGTCGCGTACCGCGACACTAGGCCAGAAAGATGCTTCGCGCTACGCGAAGGAATCCGGGAGTCAACTCTTCGCGATGTCTGTCGCGTACCGCGACGATGCTTCTTGTTGGGCCCATCGCGGCCCAATAAGCCCTTTTTAATGGGTTTGATCCGTTCGTCGTCGTTTTCACGCTTCCGAACTATCGTTTGGCCTCGTTTGAACTTCCAAGTTCGATATGTGAGTGTTTCGTGAAGTCTCGAGTGTTGTGCTACACAATGTGCTTGACGTTCACCAACGTTCGTGTGTTTTGACACGTGTGTGCTGTTTGCCGATAATTCCACGAATTATCCTGTTGTGTGTCAGTGTTTGTACTGTCGTGCCACGTGTCACACTAAATTAATCTAATTCTAGTGCCACGTGTACATAAAGTATTTAAATAAACATTTAAATAAATAACAAGCTGACCTGGAAATTACGGGGTGTCACATCCTCCCCTTGTTAGAAAGAATTTCGTCCCGAAATTCAACTTGTGTTGCCAGTGTTTGTCTGTTCCGCGAACAGGTGTGGGTACTTTTGTTTCATCTGGTCTTCACGTTCCCACGTGAATTCCGGTACTCGTCGCGAATTCCATCGCACCTTTACAGTCGGGATCTTGCTGAGTTTGAGCTTCTTGGTTTCCCGGTCCATAATCTCCACCGGTTCCTCAACGAAGTTCAATTGTTCGTCGATTTGTATCTCCTCGAGAGGAATAACAAGTGTCTCATCGGATAGGCACTTTTTGAGATTCGAGATGTGAAACACGTTGTGCACGCTGCTCAGCTCGTTTGGCAGGTTTAGCTCGTAGGCTACAGGGCCTATTCGTTTGGTGATCTCAAAAGGTCCAATGTATCGAGGGTTCAACTTTCCCCGTTTGCCAAACCGAATGACTCCCTTCCAGGGCGAGACCTTGAGTAACACCCTGTCTCCCACCTGGAACTCTAACGGTTTGCGTCGTTTGTCAGCATAGCTTTTCTGTCTGTCACGAGCTGCTGGCATCCGTTTGCGAATTTGCACGATCTTTTCAGTCGTTTCGTGCACCAGTTCTGGACCGGTCAGTTGGCTGTCTCCAACTTCCGTCCAGCAAATAGGTGATCGACACTTACGTCCGTAAAGTGCCTCGAATGGTGCAGCTTGGATGCTGGTGTGGTAGCTATTGTTGTATGAGAACTCAACTAACGGTAGGTGAGTCCCCCAGCTGTTACCAAAGTCAATAACACATGCCCAAAGCATGTCTTCTAGTGTCTGTATGGTGCGTTCACTCTGCCCATCAGTCTGCGGGTGGTAAGCGGTACTCATGTCCAATCTCGTGCCCAAAGCCTTATGCAAAGACTTCCAGAAATGAGACGTAAAGCGACTGTCGCGATCGGAGATTATCGAGATTGGTACTCCATGTCGAGTGACCACTTCCTTTATATAGATACGAGTGAGCTTGTCCAACTTGTCAATCTCCTTAATGGGTAGAAAATGTGCGGACTTAGTCAGTCGGTCTACGATAACCTAGATGGTATCGCAACCACTTGCCGTCTTTGGCAGTTTAGTTATGAAGTCCATGGAAATCTGCTCCCATTTCCACATTGGTAGTTCTGGTTGTTGGAGTAACCCTGATGGCTTCTGGTACTCAACTTTGACCTTTGAGCACGTTAGACACTTACTCACGTATGTTGCTATCTCAGCTTTCATGTTCGGCCACCAGTAGGTTGTCTTCAGATCGTGATACATTTTGTCAGAGCCCGGGTGTATGGAATACCGGCTCTTGTGTGCTTCGTCCATCACTACTTCTCTCAATCCCCCGTAGCGTGGAATCGAAATTCGATCCATCAGATAGTAAGCTCCGTCGTCCTTTACCCTTAGTTGTTTATCCATACCACGCATGGCTTCGAGAGGGAGGTTCTCTGTTTTCAGAGCTTCTTGTTGTGCGAGTCGGATCTGATTTGGTAGCTCTGAATGAATTGTGAGTTGTAGCGCACGTACGCGTTTTGTTGTTTCTTTCCGGCTCAACGCGTCGGCCACTACATTGGCTTTACCCGGATGGTATTTGATAGCACAGTCGTAATCGCCTATGAGTTCGACCCATCTTCGTTGCCTCATATTTAGCTCCTTCTGGTCGAAGATGTGTTGCAGGCTTTTATGATCGGTAAAGATAGTGCATTTTGTGTCATACAAGTAGTGTCGCCAGATCTTCAAGGCAAATACTACGGCTCCCAACTCAAGGTCATGAGTCGTGTAGTTTTTCTCATGCACCTTCAGTTGTCGTGAAGCATATGCTATCACCTTCTCGCGTTGCATCAATACGCAACCAAGTCCTTGTTTCGAAGCGTCACAATACACCACGAAATCATCGCATCCTTCCGGTAAGGATAGGATAGGTGCAGTACATAGTTTCTGCTTCAACAAATTGAAAGCAGTTTCCTGTTTGTCTCCCCAGTCAAACTTCTTGTCTTTATGGGTCAGGGATGTCAGTGATTGAGCAATCTTTGAGAATCCTTCAATAAATCTCCGGTAGTACTCGGCCAGACCTAGGAATTGTCGCACCTCAGTCGGCGTTTTGGGTGCTTCCCAGTTCTTGATGGCTTCAATCTTGGCTGGGTCTACGTGTATCCCTTGCTCATTAACCACGTGTCCAAGAAATTGGACTTCGCGAATCCAAAAGTCGCACTTTGAAAACTTCGCGTACAGTTGTTCTTCCTTCAATAATTCCAAGACTAGTCTTAGATGTTCAGCATGTTCTTCCCGATTCTTTGAATAAATCAGAATGTCGTCAATGAACACTATTACGAATTTGTCAAGGTAAGGTTTGCACACTCTATTCATGAGGTCCATGAATACCGCTGGTGCGTTGGTTAGTCCGAAGGGCATAACCAAGAATTCATAGTGTCCATATCGGGTCCTGAAGGCAGTCTTAGGGATATCATTTTCCTGTATCCTTAGTTGATGGTAACCCGATCTTAAATCGATCTTCGAATAGTAGCTTGACCCTTGCAACTGGTCAAACAGATCATCTATTCGCGGTAATGGATATCGATTCTTGATCGTCACCTTGTTCAGCTCTCTATAGTCGATACACATACGGAATGATCCGTCTTTCTTCTTCACAAATAAGACCGGTGCTCCCAAGGTGAGAAGCTTGGTCTGATAAATCCCTTGTCTAACAGTTCCTGTAACTGGTTAGACAGTTCCTGCATCTCAGTCGGTGCTAGTCGGTATGGAGCTTTAGCAATCGGTGCTGCTCCAGGTGTAAGATCTATCTGGAACTCGACTTGTCGTTTCGGAGGTAGTCCAGGTAGGTCCTCGGGAAACACTTCGGGAAAATCGCGGACTACAGCGATGTCCTCGATCTTCATTTCAGCCTTTGGGTTCTTAGTGATGAGGGTTAGTTATCGCAGAGTATCCCTTCTGCAGATACTTGCTTGCCTACATACTAGATATGATGTTCAATGGTATTCTCCGTCGTTCTCCCTGGGTCGAGAGCTGTTCTCCGTCTTGCAACGTCACTCGCACGTTCTTCTTGTTACATACAGTCTCAGCTTGGTTTGCAGATAGCCAGTCCGTTCCAATGACTTCATCGAAGCTCCCGAGAGTCACCGGCATTAACTCGATTTCGGGCTCGTGATCTGCCAAAACCATGGCGCATCCTCGGAAAACGTGTTGCGTTTCGATCAGCTTGCCGTCGGCTAACTTTATGGCATACTTATAATCTAGTGGTGTTGAGGTAACATCAAGCAATTTACTAAATCCACTAGATACAAAACTCCTATCGGTTCTGGTATCAAATAATACGCGTGCATATTTAAAGGGACGTACCGGTTATGATGTTGGGATCATCTTTAGCTTTTCCGGATTTGAACACGAATGCCTTACCCCTTGCAGCGTTGCCTCCTGCTTTCTTGTTTTGTGGACAGTCTCGGCGTATGTGGCCGGACTTGCCGCAGGTGAAGCATCTCCTTTGTGGTGTCACTTTACTTGTGTTTGGCTTCGGGTTGGCACGACACTCCCTTGTGATATGTCCTTTTCTCCCACATCTAGTACATTTGATCCTATTGCATGGGCCAAAGTGATGGTATGAGCATTTGTTGCACTTGGGATAGTTACCTTGGTATACTTTCTTGCCTTGAACATTAGATTGAGTGGTAGTAAAGACTTTTGTTGGTGCGGGGAACCGTTGGGTTGATTGTTGTGGTGAAAAGGTCCTATTGTTGATTGGCTCCCACTTCCGCTTGGCCCCTTGGGGCTTCAGGTGTTCACTCCTCTTGGGTAGCTTACCCAGTGCTACCGCTTGGTCAGTCAGACAATGAGCCAAACAAACAGTGGGTTGAATGAGTGTGGGGTCTTCCGTGGTAACCAAGCCTTGGATCTGTTCAGGTAATCCCTTGATGTATTGTTCAATCTTTTTGTATTCTGGGGTCACCATTTCTGGATACAGTCTACACATCTCGTGGAATCGAGCGGTGTATTGTTCAATCTCGGATCCCTCCATTTTGTGAATCCAGAATCCCTCCAGTTGTTTGATTTCGTTTTGAGGGCAATATTCTTTCTTCAACATCTTGACGAAGTTTTCCCATGGGATTGAGTTAGCAGTCTCCAGACTTAGTGTCTGGATGTGCGAATTCCACCAAGTGAGTGCCTGTCCTTCAAAAGTCCCGGTAGCAAATTTTACTTTATTCTTTTCAGAACACCCGCTCAAGTAGAAAGTTGACTCAACCTTCTTAATCCATTGGAGCAGTCCTACCGCTCCTTCCGATCCCTTGAATACATGAGGATTGTAGTTAGTGAAGGTTCTGAATGAACATCCTTCCGAGTTGTTGTTGTGAGTCACGTTTCTTGTTTCACTGTTCAGGCGTGCCGTCTCGTGATCCGCAATGGCTTTTCTAACTCGTTGTTCTACCATAGCTTCGATAGCCGCAGAACTGATTGCCTGGTTGTCTGTACGCACATACTTTCCTTGACCAGCCATTCGTAATATCTATATACAATAGATATTGTATTACCTATCGTTAGAGACAGTAGGGTGTTAGCATGTGCAGAGGGAAAAATTACCAGTTTCTTCAAAAGTACAGTAATAGATTTCATAAGATCACTATTACCAAAGTGATGTGTATGAGCTTAGCTCGCTCATGTAGGTTCTAACAATACTAAAAACAATAGGGAAATAAACTGCTCGGTGTAAGTAGTGGAGCTCAGGTCTGTACTAGCAGCGGTGTGCTACCCAATTTCCCTGATGATTGTAGCTTACCATCTGAATTTACCAGAACTCGTATGTACCTATAAATTTACGATTATGTTGGCCACCATAATCGTCAATTTATCTTACACAGTCATTCTAGTTCCTTCATTCCGAAGCTAGTGATCACAGTAGCGCTCGAGGTTCATATTCGGAGTGCTGTCACGAGGGTTCCAGTCCACAAGTGTACGTCAGGTGACTGGGTTTACGCACCAGAATAGGGATTGTGAAAAGCGTTCGATTCGAGTTAGATCGTGCTAGTGTAGTCTTCCTCAGAACATTGAAGAGTTCCCTTCCGTCCTGTGCTCGTCCTTTCACAAATCCCATCGCACAGTTCTCAAGCGTAGTCGGATATGAACACCCGCTAAGGGTTCCACAAGTGTGCTCGTAAGTATCCGATAAAATCGCAAAGCATATTGTTAAACTATGCACTTAATATGTCGTGTGAAACTAGTGTAGTGTCTAAAGTTGAGCAATGGCTATAGTCTAAGTTTACTACATGCAAACCTAGTTCTCTATAACCAAGGCTCTGATACCAGTCTGTCACACCCCCAAATTCCCACTCATGGCGAATGTCCACGTGGATGTGACGTGTCCAGAATCACAGCTCAAGGTCATATAGAACACCTCTATATGCGTTTACAAGTACAATGTTCGACACATACACTCATAAAATAGTTTGCAGCGGAATAAAAGTTATCAAATCATATTGCAGCGGAAAATCAAATAGTAGTGCAGCGGAATAAATAAGTCATAACATGCAGCGGAAAGTTGAAAATGTTAGACATCACATTGTTTAGAAATTACATAACGATTAAATATTGTTTTCAAAAGACACAACAGAATGCATGCGGTTCCTAAAGCTCATCCCTTAGATGTGTATCCTGTTCCATACGCAGCTAGTTACCTGAGAATACAAGTTAGAAAAGTGTCAACACAATGGTTGGTGAGTTCACAGGTTTTGATATACATATATACAGTAAGAAAGTGTGTCATGCTGTCTATCAATGTTAGTACCGAGCCCTAGGCCCAAAGTGTCAGTGCGTCACTACCGAAATAGACTTGTTTGTCCTTGCCTCCGCTATGTCTCGTATACATAGCAAGTTAGGTCAGAATTTGCACGGGTTATGACATCCAGTCAACATAGTGCCCCGTGGGGTTAGTCATTCCCTAATGGATCCATCCAAATCTACCACGTTGTTCGTACATTAACGGTAAGACTTTGTGAGGGCTTAATACGAGTTCAACACTTAATGTTTGTCCAATAAACCAGCATACACCAAATATGTTTGTACAGTAATAAATGTTTGACTCGATGTAACTAGTATTCTCCCCCTATTTAAAAGCGTTTGAAAAAGAGTAAAGAGGGGCCGTAAACTCACCTTAGTGATATGAATGTATATAAGCGTAAGCTCCTGAATCGTCAAGTAGCACGTCGGTCACCGGCAACCTATATCGTATACCGTACGTGAGTTCGTGTATGTGACCGTGCTAGTGTTTGTGTTAGTGCTCGTGTTTGTGTCCAACAACCCTTGGTTGTTCATGTTTGTCCGTGTCGGTCCACAATGACCGTGTTTGCTCGCGTTGGTCCACATTGACCGAGTTTGACTGTGTTGGTCCACATTGACCGTGTTTGACTGTGTTGGTCCACAATGACCGTGTTTGACTGTGTTTGACCAGAGTTGACCGTGTCAAGTCAACGACCCGTTGGTGAACCGTGTGACGGTTTGTGAATCGAGTAGCAGTCGTGTAAGTGCTCGTCATGTGCAAAACGCGCAAGTCGCGTCTATGGACAACTTACTATTTATAGTAAGTTTCCATTTTTGGAAAGTTTACAAAGCATAACATTTTTAAAGTTCTAGCATGCTCGTTAGTCCTACGTGATCATGTTAACACATAGCACGTCATCATACGGTTTCACATAAGTCGTTTATAACAGGTTAGCACATAAAAGTTTCCTAAAATGGAAAGTTTCCATTTTTAGCATACGTGACATCGGAAACCATCTAACTTAGCATCTAATCCACATATTATAACATAATAAATCATTTAGCATGCTCGATTCATTCAACACGTTGACAAGTCGGTTTTTGTAAAAATAAAGTTACTATAAATAGTAACTTTATGGTTTTTCATCAAAACAACTATTTTAATATTTCTAAGCCAACTTTCACATCACCAATCATCATAATAGGCTACTTAGCATCATTTTAAACACATCAATATAGCCAAATCGTCTCCTATCATTATTTTGACCCGAAAAGTTACTAAATATAGTAACTATGTCAAAAATGACCATAAACATTATCAAGATCACATTCTAAGTATTCAAATCATTCTAATAACATTTAAATAGCAATCCATAAGCATGCATGTTACCATATATCATCCATATCACCATTTCATACATAAAAAGTTCCTATTAATAGAAAGTTTATCAAAAATTTACATTTAAGCCATTTTAACCAAATCTAATCATGTAAATCATCATCAATATCATCTTTGAACATTTCTATATACATAAAATCATCTTAACATTATGGATCATGCATGCATGCATCAATATCATCTCATATCATCATTTTAAGTACAATGGCCTATACCCATCATTTTAGATCATCATAATACACTGAGATATCAACAAACCCAGATTAAAACAAAGGGAAATTCGTGCATGTGAGCCATGGGTGCTTGCATGTGGGATTTACACATGCATGTGTGTGTAATGGTGTGAAAAGCGAAGTTTAGCAATGAGAACTACCTTCTAAGGCTCCAAGAAGTTCTGAGATGATGATGAACAGCTCCTACACCTCCTGGTACGTGGGTTTGATCGAGAACAAGAAGGTGGTAATGAAGGGTGATGGTCTAGAAGGTCTTCCTCAAGGTTCTTGAGCTTCAAAAGGGCCTTCAATGGCTTCCAATGGCTGCTACAGGGGTCTGGAGGTTGAAGATGGTCGAATGGTTGCGTGCTCTGCCGAAGATATGAGTGAAATAGATAGACTAGCCATCATTGTCTTGGTTTTATAAGATTTTGCCGTCTGATACCCGTCGCGTACCGCGACACTAGGCCAGAAAGATGCTTCGCGCTACGCGAAGGAATCCGGGAGTCAACTCTTCGCGATGTCTGTCGCATACCGCGACGATGCTTCTTTTTGGGCCATCGCGTACCGCGATGGGCCCCTGAAGAGCCCAATAAGCCCTTTTTAATGGGTTTGATCCGTTCGTCGTCGTTTTCACGCTTCCGAACTATCGTTTGGCCTCGTTTGAACTTCCAAGTTCGATATGTGAGTGTTTCGTGAAGTCTCGAGTGTTGTGCTACACAATGTGCTTGACGTTCACCAACGTTCGTGTGTTTTGACACGTGTGTGCTGTTTGCCGATAATTCCACGAATTATCCTGTTGTGTGTCAGTGTTTGTACTGTCGTGCCACGTGTCACACTAAATTAATCTAATTCTAGTGCCACGTGTACATAAAGTATTTAAATAAATAACAAGCTGACCTGGAAATTACGGGGTGTCACACATTCTTCACCCATTTCTTCCCCCAAATCGCGACTGTGACCCCAAAGAGGCGATTTCGTCCGTGTTGGTTGATTTTGGGCTGCTAGAAGGCGCAATGAACCGATTATCTACCTCCTAGTCATTTTCTTCACCATGTAAGTATAGATTATCTTGAATATTTGGGGGTTTTCCGTTTTGTGCTAATTGAGGCTTAAATCCTTTGTGTGTAGATGATTTTGGGTGACTTTGCTAAGATAAAAAGTTTGTCCCGAAGACATCTCGTCTTGAAGTGGGATTTTAATGTAATTTAATTTAAATTGTGTTTATTTTTTTTACATGGACGTATATATGTATATTTTGTATGTATGTGTAAGTTTGAATGTTTATATCAATTATTTGAATATATGTATGTATGTGTGTATATCAATTATATTTTTGTATGTATGTGTGTATATATGTATATATTTGTATCGGATTGAGATCAAATTATAACTATTTCTTAGAGCAATAACCCATTAACTCTAAACATCCTATCTGAAGGTGACACATGGCATTATTCAAAAAATCTGATGAGGGGTAGATTAGTAATTTGTTTTATGTACTAACTTACCCCCTCTTTTTTATACATCCATAATTTTTTATACTATAATATTTTTTATGAAAATTGCACCATTTGACTCGTCTTATTTTTCTCTTTAATTCCATTATAGTCTTGACTAGGTTTTTTATTTTTTTCGGATGTTTGTATTTACACCAATGTAACAAGTATAAAAATAACAAATTATTTGTATCGAGTTGTAACGAATTGAGGTTTACATTGTTTGTGTAACATCACTGTACTTTCGGTTGTCCGTACGTCCGTACATCCGTACGAATGTACTGTTACGACCGGAGATTTATTACTTATTAATGATTATGAATTAATGATATTCATTACTGATATTATCACTGTACTGGTATGCATGTTCATAATTTATTATACGCGCAAACCACGGGAAGTTTAGTTGTAATTCAACTAAACAGACCCGTAGTGTTTATCGCAGTTACTTATTATTGATGATGATGGATTAATGGTCTGAGAATGGATTTGGGTTAGAACTGGGAGTCTATTAGAGTCTGGTTGCTAAACGTGGTCAAGGACCCATGGTCATGGTTTATCGAAATAGCGGTGGGACGGTGGCTAGGGCAGTTGCGACTGACCCTTACATATGCCCTATATATATGCATATTTCGGTCTATCATGGATGTGTCCGTGACTAGGGTTTAGTGGGTTTTGGTTTGGGGAAACGATAATATTAATGTATTAAATAATGGGAATTATTTACGCGATGTGAGGTTACGAACATTAATTAAACGCGAGTATTAATTCAGAAACATTTAACTTAATGATGTATTCGCGTGGGTGACGATTCACACGAATATAATTATTAAGAATAATATTCTGAAACGATATTCCAGGAATCTTAAATCTAATCGAAATGCGATACGAGCGATGGATTCGCAAAGGTGACGATCTTTACAAATACGTACGCAAGTAACGCGTTTCGATGAGATAATTAAATAATATCAAACGATATTAATCTAATAAATGGAAACTAAAAACGTTTATTAGGAATCACAACCTAAAATGTTTTCGAATAAATTAATTTATTTAAATAATTATTTAACGAAAACGAAAACGGAATTTTTTTACGAAACAATTTATTTAAGCTTATTTTAATTAAACAAAACTAATTTATTTAAAACAAATTATTGTTTTAAATATGTTACGTTGGAAAACCGAGCATGTGGTTACATTTCACGTGTATTAAACGAGATCTGTCACGAGACAACGGGTATTTAGAAAATCGTGATAATTAATGAAACCATATTATTATTTAAACACTTTATATTTAAATATGTTTAACGAGAAAAAACCGAGTTTTTATTTTGTTTTATCGCGAAAAAAAAACGGGACCAAGCACACGGGGATTACACGCGATAAAAGGAAGGAAAGTTCCTTCTTCTTCCTCATTTTCTTTCTTCTACTCTCTCTCTAAAAACACACACACAATCTTCTCAACCTTCTCTCTAACTCTCCAAGCCCATTTCTTGACGGATTTTCGAGCTCTCGGTGCCTACGCGTTCGTGAGATCGAGAGGAGCACGAGGATACCAAGAAAGCTATCAATTTCTCACGATTGGAAGGTAAATGATCCACTTTATTTTCGGTTTTAACTTAGATCTAGAACCGGGATTGTATTCTTTTGTGTGAACGAGTTTTATAGCGTAGAAACACTAAATCGAACAAACCTAAGTGTGGAGAAGCTATAGATTGATTTGCAGCAGGTAGGAATCGATGAGGATGATGATGGAAGCCACGAGTTGCAGGGTTCGTGAGATGGTGCTGGGGACCGAACCCTCTTTCCAGCGAACCTGGGCGAACCCTGGACCCACTGTGTACGAACCTTGCTCTTGGCTGCCGAACTCACATGTCCCGAACCCTCTTCTTCTGGTGACCGAACCCTTCTCTATTCACGAAACCTATAAGCAGCGAACCTTCACCTTGGAAACCCTGGTCTACGAACCTTGTGCCAAAGCTCTTAGTCAGCCGAAGCCATTGGATCAGACGAACTCTACTGGGCCGAACCCTCTTAAACTCACGAACCCACCTGTTGAAGCCACGAACCCAAAGGGAACGAACCCTAGGACCATGCTGGCTGTACCTTCGAGGTGACGAACCCATAGTGGTCCGCGAACCATCGGGCCTGAGCAGGAACCCGCGAACCTTGGGGCTAAGTATTAGGTGCCGAACCCTATTCCCTAACCTTGGCCGAACCTATGTTCTTACACCTAAAGGTTCGCTGCCCTGTGAGAAACAACTCTAATTCATTGAACTAAGTATTTAAGGAGGAATGGGAGGCAAGATCACGTATACATATATACATAGGTATAGAATCATGCATGCATGGGCAAATATGGCCACCACCTTTGGTTTTAAATGCATAAATTCGATAAAAGGATTAAACGTGCAATGTATGAACTATTTTAGTTAAACACTTTTCTTTTCTAATTTAAAAGAAATTAAGGATTCTTTTTATGGTGAAATTATATTATAATTAACTTAAGTATAGATTTTATTAAACCTTAATTAGAGTGTTAGCAACTTAAACTAAGGTGGTTAGCATGGTGGACATGCATGTAATTGTATACCTATAATAGTGTAACAAATGGATCATTGTTGTATGGTTGAAAACTAACAAGACTAAGCTATTAACTAATGATGTGCACTTATAAAAGAGTTGGAGATTCATTTTAACTTGGATTGAGCAAACTAAGTTAATGAAACCCTAATGAATTAAAAGGGATCATTGGTGATCATTTAATCAAAATAAAATACATATGCTTATAAGCACGAACACCTATGAAATACAGATTGTTGAGTTGACTTGAGTTACGCACGCGAGCGCGCATTATTAGAGAACACTGATTCTAAGGACTTCAGGTGAGTTCTCATAACCTCCTTTTCTTTAAACTGTTTTAGTTTTAAAACTCGGAGGTGAAACATGTATACCGGTTTAAATATTATTTTGATAATACAAGGATATACCTGTTTATCATTATGATATTCATTATTATGGATTATCACTAATTATTATACCTCCGTGTAAATCTTGTGATTGACTTCGGTTAATAACAAAGATTTCAAGTATTGTCACAAACCCCGAGAGTCATCGCTTTTAACTTCGGTTAATTGCTTTGACATTGTGTATTGTCACGTGGATGATTTCCACACCTGTGAAGCATTGCCTTTGACTTCGGTTATTTGCGTTGGCTTCATGTATTGTCACGTGGTTAGCGACCACTCCATGAATCATGTATTTAACTTATGTTAATTACATAATGATCATGTATAGTCACGAACATTATTTGAGAATATGATTGATGAGATTGGTTGATTAATTAGTTGTGGATTGATTATCTATATTTGATTATGATTATTTGTGATTGACTATGATTAATTTGGTTATGTGGTTATGTGATTATGTATGTGTTTGGTTGTTGAATTGATGGATGTGTGTTGGATTATCTCATACAGGTATTCATATGGATTTTCTCAAGAAGATCATAAGTTTTATTCTCGTTTTAAACAAAGCATTTTTTAAAAACCATTTTAAGCATAAACTTTCAAACTCATCTTACTAAAACATTTTTAAATATAAAAACTTATGATTACTCACCAACTACTTTTGTAGTTGACACTTGGTTTTCTTACATGTTTCAGGTGATGGAGACAAGTAGGAATGAAGAGAGGATCTCTTCTATTTTGGACATCATCATATAGGGTCTTGGACTTAGTTAGTTAACTAAATTTCTGGCGACTAGAGTTTAGTTAGTTTAACTAATTCTTTTGTGTAATTATGTTGTTTGCTTAAATGATATATGATGATTAATTTAGATGCCCACGAGCTTTTGAACAATCTACACATCCCTCGTGGCATCCCGACGTTTCCGCCGCCGGTCGGGGTGTTACAGTTTGTAGAATAAATAGGGGTTACGTTTAAGAGCGTAAACGAGCCAAGCCGATCCCGAGCTCGTTAATTACGTTATAAATACAAGATTGTAAAAACATTTTAATACTTTAGTACTTTAAAAAAAATAATCTACAAGATTGTAAATACCTTTTAATACTTTAAAAAATATACTACAACATTTTGTTGATAAAAACCAAAATTCGTTATATCTACAAGATTGTAAATACGTTTTAATACTTAAAAAAAATTATATCTACAAGATTGTAAATACATTTTAATACTTTAAAAAAAATACTATAACATTTTGTTGATAAAAACCAAAATTCGTTATATCTACAAGATTGTAAATACGTTTTAATACTTAAAAAAAATTATATCTACAAGATTGTAAATACATTTTAATACTTTAAAAAAAATACTTAACATTTTGTTGATAAAAACCAAAATTCATTATATCTACAAGATTGTAAATACATTTTACTAGTTTAAAAAAATACTATAACATTTTGTTGATAAAAACCAAAATTCGTTATATCTACAAGATTGTAAATACATTTTAATACTTAAAAAAAATAGTATAACATTTTGTTGATAAAAACCAAAATTCGTTATATCTACAAGATTGTAAATACATTTTAATACCTACAAGATTGTAAATACATTTTAATACTTTAAAAACCAAAATTCGTTACAAAATCAAGAATATAACGTAATTAACGAGCATCCAGAAAAAATAAAAAAATCTAGTCAAGAATATAACGTAATTAACGAGCTCGGGATCGGCTTGGCTTGTTTACACTCTTAAACGTAACCCCTATTTATTCTACAACAATGTAAACCCAAATTCGTTAAAACTTGTTACAAATAATTTGTTATTTTTATGCTTGTTACATTGGTGTAAATACGAACATCAAAAAAAATAAAAAACCTAGTCAAGACTATAACGGAATTAAAGAGAAAAATAAGACGAGTAAAATGGTGCAATTTTTGTAAAAAAATATTATAGTATAAAAAAATTATGAATGTATAAAAAAAGAGGGGGTAAACTTAAATAATATAGCAAATTATATTAATATTCTTCCTTTTCTTTCAAATCAAATATATTATTTTATTGTAATTTAATATGAACCATTAGATTAGAATCTTAAAATTTGATCCTTAAATATGGTGAGGTTATTGGGTTATTGCTTGATCCTAAGGTTATGAATAGATCACTTCCCTATTTGTATATTTGTATGTGTAGTTGTATGTATGTATGTATGTATGTATGTATGTATGTATGTATGTATGATTATCTAGACAAACATGGTTTATGAATTATGTGTTAGAGCATTTAACATATGTTGAGATTTGTTTATGCTATTTTGTTGTAGATTTAAAGGATGGTTATCTAATTTATACCAGTTATGCTGTCGTTTTTTTTTAAAAAAAACTAATTTGTATTTATTGTATTATTTAAATACAGGAGAGAATTGAGGAAGAAGCTGCTCGGATGCGTCAAGAATCTGGGACAGAACAGATTGATGAAGAAGAGTGTTTGTCACGTGTCTTAGGTGACAGACGTGGCTGGAATAGGGGTGTTGAAAGAAACTCAGAAATGTAGCTCATGATGTTTCGTATGTGTCAAACTCGCAGGCACAGTTGTCCGACATGCAAGAAACCATTCGTCTCATGAATGAAAACATGAAACGAATGCAAGATGAAATTGATGCACTCAAATCAAAGAAACATATCACATCAACCGACCCGGATGAAGATTAGTGTACTTGGAAACATTAAGTATTATATTATAATTGTTTGGAAAACATTTAGTTGGATTATGTCATTGTTCGGGCGTGTTTGATACTTTGAAAACATTGTTGGGTGGTTTGTGTTTTGTGTTTTGTGTTTTGTTTGATTATTTATGTTTTCTGTTTGGTTAGGTTTTAGTATGTATTCATGTAATATAACAGGTTATTTGAGAAACAAATGCAGGTTTTGTTCCTATAAACTGGAATATACAAAAAATAGGGAATTTTTTTTTGAATGGGACTTTTGCCGACAACATGTCGTCGGCATATATGAAGTTTAATTTTTTTTTTATTTTTTAATAATTAAATAAAATTAATTTCTCGCGACAACCCGTAGCGGCGACATGTCGTCGGGAAAGATGTTATTTAATTTTTTTAGTATTTATTTTAAATTAATTATTAATTTGTCGTGACGACCTTGAGCGAGGACATGTCGTCGGGACAAAGGTCCTATGCCGACTACCTAAAAAGCCTATAGCGACGAAGCTATAGCGTCGAAGCCAGTGGCGACGACATGTCGTCGGGATAGGGTGTCATATCCGATTAGAATTCTTGTAGTATATGGGTACATTCATGAATGACAGTGATGTTAATTAGGGTTACATAAGGATAAAATTGAATTTCAAAATATTTTAGAAAATTTTGGTATTTGAAAATAAAATAAATTCCATAAATAAAAAAACATGTTAATTTACTAAAATATCCTTTTAATAAAAAATAATTAAATATTAAAGAAATTTTCTGATTGGTTAAAAGTAGTTTTTTTAGTTTTCTTCACAATATAGAGTTTTCTTTGGTCGTAAGCTATAGGGAAGGGTTCAATTGTTAACCCTTCCTTAGTGCGATAACCAAAAACTACATCTTTTTATTTTGAGGCTCACATTAAAAGTAAATCTAAAGGTGTAGATTTTTTCTTTTTTTTAATTAATGTAAATGGGTTCACATTAATTATTGTTACCAGAAATGATTAGGATACAATGTTTAATTGTATAAATTATGATTTTGGGAACAAATTATGATAACCCAAAACAACAAATTGATCAGTAGTGGTATTAAATGATCTTTTGGTTTCTATAATCTAATAAAATTCTATTTCATTTAAATACTTCATGTCTCAAAAGAGGTTTAGTCATATGAGTGTTAACAAACACACTAATAGAAATAATAAAACCCTTTTAAGTGTTGAAGCTACATTAGGCAAGGGCTAGTCATATGAGTGTTAAGATGAGTACACAGATCTTTCTAAAATAGAGAATCTATTAAAATGTTCATTTTAAGGATAAATATGAAAACAAACTTACTCAGTATATTTACACTTTTCAGTAGAGTCTGAGAGGAAATGATAAAGATAAAACTTACCACTATCCCAATTGAAATACAGATGTTGCTCTGAATGAGTCTTCGGCTCAAAGTTATCGTTTGAAGTTAATCAATCAAATGTTTTTAATGTTATTTTCACAAAATAAGTAAAATATCATTAAAATTAGTTTAATTTTAGTTAGTGCAATTTTAAAGATAAATGTGTTTTAATTAATTTAACAGTTATGAAGAACAGCGGTAAATTGTCATCGATGTCAAGTTACTAATGATGAAGGGTCTTCTAACAAAAATGTTCAAAATATTGGATGTTTTCCTTTAAACTTCCAAAGGGATATTAGGATATATAATATTATAATACAAATTACGAGAGATTAAATTTCAACAAACCAATCGGTTTTTTAAGTTTTATTTCTTTTGCTTTTTGAATTTTCTTTTTTTTTTTCTTCGAGTTAATGGTTGGTGGATGTGTTTTTAGCTTTTTTATTTCCATGTTTTGATATTTGGGTTCGTTGCCAAGTTTAGTAGCAGATCACTAATCCTAATATACATAGCATATTTTGATATAAAATATATAATGTCATGTTGCTTCTTGATAAATATGATAAATAGCATATGCACTTATTAAGGGTTATTTGCTTATTATAATTATTCTTATTTTTTATATAATTATACCAAAAAGAAGGCATATCCTCTTAGAAGTGAATACACCGTAATCCTAAGATGTATCAACCTCTGAAGAAGAAGAAAAAGGAAAAAAAAAAACAACAACAAAGTTGTACCCAACTAGAAACATAACATGATAAGACCTATCCAAAAACCTAATAAATATACAAATTTTAATATTCATACCTCACTCTCATCATTTTTATACCATATTCATATCAAATCAATCATATCACATGCATACTTTTATTCATACATGCTTTTTAATATTTTTCAAGAATAAAAAAATACAAATATATAGTGTCATTGCTACAGCATTGCACCAATAACCTAACTTTAAATATACTCCAACAAATGGAGACACAATTTTTAATCAAACAAACACAGCCATATGGCCCATATATGATCCATAACGTTAAGAAATTTTTTTGTGTCTGATGCAACGATCTCTTGGGCATCATAGGACAATAGATCTAACACTAGCGGTGAAATCAGCCCAAACACCACCATAATACTAATCCCCCGAAATTTCGAGATCACAATGGGCCATACCGAGACTGTAGATTCACGAGGCCCCAAATACAGGTGGGCAAACCGGTTTTTTTAAACCGGTTCCAGTTTTTGGCTAGTTTTGGTTCGGGTTTGGCCGGGTAAAGTTGGAACCGATTCCTCTTTTTCGGTTCGGGTTTCGGTTCCGATTTCTCTGAGAATCCGGTACCACCTGTACCCACCGGTTCGGGTTACCGGTTTTGGGTTTTTTGCCCACCTCTAGCCCAGGGGCGGCCCGGGGGAGGGGCAAACCCGACCTCCGTCCCGGGCCCAATTTTTCGAGGGGCACATTTTTATATATGTATTTATATATATATTAGGTTATAAACCCGAGTATTACACGGGTTTGAGTAACAAATAACTCAGTTAAATATATTTATGGGCCCATTTCGTTTCTCAAAAGCCCTTTATCCTAACCGGCTCCATGGACGCTCACGTTCAAGAAGAAATTGAAATTCAAAATCCCAAGAAATTGGGCCCATGGATTTACACTTTACTGATTATTGAATGACTGATTTAGGTAAAATACGGAAGTTAATCCCGAACATATTAACCTAGGACCCCGCAAGGGGGCGCGACCCCCTTGACCCCCGCTTGGTCAGGAGCTTTGAATGCGTTAGGGGCCTTTTTTCCCCGACTCGTCCTGTGCACCCAATTTCTCAGGGCCGCCCCTGCTCTAGCCCCAAATGGGCAACAAAAAAAATAATAAACTGTACATAGAATACAAAACAACACACCTCTGGCTCATAGAGTAAAATTCTTTATGTTCCAAATCCAAGAAAACACAGGCCCAAAAACAACAAACCGCTTGGCCCAGGCCCAAGAAAAAGGAAGTGAGTTGGACATAAACATTAGCATCAAGCCACTTGGGCGGCTTGGGCCTAACTCGGCTCCAAAGTTCAGATAGGTAGGGGTGTTCATCGGGTCGGATAACGAGTTAATCAGGTTTGAAAATTTTTTTAGTCTATCCGAAACCCAACCCGAAATTCAAAATATACTATCCGACTCGAAAAACCCGAATTCGTGCATCCGAACAAGCCGAATAACCGTGTTTTTTCGGATATCCGACCCGAAAAAGGTAGTTTCAGCATATCCGAACCCGACCCGACCCTATCCGAATCTAAAATCATATTATCCGACCCGAAAAACTCGAAATAGATTTCGGATAAGGTTTTTCGGGTTTCGGATATGATTCGGATTTCGAATTTTTTCGAGTTTCGGATATTTTGAACACCCTTAGATAGGATAACGGCGGTAGGCTTTGATGGGTCGCAACTTGCAAGGAAAGAGAGTCAGTAGCAGCTGGAAACTGGTTCACTAGGTTTTGTACACGAGTCAAGTCGAGCCAGTTAAAGCATTCATTATATGATACAAGCCGAGCTCAATTTTAAGCCTTAGGCTTAGGCCTTGTTTGGGATTGTTTTTTTAACTTTAAAAGGACTTTTTATCAAAAGTGCTTATTAACTTATGACTTTTTAAAATGAAGTTTTTGAAAATGTGTGTGAATTAATTTTCCTAAAAAGGACTTTTTTCAAAATGACAAAAAATGACTATTATATTCATATATTGACACTCATTTTGAGGTTATAGATAGCGGTGGTGGGTTGCGAAAATGGGTGGGTGATAGATTGAGTAAAGGGTAAAAAGTGAGGGTAACTTTGTAATTTTATGCCAATAAGTCATAAGTTATTTTGAAAAGCCAGAATTTTTAGCTTTTGAAAAACAGCTTATTGCCCTTTTACAAAAAGTCATTCCGAAAAGTCCTTTTAGGTTTGACAAACAACTTATTGACTTATTGACTTTTTGAAAAAACTAATAAGTCAATAAGTTATTCTGAAATGGAATCCCAAACATGCCCTTAAGCTCGAGCTTCGCAATTCCTAAAGTATTATGCTTCACTTGGCTTGGTTACACTCTGATAGTTTGGAGAAGTATTTTTCATATCTTAATATTACCAAAGTTAATTTTGATTAAGGATTTTGTCGATTATCTTTGTCTGGATTTCTAATATAAATTGGTTAGAAATTTTAAAATAATCATAAATTTTGTAGATTAGCTTGTTATATTTATATCTTTTATTTAATTTGTTAATTATATTTATATATAACTAACCATATTTATATATTAAAATATGATAATACAATAAAGTCGCGTATATTATGTTATATAAAGCATAGTTATAAATATACACATTGTTATTTTTTTCATGAAAATTACACCATTAAACTTATTACATTTTTACCTTTAATTCAATTATAATCTTTTCATTTTTTTTAAATTGTTTGTAATTATACTGATATAAGAGGTGTAACACTAAATACATATCACTACATTGATGTAATTACGGCTTATGACGTAATAAAAGTTTACCCTCTTATTTTTAAAGTCTTCATCACTTTTATGTACATCGTTAAAACTCTTTTCATTTTTATCTTCAATTCAAGTGTAGCTTTGTTAAATTTTTTTCAAAATTTTCGTAATTACATAGATGTAACAAGTTGTAACTTTAAATATAGATCATTACATTGGTGTAATTACAACATTTTACATAATAAAAGTTTACCATCTTATTTTAAAAACTTCAATAACTATTATATACATTTTTTTTATCTTTATAAAAATTACACCGCTATATATATACACATATATTTATCTTTAATTTAATTATAGTCCCTTCGAAGTTTTTAAAAGTATTTTTAATTACACTAATGTAAATGACCTATAATATTAACTAGGTTTAATCTCACCCGCGTGTTGCGGCGGGTTATCACAGTACACTCACGAGAACGGGTGTTATATATCATATGCAAAAGTATAAGTTACATAGCAAAATCAAATATCTCATCAAAAACTCTATACAATTTTTCATAAAAACAAAAAATTATACAAAATCCTGACAAATATGTTACAAAAATATTAGACAAAATTACTTACAAAATCTTTCTCACCGACAACAATCATTTGAATTATATATATATATTAAAAGGCAACTTTAAAAAGTTTTAGTGGCCAAAATCGAAAAAACAAAACTTTATATTATATAAAAGTTTTAGTGACCAAGATCGAAAAAACAAAACTTTAAAAGTTTTAGTGGCCAAAATCAAAAAAACAAAACTTTATATTATATAAAAATTTTAGTGACCAAAATCGAAAAAACAAAACTTTACTATTAAGTTTTAGTGGCCAAAATCGAAAAAACAAAACTTTATATTATATAAAAGTTTTAGTGGCCAAAATATAAAAAACAAAACTTTATAAACTTTTAGTGGCCAAAACCGAAAAAATAAAACTTTATATTATATAAAAGTTTTAGTGGGAAAAATCAAAAAACAAAACTTTAAAAGTTTTAGTGGCCAAAATCGAAAAAACAAAACTTTATATTATACAAAAGTTTTAGTGACCAAAATCGAAAAAACAAAACTGTACTAATATAAAAGTTTTAGTGACCACAATCGAAAAAACAAAACTTTAAAAGTTTTAGTGGCCAAAATTAAAAAAACAAAACTTTATATTATATAAAAGTTTTAGTGACCAAAATCGAAAAAACAAAACTTTACTGTTAAGTTTTAGTGGCCAAAATCGAAAAAACAAAACTTTAAAAAGTTTTAGTGGCCAAAATCGAAAAAACAAACTTTGAAAAGTTTAGTGGTCAAAATCGAAAAAACAAAAATTTATATCATATAAAAGTTTTAGTGTCAAAAATCGAAAAAAAAAACTTTAAAAGTTTTTGAGGCTAAAATTATAAAACAAAACTTTATATTATATAAAAGTTTTAGTGACAAAATCGAAAATACAAAACTTTACTATTCCTTTTCAATGCCTTTTAATTATATATATATAATATAATATGCATTCATCAGTTTTTCAAAAACTTTTTTCTTTCCATTAAAAAAAACTCTCCATTAAAAAAATTCCTCACATTTGAAAATCCTCTTAAGTCTACAAAATGTTATTCTTTAATAAAAAAATACATCATTAAATACATATCGTTACATAGATTTAATTTCAGCTTGTTACGTAATTTTGTGCTTTCATTTGTATTTATGTTATAACTCGTTAGATCAGTGTAATTTATATCAATGTTACAAATCGTTACATTCATTTCACTTCTAACTTGCATTGATGTAAATTTATTAAGTGATCTATTTTTAAAAAATAATATTTTAATTTATATTCAAGATGAAGTGATCTATTTTTTATAAAAAATTAGATTGTAATATATATTTAATATGTGAGAAAGTGTTTTTTTTTAATCAAAGATGGGGGTTTTATGAAAAAGGTGAGGAGGGAGTGATTATTGTAACAATATTAGAGGGTGTTTGTTTTTTTAAAAAAGGTCTTCCTGACCTCTTATGTCTGCGCCAAGCAGACCACGGGAAGAGGTTTTCCTCTGCAGCGTGTTTGTTTTTTGGAAGACATTTCATTTAAAAACGTCTTCCTGACCTCTTCTTGGGGCAGACTTGGTCCAAAGACTTCTTACCCCTTCTTACCTCTTCTCCATCTCATATTAGGTGAGCTGCATCACGTTTTCTTCCCCCCCGCTTCTCTTCCTATCGGCACCCTCCACCCGTCGCCGCCCTCCATCACCGCTCTCCACAGCCGTCGTCAGCGTCCTATCGCCGCCCTCTACAACGTGGCTCCTCCCCGTCGTCACCATCTACAGCGTGGATCCTCCCCGTCGCCGCCATCTACTGCGTCGATCCTCCCAGTCGCCGCCTTCTACAGCGTCGCGCAGCCCCTCCACAACCGGCGCCACAACCGAGGTCCTCAATCTAGGGTTCCGATGATCCTCAATCGAGGGTTCGCCCCTATTCTGGTCGTCGCCCCTATTCCGGTTGTCGCACCTGGTGGGGTTGGGCTGAGATGTTGATAGGACGGTGGGGAAGAGGCTGACGGTGGGGAAGGAGTGACGGCCGGTGGAGAAAAGGGAAAAGGGTGACGGTGGAGTGACCGGGGAAGAGGTTGAGGTGGGGAAGATGTTTTGAAAAGGTTTTAAAAAACAAACCATCTTCATGCAGGGGTTTTGGCCAACTCTTCTGCAAAAGAGTTTCGCAGACATGGTCCGCAGACCGCAGACATGGTCCGCAGACCGCAGACGTTTTGCTTCTGAAAAAACAAACACAACCTTAGTGTTTGTTGCCTTGGCGTAATTATGAACATTTCGCAGAAAAAAAATTTTGGCTCCTTTTTAATGCCAATTTGACAACTAAACTTAAGCATGTAGTTTCTTGAAAAGAGTTTGATTATAATATCACACAAACAAGGTGATTATGTGTAAAAATTGTGTGTAACGTTTCTTGATTATTACGTGATTGAAGGGAAAAAAATACCTATAATGTCAATGTTTTAAAAACCGGTATTTTAGGTGCACCGGATTTGGCTCAAAAATGTTTCAACCGGTTGAAATGGGTTGTACCGGACGGTTCAACCAGGCACACTAATTAACCATAGAATTCTATATAAATACAACTTATACTCAAATAAGTTTGCAAAAAGTATGCAAATTCATACAAAAACAATTCAAATATACTCAAATTCATCCAAAACAATCTAAAAGTACTCAATTTCTAATAAAAAATTTTTAAATAAAAGTGCATAATAGGATTATGACATTGGCGTGTTAAATGCATTAAATACACGATCGCGTAAAAGTCAAAAATCGCTTAAAAACCTAAATTTTGTGTTTTTTTTGAAACCGGAAATACCGGTTTTACCGGGTGAAACCGGATTAAACCGCCGGCAGAATCGATCGAAGGAATCTGCATAATACCTGAGTGTTTCGTACCGATTTAGTTGATGACATCCGGTTGAACCGGTTTTTAAAACATTGAATAATGTAGATTATTGTAATTTAAAATTAAAATAAAACAAGAAAAGATTGTTTTTTTTATTAATACTTAATGATTATATCTTTAGGCTATGTGTTATCATCAAGCCCCTCTCACTCCACGTAGACGCCACGTAGGCGTCACATAATCAACCAACACCATCACCCCCTTATCACTCCACATCATCTTTTCCTATGTTATCCATCACGCCCCCATCACTCCACGTCATCACCACCTTTATTCAATATTCTATTAATTTGAGTTTTATTTTTTTAATTATAAATTAAATTAAAAAAAGACTTAATATTATTAAAAAAATTAATATTACAAAATAAAATAAAAAAATTACATGATAAAAAAATTAAACTACATAATTAAATAAAAAACAATAAAATAAATTTAAAAACTTTTTAAAAAAAACTACAAATTTTCTCCATGATTTTTCCAGACATGCTCAACCAAATATCGTTTAAGCATGTTATGTATCTCCCTGCTTCGTAATTTCCTCCTCCCAACTCATTTTTTTTGTTGTAAATTGGGTTATTTTATAGAAAAATAATGGTTATTTTAGAGAGAATTGTATGGAGTTGAATGTTGGTTTAAGAAGAATGGTTTATTTATAGTGGTTTATTTTTAATTTTTTTTATTTTCCAACGGCTATAATTTTTATTTTGTTTTATTTTTTTTTCTTTTTTCCAACGGATATAAGGTTTTTTTCCTTCCTTTCTCACGCCCGTGACCACCCTCACGTAGGGGCCCTTTACGCCACCCTTACGCCCCTGTGTAATGGGGTGGGGCGCGACCAGGGCGTGACCCAGGGGCATCATGCCTGGGTCATGTAGCATAACACATAGCCTTATACGTAATAATATAAGAGACAGATGATTGTGCTTCCAAATAGTATATTGAATTGTTAATTGATCAAGTTATATTATACATAGATTAAGAATTTTATCCTATGATAACTTAATCATAAAAAACTAATACTTAAAACTTATCCTGTTCACTAATTTCTGACCGGCGTGCCCCGCTTGAATCGGCCAGGGCGCCCAAAACATTGGTCCATGCTTAAAAACAATGGTCCCGTCTTAAAATGAAATAAAAAATAGATTTTAATGAGTGTCATACATTTACTTTCAGGATTTTAAAAGAGTGAATATGATAGAATTTAAAATTTAACTTACTGAATTTTAGTTATCGTAAGATAAAACCCCACATAACTTGTATAGTTAATTGTAAAATTGTTCAACTAACTCTTCAGACGAGGAAAAAAGTAAGATGTGATTATTGTGAAAGATTATAAAATGACAAATTAAAAGGTTGAAATAGATGGCAACTTGTTATTTACACATGTTAGAGTCAAAGAAAGGGGTGTCGATAGCAAAAAGATTTCAAAAGCACAATGATAGATGGTTGATGAAGTAGGAGTGGTCAAGACAACAGACATCCCAACGGAAGGTGGCGGATCTTATGAGTTGCTTGTCAATTCTGCAATATCATGAGGTTTCCAGCTCGGAAGACAATGGCTGAAAGATAAAATGGAATGATCACGGTTAATAGCCTTAGAAGTTTGATTGAAAATGCAGGTATGGTCGCGACCTAAAAGGTGTTTATGGGTAATAGATAGATTCTGATTTAAATAAATTTCTTCGTTTGGAGAACTAGGATGGAATGAATAGCCACGGATAGAGGTGGGCAAAAAACCAGACCCAGAACCGGAACCGACATCCCGAACTGGAACCGGGAAAACCGGAACGGGTTTTACCTATACCGGCCAAAACCCGAACCGGAACCGGTCAAAAACCGGTTGGAACCGGTTGAAACCCGAAACCGGGTATTGACTTTGTTGACCGAAACTGGAACCTATTTCAGAAAAAACCCGATTTGCGCACCTCTAGCCACAGATAGTGGCACTTAAAAGAGGAACATCATGATGCAAAGTAGAATGTGTGTGTTGTGGGTTGGAGGAAGAATCTAAAGGTCATTTGCTAAAAAAAGTGTGGAACAAAATTTGAGATTGGTGTAAGTTTTCCAGACCTAGACGTGATGTGAAAATTTACAAACGGCATTCCGGGTCCAAATGCTACAAGAAGTTCCGCCAAGCCCTTGTTTACTCGACGTTATGATTCATTTGAAAGGAAAGAAACAGTGTACTCATCAACAACATGAAAAGTTGGTGGAAGAAATCAAGATAAACACATTTATTTGGGTAAAAAACAAAGGCAAGTTCAAAGTATTACAATTGAAAATTGGTGTAATCTTAATTTCTTGGCTTAAATGTTTATATGTTCTCTTTGACTAGTCTCTTTAATATATGTTGTTTAAAAAAAATCAAAATAAAATAATTGATGTGAAATAAGAAGAACGATCTTGAATATGGGTGTTAACGAATCAATTAGTCTCGTGAAATACTCGAGATCGGATCGGTAAAAGACTCGAACGAGCCGAGCCTAAACGAACTTCAGCAAAAAAATATGGCTCGTTTAGTTATTAAGCTTGAGCTTTATATATCAAGCTTAAGCTGGCTCGCGAGCCTACATGAACTTTTTATTTTTATAACTTTTATTTATTATATTAAGTGTATATTTATAAAATTATTTATTTTTATATAAACGTGCCGAACCGAGCTCAAGTCTAAAAACTTTCTAAAGAACGAAGCTCGAGCCTTGAATATAAAACTCTTAACAAGCCGAGTTCAAGCCTTTATCGGCTCATTTACGCTAATGCTATCCTAATGCTGAATGTTTCTTTTAAAACTCCCAAAAATGCAAAAACAAGTGATGGATGTGTCGTGTGTGTGCCAATTATTTGAGATCCAGCGGAGAAACGATTTCGTGTGAGATTTGATTTTAATCGTAGGTTCCCGAAGCTTAGCTCGTTCATACATAAACGCCAACTCAAATCAAATCTTCCTTTAAGACCAAATTCCCTACGAAAATGTCATCTGGTTGTGCTCTTCTGTTGGAAATCCTCTTCGCCTTTCTGTTTCCCCCTCTCGGAGTTTGCCTCCGATACGGTTGCTGCACCGTAAGTCTCCCAATTTGTATACCCTTTAGACTTTCGTCTCTTTTGTTATGCACGCAAACTGTTTGTGAAAATGTCTGAGTGGTATATATACTAATTTGTTCTTGTTGCAGGTGGAATTCTTTATATGCTTGTTGTTAACTCTACTGGGTTTTCTTCCTGGAATCATCTATGCCCTATACGCCATCGTGTTAGTCAATCCAGATCGTGATTATTACCGCGACGGCTACCATACACTTGCTTGACGAGAATTGGGTGTGTCCTGATCTGGATCTATATTTATGTAATTATGTGAGATCTATGATATATCGATTGAAGATTCATCTTTTATATGCTGTTAACGTGTATGCTTTGGCACTTCTTTATGTGTTTAGTTCTTGATCTATTGATACAGTCGCTGTTATACGGTCTTTAGGGTTTCAATTTGTTTGAATTTGGTTTGGATGGTGAAGGAATTGAAATTTCTTGTAGATTGTTATTCTAGATTTGAAACCCATATGAAATATTGACTTGTTATGCAAAATTAGGGTCAGTGATGGTATCAAGATGAAATTTTTTGACATGTCTCATTGGCTTTTGTGGGTTTTTAAATGATTACAAGACCTAGATGATGCCATAATCTGGACCTTTATGTGATCTTGGTTTCCCCTTTGATCATTCGGAGGCATTATTTGGCTGTTGACTTGAATACTTTTCACTTCTTGATAAAATCTATTGATGGTTCTTTCTTTAGGTAGTTTCTGTTTACAACTTTACATGGATATGATTTGTGTGTAATGTTTTGTTTAGAATGGTAATCAAGATCTGAAACTCATTTAATTTTTTTACTGGTTATGCAAAATTAGGGTAGTACTAAAGTGTAGAATTTGACACGTCTCATTTTCCTTTTTGGTGATTACAAAACCTAAATGATGCCGTAATCTGGATTATGTGACATTGGTTTCCTCTTTCTTAATCTTTCATATACATTATATTGTGAAATTTGTTAACCTGAAAGAAGAGCAGAAGAAGTTGTAATTTAACTTAAATTGACAGAGATGGATCTCCAAGCATCTGTTAGAACATCAAAGGTACCCCTAGAGGACCATATCTTGCTTCCTTGACTCAATTAATCTATGTTGTTCATTAAACAAGTTCTGTTTGTGCTAATTCTTTAAAAAAATATCATTAATTGTGGGGATTTAACCTGTGAGTCTTATGTCTGTTGCGCATTATTTTTTCATACTGTTAGTTTTACCTTTTATGGTCATCTATGCCATAACCTTATTGAAAAATACTAGCTATAGTTTACCATCTTTGCTATCTACTGAATTTGATTGTAGAGACACTTCTAAACTGTTATGGTCAAATATTGTAACCTTTTTGGGTAATGTTGCATTTTAAGGCACTAGTTTGAGATAAGTGCTGGCAATTAGCGGTAGTCAATTTTAGTGTCTAAGCTTCCCTTAATAATAAGACGGTTTGCTCCACTGACACCATCTTCCCATCACGTGTACCTTTCCATGTGTTTACATTGTTGTTATGTAAGGCTAGGTGTAACATAACCCAACAATAATATCGAACATTCGAACCTAATAAACAATTAGGGATTGTGCATCAACCCTTGTCGTGTAAGATCTTTATCGATTTGGTCTCATAATTTTATCCCTAATTATAAGTCGATTCGTGTTCTGAATCATATTTCCAGTCCACATGGTATGCCATTTGACCAACCATGGTGGAGGGTGGCATTTGCTCAAAATGTGAAACATCTTTCATCTTGACAAGCAGACGACCTTGGTTTCTTTTGATGACATTCTGTCATTTCCTAATATATGAAAGAATTTTTGCCAAAGAGCATTTGGTCTAGTAGTACCAAAGTGTTTAGTAAGTTGTCTCTCCTGAAAGGATTAGAGATTTAAGTTTCATACTGAACAAAAGAGAGAGATTTAGGAGTGTATGACTTCGACTACTTACTTAAATAAAGAAAAATCAAAACTATTGTTTTTTTTATTAATTTTATATTCAAAAAACTTATTTTAAAGAGGCTTCTTTCCTATTCTTATTTTGAACAATATAAAATCTTAAATCATTTTATAAAAACATTTATCTTATAAAAAATATGTGGGTTTTTATATATTAACTTGGAGTGACGAGTGATTTTTTTTTTTCTTTTTGGTGATAATTATCAAATAATACTAGTCTTGTATCCACCAAGTTGACTTGAGTTTTGGTCTTGATCCACTAGACACTAGTGAGAAAAGATACATTTGGGAGCTTTATAAAAACATCTCCATTTAAATCTAAAGCTCAATTTAAACACTTCTTGTTGGTGTTTTCCTATGTTGGTATGCCATGTATACCAAAGAATGTGTAGATGTCTTATTGACTCAAGAAGTCAAAGTTGACTTTCTAAAGTTCAGAGCCTCTATGTTGATTTAGGGGGTGTTTGGTAGCATCTGAATGGGTCTGAATGGGTGTGAATCTGAATGGTTCAGATTCAGACCGTTTGTTTGGTGCAAAAACAACACATTTGAATAGGGTAAAAGGTCTGAATGATTCAGACTTGAGAACAAGTATGAATGGAAATAAAATCAGCTGCAACCCTTGGCCCCCTTTCCCTCTCGCTCGGCCACACCCACCGCCCACCTATCTCCACCTTGAACCGTCCATCTCCGTCACAGATCTAACAAATCTTGCCCTAATTTTTTTTTCAAACAACGGATCATGATCAGTTATAACTTGTGATGTTTATTTTTTGTGTTTAACTTGAGAAGCATAAGATGAATCAAATCAATCGAAGAAATTGAACAACACCACGAATAAATCCAAGAAGACGAGGGGTAAATTGAAGAGACAGAGAGATTATCGTGCGATGGCGACTCGTCGGAACCGACCGAGGGGATGATGTCGTTGGGACGGCGATGGGTCTCAGCCGGGGATGCTCGATGGGTCTCAACGGCGGAGACGCGGCGACGATAGGAGGCAGAGAAGCGGCGGCGATGGGAGGCGGAGGCTGTGCTGTGATTGGAGGTGGAGGTGGTGAGGTCGACGGGTCACGGGTGTTTGATTTTCTAGGGAGGAGCGGCGAACGGGAGGAGAAGCATGGTGCAGGAGTTTATTTTCTATTTTTAGGGTTTTTCCAAGTAAAATGGTAATTTTTAATTTTTCATTCAGACCTTTAACCAAACGCTCTGAACTGGTTCAACACTTAATCATTCAGACCCTCTTAATCATTCAGACATCTTAACCATTCAGCACTTAATGGTTCAGACACTACCAAACGACTCCTTAATTGTTGATCTGAAGCATCGTCAATGGCTCTTCTGTCGTTTGGTTCTTCACACTTGTTTAGGCATTGGCATTGCTCATTAGACGGTCGATGCAATGTGTTTCGTCTAGTATCGGCTTCTATAAGTCTTGGTCTTGTTCGACTATATTATACTTTGCTTCTGTGTAATGCTTATTGATCATCACTCAAATATATTAATTACTAGGTTATACCCTGTGTATAACACGGGTGAAATCATGAAAAATATGCATTTTTTTTATAATTTACAAAATATTATTGCATGTCATATATTATAAAGATGATAAACATATAATATATTACGAATATTAATTACATACAAATATTTAAAATAATTTACAAATCTCTAAAAGTTTTCCATGTATACAACATGGATGTCTTATTCGTGCATTTTACATGTTTATCTAATATTATTAATTTAACTCTATCTATGCTTTTCTTTCTTAAAATTGCTATGTACAAGTGTACATGAGTGCAAACTGGTTCTTTCGAATATAAGCTAACTTGCAAAAAAGATTGTTCCTATTAAAGCAAAAGAGACTAATAGTGAAATTGTTTTCTCTGAAACTTCTTTTATTAGATGATATCAAATTGATTCTTGTAACAAATGTTTATGTTCCAATATTGCCACCTGATATGATTTATGTTTTTATTTACTTGCTAACCAAGTGAAACTATTAGAGTCTAGTACATTACAAATACCATTTTGTTGAACAATGTTTCATGGTAGCTTGTGAGGAACGTGGATCTTCAATATTAGTTTAAGATTTGGCGAACCTAATAACTTAAAGCCATTAAACACATTATGTGAGCATCTTGTTGGGGATCATTCGGTTGTTCTGTTTGACAAATGTTATCCGAGGTAAGGTGTTCCCCTTCATTTCTGGGAAAAAGTGAGAACAATCGATCGATCATTACTGTATAAATTTAAAATTTCTAAATAAAATAAAACATAATTTGTGTAAGATACTATATGAGCAAAAATGAATTTGCTAGATTTCATCGTAACGCTTAAATTTTGGAAACTTTTTTGTTAATAATGATTATCTAAATTTTAAATTTAAAATATAAAGTCAAACTTAATACAAATAAAATTCAATTGTCATATTCTGAATATAATAAATATTGTAAAAAGTTAGATTAATGTTGAGTAGTTGACACAATTATAACAAACACTAATTAATTTACAAAAAAATGAATATAAAGAACAATTATTGTTATTTATAAGTTTTAGGAAACCGTTTTGTCAACATTTAGTATGTAAATGTATTTAAATTAATAATAATAATAATAATAATAATAATAATGTATATCTATCTATATCTATATCTATATCTATACTACCTAATAAAAGAGTAACAATTGGTCACATGGCATCATTTTATTATATCCAAGTCATATGTGTGCCACATAGCATCACTTTAGACTATCCACATCATATGTGTGCCACATGTCAATACTATATTAATTCTAGACATTTTAAAAATTAATTTCATTTAATAAATATAATTAATTCATATTTTAAATGAGGTAAATTAATTAAGTCAAATTATCTTTAAATGTTAATTAAATTCCAATCATGTCAAAAGTTTTAATTATTATTTCATAATTTGAATTATCAAGATACATAATTCAAAAGTTTTAAAATCTAGCTAAAAAAGATAAAGAAGAATGATAATAATAATAATTATTATTTATGGATATTTATAATTTTTAATAATTTAATGTCGTTAGATGGTAAAAATGCAATATGCCAAATAATAATGAATATTTTTTTAAAACTAAGTTTTAGTTCTTAATTTTATACGTATTTATTATGTAAAAACATATAGTTTTTGATATGTGGTTCGTATGAATATTTAACCTATAATAATCACACTTTATTAATTATGATTTTTAAAACATTTATTGTTAATATTTAGTTCATACTATCATATTTAACACACTTTAGTGATTTTTTATTTTTTCTTCTTACATCAAGGGAAACTTTAATTTGTTATCTTTTATTATTATACGTAATAGGCAATTTACATCATATCAAATATTTATTAGAATATTGTTTTTGTATATACAATCTTGTATGTAAAGAAGTGTTTAAAAATTTGTAAAATATATTATTTTTCCTTTTAGAAAATGTTAAAAAGTTTACTTTATCTATATATAATTTTTTTATAAGTAATCAATTTAACAAACGCTTATTATTTATACAACTCCGTGTTGTACACGGGTTAATAACCTAGTAATAATAATAAATAGTGATTTGTGTAACATGATACATCATTATAAATTAAGGGGTAGATTTCAATATTAGGCCAAAAATTAATTTGTACAGAGGTTAAATATTTGTAAGTTTTTTGTATCTTCTAATGATATAAATTTAATAACTATAAAGAATTCAAATTTCAATTGTGTTTCTCGTAAAGATTTATCAATAAGTGTTGAAGATTTTAGAATGACATGATTATATGAACTAAAAATTTCCACTTTGTTATATACCTCTCAACAGTTTGGAATTACAATAAAATAGATAATTACGAAATACCACAAAATTTCCATTTTAAAATTTTACCATTTGAATAAAAGATATAAAAGATAAGCCAAAACATCATAGTCTAAGTAATGACATTTTCTTTACCATCCAAGTAATTCAAAATAAAACTAAAACAATCATGTTTGTTCACTGATAGTTGTTTCATATAAGCCAAAAACAACTTGCCTTCCAACTAAAAAAATATTAGCATGCCAACCTTGAACATAACACCTTTCATGACCAAATGAATGTTGAATTGTAACCTCTTGGTACTATTCAATACCATCAACATTCCTAAAAATTAAATCAGTTATCATGTCCAATCCCACAAAATTAGCCTAACATTTTGGAATTTCCTAATTATACAAATATGTTATAGTGTTAATTAAAAGTATAAACATATAACAACTTTCTTGAAATTATTTCTTAAAAAATATGAAATATTAACATTTATATTAGCATGAATTAACTTACAACTTTTCTTGCTACACATTGATCATAACCTTTTTGAAAAATATTGTATTATTAAAAACATTTAATAATGGAATAACTTAGACACAAATAAAATTGATTATATTGTTGGGCATACCAAACTTTTGCTTGACGATAGATTAATCAAGTAGCTACCAAAAATCAAACTCATGTTATCTGAAAACTAATGAAGTATATGGAATGAATATTTCTTTATCAATATGATGTATTTAACAAAAAGAAACAAATAAACAAATAATTATATGGTTTAAAGAAAGAACACTAAATCAATCGAAAACATGTCTACATACACCAAGGAACCGTTATAATACCAAATTATGGAATAATGGATGAAACTTACAATTGATTAACAATTTTGAACCAACAATTTGATGCCACAAAGATGCAATAGCTCTGTGATTGTGATGAATAAAATCTAGGGTTTTCACGATTGAAGATGGAAAACATTTGTTTATTTGGAAACACAAACGTATGGAATAAATAAGTTCCAAAAATCTAATGTATGCATAAAGAAAAAAATAAAAAAATGACAAACGAGGAATTTTAGGATTTAAAGAAAGAACAATATGTCAATTGGAAACGTGTATGAATACAAGAACGAACGATTATAAGCAGAAGAAAAAATACATTAAATTTACAATTGATTAATAGTTTTAAGGGAAGATTTTGAATCAATAAAATGCAAAAACCTATGTTCTTCTAATGAAGAAATCTAGCGCTTTTCTACATGAAGAGGGAACCAGCGGTGAACTCTAGAAATCACAATTAGGTTTACACAACACTTATATATTCGGGTAAAAAAAATGGGTGGGTGGTCATGACCCGCGTGTCTTTTAAGAGAAAAGACTTGAGCGAGAAAAAATTCTCAAAACATGTCCCAATGAATTACAAGTGGCACAAGTAAACCTTTATTTATTATAATACATAGATATTAGGCATAGTTGTTGATAATCGAAGAATATAGCATGTGAACATGTTCATAATGTATAAGTGTGCTTTACGATATGTGAATATGTATATCACCAATAATTACAAAATAATAGAAAATTTTGCTTAGTTCTTTGGGTGTTAAACATTACTTGTATGCGTATATTTGATTTTTATTGAAAAATCACCAAGTCAAAATAAGTTTGAAATTTAAAATTTGTATACAATTTTTGATTCAAGGTCTAATATTGAATGTCTATTTTGTGATTTTCAATTCGACACGAAATTCAAATTATATGCGCACGCACATACATGATATGCATTTTGTAACTAAAGTTTAAACTAACTTTTTTAGCTAAATTCAAATCAATTTAACTCAAAATTCGAATTATGAATTTGATGTCCCTGAAAGTGGCCTAAGAAAATGAATCTAAACACTAAACTAGACTTAACTTAAAAACAATGAGTTATAATCGAAATTCCTGAACTAAACCACTACGACAGGCAAGTGTACCTATCAATTGCAGAATAGTTAATGGAAGTCCGGATATCGAACCCAAGAGACACTGACCTAACGAAACAAGACTAGAAAATGATTTAAAACAAAGAGGGGGTTTTGACTAAAAATGAGAATTAATTAAATTAATTAAACTAGTTATCCTAATTAAATTGGAAAAAGACAATTTAACTAATATTAACCCTAGAAACAGATTAACAGATTTAATTAAAATAAATGACACAAATTTTAGAAAAACTTTAACAATCGAAAAAACTCTACTTAGGTTGGATTACTGTTTGTGATTCTTGGTGTCACACCCCGAGCCGGCGGGGCTGGATCGGAGTCCCCGTCGGTCGGAAGGTTCCCGGGGCGTGATATCGCTGGTGATAATCTTGATGATCAGATTGTTTACATAGCATCAACGTTTAAGAATAACTAAAGCACGATCAGATGATATATAGGATTACAAAGTTAAATTACAATAGTAATGTTCTGCAATTTAACTAAGTAAACCTAATCAAAAGAATCAAATGTTTATATCTTGTATATGTACAAGATATCAAAAGTAATAAGTATCATCACAAAAGATGTGCTTCCCAAAAGTCTACTAGGTCCTCTATCTGAGCAGCCTAGTATGCAAATCCAAGAGCTTAAGTTTAAACCTGTTCTTCACCTGAGAAAGCATGTAAAAAGATCAAGTCAACACAACGGTTAGTGAGTTCATAAAGTTTATAAGTTAAAAAAAAAATAGTTTCACAAACCTCCTTCGGTAAAACCTTAACCTCATTAACTCCACATGTAATATCCAAGTCGGTATGCTTATATATAGGGCATATGTAAGGGAACAAGCCCTAGCCAACATCCCACCACATACTAACCCAGATATGACATTGCTGTTAATAATAATCAAGCATTTTACCTACCAATCAATACAATCCTCATCAAAGCTTTTGTTATCTGTTTCAAAGTTTTCAGGTCTAATGTATTCATGAGTGTTAGTTTCACATCATGTTTATCAAGTATCATAGATTCACACACACATAGTTTAGCAATTACATATCTCCTATAAGCAGACAAAAGCTCTGGAATACCCGAAGTTTAGCAATTACATGTCTCTTATATAGATAATAGCTTAGCATCCATTATGTTCATGTTTAGCATTTACATACCTCTTATAAGCCGACAAAAGCTCTGGACTACCAGAAGTTTAGCGATTACATGTCCCTTATAACCAAGTAATAGCCCCGTAACGTTACGTTTATGTTTAGCATTTACATACCTCATATAAGCCGACACAAGCTCTGGAATACCAGAAGTTTAGCAATTACGTGTCCCTTATAACCAGGTAATAGCCTAGAATCGATACTTTCATGTTTAGCCTTTACATACCTCATATAAGCCGACAAAAGCTCTGGAATACCAGAAGTTTAGCAATTACATGTCCCTTATAACCAGGTAATAGCTGAGTATCATTATGTTTATGTTTTTACATGTATCTCACCCCATAGGTACAAGCTCTGGAATACCAGAAGTTTAGCAATTACGTAGACTATGGTTAGATACATGTACAATGTTTCATGCACAAGTAATAATTTCCAAGCATAAGGTATCAAGTATTCAATCATTGATTCATCATGTATATCATATGTTTATTTCAAGTCTCATATAATAACATCACGTCTCATGTAATAGCATCAAGTCTCATGTAATAGCATCAAGTCTCATGTAATAGCATCAAGTCTCATGTAATAACATCAAGTCTCATGTAATTGTATCAAGTCTCATGTAATTGTATCAAATCTCATGTAATTGTATCAAGTCTCATGTAATAGTATTAAGTCTCACAAGGATCCAACAATTGATTTTAAGCCTCAAGCTTAAAGTATAAGTTTCAACATAATTATCATGTTTATGTTGAAAGCATTAAATAACATTTCAACAACTTATGAAAATGTTTAACATGCTTCTCAGTCCCGATGTAAAACAAATAAATTTGAAAGGGGACAATGAACTCACCTTATGTCCGTAGTGTTTGACTAAGTAGAATAAGAATACACGCTCTCTTGATTTGCTCTTGATATGAGGTTCACGTTCCTGTATTGATTTAATCAGGTTGTAGTTTATAATTATGCGTTTGTAAGGGTTATTGCACGTGTAAGTGTTAGTGTTAGCCCTAAAGTTGGCTAACACTCTTGATTCTTGGTCGTTATCCGGCTTTGTTTGCTAATTAAAGCTTGTGCTCCCACTTAACCACTTAGTTTGTTATCGGTCATGCCTTTAGATTGTAGTTTTAGCTTTAAAACCATTCTCAAAATCTTCCACTGTTTTAAGTTTACAACCTCTTTAACTTAGAATTCATTATCCTTTGGATTGTAATAATTAAGGTTTGCCATATATAGTATTAAAACCGATTTGATCTTAAACATAGTGTACAACTTTTGGCTTAAGTGGGCCGGATATCAATTTGGTCAATTGTAGTAGGGCCTTTTGTTGGCCCAACTAACAAATTGTGAGTCAATTGTTGTTACTTGGGCCAGTGATCACGCATGGACCGTAGATATTAGCTTGGGCCTCTCTATCATAATGGGCCAATTTGATAATTCCTTGGGCCGAGAGAGAGCAGGTATTGGGCCGAAGCAATTTAAACTAGGCCACGCTTAATTGGGGTGGGCCGGTGTCTCTAGGCTGGGCCGGAAGGTGCTATTGGGCCAAAGAACTAAATGGGCCGAACTACTAACAGGGAGCCAAGTGAAATGGGGATGGGCCGATTGCTAATGCTCGGCCGAACATGATGCATCCCATATCGCAGCAAACCTTTTAGGTTCTATAGGGCTAGGTTCGGTCATAGTTTGTTAAGCATAGGTTCGGTGTTAGTGGCACTCAAAGATTCGGCAAAAAGACAACATGTTCGGCCAGCATTTGACCAAAGGGTTCGGCATTGAGACTCGGTAACTAGGGTTCGTGTCTGCTAACTGGTTCGGCTGCATGGGTTCGCTCCTAGGGTTCATAGCCAACACAGAAGGTTCGGTGGTCAGGAAAAAGGCTCGCCGGTTCTGGTTCGTCACAGAAATGGTTCGCCAATGAGGCTAGGGTTCGCCAACCTTATATAGGTTCGGTTCCAGAAAGAGGGTTCGTTATGTCGGGGTTCGTGAGCCACAGTTGCACAGGGTTCGTCGGGTCTTCCTTTGGTTCGCCGCCTAGCTTTAGGGTTCGTGAATAGGAGACAGGTTCGTCCAGATTGGCTTGCACACGAAGGTTCGGCTGATGGGTGTTGCGACCAGCTCAGGCTCTTCACGAACCCTGTATCTTTGTCATTTTTACTTCTCTAACCTGACCGATTTCATGGTGCTGTCGAGCTACAGGGTTACTTCGTTGCCATGTGGTTCACATGAGATGTATTTAACCCAAGCGTAGATCATTGGACCAACCCACACCTCGAAAACCCTAAATTTTCCAGATTTGTTAATGGCTTCGTACCTCAAAATCGGCTGGACCAAAGCTCAGATGAGTTGTACTTCCTTGTAGAGGGCCTCAAGATGGTCGTTTAGGCGAAAGAATCACCTGATTTCGTTAAGAAACGAGTGAGATATGAGATTTCAAAGGTTGAAAATGGTGGGTTTGTGTGGTGGCCGGAAATGGTGAGTAGAGAGAGAATAGAGATGAAATAAATGAGGTAGGTGACTCAACTTAGGGTTTATATACCCCGTGGGTATTCAGGTTCATTTCGGTTGCTCGATTCGCGTTTTCGTCGCGTATCTGTGTCGTTACGTGCGTATTTTGTAAATAAAATAAAATGAGTTTATTCTAACAAGTTAAAGGTTATTTATTTCTAAAAATTATTTTAAATTTAGCTGCGTTTGATTATTTATCGAAATATTAATATTTTACTCGTTTCATTATTTAGTTCGCGATTTAATAAAACAGTTTAATTTAATTTATTCTATGATGAGTTTCAAAATTGTAAAATAGGAAATATTTTATTTCCTTAAAATTATGATCGTTCGAGTCTTCATTCGTTTTCGTTTTCGTTTCGTCAGATCGCGTCGCCATCACGCGTATTCGTTCAAATCGTCATTCGAACGAACATGTCGATGGTTTGGCTTTCTGATTCTTGTTTTCTACTGTTAAGTCATTATTTCAGGACGTTAAACTATCAGAATCATTCGTACAGATCGTCACCTATACGAATAACACGTCGGTTTAGCATTCTGAAACGACAACCGTTAAGGTTTTATTTTGTTTAACCTCACATACGTTTACACCAAATAATATCACATCAAGTATTTATGTTTCAACACTGTGTTGTCTGACATGTTTTCAGACTGTTAAACCCTAAGGTTTCAGTCCGATTCAGACAATCGTATAATAGTTTCATGTAAATCAAATGCATCAATAGTCTAAACATAGTTTCTCGTAATGTGTACCTGAGTTACTGTACATGTTTACTGTTGCGATCACTGTTCCGGCACGCGTCCGGCACTGATATTACACTTGGAAACTACTGACTTTAGTTGACACAATGGAACTAGGATCTTAAACAACAAAACATAGGTAACCTAATGGATTCTGGATCAATTACCAGATGTAGCCAACTAAGAAAACCTAATCTTACAATACACACACTAGTTAGTCAGATCACCTCCCGGATTTTTTCAACAACACTTTTGTACTCAAATGAACAAGTCACATACCTGATTTTCTTGTCCCAATACACCAAAGATGCAAGGAGTAATCTTAAAATGTCTAATTTGACACAAAATAACAATAACACAAAGACTTTCAAAGAAACATCCCTTCCGGGTAGTTACTAAGAAAACCCTAATGCTAAAGAGCACCCGACAAGTCTATTACATTCCGGATTTCTAGACTTGGACACACAAAACCCTAAGAACATCAATCAAATCTTTTCCTATGGCTAGTGATATCAAACAAGCCACAAACTAGTCATAACACCAAGTCAATGACCTAATACGTGTCTAACTCCGAAATACATTCAATAAACACGTATGGAACATGATAATGACTGATATCATCAAGATTGGATATGCAAAACTCGTCAAAATGACATCATAAGATATGTTACAAAAGTGTTTTTCATCAATGATCAAAACAATAGTCAATAGTAACCAACAATAAATCAAACAAGCATCATAACCTAAGTAGAATCAAAGAACTAGCCAACTAACATCATTCTCAGTCAAGAACAACCAAGAACAATGAAATGAAATGTATTAAACTACTGGAAATGAAGAACAAATGAGAAACAAGAAGTAACCAAAGTGTCTTTACAAGAAACCTAGCCTCCTAGCAATTCCTAGCCCTCCAAAACTCTCCAAATGCTTCCAAAAGCTCTAGAGATGCTCCTGGGATCGAAAAATGGCCGAGTATCCTTTTGATTGTGGCTGGAAAGCTTCTTCTTATAATTCTCGAATTATGGTTGGCTTTTTTTTCAAATTTTAAATCCATCGCGTACCGCCAAGCTTCAAAATAGTTGTTTCGGCGTACCGCGAAGAACAAAACAAGCGAGGCTCCTCCGAAATCCTTAGCGTACCGCGACAGATGCAAAAGTCTGACAAATTTGTCTTTTTCTCCTGTTTTCACCCGGGGCTCGATTCTTTCGTGTTTTAGCCTCGATTTCCGCTTCTTTCACTCGACAAACCTGTAAAACCATAAAATGTAAAACTAAACTAAAAATAACCTTAAACCTCATATTTAAATGCTTAAAAAGACTCAAATTTACATAAAAACTGGATGTGTTTTACAACCTATCATAAATTAAATATAATTGAATTTCAAATTCAAACAAACAAACATACCCAATATATTTTCACTGTTCAATAGAGTCTGGAGGAAGGATGGACACAAAACTTACCCCTATCCCAGTTGGGATAAAGATGCTGCTCCGAAAAATTCCCCGGCTCAATTTCAAACGATACTCAAAAATTCAAAATTCGAAAATATTCGAGTTATTGAAATTTGCCTTGATAACCACCATCACTTGGAGTTTAGCAAGAAGTTCTTGGCTTCTATTATCTATACTAAATTATAATACATATTAAAATGATAAAATGATCATTTTGTAAAATCTTTTAAAATTAAGAGTTTTACAACTATTATAAAATGAAGTATAACTTATAAAGTTTTAAAAACATAAACTTTTTTTAACTTTTTAATTTGTACCATGTTGATACCTTTAGAAAATAAAGTGTAATAGAATAACTATAAAATAAACTTTTTTTCAAATCAAGTGAATCACTCTTGACCCTTTTGACACATTTGGCATGTAATGTTTGCCTTTTAAAATGTGATTTTTACAAAAAATATTTATTTTAATTATATATTAAAATTTGACTTAAAGAGGACGTTGTTTTAACGAAACATGTGTTGGTTTAAGCTTTTCATGAGCCAAAATCAGCAACTTAAATGTTTTGTTATCCGCCGCATCGCGCGGGCATCTAACTAGTTATAATATACATTTTGATGATTGGGTACTAACATCTTTGTGTGGATATTTTGAGGTGGGCAAAAAACCCGGAACCGACAACCCGAAGCGGAATCGGAACCGGTCGTACCCGAACCGGTGGGTACATGTGGTTTTGGATTCTCGGAGTTCTCTGAACCGGAACAACAACCTTATCCAGTATATTCTCACTTTTCAGTAAAGTCAAACCTTACCCCTATCCCAATTGGGATAGAGAGGCTACTCCGAAAGAGTCCACAACTCAAAGTTATCGTTTGAAGTTGATCATCTCAATGGTTTTAACGTTATTTTCACAAAATAACGTTAAAATTAGTGCACTTTTACCTTTGTCCTTAAGGGCCCACACTGAAAAAACCAGAATCCTTTCCATTTTTACCCGGGAAAACCCGATCCGGAACCGGCCAAAAACCAGTTGAAGGCTGAAACCTATCAAAAACCGAAATCGGTTGTTGATTTTGTTGACCGGAACCGAAACCGTGTTCCGGTTCCAAAAAAATATCATTCGAGGGAAGCATAGAGTTACTTCATTCGCTACATCATATTTTTCGGCTTAAACTCAGGGATGACCCGATAGATGAAGGACCTAAGCAACATATTTTAGGCCACAATTCCTTAGGCCTTGTTTTAGAGTTTATTATATAAATGTTTTATACAATTGGTCTTCAGCTGTTGGTTTGTTAGGTTAAAAAATCAAATAAAGGAGAAAAATCTGGAAAAAAAACAAGGTAAATTAATTGTGTTCCTTTTCATGCAATCATGCTTAAAAATAATTGATTAAATTGACAAATTAGGTTTTTGAGAAAGGACATAATCGATTGGCATCCTTAAGTATAAACATCATTTAAATTCCAATGGAGAAATCCGAACTATTTTTCTGATTTCACTAGTAATCCAAAAAATCTTGATCGACTTAGTATTCACCATTTTTTGTTCACGCAATGCAAGCCTATGTTTTCAAAAAAAAGTAGAATATAAAAAAAATTACGAAAGAACCCAAACTTAGGATGTAGCTTGTAAACATCTCATGGATGATTACTATTTTGTTTTTTTTCCTACAAGAAGATATACAGTTTTTAAACTGTTTATAACTGTATTTTTTTTCTTATGTTGTAAAAACTCTCTATGCAAGTCTTAAAACGCTCTTATTTATCTCTATGTTGGAAAGTTAACACACAAAAGAAACCTTATTTGAAGCCTTTTTTTTAAAGCAAACCATGAGTCTTCTCAATGACGATGTTATAAACAATATTCTTTGTTATGCCTGAAAAAATGGGCGGGTTGGGTTGGATTGGGTAACGGATTAGAAAGGTCAAGATGTGTTTTAAGAAAAATCAAGTTGGGTCTAAATAGGTCGTTTATAAAAAAACATCAATTTAGGTCAACTTAAATGAGTTGTAATGAAACAAATAGTTTATTTGAATTTTTTTAATGATTTTATCATAAAATATATTATTAATCATTTTTATTTCATTGAATTCATTTTGTTCACATAGTTTTGGAGTTACCCATTGTGACCCGCATTGTGTCAAAGTGTTACCCATCTCAACCCATTCTATGTCATAAAGTTGCTCATTTCAATCCAAAACACAATAATTCTTACCCAACTCTACCCATTTTTCTTATTATGGGTCAAGATTGCCGGTCTATTATTATTTCATGACAATTTGAGCATACCAAAAAACGTTGAGAGCGTGAGATTTGTATGGTTGGCTAATAGGTGTGATTTGCTTGATCGATGAGCAAATTGAATTGGATCGAGTTCATATGAGCTTGAGTCAAGCCTAAATTTTGGTTCAAGTTTCTATGCAAAACAAGCTCGAGTCTAAGTTTTTTAAGTTTTGAGTATATTTTTGTTTTTAGTAAAGCTAGGGTTCAACTCGACTTATTTAGATCAGAAACACCTCCAAATGTTCATCACATACGCATCTGAATCACTTTGTTTGTTGAACGGCATGCAAGGATACAAAATAAGTGATATTTGTTGTTTTCATAAAATATTTCGTAAAGTTTTTATAATTTTATAGATTATTAGAGTAGTTATTTTCATTAAATTAGATGTTTCAAACATTGCCGGCCTCTTTCTTTGTGATTGTGGCTTGAAAGTTAATATTTTACAAGTAAAATAAGGAGCATATTTTTTCTTCTTTAAATTAATAAATGATTCCCATTATTCACCTCAGCTCGTCCATATACAACCAATCGCATAAAAACAAAAAAAGGAAGTTCATATTCTTAAATATATTCGACAACTAAACAACAATAAGTTTATTAGGAATTAATTTACATGTTATGGACCTTTTCTTCGTTACAATTAAACCTTTTTTTTTTTTGGTCTTGTGTAAATGGTCATCATTCTTCAACAAAGGCTTGTTCTTTTGAATATTTAGGTGAATCTCATATCCACCTTGGAATTGCTTGTAAAATATTAGGTGAATCTCACACCGGTCATAAATATATGAGATGTAAAATATGCCTAAACATGTTTGTCTTGGAGACCTAGAGGACTGTTTAGACAAAGATAGCACAATCAGCCTTTTCCTTTCTACGTTGATAATAATATGTGAACTGTGATGATGTAAGGTTGATCTTGCCAACATTTGTTAAACACAAGTCGCAAACTATAAAGCAACGACAAGGAAACTTACCTCGGCCCAGAAACTTGGTTGGGCCTAGGTGAAGTAAAGTCCATCTTCTTCATGTAAATAAGAGCTTCAATTTCATATTTTATTTTTACCTCATTATCTTGTATATATTACTGACTTGAGCGTTGAAATGCTCATAGGGATAATCCTCCTGGGGCCCTCTAATGTGCAGATCTTATTTGTTGTTGCAGCTTGAATTTATACCCAGGATAATTAAACTCGGTAAAATCTGACAATAATACCTGACCCAGATTAGGTTGTAGTAACATAGCCTAGGGAAAAAAGGTAAAATATTGATTGATTTGGTCATTTGCTTGTACCAATTTTAGGAGATAAATTCATATTGGAATAATATTAATAGTTTTTAATAAAAAAATCTACCGTTAGATTACAAACTTTGAGTTGGTCACTAAAAGCTTTGGAGAAGAAGCTCCATGACAAGAATCCAAGAATCTTGTGACAAGTAAACGTCATTCTCATCTCAATTTCCTTTATATAAAACCATATAAAAATATTTTAAAAAAATATTAATTTGTTCATGTCTTATTTGAACATTGAAACACGTTGATTTTGGCCTTTAAAATGATTTCAAACCCAACAAAACATTTCTAAAGAAGCCATAAGTGTTGAATATGGATTTGGTCAATGCTAACACTTTTCTCCTAGTGATTTTAAGTCTTATTGCTTGTGGTGGCTCTAGTGCTATCAACTCTACAAATTCTTCCCCTAGACCAAACAAAGGTGCTTATTGGCCTTCATGGTCTATCGATTTTCCGCCATCGTCTATTGACACCACTCTCTTCACTCACGTTTATTACGCTTTTCTTTCTCCTGATAACGTTACATTTAGATTCGAAATCGATTATCCAACGGCTTTATCACTCAAGAACTTCACCACCACTCTTCACAAAAAGAAACCATCTATCAAGACGTTGTTTTCCATTGGAGGTGCCACAGAAGGCTCAAAAATATTTTCTCACATGGCCTTAGGCCATGACTCGAGAAAAAATTTTATTTGTTCAACTATAAAAGTAGCACGGAAATTTGACTTTGACGGGTTTGACTTAGATTGGGAGTTTCCGCAAACCCCAACAGACATGGTCAACTTCCGTCACTTGCTTCATGAGTGGCGTGTGGCGGTCAAGAAAGAAGCCAAGTTAAGCGGTAGACCGCAACTTCTTCTTTCAGCCGCCACATATTATAAGCCAGAAATTACATTGGATGGCGTTTATCGCAAATACCCAGTGACATCCATAAATAAAAATTTGGATTGGATTAATGCAATGTGTTATGATTATCACGGGTCATGGAACCGCACTGCAACCGGAGCCCACGCTGCTTTATACGATCCAAATAGCAACGTGAGCACGAGTTACGGGCTACAATCATGGATCAAGGCTAGGATCCAAAGAGACAAGTTGGTGATGGGGTTGCCATTGTATGGTCGGACGTGGCAACTAAAGGATCCATCTTTATATGGCATCGGAGCTCCAGCTGTGGATGTAGGACCCGGGATCGAAGGACAAATGAGTTATGCTGACGTGGAAAAGTTTAATGCCCAGAACAATGCTATAGTAGTGTTTGACTTGTCAACGGTATCTATTTATTCTGTTGAAGGAACCTCTTGGATTGGATATGATGATGTTAGATCAGTGAAATTAAAAACAGAATATGCAAGAAGACTTCAAATAGGAGGATATTTCTTTTGGGCAGTGAATGGTGATCAAGATTGGAAGATCTCTAGACAAGGTATACATCCAATTTTTATTTGAAAATTCATTTTAACGAACGATAAATTTACTTTATTTATACTTCTAAACTGCTACAAACTAATCTAAGTTTAAAACTCTTGAATGTAATGTTTGGTTGGTTTTAACAAAAAAATAAGGGTCTGATCATTAGTTAATTACAAAGTCGTAAATGATGAACCAAGCAAGCTAGGTTGTGTGGGTTGATTGGACCGACTTATTTTAGCAATTTGGTTTTAAGGATTTGACTTATCATCATCATCATGATCATCATATTCAGTAATCTCATTATTAACAAGCTAAGGTAGGGTGGTCTAAGTAACGTAAGATGTAGACAACTTTACGGTCCTTACCTTTACCCCGTATGAATAGAAAGACTGTTTCCAATTAGACTCCTAACTCATCATGTCTGATTAACCAACCAACCCAATGCTTTCCACGTTATTTTCACAAAAATTACGTAAAATAACATTAAAATTAGTGCACTTTTACTTTTGTCACTCAAGGCCCAACACATATATACATTATATGTGCGCGCAACAAACTGGACATTATGGAACATTAGTTTCAAAGACATTTTAAAATGATAGAAGATTAGGCGATTTATTTGGTGGGTTTCAAGTTTTAAACTGTGGGTCAAACCGTTAAATCAGGAAATCATTAAAACCGAACCATCTTATAATCATTAGATAAGATGCTGACTGTTATGTTGGTGTATCTATATATTTGCAGCTTCGGAGACTTGGGTTATTTAACAGACCCAATAGTGAAATCAAGAAAGGGACCGGAGAAGTGACATTGTATTTGCTTGGTTTAAGAGTGAATTTATCCATCTTGAATGGTTAAACGGTTTATAAGACTAACGTATGTATGTATGTATGTATGTATGTATGTATGTATGTATGTATGTATGTATGTATGTATGTATGTATGTATGTATGTATGTATGTATGTAATATGATGAATGAAATCAATTTATAATTTATGAGTGTATCTATAAAGTGTTAATTAATTTTTATTGTAAACAAGTTGTCTTCCAGGATTTTATGACCCAAATTAAAGTTAATTAAGAATAAATGAGTTGACATAGCTCGTTTAACTTCGAGTTCTAGCCAGGGGCGAAGCTTAATATGGGCAAGAGGGGGCGACCGCCCCCCTTTTTTCCGTCGGTACTGTTAATTTTTCGGCCGAAATGTTATTTTTAGTTAAAAATAGTTGTTTCGCCCCATTGTTTCAAAAAATTAACATGTATTTTAGGTTTCAAAAATCCCCCCCTCTCACTTTGCCCAAGCTGCGTCACAAGTTCTAGCGTAATCTAAAGTTGGCTCAGCTCACTCATTATATAGTCATAATGACAACCAGTGGCGGGCCCAGAAACTTTTTTAATGGGGGCGGAAATTTTTTAAGGTTATTTGAGAATCGCTATATAATATTTTTTTTCCCTTATGTTCATATCGGGTTAGGTCGAATTGGGTCCGATCATGTTAAAAAAAAATCGAACTAAATTTCATATAGAAAAACATACTAATAATATAATATATCTAAAGTTGTTCTTATGTCTGGCAAAATGGACGGGTTGGGTTGTGTAGCGGGTCAGAACTAGTGCAAGATGAGTTTTAAGCAAAATCAGTTTTGGTTTAAATGAGTCACCTTAAAAAACATGAATTTCGTTCAAGTTAAAATTAATTGTAATTAAACAGATAGTTAATTTGAATAATTTCTAGTTATTTCTCATCAAATATGTGATTTATTATTCTTATCCGTTTGAATCCATTTATATTCACATAAGTTTTTAAGTTACGTGCTCATTTTGAACCACATTTGGTTAATGTGTTACACATTTCAACTCATTGTATGTCATGATGTTACTCATTTCAATCCAAAATACAATAATTGTTTCCTAATCTACACATTTATCATGTTTTGAGTTAAGATTGTTAGACCTATTTGTTTTCTACGGGGTTTTATTTTTGAAAATCTATTCAAAACAACATCTATGGTGACCTTTTTAAGTAATTATGTCTCCAAAAAACAAGTATAGCTATAACTTATTTTCTCATCACAAGTCCAATTATGCAAATTTAAGGGGGACGATTGCAAAATATTAAGGGGGTCGTTCAAGATTTTAACATACATATACCACTGAAAAAAAAAATTTTAAGGAGGGCGGCTGCCCCCCCACCCTATAAGGTGGGTACGCCACTGATGACAACCCGATCTCAAAGAATTAACTTAAACTTAGTTTTGACAACACATTTCCACATTATACGGGTTATCATATGATAGAATCGTTATATACATTAGTGTGTATATCATGGTTTTGATTTAATAGTATAATTCCTAATATATGGTAATGAGTGCATTAATATATCATTATCTTATAGCTGTAATCGGATTTAATGAGGTTGAAACGAGTTGAAATCAGTTTAGTTTAGGATCTAAGAGAGTTGAAACTGGTTTCAATGTTAAGGGTTGCAATACATCATATGGATTTCAAGTCTACACTTCAGATCAATTCTCAACCTATTGTTGTCAAATCGGTTTAAAGTAATGTATGATTTTTAATTAGAACTTTTTATTGCCTTTATGCTCTATGCCAAGTATATCTTTGTATAAGCCACGTAACTGTTGGACTAATCTTGTAATATTAAATAGCTTAAGGGTTTAAGTTAGAAAGTTTAGTTTTAATTGTTTTGGATTTGTTTGTTTTTTAAAGTTTGGATTAGATTGTTTTTGTTGGCAGTTTTTTAGGGATAAAGTTTTGATTTTTATGTCTTGTTTTTAGTATAAATAGAGTTAGATGGTTTTGTTTTTCTTTCTTGTACCAGTTTTTAATTCGATTAAGCTTACCTTTTTTCTGGTTTTATAATACTGATCGAAGGTACCGGTCTTCAATTGGTATCAGAGACTGTTGAAGACTCGATTCAGAAGGAAGATCACAGAAGATCAGGTGCCTATTAGCAAAGAATAAGAAAGACGTATCAACGAGACGGTAAGTCACAAGCCCAATAGGAAGATCTAGTCTGTTCAGAGGCCTGCGATAAAAGTTTTAGGAGACTGGCAGCTGTTGGTTTTCATGAAAGCAAGCAAGCTTGTCAAAAATCAACAAGCTTGTAATTTTTTGAAACGATATTTTCTGTGCATGTGCTTTGCGATCAGAAAAGAAAAAAAAATCTGATCTGAACATATTTGTGGACAAAATAAAGAATATTGTGGGAAATTTGGGTTATTCAAGACTTGTGTGGGAGAAGAACGATTGAAGAAAACACCTATGTGGGAGTAATTGAATTTGTGTGGGCTAAAGAATACATGTGTGGGAGTAATTGAACCTGTGTGGGTTGAAGCAGGCCTGTGTGGGAGTAATAAGAACCTGTGTGGGAGTGATTAGAACTTGTGTGGTATGGATTGATGTGAGAAGTATTGAACAATTGTGAATCAAAGAAAATTATGGCAGAAGGTGCAATTGTACCAGCTAGAGAACAATCAAGCATCTCTGTTCAATGTCCAAAGTTAACATCCACAAACTATACAACATGGGCAATTTTGGTTGAATCAATCTTGCAAGAGAACGGGTTACATGAAGCCATTGATCCGATAATCGGAGTAACAGTTGACCAAAAGAAAAAGTTTACCACGCGTGCTTTTATTCTTCAATCATTACCTAAAGATATATTGCTACAAGTAGCAAAACATACTGAAGCTAGAGACGTATGGGAGTCAATTTGGGTTTGGTTTCTAGGAGCGATCCTGTACAAAAGGCAAGACTTCAAACTCTTAGAACCGAATTGGAGAAGCTTCACATGGGAGAAAGTGAGTCGATAGATGATTTTTCGGGAAAGATATTGGCGGTAGTAGCAAAGTTTAAAGAACTTGGTTCATCAATCGAAGACGAGGTTGTGGTGAGAAAGTTGCTTAGTGCGTTTCCAACAAAATTCATGCCAAATTGCCAATTGTTGTTGCAATCAAGCAATTTGCTAATCTTGATGATATGCTTTTTAAGGAAGCTGTGGGTCGGTTAAAAGCCTATGAGGAGAGAGTTAAAGTACATAATCTTAATGATCAAGAAAAATCATTGCTTTCTAAAACTGATGAGCAAGATAAGAAAGAAGAGTCTTTTTTTGTGAAAGTTGTGGTCCTTGTGGACGAGGTTGCTCAAGTCAAAGTAATAGTGGAAGATATAGAGGTCGTGGTAGAGTGTCACACTGTAACATCACTATATTTCAGGTTGTCCGTACATGTGTACGACTGTACTGTTACGACCTGATAAGATAATTATTAATGATAATGAATTATTGGATGATATTATTGATAATTAGTATACATATTGAGTAAATATTATTATACACGTAAACCATGGGAAGTTTAGTTGTAACCCAACTAAACAGAACCAGAGAGTTTATCGCAGTTGAATTCACGGATAATGGATTGTGGTTTGGAATAGAAAGGAATTAGGAGTTGTTAATGTTTGGTTGCTAAACATAGTCAAGGACACATGGTCATGGTTTATCGAAATAGCGGTGGGACGGTGTTGGGGAGGTTGCGACCTACCCCTGCATATGCCCTATACATATGCATATTTCGGTCTATCATGGATGTGTCAGTGATATGGTCTAGTGGGTTTTGGATTGGGATTTTTAATATTAAAGATAATAAAATAATGAAAGCTTGTTTTGGAAATAAATTACGCGATGGTGAAGTTACGATAATTAATTAAACACGAATATTAATTCTGAAATATTAATTTAATAATGTGTTCGCGTGGGTGACGATTCACACGAATATAATTATTAAGAATAATATTCTGAAACGATATTCCATAAATCGTAAATCAAATCGAAATACGATACGAGCGTTGGATTCGCAAAGGTGACGATCTTTACGAATACGTACGTGATGTGCGTGAAACTATATATTTTTAATTATGGATTTTTCACACAGATTTTAGTTTTAAAAATGGTTTTTACTAGAAACTAAATCACACACAATAAGCAAGTATACCTATCGTATAATAATATAGCTTATAGTAAGAACCGGATATCAATCCGTGGACACGATATCTCCCAATACTAGACCTCGGTCAATGTTTAGCAACAACATGAAAATGTCGGGTTTTGTGAATTTTAAAATAATATTTAAAAGAAGGATTTTTATATAATCTAAAGTCTAAGAAAATTGCCTAGATCATGAATCCACTTAGTCTAGTGATGTGATTATTATGAATTGGTAAACTAAATGTTGACTAGATTCCGGTCAAAGATATCTAATCATATAATCTTTTGGAAAATTAAAATGATAAACACATTCTAATCACCTAGGATTTTTCTATGAAGCCTAATGTCAAGGTCTATGTCAAGACTTAATCAAGAATTAGTCATCCGTCAAGAATCTTAATTCTACAACTTAAGGAAAACTAATATGACTTATACACACTAATCACCCTTAGGTGCATCCTAAGCTCTTAGTTGTATTGAGTACCTAAGAATTACATATTAAAACGGGTCAACATAAAGTTGGTGAGTTCACAGGTTTATATCAAAGTAAAGTAAAGAAAATCAGTTTTCCGTATGACTTGCTGTTTATTATATGTTAGTTCCGAGCCCTAGGCTCCAATTGTCAGCTGCGTCACTACCGAACTAGACTTGTTAGCTCTTGCCTCTGCCATGTCTATCGTACAAACAGTTGGTGAGTTCACAGGTTCTAATGCTCATTATACACACATTTAGTCATCAAAGTTTCCTAATTAGAGGTGTTGTGTGTGTATAATGAACATTAGAACTACCTCTCAAGCTCTTATAACACTTAGATATTGTTGTAGCAGCTCTAAAAGCCCTCTGGACAACAAGATTTTGCAGAGATAAGAAGGTGAGGATGGTGTTCAAGCTCTCCAAGTCTTCTTCTTCAAGCCTCTTGTGAGTTCCTAGCTTCCCCCTTTCAATCTTGAGCTTCAAGATGCTCAAAAATGGCTTCCAGGTGTTGTTATGATGTCCATGAAGAGTGTTCAGTCGTATAATAGCTTATATTCTCGAGAGTAATGAGTGTGTTGGTTACATCAAGCTTCTGGTTGGTCCTTTTAAGATTTTTCTGCGATTTTGCTGGCAGGCGTATCGCCTGACGGGAGGCACGGGCGCTAGGCGTAGCGCACGGGCCACCCTGGTCCAGCCTGGTTTTCCCTTTCTTGCGCGCATCGCCAAGGGTCAGGGGTTGGGTCCGGGCGTAGCGCCTGGAAGTCCAGACAAGCCCAATAGGCCCATCTTCATAAATTGGGTTCGTTTTAGCTCGTTTCTCGACTGTAACGCGTTGTTTTAGCATCGTTTGAACTCTAATCATCAATTATTAATCATAATTGACTTGTGAAGTGTTCTTGTACTTAACTGTTATGACGTTCACCAACGTTTGTGAATTTATGACACGTGTGTGCGGTTTTCGATAATTTCTCAAATTATCAAACTGTTGTTCATGTTTGGACTACTGTGCCACGTGTCACACTAAATTAATCTAATTCTAATGCCACGTACGCAATAATAATATAATTTATTAATCTATATTATATAATAAATGTTTTAATATGCCACTTGTCAACAATCTAGATTATTTAAAGATTTTTTCCCACCTCTCTCTCATATTAAATATTTATATGTCATTATTTATTAAATTTTGATTTTTTATCTTCTCTATCCTATTAAATATTAATGATTTTATTTAACTTAGTAAATAATATTATTAAATTATGAATCAATTCTTTAGTTTTTTATAAAACTTCTTTGAAAAATATGTATTATGTTATTTTAAACAAATAATTATAAAATTCAAATATTTAAGATGTGTAAATGTTTAATACATCTATGTTTAATGTTATATATATATATATATACACACACTAGGCCAAAACCCCGTTTATTATACAGGTTAAATAAAAAATAATAAATAGTCAATAATAATATGATTAATAGTTTATATAGTTTAATACATAAGTAATAAAATAATAATATTATTTGTTTAAACACTAAATTTATTAAAGTTTGTTTTTTGAATATTTCGTTTTGAAAAACAATTATTGAATATTTTATATTTATAATAATTTGGATTCTAAAAAAATTGTACTCTTTTAAAATTAATATATTTTTAATACTTTAAAAACCTTTTTTTAATTTAAAAAATGTATAAAAGTATATATTTAATATTTAATATTATTATTATTAAATATGAGTACATAATAGGAGAGAGTGGCGGAAAAATTTTTATAAGGATATTATATAAAAGTGACATATGACACTTTTTATTTTGATTTATTAGTATATGTAGGTGTTATAAGAATTTTTTTTATAAATTTTTATCTTTAAAATTTTTCTATATAAAAAAAGGTATAAATAATATTATTAGTATTAATATAATCATGTAAATTTAAAAAGATATAATAAAATTATTTTAATTATGTAAATTCATGAAGAAATAATTATAAAATCACACTATTTTTTATTCGCAAACCCGTGTGTTACACGGGTCTATAACCTAGTAAATAAATATATAAGCTGACCTGAAAAATACGAGGTGTCACATAGAGAACGAGGTCGGTTTCGACCCAATGAAGATTGAGGTGAACAAGGTGCAAATAGATATAAAAGCTACATTCGATGTTACAATTGTCAAAAGTATGGTCACTATGCTTATGAGTGTCCAAAGTCAAAGCCAAAGGAAGAAGAAGCCAATTTCATTCAAGATGATAATGTTGGGGCAACACTTCTGTGATCAACGAATGAGCATTACAGTATTAGGAGGTGACTGTTGGACCAGAGCCGGCCCCGAGAATCAAAAAATATTCTGGGGCCTGGGGCGAGAAAAAAATGGGCCCTTTCAGAGGCGGTCCTAAAATTAAGGTGACCAAGACGAAACAGAAAAAAAAGACTATATAGCGAATTCAAGAAAAGCCGAAAACTGAAGCGTATTCGCAACTGAAAAAACCGAACTGCATTCGTAACGGAAAAAACCGAACTGCATTCGTAACGGAAAAAACCGAACTGCATTCGTAACTGAAAAAACCGAACCGTGTTTGTAACTGAAAACACCGAACTGAATTTTGAATTCGGTTTTCGTTTTGGTTTCTCACTCCGAATTTTGGTTTTTTTCGGTTATCGTTCCAATTTTTTTTTGAATTTGGTTTGTTTGGTTAACCGATTAAACTGAATTTAGATTTAAATTTATTATCTTATTAATAATATATAAGCTTGCATTCAATTTATTCAGATCGGTTTTTAACCGGTTTATTTGGTTTTTAATCGGTTTATTCGATGGAATTCGGTTTATTTGATTTTAGCCGGTTTATTTGATTTTTAATCGGTTTGTTCGGTTTTTGGATAAAGAAAAAATTGAAACCAATTAAACCGAACTGAATAAACCATTAACCGATTCTCTATATATACATATAAATCAAAATTTTGTGCCTCCTAAAAAAATTGGGCCCGGGATAGAAGTCGGGTTTGCATTTTCCCGACCGCTCATACACCCTTTTAAATATTGATGTTATATATTTCTTATATAAATTTTTTGTATATATAATATATATATATATATATATATATTTTTTTAAAAATTTCGGCCCCCCTAAATTGTCGGGCCCGAGGAGGTGGCCCCCCCCCCAAATGGCCGGCCTTGTGTTGGACTAATCTTGTAATATTAAATAGCTTAAGGTATACCTGACAATCTTGACTAATAGCAAGATAAATGGATAGAATTGGGTAAACACTTATTGCATTTTGGGTTGAAATGAATAACATTATGACATAGTATGGGTTGAGATGGGTAACACTTTAACACAAAGCGGGTCAAGATGGGCAACTTAAAAACCATGTGAACATAATGAATTTCAATGGGTTAGAATGATCAATAATATATCTAATGAGAAAATCATTAAAAATTATTCAAATAAGTTATTTGTTTAGTTACGACTCATTTTAACGTGAGTGAAATTGTTTTTTTTTAAAACATCCCGTAAAACCCGTCTTGATCCGCATCCATTCTGACCCGTTAGCCAACCCGCCTATTTTGCCAGGCATGGGCCGCATGGCTTAAGGGTTTAAGTTAGAAAGTTTAGTTTTAATTTTTTTTTATTCATTTGTTTTTTTAAAGTTTGGATTAGATTGTTTTTTTGTTAGCAGTTTTTTAGAGATAAAGTTTTGACTTTTATATATAATAGGGTTAGATGGTTTTGTTTTTCTTGTACCGGTTTTTAATTCAGTACAGCTTAGTTTTTTTCCCTGGTTTTATAATACTGATCGAAGGGTACCAGTCTTCAATAACCTACAGTTCTCCCTCTCTTAAAATCGATTTCAACCATATATTTAAGTAGAAGTGGACAAAAAAATTAGTTTTGAACCCCGACACAACTACTTTACCAGAACTGGAATCGTAACATATCCTACCCAAACCAGCGGGTACAGACGATTTTTTTGTTTCTGAGAAATCATATCCGAAACCAAAACTGAAATGGAATTACCAGAATCTGATCCAACTTTACCCAGCAAAAACCGATAAAAACCTGAATGTAGTTAGAATTGGCTCCATCTATGTATGTTTTTTTTACTTTGTTGATCAAAACTGGTTTTTTTTTCAAAAAAAAAAAAAAAAAAAACCCTGGATTTGTCAGGCGTCAGCTATAACTTATAAGATTATTTCTTAATCAATTATTGTTAAATTATTCTCAAAACAGGTGTGGTCCGTGTGGACCGTGTGGTTCCTAAATCCTAATTAAGTAATTATAACGAAAGCCCATATATGAAATGGGCCTTGAGCCCATATCAAGCAAAGGGGAACCCTAGTGTACATAAACGTATGATCTTTACAGAAAGTTTGACATCGCTGCCGCTCCCATTCAACGAAAGCCATGGTAATTTCTCTCTTAATTATTAGATCTATCGTCTGTTTATCATATCTAGCGGCAAATAATTCTTTGAATATTTTTAGATTGTGACGGAGATCGAAATGAAGATTTCCGTTTAGGGTTTCGTCGAATGGTTTTTAACTATATTGAAATTAGTTGAGTGTTGCAAATTTTATTGTTTGTGATGGGTTTAAAGGCGTTTTTCGTGTCCAGTTAGATGTATATTTGATTTAGGGTTTCTAGCGGCTATGATATATTGCACATTTGGGTTGGTAGCTTATATGCACTTGTTAATTGTTATAGCATATGGACGTTGAATCTCGATTCTATAAATGTTCATCGAAGATCACTTGCAAATGTACGGTTTTAATTTGATACTAGAATTTAATTTTAGAAGTCTAAAACCTTAGATAAATTTTATGTTACAGAACTACAATTAATCATAAAATTGGTCAAATTTTCTTCTTTATGTTCTGAGTTATTGACTTGTTAATCTGAGCTTAGCCTTTGTCCCTTATTATGAACTTATCAAGCTATAATCTTACTTTTGCTGAAAATAATTGTGAAATTATCAGGTTGAGTATGAAGATTTGTGGTTTCTAATCTCTTTTTATTTTGTTACAGGATGTATCTTTGATTTAAATTTTACATTAAACAATTATTGTTTGATGTTGTGGCTGTAAAATCATAGCTTCTATGCATTTGTTACAGAATACGTCTTTGATTTAAATGTCTAAAATTTTGCAATTATTGTGTGATGTTGAGACTGTTATTTTTACCCATCAAGAGGGTTTTTATTTATGAATAAATAAGAAATTAGTCGCATCATAATTATTGTGTTTTTGTGATTTAATGTATTGTTGTGTTTATGCTATCTTTGCAGCCATCACACAAGACCTTTATGATCAAGAAGAAACTCGCCAAGAAGATGAGGCAAAACAGGCCAATTCCCCACTGGATTCGCATGAGGACCGACAATACCATAAGGTAATCACACGCTTACACGTATGTCTAGACGTTTAACTGAAGTCCTAGTGATTTTACCCTTTATATGTTTTTGAGCAACTTGTGTTTTGATTTAGGTATAACGCTAAGCGTAGGCATTGGCGTAGAACCAAGCTTGGATTCTAAGGTGGATTTGCAGCTAGTCAAATTTAGTCAAGAATCATGTTTATTTGTTTTTAGTTTTGTTTTAGCTTTAAGTTACCCTTCTGTTTGCCAGCTATGGCTTATTATTTAGTAATTCAATTGTTGTTTGACCTAAATAACTTTGATGATTGTTTCGTGTGTGCTATTGTGATGTAGTGATTAAAAAAAAATGGGTTTTGCTCATGGTTGGAGAATCGCTAGTCGGTCGGCGAGGTAGGGACTAGGGATTAATCGGATTGGCATTTTTATGTATAATTTTTCAAAATTTTATATATATACACACAAAGACACATAAATATAAATATAATACATCAAAATTCAAACCTAAAAATTCAATCATTAACATATTACTATGTTAGTTCAAAACTTAAAATACTTCATAGTCCAAAATCAAATTGTTCAAATACTTAGGTAATCAAACAGTTCAAATGCTTCCATAATTCAAGCATTAACATATTCAAACTTCGATTGTGATATCTCTAGTAGTTGAACGATGGAGATTGATAGCAGCTGATGGCCGATTGACAAAGCCCAGTGGTCAGATGTTGATCGCCGACTTCGATTGTGAGATCTCCAGCGGCATCAGATGGGTAGCGACTTGGATTGCATCGATCGGGAGGTGGAACAAAGAAAACCCCATTTTTGTTCGGCTTGGACCAAAAATTTGGGCCTCGGACCGATTTTTTTTCTTTAAAACCGATTAATTTTGATTACCGACTAATACCGACTACCGATTAATGGACCGACTAGGCTAAAATTAATCGACTTAGGGCCGATTACTGATTAATCAGCCGATTAATCCCGATTTTTATATCACTGGTTTTGCTTCAAAAGAGGAAATCTTTTAAAGAAACTTGACAAGTCAATAACAGTCAGAATATGCGGATTGCTTCACTCTAACATCAAATCCAAGCTTTGCTCATCCAGGTAAATGGCTAGCATAACAGGTCACAACATGACATGTTAAAACACGACATGTTAAGATATGAAACGGGTGGACACGAACATGATCCGTTTAAATTACATAAACACGAAATGACCTGTTTATGGAACCTGTTAATAGTTAACACAATAAAAGATCTGTTAAAAAATTTGTTAAAGAACTAGTGTTAGAGAATTATAAATTTTAAAAGGTAATTGTCTACTGATCTATTTCATTATATTATTCATTTTAAATTTTAATTATAAACATGTTTTTAACGGATCTTTACCTGTTTAGATACGAAAATAAAAATGCCTTAATGTGTTAACCTGTTTTAGACGTGAAAATGTTGAAGTCATGTCGTGTTAACATGTTTCTGTCTGAAATTGCTAACCCTATTTGGGTTCAATATTTCAATTGAGAAGTATTAGATATTTGTGAATGCATGCATTACTAACTTGAATGTTACTTCTTCAAATTATTTGTACTTCTAAATAAGTTATTTATATATTAATGAATACACTTTTATAATAATATCATAGTATTTAGTAAAGTATTCACAAGTTAAATATCTATATTTACTATCATTCATCAAGCATATGCCTTGAAGTGTTAAATCAAAAAGGGCGATTAAAATCTCATCTTGTGTGTCATATCAAGCCGTTCAAAAATAAAAAAATGGAGTAACGTATTCACAAGTTAAATATTTATATTTCATTAGAATCATCAAAATATGGAAACCGAAAGATAGATACAGAATCAAAGAATAAATTCCAAGTATATTGTGTAGATGGAGGTTCTCTAATTGTGAAACACCTGATTCCTTTAAAACATAACATCATAAACAAAATTCAAAGCCAAAAAATGTAATATAGGGGACTAAAACATAACTCATATAAAAAAAATTTCTAACAATTATAAAAATATAACATGACATATCAACAAAAAGACTAAGCATCTATTTATATCTAATTCATAAAAATGTCAATAAAAAATATGTGATATGTGCAAATAAATCAGTGTTGTGTACACAGAATTCTTGCTTAATTTACAATGCAACTAATTTGATGATACAATATAAGGCCCAAAAAAGCAAAGAAATAATGGCGCTATTGTTTCTCAAGATTTTAGAGCATATTTGATGCAAAATTTAAGCAATAGTGGCGAGTCGAAAGCGTTATTCTGCATATTGGGAGCTCAATGTAGCTGATAATCGTTTGAATCATAGTGATTAGTGACAACATATTTAACATTAAGATTCAAGAGCAGCAGCAGCATCAAGCCTCACTCTGTTTAGTCGTACTGTCCCAAGAATGTATTCGGGTAGTTCTGCTTCCTCTCTTCCCTGCAGTTCATAACTTACCAACTGAAAAAAATTTGATTTTGCTGCAAATAAGTGTGATAAATAATGAAATGAAGCATCAAAAACCTCGATTAAGATGGCAAGATCAACAACGAGGCTTGTTACATATCCGAGAACAAGACCAATGATGCTCCTTGCAACAGATGATGATCCAATATCTACATCAATCTGCACAAGAAATTATTAAACAAAAACTTGCATAAAGTACTCAGATCCAAAAATAACTGCAACTTTTGTCTAGGCTTGTAATCTAATGAAAGACTTCAACCATTTGTTCCAAAATCAAAAGTGTTCCTCAATAAAACAAAATAGAAGAATCTTTTGTGCCACAATCAGTTTAATTAATATATTGGAGCGGTGTTACTATTCGGTTAGGTCGGTTTTGAAAAACATTTTGGACCGAGGCACTTACTATTCGGTTAAACCAGTTAGCAGTTTGGAGGTTTGGTTTTAGCAGTTTTTATTATTTATTTATTTATTTATTATCTTCTTTTTTTTTTGTATTTTTTTCATGTTTAACTGATAAACATGGTTCACTAATATAGCTCATACAGAAAACTGTATGTTCCAAAAATGAAAAAGAAATGAAAAACGGACCAGGAAAATCGAATCATGAACCAAACCACATAAATTTCACATCAGCTGACTTGCTCCAGTTTGGTCGTTTTGACGGTCAACGGTTTATGAAACTATGCTAAAAATAGGAGTTCTTTGCATTTATTGTAGACATTACAACCAACTTATGGCAAACGAATTAATTTTGGTCGAAATATATTCAAAATGCATACAACCTCCTATATCTGTTCTATTAAAAGAGTTGGAAGATCATTGTAATAATAGCTTTGTTGTAAAGACATTAAACACATTATGAATTTAACTATTTATAAAGACGAAAACTTGCCTATTTTGGAACCAACACACAGGACCAGGTGAGTAACCAGATGAAGAAAGTGAAAGTGTTACCTCCAAAAAATTATCTTGTCTCAAATAGTGGCATGTTACGGCTTTCCCCAATAGGCAAGCTTTTGTACCGACTGCACGCTTCACCATCCAATATCCCTGTTCACCACTTTGTTGCTCAATTTTATAACATGAACTCAAAACAGGAAAAGATTATAAAAAAAATGTTACATCATTTATATGATGGAATAAAATACCTGTACAATGCTTGGAATCAGTTTGAATCTTGCATCACGAAAAGTGTCACTCCCATTTATAAATTTGCCCAGCAGCGAGTTGTTATTTACAGGCCGGTCTGCAGCATAGTACATAACTAGGCTGTAGTTTGGTTTAGCCGGAACCTTTAACATGGGAAACACGACATGATTACACCACATGTAGCATTATTTGAGATTCAAGCACTTGGAAAATAAGTAGATACAAAAAATGATCATCACCAATCACAATCTTGGTTTCAAAAAGCGAGAAGCACACTGAGGCGACATGGTGATAAGGTTCCGGGCCCGCTGAAGGTTTATAGTCGTAAGAAGAGAAACATGCAAAAGGAATACGGGCAATTTAATTGGGTATTTGGGAAATGGTTGGACCCACTTGGATCGGAAGAATTGGCGGGATAAAGAATGATGGGCAACATTACGTGGGTTAGCAGTTAAGCACTTTAGTCATTTATATTTTGTTTGTTTAGTCATTCGTGGTTTTTGTCAAGTTATTTGTAATTTCAGTATTTCATATTGGAGATTTGCCCTCTCGAATCGGGCCTGTTTGCTTGTTAATGGAATCATTCGCTTTTGCTTTGAGTATCTATCACAAGGTCTATAACCTAAGCGCAAAGCGCAAAAGCGGTGGGCTTTTCGTACGCGAGGCGTAGGGTGTTTAGATTTTTTTTTAATCCACTTCGTAGGTTTTTAGCATCCCTTACCCATAATATAGTTATAAATAAGGTTTATATATGATTTAATGTATAAATAAATTACCTACATATACAACCTTTTTAGCTACACGTATAACATTTTGAAGCACAAACACACCTCCTGTACAAGTAGTGCACGCCTCACTACGATTTTTTCCAAAAAAATTGCGCTTTTTGTGCACTTTTGGTACATCATGCGCCTTGAGTGACATAAGGCGAGGGGCTTTGCGCCTAAGGTCGCCTTGCGCCTAAGCACGCTTTTTAAAACCAAGATCACAATCATTAATATAGCTGGAAAAATGGGCAATGAGTTAGAATAAAAAAAGATGTTCATTTTTTTAGCATTGGTAGAATTGTTCCACAAAACAATTTTGGTCCACTTTTTAATAAATAAATAATGCTAATAAATATGACTAAAAAAACTACATTATTACGGTAACAACATTATTCTTTGAAACTACATTATTACGGTAACAACATTATTCTTTGAATAAAGCGATTAAGGAGGCTGTAAGAACTAAAGATACACTTAAGGTTATGCATTCGACTTATTTCCATTTTAGCATAAATGTAATTTACTCATTTGAGGTGTTATAGATAAAATATATACCAAAATCACAAGTTAAAATTTGAAAATGCCCCCATCTATAATGATCCACTATAGATTTTGATAAACAAAAAAAGATAAACTTCATTTCAAGACGTGTTCATCTGCCTAAAAAGGGTCGACTCCATACAATGTTGCATGAAGCAAGTTTCTATTATTCAACTGGTATTTAAATTATTTGGGCCAACAGGCTCATGTTGAAATTTGTTTAAAAAAAAAACACAAGAAAAGGTTTCTTCTGGAAATTCAATTTATGTTAAGATGTCCTGTAATTACAAAAAAAAATGTATATATGACATGCATTGCCACAATAGCATATACATTTGTGAAATTAACGCATACCTGCAGGTTCACGACCAGAATAAATGGAAGTTTTTTCCCAGCTTTCGACTGTCGTAAGAAAAAAAAAACTCAAGAATCACCACCAGAATTATTGAAATAATAATAATAATAAATGGTTTCCAGTCATTGCAAAATAATACCTGAACAATGCATTTAGGATGCAAAGCCACTTTACTTCTGGAAGTTTCTAGTTTAAACCAGTCAACTGCTATAAGTTTTAGAAGGGGATCCCCTCCAGGTACCTTAAAGGTGTAAAAATCTTTATAAGTTTATAACCAAAGTGACATATGGAGCAACATGACATTCATTAGCATCATAAAAATTTGTGACATCATAAACTAAACTTATTGGCACTTGGCATGGCAGTCTCCAATTTGACAAATATTTTCACATCAATGTGAATCTAATTAGGCTTTTAAAGCTCAACATGTCAAATTTGTGCAGAAAAATATATCACCTTGGCAATTTGACAACAAAAGTAATTTCAAATTCAAAAAGTTCCAGGTCTTTAAATAAGAATGCTCAAGGAGTTGTGAGGTCATACACATTAAAAATAGAAGCAGACGACTTTCAATATATTTTTAGCTAATATTTTTATTAGTGCACAACCCAAATTAGCACATTCACAACTAAAAGGGACTTTCAATATTTTTATGAGGTCGTTATTGTTATTTCTAATTAAGAAAAAATATAATATTCTTATAAAAAAAGAAAGAAAACCCAAAAGTCACCTTAGCACTATCTTTCAAGTATGTCTTTCCACGGATCTTAAAACCAGCACCACTTGGAGATGTCCAACAATTGCAATCCGCTTCACCCTTCCCTTTATGCATTGAACCACGGAAGTCACTAGGATAAATAGTAACTGGATCTACATGTGGATCTAACTCGTTGTTGAAATCCATAGCTGATTATACAGAAGAAAAAAAATATAAATACACACACATTAAACACACTTAAGCAAACTATAATTCAAAAGAAAAAAAAAATGTTTTGAGGATACCTTTCTTCGCCTTTAAAGCCAAGCTGGCAATAGCCCATGAAACATTCTTCAGCTTCACTCTCTGGCCCTGACAAGTTTAAACAAGAGTATACTTACAATCCATATTCATTTCAATTTTTTTGATTATCAAATTGCTAAAATTAGAAGAAGGCAGCAAACCTTGCTGTCAAGTTCAGCATCTCCATCTTCGTCTTCATCATCGGAAGATGATGGTGATTCAGCAGCAATTGCGTCATAAAATTCCTCAGCAACTTCTACATCCTCAAACTCACTAATTAATCCAGAAACATCAGAGGTTTTTGTCTCCACCAATGTTGTCGATGATTCACATGTAAGTGCAGGGTTTGCTGAGATGTATGCCTTTAGACCTGAAACAATTTGTAAAGGATGAAACAGGTGTTAAAAAATGTAAAAGTTTCCTTCCTGCATCAAATCCTCTTGAAGGTGAAACATCATGCTAGCTACCAAAGTACAAATGATATGCATGGGATGATTTGGTCCTTTTAAGAAGTAGCAATTTTGACCCCATCATGTTGGATAAAATATAAAATAGAAAAATATCAAAAAAAAAAAACATAGCTTAAAAAGAAATGGGGTCAAACAGATACAAGTCAGTCAAATGTAATTTTAAATCAGAAAATCTTCTCAGCCGTTTTAATAGAAATTTAAGATTATACCTACAAAAACAAAATAAAACATTCATATTCATGTTTGACATGCTAAATATTTATAAAAAGAATCATACAAAAATTGTTCCGAGTCAACCTAACTACTTTCAACATATTACAAAAGGAACAAATCACTTTGACCACACAATTTGCCATCTCTGAGCTTTTTTATTATCTCAGGAGATTAGAACACACTTGAATGGTTAAATGGTGTAAGAATTAAGATTTTAAGAATCAATAACCTGACACTTGGTTCAACAAGGCATAAGCAATCGACTTTTCAAACTTTGTGCACTGATCAAACTTCCATGTAAACCCGCCACCAGAATCTATCTCTAACATATGTGTTACAAGACATCTATCACCATTTGATCCTGTCAAACCTCTTAAATTCCTGATCTCCCAGGAAGATGCTGCAATGCAAAACAATTAAGCATTAATAGATATAGAAATAAGTATCATATTTCAAGAGAATCTATAAAAATATTTTTCTTACGATTAATTTTTATTCGCCGATATCCAGATTTTGGAGGTCTTTTCTTGTGTATTGCAGGAAACTGCAAGATTGCTGCAACATAGGTTAAATTAGGTATGTTTAACTTGTTCATTCAACACCCATAACATTTTTAAACTTTTTTAACGCAGAAACACCTATAATTTTCTAAAAAATATTTTAGAGCCGGGGGGTCTCTTACGAAACAGCCTCTCTACCACATTTTGAGGTATGGGTAAGGTCTTCTTCATCTCTCTTCCCGGCCCCCCCTCCCGATCCCATAAAGTGGGATTTCACTAGGTATGTATGTTTATTTGTTTTCTCTTGTATATTGCAGGAAACTACAAGATTGCTGCAGCATAGGTTAAATTAGGCCCTTTTAACTTGTGCATTCAACACCAATAACCATTTTAAATTTTTTTGACACAGAAACATCTATAATTTCATAAAATCACCACAACTAGCACTACAGGCTTTCAAGTTTCAACCCACAACCATTTGGTTGGTGAATACACCACTTTACCACCACGATATCCCTTGAGGACACACAGGTCACAGGTAACTCACTAAACATGCTAAAATTGCTCTCAAAGTGTAGATTTTTATAGTAAATTCACGTACTGTAAGTTCCATCTTGTCCACGAAACCACTGCCTAGAAAATATGAAATCACGCTTAGACTGCCACCTATAAGAAAAACACATCAGTTTTTGAATGCTAAAATATAACAAAAGAGGTAATTTAAATAATTACACAAGACAAGGAATATAAATGAACGATAAAAGTGTCATCCTCATGCTACAATCTAATCCATTTGATATCGTTCAAAATTTATAATTAGTTATCAAGCACATCAATAAGAAAGACAATGAATGCAACAGTTTAAAGGGGTAAATGCTCAATTGAAGAGAAACACACCTACTTAAGTATCTGGGATCAAAAGATCCATAAACAACATCAGCATGTCCACTTAAAGAATCAATAAGTTCCAGGTCACCAGTCAATGCATCCCATCTGCAAAAGTTTAGATGTTATTTTTAAAAAAAAGGTTGTATAAACCATAGAAAAAGCACATAAATTGATCACCATACTCATATCTCCGAAGTCGATCAAGGTTCAAAACCACCTCAAAAACAGTATCTGAACTTGCATCCACAACGCCAACTGCTTTCACAAGAACAGTTTTGCTGTGCAGCTAACATTTTATAGAGAAAAGTCAATACATGATACTATTGACAAATTTTTATCTTCAAAGCATAACTATATACATATATATGTGTATATATGTATGAATGTGTGTGTATTATGCAAGTACCTTATGGTGAGACACATCCTCAAAGAATCTGACTCCTGAACTTGAATATACGGTCAAAGATAAAAACATCACATATGAAGGTACACATACCAAAATCAAGAACTAAAATTATCTAAATTTGAAAGTGTATGTATGTTTGATGTTGATGTTTCAAACCAAGCAGAACAAAATCTTCACACAATCGCATGTCAATATTCATCTTAGTTTCTTGAAAACGTCATAGCATTGAAAAAAGTATATTAAATTTGCTACTAATCAGAAATCAGAACATGTTTAGACCAGAAAAAGATTTGAAGGGAAAACAGAAGAACATAAGTTGGTACCATTGACTGTGCAGACACATCTCCACTCATGTGCTTCAACTACATCTGCAGCATCACCTTCCGTAAACTCACTTGGTCTGTGATGTCTACCCAAGTTTGATCTTCTAACAAGTGACTCTGGACCTACATATAACAACAAAGACAAAGTGGATTTCCAAAATGGTCAAACTTTCGTCAAGATGACACCCGTCACAAATTATATACAAAAGAATATAGTTTTTTCAAAATTTTCAAATAGATTAATAAATAAATACTACCACTAGTTATTGGTATAATAATGTTTCATATAACATTCCTGTGCATGTGAAAAATAAAGCGTATATTTTTTAGGATGCAAAATCAGAGCAACAGTTCATCTGAAAGATGATGTGTTTATGTATGTATCAATGAGTGTTGATAAAATAGTAAGTGTACCACCTTACCATGTCCTATTCTTATCAGCTTCTTTAGACCATGTGCATATCGCCTTACCCTACGTCGACGGCCTTCAAGATCGATCCTTTCAAAGTGAAATGGTACATTGAGAATTTGAGATCACAAGTATAAAGTATATGCAATATAGTTTCAAAGATACAACACAAATAAACTTAACCATGATTTGTTTAAGAATAGATAATGTAGAAACTGAATTATAATATTTGTAAAATACGAAGCTTATAAAAAGACATAATTTAATATCTTTGAAATAGTCAGACATAATTATATATAGAGTGACAACATACTCATCCTCCATTCTCAAACTGTTTCTGGTAGAACTTCGAGAAAGATCAAACTCAGCCTGATTATGATGTTTAAGGAGATATAAATCAGAAACTTAATGAAAAAAATGCATCTGTCAAAATTTCATTGGGTAATAAAGATGGCAATTATGCATACCTGTTGTTTTGCTTGATCAAATGCTTCCATCCATTTTCGGGTTTCTCCAGCTGTTGCACAAGCAATCTTACAGCAAAATAATAATCAAATAAGGATCCATCAAACGGTTGACAAAATTCTATGATTGCTAATTTGTAATATATTTTTATATAACAAGTAAAACAATGCATCGCTTACTTCTCCTTTCTTCTCCTCATCCAACCGATTGTAGAACCTTAAAACATAAAGATCCTAAAACATATGTAATGATTCAAGCAAACAAAGTCAATTTCCTTTCTCCTTGTCTCCAAGAAATTTAGTAATTTGATAGTTACACCCCAAATGTTTATTTTGAAGCAACATAACTTAGCTCTCAAGTAACCCGAATTTGCAGCAATTATAAGAGATTGTTTTTTTAGAAAAAATGGGCAATAATGTAAGTGATCTTACACCATCATTGACCTTTCGTCGTCCTAGCTCCTCCACCATTAGTGTATTCCCAACAGCACCCCTCCTTATCGGTTTCTGCAACAAGCATGTTCATATGAATATACCAGAAATCCATCAAATCACACTAAAAAAACAAGAAACAAATAACCATTGATGTTCTTTTTAGTCAAACATAAGTTAAATTACTAAATCATCAATCACCCAAAAGAACAAACACATATAACAAGAATTAAACTCCCCAAATGAGGCTCTAGTTATGTAATTGGGTGCGGGCATTTACACAAAACTGTAAATCATTCGGTTGCAAACTTGCCCTGATTGCGTTATATATTGTGGATTGTTGATCATGCAATTGTAAGATTATACACATATTGATATCATCATGCAATCAATTGGGGGTGAATAAGAGATTGAAACATACAATGCCATGGTTTTCATGAGGATCACGCTTATACATCATCACGTGTTTGCCTCGAATATGCAGAAATCGAAGACGACAAAACTCGCGACCGATTGAATTGGTGCCCAGATGATAAACCCACCCGAAATATTCGAACCTGGTCCGACCACACCCCTTATCCTCCGATCCACTCTCTGATCCTCCACTTTCCGGTGAACCGTCTTGACTTACCCTCTTCATCACCGGTGGCGATTCCATCACCGGAAATTATGTCCTAAAATTCGACAACACGATGAGTGAGTATAACTTTTATGGGTTTGAATTTTGTTGGTGATGTTAATTCTGTTGGGATTCTGGGTAGATGAAACAACAAGAACACGAATAGTTGTTGATGACAGGTGGAAGATGGTGTTGCATTCAAATTTAATACGATTGATTTTGACAGATTGGGATTTCATGAGGGTTTGATTTGGAATTTGGTCAGAGATGTTTCAAGAATCTGTCGATTTCAAGAATCAAATCTTCGGCATCTGTCAGTTTGTCACGATGCTAATTGCAATGTTAACAACGAAATCCTACTTTTTGACTGTAGGTTTGTTCTTTTTAAATCAAGGGGGGAATATAACTATATAAGGGGTGATTATGTCAGTGTAACATAATTGAAGGTTATAAATAAAAACTTTCAAATCTGTGTCGGGTAACTTTTTCAATTTTTGAAAATGACAGTTAGCCGGTTATTTAAGAAGTGGAGTAACAAAACAATAAAGCATAAACAATGTAAATATATTTTTATTTAAAAATAAATTTACTATACCATTGTTACTAAGGTGGTGTTTGTTTTTAAGAGGTAAAATGCATGCAGTCTGCGGACCACATCTACAGACATCTTCAGGAGAGAGGTGGATCAATTGTCTGCAGTCTGCAAAAAAAAGTGTTTGTTTTTTAACGTCTGTTGACTCTTAAAATAAATTGGTGATGGTGTACGGTGGGGTTGATGAAGGTGGCCGACGGTGGTGGAGGTGGTGGGGATGACCGGCGGTGGAGGGCGGCAGCGGTGGCCGGCGGTGGTTGGCGGCGGGGGGCGGCCGGCGGCAGGGGGCGACGCGAGTGGCCGGTGGCGGCGGGTGGCAGCGGTGGTGGCGGTGGTGGGCAACGGTGGTGGCCGGTGATGGTGGTTAGTCTCTGCCGACCTTAGATGATCATAGAAGTGGTTGGTCCACATCTGCACCAAGAAGACCTCACGCAGACGTTTTTTAATGAAACGTTTTAAAAAAAAAACAAACAGTTTGCAGATGTCAACATCTACCCGTGGTCTGCGCAGCGCAGACATAAGAGGTTGCGCAGATCTTTTGTTAAAAAAAAGGCATTTTATTTTAGCAGTATATTAATGGTGTGATAAAGCTTAAGAACCAAAATGGTCCTGGGTTTGAATCCCAGTGAGGCTTTTCTCAAAGTATTAAGTTTTATTCAGAACTGGTGACTTGATGGTAGATATGATAGGGTGACATAATGGTGTGATGATATTACAGTGATCCGTCAATAATCCTAAAAAAATTAGTTGTTCAAAAGAAAGGCTAACATACAAATTACATAAACAGCTTCAACTAACATATAAATAAGAAGTGAGTTACTCTTATGTTAACAAACACGTAAAATATATTATACAAAAAATATAGAAGTTACAAAACCAACTAAGTTATGTTGAACGACTTGCAAAGAGAAGGACAAAGCAAACGTGTTTTCTGAATTATACAACATCAAAAAACCAAAATGTTAGCTTGAAGTATTTTAAAAGGAAAATTTTTTAAAAAAAATGAGAAGCTTAAAAGTATTATTCTTGGTATTGTTACTTGATGATATATGGAAGGTGAACTAAAATGGCAAAGAAAAAAAAAACAGAAAATTTGATGTGAATTTGGCAAAAAATCTAAAGATTTGGATGAATATACAAAGTTCATTAAAACCACATGAAGCAACATAACAATTTACTTAAAATATTATAATATATATTTTACATACTCTAATTAAAGAATATTGTTAAAAAACACGAGTTATCTCGTAATGAAATCTAATTAAAATTTTCTTGCCTCACTCTACTAAAAAATATTAATAAGTTTTATTAGTCAAATTATAAAATTAAAAATTAGAAAAATAATATTTTTAAAAGATACATGTCACCTTTTAATGAAATATGAAAAAAATTCCCGTTTCTCTCTCTAAAACATATTAATAACTTCTATTAATTAAATTATACAATTAAATATTAATAATTATAAATCTTATTATTATAAAAACTTACTTATATACTAAAATTAATTAAATATAATAAAATTTCAATGATATATTATATGTGTATATAAAATTAAAATAATAAATATTTATTATTATTTGTTATCTATAAATAATAAATATTATTTTTTATTTGATAACAGATGATGAATGTAACATACAAATCTTTATCAGTGGGGTCTTAAACAAGTGCGGAAGGTGCGATCGCACAGTACCCATTTTTTTAGGGGGCCCTAATTTTTTTTTAAAAAATTTATATATATATATATATATATTAATTTATTTTACAACAAACACATATAATTTACATTCCATTTTTTTAAATATATCTAACCCAGATATGAATTTTATAAAAGCTAAAAGAAAAAACTTTTTCCTTAAAACATTTGACCCAATAACTCGTTACAACTTACAATTTAAAATTTAGGTAAAAAACAAATTATCTCACTTCATATTTAATTACAAACTAAAACATCACACGCACACATAGGGGCCCATTTTTAACGTTCGCACAAGGCATGTAATCTCTCAGAGACGGCCCTGATCTTTATACTAACATTATTTGCAACATATTATATGTGTTCAATTTATATAATACATAAGTTTCTAGGCTAGTAACCAGCAAATAGTAAGCAAGAGGAAGGTACAGACGTAAAACTAGACTTGTCAATCTTAACTCAAATTAAATGAGTTGGTTTAGGTGAACAGTTATTGTATTTTAAGTTAAAACGAATAGCATCATAACATAGGACGAATTGAGATGGGTAACGTCTTAACACAATACGGGTCAAAACGTGTAACCTAAAACTATGTGAATATAATAAACTCAAATGTATAAGAATTATCAGTAATATGTTTGATGAAAAAATCACTAAAAATTATTAAAATAGATATTTGTTTAGTTGCATATCATTTTAACTTGAACTAAATTAAACTTTTCAAAAACGACTCATTTATACCAAAACTAATCTTGCTTAAAATTAATCATAGCCCGCACTCATTATCCAACCCGTCTATTTTGCTATGCTTACGTAAATCCTGGAAAAGGAAACATGACTGGCATTCCATGAAACCATGTCTTTAGGCTTTAGGCAAGAGACAAGAATGTGGATGTGAGGAGAAAGATTGCGGAAGGAACTAAACTCAGTGATGGCTTATGTACAATTTAGATAGCATAATGTCTCATATTCATTTTTTGTTTTTTTATTTAAAAATAGAAATTTAATGTAAGAAAGCGAACTATTGCAACTTAAGAGCTAGAAAAACCATTTATAGCAATATTAAGACAAGGATCAAGGTGAGCAAGCAACAGCAGTCGGTTGGAGAAGCCAGCGAGCGAGTGAAGTCTTCTGGAGAATCGGTCGGAGAAGGAAGAGGGCAAGCAATGATGGTGGAGAATCGGGTGGAAGGAAGTTGAGTGTGTGAACGACGAATGAGATTTAGGACTGAGAAAAGGGGTAAATGTTTGGGTGTATGAGAGATTGGAAGGAAGTTGTACATGAAGCTTTCAATCTTGTACAACTCTTAAAATTAAGAGTTTTGTGTAAATTACATTTTTTTTCCTTCCTATATGTATTATATAGAGTAGTAAAGATATATATATAGTAATGTATAGTGTATATGTGTTTGATCCATGTAGTGACGTTTTAAAAGTTTAGACTTGGACCAGAAGAAGTATTTTGAACTTTGAAAACTAGTAAACATAGATAAGAGTATTAAATTTGAAATATTTGCTTAAAGATTTGAGTTTTTATTAAATTTGAGAGATTTGCTTATATATAACTTATGTTTTTACAGATGACATATAATACATATTTTCAAGAGTATAATGTGATAACTCTCCGTATCGCACAGGTAGAATAAACCTTGTTCATACTAAACTCAAACATGTTAATTACGTATTAGATTTTTGTTTATTTGCGTCTGAAATTCACACCTTACCCACAACACTAACCCCTTAAATCTTAATACCTCGTTTGAACACAAAAATACCCGCTTTAATAACAGACTCAATTACCTCCTCAACAATCCCATTGGCACCCAAATTTACGAACCAGATTTAAAACGAAGAAACAAACCCTAGCCGATTGCGGACCGCAAAATCCAATCGAACCAGGCTCTAAACCCGTTAATACCTTGGTTCATTCACATCAGGAATAACAAAGCTAGTAGGTTGCCCAATTTGTCATCTCCGCTGTTGACTGAATCAGTCGTATTTTGAGGCGATTAAATCAATCTCTCATCCCTTCGACTTTGTCAAGAACCATAACCCTGAATTATTAGCATACTACGATCCAGATCGCATGAAGAGGAACGTTTTTCATTCAATTACCCTATTATGTCCCAAGCCGATGTTTCATACAGGTATCCAAATTCAAACTCTGTTCCATCGGTTTTTGATTTGATGTTAATTTTCTAAGAAACCCTTTTCGCTTAATTTTGATTTAATCATGATTAGTTCATCGATTTTAGTATTATACCCTTGTCATGTCTCGTAGGTTTATTCATTCATCTGTAAGTTGATTTGAAGTTATGTAACTGATTTGATCAAGTGTTTTTTTAGATGTGTTAGATTCAATCTGTCATATACTCTCAAGTCCTTCCAGTTAACTAATTGAACAAGAAACTTAAGGGCCTGTTGCCTCATGGTTACCCCTGACTTCCTGTGTGGCAGGTCTTGGATTCGAATCCGAGCTCTGGCATATTTGTTGGGCAACGGCACCCAGTTGTGGGGTGGGCTTGGGCATACACCCAGAACGTCAAATCAGAGGGGACGGTTGAAATCCCATCTTAGGTGACGTACCAAACTGTTAAAAAGATAATTGAACAAGAGTTAATTTGTATAAATTGGCTTATACAGGATTTATAAAATCTAAGGCACCACAGCATTTTATAAAGAGATTCTTTATGTGGCTTGTACTTTTTGAAACACAGATATACATGTGGTGTCTTTTGGTTGTAAAGTATTAAATAACACGTTTTTTTTATTAAAGTGAATTAAGAGTCGTCTCTATAGTGTTAAATTCATATTTATCTTCCTATTTTGTGGACAATGAGCTCATGTTAAGTGAACTTATGTCCTTGTTGTTATTCAGAGTATCATTTGTTGTTAAATGAGCCTCCATCATTACTCACTGAGAAATTTGAAAATGACTGGATTGCATAGTCAACAAAAACAAGACCATATATAGCTTTGTGGCATATTATAGATGAAAGATTTATATATTGTATTACAATCCCAAAGTATATTAGCTAGTCTATCAACGGAAATAAAACTGAGATTTCCATTACTATTGTCATCAGAGCTTAAATGTATGACTAAGAAAGTTTAGAATTGTGTATGTTCTAGCCTGAAAATGGTCAAATAATTTGTATTGATTCAATAATTTATGGATATGTGGTCTTATATTCTTTAAATAAGCTACTTTTGTTATACAAGCGAATGTAAAAGAGGCTTATGTGCTAATCCTTGTTTTGGTTTCTTTGAAACAGCTGTGGTTCATGTGGATACCCTTTGAATCTAGCATCCTCAAATCGAAGAACATCTGAAATTGGCTCTAAGTATCGCAAATCCATAAAAAAAGGTTCTATATCTTTTGAATCCATTGATCTTAGTCGATTCACTCAATTAGATGAGCCATCTTGTTTTCCTGTTTGCTTAAACCATCATGGTTTAAAAACAAAGCTGCTATGTCGCCAATGTGGTGTTCAAATAGGATATGGATATGGAGATGCACATATCATGCATGATATTGAATCATCTACCGTACCCAATTCACAGTATAAGCAGATTGTCATAAAAATTCGTGCTTTACAACCATTAGATACAACTAATCAACTATCTACAAATGAAGTTAGGTGATCAAGCCTGTCACTCTTTCATTATGCATCTTCCTGACGATTGTTTGTTTTTCATTTTTGAAAAATTTGATTCTAGTGCTGACCGGGAATCTTTTGGTCTAGCTTGCCATCGCCTGCTTCATATTCAAAATGCAAGTCGTAAGTCATTGGAATTTGGGTGTTCATTCTCTCAATTAAACTACTCGTTGCATAAAACTTTCATCAACATAGATTTATGCATTCTTGATAAGCTAATCAACCGTTTTAGGCGATTAGAGTTGTTATCTTTATGTGGGTGTGTAAATCTTCAAGATTCAGGTTTAATTCAGCTGCAAAATTATGGATCGAAGTTGAAGTCTCTATATCTTGATTGTTGTTTCAAACTTACAGACACAGGGCTTTCTTCTGTTGCTATAGGGTGTCCAAATCTATCATTTATTAGTCTTTATCGTGTCTCTATAAGTGATAATGGATTAGAACTTTTAGCTAAATCATGTCATTTTCTAAAAGACTTGAATCTTGAGTGGTGTTCCCTCATAACCGACTGTGGAATGTTTTCTATTACAAACAACTGTCGTGAGCTTCGAGCAGTCAAGATTTCTCATTGTGAAAAAATTAAAGGAGTTGGGTTTGAAGGGTGTTCTCAAACTTTGGCCTGTTTGGAAGCCGATTTTTGCAAGCTTGAACCAGAGGGCATTGTGGGAATGTTAAGTGGAGGCGGCCTCGAGTATCTGAATGTATCTTGTCTTAGTTGGTGCATCCGGGGCAATGGTTTAAGAGCAATTGGTGGCGGGTTTGGGAAAAATCTTAGAATTTTGAATCTCCGGTTATGTAGAACTGTTGGTGATGACACAATAATAGAGATTTCCAAAGGGTGTCCGATGCTGAAAGAGTGGAACTTATCTTTATGTACAGAAATCGGGCTGTTGGGTTGGGAGTCGATCGGGATTTATTGTTGTAAGTTGGAAAGGCTTCATGTAAACGGGTGTCGGGGCCTTTGTGACAGAGGTTTACTGGCTTTAAGGAACGGATGCAAGCGTCTCTCGGTTATTTACATCACGAGATGCCAACGAGTAAGTTCGTTGGCGATGACGATGTTCCAGATTACAAGATGGAATGTTGAGATGAAACTTGAAGAAGTTATGTGTATCATGCCTAAACATTTCTTTTGATGATACTTTTTGGGAGATTGTTTTGAATTTTAGTTGTCTTTTAAGTGTAATATTCCAGATTCATTAAGGGTTTACATTGAACTCAAGAAATGAGTTGTTTGAGAAGTGATTAATTTCGGCATATTTACAAGTTCAAAGTTCATTGCTTTGATTTTCTAGTCCAATTTGTGCTTTTTAACCCAAACCAGGAAAATGGGTTGGCTTAGGTAAATAAGTATTTTATTTTGGGTAAAAATGGGTATCATAACATAAAACGGGTTGAGATATGTAACTTTTTAACACAATACAGGTCAAAATGGGTAACTTAAAAACTATATAAATGGAATGCATTCAAATGAATAATAATAATTTATTAATAATATGTTTGATGAAAAAATTTCTGAAAATTATTTAAATATACTATTTGTTTGGTTATAACTTATTTTGACTTGAACTAAATTGAAGTTTTTAAAGAACGACTAATTTAGATCCAAACTAATTTTGCTTAAAACTCATCATGACTCGCACTTATCCTGACCCGAACATGTTCTAACTTGTTACCCAACCCGACGCAATCCGCCCATTTTCGAGGTTTATTTGAACTTGACTGTTATTATAATTGGTCAGTTTTTGGTTAATGTTTTATGATGATGGTCCGCTTATAGTTTTTTTTTTATTTTGAACTACAATTTTTACCACCTTTTTGTCTACTATGGTACTTTAACCTACAATCTTAAGAATATCATCTTAACATCACCTTGATATCACTGACGGAGCTTAAAAAAAAGCTCGGGGGTCGAATAATTTTTTGGAAGAAAACGGAAGGGACCGAAGGATTATTATGATGAAAACGGAGGGTGCCAAAGGATTTTTAAGAAGAAAACAAAGAGAACCGAATGATTTTTCGACGAAATACTATTATATCGACCCTTTTGAGCGAAAAACGGAATAGGGCACCCCTGGCCCCTTATATCCTACGTCCCTGTTCCTATCATTGGGACAAATATGCTTGGTATCTTATAGTCTAACTTTCTGTTTCTAGTAACTTCATAAAATCAATGAAACTTTTTCCTTTGAAAATATCAATTAATATACAGGTAAGAAGTGTGAGTGTTTTAATTGTGTTGCATAATACGGATCTTATAACTATCTGTTTTTCCTCTCGTGCGAGTACTTACTTATACACTTCTCTTATTTATTTATTTATTTAAATTAGTTTTATATTAAATACACCTCAGATATACCGTGGGAGAGCAAAAATGCAAAATAAATGCATTTATATAATCATTTTATATAACTAACTAAAACAATATATACAAATACTAGAGCAATCCTTGCATATTTCTTCTAATGATTACAGCCCCTCTCTATATTCACAGGTGTTGCTAAAACTAAAAGTATACATATTTTAATTTTAGTTAAAGTTTAAAGAAATGAAATGTTAATCTTATCGAATCTTATTTTTATCTTACTACTATAATAATAGAGTAGTTATGAGATACGAACGTTCAGTCATCTGGAATTACCCTATCAAATAGATCATCCTTCTGCTCAAAAAACTGAGCATGAAGACTTGACCCACCTGCTCAAAAGGAACCTACAACTGTTGTCTCAACTTTAGAGTAGTATTTGTAGATAATACTGTAAGTCACATGTCATCACCTACATTACTTTACTACATATTCTTTTTGCCTTCTCACTCACCCATATTAAATAATTAAATATCAAAAATATAATTCTTCCCTAATAATTTATTAAAACCTTATAAATCTTGAAAATATTTCAATTATATCTTATTTTTAAATACTCATTAAATGTTATTTTATAATTTTTAAAGTATCTATTATTTTTTATTTCATTAAAGGCATGTAACATCTAGTTTAAGAAAGTCGATGCAAACCACAATCTCTTTTCATGTTTTTGTACAAGTAAAACTGCACAGTCCAAATTTAAATTCTTTTTTGATCGTATTGATGAAACCTATATTAAAGTCATTTACTCAAATTCCATAATCCATATTCAATTTCAACCAAATTCACAAATCATCAGCGTTGTAAAAATCGCTAGTCGCTAGTCGGTCGGCGAGGTAAGGACTATGAATTAATCGGGATTAATCGGATTGGAATTTTACATGTAATTTTAAAAATTATATACATATATACAATTTTTTATATATAATTTTTCAAATACCTAAAAATTTTAACCAATTAATTATAAATACCTTCAATTTTCTCCCTTTAAAAAACCATAAAAAATAAAAAAGCCCATGAACTATAAACCCAATATCCTTTTATTTAAAAAATCCTTTAAGCCCGCAAAGAATTAACCCAATATTATTCCCTAATGCCCTTCCCGTTCTCAAACTTGCGTTCGTTCTCAGCTTCTTTCCAGACTTCCAGCTAGGGCAAACACCTGTTTCTCATTCTCAGCTTCTTTCTAGCTAGGGCAAACACGCACCATGCCTTCTCCATCTCCAGTTGCTGCTTCTTCTTCTCGCCACTCCACATATTCCGACAGCCATCACCATCCTGTCGCCAATTTTGAATCGGAGTTCGGCAGGAATCCCAGGCGAGTCGTTCTATTTTCGTTCATGTTGGTTAGATTGAAGTGTTCTAGCTCAAATCGCCAGAATTTGGCCGACATGTGGCCGATTAGGATCGGCTAGGTCACTGGAATTGTTGGAATCGCGTGATTTCAAGGGGAACCGATTAGTCCGATTTTCCCGACTAGCTCCGACTTAGACTGACTACCGATTTTTTGACCGACTAGGTCAAAATTAATCAGGACAGTGCCGACTCGCGATTTTTACAACACTGCAAATCAGGTAAGAAATAAAACTCAAATTTCCAATTCCAAAGTATTAAACACAGTCGAATACATTCTTATTCTATTTTACATACATATAACAATACTACATTACTACGCCAAAAAAAAAAAAAAACCGGAATACTCATCTATAACTACACTTTTATTACAGCTTTCGTCGGTACTCTTTAATTTCATGGACACGTTTTTTAGTTGTTTCAATGGCAGAGGGATTGCTTTCCTTCCTTCTGTTTGTTTGTTCATTTCATGGTTATTACAAAGATCAATTGTTTCCCCACACACCATCCCAGGCACCTGCAGGTGCACCTTTCGGTCCCTCAATTTGAGCTTGAGGACCATGGCGTTCATTCGGTCCAGGTGGGTTGAGCTTATTAGGCCTTCTTTTAACACCCAAGATTCGAAATACGAATCTAGCCAACTCTCCGTACAATAATCCTGACCGATCAAACAACTGCAGATAGTATTAGAAAAGATTGTAAGCACATTGATATTATTGTTGTGAATGGGTAGTTGCACGGTTGTCAAAGGCGCATTCAAAGCAGAAAGATTAGGCCTTGAACCTAGGCACTTGAAACGCAAGGGCTTTTATAAGTGAGATACATCATACATATACTATTTTCAGGAGCCTTAAACTTGTTTGCGTGTTTAAACTGTTTTAGGAGGTTAATTCAAGGCTTGTTTAGGGCTACTATAATTGTTTCAGCCTTTTTCAAACAATTTTTGGCCAGATTTTGACCTGAAAATGGGCCTAAGTGCCTAGCCACATGCCTTGTGCGAGAGAAGCAGGTTAGACAGGTTGAAGGTCACCCAAACTCTATTTTAAGGCATACATACTTTGAATCACTTATATCCAAAGATTTAGCTTCTTATTGTGGTTATACCGTTTTTGTAATTACTATTAACGTGTTCGTTATTTATCACATTTGTTTTAAATTAAGTTAACAAAAAGAATTGGTAAGTCAACTAAACCCCACCTGCCCATTTAACCCATACTCAAGGTTACCATTCAACCAGAACCTGGTTTGACCACCAAACCAGCCTAATTCACCCATCTTGCCACCTCAAACGATAATCATGGAAGAAAGAGATGATCTCACAAACACAAGAGCATAAACATACCTGAAGAAGGGCTGACATGAACATGTGAAATGCCTGAGCATTTTGATCAATCAACATTGCCACTCGCCCAAAAACAGTCACAACTCCTTGCATCTGAAGACATGCAGAAACAAGTTATAGGATTCGCATGTAAAATCATTCTACCTTCATTAAACTTTTTATAAATGAAAAATAATTCAGTAAAGTGGATACAACACTTGCAAACTCAGGTCTCCCTAATGAAGTAGGTATAGCAAAAAATGATATGCAGTTATGCACATTCATGTGCATCATAATAGTGTTATTCTACTTACCACACGCATCAAAGAAATCCAAAATCCAGGGGGCTGTGAAGGAGCGCCAAATGGATTATTGGGATCTCCATCACCATACAGGCCACCAGGCCCACCCATGCCCATACCCATACCCATACCCATTCCATAACTACTATTATTATACATTCCTCCTCCATACATGCCACCATAACCTCCTCTATACATGTTTCCATATAAACCACTATTATAGGATCCCATTCCTCCATAAGAACCGTAACCTCCAACTCCATAACCAGAATTGTAACCCAAAGTGGAACCGTACCCCGCACCTGAAACATAAGACAGACAAATGGTTCAGTTTGGAAGACGAAAATCAAATTAATAAATAATATTTCCATGCCTTCTTAACAACAAACTTTTCATGAATATAAGTAGGCCAAACCACATAAAAAATAACCAACCTCAGCCATATTTCTAATTCAATAAATTTAGGTTAATCTTTCAAGTTGCCTAACCAAAGTTATTGACTGTGTCTGATCACTGACGCATGCCATGTCATCATTTTGACAAAGTAACCAGGCCATATTACCTAATCAATTATTTAAAACTTGGTTTTACCAAATCAATCTTTTTTAAAGCATTGATGGCCTCCTCTGGTCTGGATGTTAATTGATTAAATTGAGCTTTTTACCAAGCTTGGTAACTATCTAAGGCAATTGGCCCGTAAAATTTAATCAGCAATTACCTCCATATGTTTGTTGTTGCTCCCATGGCCTAGAAGGTAAAGCTCTCCCAAGAGTACTTCTATTAATTGCTGAAGTTGTATCGTTCGTGGGAATAATTTCACCTGGTCTTGCTGTACCTGAAGCCTCGACTACATCGCTTGTGCTACCTGCAGAAGGTGGTTTAAAAGGACCAGGACCAGGACCAGGACCAGAAGATGTCCCACCAGCCCGTTCCCATGGTTTGGGAGGTGGACCACTGCCTGAATTGTGAAAGAAAATATATTTATGCTAATTTCAAGATGGATAGATTTTCCAACAAAATGAAGAAGATATCATACTTGAAATACTGATAATAGATGGCATTGTATTTAAGAGTATCAATGCATGTTTATGAAACTACTATGAAATATATAGTCTGAACTGGTTAATCAAAACAATGAATGGCGTACTTATCGACTAATGACCAGCTTGGTGCCCTGGTCAGAAGATAGTCGCTTCCTCATCATGTGGTACTAGGATATGGAGGCAAGTGATGAATGAAAAACTATTGTTTCTTTTAACAGTTCTTTAAGTGCTGTATGAACCTCTAGATGACAGAAAATTGTCAATTTTATTCCAGGTCTAAAATAAGTATCAAGTAAATAGCAAGTGCTCAATAAATGTTCTGATTAAGAAAGTAAAATAAATGAACTATTTAAAAAAGAACATAAAATAAAATGATTAACAAACAAACAAAGAATCAACCACAACCCCAGAATATAGGATTCTAAAAGATTAAATAGCAATGTTACCTTAAAAACTATACAGTATACAATATTTGAACCTCCCCCTATGCTCTAATCACTCAACAATGCATAACATGACCAGGGGGATCCACTTGATGAGAAGTGAGGGGCGGTGTCAAAATAAACCCAAATTTTGTTTGGTATTAATAATTGTTGTGACTGGGGCTACAAGATTGGTTTCTATGTGTAAAGAAACATTTTACATAATACAATCCTAAACTATCACTAATAAAAACTTGGTCTAATAAGCCCCCACAAGCTAAACATAGACGAGAAATAGCTTGAAATGTAAAAACATAAAAAACTAAAAATTAAATATAAAAAGAAATTTTTTTTTTGATCTTCAACCTAATCTAATCCATCTCTTTCACATTCCCCAAGCGAAAAGCCAGCCACACAAAACATGGTTCTTCCCCAATAATAATTAACCCACTTCTATTTCTAAAGATTCAACAATTCAAGTGCTTTTGTGGATTTTTGGAGTTATGAGGGGTTGTAATTTATTCTTTTCGAAAGACCCACATCAGAGAAAAACAATATTCACCAGAATAACCCATCTAGCAGAAAAGGTGCTGCTTTTTGAAAAGGACGGCTATTGATATTTTTTAAGATTAGGGTTGCAAGATTGGTCTCTCTATATATAGAGACATTTTACATGATATTGACCTAAACTATCACTAATAGCTTAGTCTAATATGTCCTGTACAACATGTAGAGAGAGAAAAAATAAGTCCATTCATAGGTTCACAACCTATAAAATCTAAGGCTTTTAACCCTTGTTATTTTTAGAAAAGTAAGGCCCTCAACCTATAAAACTTGAGGTTCGTAACCCTGCTTACTTTTAGAAAAAAGGCAAGGCCCTCATCTCAACCCACAGATCCAGTGACTTCGTCCTTTCCTTGAGTCCTCGGCCTCTTGATCTCCACATCCATCTGCCTCGCTACAATCCTTATAAGTATGTTTTCTAATTCAAAAAATTTCCAACTTAAAGGGTTTGTGCTTTATTATTATGAATTATTTACTTTTAGTGTTCATCAAAAATATGTGAATTGTTAATTTGAAATCGGTGTAGAATTGCAAAATGAAAATGCACAAGTGTTTTGGGATAATATGCACGTTATTTAAAATGGGTAGTGCATACGAGAATAATGTTTGGTTTTGCAAACCGAGACTAGTAAACGCAAGCGAATAGCAATATATAATCAAGGATATGATGGTTTTTTATCCCTAATTTAAATTTAGCCTATTATGTTTTGGCAAAATATCCATTCTTACAATCTCTGAGGTACCACTGATAAATTTCCATTCTCTTTTGTATGTTCAAACCAAGGGCATGAGGTATACCCGTGTGAATGAAAAGTGCCACGTAGGCAACAAGGTAAACTCACATCCTTTACACATTAGAGCGGCATACCCGGGTGGGTGGGTAGTGTGAGTTTTTATCTTAAATCTTAATAACAATATGATTGGTCGTTGGCACCCCTTCTCTTACACGTAGGTGAGAAATCTCAGGCAGAGACCTTCATGCCCCTTTTCACGCCATAGAAGGGTAGCTTTCATGGCTGTATATCACATGCCCTAATACTAATAACACCCCCTTAGATCCACAAACAAACATACCCATATATCACATGCCCTAATACTAATGATACCTTTTCAGTAGGGCGATCTCTAAGAAAAGTCGCAAAACAATTACTTCAAAAGATTCAAACCCTAGCAAAATAACACCAATTTTGTGTTTACTTGAAATAGAATGAGACAACATCCAGCAGCTAAAACCGCATGTGTTCAAATTTATGATAAATTCAGCAGAAAGGGATAAGATATTGATTTAACGGTTTCACCCCACCTCCCAGTCCCCAAATCTCAAATCAATCAATTCAAACGATTAGAGCCCTAACAAAAAGCACCATATTTAGATCGATGAAACTCGTAACAATTGCAGAAACAATGAATGGATTGTATCAAGATCAAACTAAAGGAAACCTGATTGTTGAGAATTATTGCTTGACATGGCAGCGAGAAAGGCTTCTGGAAACCCCACCACCGAGTCGAGATAGAGAAGTCAAACGGAAGGCCTAAATTCGTGTGCCGAACTGAGCTTCTACATTCGATGGATTTTACCTTTTTGCTTTGTTTAGCTACTACACAGTTAATCAAATGATCGTCGCTAACAAAGGGTTGGTATTTAGACGGTTTCAAACTTAAGCAGGGAAGAGTTTATATATTTTTCCGGTTCTCACTTATTTGGTGGGTGGAGAGGTGACTACTGAGCCTGCTTAAATTAGTCGTTCAGTCTGAAGTCGTTGAAAAAATCAATGACCGTCATTCGTGGTGGGCTTTTTAAAAGTTTTTTTTGTCCCAGACCGATGACTCGTTTCTTTAGTACTGCTAACTATTATTGGAGGATTCTGACCCGCGAGACTACCAGTGGCTTCGATTTTTGAATCTCATGCAATTTAGGTTATGTGTAACAAAAGGCTTGACAATTACCCATAAGACTGCCCCCAACGCGCATGTTGGGGAGCTTGCATTTGATGACATGGCACATGCATGTGTGGCAGACACATTGGAAGAAGAGACAAAAAACCAGATTTGTACGTGGTTACGTGCTTTAAAATGCAACAATAGGTGGGCCCAAGACATTAAACAATCAATATTTTTATAAAAATAGTTAAAAAGAGGATAAAAAGAAATTGTGACGTGGAAGAGATGTGATGTATGTAGGAAGGATATATTGGAGTTAAAAAGATGAGAGATAATGCATGTGAAAAAAATAAGTGAAAAACTGATGTGACAGTGATGATTAGGATGCATGTAATAAATACATACTTAGGCTCCCTCCAATGCGCATTTGGGGAGGGTGCATTTGGCCAACGTGGACATTGCACTTCAGAAGGATGCACTGAAGTATGCTGACTTGGCAGTTACACTTGAATGAGTGCACTTGGCCAAGTGCAATGCACTTGAAGTTAATGTAGGCCCCATTTTCCAAAATCATCATAAATATATATATAAAAAATTGTGATATGGAAAAGAGAGAATGCATGTGGAAAGTATGTGTTGGAGTTAAAAATAGAAGAGAGAATGCATGTATGAATTATGAGTAAAAAACTGATGTGACAGTAATGACTAGGATGCATGTAGTAAATGCATGCTTATGCATTGCGGCTAGTCTTATGCATTGTGGCTAGTCTAAGTAGTATTTTTTATTTTTCAAGAAACCATTGGCGACATTGATCCCCTCTCTTGAATGACCACTATTACTTACAGTGTGTAATGCATACATCACGCCTAGGTTGTAGTGGTGTGTTGGCATGATGGGTGATGATCAACTGCAATAACATCTAGATCATTCTATTACACATAGTTTAAGAGAAAGCATCTTAGATTGGCTCATTTTTAACGAACTTTAAGATAAGGGCTTACTTTTAAACTTTTAGTTTAAGTGTTTAACTTTTCAATCAAGTTATTTGTTTTGTTATTTTAGGTATAGGAAAAACACAGAGTTTTTTTTTTTATTTTATTAAAATATAAAATGTATATATGATTTTTCTTTTCCAAGTAATCAAACCTCATTTTTTGTTTCACCTCTTTTTGGCATTATAATACATCTTTTTATTAATTTTACAAGTAAAAAAATTATGCAATCTCTTTGGTGAAAATTTGGTACTTGATTAACAAATAGTGACAAACTTAAAAAATATCACTATCAAACTAAGTATTGTATTCTCTAAAAATTCTTTGTTTATATAATTTGTTGTTTATATGTATCTTTTAAATAAATTGAATTTTCATATTTGTTTATATAACTTATTGTTTATATGTATTCATTTAAAATAAATTGGATTTTCATAATTCAAACAACGACTTAAAAGTATTTACCAAATAGGTGTAGTTGAAAACCTATTTACCAAAATATGTGTTTTTCTTTATATATATATAGTACTTAAAAGTGATGAAATAAAGGAAAACACTCTTTTTTTAAATAAGTTTTCAAATACACCTATTTGGTAAATATTTTTTACAACTATTTGGGAAAAAAAACTCTTGTTTCTGAGCACAATTTGACATTAAAGTTCAAAATCTAAACTCAACACGATGACATATTTTCTTTATGCAAAAAGTTAGGCATATTGGAAACATAGATAATGGGTAGGGTTGACAACTGGATCAGGTTAAATTGATGATCACAAAACTTATTTCCTACTATTAAAGACAACCATGGTAATCAGATTCAACTTAAAATCATGTTATTCGAACAGGAATCATGTAACCTATGTATCTAAACATTCAAATGGTTTGCCATGTTCTGGTCTAAGATGTAAGCATGCTGTAACAAATGGGTTGATTGTTTAACATTATAAAATACTTTAATATTCTAATTTAAATATATTGAGTTTAATCAAATGGGTAAGTAGTTTAGCCTGGAATGATAATTAAACTTAGTAAAAATAACCTAAAATCTGTTGTTTTTTTGGGTCATGTGAGGATATTTTGTACTTTAATAAGTAATGTATTAATTATAACTGCAAAAACAGTATTACCACAATAATAGCTAAATTTGGAATAAAATGATGTAGATCGTTGTATGACTTAGATGGTTTCATGTATAACTTGAAGAAGCAGAAGCTTATTGAAAGGTTGAACGCTTTAAATGCAACTGCTGCTGGAGGAGACGATGATGATGACAAGGAAGATAACGAGTTAACGACGAGTGAGAATGATGAGATGTTTGATGTTGAATTGTTTGGAAAGAAGACACTTATGACGACTTCATTTTTGCGTGCCTTGGTTTGTCGAATCAGAAAGTATGAGATTTTTGGAGCCATAAAAAAAAAAGAGATCCGACACACTTGCAATTTTGCTCAATCTATTTTTGTACATCTTTAGCTTAATTTTTACGAACTTTTTACAAAAAGGTTGGTCAACAATTTTGAGAAGTTAAAATATGACATTCAGGTGATATATACTCTTAGCTTGTGCATCATACTTCATTTTTATTAAATCAAATTTACATATATAAGCTACATATATAGTTACCTATTTATAACATACAAATATGTGGATTTGGTGGTGGTTAATTGGCAAATAATCAAAATTAAGGTGACCTTGTTAGATTCACGTATTGTCCATTTTAGTAGTGACCTTGACTTGCTTATTGCCTATTATGTGTGTAAAGGGAGAGGAAAAAAAAAAAAAAAAAAGCCAGCTTATGGCTTGAGCTTTTCTATAAGCCGAGCTCAACTATTTGGCTAGATTAAAGGCGCGAGAATTTTTGAGCTCGAGCTTGAGCTAAACCTAGCTTGGCCCAACTCTTCTTGTTTAGAACCTTGAATTTTATTCCCATTCAGAGACAAATTGCACTTGTTAGAATCTCAAACTTATTGAGGATATAACATTAGATGTATTTTTTTTTTTTGAACATCAATATTATTTTACTCCTAAACTACTCAAATATTCACATTGCTAGGATTTGAACCTAAAACCTTCTTTCTAAGATAATGCCTCTATAAGGTGGGTTAGTCGATATTTAAGTTTTTTAACCATCAATAGCATGATTTTATACATCATGACCCTAATATTGAACACACTTTCAACCAGTGTTGTAAAAATCGGTCTAGACGGGCGTCTAGCGCTTAGGCGCCCCATGACTGTCTCAATTTTGGCCTAGGCAATTTTTTTTTTTTTTGAATTTTTTTGGCTCTTTTTAACTTTTTTTTTCTGATAAAAAAGGACCAATTTCATAATTATTTAGAAATTTCTCAACATAAAATTCTTAATGTCTCTGAAGCATCGAATCCAGCCATTTAACATCAAAATACATCTCTAAACTTTGAATTCAGTGTTTTAAGTTTATTTTTTAAAAATATTTGAAGTATTATATTAAATTATTGATATTGATATTGATATGTGTGTACAATATATATTTGTAAAATTACATATAAAAATTATAATCCTTCTAACGCCGATTAATCTCGATTAATCCCTAGGTGGTACCTCATAGCCCAACTAGCGTTTAACGACTTCTACAACCATGCTTTCAACATAGTAATTGTTCATCAACAAGTGTTTTGGCCTATGACGATACCCGAAAATGGATTTTTGTTTTATTATTTACTTATTCAAGTAAACCGTTCACTACTAGGCTTTTAGATACTTTAAGAATGAAAAGGTTTTGTTCACAACTAAAATAGATTATTTAAAAATTCGACATGTGTTTTGAAAAAGATTAGAAATTATGCTACCTTTTATTCAAAAACTTAACCTAAAATATTAAAACAACTTAGATTAACACCAAATATTGATTTTATATTTATGGTGCATAAAATACCAATCATGGCCATTGGTATGGACGAATCCTCGGGGCGGCGAATCTTTGCAATTTTCTATCAAAGTTTCATTGATCCGCTACTATAACACTAATAGAGAGTATGATGAGTAAAAAATGGATCAATCACCCACAAACAGTCCTCAATGAATAACATTTTTTTTTATTTTTTTTCAAGTATATTATGCATAGATAAAACACTTGCAAGTTCATGTCTACAATTATGTAGATTTCTGAAAGATTTTTCTATTTTTTTTAAACAAACAAATCTATCATACTACAAATTTTATACTCTCTCAAATTAATCTACTTCTTAAAAGATGGTTGAAAAAGTAAAATTTCACAGGATAAACTGAGAGGTGGAAAACTAGGTGGTACAAGGGGTTGGCCATTGGGTTTAACAAAATTAAGTAAAATGGGTTAAACATGCCAAACATGTTTAACAGTCTTCCAAAGTATATTTTAAGGTATAAAACATCCAAAATCATTTAATTTTATTACCAATAAAAGATAAATTTTAAAATAATATGCCTTTCTTAGTCATATTTAGCACATTATTATTAGTAAAAAACCTTCTGGCAATAAATTTTTAAAGGTCAACCCATCCGGTTTCGACCTGTTCTCAAAAAGGCAAAAACCACATATTTGGCCACCCATTACCCAGCCTATCTGACCCACCCAGCTTACCACATTTGCAATCATAAGATAAGTGTGCAACTAAACAAGAATCACCTCTCTAGTATAACCTACAAAAATGTTCGTCATTTTATGATCTTTCCAACCCCCTCAAATTAGTTTACCGATTGACAATGGAGATGCCGATAAAGCAGGATATCTGAAACAACCCAATAAATGCAACAAGAGCGTATGAAGCAATCCAAACAGCAACTGCATACAGTGAGTTCAGGGCCCCAGGGAAAGCCATAAAAACCGAGAAAGCATAACAGTAAACCTGAAACAACAAGTGTGTTACCCAAAGTTCGTTTACTAATGAGATGCCATGTTGTATATAACATAAAAAAATTGATAAGCATGATGATAATGACACTAGATTTACGAATTATAAAGTGTTTCATCCTCAATATATGTCACTAAGCTTGATCATAATGTCAACTTTTTTCAAACACCAAACGTCCAAACAACTAGAATACACACATTAGCCAATAACATTATCATCTTTCAAAACATGTACACACTTTGTCTACATTCAGTCCCTCATATTAACCAATACTGTCTGTTTTACACACAAGCAGCTTGCAAATTTGTTCCTGGGTACACATAGCATGCTTAAGTTTATCTATTAAATCATCCTTTCATCCATAATCAATACGTCAAAATGCATTGGTGGCAGAGCCGACTATTTTACCAAGTTTTAGGCATGGGCCTAGGGCCCCAAAATCTTGTGGCCCCATTTGAGCTTCAAAAACAGCTAAATTGTTAGGTTGAACATTGGGGTCATTGGCAAAACAAAAGAGAACAACTTGTGGAGGAACTAGTGAAGGAGAAAAGAAGGCAGGTTAAAGGTCGAAGGAACTCGCCAAATGTCTCCATAATCTCTTAGTTTTTTGGACAGTAATCAACTTTCAAAACTTACATTCAATCTGTTTTCAAACTTGTTGAATTTTGTATTGCAACCTTCATGCTCCTATTGTTCAAGAACATCTTCATGTTCCTCGTAAGAAACTAAAATTTTCATAGATTCAAATTGATGAAAATATTAACTAAACCACTGGGATACTGCTAACAGATATATATATTTGATTAACAGTTTGAGATATGATGGTTTTGAAAGAAACAAGTGGTTCATACTTAAAAGCTTTATATAAGACATATTTATTAAGGTTATTTCAATGCTTATTTAGTTCAATGGTTATTGTGTTTATTTTATTTCAATACTTATTATGTTTATTTTATTCTAATTGAATTTTTTATTGCAAGTTTCATGCTCCTATTGTTCAAGAACGTCACCCACGCTTTGCAGCACGATCTATTTTTCGGATCAAATGGTCATAGGGGCGAGCGCACACGCACGCATGCACACACACATATATAGCAAAATACATGTCCATACAATACATTCTAAGTTAGACAGTTGTAGTAAAACTGATGTTTACGTATAAGATAGCAGATACGATTATAGTTGTATTCAAAGTATGCCAACTGCACCTGAATTTCTTTCTAGTATTTGGCTTTTTTGCTTGATGATTAAGTAATTGTAAGGTTGAATGCCCTAGTTAATTAAATTGTATTGTTGTTATTGTGTTTTAAAAGAGGCATGTAAATGTGAGGTATATTTGTGACGTATGCACAATCTCTTGATGTCTGGTGTTGTAGGAGGAAGAGTTGATATGTCTTCGGCTTTGTAGACAGTTAATGATTCGTTCTTTTTAGGTTAACATGCAGAAATTTCTATTGACCTATGACATTATGGATCTGGACAGGTAAGTATTTTGGGGTTTTGTTGCCTTGTGCCCGTGTACAATCCCAACAATTTATATATTACAGCATGGTCATTGCATCAATTAAAAACAATACGTTGATGGTCGAATTATGGTCCTTCATAATGGCGATGATGTAGTACATGTATATGTAATTGTTTGGGTGTATTAGGATACCTGTATATGGTTGGAAAATATTTGTGGCTTACATGGTCAGAGAGTATTCAATGTCTTCACTCCACCAACAAAACAGGAATGAATCCCCCTAAAACTACAAACTGTACTTAGAATCAATTGCATTATTCAAGCTCATCACCACGTTAGTACCACTGCAGTAGTACTGCTTATAATCCTACTGCAGCGCTTATTTTCACACAAAAAGTGACCAACAAACACCCACAGCCTAATACTGATTCCTTAATGACCCTGTCAACTGTAAAGACACCCAGATTCTGACCAACCACCTACCTGAGTTTAACCACTAAAATTTCCAGAATTCAGAACACTAAGAATTACCAGTGAGCGCTCTCAAACCTAACTTGAATGACAACCTCAACAGCAAGAACACCTATGTCAATCTCGATTTTTCTCACATCCACAGTATATATCCGTTCCAATACAGTAACAACTAACACGTCAACTACAAAGTCAAACCAATTAGACGCCTAAAACCTAATACATAGTGAATAAACTGCCCATAATAACACTACATTAGGTCAAAAAATAGTTGACAAATCACCTAACCAAATATAAATTCTATTCAAGGAGTGAAAACAAAATAGTAGGCAGCCTAAATGACGACCTAAACTGTTGGTAGACGAAAGCATTGCCAAAACTAATCAAAATAGCAATTTTCCATGGATTTTGGAAGTACAGAATAGTGAGGAGAACCTCAATTCATCTATAACGACATAAGGAGCCTGTGCTTACCACTAGAACGTATATAGGTACTGGCAGGTAACCCCAAGCATAACTCAAAATGCATAAAAGCAATTCCTTCCATTGAAGCACAAGAGAAGCCTAAAGCAAATTCCAGCAATGCGGTGCGATGAGATGAAGGCAACATCCAAGGCAGACGGGGTAAAGAGTAGAGCAAAAGCAGAGAAGAAAGAGGAAACCAAAAAAGAAGGTCAAGGCAAAGACGTAGGTCGAAACGGGGCCTTATCGAAGGATTTGCTTAAGGTGGCAGACCTGATAAAGTAACTTGAGTAGTATAGAATGAGATTGGTAAAGGAGCTTGTATCCCAAAGAAGTTGAAATGGCCTTATCAATGGATTTGATTAAGGTGGCAGACCTGATAAGCTTAATATAATTTCTATATTATCAATAAAAACCACACTTTCAAATTACCTAATCAAAATTGAAGTGATCATCGCAGCTTCAGTTTTAGTCTTCAGTGTCAAAATAAACAATTTTCAAGGAACATACAAGAATTTAACCTACAACTTAAATCAACTAACGTCAAAATTATGCTCATAAAAAACTACCCCATATAGATGATTCCATACATAGCTTAAAACAATCAATTTACACATCAAGAAAGACGTAATCTACAAAATTCAAACTACCCACCGCAAATGCATCAAAACCCTAATCACAAAGCTCAAAAAAAGATAATATAAACAACAATGAGAACGATTCGATCACTGTACGCAAATTGTTCAAAGGGGAAGAAAGATTTACCTCAGAATAATGATCGTGATAGACGCAGAAAGAAGGGTTACAGATTAGGGTTTCATTGATTGATTGAAAGAGATATATCGTCTGGATTGAGGAAAGATTGATTCACCTTCGGAGCGCTCTTCCCTGTAAAATGGTTGACATTTTAAAGAGTGGGGTACCTGGGTGGCTCAACAAATTAAAGAAAATAGATCTTTCTTACGCCTCTTTCGAATTTCATTCAAAAATTAACTTAATTCTTTTAAATAAATTAATAGGTCAAAATAATGCTCGATCTAGAAATATTTTATTTTAACTTTTGGAGTAATGATAAAAAGTTGCTTTTAAAATGTTAAAATTTCTAACAATTACAAAAGTATTTTAACTTTTTGATACGAGTTAAGATAATGATAACTTTTAGAGTAAATTACCGTTACGGTCTTTGTGTTTTGCTAAGATTTTACTCTTAGTCTCTAGGTTTTATAAATTACCTATATGGTCCATAACTTTTGACATTAGGGGCACATATAGTCCTTAAGTCACCAAATTATCCTCGTGTAATTGACCAAGTTACCCTCAAATAAGGTTACATGGGTCACAAATGTCAAATGTTATGGACCATATATGTAATTTATGAAACTTATGGACCAAAAGTGAAATATACTTACAAAGCACATGGACCATCTCTGTAATTTACTCTAACTTGTTAACTTATTGACTTTTCATATGTCAAAAGTTAATCCAAATGCATTATAAACTTTATTTCAAAAAGTAATAAGTTAATAAACGCATTTGACAAAATATCCTTTTGACGTTAAATAAATCATCCTAAACAGGGCATTAATCTTTTGTTAGTCTATATTTTCATTCTCTTGATGATAATATATTTATTAGAATTATAATAACACTTTTTGGATGAAGACCTTGAGAGACTTTTGTTTATTTGATAATCTTTTAATGATCACTAAAAGGATATATCTTAATGGTCAATCTTTTTTTTTAACATGTAACCTTTAGATCTAAATGGTTAACATGTAATATTAAAAATAATTTCTAAAGTATTCTGACTTAAAGTGACATGTTAACTATTAAAAAGCTATAAATGTTTTATTAATAACAAATAAAAGATTACAAAGATGGTCATTTTTTTCATTTATAACTTCACATGTTTTTTTAAAGCTTGCTTTAAAACACGATTAAAGCATTTATTTAATTATTTTTTAGTTTTTGCGTTTTCAAAAGATGATTGACAGCATTAGCAAATAGAAAATACATGTGCCATCAAAAGTCATGGCAGCTTAAAAGAACAGGAACGCATACAATTTAGCAGGCAACTCGAACAAACATTTAAAACTCCGTGCGTTGCAACGTGATTACAAGATTAAAACCTGAGTGCTATGAATTAATGAAATAAAAAAACATAAGAGCGTGTAACGAATCCGTTATAGAGACGAAAACATAGATAAAAAAGCATAATTAAGTTACTTTATGCTCTTTTATAACAATTATGAAAAAAAAATATTGAAGTCTTACACACAAATAAACCAAACAAACAACTAAAACTACATAACAAATAAAACCAAACATAGAGAGTTAAAGTTTCTCAACCATTGAGACCTTGACTTTGATTTTGATACGAAAAATCTCTAACCATAGAAGTATGGGTTCTTTTGTCTTAAACTCGAAGTGTACATAAAATGAATAAATAGATAAAGATTAGAGACAAAAATTAAATTAGTTATATGAACTTAAGTTGAAACAATTACAAAAGGATGAAATAAAATAATAAAGATGAGATACATAAATGATAAATGGAATAAAGGGCCAAAAAAAAAGTTGCACGAGGAGTTGAACCTACGCCAACCACTTAAAAATTTCAAATGCACACGCTACAAAGATTAATTTATTTCAAAATATATACATATAACGTAAACAAATTTTGTTGAAAATTAAAAAAAAGATAAGATTGCCAAATTAGACACAGCCACGCACGTCTTTTAACCGCAGAGAAAAATTATTGGAGGATAATTTAGTCATTACGTTCATAAATTTTACATAAGATATTAATTTTTTAATAATATATTGTTGGAAATTTAATAATAATAAATATGTTTTATTATTAATTTTGGACCACGATAATTATTCGTATATGTTACGAATATGATTATTATTGATTACGTTTTGTTCTATTATGTGAACTAATCACAATGAACATAATCGGGTCCAAAACGGAGCTAAGATGAATGAGATATCGATACTCGAAATTGTGTTGTGTAAACTTTTTCATCTACCAATTCAAGTGTAATGAATTGGCCATGAATAAAGTGTAATGAATTGGCCATGAATATGTTTGTTAATGGGCATAATGGTGGCCATGAATATGTTTGTTAATGGGCATAATGGTGGCCATAAATATGCTTGTTAAAGGTTCATGATGGCAACCTTTGGAATCCTATGTGATACAAGTATATATAGAGGCATTTGGCCTCTTGTTAGCTTGGCAAGGTTGTGAAATCTCTACACCATTTGAGACACACAAACACAAGCTTCAAAAGTTCACAACCTGTCGAGTTCTCAAACACCCTACAACGATCTATTCCTTGTGCTACATTGCTAAACACTCTTGTTTCAGGTAACTTTTCGGGTTTTCGGTTAACTCCGGCAGTACATACTGCTTCGGCTGTTGTACCCTGGGAAACAGTCGGGTTCACCTGGGTGGCCCGAAATCTGTTTTAAGGGACCTCTGTTGAACATAAATCCTCAGCCACCGAACTCGTTTTAATTCGTTTCATCTTGTGCAATATTTCTTTCTTGTAATTTAAAGTTTAGCATTTTTATGTTTCTTGTAATAATGTATTTTTCATTGTGTATTTCTGAATTGTAATTCGAGTAATTGAATAACAAAAGTATTTGTTTATTTTGTGAACGGTGTTCCTACAAGCTTAAAACAGATTTTAAAAATTATCGTTCATAAGTTTGTGTTTTTAAAAAATTATCGGATTACAAAACAGAAATATAAATTGTTTAGTTTTTTACAAATATTTGTTTATCAAGAAATTTAAAATGTGTTTTTAAATTTTGTTTTTGGTAAACAAGTGTTGTTTTCTTATTAATAGGAAAAATTCAAACATTTTCTTTTGGTTTTGTAAACCATAACTGATTATTTTTTGTTTTGATAATTGTTAACAAAGTTTGGTTTTATATAATTCAATTTGTGTTTGTGTTAACCAAAAGTTTTATAAACCATTTTGTTAACGTTTATTTAACGAATATATTCGAACTAGTTTTATTTTGAACTACGAGTTTTATAAACGATAGTTATAATCGTTTATTTCTAACGAGCGTGTTAGAAAAAGGTTTATGATAAAAAAAAAATCTGAATAGGCTCACAATAAAGAATAAGTATCCGTTACCAAGGATTGATGATCTATTCGACCAATTGCAAGGGGCAAGTTGGTTTTCTAAAATTGATCTCAGATCAGGGTATCATCAACTAAAGGTGAGAGAACAAGACATTCCGAAGACAGCATTTCGCACACGTTATGGACACTATGAGTTTCTTGTGATGTCTTTTGGATTAACAAACGCACCTGCGGCGTTTATGGATTTGATGAATCGGGTGTGCAGACCCATGCTAGATCGATCAGTGATTGTGTTCATTGACGACATCTTAATATACTCAAGGAGTGAAGGTGATCATGCGTGTCATATCCGGGAAGTTCTTGAAATGCTAAGAAGAGAAAAGCTTTATGCTAAATTCTCTAAATGTGCCTTTTGGTTACGAGAAGTGCAGTTCCTAGGTCATGTTATTAGTCCAGAAGGCATAATGGTGGACCCAGCTAAAGTAGAAGCGGTGATGAAATGGAATCCTCCGAAAACACCAACGGAAATTCGTAGCTTTCTCGGATTAGCAGGTTATTACAGAAGATTCATCCAGGATTTCTCCAGGATTGCTACACCATTGACAAAATTGACTAGGAAAGAAGTAAAATATGATTGGGGTCCAACTCAGGTCCAAGCTTTTGATGAATTGAAAAAGAGATTAACCGAAGCTCCAATTTTAGCATTGCCGGATGGTAATGAAGACATGGTGGTGTACTCAGATGCGTCTTATCTGGGTTTGGGTTGTGTACTTATGCAAAGGGGAAAGGTAATAGCATATGCCTCAAGACAATTGAAAACCCATGAAGCTAATTATCCAACACATGATTTGGAATTAGCTGCTGTGGTATTTGCTTTAAAAATTTGGAGGCATTATCTATATGGAGTGAAATGTACAATCTACACAGATCATAAAAGTTTAAAATACTTCTTTGAACAGAAAGATTTGAATATGAGACAAAGAAGGTGGCTTGAGCTGTTAAAGGATTATGACTGTGAGATCTTGTATCACCCGGGCAAGGCCAATGTGGTGGCTGATGCTCTAAGTCGCAAGACAGAACACTCCGCTATACAAGTTAAGTCTTATAGTTTGGTGATAACACCAGATTTCCTGAATAATCTCAAGGATGCACAGAAGGAAGGACTAAAGGAAGAAAATGTTGGATTCGAAAGAATCTTTGGTCAAGTTAAAAGTCTAGAAGAAAATGAATTTGGTATTAAGATCCGATTTGGTCGAATGTGGGTTCCACGAAATGGGGACATCAGGTCAAGTATTCTAAACGAAGCACATAAGTCACGTTACTCTATTCATCCTGGTGCAACGAAAATGTATCAAGACCTTCGAAAAGATTATTGGTGGCCAGGTATGAAGTTTAATGTAATGCAGTACGTAAATAAATGTTTGACATGTGCGCAAGTAAAAGCTGAACATCAGAAACCCTATGGTTATGTGCAACCTTTAGAAGTCCCGGAATGGAAATGGGAACACATCACTATGGATTTTATTACCAAGTTGCCTCTTACAGCGAAACGTCATGATGCTATTTGGGTGATTGTAGACCGGTTAACGAAAAGTGCTCATTTCTTGCCTATACGTGAGACTTATACATCAGAGAAACTGTCCGAATTATTTGTGAAAGAAATAATTACAAGACATGGAGTTCCAGTTTCTATAGTGTCAGATCGTGACACGCGATTTGTTTCAAGATTCTGGAAACAGTTTCATGAATCGATGGGCACAAGACTCAATATCAGCACTGCGTATCATCCTCAGACAGATGGACAGTCTGAAAGGACTATCCAAACTTTAGAGGACATGCTCAGAGCCTGTATTATTGATTTTGGTGGTAGTTGGGATGATCATTTACCATTGGTGGAATTCTCGTACAACAACAGCTACCATGCTAGTATTGGAATGCCACCATATGAGGCATTGTACGGACGACGTTGTAGAACACCTGTGTGTTGGGGAGGAGTAGGACAGAAAGAAGTAGGGAGCAAAGCTGCAGTAATAGATTTGACTGAAAAGCTTCAACTTGTTAAAGCGCGAATGAAAACTGCACAAGATCGACAGAAGTCATACGCTGATAAAAGACGGAGACCAATAGAATTTGAAGTAGGTGATCAAGTATTGTTAAAAGTTTCACCATGGAAGGGAGTTATTCGATTCAGGAAAAGAGGAAAGCTGAGTCCGAGATTTATTGGACCTTTTCGAATAATGGCAAGGGTCGGTAAGGTAGCTTACCGATTAGATCTGCCAGATGAACTGAGTGGAATTCATCCTACATTTCACGTTTCACATATGAGAAAATGTCTAGCAGATGATGTAGCATATGTGCCATTAAATGATATTGAAGTTGATGAAAGGTTAAATTACATAGAAGAACCGGTGGCAATTGTTGACACGAAAGAAAAACAATTGCGTAACAAGATGATTAGACAAGTTAAGGTTCAATGGAAACACCGAAAAGGATCTGAGGCTACATGGGAGACTGAAGACGAGATGAAACAACTCTACCCACATTTGTTTGAAACGTAACAGGTTTCGAGGACGAAACCTATTGTAAGGAGGGTAGATTTGTAACAACCGAAAATTTCGGGAACTGTTTATGTCCAAAATTGATATAAACGTTCGTAAAGTGATTATGATCAAAAGGATATAAACGATAAAAATATCTGATAATGTATGGACACGTTATAATGCTTAATAATAACGTGTAAAAATTTCTGTGACCGCTTGAGTTTGAAATTTTTATAAACAATCCTGAAGTAATTACGATCAAAGTGATATAAGCGGGACCGTTATACGATAAAGTATGAACCCGATATAAGCTCGTGAATATTAAAAATATGTGAGCAAAGTAGAAGGGGGTTTTAAAAATAGGACCTCAAAGTTCAAGGGCCCTAAGTGTAAATTCTAAATAAATTCAATCTTATCATCTAAAAAAAAAAAATTGTGTGACGTCAGGAAGTTGAAACCGACTCAAAAATTAGATATCAATTCGTATACAAAAGTTTTACAGATCGCATCAAACAATTGAGAGTTGTAAGTTCCTTCTGATAAACTTCGAGCAGTGAAGATAATCAAGAAGAATCGATCAAACTGATTACTACTAACTACACACATCGTTAAGGTATGCGTTCATAATTCTCATCTCGTGTTAGTTTAGCTTTGATTGATTAAAGAGACCAACACCATGCTTAGTTGGAAGTTTGGTTTTGTATGATGAACATGAACTTGATCCGATTGAAGCCCAATTACAACTAGATAATGATCAGGTTTTCATGAGTTTTATGAGGGTATAATATATATACTCTTTTGGTTGCCTTAAACTCATGTATTATGCAGTAAGTTTAGCAACGCACTAAGACGAATTAATTAAATAAGAGAATACGCTTATCTAAGCCGAACAAATAAGTAATTTTTAAGCATAACAAGATTCTAGAGATAAAAATGGTCAAAATGAGTGGAAGCGAAATTTTGAAATAAAGCTCCGATTGAAAGTTATGACATGCCGAAGTTTCGAGCGGTAATCGTAAATCTGAGCATCTTCATAATAAGTATTATAAATTTATCTCAAGTTATTATTAATTGAGATAAATAATATTAAGTTTATAAAACTCTTCGGGTCGTTATAACGAGCTAAACACTCGTATTGAAGATAACTATAACGTAGTCGTTGTGCTACCGGTTTAGAAACCCTGAAAAAGAGGGTTTATATTATATGATAAGGTTATAATCATGATAATACATTCATATTAATAGGGTATTATTCTGAAGTGAGAAAGTAAGGAAAGGAAAGAAAGAAAAGCTAGCAAATTGTGTTTTAGCTCAGGTGAGTTCTTAAAGCCCTGTTTTAAATGTTTTATCATTTTGGGCTGATATGCATGTTATAAAGTTCTTTTATGAAAATGATTGTATGTATGTATAAAGTATTGTATGAGAGTGATTTTAACCTGATTATGGTCAGGTAAAACATGTTTACAGATAAAGAAAGTTTACAGATAAAGAATGTTTATAGATAAAGAATGTTTTAAAGAAAAGAATGTTTTAAGTCTCAATTATGATTGAGAAGTAAATGATTTTTAAGAATCTCAGTTGAAATATAATGAATGTTTTAAAGTCTCAACTGCGGTTGAGAAAGAAATGATTTTAAAGGACTCAACCGAGGTTGAGTAGGAAATGAGGTCTTGCTGGCTGCGGTTGGGCAAAACTTGAACACTACGGTGAAAGGAGCCGTTTATGATGATGATGGTTTAAATGATTTAAACCATATTATGTATGAATGATATATGAAAAGAAGTCTTGTACCGGTATGAGCCGTCAATTTCGGTTGATGGTTAAAGAGTCCTGTGGAAACATAGGCCTGCCGACTGTGTGTCGCCAGTTCAGTTAAAGAAATCTTAGGCATGCTTGAGTTATCAGCTGCGCGTTGATAATGTTAAAGAAATCTTATACATGTATGAGTTACCAGCTGCGGTTTGGTAGTTTAAGAGCCTTGTGCTGCACAAACCTGTTTGACTTCAGAGTCAGCAGTTGACGGTGAAGTTCCTTCACTGTATGAATGATGTTATGATGATATGTATATTATGTAATTATGTTATGATGACATGTATATGATGAAATTATGATATGAGAACAGGTATGTTATGTATTTGGATTATGCTATATGATAACATGAATGGATAAGGATTTTTTTTTTAGAAATGAACTTAGAACTCACCAGCATAAAGCTGACTTGTTTTACATGCATATCAGGTTGAATAGTGTGAGAAGGGAGACCAGGAGGGCTCATGGCATATGTTGAAGATTAACCCTGGCATAGACTGGCTGTAGTATATGACTATTAGAAGAGTGGGTTATGTTTTAATATGTGTACTTTACTTATGTAATCACCTTAAATTCCGCTGCTATGGTAATGTAAATATGGTTTAAGGATTATGGGTATGATGTTTGCCAACTGAGGGGCTCGGGGCCTCTCAAGTTGGTATCAGAGCCATAGTTTGAGAGATCCGGTCATCCCTAATGACTGGACTTAAACTGAAAATGGGACAGAATGATAAGAATGCCAGTCAAGGGTAGTTTGATGCCATGAGCTGAATGTTATGTATGAGTTAAGACATAGATGTAAGGTTAGAAAGGTAGTTAGAGTCATGCACGTTGGGGTGACGGAATGGGAAACGTTTAGAGCCTATGAGTTAGGTAAATGGTTAATAACACCTTATCAACGTCATTAACAATTTACAAAGCTTATTTCGTGCTAAACTGATCATGTACTGATTCTCCAATTGTTGCATCCTGTAGGTAGTTAAATGGCTGGACAAAGGGGTAGACCACGGAAGCAACCACAGGAACCTGAAGAACCGCATATCGAGAATGAAGAACCCGTCAATGAAGACGACTACGAGCACAACGAGCAACCGGAAGATGAAGATGAGTTTACTCTAGAGCCTATCGTAGTGAAGGCTATTTCTGATGAGGTCTGTAAAGTTTTGGATGATAAGCTACCAGCTTTGGTTACAAAAATACTGAAGGATACTTTGAAAGACAAGTCTGAAGGAACTAATGACATCACCAAAGAAGAGGAAGTTGTGATCACCGGAACTAAGAACGGTGATTCTACGTCAGAGAAACGGAAGGGTTGTGATTACAAGGCCTTCAAAGGATGCAATCCACCCTCATTTGATGGTAAGAAGGATGCTGTGGCCACCTGTCACTGGGTTTCGGCTATGGAGGCAGTCATCGCTATCAGTGAATGCCGGGAAGACCAAGCTGTGAAATTTGCAGCTCATTCATTTACTGAAGAAGCTCTACATTGGTGGAACACTGTTAAGCAGTCAAAGACCACTACTGATGTGGAGGACTTTAAATGGAAGGACTTGAAGGAATTAGTTATAAAACACTTCTGTCCAAAGAATGAAATTGATAAAATCGAACGGGAATTTCTGACTTTGAAAGCTGGACGTATGAACCATCGGCAATATACGTCAAAATTTAATGAAATGTCAAGACTGGTTCCTCAGATTGAAGCTATATGTGGAAGGGTTACCACCTAAAGTCCGAACACATGTGAAGGCGCATGCTCCTAGGACTTTTGAATCAGCAGTAGAAATCAGCGGCATTGTCTGGGATGATGTTGTGGAAGCTGAACCAACAAAGGAAGAACCGAAGCAAAAGTGGTCACCGGGATTCAAAAGAAATAGAAATGGTAAACCGGGACTCCCCATGAAAAAGCTTAAAGTAGAAGAATTTGAAACGTGCACCAAGTGTGGAAGGAAGCATGGGGGAGAATGTCGCCTAGGGACTACTTTGTGCTACCGTTGTGGAAAAACTGGACATCTCTCGTATAATTGTCCAACAATACTAAAGTGTTACAATTGTGGTGGGATCGGTCACATGAGCAAGAATTGTTTTAAACCAAAGACAATACCTACTGAAGCCAGTAAACCTGAAAGTAGCAAGGGAGGTGAGAAGCAAAAGGCAAAAGCTCGTGCCTTTACTATGACTAAAGATCAAGCAGATAAAAATCCGGATGTGGTGACAGGTACATTCTTGATTAATGATATCCCTGCTTTAGTGCTATTTGATTCTGGTGCAAGTATGAGTTTTGTGGCTATTACTTTTTGTGATAAACTGCGTGCTAATGTTAAAAAGATAGAACACGCCTTCAATATTGAAACTGCTCTTGGTAAATCTACTAGGGTAACGGAGGCCATTGAGGATGATTGTTACATTGATATAGAAGGTCATAGATTCCCTGTTAAGTTGTTTGTGATTACGTTAGGAGGTTTCGATGTAGTTTTGGGTATGGATTGGTTGGCCAAACATGAGGCTAACATTGTCTGTCGACGAAATATGATTTTCTTAACGGCTCTTAATGGGAGTTCAGTAACGGTTTACGGGGATAAAGTGTTCAACGCGCCTAAAGTCATTTCAATGATTAAGGCGAGTGAATTTATGAGGCGAGGGTGTGGGGCTTATCTGGCCTATGTTATCGATAAAGAAGCTAAGGTAAAAGAATTGGAAGACGTACCCGTGGTGTGTAACTTTCCTGATGTATTTCCTGAGGAATTTCCAGGAATTCCACCTGATCGGGAAATCGAATTCCAAATTGATGTTGTGCCAGGAGCTCAACCTGTTGCCAAGGCACCGTACCGTCTGGCTCCAACAGAGATGAAAGAATTAATGACCCAACTACAAGACCTTCTAGACAAAGGTTTTATACGACCGAGTGTGTCACCTTGGGGTGCACCAGTGTTGTTTGTAAAGAAAAAGGATGGAAGTATGAGAATGTGTATTGATTATAGGGAATTGAATAGGCTCACAATAAAGAATAAGTATCCGTTACCAAGGATTGATGATCTATTCGACCAATTGCAAGGGGCAAGTTGGTTTTCTAAAATTGATCTCAGATCAGGGTATCATCAACTAAAGGTGAGAGAACAAGACATTCCGAAGACAGCATTTCGCACACGTTATGGACACTATGAGTTTCTTGTGATGTCTTTTGGATTAACAAACGCACCTGCAGCGTTTATGGATTTGATGAATCGGGTGTGCAGACCCATGCTAGATCGATCAGTGATTGTGTTCATTGACGACATCTTAATATACTCAAGGAGTGAAGGTGATCATGCGTGTCATATCCGGGAAGTTCTTGAAATGCTAAGAAGAGAAAAGCTTTATGCTAAATTCTCTAAATGTGCCTTTTGGTTACGAGAAGTGCAGTTCCTAGGTCATGTTATTAGTCCAGAAGGCATAATGGTGGACCCAGCTAAAGTAGAAGCGGTGATGAAATGGAATCCTCCGAAAACACCAACGGAAATTCGTAGCTTTCTCGGATTAGCAGGTTATTACAGAAGATTCATCCAGGATTTCTCCAGGATTGCTACACCATTGACAAAATTGACTAGGAAAGAAGTAAAATATGATTGGGGTCCAACTCAGGTCCAAGCTTTTGATGAATTGAAAAAGAGATTAACCGAAGCTCCAATTTTAGCATTGCCGGATGGTAATGAAGACATGGTGGTGTACTCAGATGCGTCTTATCTGGGTTTGGGTTGTGTACTTATGCAAAGGGGAAAGGTAATAGCATATGCCTCAAGACAATTGAAAACCCATGAAGCTAATTATCCAACACATGATTTGGAATTAGCTGCTGTGGTATTTGCTTTAAAAATTTGGAGGCATTATCTATATGGAGTGAAATGTACAATCTACACAGATCATAAAAGTTTAAAATACTTCTTTGAACAGAAAGATTTGAATATGAGACAAAGAAGGTGGCTTGAGCTGTTAAAGGATTATGACTGTGAGATCTTGTATCACCCGGGCAAGGCCAATGTGGTGGCTGATGCTCTAAGTCGCAAGACAGAACACTCCGCTATACAAGTTAAGTCTTATAGTTTGGTGATAACACCAGATTTCCTGAATAATCTCAAGGATGCACAGAAGGAAGGACTAAAGGAAGAAAATGTTGGATTCGAAAGAATCTTTGGTCAAGTTAAAAGTCTAGAAGAAAATGAATTTGGTATTAAGATCCGATTTGGTCGAATGTGGGTTCCACGAAATGGGGACATCAGGTCAAGTATTCTAAACGAAGCACATAAGTCACGTTACTCTATTCATCCTGGTGCAACGAAAATGTATCAAGACCTTCGAAAAGATTATTGGTGGCCAGGTATGAAGTTTAATGTAATGCAGTACGTAAATAAATGTTTGACATGTGCGCAAGTAAAAGCTGAACATCAGAAACCCTATGGTTATGTGCAACCTTTAGAAGTCCCGGAATGGAAATGGGAACACATCACTATGGATTTTATTACCAAGTTGCCTCTTACAGCGAAACGTCATGATGCTATTTGGGTGATTGTAGACCGGTTAACGAAAAGTGCTCATTTCTTGCCTATACGTGAGACTTATACATCAGAGAAACTGTCCGAATTATTTGTGAAAGAAATAATTACAAGACATGGAGTTCCAGTTTCTATAGTGTCAGATCGTGACACGCGATTTGTTTCAAGATTCTGGAAACAGTTTCATGAATCGATGGGCACAAGACTCAATATCAGCACTGCGTATCATCCTCAGACAGATGGACAGTCTGAAAGGACTATCCAAACTTTAGAGGACATGCTCAGAGCCTGTATTATTGATTTTGGTGGTAGTTGGGATGATCATTTACCATTGGTGGAATTCTCGTACAACAACAGCTACCATGCTAGTATTGGAATGCCACCATATGAGGCATTGTACGGACGACGTTGTAGAACACCTGTGTGTTGGGGAGGAGTAGGACAGAAAGAAGTAGGGAGCAAAGCTGCAGTAATAGATTTGACTGAAAAGCTTCAACTTGTTAAAGCGCGAATGAAAACTGCACAAGATCGACAGAAGTCATACGCTGATAAAAGACGGAGACCAATAGAATTTGAAGTAGGTGATCAAGTATTGTTAAAAGTTTCACCATGGAAGGGAGTTATTCGATTCAGGAAAAGAGGAAAGCTGAGTCCGAGATTTATTGGACCTTTTCGAATAATGGCAAGGGTCGGTAAGGTAGCTTACCGATTAGATCTGCCAGATGAACTGAGTGGAATTCATCCTACATTTCACGTTTCACATATGAGAAAATGTCTAGCAGATGATGTAGCATATGTGCCATTAAATGATATTGAAGTTGATGAAAGGTTAAATTACATAGAAGAACCGATGGCAATTGTTGACACGAAAGAAAAACAATTGCGTAACAAGATGATTAGACAAGTTAAGGTTCAATGGAAACACCGAAAAGGATCTGAGGCTACATGGGAGACTGAAGACGAGATGAAACAACTCTACCCACATTTGTTTGAAACGTAACAGGTTTCGAGGACGAAACCTATTGTAAGGAGGGTAGATTTGTAACAACCGAAAATTTCGGGAACTGTTTATGTCCAAAATTGATATAAACGTTCGTAAAGTGATTATGATCAAAAGGATATAAACGATAAAAATATCTGATAATGTATGGACACGTTATAATGCTTAATAATAACGTGTAAAAATTTCTGTGACCGCTTGAGTTTGAAATTTTTATAAACAATCCTGAAGTAATTACGATCAAAGTGATATAAGCGGGACCGTTATACGATAAAGTATGAACCCGATATAAGCTCGTGAATATTAAAAATATGTGAGCAAAGTAGAAGGGGGTTTTAAAAATAGGACCTCAAAGTTCAAGGGCCCTAAGTGTAAATTCTAAATAAATTCAATCTTATCATCTAAAAAAAAAAAATTGTGTGACGTCAGGAAGTTGAAACCGACTCAAAAATTAGATATCAATTCGTATACAAAAGTTTTACAGATCGCATCAAACAATTGAGAGTTGTAAGTTCCTTCTGATAAACTTCGAGCAGTGAAGATAATCAAGAAGAATCGATCAAACTGATTACTACTAACTACACACATCGTTAAGGTATGCGTTCATAATTCTCATCTCGTGTTAGTTTAGCTTTGATTGATTAAAGAGACCAACACCATGCTTAGTTGGAAGTTTGGTTTTGTATGATGAACATGAACTTGATCCGATTGAAGCCCAATTACAACTAGATAATGATCAGGTTTTCATGAGTTTTATGAGGGTATAATATATATACTCTTTTGGTTGCCTTAAACTCATGTATTATGCAGTAAGTTTAGCAACGCACTAAGACGAATTAATTAAATAAGAGAATACGCTTATCTAAGCCGAACAAATAAGTAATTTTTAAGCATAACAAGATTCTAGAGATAAAAATGGTCAAAATGAGTGGAAGCGAAATTTTGAAATAAAGCTCCGATTGAAAGTTATGACATGCCGAAGTTTCGAGCGGTAATCGTAAATCTGAGCATCTTCATAATAAGTATTATAAATTTATCTCAAGTTATTATTAATTGAGATAAATAATATTAAGTTTATAAAACTCTTCGGGTCGTTATAACGAGCTAAACACTCGTATTGAAGATAACTATAACGTAGTCGTTGTGCTACCGGTTTAGAAACCCTGAAAAAGAGGGTTTATATTATATGATAAGGTTATAATCATGATAATACATTCATATTAATAGGGTATTATTCTGAAGTGAGAAAGTAAGGAAAGGAAAGAAAGAAAAGCTAGCAAATTGTGTTTTAGCTCAGGTGAGTTCTTAAAGCCCTGTTTTAAATGTTTTATCATTTTGGGCTGATATGCATGTTATAAAGTTCTTTTATGAAAATGATTGTATGTATGTATAAAGTATTGTATGAGAGTGATTTTAACCTGATTATGGTCAGGTAAAACATGTTTACAGATAAAGAAAGTTTACAGATAAAGAATGTTTATAGATAAAGAATGTTTTAAAGAAAAGAATGTTTTAAGTCTCAATTATGATTGAGAAGTAAATGATTTTTAAGAATCTCAGTTGAAATATAATGAATGTTTTAAAGTCTCAACTGCGGTTGAGAAAGAAATGATTTTAAAGGACTCAACCGAGGTTGAGTAGGAAATGAGGTCTTGCTGGCTGCGGTTGGGCAAAACTTGAACACTACGGTGAAAGGAGCCGTTTATGATGATGATGGTTTAAATGATTTAAACCATATTATGTATGAATGATATATGAAAAGAAGTCTTGTACCGGTATGAGCCGTCAATTTCGGTTGATGGTTAAAGAGTCCTGTGGAAACATAGGCCTGCCGACTGTGTGTCGCCAGTTCAGTTAAAGAAATCTTAGGCATGCTTGAGTTATCAGCTGCGCGTTGATAATGTTAAAGAAATCTTATACATGTATGAGTTACCAGCTGCGGTTTGGTAGTTTAAGAGCCTTGTGCTGCACAAACCTGTTTGACTTCAGAGTCAGCAGTTGACGGTGAAGTTCCTTCACTGTATGAATGATGTTATGATGATATGTATATTATGTAATTATGTTATGATGACATGTATATGATGAAATTATGATATGAGAACAGGTATGTTATGTATTTGGATTATGCTATATGATAACATGAATGGATAAGGATTTTTTTTTTAGAAATGAACTTAGAACTCACCAGCATAAAGCTGACTTGTTTTACATGCATATCAGGTTGAATAGTGTGAGAAGGGAGACCAGGAGGGCTCATGGCATATGTTGAAGATTAACCCTGGCATAGACTGGCTGTAGTATATGACTATTAGAAGAGTGGGTTATGTTTTAATATGTGTACTTTACTTATGTAATCACCTTAAATTCCGCTGCTATGGTAATGTAAATATGGTTTAAGGATTATGGGTATGATGTTTGCCAACTGAGGGGCTCGGGGCCTCTCATCATGCAAACGTCACATGAACTCAAATAACTTTGTTTGAGTTAAAAAGTTTAGTTTAAACTTTGGTTTTGTGTAAACCTTATTTCTGAAAATCTGACTTGCTGAGTTTGCATTTCCACTTTTGTTTGAGAAATAACAATTGTATCTGCTCAAACTTCAACACCTATGGGACCATTAGTTGGTACCCATGTTGCCCAAGCTGAGGGGATGACTCTTAGTGAGACAAAAGTCAATATGGTGGAGCATGGTCAATCTTCCCGTGGGTACAAAAAGGAAATTGACAATTACGAGGGCAAGGGCAAAGGCAAAAGCAAGGTTGTGGACCTTGGGCCGAAAAAAGGTGGTGTGAAGAAGCAGGTTTTCCCTTTTAAAGGGAAATTTTACAATTGCGATGATCTTGGTCACCGTGATGATAAGGGTAATGCTCCTAAACAGGATCGTGCACATATAGTTGAGGATGATATGCCTCTTGTTGCCATAATTTCTGACCTCACTGCCGTGATGGAGGAGGTAAACTCGGTGACTAATGACACTAATGAGTGGTGGGTTGATACCGGTGCTACCCGTCATGTGTGTTATGATCGGAAGCTCTTTAATACGTTTAAAGAGGTCACTGGTGATCAAAAGCTGTTTATGGGGAATACAGCGATTGCCAACATCAAGGGTGAAGGCAATGTGATCTTGAAGTGGACTTCGGGTATGGAGCTCACTTTGAGCAATGTGCTATATGTTCCTGAGATGCACAAGAGTCTTGTGTCAGGATGGTTGCTCAATAAAGATGGTTTTCGTTTAGTCTTTGAGTCTGATAAATTTGTTTTAACTTAGCGTGGAATGTTTGTTGGTAAGGGTTATGCCCAAAATGGAATGTTTAAACTCAATGTAATAGCTAAGGTTGGGAACATGAATGAAAATGCTCCAACTTCTGCTTTTGATTGAGTCATCTAATGTTTGGCATGGTCGTTTAGGTCATGTTAATTTCAATTCGATGCGTCGGTTGGTTAAATTAGATTGCATACCAAAATTTTCCATGGACTCAAAATACAAATGTACAACATGTGTTGAAGCAAAACAAACAAGATCATCTTTTAAGTCGGTTGAAAGAATAACTGAACCCCTTGATATAATTCACACTGATGTGTGTGATTTAAAATCAATTCCCACAAGCGGTGGAAATAAGTACTTCATCACATTTATTGATGATTGTACACGATATTGTAATGTCTACTTACTTAAAAGTAAGGATGAAGCAATCGACAAGTTTGTCTTGTATAAAATTGAGGTTGAGAATCAACTTAATAAAAAGATAAAAGTTCTAAGGAGTGATAGAGGCGGAGAATATGTTTCACCATTTGCCGATATTTGTGCACAAAATGGAATTATTCATGAGTGTCCCGCTCCTTATTCCCCACAACAAAATGGTATTGCGGAACGAAAGAACCGTACATTGAAAGAGATGATGAATGCCATGTTGTTAATTTCTGGGTTGAGCCAGGACATGTGGGGGGAAGCCATTTTGTCGGCTACTTATCTTTTAAACAAAATACCTTTCAAGAAAAAGGATGTAACTCCTTATGAGTTGTGGATGGGAAGAAATCCATCTTACAAATACTTGAAAGTGTGGGGGTGCCTAGCAAAAGTGGTGGTTCCGCCACCAAAGGTTCAAAGAATAGGACCCAAAACCGTGGATTGTGTATTCATTGGTTATGCCCATCATAGTAGTGCATATCGGTTTCTTGTACATGATTCAAAGAATCCCGACATACACAAGAATACTATTATGGAATCAAGGAATGCATCATTCTTTGAAGAAGTGTTTCCTTGTTTGGAAAAGGAACACACAAGTTTATTATCATGTGTTGATGAGATTGTTCATGATGATGATCAAGAACAATCAGAGGCTGAAGAAGTTGAGCCAAGAAGAAGTAAGAGACAAAGGATTGAGAAATCCTTTGGTCCCGCTTTCCTTACTTACATGGTAGAGGGAGAACCTCAAACATACCGTGAAGCAGTCACTTCTTCAGAAGGACCTCAATGGAAAGATGCAATCAAGAATGAAATTGATTCGATCTTACAAAACCATACTTGGGAGTTAGTAGATCTTCCACCAGGTTGTAAACCACTTGGATATCGATGGATATTCAAAAGGAAGATGATAGCTGATGGTTTTATTGATAAGTACAAGGCAAGGTTAGTAATCAAAGGGTTTAGACAAAAAGAAGGATTAGACTACTTTGATACTTACTCGCCTGTGACTAGAATAACCTCGATAAGGTTGGTGCTTGCAATAGCGGCTTTAAGAAATTTGGAAGTCCATCAAATGGATGTTAAAACCGCTTTTCTAAATGGTGATTTAGAAGAAGAAATTTACATGGAGCAACCTAAGGGTTTCTCAGCTCCAGGCCAAGAAGGCAAAGTATGTAAATTAGTCAAGTCATTGTATGGCTTGAAGCAAGCTCCCAAACAATGGCATCAAAAGTTTGACTAAGTTATGCTTAACAATGGTTTCAAAATTAACGAATGCAACAAGTGTGTTTATGTGAAAAACACAACGAGAGGTTATGTGATATTATGCCTTTATGTAGATGATATGCTTATTGTTGGGAGTGATGATAAGATGATCAAATCTACTAAAGACATGTTGAAAGCGAGATTTGACATGAAACACATGGGTCTAGCTGATGTGATTCTTGGTGTAAAGATCAATAGAACCCAAAATGGTCTTGTGTTGAGTCAATCTCACTACGTGGACAAAATCCTTGAAAAGTTCAATGCGGGGGATACGAGTGTGGCTCAAACTCCAATAGATACCACCCAACATCTATCGAAAAATAGAGGTGAGGGTGTTGCTCAATTGGAGTATTCAAGGATTATTGGCAGTCTGATGTATCTAATGACATGTACACAGCCAGACTTAGCATATGCTGTGAGCAGGCTAAGTAGATATACTAGTAATCCAAGCTCTGAACATTGGAAGAGCATGATAAGATTACTAAGGTACTTAAGATACACAAGAAACTATGGACTGCATTATGGCCGAGATCCAGCTGTTATAGAAGGATATAGTGATGCGAATTGGATATCCGATATGAAAGATTCCAAATCTACAAGTGGTTATGTGTTCACCCTTGGTGGAGCAGCTATAGCTTGGAAGTCGTCCAAGCAAACTCTTATAGCTAGATCTACGATGTAATCTGAGTTTATCGCGTTAGATAAAGCTGGAGAAGAAGCAGAATGGCTACGTCAATTTGTGGAAGACGTTCCAAGATGGCCAAAGCCTATGTCAGCTATTTGCATACATTGTGATTGCCAATCGGCTATTGGTAGAGCTCAAAGTGCAATGTATAATGGCAAATCGAGGCACATTCGACGTAGACACAATACGATACGACAACTACTCTCAATGGGAGTTATCTCAATTGACTATGTGAGGTCAAAAGATAACATAGCGGATCCGTTTACAAAAGGCTTAAGCAGAGAGTTAGTGTACAAGTCGTCAAGAGGAATGGGACTAAAGCCCTTTGAACAAGTTTGTACAAAGGAAAACCTATCCTAAAAGATTGGAGATCCCATGACCTAGGCTCAATAGGACAACCTAATTGTATGAATTAAGGTCACTGTGAGGGAGTACCTCAAATATAAAAGGGAGTTGAATACTTCCTAGTTCATTCCTTTATCAAATCAGTGATAAAAATTGAGGATAAGCATAATGTGGTTAATGATTATGTGTGAATCATAAAGAACCTGATGCTTTTAATGATCTATGGTGATCACCTATGTGAGAGAGAAGTGGGGTCGCTTCGAATGGATTTGTGGGGGGCGCAAATCCTAGAGCTCTTGCAGAACCAGGCTAGTGTTCCATGACCATAACGGACACGACAATGAGGGGTTAACCAAACCAGGAAGAGTATTGTGTGAAATGTAATAACGTCTACGTAAACAGGGATTGGTTCAAGGACATCGCGTCTACTAATCGCTAGGAGACAAAGTACATATCACAAAGGAGGGTTCAAAGGGAACACCTACTTCTCCTGCAATACTCAACCGCTGAAATTTTATCGTGATACTTGAGTGTAAGGATCGATTTCTATTCATGTGGAGGATTGTTGGAAATTTAATAATAATAAATATGTTTTATTATTAATTTTGGACCACGATAATTATTCGTATATGTTACGAATATGATTATTATTGATTACGTTTTGTTCTATTATGTGAACTAATCACAATGAACATAATCGGGTCCAAAACGGAGCTAAGATGAATGAGATATCGATGCTCGAAATTGTGTTGTGTAAACTTTTTCATCTACCAATTCAAGTGTAATGAATTGGCCATGAATAAAGTGTAATGAATTGGCCATGAATATGTTTGTTAATGGGCATAATGGTGGCCATGAATATGTTTGTTAATGGGCATAATGGTGGCCATAAATATGCTTGTTAAAGGTTCATGATGGCAACCTTTGGAATCCTATGTGATACAAGTATATATAGAGGCATTTGGCCTCTTGTTAGCTTGGCAAGGTTGTGAAATCTCTACACCATTTGAGACACACAAACACAAGCTTCAAAAGTTCACAACCTGTCGAGTTCTCAAACACCCTACAACGATCTATTCCTTGTGCTACATTGCTAAACACTCTTGTTTCAGGTAACTTTTCGGGTTTTCGGTTAACTCCGGCAGTACATACTGCTTCGGCTGTTGTACCCTGGGAAACAGTCGGGTTCACCTGGGTGGCCCGAAATCTGTTTTAAGGGACCTCTGTTGAACAGAAATCCTCAGCCACCGAACTCGTTTTAATTCGTTTCATCTTGTGCAATATTTCTTTCTTGTAATTTAAAGTTTAGCATTTTTATGTTTCTTGTAATAATGTATTTTTCATTGTGTATTTCTGAATTGTAATTCGAGTAATTGAATAATAAAAGTATTTGTTTATTTTGTGAACGGTGTTCCTACATATATATCATAAAAATTAGCATTTTTTATCTTTAAAATAAATATAGTTTTGTTATAAAAAATGAAATTTTCAGTTCATCGTGTTTAATTATCGATATTGTGTCTTTTTAAACGTTTGTGTACAATTATCTTTTTTATGTTTTTCTTACAGGTAATTGTATCTTTTTTACAAGTTATTATATTTTAAAGGTTACTGTGTCATTCATACTTGACATTGTGTCATCATTGCTTGACATTATGTATTTTACAACATTATTGTGTTATAAATTGTTCAAGAAAACACAATAATAAGCATAAAACACAAATGATACAATAACATGTACAAAAGACACAATTACAATTTACAAGACACAATGACCTGTATAAAAGACACAATAAACTGGAAAAACAAAAAAAAATATATAACAACGCTATACTCATTTTGAAGATACAAAATGATCGTTTTTATGATATATTTTTTACAAAAAATAATGTCTTATGTAAAATTTATAAATGTGTAAATAAAGGTGAGGAACTTGATAAAAACTAGCTAAAATGATGATTAATAAAATGCTCTCTAACAACTTAATTTAATTTTAATTCGTTGATTAATGATCTAATGGTTGATGATCTTTCTTAACCTTTTTATGATAAGGTGACTATTTAATTTAACCTAATATTTTATACAATTTACTTTTTTATGTTAAATATTGAATGTTTAAAAATAAAGAGAATTTGATTTATCCTATCTATCTTATGTTGGTTAAGACACGTAAGGAGTCATATATATATACGATGTTTTATAAATAAAGTTTCGTTCGTATTGATTGTAAAAAATAAAATTTATGTTTGACTTGAGTTGGTAGGTAACCAAAATTAATAAACACTTGCATATGCAATTCCAAAACCCAAAAGTATATATCTAATTTATCAAATATATGTTACATCAAATTAAATAATGTAATATTTATTAGATGTATGTAATATTAATCATACTATATTACTATACATATGTACATGCTAACAATGCATATAATGCAAATAATCAAAGTATATAAATCAAAAAATAAAGTTAATCAAAAGTTAATGTAAATGATATTATACATAAAATTCAATAACATTAATCATATTAATCAATCAGATTTAAATAAACATTTTCTCATCAATAAGTATAAAATATGATACAAATCAAATCTTAAAAAAAAAAATGAATCATCTTATTTGAATCTAGGTTCGTTTATAATTCAAAATGCAATAACAACTTTCTATTTCTTGAAAAAAGGAAGGAAAAAAAAGAGAGATTAATGCACGTTGATAAAAAGTCACTTATATCTTGGCACCATCTCTTTTCTATATGTTCATCATCAATTCATCACCAAAAAAAATATATAAAGGAGTAAATTACGGTTTTTGCTAATGTGGTTTAAATGTTTTAATTATTTCAATTTATAAATAAAATATTTTGTCAATATAATACATGTGGTTTAAACAACCAACTACTCAACCCATGTGGTTTAAACAATTAATGGTTTTTGCCTCTAACCATAGTTAGGGTCAAAACCGTTAGAATAGTTATGTTTGAATGCCAAATCGTTAATCATTTAAAATACATGGGGTTTAATCAAGATATTGAAATTAAACATGAGGTTTGAAATTATTGTATTGTTTTTAAATAGATAATGTTTGCCCCTAATTTTATTTTTTAAAGATTGAAACCCATGTCATTAATGCTACTACAATACAACACCATAACCTTGAGACCCCGATATTTGTTGGGGATTTTTTTTGCCAAGTTTTCTTAATTATTATGTTTTTTAATTATTAATTAATATAACTTAAATGATTTTTTTAATATATTGTATGCCTACAAAATTACCTAAAAGACCCTCTCAAATTCGAGTTTGACCCGTTGATGAAAAAAGAAAGAACCTATTAAACGGCAAGGATATCAAGGGCAATAATGTCCAATAAATCATATAAGTTGCTGTAATAACACAAAGTCACAAACACACAGGTTCATTTTTCGTTAGCAAAGACAATAAGTTTCAACGCTCGACTCTCATCAACGGGCGTTAGGGTTTGTTTCTGTCGAAAGGGGAAAACGACTACGAACACGAATTCGGAAAACAAGCTATCAGTTCTGCTAATTCGGTAGTTCTTCAATTGATTTGCCCATTTGTTGGAGGATTTGAATGCGAATTTGTCGAGTTTGAGCTGTACGGATCTCTTCTGTGTCACGCAAGGTAGCTCCTTTGCATTACTAGATTGTGCAGAAATTTGAGAGCAAAAAGGTTGTTATTTGTCGATTGGTTTGATTCGTTTGATGTTAAAATGGTTACAGAAGAGATCTAGTTCAGTCATGTGCTAAACTAAGTACACGTAAGTTGGTTGATTGGTAATTCACGGCAGTTTAGTGGGAAATTTAGGGGTTTCTTTGGTGAAATTTAACTTGTAATTGACTTTTATGTAAGTGATGCGATTTTGGAAGTATAGTAAATTGGTGTGGATTCAGGTTTAATTTGATTGAGGTTAAGTTTTTAAGAATTGCTTCTAAGAAGGCTTAATGCATTTATGAAGTATTTAGATTTAAGCATTTGATTTCTTGGGATTCTTTGTATGGGTATGTTTTCCTCTTCTTAAAGATTTAAGTCCTTGGTATACTATTTTCATTGATTTTAGTGTTTATTTTTATAGTTTACGGTGCATTGCTGACTTAGGGTTTCATAAACTTGATAAATGTATTTTCTCGCAATATTGGATCTTGATGTTCTTTGATTGTTTTTTACTTCTGAGTTCAATCTTGTGGCTTGATGGACATAGCCTACATAAATTGTACCTTTATAGAATATAGATTGCATTTCCTTCTTGCTTTCAATTTGTCTTTTAATTATTTTTTGTGCATACCTACTAGTTCACTCCTACTAGTTCCACACTTCTACACTATGGAGTCTTATTGGAATGATAAATTGATAATGCATCAGTGTGTATAGAGGATGTTTCTGTTTTTATCTTGAAACTTTGTGGCATACCACAGAGTTGCTTGCATTGATTCTTTACTGAACAGTGTATCTTTGTACGTGATCTTGGTGGAATTGCTGCATTTGAATTCAAGCCATTTTCACAAAGAGATTGCTTGCTTGATCTTAGACTCTTAGTTAAGAGATGAAAAGCTTTCTCAATATAGTTTAATATAAGTTAATCCATTTCAAAAAGTTATCTATTGTAACTGTACTTGCTATATCTGTAATTGGATGTGCGGCCAAATTTTTCAAATTTGCATGTGTGAAACTGCTTACACTGATAACCTCTGCAAAGTTTATGTTTGATAGTGCTGTCACTATAGATTATGAATTCTGTGAAGCATAGTTGTCAAAAGCCCTCGGGTGCTCGCCTAGGCCCCCAAAAAAAGCCAGGCGCATAAAAGGCGCCCAGTGGCAGCCTAGGCACACTCCGGTGACTTTCCGGCTAGATTCCGGCAAAATTTTGATATATCCGGCAAAGTTCAAAAAAATCTAACCATAAACCAGTCTAAAACAACCATAAAAAGGTTTTATATTTTAAAAACTCTATATAACTAGATTATTAATTGTTTTATAGTTAGACTATATATTTATATTTTTAAAATTTTTAAGCATAGTACATGTCAAACCTCTAAAAATGGTAACTTAACACTATGCGCGTAGTTTCAAAAAGCCCTCGCCTTTTTTGCGCCTTACGCCTAGGCTTCGGGCGCGGCTTATGCGCCTTGAGTGCGCCTTGTGCCTTTGACAACTATGCTGTGAAGGCCAGTTTGAGTATCTATCTCTCTCAGCTTAAATTCTTATATATGTAGGTACCCTGTTGTTACCTGGCTTAGCCTGATCAAACAATCAACTGGTGACATTGTGACATTTTTAACATTTGTAAGGTATCATAGCTAAAAATCCAAGCTATTTACTTTGAAAATATACCAATATGAGCCTTTGTTTGTGTAATATGTAATTTTGGTCTCTCTGATTGTCAAAATTAATCATCTGTCCCAGTGATGACGGTGTACACTCATACAAGATACTGAGTGATGGATCCTGAAAGTAAGAAGTTTGGAAAAGGTGAGTTTGAAGCAATAATCTTTCATAAATTGCCCTGTTTCTCAGATATATCAAGCAAGTAAATATCTGCTTTACGAATTTTCTGATAGGGCCAAGGGAACTCACGGGCGCTGTGGATCTTATAAGCTACTACAAATTGTTGCCTCAACATGAGTTCTTCTGCAAAAAAACACTTCCTTTGTCGATTTCAGATACACACTACCTGCATAATGTTGTCGGGGACTCGGAAATTAGAAAAGGTGAAGGGATGCAGTTGGATCAGCTTATTCAGAATACATCTGTCTCAAGGGACACAAATACACGAATACAGCCATTTGACCTCGACATCCTTAGGGAAGCTTTTCAGTTACGGGAAACTGCTCCTGTTGACCTGCCATCTGTAAGTAGTTGACCTATGTCATACATGTACACATGCATTATCATTTTATTAACCTGTATTCTTGTTAGTTTTGTGCCATAATTAGCAATATAAAGTGGACTTAAGTGCCATGCTTTCTATAGTCGTGATAAGCCTGATTTATATGCATTGTGAACTTTTCTAGTCCGAGAAGGGAGTTCCCACAGTAGCTGGAAAATCTAAAAGTGAATCGAAAGACAAAGAAAAAAAGCACAAAAAACACAGGGAAAAGGATAAAGATCATAAGAAACACAAGCACCGTCATAAAGATCAAAGTAAAGATAAGGATAAGGAAAAAAAGAAGGATAAAAACAGTCATCATGATTCTGGTGCCGAACCCTCCAAGAAACACCATGACAAGGTTAGCTTTACTACTTTATTTATCATACCAAATTACCAATTCCATTGGTCTAAAGAGAATTTCTTAGCCTCTATTGTGCAGTTGTGTTTCCTATTGTTTGATAGTATGCATATAGGCTTCATCTTTTCTTTTTTGCTTCTTGAAAGTATTTCTTTTTTGTTAGCTGATTGATGCTGATTTGGATGAGTTTATACATCACTTGAGTTTCTGAATATTATGCCTCAGATATGGTAATTGTGCTCGTTAAGTAGCAATTATGATATTTCTTTAGTTAGGGTGTATATATAAGAATGATTTAGAGGAACACTATGGGTATGTAAGATCTGATTATTGAAATATAGGGCTAGTTTAATCATTATTGGAAGTCTGGAGAGAACCTACCTCTTGAAAGTAGGTCATTTCAGAGATACGACTGCTTTTGAAGGCATGCCCTAATTTTGTATTTCATCAATTTCTTTATTATCATCAAAAATATTATTTGGGTCATATCACTCTCTGTATACTTCATATCTGAATTTAAACAGGGTGGTTGACATAATTCATGGTGCCATTTTGTTTCAGAAAAGGAAAAATGACGGAGATGAAGATCTCAATGACATTCACAGGCACAAGAAAAGTAAGGTATTTTGGCTGCACTTCATTGATATGATGGATCACAGTTTTATGTTTTTTTTTTTTTCTGACTTTTCGTAATCGTCTTTAGTTCCATATTTTCTTTCAAGTTATCTTATTAATTTTGCAGCACAAGAGCTCCAAAATAGATGAAATGGGTGCAATAAAGGTAGGAGCTTGAAAGTGGCATGTGATCTATATTAATGTTCGTTCTCGATGTTACAAATGAATATCCGAGAGATTCGTGGTGTAATTAGAATAATCGAGGTACCGTAAATTTGTCTTTTCATTGAGTTTAAATTTTAATATGCTGCTTCAATACAATTTCATGATAAACAAAAGTACCTGGTAAAATTGTCGATTAAACCTTCTATGGATAAACTGAAACCATATAATGTTATCATGTATAATACATGATGATGTAAAATGTATCTTGATCTTATTAACTGAAACCATATAATGTTATCATGATAACGCCAAATTATAATTTTAAAATAATATCATTTTTTGTTTTGTGCAGAACAAAATCTGGACTATAAAAGATGGTGAATTCACCTGTTGAATTAGGTTTATTTGAATGTACAAATTGAGGGAACACAAAGTAGTTTGTATCATAGATGGCCTTTGATCAAAAACTTCAATCTTTTATTTCAGTTTTAATGGAGCAGCATAAACAAACTGTTGGGAGTGTATAAATATCAATTTTGTCACGTTTTAGAAGGCTTTAAGCAGCAGCTGCTGCTTTAAGGTATTCTTTTTATAAATAGGCAGGGCTAAAATAGTAAAATGTACAAGCAGCTCTGTAAATACTAGTGGAACACTTTAACCCAACTTTTAGCTATTTTTTCAATCTATTTACATGATAATCAATAAATATAATGTAAATTGAAGAAACAAATTTATGAATGCAAGACTAGGGGTGTTCAAAATATCCAAAACTCGAAAAACATCATTCGAAATCTAATTCGGATTGTTCGGGTCGGATAATATGATTTTAGATTCTGGTCGGGTTTCAGATATGCAAAAACTAGTTTTTTCAGGCCGGATAATATATTTTGAGATTCGGGTGTGGTTTCGGATTGACCAAAAAAAATTTCAAACCCAAATAACTCGTCATCCGACCCGATGAACACCCCGTGCAAGAATTCGATCAATGTTTCAACGAGAATAATAAAATAGCCTCATCTGGATCTATCATGGATATTTAAAGGGCCCAGGAAGCCATAGGCTTTTAGAACATTCCGAATTTCCGATGTTCAATTTATGGCTCTTAAAAGCGTGTAATAAACTAAGAGACTGGTTTTTCACATACCCAACTTTTTTATTTTAACACTCTCACCAACCCTATACGTCTCGTATAGGTCTGTACGCAGCGTATAGCCCCGCTTATAGGTCTATACACGTCATATAGGAGTCCAATTATTGGCACTGACACCCAATGATTGGTCATGTATAGAGCCGCAAATATGACATATATGACGCGTATAGGTCTATACGGCTCGTTTAAGAGTCCAGTTATTGTCACTAACAAATTCTGACACCCAATAATTGTCCTTCTATATGCCTCATATAGACATATACGAGACATATAAGAGATGATGTGTAAAGTAGGCGTGAGAATAAGATAAACCTAAACTAATAATATCATGCAAGCCTCCGAGTCACGTGGTTTATTGTTCAAAAAGAAGGAACCTAAATCCACATTGACATAAGTTGACGTGTTGAAAATGGATTGCCTGAATGAACGTATCTAGATAAAAACAAAATAAAAAAAAAATAAAAAGAAATTTTGTAAGCACGTGTCTTTTATATAATTTTATTTTTGTTGATTTGCTTTGCTTGTCCCAGTCTTTTAAACTTGAGTAAATTACACTTTTTCTGTTGGGGTTTAAGCATTTTAACTATTTTAACTTAAAACAGATTATTTTATCAATGCAACTTTCGTGGTTTAAACAACTAACGGTTTACCTCCCCCCCCACATGATAATGGTTTTGGCCTCAAAACCTAACTATGATTGGGGGCCAAAAACATTAGTTGTTAAACCGCATGAACTGAATTGATAGAAAATTATATTTTTGGTTGAAATAGTTGAAATGCTTAAACCACATGAGCCCAAACCATAATTTACTCTTTAAACTTTCTCACTAATGATTTAGGAAAGTATTATATGGATAATTGATGCGATATGAATAGCTACATATAGCATATGAATCGCAATTTCATTTTTTTTTTATTTTGTTAAACTAAAAAGAATAATTTACGATGTATAATCGTGCATTCACTAATACAAATTATTAGGTTTTTATAATGATTCCATAGCTTCCAAGACATTATATTAGTTTAACTAAGCATATTCGGTTATACATTTTTTGTGCTTAAAGTTAGTAAAATAACTAAACAATTCATGATTGATTAAATATTACGCATGTCCACATATTAATTCCACAAAGTCATTACGATACGTGTCGTCAAATCCCCTACCTCCATTGTTCTTGTATTCCTTAATATATATTTTTTTTGTATGGTCTGTTTTGTTTGTTAGAAAGTAACCCATGATTAAATGTTAGATAATGTGGTAGTTTCTTTGATTCCTTGCTTTGTTATTCAATACTTGTTGGCATTAGTAAAACATATGAGAAAATTGGTTCAACTAGTTCTTGTTCTTAGCTACTACTTTTAGAATATATGTCATATCTATTTGTTGTTATACATATATCTGTGCGCTCTCAATGTGCAAAAGTAAAATTACACTAATTTTAACGTTATTTTACTTATTTTATAAAAATAACGTTAAAATTGTTGGAATGATTAACTTCAAACGGTAACTTTGAGCCGTGAATTCCTTCAAAGCAGCCTCACTATCTCCACTGGGTTAAGAGTAAGGTTTGTTTTCATCTTTCCTTCCAGACCCTATTGAAAAGTGAGAATTTACGAAGTTGGTGTTTGTTTTTAAGAGGTAAATGTCTACAGTCTGCATACCATATCTGCAGACATCTGTAGTAAAAGAGGTGGATCAAACTCTGCAAGAAGAGGGTTTGTTTTTCAAAAATCAAAACATCTTCCCCAACCCCAACCCCAACCCCACCGTCATCGTCTCCTACACCAAACTCCTCCGCCTCATCTCCGCCACCATCATCTCCACACTCCCTCCATCCGCCAAATACGACGTCATCAGGCCCAACCCCACCGTCGAGAACGAAGACCCACCGATGACGAAGGAGTTACCGGCTACTATTGAAGGAAATCGATGAGAATGAAGACCCACCGTCGATTGAAGGAGTTACTAGCGTCGATTGAGGTCAGCGGTGGAGGGGAGAGATGGATCGGCGACGGCAGTGGATTGGGAGAGGAGGATCGGCGACGGCGGTGTATGGGGAGAGATGGGTTGGCGACTGTAGTGAAGGGGAGAGGGGTTCGACAACGGCAGTCGGCAGTTGAGGATTGGTGGAGGTGCGTCGATGGGATGAAGAGGAAAAGAGTCTTGAAACAGATTGAGAAGAGGTGTGAAGGGGTTGATCTATGTCTGCACCAAGCAGAGGACGGGAAGAATTTTTTTAAAGAAATGTCTTCCAAAAAACAAACAGGTTATGACCCCCAACCTCTGTCCGGGTCTGTGCAGCACAGACATAAGAGGTCAAGGAGATGTTATTTAGAAAAACAAGCACCCGTAAGTATGTTTGTCTAATTGTTCTTATCTTTTGAGAGATCTGATCATCTTGAATCGGTCATTAACACATTATTTATCGTAATGAAGTAAATTTTAAAAATATTAACATATTATATTCGTAGTAGAGAGTTCAAATGATAAGTCCTATATTTGATAAATCTTATGAGACACACATCCAAACATTCTTGGTAGTGCTACATTCAAATATGAGAGTAGTAATTATAACACATTAAAGAGTTTGCAAGGATTTTACCAAATGGCTTTCAGGATCTTATGAAAGCATTAACAAAATAACCATTTCTAAGTATATTGAATGTTAAATATGACCACCAAAAACCGAAAGGAGATCGAAATTTAAGATCAAAGAACCATATATCAAGTACTACTATAATCAGTGTTGTAAAAATCGCTAGTCGCTAGTCGGTCGGCGAGGTAGGGACTAGGGATTAATCGGGATTAATCGGATTGGAATTTTATATGTAATTTTAAAAATTATATGCATATATACAATTTTTTTATATATAATTTTTCAAATATCTAAAAATTTTAACCAATTAATTAATGATTTATAGGGTAATAATTAATAATAACTCCTTTAATTTTCTTCCTGAATAAAAAAGCCCATGAACTTCTCAGCCCATAAACTTCTCAGCCCCATAAAGAATCACTTCTCAGTTCTCAGATCTCACCCTCTCGTTCTCTCGCTCGCCTTCCGTTTCCAGCTAGGGCAAACACGCACACATCCATGCGTATCTTCTCCATCTCCAGGCTGTTGCTTCTTCTTCTCGCCACACTCCATCGATTCCGACAGCCATCACCATCCTGTCAAGCCAAATTCGTGACTGAGTTCGGCTGGAATCCCAGGTGAGTCATTCTCTTTTCGTTTTTGTTGGTTAGATCGAAGTAATCTTGCTGGAATCGCTCGAATTTGGCCGATATATGGCCGATTAGGACCGGCTAAGTCACCGGAATAGTCAAAATAGTTTGATTTTAAGGTGTATTCATTAGTCCGATTCTCCCGATTTTGGCCGATTTTGACCGATTTTGACCGACTAGCGATTAATGGACCGACTAGGTAAAAATTAATCAGAAGAAGGCCGACTAGCGACTAATCGCCAATTAATCGGCAAGTAATCGCGATTTTTACAACACTGACTATAATAAACCACCAATTCAGGAAACCATAAGTCTAGTGCATTGCAATTTCAAAACCCTAGATTTTAACTTCACAGTACAAATTGGTAATTAAAACCCTAGAATTTTGGTATGTTCTGCTCCAGTGACCAATTTTAAAATAGCTGACCCCAGATGAAACCCTCAAGAAATGGACAAACCTAAAAATTGAGCCTAGCTGTTGTGTTTCATTAGCTCTCTAGATTATTCTAAAAGACATAATATTAACTTAATACAATTTGCTGGTGTAACCAAAAAACCCGCTAAAAGGCACCAGTATGTATTCAATGAAGCAATCACACGCATCCACATAGACACGTGTTAGACTGCTGTTAATGAATGCTATGTTTTTGGTTCTAAGTTGCAGAAGCTTGATTCATTTTTCGAGTACCTGGATGGCTTCTCAGAAGTTGGAAGCAAGATCGGGTCTAAACGTCAACATGATTCAAAGCACATAAGCATCTATCAGCGAACACAAAGAAAATAATGTCATGTGAATTGGCTTCTTAAAAATGAGTTATGATTAATAATTTAAAACAAAAAAAGAATCAATGATAGGTTTTAACATATTAGAAGCATCACCTGATATCAAGTACAACGACTATGCAATGCATAGGGTGCGTTATCAACTTTGGGGAGATTGCCCAAAATCATGTCAGCAACCATTTCAGCAGTTCCTAGGGCCTGTTGAAAGCCACTTATAAAAATGTAAAAGTTTTGTTACTTGTATATTTAGTTTCTAATTCTCACAAGAATAATGGTTTGCTTGCAAAAAAAGCTAATCCTCCTTTCCTTACGTGGGAATTATGGCAAAATCGACCCTTTCAAGAAATTGTGATGTCAAAATATTGTGTCCACTAACCTTAGCTTGACCCAGACCCTATCGGTAGCTTCGGCTATATTTGAGATTTTTTTGGGTATGTTTGCTTGTTATTAAACTTGACTTGTATCATAATTTCATTTGCAGTTCCAAAAAGAAAATAGAAGGAAAAAAAACAGAAAAACTTATACCATGCTCAATCCTTCTCCCTCATGGCCTGCAGCAAGGAATACATTTGACAAGCCTGGAAGAAGACCAATCATAGGCTTTCCACCAGGCACTGAAAGCAGTAAACCATATCAGACTATCAAATTAGTTCCAGCTATTAAAATAAAACCCTTAGATTATTGTGCAAGTTAGGAGTGGCCAATTCGACCCGTTTATTAAATGGGTTGATATGCCCTTTATTTTATCTCAAGTGGGTCAAATCAACTAAGCTAAAAGGGGACCATGTCAAATCAGACGAAAGCGGCCACAACTTTATTTCTAATGCATACTACCTCCTACATTTGGTCTTGTTCAAGTATTACAAAAAGCAATAGTACTGTACACATAATGCACTTGTAATCATCATTAATGCACTAATTATTTATGTTTCTAGATATGAACAGAAAAGTGTTTCTGAGTAAACCCAACCCAACCAATCCAACTCATTGTTACAACTTACGCATACTAAAAATGACTAGTTTCAACCCGAAACCGTTTTGACATGTCAGTATGTCACCCAACCAGCTTGACCCTTCCACCTAAAGCCATCACGAAAGCCTAATGAATCATCATACAAATTATAGTTCATACTTACTGAAGGGTCTTAGCCCTACTCGGACTTCTCTGTTCTTCTCCAAATCTGTTGGTGAAAAATATCTTAAAGTAGGAAAGAACTCTCTGGCCCGTTCCCATATCTGATTGATGATATGCTCAGATATCTCTGTGCTAAATCCAACAAACTGCCGGCTGCTTCCTGTGAATATATTTAAATTATAACTAAAAGGTGAACATTCTTACAACAGAAAATGACACAGAAAGTTAATAGTGACAACTATTGAAAGATAAAAAGGTAAAGAAGACTTACCAAGAACGAGATTTCCCGATGTATCCATGGTGGCAGTCATTGAAACAGATGAAGTTTCAGCACCAGGTTGCAATGTTGCATCCTGATGACCAACGTAGCCTAGCTCCATCAAACCATGATTCAGTTTAAAGGAATTGAAGTTCTCTATCACCAGTAGGTGACCCTGCAAGAAAAAGATAAGAAATATATCTTTCTACTTAAAAAATATTCGTAACTAAGATATCGGCTAAAAATATTCTATCAGATCCATTTAATATATTCAAAAACTTCCCACAAATTTTTGATAGGAATTGAAATCCTATAATTGAATTCGTTAAGAGTTTTGAGTTTGTATCACCAAGAGCAACCTCTCTATCTCTAGAGATGGAGTAAGGTTTGTCATCATCTCACACTCCCCAAACCCTACTTTTATGACTGGGTAAGTTTGTTTGTTTATTTGCTATCAGATTTTGAACTTTATCTAACCTTTCGGGGCTTTACAGGGACATCAAATTCAATACCCAAATCTTTAATCAGCTCTTGCATCAAAGATCCTGTCCAGCATCCAGTGGCAATTACTACTGCCTTTTTGCTACACAACAAATTTTTTGAAGTCTGAACAGCTTCAACCTTACCATTACCAGACCTAAAAAGGTTTATCACTAATAAAAAAATAATTTATGCAACTTAACAGTTAACACAGATATAATATTTACCAAAATACCTTAATAAACCAGTCAATGGCTGATTATAATACTCCCCATATCTTCCTTCAGTTGCATACTTCCTGTTCTCCTGAATGATATTTTAGCCTTAAGTTTAGTGATTAAATTGCAATACACATCCGTAGAGCAATGTTGGTACCTTTTCTATATAAGCAACAGAACGCCGAGCATCCAGTTGGTAATCATCTGGCAAAAATGCAGCCCCGCCTTCATGACCAATCACAAGTGCAGGTTCTACTTCCTTCAAATCAATGCTAGACAAGAGCTCAGCCTTGAGCCCAGCTTTAGATAGTTGCTTTACCTTCCCTTCCAGTGCTGCCATTTCCTGTGATGTTTTACCAACCAACAAACTTCCTGTTCATATAATTATAAATCTGTTAATTTTACTGATCATAACCTGAATATCATTTGGTATAATCATATGTATATTGACGCTGCTTGTTGTAACTTCTAACCGACATCAGGATCGATCTCTACCGTCGGATCATCTTGAAACGAGATTTGGAACGTTTAAATAGGCGGTTGGGGCAGATGCACGGCGGTTTCCGAGGGTTACGGTAGTTACATTGTGGTTTCTGAGGGTTACTGCGATTTGCGATGGTTACGGCGGTTATGCGGAAATTTCTGACAATCATGGCATATACCAATGGTTACTACAGGTACGTGTTGGTTTCCAACGGTTACAACGGTTTCTAATGGTTATGGGGCTACAACGGTTCCTGGCAGTTACGTAGGTTTTTGGCGGTTTTCAGTTGTTACATGGCGGCTTCCAACATCATTTGCATATAACTGATTTTAGCTGCTTTGTGTTATTTTTTTTAATAAATATGAATGAGTGATGATGACATTATAACATTAAATACTCGGCCAAAAGACATGTATACTCAGGGAACTGGTTTAAAATGATTGGTACAAAAAAGGGAACAATCAGAGAACTACATCATTCAAATAAACAAATATAAATCCCAGTCAAAGAGTAGGGTCTGGAAGGATAATATGAGGGCAAACCTGATAAAAAGGCTGCAACAACAAGAACCCAACTCGTAAAACAAACAAAAAAAACATAAATGCAATATAAAGCACGTAAGACATACAAGTCTGTACCATTAGCAAAAAAAAAGGTAGCAGGCATATCACTCCCTAACGCTAAAGTGTGAAGCATGCAAACAACATACAAGAGATAACATGTAACAAGGATCACGTAGCAACTATGTCATAACTCATAAGCAGATAGAAAGAAAACTGTTTCATATTAGTTCCTAAGGCTAGAGTAGGTAAGACTAAAAGCGCCCTCAGAATAAAGGGCCAACTAAAACTAAAGGCAAGCAGCATCTAAACCTAAGTCATTCGAATATATTTGTACTAAAAAAGTGACGTGAATAGACATAAGATAATGTCAAAGTTTTCAAACAGGAAGAGCATAGGATGTAGGGTGTATAAACCTGTCTTCTTCCAGCCAAGAACCTCTTGAGGATCTATTCCTTGATGCTTTATATCATCTGCAAATTTCTCCCATAGTTCACGGCTTCTCATTGCTAACTCCCATTTCTCACTTCCGGGATCCTTATGTACCATCCATAAATATCCCTGTCCTAAGACCAACAAGAATCCAAATTGGATCAGTGGTTGGATCCTAAATGAATCACAGTTAAGGCTAAAGTATGATTGTTAACAACATTGTTACTTTAGCGCGCATGTTAATTCAAACCATTCTTTCTTTCCATGAGTTCCCATACCACCATTACATGTTATCTAATTCTTAAATTTAACTATATATAGTTGTAACAAGAGGAAATTAAATCAAATAATAAGATAATGCAAGCAGGTAATTAAAGAAAGTAGCAACAAATCTGCATTGTAACCTATTATTAATTTCCATGTTGGTACTGAACTTATGAATTTATAGGAATCATATATTCAGTTGATGATAAAAACTGAATTTGCAGATAGAAGATGCTTCATTTATTAAAATTTCAAAAAATTAACAAGCAGCTCACTCCAAGCCCAAATAGTTTACTAGAAGCATAAGAGCATATAAAAAGGGACAGCCAATGCACCTGCACCAGTGGCGCCGGAACAAGGGACGGCGGCGTCAACAACGGCCACCGACAAATCCGATCCATTGAGAAGCTGACGAGCGATGGTCAATCCGATTATTCCGGCGCCAACTACGACGACGTCATATGAGTGTGGAGTCGACGACATCCTGACAGCTGCTACTTTCTTTCTTTGATTTTTCCCCGGCGAACTTTTGTCGATCAAATGGCGGCCGGAGATACTAGAAATGGTGGCAACACGACGGAGCAACTGCCTCCGAGGGTAGAAGACGGTACCGTTTATTGAGTGGCTAGGGTTTGATGAAATCGAAAGGGAGTAGGAAGCCATTTTTTAAGTGTTTTGTTGTAATTTACAAATTGTTTATTCAGGCACGGTTTAGTTTATGCTACCGTGGAACTGTGGAAGATGCCTCCTCCGTCTTACCTCCGTCGGTGCAACGACGATTTATTTACGGTTATAGCCGTCAACGGCATCCATTTGATACACGTTTATTGTACGGTACAACTGCCGTATGCATTTGCTTTTCTTTTCTTTCTTTTTTTCCCTTTTTTGGTAAACTTTATTTATTAATTTTTTTATTTTTTTTAAATACAAGTAACGTGTGAAATTTTTTAAAGATATATTTACATGATCGTATTTACTTCATCCACTTATCTATCTATTTATCTACACTAAAAAACATAGGTTTATAGGAACAAATGTTATGTTCCTAAAACACCTTAACTTCGGTTTTTTTTACCTCTCTTGTATTAAATGCATTTCATATTAAACATATTTTTTTAATTTTTAAAATAAAAAAGACTTTTTTAATACACTAAAAGTATGTTAATATTAAAAAACATACTTTTTTAAAAAAAAATCAAATTATTATAAAATATAATATTTTTAAATTTTTACTGAATGAAATGTTTAAAAAAATAAACTTTGAAAAACTTAGTGTTTAAAGAAATAATATAATTATTACTTAAAAGTATTAAATTATATAAAAATTTAATAATATTTCATATTATAATCTAGATTTTTATTAATGATTATTAATTATATTTTTGTATTTAACCCGTGTATCACACGGGATACTAACCTAGTTTAAGATATATGCATGTTTTCTTATATAATATAAAGAGTTAATTACACCGTTGTTCATTCTGGTATATTGATGTTACACCGATGGTCCTTAACTTTGACAAATTACACATGTGGTCCGAACTGTTTACAAAAATGTAACACTTTGGTCCATAAAGGGGATGTCAGTTATCTTTTTTCCAGTTATATATCTAAAAATGACAATTATACCCTTGATTTACACTGTCATCATTCCTCAATCACTCATTTGTCAATTTCCACTAAATTCAAATCTACATGCTTCTTCAAATTAATCCATCCCATATACACAAAATGATTGGCAATTAGAAAGCGAAAGATGAAATTGCATGCATTAAAACAGAGCTACACTAATCATGGCCGGAGCAATGGTTTAAGAGGTCAATCGTCGTTTGATTCATCTGTGGATGGAGGTAACGTCGATAATCTCCGGCGAGTATCTTCTGGATAATTCTTCACTGTTTTTGTTGTTCGATTAATGTAGTGTTGTATTTAGATTCTCAAGGCTCAACTTCTTCCTCTTGTAGTCTTGTTCATAGTTCTTTTGACTTGTAAACTCTTGACCACCACCAAGGACGAAGCTTCATGAGGGTCTGGGAGGGCCCCGGCCCCTGCTGTTTTTCGGCTCAGAAGCAAATATGTAATAGGATTTGGTCGGAAATTTTATATTAATAGAGTCCGGCCCCCTTGGTTTTTCTTTCTAAAAATTTTATATTAAGGGTCGGCCCCCCTACACAATAAATCCAAGCTTCGTCACTGACCACCACCACATATGATGGTTGAAGGACGGATGGAGGATCGAATATGGTGGTGTTAGAGCCCCGATTTCACATATGATGGTTGCAGTGAGGTGGTGGTGATGTCAGTTGGTGGTGACTGGTGGTGGGTGGTGATAGATTGTGGGTGATGGTGGTGGTAGTTGTAGTTGGATAAGGAAAAGAGTAGGTTGAAGTTAGGTAAAGGGTATGTTTGTGTAATATCCGGGATTTTCCGATAGCTATTCCGATGATGTTCTTCGAATTGTAATCATGATGAGCTTTAATAGAGTGAGCACGTTGAACTTTATCTCATTACACATTGTCACAAAATACACACACGTTTATATATTTATACATATTATAATACTAGGTTAAACCCGTATATTACACGGGTTTAATATACAAAATATTATATACTTTTTAATAAAAATTAAAGTTATGTATATAAAAAAAATTAGAATTACACTTGAATTTTTTTTATAATTATATATATTGTATTTTAACATTCAAATCATCCTATGAAACTAAGTATTTTAAAATATTTAAAAATTATTCATGGAAAATAATTGCTATTATTATTATTATTATTATTGAATATTTTAATAAACATAATTTGAAGTTAATGATAGTAAGAGACCTAAATTGAAGTTTAGATAAGAAAATAAGTTTAACTAAAAACTTTATAACCAATTGCAGATTAAATTCATTTGCTTAATAATATATTAATTATTTTTCATATTTATAATTCACAATGCATGATTAAATAATGGATATCAATAATTAAATAATAGATACACATTGAAAAACTTAAACTAAATGACTACAATGATAATAAATGTTACCAATTATATATATTTTTTAAATTAAGAGTTATAAAAAATAATAACAATTAATAAGTTGTTGTCAAAAATATATATATATGAATATTAAAGTTAATTTTCATATTTTATTATATAATTACCTGAATAAGTAAAAATATTTATATACTATTATTTAATAATATTACAATACATAAAAAATAATTAACTTTTATGAATTATAGTATACCATAATTTGTAAAATATATAAATAAGTCCTTAGTTTTTGTAACTTACCTAAAAAATAAAAATATTTAAAAGTTTTATATTATTTAATAAAAATAGTAAGTTAAAATATAAAAATATATGAATATACATGAAATAATTTAGGTTTTTAATAATCTCATTTATAATAAAGTTATTTTTTGTATAGTTTGCAATTTTTTTATTATGTATCTATTTTATTTTATTTTATTTTGTTTAGTTATTTGTTTTTTTCAATATACTCTAAAAATATTATTAAATTTATACATTGAAAGTGTAAAATTTTTATGACTTAATTATTTATTTGTATACATAATTTATTAAATATAAGAAAATAAGTTAAAGTAATAATTTGTCAAATTTATTAATTATCACTATTAATTAAAGATTGTTAATAAATGATTAATTGCTTCAAGTTTTAGGAGGGAAACAAGAATGAAATATGCTTCATTACATGACATGTGGCATACAAAAACCTTGATTTATTATATAAGATAGATAACTTTTGTAAAAGTATATTTTTTATAAATAAAAAAACAGTTGGAAATGTTATGGCTTTCTATGAGCTGAGGGACTCTCACGAAGCAACCTCTCTATCATATTTTAGGTAGAAGTAAGGTGTCTTTATTTCTCCCCAGACCACTGAAGGTGCGAAACGAAAAAGAGGTTCTTTCGTCAAGTGAAGAGTTACCACAGTCAACCAATAAGGTTTTTACACCCTGTGACAACTAGTACTTGACCGACCGGCAAGTCCGTACGGTACGTGTACTAGCTACAGTAACTATGTGTACATACGTGATTGTGAACAGTACTTGTATTACCATAATTCTAAATACAAGCATCAATTTTATGTATTTTTGTGTAAACTTAAATACTGTAAGTACAATAGACATTTGAAACATTAGTTGTGTGTATTTAAGTGAAAACCTAAGTACAGCTAACACAACTAAACATGAGAAACAACAGTGTTCAAGTGAATAACAGAAACAAATCGGTTGCGATCTGATATCCATAGATGACAGGAATCAGATGGCCGACAGTTCAATGTGAAAACTATGAGAAAACAGGATGTTAGTTGAGTCCGACAGTGAGGAAATACAAGTTAAAACAATAACACAGTGTCGTTTCAGAAGAACGATCTGACAGCGTGTTTACGTGGGTGACGATTCACACAAACATATCTGTGAGTTTAACGTTCTGAAATGATGACTAGAAAGTAGAAAACAAAATTCGGAAAGCAAAACCATCGTCGTGTTCGTTCGAATGACGACTCGAACGAATACGCGCGATGGTGACGCGAATCGACGAAACGAATACGAAACACGACACGAACGAAATTAAATTAATAAAATAAAATAAACATTTTACAATTTTGAAACTCATCAAAATAATTAATTTAACTTCTTGTATTTATTAAAACAAAATCGCGCGTAAAATTTCCAGATACGCGACAAAAACGCGAACCGAGCAACCGAAACAAACCCGAACACCACACGTGATATAAAAACCCTAAATGAACCTTAATTCTTCATTTTATCACTTCCCATTCTCTCTCTAGCTCCAATTTCCGGCCACCACCTTCTCACCACCATTAACCACCTTCAAAGCTTCGTATCTCACTCATTTGTGGGCCAAATCGCGCGTTCTTGGTGTCCACGCGAAGCTCTTGATGTCCCCTACGTGAAAGTACAACGGATCTGAAGCTTAGGCCACTGAAACTTGAGGTATAGATGTTTGAAAAGTCTGAAAATGAGGGTTTTCACTTCTTGTTTCGTTACACTAACCCTAGCCGGTTCTAATGCCACCACGTTCGAACCTGTACCACTTGGAGGCTGATGCGCGCATAATAGTACCATAAGGAAGGTCCTGCAATAGATGAGAGGTCGAGGATAGGGTGAACGGCTGCTGGGTTGCGCAGGTGATGGGGTGGCCGAACCTTTGGCCTTGCTGGGCGAGTAAGGGTGGCGAACTCTTGGAACTGCCGAACCCACAGCTGGAACCACGATCACCGAACCTCCATTCCTCAAGCCAACAACCATCACCAACGAACCTGGCCTGAGCAACGAACCCAAGTGGGCAGCGAACCCTTGCAGGGGTGCCGAACCCTCAGCTCCCACGAACCCACGCATCTCAGATCTAAGCCGAACCCTACCGACGAATCTTCATGACCTCGGCTGAAGAACCGAACCCTCTGGATGTTGCCGAACCTATGGAGGTCAACCGAACCTTTGATTCCTACCCAAACCTCAACGAACCTATGATGCCGAAGCTAGTGGGGAGCTGCGAACCCTGGCTAGACCCAGCCGAACCTATAACCGAACATAGGACCAGCGAACCCTTCTCACCGGACTTGCATGGAACCATAAACCTGTTGATGATGTCGGCTAACAGTGACCAATTTGGACAAAATCCTTACAAGATCACTCAAACCCATCGGTTCATTGAGTTCCTTGGCCCAACGACACCTTTCAACCCAATAATGACACCAATCAGCCCATATTAACCATTAGGCCCAGCAGGTGTTATTTCGACCCACCATGGCCCTTAACCGGCCCAACACTACTCCTCGGCCCACATCCTTGAATTCGGCCCAAGGGAGTTCATGAGACCCATCTTTAATCAGCCCATTAGGGTTAATCGGCCCACCTACATAAACTTGGCCCATTTGCTTTGTTCGGCCCACACCCCAATAACAGCCCACGATAATTATTGAGCCCAACTATCTAGCCCAATTTGATGTTGTGGTCAAGTTGGTTAACACACCCATTCGGTCACTTTGTCATCAAGACAATTAAACAAATTTCATAAGGATAATTAGAATAGAGATTATAGAATCATGATAACCACAAGTAAATACAAAGGTGACAAGAAATCTAGCAGGGTAATTATAATTGGGCTAGAATAACACTAGAGTTATATTACCAATTTAGGTTACAAGGATTTAAAGGTTGATAACCTTTAACTCACACCTAAATTAATAATTAAAACTGTTTTAATATTATAATGATTCAAGGGGACACAAGATCAATAACAAAGAGTGATGACTCAAACTTGATATGAATATGATTTCAACGACTTTGAGAACTAAACAAGGCCGAATGGAGACCAAGGTCGAGACTCGCGGGTGTTAACCAACTCTAAGGATAACACATTCACACGCACATAACTAAATTACAATCAATACTCATAAGATGAATACATGTGAAATCAATACAGGAACGTGAAACCACAACAAATACAACTAAGGAGCGCGGGTCTTCATTCTTTTAAGCTAAGTCAACCCTACAACAACAAGGTGAGTTCATATGCCCCTTTTATTTTAATCTTAACTGATTTTAAACTCTCAGGGCTGAGAAACATGTTTTCTTTTATTTATTTAAAAGTCTTGCTTAACATGTTATTTATACTTTGATTTAGATAATATTAAATTGTTTATTATCGCTTATCATTGTATGCATGCTTGTATGATCATGAGATAACAGGGAAACTCAGATGAGTATGATAATATAATTTCATAATCATCAATACAATTGAATAACATAGTTGTAAGATTATATCTTATAACACTTGGTTATTCACACATGAGCAACATTGAGACAATTCATACACAAACAAACAATGAGAACTACTACAGTGAAACATGATGACACTTCACAACACATGAATGATTAGAAGATAAAACATCTTCTAAATATCATTCCACATTATAATTGATTAAGTGTGATAAGTCAAGTACTTATAACACTCAGTTAACAACTTAAAAACATACTATGCGATAGTATGAACACATTGATCATCCACCACCTGCATCACTTAAGGGTACTAAGACTAGTTCTTACTATGGCTTAAGGATTACATGGTGAACATATGGATTACATGAATGATAATCATGATAACGTAACTTCATGATAACAACATCATTCACACAATGATTAACATAACGTAATAAGACAAGTTCTTATTCAACTTGGTTAATCACATGAGAACATCCTTACATTGAGAACAACAACAACATAGATGTGCATCATCCATCGCTATCTGTGGACTAGTAGACTGAGGAATTTATTTTCTATCATGTAATATTATTAGTAACAGTTTCGATGAAGGCTATGGGATCACACATGGCGGGATAGAGGTGAATCGGGTGCATTGTAATTTGATTACGTGAGGATCACAATGGACTCCTTTTGGGCTCTATACATTGTATTGAGAATACATTACAAACAGTTAAGTAACACTTTTAATATTTAAAAGTGAAACAACAGTTAACCCCACAAATATAGAATAATACAAGGAACATATTGAGAATCTAACATCCTTAACACATATATTGGTTATCAATACTTCGGTTTGATAACTACAATGCTATCATCATATTATTCTATACATGAGAACACAGGTGATCAAAGAGGAGATAAATATGGGAAATGAGAATGGAAATCAATAGTTGTATTGCAAGTAGTGTGGAATTCTAGTGGTGATGTGGTGGGATGTTGGCTAGGGCTTAGTTCCCTTACATATGCCCTATATATAAGCATCACTACTAGGATGATATAATACTTGTAAATATAACTATTGAGATGCCATTGGGTGAACAGGTGAACATACAACATACAAGTAACATAACATACATTGTGATTGTGCATGTTGTGACACCTCGCAAATTCCAGGTCAGCATTTATATTACTTTAATAATAATGTGTATTATTAATGCAAACGTGGCACTAGAATTATGAATGTATAGTGTGACACGTGGCACAACAGTCCAAACACACTGATAGTTCGAGGAACTATCGCACAACTCTCGTACGTATCTTGAATGACGAACGTTGGTGAACGGATCAAACCACAATACACTTTCACTTCACTTAGGTCCTAGAAGACCAAACATAGGTAGAGCAAAGCTCATATGTCGAGAAACGATGCTCGTAATCATTGGAAACTCCAAAAACGGTTCAAAACCATGAAATTGGGCCAATTGGGCTCTCTGTGGACCCATCGCGGTACGCGATGGACCTCAAGAAGTTCTATCGCGGTACGCGACGAGTTTCGGGAAAAATTGAATCCCGAAATCCGCCGCGGTACGCGAGGCATCTTTTCAACCCTTGTCGCGGTACGCGACGACCCCAGCACGCAAAATCTTGAGTAATCCAAGACTAATCATTCCTATTAACCACCCTACCCTTATCCTAATCCATCCCAGACCCCAACTCGTCATTATAACCTGCATTTCACCTCTTAAACTCTGCTGGAAGCCATTATCAACCATTAACCACCTTCCTTGAGAGATTGAAGCTTGGAGATCCATAGTAGACTTGAAGAGAAGAAGTGTGAGGCTTAAACCCCACCATCACCTTCCTGTAGCTGCTGCCCAGAAGTATTAGAGGCTGATCCTTCTTCATCTTGGTGCATCTAAGAGCGAAACAAGGTAGATCCATGATCCATGTAGCTTGAAATCACCTCTAAGCACACATGCATGATGAATCACTCACATGCAATCACTAACACTTCACATGCACGACTTTCTACCACTTTGAATCCGGGTTTGTTGATTTGAACATGAATATTGATGATCTATGATGATTGGATGATGTATCTTTACATTCCATGATGATGTTGTTATGATAGGATGGTCATAATAGCCAAAATGATGGTTTAAGCAACATGCATGTATGATCTAGGTGGTTTTACACGATTTTGGATATTGAAATTTTGTTATGAGTGTTAATGATGATGATATACAAGGTTTGAATGATTGATTATGTCAAAATATGGTCATTTGGTGAATAATGCTAAAAATAGTAACTTTAATGTTGCTAAATATGTGTTTTTGATAAAATGATCACATTTGTAAGTTTAGATCTATAAGTTATGCTTGAAAATGATGTTTAGAAGTTAAATGGTGATTATTGGATGAAAAAGAATGATTAGAATGACTAAAACATGATTTTATGATTATTACTATAAATAGAAACTTTTTGTTACAATGTTGCTAGAAATGTTGGATTTGAAGGATGTTATATGTTTGGAATGCTTATTTAAACTTGTTAGAATGTTAGTAAATGGTTTTATGTGCTAAAGTGATTGAGAATTGTGTTTTATCACAAGTTACTATAAATAGTAACTTTGTGAATGCAAATTCGGGAATAGGAGCATGCTAGATATAACGGTTGTGATTAAATGGCTATTTATGACTAAAATAGTGATATTAGATGACGTTAGTTGTTAAACTTGGTGAGATATGCTTATTAGTGCAAACTTTCTAATCATAGAAACTTTTACGCGCAAACTCTGCTAAACCGGCTATGTGTAACTATGCGCTTTGTGATAACATGCTCATTTAGGATAAATACGCATGTTAGAATAATCGGATTATGATTTATACTTGACTTGCCAAATATGGAAACTTTCCTGAAATAGGAACTTACTATAAATAGTAAGTTTCCTCACGAAAGTGAACATTGGTATCCGTACACATCACACAACACTAGTTCACACGTTACACGAACACTTGATCCAAAACCGTCACCAACGGGTCGTTAGGTCAAACACGGTCAACACGGTCAACTCGACCCACATAACAACTCGAAGTTGTTGAACACTAACACGGTCCTGTGAGACCCACATATGTGAACACGAACTCATAGTACCTATGTGATATAGGTAACTACTAGCCGGCGAGCTACACTATTTCTGTTGAGCAAACGCTTTACTCAAACTCAGGTGAGTTTACGGCCCCATTTTTACTCTTATGCTGATTTACTAAACCTTGGGGTGAGAATACTATGCAACTGTTTTAGATATAGTACTGGTATGTTGTGAAAACCATTTTCGAGTGTAACTTTTATCCCTTAAAGTCCTCACTTATCCTTACCGTTAGTTGTAACACAAACGAGTCGTAATTACGTAGTACTACTGGGTTTGACTAACCCCACTCGGCACCAATGTTGACTGGAGGTCATAACGAGTGTAATTTCGATGTGAATGCGGGTTCGGCGATGACCTGCGGAGGCAAACGGGAACAGTCTAGTTTCGGTAAGATGAACTGACACACTCCACGGATCGTAGTATCCAACAACTAAACTTAACATACCCAGTATATGTCTGTTTACTTTCCAGTCTGTCTAAACCTGTGAACTCACCAACTTTTTAGTTGACACTTTTCGCATGTATTCTCAGGTAACTAATGGAGCATACGCTAGGATGCGCACAAGAAAGCACGATAGGAGTCTGGCTCGCATATAGACTCGTGTCTTAGGCTTTGTGTGCATTGGTTTTGTCTTCAAACAATTTAAACTATGTAGTGTTTAAAACTATTTACTTTCCGCTGTGTAACAATTTACTTTTCCGCTGCAACTTATTTATGCTCTGACATTTTAAACATATTCCGCTGCGTATTTATGAAACTTATATTATTCTGTAAAACTGTTTGATAGTGAATTCATATAGAGTCATTCTATATGACCAAAGAGTTGTGATCCTGGCCACGTCACACCCACGTGGACTGACACCACGAGTGGGAATTTGGGGGTGTGACAGACTGGTATCAGAGCCTTCGTTATAGGGAACTAGGTTTGCATGTAGTAAACTTAGACTATAGCCACTGCTCTACACTAGACACTACACTAGAAATTGCACAACAATATTATCTACTATCATGTGCTCTTACTTATTTGATTAGAACGCAGGAATGGACAACAACAAGGATCAGGACGGGAAGGACTCGAAGAAGCGTCCGTATGAGTACGAGCTTACCGAGGAGGATAAGAAGAGGATCCGGGATATGGTGGAGCAGGTACATGCTCAGGAGCCCAAGAGGCTTCGACCCTCGACCAGCAGGGGACCATGGGACTGGTACCCTATTACCCTTGCTGTTTGGGCGAGGGAAGAGAGAGTACCTAAGTTACCTTTGTTAGGTGACGCATCTACTGGACCACCTTTACCACCGATTGGCATGCCCATGGAGCGGGCATTCGCTGCACTGATATCGCGTTACAGGCTTGATTCGTGTCAGCTACGCGTGATGACTGATGGGTTTAGGGATCTCTTGGAGCATAGTCAGCAGCTCCAGAGCCGTGTGGAGCAGCTAGAGGAGAGACTTGCTCATATCGAGGGAGCACAGGATGATTTGGTCGCTAGGACTCAGGACGTGATCCAGCGACAGGAGGAGGTCGCAGCTGACGTCACGGACATCCGTGACAGGACTACGATGCTCGAGAAACAGCAGGATTTCTTAGCCGTAGTGACACATGGACACGGTGGACGGTTGGCAGCCGTGGAGGTTGCCAATGAAGAGAACCAGGCCATGATTCAGGCCAGCGATGCCATGTTAAATGCATGGGTCGAACAGTTCCTAAAGGAACAACAGCCTGAGCCAGAGCCCCAATTCGAGGCGGAGGACCTCGAAGAGGGAGATTTTGACGAGGATCCTGATGAGGATCCCGAGGAGGAGGACGATGATGGTCCTGCCGACAGTGGAGATTCACACTCCACGATTGTCTAGTTAGATTTTCTATTTCAGTATTATATTTCTTTCAGTATTTTGCTTTTGTATTCTCAGATGAGCGGGATGTGCTCATAGAAACTTTTGTAGAAGTATCTCTTTTGAAAATCATTGTACTTCAAGTTATTATTATTAATGAAATGATGCTTTGCTTTACTTATTATGTCTTGATTATGATTGCTTGTTAACATAACGCCTGACTTGACTTCTGACATGACAATCGGCTAACACTCTAACCATGCTAACTAACGTTCTAACCCTTCCATATAGAACCATGTCTGGAAGAGGATCCAACGCCAGCAACCTCAAACGCAAGGCCGAAAAGGCAAGAATCAACATGATGGTCGAACGTAAAGTCAACAAGGTGCTTGCCGAATACGAGGCAAACCGTCACACCAGTGATACTAGTGACACCAATAACGGATCTCAAGGGAGTACGGCAAAGGGGTGCTCGTTTAAAGGCTTCCTAAGTTGCCACCCTCACAAATTCCAAGGTACAGAAGGAGCAGTCGGACTACTCCGCTGGATTGAGAAGCTAGAATCGGTCTTTGCTATGGCCGAATGCTCGGAGGAGAACCGAGTAAAGTATGCTATCGGAACTCTTGAGGGACCTGCCTTCACCTGGTGGAATACACATGTCCAAACTCTCGGACTTGAGACTGCCAACACCATTCCATGGGAGGAATTCACCAGAATGCTTCACGAAGAATACTGCCCACGTGACGAGATCAGGAAGCTTGAGGAGGAATTTTGGGTGCACAAAATGGTGGGTTCGGAAATCGAGAAATACTGCACTCGATTTCATGAATTGTGCAAGCTGTGCCCGGCAATGTTGACGCCGGAATACAAGAAAATCGAGCAATTCATCAGTGGATTGCCCGAGCAAATCCAAAGTATGGTGACTGCTTCTGACCTCTCTACCATCCAACCCCTAATTCGCTTGGCACACAAGTTGACAGACCAGGCAGTAGCCCAGGGGAAACTGCCTAAGAGGGGTGAACATCTGAAACCCCAGGAAACCAAGCGGAAGTGGGAACCCAGCAATAACCGTACCTTCTCACCACAACAACCAGCTCAACACCGACCAGCACCTGCAAAGGTTTTCACTGCCACCCAGCCGAACACTCAAGGCAAGGGAGGATATCAGGGCAACAACCCAAAATGCAACAGCTGCAACTACCATCATTTCGGCCCATGCAAGAAGGGCAAGTGTACCAACTGTGGCAGAAACGGGCACTTGGCCAAAGAATGCCGATCAAACCCCAACCTCAATCTCAACAAAAATGACACCTTAAAGGGATGCTTCACTTGCGGGAAGCCAGGGCATATGCACAGAGATTGTTCACAAAACAAGAACACAGGAGGCAACCCGGGAAGGGGCATGGCATTTGTCATCGGGTCAGGAGAAGCAAAAGATGACCCCAATGTCGTTACCGGTACGTTTCTTTTAAATAATGTCTATGCTAGTATATTATTTGATACCGGTTCCGATAGGAGTTTTATCTCTAGTGATTTTAGTAAACTGCTTAATATGACGCCAACACCACTAGACCGTAAGTACACCGTAGAGTTAGCAGACGACAAGCTGATAGAAACACAACATATCATCAAGGGGTGTGTCCTGACGTTAGCAGACCACCAACTGGTGATTGACCTGATGCCGGTAACTCTCGGGAGCTTCGACGTGGTGATTGGAATGGATTGGCTATCTGCAAACCACGCTGAGATTGTGTGCAACGAGAAGATTGTGCGGATTACGTTGCCAAGTGGAGAGCAGATCTCAATCCAAGGAGAACGGCGCGGAATACTGTTAAACATCATGTCCTACATGAAGGCAAACAAATACCTGAAGAAGGGATACACAGCTATCATGGCACTTATCACCGAACAACCAAAGAAGGAACGAAAAATCGAGGACATCGCTGTCGTTCGCGATTATCTAGAAGTCTTTCCTCAAGATCTACCTGGACTACCACCAGCGCGACAAGTGGAGTTTCAGATAGATCTGACACCAGGAGCAGCACCGATAGCCAAGGCACCATACCGATTGGCTCCTACTGAAATGCATGAACTATCCAATCAACTACAAGAGTTATTGGATAAAGGATTTATCCGACCGAGCTTCTCACCTTGGGGAGCACCGGTCCTGTTTGTGAAGAAAAAGGACGAATCATTCCGTATGTGCATCGATTACCGGGAGCTGAACAAGGTAACGATCAAGAATCGATACCTTTTAGCTCGAATAGACGATCTGTTTGACCAGTTACAAGGGTCGAGCTACTATTCGAAGATCGACTTAAGATCCGGTTACCATCAACTTAGGATACAAGAGGAAGACATACCGAAGACAGCCTTCAGAACATGGTACGGACATTATGAGTTTCTGGTTATGCCGTTTGGACTGACCAACGCACCGGCAGTATTCATGGATCTCATGAATCGGGTGTGTAAGCCGTACCTCGATAAGTTCGTAATCGTATTTATTGATGCCATCTTGATCTATTCCAAGACTCAAGAAGAACATGCCGATCACTTGAGACGCGTCTTGGAACTACTGAAGAAGGAACAACTATACGTGAAGTTTTCCAAATGCGATTTTTGGATTCGCGAAGTTCAGTTCCTTGGGCACGTGGTGAACGAGAAAGGGATACACGTAGACCCATCCAAGATTGAGGCAATCAAGAACTGGACGGCACCAAAGACTCCAACTGAGGTGCGACAGTTTCTGGGATTGGCCGGATACTACAGGCGATTTATCGAGGGATTCTCGAAGATCGCACAATCATTGACTTCCCTTATGCACAAAGACAAGAAGTTCGAATGGGGAGAAAAGCAAGAAGCTGCATTCGAATTATTGAAACAGAAGCTGTGCAGCGCACCGATCCTATCACTACCAGACGGGTGCGAAGACTTTGTAGTCTACTGCGACACATCAAAGCAAGGACTCGGTTGTGTGCTGATGCAACGCGAGAAAGTCATAGCTTATGCGTCACGACAATTAAAGGTGCACGAGAAGAACTACACAACTCACGATTTGGAGTTGGGAGCCGTAGTGTTCGCATTGAAGATCTGGCGACACTATCTGTACGGCACCAAGTGCACTATATTCACTGATCATAAGAGCCTGCAGCACATCTTCGACCAAAAGGAACTAAACATGAGACAACGCAGATGGTTCGAGCTTATATGTGATTATGACTGTGCAATCAAGTATCATCCCGGGAAGGCTAATGTAGTATCCGACGCACTGAGCTGGAAGGAAACAACCAAACGCGTACGTGCACTACAACTCACCATTCACTCTGAGCTACCTAATCAGATTCGTATCGCACAACAAGAAGCTCTGAAAAAGGAAAACCTTACCCTCGAAGCAATGCGAGGTATGGATAAACAGATGAAACAGAAAGATGATGGAGCTTACTACCTAATGGATCGGATTTGGATTCCACACTACGGAGGATTGAGAGAAGTAGTGATGGATGAGGCTCACAAGAGTAGATACTCAGTACATCCAGGCTCTGACAAGATGTACCACGATTTAAAGACCACTTACTGGTGGCCTAACATGAAATCAGAAATCGCGACCTATGTAAGTAAGTGCCTGACGTGCTCCAAAGTCAAGGTCGAATACCAGAAAACCTTAGGATTACTTCAACAACCAGAAATCCCAGTATGTAAATGGGAACAGATTTCCATGGATTTTATCACCAAACTGCCAAAGACGGCAAGTGGCTGCGATACCATCTGGGTTATCGTAGACCGACTCACGAAATCGGCACACTTCCTACCGATTAAGGAAACTGATAAGTTGGAGTAGCTAACCCGACTATACTTAAAGGAAATCGTTTCCAGACACGGAGTCCCAATCTCCATAATATCCGACCGAGACAGTCGTTTCACGGCACATTTTTGGAAGTCCTTAAACAAGGCACTCGGAACAAGGTTGGATATGAGCACTGCTTATCACCCGCAAACGGATGGCCAAAGTGAAAGAACCATCCAGACCTTGGAGGACATGCTACGGGCATGTGTAATCGACTTCGGTAACAGCTGGGAGACTCACCTACCTTTGGTTGAGTTCTCATATAATAACAGCTATCACACCATCATTGGAGCTGCACCATTTGAAGCACTTTACAGGCGTAAGTGCAGAACACCACTTTGTTCGGCAGAAGTTGGTGAAAGCCAACTGACCGGACCCGAAATTGTGCACGAGACAACCGAAAAGATCGTACAAATACGTAACAGAATGGCAGCACTCGGGACCGACAGAAAAGCTATGGCGACAAAAGGCGCAAGCCTTTGGAATTCCAAGTGGGAGACCGAGTACTCCTTAAAGTCTCGCCTTGGAAGGGAGTGATCCTATTTGGGAAACGGGAGAAGCTAAATCCTCGTACATCGGACCATTCGAAATAACTAAACGGATAGGCCCCGTGGCCTACGAGCTACAGCTACCGCAGGAATTGAGGAGCGTACACAATGTGTTTCACGTGTCGAACCTCAAGAAATGTTTATCAGACGAAGCGCTCGCAATTCCGTTGGAGGAAATCCAGATTGACGAACAACTACACTTCGTTGAGGAACCGGTGGAAATTATGGACCGGGAAATCAAGAAGCTTCAACTCAGTAAGATACCGATAGTTAAGATACGATGGAATTCAAGGCGTGGGCCAGAATACACCTGGGAGCGAGAGGACCAGATGAAAAAGAAATACCCTCACTTATTCTCCGACCAAACTAGCACGAGCAACACGAACTGAATTTTGGGACGAAATTCCTATTAACTGGGGGATGATGTGACACCTCGCAAATTCCAGGTCAGCATTTATATTACTTTAATAATAATGTGTATTATTAATGCAAACGTGGCACTAGAATTATGAATGTATAGTGTGACACATGGCACAACAGTCCAAACACACCGATAGTTCGAGGAACTATCGCACAACTCTCGTACGTATCTTGAATGACGAACGTTGGTGAATGGATCAAACCACAATACACTTTCACTTCACTTAGGTCCTAGAAGACCTAACATAGGTAGAGCAACGCTCATATGTCGAGAAACGATGCTCGTAATCGTTGGAAACTCGAAAAACGGTTCAAAACCATGAAATTGGGCCAATTGGGCTCTCTGTGGACCCATCGCGGTACGCGATGGACCTCAAGAAGTTCTATCGCGGTACGCGACGAGTTTCGGGAAAAATTGAATCCCGAAATCCGCCGCGGTACGCGAGGCATCTTTTCAACCCTTGTCGCGGTACGCGACGACCCCAGCACGCAAAATCTTGAGTAATCCAAGACTAATCATTCCTATTAACCACCCTACCCTTATCCTAATCCATCCCAGACCCCAACTCGTCATTATAACCTGCATTTCACCTCTTAAACTCTGCTGGAAGCCATTATCAACCATTAACACACCTTCCTTGAGAGATTGAAGCTTGGAGATCCATAGTAGACTTGAAGAGAAGAAGTGTGAGGCTTAAACCCCCACCATCACCTCCCTGTAGCTGCTGCCCAGAAGTATTAGAGGCTGATCCTTCTTCATCTTGGTGCATCTAAGAGCGAAACAAGGTAGATCCATGATCCATGTAGCTTGAAATCACCTCTAAGCACACATGCATGATGAATCACTCACACGCAATCACTAACACTTCACATGCACGACTTTCTACCACTTTGAATCCGGGTTTGTTGATTTAAACATGAATATTGATGATCTATGATGATTGGATGATGTATCTTTACATTCCATGATGATGTTGTTATGATAGGATGGTCATAGTAGCCAAAATGATGGTTTTAGCAACATGCATGTATGATCTAGGTGGTTTTACACGATTTTGGATATTGAAATGTTGTTATGAGTGTTAATGATGATGATATACAAGGTTTGAATGATTGATTATGTCAAAATATGGTCATTTGGTGAATAATGCTAAAAATAGTAACTTTAATGTTGCTAAATATGTGTTTTTGATAAAATGATCACATTTGTAAGTTTAGATCTATAAGTTATGCTTGAAAATGATGTTTAGAAGTTAAATGGTGATTATTGGATGAAAAAGAATGATTAGAATGACTAAAACATGATTTTATGATTATTACTATAAATAGAAACTTTTTGTTACAATGTTGCTAGAAATGTTGGATTTGAAGGATGTTATATGTTTGGAATGCTTATTTAAACTTGTTAGAATGTTAGTAAATGGTTTTATGTGCTAAAGTGATTGAGAATTGTGTTTTATCACAAGTTACTATAAATAGTAACTTTGTGAATGCAAATTCGGGAATAGGAGCATGCTAGATATAACGGTTGTGATTAAATGGCTATTTATGACTAAAATAGTGATATTAGATGACGTTAGTTGTTAAACTTGGTGAGATATGCTTATTAGTGCAAACTTTCTAATCATAGAAACTTTTACGCGCAAACTCTGCTAAACCGGCTATGTGTAACTATGTGCTTTGTGAAAACATGCTCATTTAGGATAAATACGCATGTTAGAATAATCGGATTATAATTTATACTTGACTTGCCAAATATGGAAACTTTCCTGAAATAGGAACTTACTATAAATAGTAAGTTTCCTCACGAAAGTGAACATTGGTATCCGTACACATCACACAACACTAGTTCACACGTTACACGAACACTTGATCCAAAACCGTCACCAACGGGTCGTTAGGTCAAACACGGTCAACACGGTCAACTCGACCCACATAACAACTCGGAGTTGTTGAACACTAACACGGTCCTGTGAGACCCACATATGTGAACACGAACTCATAGTGTTTATGTGATATAGGTAACTACTAGCCGGCGAGCTACACTATTTCTGTTGAGCAAACGCTTTACTCAAAATCAGGTGAGTTTACGGCCCCACTTTTACTCTTATGCTGATTTACTAAACCTTGGGGTGAGAATACTATGCAACTGTTTTAGATATAGTACTGGTATGTTGTGAAAACCATTTTCGAGTGTAACTTTTATCGCTTAAAGTCCTCACTTATCCTTACCGTTAGTTGTAACACAAACGAGTCGTAATTACGTAGTACTACTGGGTTTGACTAACCCCACTCGACACCAATGTTGACTGGAGGTCATAACGAGTGTAATTTCGATGTGAATGCGGGTTCAGCGATGACCTGCGGAGGCAAACGGGAACAGTCTAGTTTCGGTAAGATGAACTGACACACTCCACGGATCGTAGTATCCAACAACTAAACTTAACATACCCAGTATATGTCTGTTTACTTTTCAGTCTGTCTAAACCTGTGAACTCACCAACTTTTTAGTTGACACTTTTCGCATGTATTCTCAGGTAACTAATGGAGCATACGCTAGGATGCGCACAAGAAAGCACGATAGGAGTCTGGCTCGCATATAAACTCGTGTCTTAGGCTTTGTGTGCATTGGTTTTGTCTTCAAACAATTTAAACTATGTAGTGTTTAAAACTATTTACTTTCCGTTGTGTAACAATTTACTTTTCCGCTGCAACTTATTTATGCTCTGACATTTTAAACATATTCCGCTGCGTATTTATGAAACTTATATTATTCTGTAAAACTGTTTGATTGTGAATTCATATAGAGTCGTTCTATATGACCAAAGAGCTGTGATCCTGGCCACGTCACACCCATGTGGACTGACACCACGAGTGGGAATTTGGGGGTGTGACACATGTGAATGAATCAAGGTTTTCAATTAACATATTTATGAACTCACCAACCTCGTGTTGACTTTGTTTAAATACATGTTTTCTTAGGTGATGAACAGATGTAGATACATACATGCAAGGATTAAGCTAGTGGACTCTTAGAAGACCTAGCTTTATTTTGTGTTGCATGCTTTTGGTGACAAGAACAATGAATCATCTTTTGTATATCTTGTACAGATACAAGATATAGTTTCATTGATTCTTTTGATAGATTTACTCGATTAAATTATGAACGATACATTGTAATTTAATCTTGTAATTCTATATCATGGATGTGTTAGTATTTCTCATTTATATTATAATGTGCTATGTAAACAGTCTGATCAATTGATTATCACTCAAGATATCGCGCCCCGGGAACCTTCCGCCCGACGGGAAAACACGATCCGTTCCCGCTGGCCTGGGGTGTGACACACCCGGTGATCCAAATCGACTTTCTAATGTAAATAGATGATGAAAACGTGATAATTAACATATTTAATTCGATTTTAATCACCACATACCAAAAATTTAACTCGAGAATTAAACGCAACCTTTCGGATCAAATTAGAACCAATCATCATAGAGTTTCGAGTCTTTATAATCATACGAATCGAACCCCACTCTCAGTGCGCTATAACATTGAAATGGAACCAAGACCGATTGAAGAACGGCCACAATCTTTTTCGAACTCAGATTCCTTCAATACTCACCCAAAATAAGTAAGTTTATACATCTTCATATTTGGTTTTAGCTTTAGAACAATTTCCCTCTATCGATTTACATCAACAGTTGATCGGTTGGGAGAATTTCAAACAAACAGGAATTAGAGTTCCTCGACATTTAGGGGAAAATGGGATGTAAGGATTAAATGATTTCGAACTGAGATCTTTCAGTGATTCAGAGGTTGGTCGGGTGGTTAGAGTTTGGCACGTGCGAACCTGAAGTCAGGGGTTCGAACCCTTGCCCCCACCTTAAAACAGTTTTTTCGTTTTTCTCATTTTAATTCATTTCATCTATTTTCAAATCCAAAAAAATTATAAGAATATTTATAATACCTTTGGATTCATTTTACAACCTCAAATAATTTTTGGTAAAAATACCTTTTATTTAGTCATAAAATTGAATTTCTATGTTTTCAAATGGCTATTTAATTCATAAAAACATATCAAATATATATAAAAATTCTACAAAATTCTACAACATTTCTGGAAATTTTGTAAAATATTAATATTTTTATTTTGATAAATTATGCAGTAGTACTACTTTATTTGATTTAAAAGCATAATAAATATATGTAAAAAAATTATTAAAAATACTAAAACTTATATAAAATTTATGAAAAAATCAAACAATATTTCTGGAACTTTTTGACCTACAAACATTTTGATATTGATTATTTATGCAGAAACACTATTTAACTTGATGTAAAAGTATTATAAATCTACATAAATAATTTATTAAAATATTAAAACTTATTAAAAAAATTCTGAAAAAAATTATATATGTTATTTGGAATAAAACTAAGTCAAAAATATTTTTCTTTGAATATAAACATTTTATTTAAATAAAAACGCTAATTAACTTGAATTATAACTATTATAAATCTATAACAAATTTCAGAAATATACATTTAATTATCAAAATTATTATATAAAACAGAAAATATTTTATTTAGATAAATTTATTTTTATTAAATAAAACGTCAGAAAAACTTAACTTAAAACTTTGTGTTAAAAATATAGAATATGTACTTATAAATTAAATAGTTTCCTAATTTAGTTTCCTAATTAATTTATATTCCATATTTTTAACACAATGTTTTAAGTTAGGTTTTTCTAATGTTTTATTTGATCAAAATAAATTTATCTAAATAAATTTTTTTATGTTTTATGTAATAATTTTAAAAATTAAATATATACAGGGATGTTCGAATGAAAATATTGCTACTTGAGAACTAAAAGAACCATTTATAGTCACAAGTTTAAGGGTATAATATTAACTTCTCTTATTTTAAATAAAAATTACTTTTATACCCCTTCAATCATGTGTTTGTAAATATGGTTTTTTAGTTATCTATAACTTGTTGGTTCTTATTAAAATGAATCCTTATATATATATATATATATATATATATATATATATATATATATAGGGTGTGGTTTCCTTTGTTAACCCATGTTTATTGCGTTAACCGAATAACTACATCTTATTAATTTGGTGCTCATAATAAAGTAAATTTAAAGGTGTAGGTTTTTTCTTCTTCTTTTATTAATGTAAGGGAGCACTACATTAATTAAAAAAGAAGAAAAAAACCTACACCTTTAAATTTACTTTCATGTGGGCCCCAAAGTAATAAGATGTAATTATTCGGTTAACCCAATGTAACATCTGTGCCGGAACCGTCGCCGGAACAGTGAATGCACAGTAAATCAGGTACAAAATATGCAAACTATTGATATGCTAATAACTACATGATGTTAGACATCAAACTATTAAGCTATTGTTTCTGTAATCTGATTTAAACTTAACAGTTTAACAGTCAGAAACACGTTAGACAACGCTGAACACACACGGATGCTTGTCATTGTGCTATTATGTATAAACGTATGCGAGGTTAAACAAAACAAAACTATAACAGTTGTTGTTGCAGAATGCTGAACCGACGAATTATTCGTAGAGGTGACTATCTGTACGAATAAATCTGAAAGTTTCACGTTCTAAAATGATGACTGGAAAGTAGAAAACAAGAATCAGAAAGCCAAACCATTGTCGTGTTCGTTCGAATGACGATTCGAACGAATACGCGCGATGGCGACGCGTTCTGACGAAACGAAAACGGAAAACGATACGAACGATCATAAAATTAAGAAAATAAAATATTTAATGTTTTACAATTTTGAAACTCATCAAAAAGTATTTTAAAGAAACTATTTTTATTCAAAATCTGTAAAAACGCGTGTAAAGTTCCGGAAACGCAACGAAAATGCGAACCGAGCAACCGAAACAAACCCGAACTCACTCGGGGTATAAATACCTTAAATGAGTTCATCTACCCCATTTCTCTCTTCACGTTCTCTCTCTAAAACACCCATTTCCGGCTACACTCTCTCACTAGATTTCAAATCTTCAATCCACCATAACTCACTCATTTCTTGATGAAATTGAGTGATTCTTGAACCCAAACGAAGATCTTGACCCCTACTACACGAAAGTACAAAGGATCCGTCTCAACAGCAGTTAAATCGAAGGTAATCTGAGTCCAAAGTGTGCGAAAATTAGGGTTTTCACCTTTTACTCTAACCCACAAGATCTAAACCGGTTCTAAGCTTTCCCTCTCCTAACCCGGCACCCACGAATCTCAGTCTTGACACACACCATCTTCAAACCCACCTTAGAAACACCAAGATGGAAGTGGTGCTGGGCGTGGCTTAGCCTTGGCCGAAGAACATACCAGTGATCGAATGGCCTAGGGCCGAAGGAGCTAAGGCCGAATGGCCACCTCCCTTCGGCATTCATTCGCTGGGCAGTCCATTCGAGGCAACAACCACCTCATTAGAAAGCCATCACATTCGTCCGAACCAAGCTCAGTTGGGACAGACCCTCATTCGGCCTCCCTAACCCTATTCGACCACCATCACCTCAGAATGAGCCATTCGCCCCTCATTCGGCCATCACCACCCATTCGCCCATAGTGATGTTATTCGGCCAAGCCAGTCGGAATCATATCAGTTAGAGTCGAACCACCATGCCACCATGCTGCCATCATCATCCTCACACACACCAGCTCACCCGACCATCACCACGTGACCTGATGCATTGATGGGCTTAGAGGCTGTCTGGCCCAGTCATGCGGCCCAACTTGTTACTAATGGCCTTTTATTTCGGCTAAGGCCCAATGACACAGCCCAACAGTTGGCCCATAACATACTTGATTTAGCCCAGACAGTTCAAGTGTATTTGTTGGCCCATGTCCTACATCCAGGCCCAACATCCTTATACATTAGGCTCAAGGCCCACTGATTCGGCCCAACTGTTGGATCCACATATAACTTGGCCCTTTTGGTTGATCGACCTAATAGAATGACTAAGCCCATGTGAATGAACCGGCCCACATCATTGATTTGGTAAACACACACTTAAAATTTACCCCAAAAAATCATAACCGGATTGGTTAACGGAATACTACTAAGTTATGATGGGTTCACAAAACAATAAAGTCACAAGTTAGTTCAACAATCATATGAAAAGTTTAAAATATAAACTTGAGTGTTGCATTTTAGAATCTATGAAATAATACGAAAACAAGTGATTTCAATAAACTCATGTAAGGTGATTAAAGTTCAAGAATGGGCTAAGGCAAGTGAAACATAAAATCAAAACACCATATACTAAGCTTAACTCGAGTAAGTGTTAGTAAGAGCTATGATCAATGAATAAGGGCCGAATGATGACCAAGACTTACGTGTGTTAGCCAACTTTAAGGCTAACACCTACACGTACACATACACTCACACGAAACTCTACAACTCATACTTACAAGTTGCAAACAATGTGAAATCAATATAGGATCGTGAATACAACAACGAATACAACAAAGAGCGCGTGTGCATTCTTGTTTTAGGCTAAGTCAACTACGGCCACTACAATGTGAGTTCATTGTCCCTTTTCAAACTATTTTGAGTTTTACTTCGGGACTGAGAAGCATGTTAAACCTTTTAAACAAAAGTTTAACTGTTGCAATTATGATTTTATATTTATTCAAAAATACTAATGCTACGGGTGAATGCTACACATAGATGCTATGGGTTAATGCTTAATGCTAATGCTACGGATTAATGCTTAATGCAAATGCTACGGATTAATGCTTAATGCTAATGCTATGGGTTAATGCTAAACGCTAATGCTACGGGTGAATGCTACACATGAATGCTATGGGTTTATGCTAGATGCTAATGTTAATGCTAAATGCTGATACGATATGCTAATGCTACCGGATAATACTAATGCTAACGCTAAATGCTAATGATTCTATGCTAATGCTATATACATACATACTAAATTCTTGAAATGCTCAGAATGCTTTAAACTTTGTATGCTTTATATGCTTGCCATGCTAAAACAACGGTTTGGCCTCTCAGTGCTTGTCTTACCGGTTGTGAAGCTAGTACTTGTGCACAAGATACGTAAACGCTATGCTATTTGAATGCTATAAACTTGTATGCTAAAACTATTGGTTATGGTAGAACATACTGTTTTGGCCTCTCAGTGCTTGCCATAGGTTGTTTACCATAGTCGGGATTTGAAGGAACAGACCGTCGGTCTCTCAGTGCTTGCCATAGGTTGACCTTCATAGTCCGGACTAGAGGAACAGACTGTTGGTCTCTCAGTGCTTGCCATACAGTGATTCCTCATTGTCCACTCATGGTTGTGATATGTGACTAGGATGATTCTGGATTTCTCTAGTTGACTTTGTGTCATATTGGAAATCCTTAATCAAAACATCGTTGTTGCTAACCATAATTAAATCTGATATGGATTGATACTGGACTCCTTAGGGTGTTCAGTTGTCCATAAAGGTAACTCTCAAAGCTAGACTTGCAGATGCTATTGTGTGCGTGATGAAACTTACAAACAAAATGCTAAAGCTATGATGGAAATGGGAATGGATGGTAGGTAGAATGCTTAATTATTATTAACAACAGTGTCATATGCGAATTAGTATGTGGTGGGATGCCGTCTGGGCGGGTCGTAGGCTCGACTCAGGGGTATGCCCTATATATAGGCATACCGATTTGGATATTACATGTGGAGTTAATGAGGTTAAGGTTTTAATTAAAGAGGTTTGCTAAAGCTATTTTCTTTAAACTTATAAACTACATGAACTCACCAACCATTGTGTTGACCTTGTTTTATTTCATGCTTTCTCAGGTGATGAACATGCGTAAGCTAAGGCTTTTGGTTTGCATGCTAGGCGGCCTAGATAGAGGACCTAGTTGATTTTGGAAGCACATATTTTGTGATTAATACGAATCACTTTTGATGTCTTGTACAGTTACAAGATAGAAAACAATTGATTCTTTTGATAGGTTTATTCAGTTAAAATACTAAACATTGACGAATGTAATTTAACTTTGTAATCCTAGTTTAATGCTTTATTGTGCTTAATTATTCTTAACATTGATGCTATGTAAACAATCTGATCATCATGATTATCACACACGATATCGCGCCCCGAGAACCTTCCGCCCGGCGGGGAACACGATCCGTCCCGCCGGCTCGGGGTGTGACACCCAATAAGAAAGGTTAATTTTTGATCATCTTCATATATATATATATATATGTGTGTGTGTGGGGGGGGGGATGGTTGTATACATAACCCATTAAATATGCAATAACCCGTCAAGATCAAGCCAAATTTTCGAATTTTTTTAACATCATTGTAAACACATTTAGATAACTTTCTTATTTTATTAGTTTGCGTAAATTCATCACCGTTTGAGAGTTAACATCATTGTAAGCATAAATTCATAACCCACTAAATATTCATCACTTTCTTGTTTAATCAAAACTTACAACGATGTTAACTCTCAAACAGTGATGAATTTACGCAAACTCATAAGATAATAAAGTGTTCTAAATGTGTTTACAATGATGTTAAAAAATTTCAAATATTTGACTAAATTTTGACGGTTATTTCGGGTTATTGCATATTTAGTGAGTTATTTTTTTTATCATTTCCCTATATATATGTATAATATAAAACTTAATTCCTAAAAAAATTATAAAGTATAAAAATCATGAGTTAATAATATTTATTTAATAATGTATTTTTCATAACTTTTAAACATCAAATATTATAACTTTGTTTATTTTGTCAAGTTAGTGATTTAATTTAACTATGATTCCCTAAATCCATGAGAACTTAAATCTTAAACCTAGAATGCGTTATAACTTTACTTAGAAATTTGTTAAACTTATAGAACTATGGACTTTAAACTATAGGTTTATTGTGAGGAATTGCTTCTCACAAATTTGGACTTTCAACTACATGAATGCTTGCTTAGCTATCTTATTCAGGTGAGTTTCATACTCTCCTTGATTTTTGTTTTCAAAACATCGGGGCTGAATATGAACTTTAACTATGTGAACAATCTATTTCTATGAAGTTATCTTGTGATTTAAGCTTATGTCTCAAAATGCATGTAAACTATAATCAAAAGTAGCATTGATCATCAGCTATATTAGCCTGACTGTTACAATGATAGATATATTGACCTGCCACTCTACCTAGTCGGTGATCACACAGTTGCTAACTACTGAACTATGAAACTTTTGATTTCGAACTATTGTTCACTGTCACACCCTGCGCCGCGTGCGGAATCCACGGCGCGTGACGTAATGAATTCATAGCCATAGTTCAAGAATAACCCAAGAGTTACTATTGTTTTATAGTTATTAGGTATATTAGCACAAAAACACACAATATTATACATCAGAGTATACACATAATGATAATATTACAAAACGTCTAGTTTGTTTCTTGTTTCTAGGTCACCCTAAACATTCATGGCATCATGACCTAGCTGATTTCCCTGATCTTGATTACCTGAAACATGTAAAGAAAACTTGGATCAACCACACGTGGTTGAGTGAGAAACATATATTTTGAATTAACATGTTTTGTATAACTTGAGTAGCAATTATAGCACAAGCTTATCATATAAATGTAATGAAATACAAACCCAATGAACATGCAAATATCAAACCTATTGCAATAGCTTTCCATGTGCAGTACACCACGTGTACCCAGTTCGTGTGGTGTCCAACCCGCAGTTGGAGCACGCGTTTTTGTGTGTTCGCGGTTTCCCGCATATGGACCATACCAGTACTACCGGGGGCTTGACGAATCAAGTTAATGATATTGCATAAGAATAGCATCATTCAACATTTGTATAACCAAAACATGTAAATGATTTGCATTGTATCAATAGTTTGCCTCCACAATAGTTTAAAATGTTTGAGATATCAAAAGTTTACATGTTCCACCCCGCGGTTTTAGCAAAAGAAAAGAAAAGGGGTTATGAGTCTCACTTGATTTAGCTTGATTCGAATGATGCTAATTCAGATAATGTCTTCAAACCTTAGCGAAAACCTATAAAAATAGGATTCCATTGAATGATTGTGATAGATTTAGAATAATTATTTAACTTATTGTGTTTTATTGATTATACGTGATTAACTCCAATATAGATAAACTTGTAAGATTCTTTTATTTCAGAATTGTTAAATTTTTATTTATTTATATTTATTTATTTATTTGAACTTGTATTCTACTTATCATCGGTATTTAATTTAGGGTTATTATCTATGAGAAGGGTTTATTGATTAGAGACAAAGCATTCGGTTATATATTAGACGACATAACCATACATTACTTTGGAGTTAATCCATTTATGAGTTCATGTGTAGATATTTATATGTTCATATCAACCTAAAAGAATAATCAGAATACTTACTTTGTTTCAATTTGATTCTTGATGAAGATAAGTGAAGAATCTCAAACTCCTAATTTATGTTTCTACATGATTTAAATAGGAGCAAATAATAACTATTAGAATTAAATTAGAGAATCATAAAAACATGAAAGAAATTGAAGTTGCTTACCAATTGTAAACCAATAATACGAAGAATTCGTTTTTGTGGAGCACAGAAATGAAGATCATAGAACTTTAGGAATTGTATATTCTTGAATCTTCCTAGTGAAGATTAGTAAATTTCGAAGCTGGTGAATCAATGTATACGTGTTCTACATGCTCCATTTCTTATGCTTGAGATTATCTCATTTGAAATTACATATATTTTCATTATAAACGTATAAAATTTTAGTTTTCTTGTATTTATTTAGTTGTAATTTATGGCCACATATATTGAATTTAAGTAATTACCATTTGCCATTATAATTAATTTAGATGTTACACATAGACCCCTGAACTTTAGAATCCTATTTATCTTAAATTCTTTTTTATTGTTCTCAAGTGTTATTATTATTATTTTTTTTTTTAACTTCACAGTCTTAAACCAGACCATCATTTAGTTGGATTCACGTTCTGATTGTCTTATTTGATTTCGCTAGGGTTTGTTATGAGTTTGCTCAGGTTGCACTTGATTGTTATTTTTTTTTTATAGTTTATTTAAGTAAATTTAGTAACATGTCTAACCTTTGTGATTCAGACTTAAAGTATTTTTATTTTTGTGGTTTTGATTAGTCATTTTAATACGTTCAAATTTTAATATACTAACTTTGTATTTTTTTTTTTAACAAATTTAATAATATTAACATGTCATAATCAAACAAAATTCTATTAATGAAATTATCATATAAATACTTATATGTTCGAACTGTACCTTAACTCGTAGACTAATGTCACAGTCTCTCCCTGTTAAGAGAATTTCGTCCCGAAATTCAATTAAAGCCTGTCCAGAATTGTCTGTTTATTAAAACAAGTGAGGATATTTTTCTTTCATACAATCCTCACGTTCCCAAGTGAACTCGGGTCCGCGCTTGGAGTTCCATCTAATCTTCACGATAGGTATCCGACTTCGTTTTAGTTTCTTGACTTCTCGATCCATAACCTCAATAGGTTCTTCAACAAACTGAAGTTTATCTTCAACATGAATTTCTTCAAGAGGAAGGATTTGTGATTCATCTGATAGACACTTTTTGAGATTGCATACATGAAATACATCATGTATATTGCTGAGTTCGGAAGGTAATTCCAATCGATATGCTACTGATCCAATCCTTTCAAGGATCTTGAAAGGACCTACATATCTAGATGCTAGTTTACCTCGTTTCCCGAATCTGACTATGCCTTTCCATGGAGAAACTTTTAACATAACTTTGTCACCGACTTGAAATTCCAAAGGCTTTCTTCGAGTATCGGCGTAACTCTTTTGACGATCCTGTGCAACTTTGATTCGGTCTCGTATAACGGCAATCTTATCAGTTGTTTCTTGTTTAAGTTCTGGACCTGTGAATTGGGTTTCACCTATTTCAGCCCAGCAAACAGGAGACCTACATTTTCGTCCATACAGAGCTTCAAATGGTGCGCACTTGATACTTGTGTGATAGCTGTTGTTGTAAGAGAATTCAACAAGAGGAAGGTGAGTGTCCCAGCTACCACCAAAATCAATAACACAACTTCTTAACAAATCTTCTAAAGTTTGAATGGTTCGTTCAGTTTGACCATCAGTTTGAGGATGGTAAGCTGTGCTAAGATTAAGTTGTGAACCTAAAGCCTTTTGAAACGTTTGCCAAACCCTTGAAGTAAATCTGCTATCTCTATCAGAGATAATTGATATTGGCACTCCGTGTCGGCTCACAATTTCATCGAGGTATAGTTTGGCTAACCTGTTAGTATTGTAGTCTTCTCGAATGGCTAAGAAGTGTGCTGACTTAGTCAATCGATCAATGACTACCCATATTGCATCATGACCCCTAGGCGTTTTAGGCAACTTAGTTATGAAGTCCATAGAGATTTGTTCCCATTTCCATACTGGGATCTCTAATGGCTGTAGTAACCCAAAGGGTCTTTGATGTTCAGCTTTTACTCGTAAACATGTGAGGCATTTACTAACGTATGCAGCAATATCTTTCTTCACCCCAGGCCACCAATAAAATTCACGAAGGTCTTGGTACATCTTGTCTGCGCCTGGGTGAATCGAATATTGAGATTTATGGGCTTCGTCCATAATGAATTTCCTTAGATTGCCAAAAGAAGGTACCCATATTCGATTTAAGAAATAGTATGCCCCATCTGATTTGGTTTCAAATTTTTGATTTAAACCTTGTAGAGCTTCGTCAGAGACATGAATCTCAGTAAGTGCCTCTTGTTGTGCTTCACGGATTTGGGGTAGAAGACTAGTTTGAATAGTCATCTCCAATGCTCGTATTCTTCTAGGTTTTACCCTGTCTTTTCGACTCAACGCATCTGCCACCACATTAGCCTTGCCTGAGTGATAGCGGATTTCGCAGTCATAATCATTGAGCAATTCTACCCAACGTCTTTGCCGCATATTAAGTTCCTTTTGATCAAATATGTGTTGAAGACTTTTATGGTCTGTGTAAACAACACATTTGGTACCATAAAGGTAATGTCTCCAAATTTTCAAAGCAAAAATTACAGCACCTAACTCAAGATCATGTGTCGTATAGTTTTTCTCATGGATTTTGAGTTGTCTTGATGCATAAGCAATGACTTTGTCTCGTTGCATTAGTACGCAACCAAGACCGAGGTTTGAGGCATCACAATAGACTGTAAAATCATTGTTACCTTCTGGTAGACTAAGAATAGGAGAATTGCATAGCTTGTGTTTAAGGAATTGGAATGCATCTTCTTGTGCTTCGCTCCAAACGAATGGTTGATTCTTCTGGGTAAGAATAGTAAGTGGAACAGCTATTTTTGAGAAATTGGCGATAAATCGCCGATAGTACCCAGCTAACCCTAAGAAAGAACGAATTTCCGATGGGGTTTTTGGTGCTTTCCAGTCTTTTATAGCTTTAATTTTAGCCGGGTCTACATGTATGCCTCTTTCGTCGACAACATGACCCAAAAATTGAACTTCTTTCAGCCAAAACTCGCACTTCGAGAACTTGGCATAAAGTTGTTCTTTCTTTAAAAGTTCCAAAATCAGCCTGAGATGAGCTTCATGATCCTTCTCAGTCTTAGAGTAAATCAATATGTCGTCAATGAGGACAATGACAAATTGATCTAGATATGGTCTACATACTCTGTTCATAAGATCCATGAACACTGCAGGGGCATTGGTTAGTCCGAAGGGCATAACCAAAAACTCATAGTGTCCATAGCGTGTTCTGAACGCTGTTTTGGAGATATCATCGTCATAGACTCTCAACTAGTGATAGCCAGATCGAAGATCGATCTTTGAAAAACAAATGGCTCCCTGTAGTTGATCGAATAGGTCATCAATCCGAGGCAAAGGATAGCGATTCTTGATGGTTAGCTTATTAAGTTCTCGATAGTCAATACACATCCGGAAAGAACCGTCTTTCTTTTTAACGAAAAGAACCGGAGCTCCCCAAGGTGAAAAACTTGGTCTAATAAAGCCCTTGTCCAACAACTCTTGCAACTGACTGGACAATTCTTGCATCTCAGAGGGTGCAAGACGATAAGGTGATTTTGCAACTGGATTTGCTCCAGGTATGAGATCTATTCTGAATTCGACTTGACGAATCGGTGGCAGTCCGGGTAATTCATCAGGAAATACTTCAGGAAAATCACGTATAACAGGAATTTCATGGATAGTTTTCTTTATAGAATCTTTTTCCACAATATGAGCTAAGAAGGCAGGGTATTGTTTCCTAAGATAACTACGAGCCTTCATACATGAAATGATTTTTAAGGTACGACAAGGTTTGTCTCCATAGATTCTTAGAATATCACCGGCCGGCAACGGGATTTGAATAAGTTTATTTGAGCATATGATTTCAGCATTGTGGCGAGATAGCCAATCCATTCCCACGACAACATCAAAACTCCCAAGATTCATAGGGATAAGATCAATAGAGAATACATGATCGTTGAGTGTCATTTTACACCCAAGGATAATTGTATGAACATGAATTAATTTACCATCTGCTATTTCAATAGTATATGGGGGTTCTAATGCAGTCGGATGTATTCCAAGTAATGATGTAAAAGCAGTGGAAACAAAACTCTTGTCAGCACCAGTATCGAAGAGTATTGATGCATAATGATTATTGACAATGAACGTACCCGTAACGACTGTTGGTTCCTCGCGAGCTTCCAATGCATTGATAGCAAAGGCGCGAGCAGGTGCACCTCGTGTGTTGTTGTTGTTGTTGAGCCTGGGACATTTGTTCCTGAAGTGACCGACCGCTCCACACTTGTAACAAGCCCTGTCAGTTGACTTGGTCGGTACCAAGGTTGTTGCTGTAGTTGTCTTTTCAATGGTTCGACAGTAAGCTTCCAAGTGGCCAAGTTTCCCGCACTTTGTACACCGGAGACATGGGCGTCTCAGAGAGTGATGATATTGGCATTTGTTGCATAACGGATGTGGCCCTTCATATGGTTTCTTATAAAGGTTTGTGAAGAGGAAGAGGAAGGAGTCTGATTGAGGGAAACAGCAGGCGTGACTACCGCAAAGTTTTTGTTGGTCTTTTGTTTCTTCTTGGGTGGTTCAGATTTCTTTCCCTCATTAGCTATAATTGGTCCATCTTCAGTTCGGGTAAGCTGGCCTGCTTTAACATATTCATCAGTGAGAGCTGCCCCTAGATGAATAGCCGATTCAAGAGTAACAGGATTGCTTCCCATAACAGTGCTTCGAATCTTGAGTGGTAAACCCCCAATGTATTTATCAATCTTTCGGGTTAGAGGGGTAACAATGTGAGGAACTAAGACACTCAATTCATGGAATCGAGTCGTGTAAGTTCTATTGTTCCCTCCGACTTGAGCAAGAGTCCACATCTCGTCTTCAAGATTCTTTATTTCATGCTTAGGGCAGAAATGATCAATCAACAAAGCTTTGAAATCAACCCAAGAGAGACCCAAAGCAGCATCCCGACCGCGGTTCCTCTTTTCTGTGTTCCACCAAGTAAGTGCTTCTTTTTGAAAAGCACTTGCTGCCATTTTAACTTTCTGGTCTTCTGGACAGTTGGTATAATCGAGGGTATCTTCTATAGATTCAAACCATTGCAATAATCCAGTCGCGCCTTCTGTGCCAGAGAAAACCCGAGGTCTGGCATCATTAAATTGCTTAAAGGTGAAAGTTTTTAAATTTTCACCGGTATTGTTGTGAGGATGATCTTGAGAATTGTTTGATGAGTGATTAAGGCTATTATGGAGTTGAGTAACCATATTTGGTAAAACCAGTGATATCTGTTGAGTGATGATGTTTGCCAAACGCTCTTCATTGTTGTCAGCCATTCTAGATAGAGAATGACAAACAATGATTTAGCACGATAAGAATTTAAGAGTCAAAAGATGTAGAAAGTTTAAATAGAATATTTGCACATAAGGGACACTTAGGTTGTAGTCTAGGTATTCCATTATGGGTTTATCCTAATTCTCTACAACCATGGCTCTGATACCACTCTGTCACACCCTGCGCCGCGTGCGGAATCCACGGCGCGTGACGTAATGAATTCATAGCCATAGTTCAAGAATAACCCAAGAGTTACTATTGTTTTATAGTTATTAGGTATATTAGCACAAAAACACACAATATTATACATCAGAGTATACACATAATGATAATATTACAAAACGTCTAGTTTGTTTCTTGTTTCTAGGTCACCCTAAACATTCATGGCATCATGACCTAGCTGATTTCCCTGATCTTGATTACCTGAAACATGTAAAGAAAACTTGGATCAACCACACGTGGTTGAGTGAGAAACATATATTTTGAATTAACATGTTTTGTATAACTTGAGTAGCAATTATAGCACAAGCTTATCATATAAATGTAATGAAATACAAACCCAATGAACATGCAAATATCAAACCTATTGCAATAGCTTTCCATGTGCAGTACACCACGTGTACCCAGTTCGTGTGGTGTCCAACCCGCAGTTGGAGCACGCGTTTTTGTGTGTTCGCGGTTTCCCGCATATGGACCATACCAGTACTACCGGGGGCTTGACGAATCAAGTTAATGATATTGCATAAGAATAGCATCATTCAACATTTGTATAACCAAAACATGTAAATGATTTGCATTGTATCAATAGTTTGCCTCCACAATAGTTTAAAATGTTTGAGATATCAAAAGTTTACATGTTCCACCCCGCGGTTTTAGCAAAAGAAAAGAAAAGGGGTTATGAGTCTCACTTGATTTAGCTTGATTCGAATGATGCTAATTCAGATAATGTCTTCAAACCTTAGCGAAAACCTATAAAAATAGGATTCCATTGAATGATTGTGATAGATTTAGAATAATTATTTAACTTATTGTGTTTTATTGATTATACGTGATTAACTCCAATATAGATAAACTTGTAAGATTCTTTTATTTCAGAATTGTTAAATTTTTATTTATTTATATTTATTTATTTATTTGAACTTGTATTCTACTTATCATCGGTATTTAATTTAGGGTTATTATCTATGAGAAGGGTTTATTGATTAGAGACAAAGCATTCGGTTATATATTAGACGACATAACCATACATTACTTTGGAGTTAATCCATTTATGAGTTCATGTGTAGATATTTATATGTTCATATCAACCTAAAAGAATAATCAGAATACTTACTTTGTTTCAATTTGATTCTTGATGAAGATAAGTGAAGAATCTCAAACTCCTAATTTATGTTTCTACATGATTTAAATAGGAGCAAATAATAACTATTAGAATTAAATTAGAGAATCATAAAAACATGAAAGAAATTGAAGTTGCTTACCAATTGTAAACCAATAATACGAAGAATTCGTTTTTGTGGAGCACAGAAATGAAGATCATAGAACTTTAGGAATTGTATATTCTTGAATCTTCCTAGTGAAGATTAGTAAATTTCGAAGCTGGTGAATCAATGTATACGTGTTCTACATGCTCCATTTCTTATGCTTGAGATTATCTCATTTGAAATTACATATATTTTCATTATAAACGTATAAAATTTTAGTTTTCTTGTATTTATTTAGTTGTAATTTATGGCCACATATATTGAATTTAAGTAATTACCATTTGCCATTATAATTAATTTAGATGTTACACATAGACCCCTGAACTTTAGAATCCTATTTATCTTAAATTCTTTTTTATTGTTCTCAAGTGTTATTATTATTATTATTTTTTTTTTAACTTCACAGTCTTAAACCAGACCATCATTTAGTTGGATTCACGTTCTGATTGTCTTATTTGATTTCGCTAGGGTTTGTTATGAGTTTGCTCAGGTTGCACTTGATTGTTATTTTTTTTTTTATAGTTTATTTAAGTAAATTTAGTAACATGTCTAACCTTTGTGATTCAGACTTAAAGTATTTTTATTTTTGTGGTTTTGATTAGTCATTTTAATACGTTCAAATTTTAATATACTAACTTTGTATTTTTTTTTAACAAATTTAATAATATTAACATGTCATAATCAAACAAAATTCTATTAATGAAATTATCATATAAATACTTATATGTTCGAACTGTACCTTAACTCGTAGACTAATGTCACATTCACGATTTGAACTATACTACAAGGGTAGTATGTGATGCTATGCCTAACTTGATTAACTAAGGTTTGATCTACAATACTTTAATGTATATCTATTGACATGTTTATGATACATGATATAAACTTTAAACTATTAAACTATTTATCAAGTAAGCTTTATGATTCTCATCAATTACTTTTGTAGTTGACCTTTTTCAATTTTTATCATATTTCAGGTGTACCTTAAGGAATCTTTGGATGATCACATAAGATGCTTTAGACTTCGAGCTTTAATAAAACTTGAACTTTATTTTTGAATGTTGACCTTTGTTTGTTTTGGTTTGTAAGACAATGTAACTTGGTTGAATGAATTATGAAACATTTATAGTTGATCATGAACTTCTGAACAGTTACGTTCGCGCCCCAACGTATTCCACCGTTGGTTAAGGTGTGACGGATTTGTATCAAAGTCAAGTTATAGGGAATTAGGTTAGAGTGAGCGGTCAGGTCAATAGATCTATCATCACAACAATTACCAATTATTGAACAATTCAACATTTGGATTTGAGCTATTGTGCATAATTTGAACTATATGGATTATAAGAATAGTATGTGATATTATGTCTAACTTGGTTAAATAAGGTTTCATCCTATTAAATATGTTATAGCTACAGAACGTGGTTGATAAATAATTTATTTTATAAGGAGTAGACTAATCTATGGAACAACAACACTGCTTCATTCGCTTATTGGAATTAGCAAACTCCATCATAATTGTAAGGTTGTTTGTGAGAGCATTTCCTTAAAAAAGGAAAGTTCATTTTGCATGCTTTATATGTCTCGATTATGAATAGCGCTAGATTCTATTTTGTTGATTATACCTCAATAAAGCAAACCAATCAACCCAAGTAATTACGTAGAGGCAATGTTTTAAAAACCGGTATTCATGTGCATAGGATTTGGCTAAAAGGTGGTTCAACCGGACACACTATCTAACCATGGAATCTATAGAAATACAACTTATACTCAAATAAGTTTTTAAAAAGTATCCAAATTCATCCAAAAATAATTCAAAAAGTACTCAAATTCATCCAAAATAATATAAAAAGTAGTCAAATTCTATTTTTTTAATAAAAGTGCATAATAGGATTATGATATTGGCGTGTTAAACACATCAAGTTCACGAAAGCTTAAATGCCGAAATTCGCTATCTTGTGTTTTTTTGAAGCCGTAAATACTGGTTTTACCGATATAACCGAATTAAACCACCAACACAGTCGATTGAAAGAACCTGCATAATATCGGAGGGTTTCGTACCGAATGAGTTACCATCGGCCGGTTGAACCGGTTCGAACCGGTTTTGAAAACATTGCTTAGAGGACTAGAACCCTTTATTGTGGGTAAACCTCCCAAGTCCTCAGCTCACCAATCATTATTCAACCAAGCCCTCAAACTGTAAAGATTAGGCTCAGTCAACCCCTTTAAGAGACAAAACCCCATACATGTAAAACGAATACAAAAAGGTAAATCATGACGAATACATCAATGAAAAAATAAATTATAAACCTGTGAAGCAAAGAGACGAGGGAAATACTAGGCAAACTAAAAAAGTAAAATCGATAAGGGAAGACAATAGCAGAAAGAAGTTGAAGGTGGTGTAGATGGACATGTGCTGCAACCCAGAAAGCCCACGTATGTGTGCGAGACATCCCAAAAAAGGGGAGCTCGAGGAGTAGAGCCCTAATAGATGAGAAAACAAGTATAAACCCTAACTAGTTAGGCTAGCCAGATTGTATACTACTGATTGGTAAAAAATATAAAACCACAAAACCCTCTAATGAGCACGGACCTTTGGAATGCGTACTAGTAAATGAAAGTGAAAATCATGATTATAATTGTTAAATTTATACAAACATAGACAAATTAACATCTTTTTATGTTTCTTAGAATTTGTGAATTAGATTTTTTTATCGTAATTTACAAAAAGAGTCGCAATTTCTGTTTTTGTTAACCCTTAAAACAGACCAAGTCGACCCTCTTGATATTAGAAATAAAATCAGCAAAATCACGTAAAATTAAATGATTTTGGTGTCACAATGGCAACGATTTAGGCAGGTCACTCGGACTCCACGTCGCATGCATTTCGTCCTCATCCCATCAATTCAGTGGCTCACTTCGTAATTTAATCAAACATCATGTCTCAATCTCAATATCCCCATTTTTTTCGCTTCAATCTCATATTTTCATCTCACGCGTGTGTGGTACGATCGTAATTACACCCGAAAAAGGAGGGTTAATACCAAAGTCTATTTCAAACCATAACAAAAATCATAAACGGTTCCGATTCTTCGCTTCTATAAAATCCCACCAACTGCCTATTTTCGAAACAACGTCTGTCTCCCCTACAAACGTTTTCTCTCTCTTAGGGTTTCAGTTTCTCACACTAACTGTATCGGAAATGGCGACGGAAGGCATCAACGGCGTCGACACTAACGGAGCTCCAGCGAAGAACATTGTGACGTTCTCGGCGTTGAAACCGCAGGTGTTTGTGGAGTCTTCGAAGGCTAACGACGCCGTTGCGTTTTACAAATCGGCGTTCGGCGCCGAGGAGGTAAATCGCGTAAGTCATCCGAAGCGGAAGGCTGATCAGGAGCTTCCGCTTCTTCTCTCGGCGGAGATCAAGCTCGGTTCTACCTATATTCTCATTTCCGACGTCTCTGACGATTCAACTGCTCCGTGAGTCGTTATTTTCTGTTTTTACATGATTATCGGACTATACTCATCGTTGATATCCTTTAGATACAAACAGATCTGATCATGATCCGTGTTTTAGACCTTTAGTTATAATCGCAATGTTTATTTGTTAGTTTTCCGAACAGTTTATGTTTTGCTTCGTGAAGTTTATTATCTATTTCGCTGTGCAGTGTTAAAACGGTCAGTTCTGGACTGATGTTCTGCTTGGAGACTGAAGATGTTGAAGCTGCGGTGGATATGGCGGTGAAGGCCGGTGCGGTTGCCGATGGTGAGATTACCGAGGGAGAAGGCACGCCCTACGGTGGGCGCGTGGGTAAGGTGAAAGATCCCTATGGCATTGTGTGGGTCATCTGCACTCCTGCGAAAAAGTGTGATGACGTGGAAGCTTAGACGCCGTTGGATTTGCGTAACTTTTATTTGGTTATAAGTCAGTTTTTGTTTATTGCATGCTTTGATGACTAGTCGTAGTAAACGGATAGGATCTTTAGTGGTGTTAATTGCTGTTTTGAGATGTTAATGACGATCTTATCTTCTAAATATCGGTTTATTAAATATGTTTATTTAGTTTTAATTCGTTAATATTTTATTATAATTGGTGATAGATTATATAGATTTAGAATAAACAATTAACGGTATTAAATGGGGTGGTTTGAACTTGAAGTCGTCTTGAAAATTTGAAATGTACTTGAACTAGAAATGGTAAATTTAAAATTTGCCTCACACGTGTGAGCTTGTTGGAATGTCGCAAAAATTTAAAATTTGAAATGAATTCGGAGCTCATATGAAATTGAAAAGGGGGTTTTAACACTAAAATTTAACGTAGTTTTCGTACGAGATATATATAATACTTTATACAAGGTCAATCAATCAGTGTAGGCATGTACGTATAGTATATGTAAAGTGTTGAAAGAAGGTATGAGAGTAACTAGGCTAATTGCCTTGCATGCACGGAAAAGAAAAATGATATTATTTTTAGGGTTGGGATATTGGTAAACTTGTATACGAATGATAATACTTTTTAAATTTTTTAATATTAAAAAATATTTAAAAAATATGTATAAGTAAAAGTTACGTAAGTATGATGTGTTTGATCGAATGATAATACTTTTTAAATTTTTTAATATTAAAAAATATTTAAAAAATATGTATAAGTAAAAGTTACGTAAGTATGATGTGTTTGATTATTAGGACCCTATTTTTAAATGGATTGACAGAAAAATCACTTGCTTATTTGAAATTTTATTTTTTTGAAAATTTAAAATTTAAATTTATGAGTTTATAAGCCAAAGAAGATGTATATGAATGATGTATAATAATTAATAACAAAAAAGGCAGTAAAACTAAAAATTTAGGCATTTTTTTACTTATAAATGAATTAAACTAATATAACGCACGATCTTAAGTTTTAACTCTGAGAATTTGGTAAGCCAAATATATAATCTACCAACATAGAATTCTCATGTTTAAAGATTATTTTTTTATGATTTAAAAAATGTTTTAAGAAAAAAATAAAAAAAATGATGTAACGATTATTAAAGAGATATTGATAGTAATATAGTGTGAGAAGGATACACCCCAGCCTATAACGGAGGGGGTGAGGGGTTGTTGAGTTGTATTAAATGCATGAGGGGTTCAAATATTTGTACGACGAAGAGTGTGATTAGGCGACAATTATGGTCTGTCATTACGCAACAATTATGGTCTTTTGATGTTTTAGATAAATTAAAAAATCTGCTCCCCATACGGATGGATAAGACGATGCTTGTGGCACGTGATGGCCATTGACCCACGCCTTTTTATATAACAGAGCAGCGTTGTCACACTCCGAGCCGGCGGGGTTGGATCAAAGTTCCCGTCGGACGGAAGGTTTTCTGGGCGCGATATCGTGAGTGATAATCAAAGTGATCAGATTGTTTACATTGCACATGATATAATTGAGAAATGCTAAATAGAATAGAATTACAAAGTTAAATTACATCCGAATTGTTCATAATTTAACAATGTAAATCTATTATTAACATTATAAAATAACTATCTTGTTACTGCACAAGATATACAAAATAGCTATATAGTGATGTTTCCAAAAATATGCAGGTCCAAAATACTAAGTCTTCTATCTGAAGTCATAGTTCAAAAGCATAAGCTTCCTAGTTGACCTGTTCGTCACCTGAGAAGTCATGCAAAAATAAAATCAACACATGGTTGGTGAGTTCATATAGTTTAGAGTTTGAAAATGATTTGTAAACCTCTTTCGGTAAAAACCTTAACCTCATTAACTCCACATGTAATATCCGAATCGGTATGCTTATATATAGGGCATATGTAAGGTCGGACTTACCGCCCGCCCAGCCACCGTCCCACCACATACTAATCCGTATATGACACGGTTGTTAATAATAGTTAAGCATTTTTACCCTTCTTATTAAACCCAAAAATCATTCTGTTCTTTGTCCCTGTAATTACAATCATTTGGAATCCATGTTAATTCCATAAGTTCGCAATTGTAGAAACAATTATAAATATTCAATTAAATAAATAAATAAACATTTAATAAAATCTAAGTCCTAATGATTGGGCCTTGGTCACTCGAGTAGACTAGTCTGTCAATCAAGGTACTTAGCAGTTAGGAAATTCTGTAAATATCATCAAACATATGACCTATAAATCAAACGGTCTAGCTAAGACTTATTGAAATGTAGGGTTTTTGTTTCGTTCTTGATTCGTTTTGTTTCGTTGGCATATGTTATCTTTGATATTTCCCAGACTTTCTCCTGAAAATGATTTATTGATTCGTCTGATTCTGTCACAAGATGTACTTGATTCGTTGATCATGGAATACTAGATTCGTTGATCAAATGTACTCTTGATTCGTTGTTCATCAAACACTTGATTCGTTGAACATCGAAAATTAACTTTGCAAAGATAGTTTCGTTTGATTCATTGAACTCACACTTGTTTTGTCAAAATAGTTTCGTTTGATTCGTTGAACTCCCACACTTGTTTTGTCAAAATAGTTTCGTTTGATTCGTTGAACTCCCACACTTGTTTTGTCAAAATAGTTTCGTTTAATTCGTTTGAACTCACACTTGTTTTGTCAAAATAGTTTCGTTTGATTCGTTGAAATGTTTAGTTTAACTCAATTATTCACTTAAATTATAAGTAAATAAACTTAGTAAAACCTGCATAAAATTTACCTAGACATGATCTAGGTTAACAATTCACATATAAAACATATATTAAATAAAAGCATTTAAGTAAACAATTTAAATAAAACAGTTTACTCATGCTTCTCAGCCCCGCGTTTTAAAACAAAATGTTAGAAAAGGGGCAATGAACTCACCTGTGTTGCTATGTAATTGGTCTATCACACAATGCGTGCTCTTGTTGTAGCTTAGGTTTCTTCAGTTCCTGAGTTGTTTTAAGAAGAGTTCGAATACAATAAGTATACGTATACGTCATTGCACCTAAGGTTGGCTCTCGGTGCGTGTAACTAAGTGTCCTAAGTTACTACTGTTCTCCTATAACTTAATCTTCTAATCTAACTTAGCTACCCATTTATGATCCCTATCCCATGTTAATTATAGTAATTTGCTCTTAATTTTTACAAAAAAAATCAGACAGAGTTTCTTTTGTTTTCTGTTCAAATCCAGACAATTGATATTGTCTATTTTACAATAATTTCCTAACAAGATAATCAAAGTAAAGCTTTATTTAAAACATTTAATATTTAAGTTAAAACATCAATTTAGAAAATCATTCAACTTAATAAATTGTTCTCCAAACATTTCATTTATCAAAATGTCATGACTTGAATTAAAACACATCTAGCTATGATGGGCCCTAATTGAGTCCCATCGGGCCCAATTAGGCCCATTGGTGGTGTTTGTTCTCCTTTTGATCACCATTCAAGTTCTTTACATTATTTGACATAGTTCATTAACTTACATACATTAATTATCCATGTTGGGCCCTCAATAATTAGGGGGTAGTTTCATCTATCAAAACCCTAATTATCACCCCATGCACACACACCCAATATTAGTCCATGCATGCTTGTTTTCTCCTTTGTTGTTGGTTTTAAGTATTTGTGCACTCATCTTTTCAGCTTATAAACTAAGATGGACCATCCTAGCTCTTAAAATACCATGACTCCATGATACTTGGGTTTGTCAAGGATGAGGGCAGCGAACCTTTTGGTATCAGCCATAGGTTCGGCCACCTTAGCATTGAACAACCAAAGGTTCGGCTGGTGTTGAGCATGTGGTTCGACACGGCTGCTAGGTTCGCCCCATTTATTTTCTGCATGGGTTCGGCATAAAGTTCGGCTAAGGTAGAGAAAGGTTCGGCCGTAGGGTTCGCATCCCCTAGGTTCGTGGCTCATCATATGGTTCGTTGGTCTAAAGCTTCGGCTAAAAGATGAGGTTCGGACATAGTAAGGGTTCGGCTAGTAGGCTGCAGCTCACAGGGTTCGGCTGCAGACTTCCAGGGTTCGGCTGCAGCTTATAGGGTTTGTTGCAGGTTCGTTCAGTGGTGGCAGGTTCGTGAAGCAGGGTTTGTCCCAAAAAGGGAAGGTTCGGTCGGAACAGGAAGGTTCGGCTAGGGAACTCCTAGGTTCGGCCAGCTACTAGTCCTTCCCGAACCCGTGTCTTCATCTTTTTCTTTGATACAATCTGTTACAAACTCATTCCTAGAACTCCCTAGTGATTTACAAGTGTTCATCTAAGTGTTTCTAAGTGATAGATGTGGTTAGAACGACAAAGGTTTCAAGAGGTGATTATATACACACCAAAACCGAACATAAATCAAAATTTTACCTTAAAATCAGTGGGTAACCACGTGAAATTCTTGTACTTCCTTGATCCTCATAGTGTGATGATCGTATTGACTCCAAGAACACTCGAATCCGTTGGGAGATGGGCGAGATCCTCTAGAGAGAAGGTGGAGAAACGTTTTCTAAAGAGAGAGTTTGAACGTGAATGAGAGAAAGAAAGGAGGTTGGTGGTGGTGGATGGAAAATAAATGCTTCATTAATGACTTAGAGTATACTCGGTTGCTCGGTGTTGTTTGGTTTTCGCGAAAAATGTCGTTTCGCGTGGTTTTCTGTCACAGAATGACCCGGTTTATAATTTAGAATTTATAAAATTAATTTAGGTTGTGATTCCTAATAAATTAACTAGTATCTTTTATTTATTTTAAATTCTCAAATATTTATTTACTGTTTACATCGAATCGTACGGTTGTCGCGCGTCTTCGTTCGAATCGTCACCCGTATGAACACGACGATAACTATACTTTTCAATGTTGTTTTCTAATTATCGGATGTTATTCAGAACGTTAAAACTTCAGATATATTCGTACAGATCGTCACCTATACGAATAACCCGTCAATTTAGCATTCACATAACAACATCCGTGTGTTTTGTTCTGTAACTCCTCACATACGTTTATACATAATAAATCCTAACGAATAATCTCATGATGGTTCTGTATTGCCAGATAATTACCTGACAATTAAACCGTTGTTATGAACTTTGTTTATCTGAAATAGTTCTGTGTTTGCTAGGTGACAACATCAAATGATAATTATAACTGTTATGAATATGTAATGCACTGAAATGTATATAGTTCGTACCTGTTTACTGTTCATGTTCTGTCTAAGATCACAGTTCCGGTGACGTTTCCGGCACTGATTTTAAAAGCGTGTTTAGAAAAATCAAAAACCGTTAACTGAACCGTATTCATAATCAAAAAACCCGATCGAATTGTGAATTCGGTTTGATTTACGGTTTATTTTTTTTTGAATTCAGTTTATTCGGTTATTTGGGTTAAACCTTTTAAACCGTATTGGTGATTAAATATATTATTTTTTATTAATTTAAACACCTTATACAATTAAACCCTAGTTCCTAATATTAGCCGTCACTGGATCTCGTTCTCCCATAGACTCTCGACTTCTCTGATCCACGGTGGTGCAGCCACTGCTTCACGACCCTTAAACCATTGGCAAGACATCCAATGCTAGCCGTTCCTCAACTCCTTGTTGTAACACCGTTCTCCGCTAGTCTCGACTTCTCTGATCTATGGCGGCGCAACCACTGCCTCACGACCCTTGACCAATCGGCATCGACATCCAATGGCATCCGTTACTCAAATCCTCTTCATCAAGCCGTAGAACCTCCAGGATTGTAGATTTGTTAAAGGATGATTATCTGCCAATAGTCTGTTTGGATTAGGTCATCACTCATCATGTTAAACAAGTTTCAAATTATTGTCTTACACCTCAATTTTAAAGTTGTTTAAATGTCTTGGAAATCAAGTTCCTCATGACTTGTTTGAATTTGCGTTGTGATTTCCAGCTCTGTTTTCATTTTATTTGTTGATTAATTCCTCAATTGATATTCAGTTGGATTCTATTGGTATTTTAGGAAAAAAGTTGAAATCTGTTTAATACAGTTTATTCGGTTATTAACCAAATCCAAACCGAATTGAACACGGTTGATTTCGGTTTGGTTTTCCTCATCCCGAATACAGTTCGGTTTTCGGTTGGGTTAAAATAATTCAAAACCGTTTAAACCGAAACTAATAAATCGTTTAAACCGTAAACCGAACCGTTAAACACCCCTATAACAAAGTAAAATTTTATTTTCACGAGTCCTAATATTTCTACACCATTCTCGTCTTCGATACGGGTGTTCACATTTCAGGTTTTACAATTTTTAGAGTAAACCATAAACCAAACCATTAATAATGGTTTTTCAATAATGAAAACAAAAAACGAACCATTAAAAATAAACACTTATGGTATGGTTCCGGTTAGGTTGTGTAGTTTGGACTTGTGCATAACATAAAAACCAAATTAAATCGAACCGTTTTACGGTTTGCAATGAGCTAAATTACACCAAACTCTAAAGTTTTTTTTTGAATAATGTATAAATCATAAACCTAATCTATATCTATACATATATGCACACACACTTATGTATATATATTATCTGGTCCGGATTTTTATTACCGGTTTTTGATGAAAACTACTAACCAAACCGTTTAATACGGTTTCAATTTTTTGAAACCAACCGACCGAATGTGTGGAAAAAACCGGCCGTAAAACCAAACAAATTACCAGTTTAGGCGGTTTCACGGTTTGAAACCTAACCATGAACACCCTTAATCTTCTATATGCCGTACTTCTTATCAAATCAATCGCATCACATACTCATTAAATTTACTTATACATTTTTGTAAAAAAATCTTTAATATAAAAAAGTGCAAAAAAATATTGTCATTGGTACATCCTTTAATAAGTAGGAGTGTTAAGTTTATAATTTGGTTTCAACCTCGAAACCGTCTAAACCGGTCATCGGTTTGGTTTCACGGTCGGTTTTTTCCAAACATTTGGTTGGTCGGTTTCAAACTAGTAAATGGTTGTCGGACCCCATGCACTCAACGACTCGATTGGTTTCATGAAAATGTTTCAGTTAGAGTTTATTATTATTTTTCATATGTTTTAAGCGGTAACTTTGTTTCATTATTTTCATAATTTCTCAACGAAAGTCGTTATTTTTCCTATTTCATAAATAATTCAAATGCATAGATGTGAAAACTGTTTTTCATGATTTATAAATAGTTTATACTCATAAACATGAAAATCGCTTTTCATCGTTTATAATAAGTTTTCAGGGTTTAATAACATTTCATATGATAGATATGAACATATCATTTCATTTCGTTTTAAATAGAGTTTTCACAAACATATATTTATATATCTCGGTTTACACATAACTTGTAAGTATAACTCCAACTGCTGCTTAGTTTCACCACAAGATCTTTATATAAAGCATCGTAGGTCTTAATTTATAATCTTGCTTCTGATTCATCATTACCAGAAAAGTTTTCAAATATAGAACGTGAACATCATGTTTGTTAGTTTTATTAGAGTAGTTGACCAAAATATGTAAATGTACTCCATGAGTCCAAGTCTCCAACCACTGACCCATGAAATTCCTCTATGGGCTTCAACCCATGCCCACCACATCAACCAACCTCACCAAAAAGAACCCTAACTGAAGTTTTAATTTTATTATCATTATCATTATTATTATCATTTTATAATACAATTATCATTTACTGTACACAACATTCTAACTTTGTTGCATCATTCTCTACAAATTAATGTAAAGCACCACTTCAAAAAAAAAAAAAAAAGAAAAAATAATAATTCTGAGACCGTCGCAAAAAAACTCTTTTAAGTTTAATTAATTCCAAACTTTCAATTAAGACCATGAACTCTTATTCTAAATCCTCACTTACGGTAAAATGAAATGATTCAACAATTGAAAAATGAGATTATTTAGAATACACATTGAATGCTGAGATTACGCATGTCACACCCCGAGCCGGCGGGAACGGATCAGGTTTTCCCGTCAGGCGGAAGGTTCCCGGGGCGCGATATCGTGAGTGATAATCAAATGATCAGATTGTTTACATAGCACATGATAAATAAATAAGAAATGCTAACACATCCATGATATAGAATTACAAGATTAAATTACAATGTAGCGTTCATAATTTAACCAAGTAAATCCATTCAAAAGAATCAATGAAACTATATCTTGTATCTGTACAAGATATACAAAAGATGATTCATTGTTTTTATCATCAAAAATCATGCAACACAAAATGAAGCTAGGTCTTCTAAAAGTCCTCTAGCTTAGTTCGTGCATCTAAATAGCTACACATGTTCATCACCTGAAAAACATGCATTTAAACAAAGTCAACACTAGGTTGGTGAGTTCATAAGTAAGTTAGTTGAAAACCTTGATTCATTCACATGCACAATCACAATGTATATTATGTTACTTGTATGTTGTATGTTCACCTGTTCACCCAATGGCTTCTCCCTACCTGTATGTACAAGTAATGTGACACCCGATCAAGCATGCTTATATATAGGGCATACGAAAGGGTCAAGCCCAGACGCCATCCCACCACATGCTCAAACAAGTTTCACACTACCTGCAATACAACTATGGATTTCCATTCCCAAATTCACATGTTCATCTCATTCTTGATCACCTGTGATATCATGTATAGAATAATATGATGATGTAGTTGTAGTTATCGAACCGAAGTTTAGATAATCATTATATATGTTAAGGATATTAGATTTATCAAATCTGTTCCTTGTATTATTCTATAATTGTGGGGTTAACTGTTGTTTCACTTTTAAATATTAAGAGTGTTAGTTAACAAATTGTAATTTGTTCTCAACTTATAGTGCATGGAGCCTAAAAGGAATCCATTGAAATCCTCACGTAATCAGATTTCAATGCATCTGATTTACCTCTACCACTTTGTGTACCCATAGACCTCATCGAAACAGTTACTAGTAATATGACATGAGAATATAAATTACTTAGTCTACTAGACAACAAGAAACGATGGATTAATTACTTGTCACTGCAGATTAATATCATCATGTGTCGCTTTCCAGAACCTGACTTGAAGTCGCCCAGTCACTGGTCATACGTTACCGGCCAATGAATAAATACGATCAACATACTAGCCCTACAATCTAGAGTGTCACACCCCGGGCCGGCGGGAACGGATCGGGTTTTCTCGTCGGGCAGAAGGTTCCCAGGGCGCGATATCATGCGTGATAATCAAATGATCAGATTGTTTACATAGCACATGATAATTAAATGAGAAATGCTAATACGTCCATGACATAGAATTACAAGATTAAATTACAATGTATCATTCATAATTTAATCCAGTAAATCTACCAAAAAGAATCAATGTAAGTATATCTTGTATCTGTACAAGATATACAAAAGATGATTCGTTGTTCTTGTCACCAAAAGCATGCAACACAAAATAAAGCTAGGTCTTCTAAAAGTCCACTAGCTTAATCCTTGCATGTAAATAGTTACACCTGTTCATCACCTGAGAAAACATGTATTTAAATAAAGTCAACACTAGGTTGGTGAGTTCATAAGTATGTTAATTGAAAACCTTGATTCATTCACATGCACAATCACAATGTTCATAATGTCACTTGTATGTTATCTGTTTCACCTGTTCTCTCAATGGCTTCTCAATAGTTATATTCACAAATATTATATCATCATAATAGTGATGCTTATATATATGGCATATGTAAGGAAACTAAGCCCTAGCCAACATCCCACCACATCACTACTAGAACTCCACACTACTTGCAATACCACTATTGATTTCCATTCCCAATCCACATGTTTGTTTCATTCACCTGCCATATTATGAGTAGAATAATATAATGATAGCGTTATAGTTATCAAACCAAAGTATTGATAACCATTGTATGTAGTAAGGATGTTAGATTTACTTAATCTGTTCCTTGTATTATTCTATTGTCTGTGGGTTAACTGTTGTTTCACTTTTAATTATTAAAAGTGTTAGTTAACTGTTTGTCCTTTGTTCTCCTCATGCAGTGCATAGAGCCTAAAAGGAATCCATTGCCATCCTCACGTAATCAGATTGCAATGCATCCGATTTACCTCTATCACCGTCTGTTTCCATAGCCTTCATCGAAACTGTTACTAGTAATACGACATGATAGAAAATAAATTCCTCAGTCTACTAGTCAACAAATAATGATGGATGATGTACATCTACGGTACCATTGTTCTCCATGCAATTAACAAAGTTGAATAAGAACTTGTCTTATTACATTATGTTAATCGTGTATGAATGATGTTTGTTATCATGAAGTTACGTTATCATGATTATCATTCAATATGATCCATATGCTCACCATGCGATCCTTAAGCCGTAGTAAGAACAAGTCTTATTACTCTTAAGTGACGCATGGCGGTTGATACTCAATGCGTTCATATTATCACATAGTATGTTTTTAAGTTGTAGACTAAGTATTATAAGTACTTGACTTATCACACTTAGTCAATTAATCGTGGAATGATATTAAGAAGACATTTTATCTTCTTATCATTCATGTATTGTGTAGTGTTATCATGTTTCACTGTAGTAGTTCCCATTGTTTGTTTGTGTATGAATTTTCTCAACGTTTGCTCATGTAAGAATAACTAAGTGTTATAAGATAAAAATCTTACAACTATGTTATTCAAATGTGTTGATGATTATGAAATTACAGTATCATATTCATCTGAGTTTCCCTGTTATCTCATGATCATACAAGCATGCATACAATGATAAGCGATAATAAACAATTTAATATTATCTAAATCAAAGTATAAATAACATGTTAAGCAAAACTTTTAAATAAATAATAGTAAACATGTTTCTCAGCCCCGAGAGTTTAAAATCGGTAAAGATTAAAGAAAAGGGGCATATGAACTCACCTTCTGGTTGTAGTTGTTGACTTAACTTAAAATAAAGAATGCACGCGCTCTTTGTTGTTCTTGTAGTTGATTTCACGATCCTGTATTGTTTACACGTTGTATGTAACTTATAAGTGTCAATTATTGTGATTTGTGCGTGTGTATGTTAGCCCGAAATTGGCTAACACTCGTGAGTCGCGGTCTTTATTCGGCCCAAGGTTATTCTTGAAATCTCTAAACTTTGTTATACATGATCATTCTTTGTAATTGTAGAATTTTTTGCAACCCAACCTAAATGTTATCTTAGATTTATAGTTTAGTATTCCATATTTTGTTCTTCTTAGGCCCAAAATGGTTTATTGCATAGTTAACTAGTAACCTTGCAATTTTCTTAGTAACTTAGTGTTTTAAGTTTACGAACCTCATTCAACTAATATTCACTATCTTTGTAGTAGCCTTGATTAATTACCCCATGTCATTTGTACTAAATCCAACTAATTTAAGTGTTTGTTCCAATTTAGCTCATGTGGGTTGAAAATCCATTGGGCCGAATGAGTGGCTCTGGGTTGGGTATTGGGCTTCAACCGGTTAGCCAAATTAGTTGATGTTGGGCCGTATAGGTGTGGTAGGCCAAGTGTGATACATATATGGGCTTAAACAAATATTGAAGGCCTATAGAATTTTCGTCATGGCTGAATAAAGAAATCTGGCTAGGCGATGATCTGTGGGCCGGCTACTATGCTAATATGGATGTTGGGCTGGAACGCATCTGGGTGGCTGCAACGAATGAGTGCATCCCGATTCTTTGAAACACGTCCAACATCAGCAAACCTTGAGGTTCTAAAGGTTCGGCCTACAGATGATATGCATGGTTCGTCGGGTATTTGACAAAAGGGTTCATGAACATGAGGCTTCTCCCAGGTAGGTTCGCCTATAGATTCGTGCCTGCTCACAGATGGTTCAGTGGTTGTGTACGTTCGGCCAAGGGTTCGGTGCTAGGGAGGTTCGTAGGGTTGGCCATGCAAGGTTCGTTCCTCTAGGGTTCACCTGTATAGCATAGGGTTCGGCTAGTGGATGGCAACCATAGGTTCGGAAGTTTTCTCTAGGTCCACATCGCAGCAAGGTTCGTAGCCTTCATGGGGTTAGGTGAGTACTCGAGGGTTCGTGGGCAGCCTAGATGCGGTGAGGGTGACCAGAAAAGGTTCGTTCTAGATGAAGGTTCGGCCAAAACAGTTCGGCTGGACCAACCCCTTCGCGAACCTGCAATACTCATCATCTTCATATGTTTTACTGTTTCCAGGAAGCTCACACGATAGCACCATGCAACAGATGATCCTCGAAGGTGTTGTGAGTGTGGAAGATCAACCTAAAACCGGTTAGGGTTTTGGTCGTACTAGAACACATAAAAATTCTAGTTTTCGTAGCATTCATGGCTAAATACCTCGAGTTTTAGTTCGTCATTGCTCCGATCTGCTGTACTTTCAATTGAAGGATGATTGTAGCTTCGATTTGGCACTAAGATCTTGCAAAATGGTTGAGTTTTTAGTGTTTTAGGGTAGAGAGAAGTTAGGGAGAGAGAGAATGGTCGGAAATGGAATGTAGAGAGAGAGAGTGGGAATGTGTAAAATGAAGGAGAAGGCTTCATTTAACCTTTAAATACCCCGAGGGTATTCGGGTTCGTTTCGGTTGCTCGTTTCGCGTTTTCGTCGAGTTTCTGGAACGTTATGCCTAATTTAAATGTTTTAAATAAAAGAAAGATTATTTTAACTATTTGATGAGTTTCAAAATTGTAAAATGTTATTTATTTAATTTTATTAAATTAATTCAGGTCGCGTCGTGTTTCGTTTTCGTTTCGTCGGATCGCGTCACCATCGCGCGTATTCGTTCGAATCGTCATTCGAACGAACACGTCGATGGTTTGGCTTTCTGACTTTTGTTTTCTACCTTCCAGTTATTATTTCAGAACGTTAAACTCACAGATATGTTTGTGTGAATCGTCACCCACGCAAACACACTGTTAGTTCGTTATCCTGAAACAACACTGTGATATTGTTTTAAGTTGTGTTTCCTTACTGTCGAACTCAACTAAACACCCTGTTTCAACATTGTTTTCACATTGAAATGTCGGCCATCTGATTCCTGTCATCTATGGATATCAGATCGCAACCGATTTGTTTCTGTTATTCACTTAAACAATGTTGTTTCTCATGATCTGTTGTGTTAACTGTATTTAGGTTTTCACTTAAATACACAAAACTAATGTTTCAAATGTGTGTTGTACTTACAGTATTTAAGTTTACACGAAAATACGTACAACTGTTTCTTGTATTTAGAATCTTGTTAATACAAGTACTGTTTACACACATGTATTCACACATAGTTACTGTTTAAAGTACACGAACCGTACGGACTTGCCGGCCGGTCAGGTACTAGTTGTCTAATAGAGGTTTGTCAAACCTATGGTACCACTATGCTATCGTCGGTTTAGTCACATCAAACTAACTGGTCAGCGAATTAAAGGGTCTTACATGATCAATTTGTATAAATGGCACATGATTGAAGTGATATAATACAACAGGTCAATAGTAACTAATTGTAATTGTGTTCATCTGTGTTATTGTTCCCAATGTCATATATTCTCCGTGTTATTAACAAAGTTAAATAAGAACTTGTCTTATTACATTATGTTAATTATTTGAGTGAATGATTTTGTTATCATGAAGTTACAATATCATGATTATCATTCTTTGTTCCATGTTCTCTTGTAATATGTGTTGAGTTGTAAAGCTAAGTGTTAAAAGGACTTGTCCTATTATACTTACTTAACTCTTGTGTCGAATGTTATTACAAAGATACTTAGTATCTTTATATCATTCATATGTTTGCCTGTGATTATTCCAATATTTGTTTATAGAAAATAACTAAGTGTTATAAGATAAAATCTTACAACTATGTTATTCTAATGTGTTGATGAACTAATAAGATATATTATATTGTTCATCTGATTATCCCTTTCATGCCATGATCATACAAGCATGCATACAATGATAAGCGATAATAAACAATTAAGTATGATCTAAAATCAATGTAATAGCAATTTGTTAAGCAAAACTTTTAAGTAAATAAAAGTAAGCATGTTTCTCAGCCTCGAGAGTTTAAAATCAGTTAAGATTAAAGTAAAAGGGGCATATGAATACACATTTAGTAGTAGTGGTTGACTTAGTTTAAAAGAAGAATGCACGTGCTCTTTGATTGTACTTGTGTTTGCTCTCACGACCCTGTATTGATTTCACGTTGTATACAACTTATAAGTATTGAGTGTAATTGTTTTGTGTGCGTGTATGCATGTTAGTCCTAATGTCGCCTTAACACTGGTAGGTCTCGGTTTTCATTCGGCCCTTGTTTCCTATTGTTGATTCCAATAATACCTAATCAAATTTAATTAAACTTGAAACCACCATAGTTTATGAATACCGTTTTACATTATTTAGAGTAAGAGTTTGACCCTTATCATTTTGTTACCACTTGTGAGCAATTTGAATGCCAAGATTTTAAGTCTTAGGAAATCCCTTAGCTTCCAAAATCCTACCACTTTTATAGTAATTTAAGTTGAGAATCCCATGCACATGACCACTAATAGTTATTTATAGTGTTTTACATCCTTTGTTAATCGGGCCGAATGAATCATAGTGGGTAGATACTAGACGAGTCTTGGGTCAGTTGGGCTATAGTGGGCCGAATTATTATATTGGGTGTTGACTTGGGCCGAAGCAGCATTGTGGGTTTCACAAGATGTTGAGCCTATGGCAGTAATGGGCCGAATAGTTTATATGATTGGGCCCGCTGTTGAGCTATCAAGTTTGTTTTTGAGTCACGATGGGCCCACGCACCATCCTTGGGCCAAATAAGTGTGTTTAACCGATTGGGTTGGGGTGAACTAGCCACATATCTGTCGAAAGTATTGGTCGGATGGGTGTGGTTCTATCCAAGAAAGGCTAATGGGTTCGGTTCCTATTACCAGCGAACCTTGGAGCTATCTTGACTAAAGGTTCACCCCATCAATGGGTTCAGTGAAGGATAGGAGGTTCGGCCATAGGTTTAAGCTTAAGGTTCGCCGGGCACGACTCAAGGTTCGTGAAACTAGAAATAGCGTTAGGGTTCGGCATGTATGCAAGGGTTCGGCCATGACTACGTATAAGGTTCGGCTGAGAAAGAGATGCATGGTTCGTAGGATTTGTCTTGCTAGGAAGGTTCGGTGGTCCTGATGTCCTACAGTAGGGTTCGTCGCCTGATCAAGGTTCTGGGGGGCTCGAAGGTTCGTCAGTAGGGGCTCCCATGCAGAAGGTTCGTGGCTTTGCACTTGTACTTGGTTCGGCTGTGGCTGTCAGCACAGGTTCGTGAGGATGAGCCTCAGTTGGTCAAGGGTTCGGCTTCCAGATGATGATGGTTCGGCTGTGTGGTTGCTCATCCTTGTACAGGTTCGGCCCGTGTGTCCCTACGAACCTGCATCCATCATCATCCTACTCGTCTTGGATCAGTTGCAAGCCGCTCCCAATGGTTGTGTTACACCAGGATGGTGTCTCGAAGGTGTAGAACATGCGTGGTGTGATTTTAAAACCGATTAAGTGGCTAAGTCGAACATGGGGTAGAAAACCCTAAATCCCGTAGCTTTCTTTCGATCATACCTTGATTTCGGCCGGTTAGAACTCCAGATCTGTTGTACTTCTAGGTAGAGAGCGTCAAGAGCTTCGCGTAGGTCCAAGAATCACCCAAATTCGTGGAGAAATGAGTAAGATATGAAGCTTGGAAGATCAACAATGGTGGTGATTTTCTAGTGAGAGAAAGTGACGGGTTTATGGTTTTTAGAGAGAGAGAGTGCAGCAAAAATATGAGAAAACACCCTCATTAGTGGTTTATATACTCCGGGGTGTTCGGTTTCGTTTCGGTTGCTCAATTCGTGATTTCGTCGCGTATCCGGGATTTTTACGCGTAATTTAAATGTTTTAAATTAAAAGAGGTTAATTTAATTATTTTGATGAGTTTCAAAATTGTAAAATGTTATTTATTTTATTTTATTAAATTACAGTCGTTCGTGTCGTGTTTCGTTGTCGTTTCGTCAGATCGCGTCACCATCGCGCGTATTCGTTCGAATTGTCATTCGAACGAACACGACGATGGTTTTGCTTTGCGACTTTTGTTTTCTACTTCCCAGTCATCATTTCAGAACGTTAAACTCATAGATATGTTTGTGTGAATCGTCACCCACGCAAACACACTGTCAGTTCGTTATTCTGAAACAACACTGTAAATTATGTTTGAATTGTGTTTCCTCTCTGTCGGACTCAACTAAACACCCTGTTTTCGCATTATTTTCACATTGAATTGTCGGCCATCTGATTCCTGTCATCTATGGATATCAGATCGCAACCAATTTGTTATTGTTATTTGCTTGAACGCCGTTGTTTCTCATGATCTGTTGTGTTAATTGTACTTAGGTTTTCACCTAAATACACACAACTAATGTTTTGAATGCGTGTCGTACTTACAGTATTTAAGTTTACACTAAAATACGTACAACTGTTTCTTGTATTTTGAATTCTGTTAATACAAGCACTGTTTATACACATGCAATTACACATATATACTGTTGAAAGTACACATACCGTACGGACTTGCCGGCCGTTCAGGTACTAGTTGTCACAACGCATCGTCGTGATCTTTTCTTGAATTCTCAAAACTTCTGTCGCTCCATCCCTGTAGGGGCAGAGAACCTGTCGTTGTCTCGGCTGTGCTACTGGAGGCTCTAGGGTAGTTCTTGGTCTGTGAAGATGCGTAGTTAGGTGCTCCATTTTATTTTCCCTTTGAGGCCGAACATAAACCTGTGCTCGAGAGATAGCTGTCCATACACTGATAAAGTCATATTACTTTAACGGTTTGGCCTAGACTATAACCTAGGGACCCTCATATAGAGATCATGTGACTTAGGATTCTATTTGCATATGTCTTCTGCTTTTGATCATTGCACTAACCGATTTCTTTTCGGTTATGATCAGAATGCCGCCGAGAAGACAACCGCCTGCTTTATTGCCACTACCACCACAGGTCTCTGCTCCTCATTCTTCTACACCGACACCGCCTGACTCTCCGACACAACCACCTCCTCCACCACCACCACTTCATCAGTTGGATCCAGCAACTATAGAACTAGCCACACTGCTGACCAGTCAACTGAGGGATGTGATCCCGGAGATGATGAACCGGATTAACAACAGCAACAGTAACAACAATGCCAACTCATCTGGAGAGGGCAGCGGCAATACCCGACAGAATCAGGACTATGCCTACAAGAACTTTGTAGGCTGCATGCCACCTAGTTTCAGTGGCAGTGAGGGTGCCATTGGATTAATCCAATGGATTGAGAAGATGGAAACCACCCTTGACATCAGTGGCTGTCCTGAACAGAACAAAGTCAAGTATGCTGCTGGATCATTTCACAAGAGAGCGTTAACTTGGTGGAACGCTCAGGTTCAAATCAGAGGTCGAGATGAGGCCCAAGCTATGCCTTGGGATGACTTTAAAGCTATACTGCGGGCAGAGTTTTGCCCAAGGAACGAGTTGAAGAAGGTTGAGACTGAATTACTCAACCTAGTCATGGTTGGCTCTGGGCATCTGGCCTATACCCCATGAAGGCTGCGAACCTTGCTGCGATGTGGACCTCATAGTCGCGAACCTAGAGAAAATTGCCGAACCTATGGTTGCCATCCATTAGCTGAACCCTATGCTATACAGGCGAACCCTAGAGGAACGAACCTTGCATGGCCAACCCTACGAACCTCCCTAGCACCGAACCCTTGGCCGAACGTACACAACCACCGAACCATCTGTGAGCAGGCACGAACCTATAGGCGAACTTACCTGGGAGAAGCCTCATGTTCACGAACCCTTTTGTCAAATACCCGACGAACCATGCATATCATTTGTAGGCCAAACCTTTAGAACCTCAAGGTTCGCTGATGTTGGACGTGTTTCAAAGAATCGGGATGCACTCATTCGCTGCGGCCACCCAGATGCGTTCCAGCCCAACATCCATATTAGCATAGTAGCCAGCCCACAGATCATCGCCTAGCCGGATTTCTTTATTCAGCCATGACGAAAATTCTATAGGCCCACAATATTTGTTTAAGCCCATATATGTATCACACTTGGCCTACCACACCTATACGGCCCAACATCAACTAATTGGGCTAACCGGTTGAAGCCCAATACCCAACCCAGAGCCACTCATTCGGCACAATGGATTTTCAACCCACATGAGCTAAATTGGAACAAACACTTAAATTAGTTGGATTTAGTACAAATGACATGGGGTAATTAATCAAGGCTACTACAAAGATAGTGAATATTAGTTGAATGAGGTTCGTAAACTTAAAACACTAAGTTACTAAGAAAATTGCAAGGTTACTAGTTAACTATGCAATAAACCATTTTGGGCCTAAGAAGAACAAAATATGGAATACTAAACTATAAATCTAAGATAACATTTAGGTTGGGTTGCAAAAAATTCTACAATTACAAAGAATGATCATGTAATAACAAAGTTTAGAGATTTCAAGAATAACCTTGGGCCGAATAAAGACCGCGACTCACGAGTGTTAGCCAATTTCGGGCTAACACATACACACGCACAAATCACAATAATTGACACTTATAAGTTACATACAACGTGTAAACAATACAGGATCGTGAAATCAACTACAAGAACAACAAAGAGCGCGTGCATTCTTTATTTTAAGTTAAGTCAACCACTACAACCAGAAGGTGAGTTCATATGCCCCTTTTCTTTAATCTTTACCGATTTTAAACTCTTGGGGCTGAGAAACATGTTTACTATTATTTATTTAAAATTTTTGCTTAACATGTTATTTATACTTTGATTTAGATAATATTAAATTGTTTATTATCGCTTATCATTGTATGCATGCTTGTATGATCATGAGATAACAGGGAAACTCAGATGAATATGATACTGTAATTTCATAATCATCAACACATTTGAATAACATAGTTGTAAGATTTTTATCTTATAACACTTAGTTATTCTTACATGAGCAAACGTTGAGAAAATTCATACACAAACAAACAATGGGAACTACTACAGTGAAACATGATAACACTACACAATACATGAATGATAAGAAGATAAAATGTCTTCTTAATATCATTCCACGATTAATTGACTAAGTGTGATAAGTCAAGTACTTATAATACTTAGTCTACAACTTAAAAACATACTATGTGATAATATGAACGCATTGAGTATCAACCGCCATGCGTCACTTAAGAGTAATAAGACTTGTTCTTACTACGGCTTAAAGATCGCATGGTGAGCATATGGATCATATTGAATGATAATCATGATAACGTAACTTCATGATAACAAACATCATTCATACACGATTAACATAATGTAATAAGACAAGTTCTTATTCAACTTTGTTAATTGCATGGAGAACAATGGTACCGTAGATGTACATCATCCATCATTATTTGTTGACTAGTAGACTGAGTAATTTATTTTCTATCATGTCGTATTACTAGTAACAGTTTCGATGAAGGCTATGGAAACACACGGTGATAGAGGTAAATCGGATGCATTGCAATCTGATTACGTGAGGATGGCAATGGATTCCTTTTAGGCTCTATGCACTGCATGAGGAGAACAAAGGACAAACAGTTAACTAACACTTTTAATAATTAAAAGTGAAACAACAGTTAACCCACAGACAATAGAATAATACACGGAACAGATTAAGTAAATCTAACATCCTTACTACATACAATGGTTATCAATACTTTGGTTTGATAACTATAACGCTATCATTATATTATTCTACTCATAATATGGCAGGTGAATGAAACAAACATGTGGATTGGGAATGGAAATCAATAGTGGTATTGCAAGTAGTTTGGAGTTCTAGTAGTGATGTGGTGGGATGTTGGCTAGGGCTTAGTTCCCTTACATATGCCCTATATATAAGCATCACTATTAGGATGATATAATATTTGTGAATATAACTATTGAGAAGCCATTGAGAGAACAGGTGAAACAGATAACATACAAGTGACATTATGAACATTGTGATTGTGCATGTGAATGAATCAAGGTTTTCAATTAACATACTTATGAACTCACCAACCTAGTGTTGACTTTGTTTAAATACATGTTTTCTCAGGTGATGAACAGGTGTAACTATTTACATGCAAGGATTAAGCTAGTGGACTTTTAGAAGACCTAGCTTTATTTTGAGTTGCATGCTTTTGGTGACAAGAACAACGAATCATATTTTATATATCTTGTACAGATACAAGATATAGTTACACTGATTCTTTTTGGTAGATTTACTGGATTAAATTATGAATGATACATTGTAATTTAATCTTGTAATTCTATGTCATGGACGTGTTAGCATTTCTCATTTAATTATCATGTGCTATGTAAACAATCTGATCATTTGATTATCACGCATGATATCGCGCCCCGGGAACCTTCCGCCCGACGGGAAAACCCGATCCGTTCCCGCCGGGAAAACCCGATCCGTTCCCGCCGGGAAAACCCGATCCGTTCCCGCCGGCCCGGGGTGTGACATATAAGGCAATGTCTCTACTTAGTGGACTAATGTTATATTGGCTAAAACATGTTGCAACACGACAATTAATGTTCATTGGTTTTAGTGGGTAACTTTGCGGGTCAAAATCTCAGGTCAAGGCAATTCCGATCATAAAGGCCGCCTACAACGCTAAACTGTTATAAGTTAGTGTTTTAAACTGTGACACCTCGTAAATTCTAGGTTAGAAATTATTTTATTTTAATAATAATGTGTATTATTATTACTTACGTGGCACTAGAATTATGAATATGTAGTGTGACACGTGGCACAACAGTTCAAACACACAGATAATTCGAGGAATTATCGTACAACGCACGCACGTGTCTTGAATAATGAATGTTGGTGAATTAAACAAATCACCGTCCACTTTCACTACACATAGGTTCAAGGGAACCTAAAATAGGTAGAACAATGTTGATATGTCGAGAAACGATGATCGTAATCGAGTAAAACGCGAAAATCGGTTCGAAAAAACAAAGTTGGGCCTATTGGGCTTCTCAGAGACCCGTCGCGGTATGCTAAGGTCCCTGTATTGGGTCTTGGTGCTACGTGAAGGATTTCGGGGGAATTTGAGTCCCGAATCTCTTCACGGTACGTCGAGAACCTTTTGAACCCCCATGGCGGTACGCGAAGGATGTCAGACGACAAATCTTTATAAAACCAAGACCATTATGCCTACTCTACTACTTCTCATCATTTTATCCGGCCTTGGACGCCATATCTCGACCATTTCACTCTGAAACACCCATCTTCAACCTTTTGAAAGCTGGTTTTTCACTTGGGAAGCCATTGTTGAAGGAGAAAAAGCTTGAAGAAAGCTTAGTGTGACAACCCGTAAAATCCAGGTCAGCATACCATTTATTTAAATGACATTTGTACACGTGGCACTAGAATTAGTTCAATTTAGTGTGACACGTGGCATGACGGTACGAACAAAGACACAAACACGATAATGCGGTGAATTATCGCAACACGCACACACGTGTCGAAGGAAACACGAATGTGAGGCCCCGAAACCAGGAGACCCCACAGAGGTTGGTTTCGTCATAACACATAGCTCTTAAACTAAAAAATTTCATAATCATGCAGCGGAAATGTAAACATAGTTTGATAAACAGAATTCAATAAAGTGTCTGTATCACAATCATATCGAATTGCCAAAACCAACGGATCGTCTGAGTTGATGCCCGAGCTCCATGCCTTCTCTTATCATAACTTTAACCTGACATACATGCTAAATCAAGTCAGCTTACGCTGGTGAGTTCTAGTTTTCATAAAACAACATTAACATACTTAACATAAACATCATTTCATACACGTAGTCCATAACCTTAGCACATAACATCCTTAACATCATCGTCATACGTTCCACTGTTACCATACGAACAGTGGGCTCATGCCGGCACAAGGCTTCATACCCAGTTATAGTCGTGGTTGACTATCATACCCAGTTATAGTCGTGGTTGACTATCATACCCAGTTATAGTCGTGGTTGACTATCATACCCAGTTATAGTCGTGGTTGACTACCATACCCAGTTATAGTCGTGGTTGACTATCATACCAAGTTATAGTCATGGTTGACTATCATACCTACCCAGCACAATTACTGGTACATCCCTCATACATATCCTATAACACTTATAGGAACATCGTTCATTCATCATGCATGATATACTAGCATCATATCTTGTTTTATCATAATCATCATAACATTTCCTGCTAGCATCATAACATCATTCATCATAGTCATCATGGCATATACCATCATAACATACTAGCATCATGCACAAGTCATCATATCATACTAGCATCGTTATCATATCATAACATCATGGTATCATGTCTACATATCATACTTTCATCCTAGCAACCTAGGACCTTGTCATACTCCTATAACTATTCTCATAGTTATCATCATGAAGCATGTTATCATAAAGTCATCATCATATCATATGCTAGCATCATTATCATGGCATGTTATTCATTATCATAACTTATTTATCATGCATTCATCATACATAGCATACTTTCATGCATAGATCATACTAGCACATAAACATGCATACATGGTCAGGGCATATCATCATTCGTTCGTCATCATCATGAGCACATAACATCATAACAATAAGCATGTATGTCAGCCCAAAACATTGAACATAAAAGAGGGCGTCTAGAACTCACCTGATAGTAGACTCTTGTTTCCTTAGCCGAACTCCTTAGCTAGGTCTTAAGAACCTACATCCGTTACATCATCTCATTACTTTACGTTACGTTACGTTCTTAGACTTAGAAAATATTCTAAGTCCTCATAGCTTACTAGTTTCCCCCTCATAACTACAAGTCCTCGAAACTGAATAGTGTTCGAACACTTGCAGTTCGCGAAATACTCAATTACTCGAAACCATTAGGTGTATTCGAAATAACCCTTGTACTCGAAATGGCCCTTGTACTAGAACTACTGGTGTACACGAAATACTGGTGTACACGAATTCCCTACCCGAAATGGTGTACACGAAATGGATAAACCTGATTTCGAATATTCACATAAACATATTTTCGTGTACTCATGATTTTTATCATAAACCATCTCAGAAATTCATCTAAGGTTTTGGGGAGCTAGTTCTAGGATCCTTAGGTTGTTACCAACATATTGGAACCTCAAAGTTACGAACTTTATGCATAAAGGTGTGAGCTTTATGCATAAGTTCGCTTTTTGTTTAACCATCCTAACTTTTGCATAAAAATCCTAGCTTTTTGGTTTAGAACACTTACTTGAAGTTAGATGATCACTCCCGCAGATTCCCGCGCGTTTCCTCCTTCGTTTGGTCGATCAAAAGCTCGATTCTTGAAGTCCTCTAAATCTGCTTCGTGTACTCGAGAGCAGATGAGTTTCCAGCCAAAGTCTGTCACGTTTCCCAAGGCACTCCTATTTATAGGCAGTGTCCTTGTACTCGAAAACTGGGACAAAATTTCGAGAACGTGTGTACTCGAAATCTTGTGTACACGGAATCTGGTGTACTCGAAATCTCACAAATTTCTAGTACACGATCTCTAAGCTTCACTTGGTTATTTTTCGTCTATCTTCCTTCAAGCTTATTATTTGTTGCCCATTTGTAAGTTCAAGTAACTTGTATTAGAAAATTTGGGATGTTACAACGAACGTTGGTGAACGTTTAGCACATCGTGTAACAAAACACTAGAAACCTCACGAAACGCTCAAACATTGAACTTGGAAGTTCAAACGATGCCGAACAATAGTCTGTAAGTGTGAAAACAACAAAGAACGGATCAAACCATTGAAATTGGGCCTATTGGGCTCTTTTCGGACCCGTTGCGTTACGTGATGGACCCTAAGGAACCCCATGGCGGTTGCGATAGGTGGGCGGGGGATTTGAATCCCGAAATCCATCGAAGTACGCTGAGAGGATCTTGGACCCTCTCGGAAGTACGCTGAAGGGGTCAATGCAGGTAAGGCTGCCACTACTGTTGATCTTAATCAAGATCCACAGGACAGTGGTACAGGCAATAGGACCTCACCTGCGGCAACCTATATTGGGGAGGACTTCTTTGAGGTTCTTTTCAATGAAGGGAATCCAGGGTGCCAAGAAACCACATCTGGTGGTGGAGATGCAGGAGCTAGGCTCACGACTCCATCGCCTAATGACTCTACTAAGGTAGATGAGGGCACACACACAGAGGAATTGACGGCTACTATAACATCCCTCTAAGCCAGGGTGGCTCAGTTGGAAGCAGAAGTAGCTACCCTGCGGCTTGAGGTCCAGACCAAAGATGCCACTATTCTGGACCTCAGGAGGCGTCCCCCTGTCACTCTACATCCCTTTCACCCTGATCCTGCTACTACCACTTTCACCTCCCCTGATGCTACCAAAAAGGGGGAGAATATACCAACTGCAGGGTCAGGTTCAGAAGAAAGAGAAGAGGAGGGTGCACAGGAAGTTAACCCATCCATAGTCACTTTGACTGCTGAATGGGATGACTTCTTGGGTACTTACTTTAAAGATTCTTCTACTTCCTCTTCCTCTTCTTCTGAGGATACAAGGGAGGTTGCCAAAGAGACTGAAAAGAAAACATCAAATGTCTCTTTGGAACCTCAGTCCCCTTCTGGGACTAAGTCTCCTTTTGAGACTGCAGCCCAGGTTACCATGGAAGAGGCTACACAAGAAGAACATATATCAATGGAACCTGTGTCCCCTTCTGGGACAGAAGCTGCTGAAGACCTCTCCTCCTCTCTTGAGCCCTTTGTGGAAACTAATAAGGAATCATCCAAGGTGATTGGTCAACTGGAGGAGACAGTGAATGCTGAGGTTAACTCCGAAGCTGCAGTTGTTTCCAAAGGCCCAGTCATTTTTGATGACTCCTCCACAGAGGAGCTATTTGCCAATGAGCCAACTGGTGAGGCTACAGGAGATAACTCATCTGGGGTAAAAATAACTGCTGATGACAAAGGTAAAAGGAAGCTAACCCCAGAGGAGGAAGCAGAACAAGAGGAGAGGATTCCCAAGAAGACAAAGGGCCGACCAAATACTGCAATGGATGATGAAATCATCAGATTGTCTGCCCTTCTTCAAGAAAAGGGGTATGATATTGATGAAGTCCTTAGTTGGTCGGTACCTAGGATGGCTGCCGAGCTGGACAAGGTGCAGCAGCAAGAACAGGCAGCTGCTGCAACCAAAGTCCAAAAGAAGCTAACTAAGACACAAAAGGGTAAGGCCTACAGAGACAAGAACAAGGCCTTTCTCCTGGAATATGGCTTCCATGCTCGGCAGCTAGGCCCTATGAAGAACTCAACCATGGATATGCATATCAGAGATATCAAGGCTAAAGTTGCCAGAGGTGAGTTACTTCCAATTGAGCAGATAAGGGCTCAGAAGGCAAGCCTAATGAAAGGCTTAGGGTTAGGGGGAGGAGCTACAATAGAGTTTCCCCTCTCTGGTGCAGGGATCAGAGAAGGAGAAGAAGTCATGTGTGGGGAAGTAACAAAAGCAATGTTCCCCCTAAACCCTAAAGAAGAACAAATACCTCCTCCATCAAGTCCATCTATGGATAATATGCCAATCTCCTCAGTGATCAAGATCAAAAAGGGTAAGCAGACTACAAGGAAACAATCAACACCAAACCCTGATCCTGAGAGACATACACAGGCTGATGAAAGGAGAACAGAACCCTCAAGTGCTGAGGATGTTGGGTCACAGCCTACTGCAATAACAGGTGCAGCAGTAGGATCAACTGTGGAAGCCCAACAAGCCAGAGATCAGAGGAGTCAGGCCACTGCTCAAAACATACCAAGATTCATAAGAAGAAAGAGCATAGCCAGAAGGAAAAGGAGAGCATATGCAATTCCCTCTGACTCTGAGTCTGAAGCAATAATCTCAGTACCTGAAGTCACACCAGAAGCAGCTCCAGAAACTACACAATCCAGAGAAGATATAAGGGATATCCGTAGACTAATGCATGAGCATTCATATATCCCTTTAATAAATTGGAGCTTCAATGCACAAGAAAAGACATTCATCCTCACCGACTACAATGGAGATATAAAACTGGTGGATCTTTTGCATCTAACGATGTTGGCCAAACCCTATATCCTTGATCTAGATAAGCTCCCTCTCTATAATCCTGACAATGGAGCAGATGGGAGATCAGGCATTAGGCTATAAGAAGAAGGGCACAGGTACTGAGGGGTACATGGAAGCCAAGGTTCCTTCCTTAGAAGTTTTGGTAGCATCAGCCTAGGGGGAGACTGTAAAGACTAATAAAGGCTGATGCTCACCAAACCTCCTATTTTGTCCAACTACAAAGGCCACAAAGAATAACATCCTTCGGAAGGAAGAAGTTACTACTCGGAAGCAACATTGCTTCCGAAGGATAACTTAGCCCTGCCAAAGATTGTACAAGACAATTGCTTCGGAAGGTCCATACTTAGAAGATTTCAGAAGTTCAGAGCTTCCGAATATCAAATGCTTCTGAAGACTCTTCTCAGCAACTTCCTCAGAAAGACAAAGACTTCCGAAGAGATTCCTTCATCAAATACTGTAGCTGAACACTTTCAAAGTACAAAAGGTACTGACACAAGACATGCTGGTCTGACGACAGATAGAGACAACATGTAATGAGTCAGATAAGTTACCTTACTTCTCCCATGCTGCATTAAATGCAAAAGATCATCTGAAGCCTTGAAGATCATCTACATTAAATGTCTTTTGTATTTAGTAGTCTTTGTTAAAGTCAATGTCTATTTGTATAATGATTATGACTGAGTGTCTTAGCCTGTTAAGACACTCAATATACTAGAATAAGCTTTACTTTATGTACTTGTCTAGTATACCCAACTTGTATTCCTAAGTGTATACGGTTGTAGCCTCGGCTATATAACCTCCCATTGTAAACTCACTAGGTGTGCTAGTGTGCTTGTACGCTTCTTACTTTGAGAGAAATATATCCTTGAGCTTGAAATTATTCTTGTGTTCCTATTAGTGTTCAAAGATTATTACTTTGTCATTTTGAGGTTGGCCCCAGTAGTTCTGAAGGAGTCAATGCAGGTAAGGCTGCCACTACTGTTGATCTTAATCAAGATCCACAGGACAGTGGTACAGGCAATAGGACCTCACCTGCGGCAACCTATATTGGGGAGGACTTCTTTGAGGTTCTTTTCCATGAAGGGAATCCAGGGTGCCAAGAAACAACATCTGGTGGTGGAGATGCAGGAGCTAGGCTCACGACTCCATCGCCTAATGACTCTACTAAGGTAGATGAGGGCACACACACACAGGAATTGACGGCTACTATAACATCCCTCCAAGCCAGGGTGGCTCAGTTGGAAGCAGAAGTAGCTACCCTGCGGCTTGAGGACCAAGAATCTAAAGTCTCCCACTTACCATCTGGTTCAGCTGTTCTTTATGCACCCATCAATAATCCTCCATACCAAAGCTATCAACCCCTCTACCATCCTACCTCCACACCCACTGTCACATTTCCTGAAACTCCGAATTCATCAAACTCTGTCTCTAACCCAACCCCACTACTAACCTCTGGGCAAGGTGCTTTTATGGCTGAGGAGACCAATTACTTTCATCTGTGTCAAGAAGACTTGGATGGTATCCCTGCAGATGATCTTGAGGAGATGGATATAAACTATCAAATGGCTATGATTTCATACAGGGCAAAGAAGTTTTACCAAAGAACCGGCAGACAGTTCAAAAAGCACAATATGAAGACTGGGTTTGGACTTGACAAATCTAAACTCAAATGCTTTAACTGTCAACAGTTAGGCCACTTTGCCAGAGAATGCAAGTCCACAGGAACTCAGCCGACAACTTCTGGGCAACTACAACAAAGACCATCAAGCTCATCAAACAATGCAAACATTGCTGAACAAGATTTTGCAGACTGGAACTTTCAAGCTGAGGATGCCTCTATCTCCAACAGTGCTTTGATGGCAAATGACTCATCTTCCTCAAACAAGGTAACTAATAACATGTGCACACCTGAATGCTTAGAAACTCTAACTGTTTATAAAAAGATAAATTCTCAACTCTGTAATGAGCTTGAGTCTTTACAAGTTGTCAAGGCAAATTTCTTTGAGGCTGAAAGAAATTACAAAGAAAAGATTGAAGAAATGGAAAAGACCATTTCAAGTTTAAAACATGAAGATACTAACAAACAGTGTCAAATTAAAAATCTCTTAGAAAGACTAACCACTGCCAAGACTGAACTTGTATTGGCTGAGTCATACAGAGACAAATTTCTAAGCCAAGGTGAAAAATATGAAAAACTTTTCAGGATGAGCAGCACAACTGAATTAGTGAATAAACATGGGGCTGGTTTGGGATATAACAAAGTAGACCCTCCATCTGCTTATACTTCCATAGTAGATGTTAGGTGTAAACCACTAGTTGATCTTGTGTATAATGAGGAATTCGATATACACAAGGTGGTTCAAACTGATAATCTCTCTAATCCAAGTACCTCAACATGCTCAGATGAGGATGATATTCCTATTAAACCAGTAAAAGAAAAACAAGCTTTGAAAATTAAGAAACAAAATAAGAAAACTAAGAAACATTCAACAGTTTTTGTCAAGGCTAAAATCACAGAAAATATCTCCTCAGATGAGTATGTGACTTGCCCTTCTGACAAGTCAAAGAGAGGTAGATCAATGGAGAGAAAGATAAATTTTTCAGGGAAACAGGCAAAGTCTAAGACCAACAGATATGTTGGAACACCCAAATCATCACTCTCTGAGGATCAAAGATCAGCCTTCGTTAAAAGAAATCAGCAGCAACACTCTCCCAACAGTCAAACTATATGTCTGATGTGCGGTGAGAAGAATCATTTTGCTGCTGATTGCTTTTATAATCCAAGAAGCAAAACTTTCTCAAAATTACAGGGAAGAGGAAGAAAGAATAGTTGGAGTAAGTCATCTACTTCCTCGGAAGAACAGAGAAGAAATCCAGTCAAGAAGGTATCGGAAGCAAGTGCATCCGATAACAGGAAGAAACAAAACAAAAAGGCTTCCGAAAAGAAAGCATCGGAAGCAAAGAAAAGGGAAGCTTCCGATAGAAAAGGAACCTCGGAAGCTCATAAAAGGAAGGCTTCCAACAAACAAGAGAAACCATTTTCCTTCGAAAGAAGACCATCGGAAGGAAAAGGAAAAGTAGCTTCCGATGACTATCAAAAGAAACAAAGTCTTCCGACAACTCAAAAGGCAAAACAAGTATGGAAAAAGAAGGAATCAACTGATAAGCCATCACTCCCATCAGAAGCAAGCACATCATCTGTCCCACCTAGGATGATGTCAAAGAAATTCACTTACAATGATGCAAATGGCAAACCCAAGACCACATGGGCTTGGGTTCCCATCAGAAACTAACTCACTTCTGGTTATGTGCAGGGACAACAGGAATCACAAGGCAACTTGTGGATAGTTGATAGTGGCTGTTCCAGGCACATGACAGGCAACAAGACTCACCTGCACAAATATGAACCATTTTTTAGAGGGTCTGTTGCATTTGGAAGTGATCCAGTAGGAGGTTACATAACAGGAAGGGGCACAATCTCTAATGGTAAGGTAAGCTTTGAGAATGTGCATTTTGTAAAAGAGCTTAACTACAATTTACTAAGTGTATCACAGGTGTGTGATCAAAAGCACAACATGTTGTTTACTGAGCATGAATGCATTGTCCTGAAACCAGGATTTGTGATACCAAATGATCAAATTCTACTCAGAGCTCCTAGAAGAAACAACATGTATATGCTAGATATGAGCACAGCTTCACCTCTTAGTAATATAAGCTGCTTTGTCTCAAAAGCTTCACTTGATGAATCATCTCTTTGGCATAGAAGACTTTGTCATGTAAACCTCAAAAATATGAATAAACTTGTCAAAAATAATTTAGTAACTGGTCTACAAACAAAGGAATTCATTTGTGTTGATAAATGTGTTGCATGCTTAAAGGGTAAGCAGCACAAGTCATCTCATCATGCCAAAGAGATAAATTCTATTACAACAGTCCTGCATTTACTACATATGGACTTGTTTGGCCCTACAAGTGTAAAAAGTCTAGGTAGAAAGTCATATTGCTTGGTGATTACTGATGATTTCTCTCGGTATACCTGGGTATTCTTCTTAAATACCAAGGATGAAACTGCTGAGATCCTAAAGTCATTCATACTTAGGGTGGAGAATGAAAGTGACCACTATGTAAAAATAATTAGATCAGATCAAGGAACAGAGTTCAAAAATCATGTTTTAAATTCATTCTGTGAATCTAAAGGTATTACAAGACAATTTAGTGCTCCTAGGACTCCACAACAAAATGGTGTTGCTGAGAGAAGGAATAGGACACTAATTGAGGCTGCAAGGACCATGTTGTCTGATGCCAAACTTCCAATAACTTTTTGGGCAGAAGCAGTCAACACTGCCTGTTATGTCCAAAACAGAGTATTGGTAGTTAAGACACATGGTATGACTCCTTATGAAATTTGGCATAAGAGAAAGCCATTCATTGGATTTCTCAAACCATTTGGATGTCATTGCACCATACTGAATACTAAAGATCACTTAGCCAAGTTTGCTGAGAAATCAGCAGACGGCTACTTTGTTGGGTACTCTTCACATGCTAAGGCTTATAGAGTATACATCAAAGCTTCCAGAATTATTGAGGAGTCTGCAAATGTTCAGTTCAATGAGCATACTCTCAATAAACCTGGAACAGGCCCTGATTGGTTATTTGATCTTGATAGCTTTATATCTGTATTTAATCAGGTGAAAGAGTATGTTCCAGTTTCACAGTCAGCTACCATAGACTCCTCCAAAGGCACAAGAGAAGATGACTTTCGTGTTGAACTGCCAATAGCTTCAAAACAGATCTTGGTAGAATCCTCTTCAGCACAAAATGGTGTGTCACAGTCTGAGACAGTAAACACATCTCAGGCAGGTCCGTCAATTGAATCTACTTCTGAATTACAACATCAAGAAGAAGTAGGAAGTCCTTCAGCAGAGGCAAATCCTCAGGAGACCACCATTCCTAGAGAAAACCAACCCTCCACAGTCCAAATTCAGAATCCACAGGATTTACCAGAAATCCAGCTTGAGGTAGTATTGCCTAACCTTGAGTCAATCAACTTGGATGAAGCTTCTCAACTGGATGTGATTCCAAGAACTCGTATCCATAACACTCATCCAGTTGAAAACATTATTGGTAATGTTGAAGAAGGGGTAAGAACGAGAAGCTCTATGCATGAAGCAAACATTTGCTTGTTTTCTTGCTTTCTATCCCAAATAGAACCAAAGAAGGTTTCTGAGGCATTAAAAGATAGCAGCTGGGTAGAAGCTATGCAAGAGGAGCTTCTTCAGTTTCAAAGACAAGGAGTTTGGAAGACTTGTCCTTTGCCTAAAGGAAAGTATGCCATTGGAACCAAATGGGTGTTCAGAAACAAGAAGGATGACAAAGGTGTTGTCATCAAGAACAAAGCAAGATTGGTTGTTCAGGGATACACCCAAGAGGAAGGCATTGACTATGATGAAGTCTTTGCACCTGTTGCCAGAATTGAAGCTATCAGAATCTTTTTGGCATTTGCAGCTGCAAAAGATTTCAAGGTTTTTCAGATGGATGTCAAGAGTGCCTTCCTGTATGGAAAAATAGATGAAGAAGTTTATGTGTGCCAGCCTCCAGGATTTGAAGATCCAAAGTTTCCTGATCATGTCTGTAAGCTTGATAAGGCTCTCTATGGGTTGCATCAAGCTCCCAGAAAATGGTATGAAACGTTATCTTCTTTTCTGTTGTCCAACAACTTCAAGAGAGGTACAATTGACAAAACTCTCTTTTTCAAGAAGTCTAATCAACATATCATGCTAGTTCAAATCTATGTTGATGATATTATCTTTGGCTCTACTAATGGATCTCTCTGTAAGGATTTTGAATCTCCGATGAAATCCAAATTTGAAATGAGTTCAATGGGAGAACTCACCTTCTTTCTTGGATTACAAGTAAAACAAAATCCTACAGGGATTTTCATTAGTCAATCAAAATATGTCAAGGACATTCTTGAAAGATTCAAGCTCTCTGATTGCAAAGCACTGGGAACTCCTATGTCCAAGACAACATCTCTTAGCCCTGATCTTGAGGGGGAGGATGTTGATCAGCACCAATACAGAGCAATGATAGGCTCTTTGATGTATCTCACAGCAAGCAGGCCAGATATCATGTTTGCAACTTGTGTGTGTGCAAGATTTCAGGCTAATCCCAAAGTCTCACATATGCTGGCTGTGAAAAGAATCTTTAGATATCTCAAAGGAGCATCAAGTCTAGGATTATGGTATCCTAGAAATGAAGACTTTTAGTTCATGGCATACACAGACAGTGATTATGGAGGATGCAACATCAGCAAGAAATCCACATCAGGAGGATGTCAATTTCTTGGATCCAGGATTGTGTCTTGGCAATGCAAGAAGCAGTCATGTGTTTCTACTTCTACTGCAGAAGCTGAATACATAGCTGCTTCAAGTTGCTGTGCACAAGTCATCTGGATTCAAAATCAGATGAAGGATTATGGAGTAGATCTGTTCAACACTCCTATTCAGATAGACAATTCTAGTGCAATCTCCATCACCAATAATCCTGTCAAGCATTCCAAGACCAAGCACATTGACATCAGATATCATTTCATCAGAGACTGTGCAGAAAAGAAGTTGATCCATTTAATCAAAGTCGATTCTGAACATAATTTGGCTGATCTATTCACCAAGGCATTTGATGAAGGAAGATTCAGGTACTTAATAACATCTATTGGAATGATTAACTTTGAGTAAATGAAATAATCTGGAATGAATAATTCTTCGGAAGATAAACTTAACTTACCTTCTGATGAGTAACTACTTAGCAGAAGATAGGTTAAGTCTTTGGAAGCATTATTTCTTCCTCGGTCGGAAGTTCTAACACTTCAGAAGCTGAATTACCTTCTGAAGTAATACTCTTCCAATACATTATCTTCGGAAGCATAGGCTTCTCAAGGTACTCTTCAGAAGAAGGTGTCTTCCGAAGAACATTTTGTCTGATGAATTATCTAACATTTCTGAAGCAAATCTCCTCAGAAAACTTTTTGGTCAAATTCACTCCTTCCAAAAGCCACATCTTCGGAAGCAATTCTGAACTTAATAAAAATTCCTTCATTTATTGTGAAACCAGCTGTCATCGGAAGACCTTTTTCTGACATCCGGATTTCAAAATTAAATGTGTCTCTATATTTAATGCTGAAATCCGAAGGTATATAAAGGTCTCCCGCTCATTCGAATTCTCACAAACCGTTTCACTTTGAAATCTTCTTTTCTTTGATCTCCCAAATCGTGCCCTAAAATCGCAAACTGCCATGGATCTTCTTGCTTTCAAACCTGCTCACAACGTACCTGCGGAGTTATCGGCAGAGCATGATAACGATTTCGCACCAATCATCTCCTTTCTTCAAAGGAGCAGGTATTTCTTTGCACTAACCGTTCAGCCCTTGGTGTATGAATCCCATCACCAACAGTTTTGGGCATCTTGTTCTGTTTCTTTATCTTCCAATGGTCGGTCTCTTGTAGCCACCATTGATGCTCATCCTATTTCTATCAATGTGGAGACTATCTGTCGACATCTCAAACTAAATGATGCCGGTGGAAAGGTCTCATTCACAAAGGATGAGGTAGCATCGACATTTCAGTCGATGGGGTACGAAGGTCCTCTCCCTACAACAACCTATTTGAAGGGTAGAGTGTCCTATAATTACAAGTACCTCGTACATTTGTTCCTTCACTGCCTTTCCAATAAAACTGGAGGTTGGGATCAAATTCCATCTGACTTAGCTTCGGCTATTCATGGTTTGGTCTCCAACCAACTGTTTAACTTTTCTGCTTTTATTTTTAATAATTTGGTTGACAATATTTCGTCCCCAAAGAAATTTTGTATGTACCCCAGGTTTTTGCAACAGATCTTTAATGAGGAGTTGGGCACCTCTCTCAATCTAACTGGGAATACATACAAAATGCCCTTGGTTTCTTCCAAGGTTTTTGTGCAACTAAAGAAGAATGGTAATCAGTTTTCTGGGAAATTCACTCCCCTTCTTCCATCTATGGAGTCACATACTCTTGAAGGTGACAGCTCTGTTAACCCCACAGATGCTGAACCCACACTTTCCACACTTTCCACTTCTGTCCCTCACCCCATAAAGATCACTTACAAACGCAAACGAACCCCTGTGCAACTCTCTACAGTTGCTCAGGCTCCTTCTACTGATCCCAAGAAGAAAAAGGTTAAAAGGACTGCCCAGGGCACAGTCCTACCTAAGGTGAAAGCCACACCTCTTGTTGATCCACAGGTTCTTCCTCTGGAACCTGTGGCTGCCCTTAACCAGCCTGAAAGCCCTCAGCATATGTCCCAAAACATATCTGAGAATATTCAAAGGGAAAACCCCATTCTTGAGTCTGCTTCACCTGAAGCAACTCCACTAGATCAGAGACTGTCTCCCAGGTCTCCAGGTTCATATCATCCAGAAATGCCCCCACTCAAACTAACACCCAGGCTCAAGGAACCCCTGTTCTAACTGTGGAGGAACCACTCTCTCCCACTACTCAAACTTTAATGAGAGTGGTGACACAGTTACAGGCAAGGTTTCCTGACCCAGAGCCTATTATCTCAGAGGTTGGCCCCAGTAGTTCTGAAGGGGTCAATGCAGGTAAGGCTGCCACTACTGTTGATCTTAATCAAGATCCACAGGACAGTGGTACAGGCAATAGGACCTCACCTGCGGCAACCTATATTAGGGAGGACTTTTTTGAGGTTCTTTTCAATGAAGGGAATCCAGGGTGCCAAGAAACCACATCTGGTGGTGGAGATGCAGGAGCTAGGCTCACGACTCCATCGCCTAATGACTCTACTAAGGTAGATGAGGGCACACACACACAGGAATTGACGGCTACTATAACATCCCTCCAAGCCAGGGTGGCTCAGTTGGAAGCAGAAGTAGCTACCCTGCGGCTTGAGGTCCAGACCAAAGATGCCACTATTCTGGACCTCAGGAGGCGTCCCCCTGTCACTCTACATCCCTTTCACCCTGATCCTGCTACTACCACTTTCACCTCCCCTGATGCTACCAAAAAGGGGGAGAATATACCAACTGCAGGGTCAGGTTCAGAAGCAAGAGAAGAGGAGGGTGCACAGGAAGTTAACCCATCCATAGTCACTTTGACTGCTGAATGGGATGACTTCTTGGGTACTTACTTTAAAGATTCTTCTACTTCCTCTTCCTCTTCTTCTGAGGATACAAGGGAGGTTGCCAAAGAGACTGAAAAGAAAACATCAAATGTCTCTTTGGAACCTCAGTCCCCTTCTGGGACTAAGTCTCCTTTTGAGACTGCAGCCCAGGTTACCATGGAAGAGGCTACACAAGAAGAACAAATATCAATGGAACCTGTGTCCCCTTCTGGGACAGAAGCTGCTGAAGACCTCTCCTCCTCTCCTGAGCCCTTTGTGGAAACTAATAAGGAATCATCCAAGGTGATTGGTCAACTGGAGGAGACAGTGAATGCTGAGGTTAACTCCGAAGCTGCAGTTGTTTCCAAAGGTCCAATCATTTTTGATGACTCCTCCACAGAGAAGCTACTTGCCAATGAGCCAACTGGTGAGGCTACAGGAGATAACTCATCTGGGGTAAAAATAACTGCTGATGACAAAGGTAAAAGGAAGCTAACCCTAGAGGAGGAAGCAGAACAAGAGGAGAGGATTCCCAAGAAGACAAAGGGCCGACCAAATACTGCAATGGATGATGAAATCATCAGATTGTCTGCCCTTCTTCAAGAAAAAGGGTATGATATTGATGAAGTCCTTAGTTGGTCGGTACCTAGGATGGCTGCCAAGCTGGACAAGGTGCAGCAGCAAGAACAGGCAGCTGCTGCAACCAAAGTCCAAAAGAAGCTAACTAAGACACAAAAGGATAAGGCCTACAGAGACAAGAACAAGGCCTTTCTCCTGGAATATGGCTTCCATGCTCGGCAGCTAGGCCCTATGAAGAACTCAACCATGGATATGCATATCAGAGATATCAAGGCTAAAGTTGCCAGAGGTGAGTTACTTCCAATTGAGCAGATAAGGGCTCAGAAGGCAAGCCTAATGAAAGGCTTAGGGTTAGGGGGAGGAGCTACAATAGAGTTTCCCCTCTCTGGTGCAGGGATCAGAGAAGGAGAAGAAGTCATGTGTGGGGAAGTAACAAAAGCAATGTTCCCCCTAAACCCTAAAGAAGAACAAATACCTCCTCCATCAAGTCCATCTATGGATAATATGCCAATCTCCTCAGTGATCAAGATCAAAAAGGGTAAGCAGACTACAAGGAAACAATCAACACCAAACCCTGATCCTGAGAGACATACACAGGCTGATGAAAGGAGAACAGAACCCTCAAGTGCTGAGGATGTTGGGTCACAGCCTACTGCAACAACAGGTGCAGCAGTAGGATCAACTGTGAAAGCCCAACAAGCCAGAGATCAGATGAGTCAGGCCACTGCTCAAAACATACCAAGATTCATAAGAAGAAAGAGCATAGCCAGAAGGAAAAGGAGAGCATATGCAATTCCCTCTGACTCTGAGTCTGAAGCAATAATCTCAGTACCTGAAGTCACACCAGAAGCAGCTCCAGAAACTACACAATCCAGAGAAGATATAAGGGATATCCGTAGACTAATGCATGAGCATTCATATATCCCTTTAATAAATTGGAGCTTCAATGCACAAGAAAAGACATTCATCCTCACCGACTACAATGGAGATATAAAACTGGTGGATCTTTTGCATCTAACGATGTTGGCCAAACCCTATATCCTTGATCTAGATAAGCTCCCTCTCTATAATCCTGACAATGGAGCAGATGGGAGATCAGGCATTAGGCTATAAGAAGAAGGGCACAGGTACTGAGGGGTACATGGAAGCCAAGGTTCCTTCCTTAGAAGTTTTGGTAGCATCAGCCTAGGGGGAGACTGTAAAGACTAATAAAGGCTGATGCTCACCAAACCTCCTATTTTGTCCAACTACAAAGGCCACAAAGAATAACATCCTTCGGAAGGAAGAAGTTACTCCTCGGAAGCAACATTGCTTCCGAAGGATAACTTAACCCTGCCAAAGATTGTACAAGACAATTGCTTCGGAAGGTCCATACTTAGAAGATTTCAGAAGTTCAGAGCTTCCGAATATCAAATGCTTCTGAAGACTCTTCTCAGCAACTTCCTCAGAAAGACAAAGACTTCCGAAGAGATTCCTTCATCAAAGACTGTAGCTGAACACTTTCAAAGTACAAAAGGTACTGACACAAGACATGCTGGTTTGACGACAGATAGAGACAACATGTAATGAGTCAGATAAGTTACCTTACTTCTCCCATGCTGCATTAAATGCAAAAGATCATCTGAAGCCTTGAAGATCATCTACATTAAATGTCTTTTGTATTTAGTAGTCTTTGTTAAAGTCAATGTCTATTTGTATAATGATTATGACTGAGTGTCTTAGCCTGTTAAGACACTCAATATACTAGAATAAGCTTTACTTTATGTACTTGTCTAGTATACCCAACTTGTATTCCTAAGTGTATACGGTTGTAGCCTCGGCTATATAACCTCCCATTGTAAACTCACTAGGTGTGCTAGTGTGCCTGTACGCTTCTTACTTTGAGAGAAATATATCCTTGAGCTTGAAATTATTCTTGTGTTCCTATTATTGTTCAAAGATTATTACTTTGTCATTTTGAGTGTTTGTGAGATTATTCTAACAGAACATTCCGCATCTGTTAGATTGTAGAAAGAAATACTTGTGAAGTGTTGTTTAGATTAAGCAACCCGATCCAACAAAACATCTGGCATACAAAAAACATAAGTACCCACATCCCACCACCGCTTTCATCTATTGGTGCTCGCCGCCATCACCACCGCCGCCTAAGCCTAGATCCGGCGTTGTTGTTGACGCCGGCCACCACCACCACAACTGATGTTGCTGTTGACGTTGATCATCATCACCACTACCCCTAGCCCGGTCACCACCACCTCCCGTCATCCATTTTTTGGTGAGAGAGCACTGGTCACCTGCACCACCTTCTGGTCACTACCAACCGTCGGTCATCACCATCTAATCCCACTACCACCTCCACTTGTCTTTCTTTTTCTAGTGAGAGAGAGAGAGAGTCAGATAGAAGAGATTAGAGATTTGTTTTAAAAATAGAAAGTGAATCTTGAAGGAGAAGATAGAAGGATAGTAATTTATATATATAGAGAGTGATAAAAAGACCATTATGCCCATTCTATTTAATTAATTAAAATGAAAAATAAGTTTGATCTAATGGTTCACGTAGGGTTTAAGGGTTTTCTTTTTAAGATCGGGTTTTCAAAGGATTCAAACCATACATACATACATACATACATACATACATACATACATACATACATACATACATACATACATACATACATACATACATACATACATACATACATACATACATACATATATAGGATTATGTTACACTAAACAAACTTTTATCCTAAAAAATTTAATAAGAATGTTAAACCATTAGATCATTAATCAACTACTATGAGTAAATCAATGGTTGTAGATATTTTATTAATAACCACTTTTGTTGACCTTTTATAAAGTTACCTCACCTTTTTTAAATGTTTATAACTTTTAAATGCGAAATTAGTTTTTTAAAAAAATTTACAATAAAAACCAACATTTTTTATCTTTAAAATTAGTACATGGTTGCTATAGAAAAAGTTTTGTTTTCTAGTTCGTTGTGTCTTTTGTACATGAATATCTTTTGTACATGTTATTGTATCTTTTGAGTTTCCAGCTTAATGTTGTGTTTCCCTGAATAATTCAAGACAATGATGTTGCAAAATATATAATGTCAAGCAAGGATGACACAATGACGGATATGAATGACATAATGATCTTTAAAAAAGACAGAATAACCTGTAAAAAATACATAATTACCTTTAACAAGACACAAAAAAAAATAATTTTATACAAACATTTAATAAAGACACAATGTCGTTAATTAAATACAATAAAATGAAAGTTTCATTTGTTGTAGCAACAACATGTTTATTTTAAAGATAAAAAAGATTCTTGTTTTTATGATATATATATTTATTAAAATAATATAGTATGTAAAAGTTATGAATGTTTAAAAAAGGTGGGGAAAACTAATAATGAATAAATTACTCTACAACAATTTTTTTCTTTAACATTTTGCATTTTATCTTTCAAATTTGATCTGATAATCTAATGTTCAATAATCCTTTTTTTGATTTTTATAATAAAGAGCCTATTTCGTTGAAGCTAATCCTAAACACATATAGTGAGTAAAGGCGCAACAAACAAGAGAGTGATATATTCTTTGAGGGTCTTTCTGGTGAAAGTAAACCTGTCATCGTGCTTGTATATCACGTCTATCATCCGTGCAAGATTAAGAATTTGGCCAAGCAAATCTATCAAGACTTCTCTTGGCTTCAGACAACCCTCGAATATGTCCTTTCATGCATTTTCAATCATTTTCTTGAGCTTGTCAATAGCTTCCATTTCGGACACACTATATGTCTTGATATATGCATCAACACCCATGACCGATTGTCCTCTTTCACCCTCAAAAACTTATTTATTAAATAAATATATATTAATTGTTAATTAATTAGAACATACACACACACACACACACATATATATAGTTTTTGGTGTATATAATGTTGAAGTAATAAGGTTTTCAAAAACGGACTAGACCGGGAACCGAAGGGTTGGCCGGTCCAAAATAGGAATGCGAACCGGATTCAAACTAACTGGCCGGTCGGACCGGCAACCGGTTCACTGTTGGACCGGATTTCAGTTTTTTTAACTTAATCCAGAGAATGAAACATTAAAACCAAATCTTATAATTTTTAACATGATTATGTTTGTTTAAACATTAATTATGTTTTGTTCAAACGTGTTTATAATTGTATAATTTTTTGGAATATATTATGTAAAGTATAATAAAGGTTGATGCTCACCAAAGACTATTGACTAAGTCTTGAACCCTGCAAAGCCTAAGAGCCTTCGAAAGGAAGGAATTAACCTTCGGAAGAAACATTGCTTCCGAAGGTTAACTCTTTCCTACTGAAGGCTTACACAAGAGTGAAGCTTCCGATGCTCTCCTCAGCACTTAAAGACTTGCAATATCAAAGCTTCCGATGACAAAAGCTTCCGATAACATGCTCAGCAGCTTCCATATACATAGACTTCCGAAGACTTTCTTCTGACAAAGATTCCATACTCTTGTAGAAATAATTAGAGCTGCTTTCTATCTTGAAGACCAACACAAAAGACATTCTTATGACAGTTAGCAGCACAAGAGTTTTGTCAGAACTACAGAGATGCCTTTACATTAATTCATTTTGTAGTACAGGCGTTTATTGTAAAAGTCAATGGAGTCTATTGTATTAATTGTAACTAATATGGCTTGTCCTGTCAAGTCCATAACAGATACTAGTTTTAGCATTAGTTTGTTTCTAGTATTTTGTCCAACTTTGTATCCCTACGAGGATACAGCTGTAGGTCTTAGTATAAATACGTTCACTTTTTAGTTAGCAATGGACATGTGAGTGCTTGAGCTATGTAACAGCAAGTGCCAGATCGTCCGGCAAGTCCGTACGGTATGTGTACTTTCACTGTATTTTATGTGTGCATACGTAAGCTTAAACAGTACTTGTATTAACAGAATCCTAAATACAAGAAATCGTTGTACGTATTTTCGTATAAACTTAAATACATTAAGTACAACGTACAATTGAAACATTAGTTGTGTTTATTAAGTGAAAACTTAATTACAGTTAACACAACTAAACATGAGAAACAACGGAAATCAAACAATAGTCAGAAACATATCGGTTGCGATCTGATGTCCACAGATGACAGGAATCAGATGACCGACAAGTCAGTACAAAAACAGTGTGAAATCATGATGTATAGTTGAGTCCGACAGTGAGGAAACACAATTAACACATAATGCAGTGTTATTTCAGAATGACGAACTGACAGTGTGTTTGCGTGAGTGACGATTCACACAAACATATCTGTGAGTTTAGAATTCTAAAATAATGACTGAAAAGTAGAAAACAAAAGTCAGAAAGCAAAATTATCGTCGTGTTCGTTCGGGTGACGATTCGAACGAATTACGCGCGAAGGTTACGCGATCTGACGAAACGAAAACGAAAACACGTCACGAACGAAAATAATTTAATAAAATTAAATAAATAACATTTTACAATTTTGAAACTCATCAAAATAATTAAATTAAATCCTTGTATTTAAATCCATTTAAATTACGCGTAATTTTCCGGAAACGTAACGAAAACGCGAACCGAGCAACCGGAACGAACCCGAACACCACGCGGGTATAAAGAACCCAAAAATGAGTGTTTTTTCTCATTTTCATCATCTTCATCCTCTCTCCTTCTAAAATTTCCGGCCAAAAAGAAAACCCTCCATTTCTACACCTTCTCTCCTCCATATCTCCCTCATTTCTCAACCAAATCACACCATTCTTGAACCTACTTGAAGCTCTCATCATTCTCTACACAAAAGTACAAAGAATCGACTCTAAAGGTCACGGAATCGAGGTAAAAATCGCGGTCAAAGGTCACGAGTTTTAGGGTTTTCACCCTTCTTCTACCTTTTAAACCCTAATCCGGTTTTCATTTTACAAGATTGTAAACCACGACCACCAAAAGGCTTCAGTAGCCTACCCCCTTCCTAAGATCACCTGGAACCTTGACCTAGACAGTGGAGTTCGAACCATGGCATGCTCACAGCTCCACGAATGAGCCATGGCTGAAGGAGGCTCATGCGCCGAATGAACACCCTCATTCGCCCATGTGCCATTCGCCGCCTCCCTTCATTCGATCCACATCTCATTCGACATACATCTCATTCGCCTCTTGAAGAGTCATTCGCAGGTCACCTATACGACAATCTACCATTCGGTTTGGGGCCATGTCATGCTAACTCTCATTCGACCAAGCCATAGTGCCAACCTTTCATTCGGTGGGTGCCACCCATCCGCCCTATCTATTCGGTGGTCAGATGCATTCGGCCATCATCAAGCAAACAGATTCAACAAATGGGGCTTAGGGGACTGCTTGGCCCAACACTATTATAAGACCCACAGATTTGGCCACGATCTGTTGAGGCCCAAATCCAATTCATTAGGCCTAGCGAATTAGCCACTCAATACATGTGGCCCACTACTGACCCAAGACTAACATTTTAGCTTAGTTCTGTTTGGCCCAAGAAACCCTACGGCCTAATAGTTACATGTAAAGTAAACTGTTGTAATCAGCCTTCCCTTTAGGCCCAACAAGGTTATTTCAAACCCAAAATCCAAAACCCAATAGCTTCACATAATTGTGGAATGAACCCAAGACTGTGAAATTTCAAATGGCCCAACTTCTATTTAATTGAGACTGCTAATCAGCATACACAAAATCTGATCAGGCCCAATAAGGAAGTAACCGGCCCAACTGTTCAATACTTGGCCACCAGTAGGCCCATATCATTCTACAGGCCCAATACAGGCCCAAGCCCTATTTCAGTTCAACTTGAACCAAAATGAACTATTTTGATCATAAAACCTGTTTGGAGAGAAATTGGCCCATAGAATTAACTCACACAAGCCCAAATGGCCCATATTTTCCCTTGAATTGGGCCCACAATGGTTTCGGCTCAATTGATCCAGGCCCATGTTGGCCCAATGCATATTATAATCAGGGCCTGAGAGAAATCTCTTGGGGCCCATCTGGTTTGGCCCATGGCCCACAAAATGTGATTTAAGGCCACCATTTTGGGCCAAAAGTCCAAAATTCAAGGCCCACAATGTTTTCAGCCATTTTAATCCAGGCCCAACTTGGCCCATGAGTTCTTTTAGCAAAGGCCCGATACAAAACCCATTGGGCCCATCAAAATCTACCCGAGGCCCACAGAAATCGATTTAAGGCCCACTTTGAGGCCTTTGTCCTCCCTTTTTGGAGCCACTTTGTCATTATCTTGGACAACCACCTATTTTTGGCCCAACCATGGTTCCTACAGTTCATTCTAACCTTTGGCCTGACAAATCTTGCCTGGGCCCACTTCGGGCCCAACAGTTTCTCATCGTGGCCCAATGGAGGTCACAAGGCCACCTATTCATTAGGTTTCTTAGCAATTGACCAAGCCTTCGTATTTCCACACTGTATATCACTGATTCACATGTTCCAAAATGGTCTAACACTCTTGGTGGTTCAAGAATAGACCAAGGCCCATAGGTTTGGGCCTAGGGCCCAACAAATGACCTAGAGGCCCAACATAGGACTTGGTCACCTAGTTCGGTCTACACATCACTTCAAACCTTCGGGTTTAACATATTTCATAAGATCAAAGTGTACAATTACAAGAGTGAGTCAAGTCAAAGATTACAAGATAATAACTCATAAGGTTTTTTAACTTAAAACCTGCATAAGAGACCGAATGGTGATCATGACCAAGTCTTACTCGTGAACGCCAACTTAGGGCTAACACCCACACATACACATCCAAAAGTCTATTAGGTTATACTTACAAGTTACAACAAATCAATACAGGATCGTGAACACAACGAATTCAAACGAGAGCGCGTGCATTCACATATAAGCTAAGTCAACCCTCAACAACTACAAGGTGAGTTCATATGCCCCTTTTTACTTTAAATCTTTACTGATTTTAACTCTCGGGGCTGAGAAACATGTTTACTTTTATTTATTTAAAAGTTTGCTTAACATGTTATTTATACTTTGATTTGATAATATTAAATTGTTTATTATCGTTGTCATTGTATGCATGCTTGTATGATTATGAGATAACAGGGAAACTCATATGATTATGATAAGATGATTCTTAATCATTAACACAATATAATAACTTAGTTATAAGATTTATCTTATAACGCTCAGTTATTTCTACACAATCAAGTACATAAACAATTTACACTTAACTGTAAAACAAGAATATTCCCTCATGGATACTTTGGGAATACATGGATGCAGTAAATGACGATTCTTATCATTTACAGTAAATGACAGTCATGATAACGTACTTTCATGGGATTCTTGTCATTTACACATATTTAACATAACGTAATAAGACAAGTTCTTATTCGACCTTGTTAAACACACGAGACATTCCCTCATGGATACTTTGGGAAACACATGGATTCAGTAAATGACGATTCTTATCATTTACAGTAAATGACGGTCATGATAACGTAACTTCATGGGATTCTTGTCATTTACACCCGATTATCATAATGTAATAAGACAAGTTCTTATTCGACTTTGTTAATCACAGGATTCAATCCCTCACGGAAACTTAGGGATCACACGGCGGGATAGGAGAGAATGAAATGCATTTTAATCTGATTACGTGAGGATTAAAATGGATTTCATTCGGATTCTATACGTTGCATTTGGAGACATATGATACACAGTTAACTAATACTTTTAATTAAATTAAAAGTGTAATATAAAAGTTAACTTCTCAAGTAATAGAATAATATAAGGATCAGATTTAAATAATCTAAATTCCTTAATTCAACGAGGGCTTATCAATACTTCGGTTTGATAACTAAACCCCTCTTACTATATTATTATTTTACATATGACGACACAGCAGACAATACGGATAGTTGGGAAGTGGATATCTTTAGTTGTATCGCAAATGGTGTGGAGTTTGGTTAAGTATGTGGTGGGATAGCGTCTGGGCTTGACCCTTTCGTGATTCCCTATATATAAGCATACTTAGCTAGGCGATATACTACTTGTACATATAACTAAGGAGAGGCCATTGGGTGGAACAGGTGAACAAATATACAAGCAGCAGATATAACAGTTAATACATTGTGAATGTGTGCATGATCAGTTCAATGGTTTTCAATTGACTTACTTATGAACTCACCAACCTAGTGTTGACTTTGTTTAAATTACATGTTTTCTCAGGTGACGGACAGGTGTAGATACTATATGCAAATGCTAAGCTAGTGGACTCATAGAAGACCTAGCTTTCTTTTGATTGCATACATTTTGATATGACAGAACACTGAATCACTTTTGTATATCTTGTACAGATCAAGATATAAACTCATTGATTCTTTTTGATTAGATTTACTTAGTTAAATTATGAAGTACAATGTAATTTAACTTTGTAATTCTATTTCATGTCATGATTAGCATTTCTCATTTATATCTCATGTGCTATGTAAACAATCTGATCATTTGATTATCAACACAATGATATCGCGCCCCGGGAACATTCCGCCCGACGGGAAAACACGATCCGTTCCCGCCGGCTCGGGGTGTGACAGATTGGTATCAGAGCCATGGTTATAGAGAAATATAGGTCATATTACTAAAATGGTTTGGCCTAGACTATAACCTAGGGACCTCATGTAGAGTTCTTATAATATAGAATTCTATTTGCATATGTCTTCTGCTTCTGATCACTGCACTAACCGATTTTCTTTCGGTTATGATCAGAATGCCGCCACGAAGACAACCACCGCTATTACCGCTGACTCAAGGTTCAGCTCCGCACTCTTCGACACCGACACCGCCAGACTCTCCTACACAAGCACCTCCACCTCCTCCTCCGCCACCACCAGCGTATCAGTTGGACCCTGCTACTGTGGCACTGGCTACTCTTCTTACAAGCCAACTGAGGGAAGTGATTCCAGAGATGATGAACCGGATCAACAACAACAACAGTAACAACGTTGCTAACTCATCTGGAGAAGGCAGCGGTAACACCAGACAGAGTCAGGACTATGCCTACAAGAACTTTGTAGGCTGCAAGCCACCCAGTTTCAGTGGTAGCGAGGGTGCAGTCGGACTGATCCAGTGGATTGAGAAGATGGAGGCTACCCTCGACATCAGTGGCTGTCCTGAACAGAATAGAGTAAAGTATGCTGCGGGATCATTTAGCAAGCGAGCGTTAACCTGGTGGAACACTCAGGTATCAATCAGAGGCCGGGATGAGGCCCAGGCCATGCCGTGGAACGAATTCAAGGCGATGTTGAGGGCAGAGTTTTGCCCAAGAAATGAACTGAAAAAGGTTGAGACTGAATTACTCAATCTGGAGATGATTGGTGCTGGGCATCTGGCCTACACCACACGATTTCATGAGTTAGCCACTCTGGCACCGGATGTGGTGCCAACACTTGAGAAGAGAATTGAGCGGTATGTTGGTGGATTACCGCCCAGTATCCGAGGTCATGTGATTTCTGCTCACCCTACCACCATGGAATTAGCTGTTACACTGTCAGCATCCCTGACAGATATGATGGTTGCCTCTGGAGCATTCAAGAAGGAGGCTGACTCAGCCAAGGCTGGAACTTCCAAGAAGTCGGACAAACGTCCGGCTAAGAGACAAAAGGGGGCCAGAAACTTTGCTGCCACTACACAAGCTCCAATGCGCAACCAACCACCACCATTGGAGATCAGGAAGCCATACACTGGCACTGCACCTTTGTGCAACTCATGCCAGTACCATCATCTACCAAATGTTCCGTGCAGACACTGCACCAACTGTGGAAGATTTGGTCACACAGCAAACTACTGCAGGAGTCAGAGGACTCAGAACAGAAACAACAATGCAGCCACTGCTGCTGCTGCTACCGATCACAGGTCTTGCTACAACTGTGGTGAACCTGGTCACTTCTCTCGGGATTGCCCTAAGAGAAATCAACAACAGGCTCAAGCACCAAGAGGAAGAGCCTTTCAGATCGGAGCAGCTGCTGCTAGACAGGACCCGAATGTCATTACGGGTACATTTCTCTTATATGATTTTTATGTATCTATATTATTTGACACTGGAGCGGATCAGAGTTTTATCTCATCCGATTTTGCTAGCCATCTTAATCATGCCGAGGAATCATTAGACTCCCCTTATAGTATTGAGATAGCTAATGGCAAACAGATTACAGTTGACACAGTACTTAGGAATTGCCCACTAACACTTGGTGATCATACATTTTCCATCGACTTGATACCGATGGAGCTGGGCAGTTTCGACATTATCATCGGAATGGATTGGCTATCTCTTAACCGAGTTGAGTTCATCTGTTCCGATAAACTACTACGCATTCCTATGGGGAACAATGAAGTCTTGGAGATTCGTGGAGATCAAGCGAAACGCAGTGTCAAGATAATATCGTGCATGAAAGCTCGCAAATGCTTACGAAAACAGTGTGTTGCATTTCTAGCTCATGTGATACAGAAAGACAAGAAAGCGATCAAGATTCAAGATGTGCCAGTTGTGAGAGACTTTGCAGAAGTGTTTCCGGATGACTTACCGGGACTACCACCTGAGAGATCAGTACAGTTTCGAATCGATTTGATTCCGGGAGCAACTCCTGTAGCTAAGTCTCCCTACAGACTCGCACCATCGGAGATGCAAGAGTTGTCTAACCAGTTGCAAGAACTTCTCGATAAAGGATTCATCCGACCGAGCTTTTCCCCGTGGGGAGCTCCGGTTCTTTTTGTCAAGAAGAAGGATGGAACTTTCAGAATGTGCATCGATTATCGAGAACTCAACAAACTCACCATCAAGAATCGGTACCCGTTGCCGAGGATTGATGATTTGTTCGATCAGTTACAGGGAGCTCAATACTTTTCAAAGATAGACCTGAGATCAGGTTATCATCAGCTCCGGATACAAGAGGAAGACATACCAAAGACGGCCTTTCGTACCCGATATGGACATTATGAATTCATGGTGATGCCATTTGGATTAACGAACGCACCGGCGGTGTTCATGGACTTGATGAACCGGGTGTGCAAGCCGTATCTAGATCAGTTTGTGATCGTCTTCATCGACGATATACTGATTTACTCAAGGAACGAGAAAGAACATGAACAACATCTCAGGACAGTTTTGGAGCTTCTAAAAGAAGAACAACTCTATGCCAAATTCTCTAAATGTGAATTTTGGTTAAGGGAAGTTCAGTTTTTGGGTCACGTGATTAACAGTAATGGTATTCATGTGGATCCTGCCAAGATAGAAGCGATTAAGAATTGGGATGTGCCTACGACACCGACAGAGATTCGATCATTTTTGGGATTGGCAGGTTATTACTGGAGATTCATTTCGAACTTCTCTAAGATAGCCTTGCCTCTCACCAAACTCACACAGAAGTCTGAACCTTTTGTGTGGACTCATAAACAAGAAGAGGCATTCCAGACATTGAAACAAAGATTGTGCAATGCTCCAATTCTAACACTTCCAGAAGGCAGTGATGACTTTGTGGTCTATTGTGATGCTTCCCATCAAGGACTCGGATGTGTTTTGATGCAACGAGACAAAGTCATTGCTTATGCCTCACGACAGCTGAAGATACATGAGAAGAATTACACGACACATGATCTTGAACTGGGAGCTGTTGTATTTGCTTTAAAGATTTGGAGACACTACCTTTATGGTACCAAATGCACTATCTTCACAGATCACAAGAGTTTACAGCACATATTTGATCAGAAGGAGCTTAACATGAGACAGAGACGTTGGGTTGAGCTCCTGAACGATTACGATTGTGTGATCAAATACCATCCGGGCAAAGCAAATGTTGTTGCAGATGCTTTGAGTCGGAAGGAAAGAGTCAAACCCTTACGCGTTCGCGCAATGGGAATGACTGTGCAAACCAGTTTGAGAGATCACATTATACAAGCACAACAAGAAGCAGTGGCAAGAGACAATTTGAAACGCGAGCTCGACTGTGGAGCCGAGAAACATTTTGAGACAAAACAAGATGGAGTTATCTACTACTTGGATCGTGTTTGGATTCCAGCAGTAGATGAACTTCGAACGCTCATACTTGATGAGGCGCACAAGACACGTTATTCAGTTCATCCTGGTGCTGATAAGATGTACCAAGATCTTAGGTCATTTTATTGGTGGCCGGGCATGAAGAAAGACATTGCCACTTATGTTGGCAAATGTCTCACATGTGCCAAAGTCAAAGCTGAACGCCAGAAACCTTCGGGTTTGCTGGAACAACCAGAGATTCCACAATGGAAGTGGGAACAAATAGCTATGGATTTCATTACCAAGCTACCCCGCACTTCCAGCGGATACGATTCTATTTGGGTCATCATTGATCGATTGACCAAATCCGCACACTTCTTGCCAATCAGAGAGACTTACAGGATGGAGAAACTTGCAAGGCTATACATTGATGAGATAGTAGTAAGACACGGCGTGCCATTATCTATTATCTCTGACCGGGACAGTCGATTCACTTCGCGGTTCTGGCAATCATTACAACAATCCTTAGGGACAAGTGTTAACTTGAGCACTGCTTATCATCCACAAACGGATGGACAAAGCGAGCGCACCATTCAAACCCTAGAGGATATGTTGAGAACATGTATCTTAGACTTCGGTGGAAGTTGGGACACACACTTACCACTCATTGAGTTCTCCTACAACAATAGCTACCACAGCAGCATCGGATGTGCTCCTTTTGAAGCACTTTATGGTAGAAAATGTCGGTCTCCAATTTGTTGGACCGAAGTGGGAGACAACAGAATAACTGGGCCTGAAATTATTCAGGAAACTACTGATAAGATAGCCCAGATACAACGACGATTACAAGCAACACGTAGCCGCCAAAAGAGTTACGCAGACACACGGCGCAAGCCTTTGGAATTCGATGTGGGTGATCGAGTCATGTTGAAAGTGTCCCCATGGAAAGGCGTAGTTCGTTTTGGGGCTAAAGGCAAACTAGCACCTCGGTATGTCGGACCGTTTGAGATTACTCAACGCATAGGTCCTGTGGCATATAGACTCAGACTCCCTGATGAACTCAGTGGAGTACACGATGTGTTTCATGTATCAAATCTCAAGAGGTGTCTAGCAGATGAAACATTGATCATACCGTTGGAAGAAATACAGATTGATGAACAACTACATTTTATCGAAGAACCTGTAGAGATTATGGAACGTGAAGTCAAGAGACTGAAACGAAGCCGTATCCCTATTGTAAAGGTTCGATGGAACTCCAAGCGTGGACCAGAGTTTACCTGGGAACGCGAGGACAACATGAAAGCAAAGTATCCCCATTTGTTCGAGAATTGAAGCCCGACTTTGATGCTTAAATTTCGGGACGAAATTTCTTTAACAAGGGGAGACTGTAACAGCAAGTGCCAGATCGTCCGGCAAGTCCGTACGGTATGTGTACTTTCACTGTATTTTATGTGTGCATACGTAAGCTTAAACAGTACTTGTATTAACAGAATCCTAAATACAAGAAATCGTTGTACGTATTTTCGTATAAACTTAAATACATTAAGTACAACGTACAATTGAAACATTAGTTGTGTTTATTAAGTGAAAACTTAATTACAGTTAACACAACTAAACATGAGAAACAACGGAAATCAAACAACAGTCAGAAACATATCTGTTGCGATCTGATGTCCACAGATGACAGGAATCAGATGACCGACAAGTCAGTACAAAAACAGTGTGAAATCATGATGTATAGTTGAGTCCGACAGTGAGGAAACACAATTAACACATAATGCAGTGTTATTTCAGAATGACGAACTGACAGTGTGTTTGCGTGAGTGACGATTCACACAAACATATATGTGAGTTTAGAATTCTAAAATAATGACTGAAAAGTAGAAAACAAAAGTCAGAAAGCAAAATTATCGTCGTGTTCGTTCGGGTGACGATTCGAACGAATTACGCGCGAAGGTTACGCGATCTGACGAAACGAAAACGAAAACACGTCACGAACGAAAATAATTTAATAAAATTAAATAAATAACATTTTACAATTTTGAAACTCATCAAAATAATTAAATTAAATCCTTGTATTTAAATCCATTTAAATTACGCGTAATTTTCCGGAAACGTAACGAAAACGCGAACCGAGCAACCGGAACGAACCCGAACACCACGCGGGTATAAAAAACCCAAAAATGAGTGTGTTTTCTCATTTTCATCATCTTCATCCTCTCTCCTTCTAAAATTTCCGGCCAAAAAGAAAACCCTCCATTTCTACACCTTCTCTCCTCCATATCTCCCTCATTTCTCAACCAAATCACACCATTCTTGAACCTACTTGAAGCTCTCATCATTCTCTACACAAAAGTACAAAGAATCGACTCTAAAGGTCACGGAATCGAGGTAAAAATCGCGGTCAAAGGTCACGAGTTTTAGGGTTTTCACCCTTCTTCTACCTTTTAAACCCTAATCCGGTTTTCATTTTACAAGATTGTAAACCACGACCACCAAAAGGCTTCAGTAGCCTACCCCCTTCCTAAGATCACCTGGAACCTTGACCTAGACAGTGGAGTTCGAACCATGGCCTGCTCACAGCTCCACGAATGAGCCATGGCTGAAGGAGGCTCATGCGCCGAATGAACACCCTCATTCGCCCATGTGCCATTCGCCGCCTCCCTTCATTCGATCCACATCTCATTCGACATACATCTCATTCGCCTCTTGAAGAGTCATTCGCAGGTCACCTATACGACAATCTACCATTCGGTTTGGGGCCATGTCATGCTAACTCTCATTCGACCAAGCCATAGTGCCAACCTTTCATTCGGTGGGTGCCACCCATCCGCCCTATCTATTCGGTGGTCAGATGCATTCGGCCATCATCAAGCAAACAGATTCAACAAATGGGGCTTAGGGGACTGCTTGGCCCAACACTATTATAAGACCCACAGATTTGGCCACGATCTGTTGAGGCCCAAATCCAATTCATTAGGCCTAGCGAATTAGCCACTCAATACATGTGGCCCACTACTGACCCAAGACTAACATTTTAGCTTAGTTCTGTTTGGCCCAAGAAACCCTACGGCCTAATAGTTACATGTAAAGTAAACTGTTGTAATCAGCCTTCCCTTTAGGCCCAACAAGGTTATTTCAAACCCAAAATCCAAAACCCAATAGCTTCACATAATTGTGGAATGAACCCAAGACTGTGAAATTTCAAATGGCCCAACTTCTATTTAATTGAGACTGCTAATCAGCATACACAAAATCTGATCAGGCCCAATAAGGAAGTAACCGGCCCAACTGTTCAATACTTGGCCACCAGTAGGCCCATATCATTCTACAGGCCCAATACAGGCCCAAGCCCTATTTCAGTTCAACTTGAACCAAAATGAACTATTTTGATCATAAAACCTGTTTGGAGAGAAATTGGCCCATAGAATTAACTCACACAAGCCCAAATGGCCCATATTTTCCCTTGAATTGGGCCCACAATGGTTTCGGCTCAATTGATCCAGGCCCATGTTGGCCCAACGCATATTATAATCAGGGCCTGAGAGAAATCCCTTGGGGCCCATCTGGTTTGGCCCATGGCCCACAAAATGTGATTCAAGGCCACCATTTTGGGCCAAAAGTCCAAAATTCAAGGCCCACAATGTTTTCAGCCATTTTAATCCAGGCCCAACTTGGCCCATGAGTTCTTTTAGCAAAGGCCCGAGACAAAACCCATTGGGCCCATCAAAATCTACCCGAGGCCCACAGAAATCGATTTAAGGCCCACTTTGAGGCCTTTGTCCTCCCTTTTTGGAGCCACTTTGTCATTATCTTGGACAACCACCTATTTTTGGCCCAACCATGGTTCCTACAGTTCATTATAACCTTTGGCCCGACAAATCTTGCCTGGGCCCACTTCGGGCCCAACAGTTTCTCATCGTGGCCCAATGGAGGTCACAAGGCCACCTATTCATTAGGTTTCTTAGCAATTGACCAAGCCTTCGTATTTCCACACTGTATATCACTGATTCACATGTTCCAAAATGGTCTAACACTCTTGGTGGTTCAAGAATAGACCAAGGCCCATAGGTTTGGGCCTAGGGCCCAACAAATGACCTAGAGGCCCAACATAGGACTTGGTCACCTAGTTCGGTCTACACATCACTTCAAACCTTCGGGTTTAACATATTTCATAAGATCAAAGTGTACAATTACAAGAGTGAGTCAAGTCAAAGATTACAAGATAATAACTCATAAGGTTTTTTAACTTAAAACCTGCATAAGAGACCGAATGGTGATCATGACCAAGTCTTACTCGTGAACGCCAACTTAGGGCTAACACCCACACATACACATCCAAAAGTCTATTAGGTTATACTTACAAGTTACAACAAATCAATACAGGATCGTGAACACAACGAATTCAAACGAGAGCGCGTGCATTCACATATAAGCTAAGTCAACCCTCAACAACTACAAGGTGAGTTCATATGCCCCTTTTTACTTTAAATCTTTACTGATTTTAACTCTCGGGGCTGAGAAACATGTTTACTTTTATTTATTTAAAAGTTTGCTTAACATGTTATTTATACTTTGATTTGATAATATTAAATTGTTTATTATCGTTGTCATTGTATGCATGCTTGTATGATTATGAGATAACAGGGAAACTCATATGATTATGATAAGATGATTCTTAATCATTAACACAATATAATAACTTAGTTATAAGATTTATCTTATAACGCTCAGTTATTTCTACACAATCAAGTACATAAACAATTTACACTTAACTGTAAAACAAGAATATTCCCTCATGGATACTTTGGGAATACATGGATGCAGTAAATGACGATTCTTATCATTTACAGTAAATGACAGTCATGATAACGTACTTTCATGGGATTCTTGTCATTTACACATATTTAACATAACGTAATAAGACAAGTTCTTATTCGACCTTGTTAAACACACGAGACATTCCCTCATGGATACTTTGGGAAACACATGGATTCAGTAAATGACGATTCTTATCATTTACAGTAAATGACGGTCATGATAACGTAACTTCATGGGATTCTTGTCATTTACACCCGATTATCATAATGTAATAAGACAAGTTCTTATTCGACTTTGTTAATCACAGGATTCAATCCCTCACGGAAACTTAGGGATCACACGGCGGGATAGGAGAGAATGAAATGCATTTTAATCTGATTACGTGAGGATTAAAATGGATTTCATTCGGATTCTATACGTTGCATTTGGAGACATATGATACACAGTTAACTAATACTTTTAATTAAATTAAAAGTGTAATATAAAAGTTAACTTCTCAAGTAATAGAATAATATAAGGATCAGATTTAAATAATCTAAATTCCTTAATTCAACGAGGGCTTATCAATACTTCGGTTTGATAACTAAACCCCTCTTACTATATTATTATTTTACATATGACGACACAGCAGACAATACGGATAGTTGGGAAGTGGATATCTTTAGTTGTATCGCAAATGGTGTGGAGTTTGGTTAAGTATGTGGTGGGATAGCGTCTGGGCTTGACCCTTTCGTGATTCCCTATATATAAGCATACTTAGCTAGGCGATATACTACTTGTACATATAACTAAGGAGAGGCCATTGGGTGGAACAGGTGAACAAATATACAAGCAGCAGATATAACAGTTAATACATTGTGAATGTGTGCATGATCAGTTCAATGGTTTTCAATTGACTTACTTATGAACTCACCAACCTAGTGTTGACTTTGTTTAAATTACATGTTTTCTCAGGTGACGGACAGGTGTAGATACTATATGCAAATGCTAAGCTAGTGGACTCATAGAAGACCTAGCTTTCTTTTGATTGCATACATTTTGATATGACAGAACACTGAATCACTTTTGTATATCTTGTACAGATCAAGATATAAACTCATTAATTCTTTTTGATTAGATTTACTTAGTTAAATTATGAAGTACAATGTAATTTAACTTTGTAATTCTATTTCATGTCATGATTAGCATTTCTCATTTATATCTCATGTGCTATGTAAACAATCTGATCATTTGATTATCAACACAATGATATCGCGCCCCGGGAACATTCCGCCCGACGGGAAAACACGATCCGTTCCCGCCGGCTCGGGGTGTGACAAGCTAAGTGTTGTAAAGTTTAACAGTTGAATGCAATATACTTTGACCTTGAATTTATAACTGTTTTGTATTGTGTTTCTAACTGTTTTACAAACCAAGTTGATAGAATTTATGCAACTATCAACTTTGTAGAAGATAACTTGTGATAGTGTTGTTTAGATTACATAACCCGATCCAACATATTATATATTTATTATGTTATCCGGTTATTAAACCCGGTATGACCGGTCCTAGTGGCGAATACAGAAATATTTCATAGGGGGGGCAAAAAAAAATTAAATCGTTAAATATAACTCAAAACATCTTTCATTAAAAATAATAATAAAAAGTTCATCTTACAATTGTCCTCTACGTGTTTTCATCTTTTGGAAGCGCTCAATGACATTTTCATTAGTAACATTGGCAAGTTCATTAATTTCTACGGCACAAACTACGCAAGCGTTCAAGAAATCATCACCAATACGATTGCGTAAACTTGACTTTACACGCTTCATCGCCGAAAAACATCTTTCAACAGTTGCAGTTGCAACAGGCAAAACCAATGCTAGCTTTAATAATCGATAGACCAAATGATAAGAAATATGTTTCCTTGTGTCCACCATCACTTTAGCAAGCTCAGCAATACCATTTAAGTTAGCAAAATTTGGATCCTTTGACACACTATGATGATACAATCCAAGTTGATGGTCAAGCATAATCTTTTCCCCATCACTAAAATCATATGGATAAAACTCACTCAACTTGAGTAACTTCGATGCATCAAATCTTACAAAAGAGTCACGCGGGCTCAAAGCTGCCATATTTTTAAGTAATTCTGTATTGACCTCATTAAAACGATCACCAAACTCTTGAATCAGCCTGTCCACAACCGTGTTAAAGCAATCAAAATTAAAATAATGCCGATTGGTTATTATGTTCCTTCGTGCTCGAGATCTTGAGTGAACATAATTTTCCTCCATGTTCAACATTTGTATATTTTGTTTTTCACAAAAGGAAGATATTTGTTTCATAAGAGGATCAAATCCACATTCTCTAAAGTTTTGTAACATTTCTTTCGTTGCTTCCACCAATGAAACTGCTTCTAATATGTCTTGATCTTTCTTTTGAAGTGCTCTTGATAATGTATCAGTGAGCCCTAAAATATGGAACATCAAATGCAAATAAAACACAAACTCAAATGATTCAAAATATTCTAAAATACCGTTTGCTTGACTTTTGCTAGAATCATTAGGGCTTTCTTCGGCTATATATTCAAGCACTTTAACAATAGTTGAAAACAAATCAATCACACGTGTAAGTGTTTTGTAGTGAGAATTCCACCTTGTATCTCCAGGTCGTGTAAGAGAAAGCTCTTGGTTTAATCCACTTCCGGTTTCAATTGAGCCACATGCAATATCTTTTTCTATTTGTTCTCTCTTAGTTTCTAGAAGAATGTCTTTCCTTTTACAAGAAGCACAAACAACGTTCATCAAAGTTGCCACCTTTTCGAAAAACTTCTCAACACCCACATGTTTTCTTGCAACCGCCACAACGACTAACTGAAGTTGATGAGCAAAACAATGTACATAATGCGCTGATTTATTTTCTTCCAAAATTTTTGCTTTCAAACCGTTAAACTCACCACGCATATTGCTTGCTCCATCATAGCCTTGACCTCTTAACCGTTTCAAACTCAAGTTATATTTAGCAAAAAAAGTGTCAATCGATGACTTTAGAGTCAAAGAAGATGTTTCCATCACATGTACAAGTCCCACAAATCTCTCTTTTATAACTCCATGTGCATCAAGGTAACGCAAAACAATAGCCATTTGTTCCTTTTTAGATACATCACTAGACTCGTCCACTAATAATGTGAATACATCATCACCAATTTCATTAAAAATAGATTTGAGCACTTCTTCTTCAAAACAATGAGCAACATCCTTTTGGGTACCTGGACATAAATATTTATTGTTCCCGGAAGCTTTTGGTAACAATCTTAGTTCCTCATTTTGACATATGATTAGATCCATTAATTCCAAAAAAATACCTTTGAAACTAGAAGTTTCCCTCTCGTCATGACCACGAAATGGTAATGCACATTTCAAGCAGAATCTACAAGCATCAATCGTGGCATTCAAACGAATTCGATTTTGTTTTTTCACAATTTCATCTTGTTTATGAAGGGCAACGTTAATAGACTGATGTTGATTCACTAGATCTTCACATTTTTTAAGTGCTTTGTTATGAAAACTATTAACATCACCAACATGTCTATCAAATCTCTCTGTTTTGTTCCAACTATCAAAACCTATCGTCATAAACGCATCACGCCCACCTTCATTGGCGATTCCAATCCCAACATAATCTCTACATAAGTAACAACATAAACAAAAGGCTTTGTTTGCTTTTACACTATACTCTAACCAATTACCATACCGTTCAAACCAAGCAGGCACGAAACGCCGCTCTTTATTCCCTATTTTTTTTTTTGGAAAGTCATGTCCACGTGGTTGGCAAGGTCCTTTTAACCAATATTTTCTTCTTATTTCATCTCTTTGATTTGGATGATAGTTTAAAATTCTTATCCTATCAACAGGATCCCAAGGAAGATTATCCAAATCAACTAATTTAGGCATAACAGGAGTAGAGACAGGACGAGGAATATTGTTAGATGGATTTTCATTTGTAGATGGCATTTTTCTTTTTAAAAACCTCTCCATGACTGATGACTCCAAAATCCTAACAACAAAAAAATTTTATATAAATAATCAAGCTAACATTAACGATTAAATTATTATAACAAGCATTCAAGTTTAAATAAACAAACTTACAAACATTATGTAATAAACAAACAAATATTTAAACAAGATCGAGGAAAATGAAACAATCAAATAATTATATTATAAACAAAAAAGTACATAACATATAAAAAAAATAAAAACTCACGGACGGAAACTTACAGAGTTACAGTCGGCAGGCGATCGGCGAGCGACGGCAGTGAACGGGAGGAGAGTGAGAGATTCGACGGAAAATAAAAACGTAAAAAGTGGGATGTGCATTTGTGGGAACCAAAATCTTACTGCCCATATTCTTGATTTATGGGCCCAGTGCCTAAATGCCCCACTTTAAAATATTTTGGTGCCCCCCTTTATCAAATTTAAGCCCAAAAATTATAAAAATTTTTATATATTCTTTAAGAGAAATTGGGCTTTTACGGGGTGCCTTGCCCCCCCCCTAATTTACACGTGCATCCGCTACTGACCGGTCCCACGAGTAACTAGTAAGACATACGGTTCGAGTTCCGGTTGAGAAAACATTGAGTAACAGTAGCAAGTGTTAGAACTTTAGGCACGTGTAGAGTTTGAAGAAGCAATTTTTTTTTTCAAATTGCAGATGCAAAATTAGCTATTGAAAATCATTAAATGTTCTTTTAATTTACGGGGTCACAAGTCCTTTCATTGAGGTTGATTTTTTAACGGACTAATTTTTGTATAACTACAGTATCAGTGGTGGACCTTGGAAACTTTTTCAAGGGAGACGAAAATTTTTTATGGGTATTTGATGATCGATATATAATAATTATTTTTCCTCATTTGTTCAAATCGGGTTAGGTTGAATCGGGTCGAGTCATCTTAAAAAAAGATAATCAAACTAAATTTTATATATAAAAACAAAATAAAAATACAATACATTTAAAGATGTTCTTATGCTTTCTTATGCTTGACAAAATAGGTAGGTTGGTTTGTGTTAGTAGGTTGTTAGCTAACATTTCAGAACATGTGCAGGCGAATATGGGTGCAAATTAGAATGAATTTTAAGTAAAATCATTTTGGGTTTAAATGTGTCATTCTAAAAAAAACATCAATTTTATTCAAGTTAGAGTGAATTGTAACTAAACAAACACTTTAATTGAATATATTTTTAGTGATTTTCTCAACAAATATATTATTGGTTATTGTTATCTGTTTGAATTCATTATATTCACATACGCATTGTGTTAAGGTGTTATCATTCTCAACCCATTTTATGTTATAATGTAATCTATTTCAAGCAAAAATACAATAACTGTTTATCTAATCTTTCATATGAGTTAAGATTGTCATGCATACTTGTTCTCTACCGAGTTTAATTTTAAAACCTATATATACTACTGAAAAAATATAATTTAACGGAGTCGATCATGATTTTAACATATATATATTACCGAAAAAATATTTTAGGGAGGGCGGCTGCCCCCCAACTGCAAGAGTGGGTACACCACTGTAGATTATTATCATGCCACCGGCATTATCACATGATCATATACACCACCAAGTTACCATTATGGTGGAAATTCAATATTTTAAGAAAACTTCCTTGTGAGATTCGAAAATAGAACTATTTGGGCTCTGAGCCTGATCTCATTATCAAGATATCGTTAGACTGTAATGTTTTTGCTTTCATTGATTAATTAACTAGGTTGAGTTTATTCTATAGTTAGAGTTGGTGTAAATCATACATTAATTAACCAGAATTGGATAATTGCTAATTTGCTATACATTAAAAAAAATTAGGTTGAGTTTATATATAATATAAAAAATTAGCTGGTAACTCATAATATCATCTTGGAGTCTATCAATTAATTCTGAAGCCTGCAAAATCATTGGATGGCTTTCATACCAAGCCAAAGCATCTTTACTCACTATCTCACCCATTCCCACTAAAGCATATCAATAGAGAGAGGAACCTATGATTAGTTTTTCTGGAAATTTCCAAACAAACAATTTCAACAAAATCTTTCAATTTCTTATTTTACTATGTTCAACTCTAACTGAACCAATAATTCTCTTTTTTCATCATCAATCGAATCACTGTTTGCAACTCAGGATTCTATTTTATCATCAACCCAGTCCCCGTTCACGTTTTTTCTTTTATTTGAGCCGTCTATTCCAAATCATGAAAATAAACATGTGGTGCATATTAACTCATATTAAAATTGATTTATTTATCTGAAACTAATTTTTTTTTATTCAGGTTTAATGTAGATGTGTGTTCCATGTAGTGACGTTTTGATAATTTAGACTTGGACCACCGTAAGTTTTTTTAACTACGAAAAACAGTAAACAAAGATGAAGTTACTAAATTCGAGAGATTTGCTTAGATATTTGAGTTTTTATTTAAATTCAAACGATTGGTTGTTGGTAAGAAATATTTTATGAGTAATTTTTTCTAATATTTTTGTAACATATTTGTGAGAATTTTGTATAATTTTATGTTTTTATGAAAAATTATATAGAGTTCGTGATAAGAGATTTGGTTTTGCTATGTATCTTATGCATGTTTCAGCAAATAATATATAACACCCGTTCTCGAGAGTGCAGTGTGATAATCCGTTGCAACGTGCGGGGGATTAAACCTAATTTAGAAATATATGACAATTGGTATATACGCATGCATACATAATTAAAATATACACGTACATCATGTTATGTAGGAATACACTTACTAATTAACGCCACCCAATTATTATTAATATTCATAAAAGACATTTAATTTGCATTACATGAGGAAATACAATATATTCTTATTGATCGAGTACACATTCATTACTAAAGATGAGGAATTATAATAAAAATAATAAACAAGGTAGTGCGGTGTAAGTAATTAAGTTATTACATATCTATAGCTGGTAAAGACACAACAAACAATAGAGTGATATATTCTTTGAGAGTCTTTCCTGGAAAAGTGAACCCATCATCATACCTGTATACCACATCTACTATTCGTGTAAGATTAAGAATTGGGGCAAGCAAATCCATCAAGACTTCTCTTGGCTTCAGGCAACCCTCGTTTACGTCCTTCCATGCATTATCTATCATTTTCTTGAGCTCGTCAATAGCTTCCATTTCGGACACGCCATATGTCTTGATGTATGCATCAACACCAGTGACCGATTGTCCTCTTTCACGCTCAAACTTATTTATAAATAAATATATATAAATTGTCAATTAATTAGAATGTACACACCTATATATATATATGTATATATAGTTTTTGATATATATATATATATATATATATAATTGAAGTAACAGTAAGGTTTTCAGATTCAGACTGGACCGGGAACCGGAGGTCAGGTAGCCCAAAATAAGCATGTGAACCGGATTCAAACTAACCGGCCGGTTGAGCCGGTTCACCGGTCCGACTGCTGAACCGGTTCACTCGTCGGACCGGATTTAAGTTTTTTTTTAATTAAAATCCAAAGAATGAAATATTAAAACCAAATCATATATTTTTTTAACATGATTGTGTTTGTATAAACATTAATTATGTTTATTTAAATGTGTTTATAATTGTATAATTTTTTTTAGAATATATTATATATTTATTATAACCCGGTCTGACCAGTCCAATCGGTTCGACCGGTAACCAATCAGACGTACGGTTCGAGGTCCGGTTTTAAAAACATTGAGAACCGGTAGCAAGTTTTGAACTTTATGGACATGTAGAGTTCAAGGAAGCAAATTAGTTTTTTTTTTTTTTTTCAAACTGTAGACGCAAAGTAATTAGCTATTGAAAATCAATAGATGTTTTAATTTATGTAGTCTTAAGTTCTTTCATGGAGGTTAATTTTTTGGATCACTGTAATATCATCGTGTCATAAGCATTGTCACCTAATCATATCTACCACCAAGTCACTATTCTGGAGGAAACTCAATATACTTTGAAAAACCCCCTTGTGAGATTTGAACCTAGGATTACTTGATTACTGAGCCTTATCCCATCACCAAGATACCGCTAACTGTAATGCCTTTGCTTTCATGGATTACTTAACTAGGTTGATGATATTATGTACTTGCTACTTAGAGTTGGTGTAAATCATAGATTAATTAACCAGAGTATGATAGTTGCTATACTTAAGAAAAAAATTATGTTGAGTTTATATCTAATATAAATAATTACCTGGTATTCTGGTAAGTCATAACATCATCTTGGAGTCTAGAAATCGACTCTGAAGCCTGCAAAATCATTGGATGGCTTTCATACCAAGCCAAAGCATCTTTAGTCACTATGTCACCCATTCCCACTAAAGCAGATTTACAAATAACATTGTAGCCAGAAGTGATCAATCCATTTTTCATATACTCTGGAAATGAAGCCACATATCCACTGTTTGTCCACTCAGCCTCTTGAAGGTACCTTCTAGCTATGTCTTGGAACTGTATTAATTCCATTTACAAATTAATCAAATCCCAAAAATAAATATCACTATCAGGGGCGGCTCTGAGAATTCTGGTCCACGGGATGAGCCAGAAAAAAAGCCCTTAGAGAATACAAATAATAAAGCTGTTAAAAAAAATCGAAAACCGTAACGTATTCGTAACAAAAAAAAACCGAATTTTGAATTCGGTTTTCGGTTAAGGTAGAATTTGATTTATTCGATTGTTAACCGGTTTATTTAATTTATAATCGGTTTATCGGGTTGAATTCAGTTTTAAACCAATTTATATGGTTTTTAATTGGCATATTCGGTTTGTTTGGTATTCACCAGAACCGAACCACTTCACGAATTCGGTTCGGTTTCGGATAGGGAAAAAAAATAAAAACCGATTAAAACGAACCAATAAACACCCATAGTTTAAAGGACATGAAAGTAACTTCCTATACTTTAAAGGGACTTCCTTTTTGTACATCTTAAATCATGTGTTTATAAATTAAATAATTCATTTTAGTAATCTAGAACTTGTGGGTTCTTGTTTAAATGAATCTCTATACATACGCATACGTCAAAAATTTGTGCCCTCTAAAAAATGGGCCCGGGACGAAGGTTGGGTTTGCCCCTCCCTCTGTCCGCCCCTCATCACTATGAAGATGAAATCTTCCTTCAACACGTACATACGTAACATAAAAATCATACCGCTTCTTTTGAAGCCATAAGAGTACTATTCGAACGTCCTTCTTCAGCTAGTTGCTTTTCAAATTCAGCATACTCATCTAAGACAATTTTGTAGTATGGTCTAACGTACTCTGGAATTTGACTCATGGCACTAATGTCCCATCTAAAAGTACATACATAACAAGATGTCATTGAACGTTGTTACTACGTACGTAGCTTTATTGTGTTTTTGCGCATGAATTTGTTACCTATTTATTGCATCGGTTAGAAGGCGGATCTCGTCGATGGTAGCATAAGCATCATACGTGTCATCTAGCACCACTAGTAATAACGTAATTTTGGTGGCAAAGATTCGTGCCAATGAGTACTTAGGTTCAAAGAACAATCCTAGGATCCATAAGTAAACCTCTGGTACTCTATCCCTTGTATAAGGAGTAGTTTTTTGAAACCTCATATCCTTCCACCACCTGGAAGCAAAGTATTAAGAAACATATGAATTCAAGGGGTTTTGTAATTTCTCACATCTTTAAACTTAACAAGCTTGAATTGGGTTCGATCGATCTCTTGTATATATTATGTAGAGGTGACAATCTTCACCCAATTAAAACAAATGGATTGGTTTTGATGAACAATTATTGTATATATAATGGATAGAAATTGGTAACATAACATGAAATGGTTGAGATTGGTAACTTTTTAACTTAAAACAGATCAAAATGGGTAACTTAAAAACTATGTGAATGCAATGGATTCAAATGTTTAAAATGATTACTAACATATTTGATGAGAAAATCTTTATAAAATATCCTAATAGACTACTTGCTTAGTTTCAACACATTTTGACTTAAAGAAAATTGATGTTTTTTTTTAAAACAATCCATTTTTGACTCAAACTGATTATGATCCGCAACTATTCTACCACGTTACCCTACCCGACCCAACCCGCTCATTTTGTTAGGCCTAATATTATGTATATATAATTTGTATTAATTTGGTCATGCATGATGAGATGATATATGTTGGTTATCAAGCTTCAAAACACACTTCTAACAGTAAAAAGAATAAATGCAACTAGTTGATGACTTGATGTAGTAATATTAATATGGGAAAAGCTATATATAGAACGATAAATAAACAAATAATAGCACACCTAAAGAACGTCATGTAGAAAGCAACGTACACCCATTCTTTTGCTACCGTTTACTTTTTCTAATGTATATATTTGCATAATAATCGGTCAAACATCTACCGTTCGATCATTATTATTAAACATGTGCATAAAGAACAACCCATTTGATCCATGACCCGTCAATAAACAATTCACCCAACAATATATACATGCACGTGTATTTCAATTTGTTTGATCAAGTGGATTATTAATTTCTTGTTTCAAAATCTATAGGATGTGTATGTAAGCACTCACTTTGAAACAATCCTAAGTTCTTCCTTTTGTTGTGGCTGCAAGTAGCTGAAATGCAGTTTTGCAAGTTTTCGTAGCGACTCATGTGCCGAGCATTCTTCTTGATAGTTGTTGAAATATAGCCTTGCCTCTACCATTGGCATCCCTTTATGAAATGGTCTCACCAACGATTGTTTCACTTGTTGTGCAAGATTGCCTTCCACAGTGTTTACTAAACTCTTAAGTTTCGTTTCCGCAAACACCGATGCATGGTCAAGAATCATTTCTCCTTTCAATCTCAGTTGTGCAGATTCATATAAGCCTAACAAACCCATCACATCGCTGCTAATGGATTCCTTGAATGTATTCGAGTCGTCATCCTTGAATTTGTTGAACACATCTGCATGCACGCGTATACTGCCGGTCACAAATTTGATATATACATGTATACTTTGTTGTACTGTGTCAACTTTCGAGGGACAGAAGTAAAATCGCACTAATTTAACTTTATATTACTTTATTTTTGTTACAATAACGTGAAAAGTGTTGGATTAGTCGGTTAATCAGACATGATCATGAGCCGGGGGTCTCATTAAAAGTAACCTCTCTAGCTAGTCAAATAAAGTAGAGGTAAGGCTATTTTAGCCTTACCATCCTCAGACCATACCATACCTTAGCTTTGCTAATGATATGATATACTGAGTACGATGATGATGACGATGCAATTAATTTAGTGGTCATTTCTTTTGTGTAAAAGAAGAATACTTGGAAAATCATTTAATTTGTAAACCAAGTATGCAAGTATTTTTGTGTTAATTTCAAGTCCTTTTATCGTAGATGATAATATAGGTCCTTTGGTAAGTTTAATAAGCTAGTTTCAACCATGTGTTTTTTCCAACAAGTGTTTTTTGTCGGTAATTTGTCGCTATATCATTTTTCCAACAAATTTCCGGCGAATATTTTGTCGGAAAAGTTTAATTTTTTGGGTAGTGTAATTACCACAAGGATGTTGGTTCAGGCCCCCTTGATCTCTCACTCAAAACACACAATATTACGCACAATAATTTTCTGCTACTAAAGTTTTCTTACTTCTTAATTCATTACTCCAAAAATAACATAAATAGACATGATAAAACCATGCAAACGTGAAACAAGGAATAAACTACCACATAACCTACACCATGACTCCACTACCAAGACTTTTTCAACACTAAAAAACTAATCTGCATAATATAATTTAAACACATGCTAAATACTAAAACCTGTAACATAACCCATTCTTGACCCGTAATCCGATCCATCAAGATTAATCCAACATTCACCCCCTTAATCTTGATCTCGGTCTTCTTGCTAAACTTGCTTTCTTGATTAACAGGCCACTTGCTACCTGCTTTAAGAACACATCGGTTCTTGTCTCTTGCTTGATCGGTTCGCGCGCATCCGATTTTTTTCTCTTGCTTCTTGCTATGGTTCTTTCTCTTGCTCTTGCTTTGAACCTTCTTGCTTGCTTACTTGCGTACTTGATCTTGCAAGTTGTTACTTGCATTCTTGCTACATTCTTCTTTCTTTCGAAGCTTGCCAGCTTGGATTTGGTCACCGTCTCGACCCCGAAACTAAGCCCGAAACACGTCTTTGTTTTCTTCACAACCCTTTCTGCTGCTACGTTTGATCTGAAAACAGAGTCCTTCTATTGCTTCATTCTGCCGATTATAGAATTGATCACACTTTTCCACTTGCTTTTACTTCTCGTTCAACAATCTTGCTTCCGTTTATTTTCTTTTTTGCTCCTCTGAAAATCACAATCAAACCTTCCTTCTTCACATTTAATCATATCATAGCTTGCAAAACTCCATCGATCTTCCTTTCTTTTAACAACTATAGCCGCCTCCACTACTGTTGCTACCATCGAGATCTACGAAACATAATCGTTTTTTTTTTCATTTTACTGCTTAGACGAGAAACTTGTATCTTTCAATTTCTCCCGGTTGGTTGTGAACCCCTCCAGCCTCCGTATCTGTTTCACAATTTTGAACTGATCTTTCTTCCGACAAATATCCGGTCTTCATCTTTCTTTCCAGCATTTGAGAACTCATCAGCCTCGGTCATACTGTTCGGCCTATCACACTTCAGTTCTTCTTGTTCGGCAACGGTCTCGCTTGCGCTTTCTTTCTCCCGGCGAGGTTACGACCTTCCTTTCTTACCAACCTCCTTGCTTCCAACGATAGCAGCCAAGGCTGCCGCCTTCGTTCCTCGATTTCTTGCTTCCGACTCTCAAAACGGCCCCTGTTAACCTTGCTCTAGATACCAATTGTTGGTTCAGGCCCCCTTGATCTCTCACTCAAAACACACAATATTACGCACAATAATTTTCTGCTACTAAAGTTTTCTTACTTCTTAATTCATTACTCCAAAAATAACATAAATAGACATGATAAAACCATGCAAACGTGAAACAAGGAATAAACTACCACATAACCTACACCATGACTCCACTACCAAGACTTTTTCAACACTAAAAAACTAATCTGCATAATATAATTTAAACACATGCTAAATACCAAAACCTGTAACATAACCCATTCTTGACCCGTAATCCGACCCATCAAGATTAATCCAACAAAGGAAGTTTATAACCAAGATGTCTGAAAGCTTGAAAGTTAATTGAAGTTGTGTGTAGATCAACTTCAACATAATCCTCCAAGTTAAAATCTTTGAAAAGCTTGTCAAGTTGGCCTTCAATCTCTTTCAAGAACATATAAGTCAGACCAAGACGATGAACCGAATAAATCAGATTCAGTTTCTTGTTTGAATCCATTCTTGGATCCAATATTAATTGTCTCACTTGTTCTTTTGGCTCTTCCGGCCATGGCCTTAGCATATCCTTCCATCACCTAGAAAAGAAACCATCACACGTATTACAGAAAAATATTCTCTCTATATATCAGATTATATCAAAATCAAGTTTCTTGAACTTCAAAGGGTAAAAATATTGATTTCGGACAATGATTTCATACACGATCCGATAGATTTCCAAGCGTTTATTGACAAATTTATCCAACACAAAAAACATGTATAAGCTCATGCAATGCAATTGAAATGCGTAATTATTATGAAATCTTACGGAATTGTCAAGAGAGAATGATAGGAACATATCACCCCATGCAGAAGGAGGAAAGTTGGCCAAATGGCGCACATTAGGCTGGGCAGGGGTTTTGGTGTTTGCATGGGAGATAACACTTGTTCCAACTCCTTCCATTTTAGTTTGCTTTCAATTGTGATGTATTTGATTTGATCGATTAAAATTGTTGAACGGTATTTATAGCGCATGCATGCACTTTAGTCGCAAGTGGTGGCTTCTGATTTTGTCAAGTTTTTAGGGAATTAAAGGGTCCACTGTACTATGATCATCTGCCATTTATAAATTCAAACATAATCGTTTCTAAATAGCAAAATATATAATTGTGGATGACAAAATTAAATGATTCACGAATCTTTTAAAAAGGTATTGCATTTCTTGTAGACAGACGAAAATTAATAGAAAGTTTTGTTATAAATGTCTTGAAGAAGTAAGGCCAAGGTTATTTCCACACCCTAGGGTATTAATATTGCAGGAAACATGTGTTGTAAGGTATAATACGTCTTGTTTTCTCACAGTTCACATGATACCATATGGGGAAAGAAATACAGGCCGTATGGCACAACTTGCGTGCTACGCTCTCTAGAATATTTAATCGGAACTGTTCACTTTCACTCGGTCGACTAGTATCTTGAAATCTCTTCGCTTGCAGGGGCAGGATTGGAAACATCTGAGAGAGCGATGTGGCGTGGTGAAGGGTTCCCGTTGGGGTTTCTGGCTCTCCCGGTCTTCACATACTTGTGGAAGAGGTGAGTGAGTTGATATTAATGTGTCAAGGCGCTCGAAGAAGGTCACAAGTGGAAGCAAGCGATGCTTTGGTCATTCAGTTGAATCCTTGCTGCCAATCCATGCTTGCTGTCATGCTGGCATAAGCGGGGCTTTCGGTCGGTTTTACCTACTATTGGATTTGAACCAAGCTAGGTCAAGTCAGAGAAAATAGACCTCTATAAGTATAAGAGAAAGCCGCGCAACCAAAGTTTCCCTTACTATACCCCCGCCCGCCCGGGGGAGGGGGGGGGCTAAGAAAGAGAAAACGCTATCACTATACGAAATGAATGTTATGTAAAATTTAGTAAAGGCTACTATATATATTGTCGTATGATACCATACGACCGTTTAGGATATTTGCTTTTTTTTTTTAAAAAAAAAAGTACTTTTAGATCATTGATTTGTGTGTCAATTATTTAACTTAGACTTAAAATTCCATAAAAGGGACAATCCATACTATACTATATTAATTCATTTGAGCGTTTGTTACAACATATCAATGTTTTAACAAATAACAATAAGATTTCATCTAACGAAAGAAAGAAAAAAAAATAGAAAAATATGGAGTAGGGGACGTAACAGGTTATCTTCTAACACACCTACAATGGTTGAAAATATTCTGACATTATTTGAGAGCTATGCTTAGGTGCTTATAACATGTGATTCGATACGTTACATATTGATACAATAGAAAAAAGTAAAATTATGTAACTCAAATCTAATGGATAGAAATACGAAAGGTTAAGTTATAGTAATGTCTTCACCTTGTCTTTGCATTAACATGTTACATATGTAAAAATAGGTTTTTGGGTTAACTATATGAATAACTAGTGAGTATAACATACAGTTTAAAACAATGCTTAAAAATAAATAATGCATTACAATTAGACTATCTAAAATTAGAATCTAAGCACGTATAAGTTATATTTGCATATAAGATGAATACAATAATTAAGAATAAAATGCTCTCAAACAAGTGTAATACATAGAACTTAGTCAAGAATGATCAAGTCTTCAACTAAGAAATGCAACACACAAGTTTGAAATAGATAAAGAGTCTCTCAAACAAGTTTCACTGCTAACATAATAGTTAATACATCAACCATGTTTGCAATAGATAATCGTATCTCAAACAAGTTTTAATATTACCATAACATCTAGTATATCATTCTTGTTTGCAATAGATAAACGCATGAATATGAATCATAGATTTCACAAAGCAGGCATTCACATAAAGGATTCTAACTAACATAGACTAAATGCTTGCATTAAATGCTTTGATTGGAAATAATGTTTTTGAACAGATCATATGTAACATCCCAAAATACTTTAAAACAAAATAGGGAATATGCATATACTTAGATGTATTGCTTTGCTAATCCAAAAGTCCTTGATAAGGTTTATGAGTCAAAGATAACACGATAACCTAAATTATAAATGAATAACTTATCAAACTTAGTATTCCAAAAGTTAAAGTTCAGTGTCTTATGACTATGGCTAGGCTAACTTTGGAATTACTTGTCTAAATTAAAAGGAGTCTTTTCTGGAATATTTATTATTATCAATAAATATCCTCACACACATTTTTTTAAATATAATAAAATACTAATTATTCTATCTATTCATTATAATTTTTAAAGGAGTCTTTTTTGGAATATTTTTTTAAAGAATAATGACATGTGACATGATCGTATGCAATTACTTTTTAGATTAACTCTTGGATGATAGTTAATGGGTTGTAGCAAATTTTATGGGTTATATTTACTTCCATTCCCTAACTTTATATTTATATAAATGATGATCTCTAATGCTTGATATTAAGATTGTTGATTTTTATTGTTTAAATAACACGTGTTTGTTTGTTTTCGTGAACAAGTTAAATTGTTGGGTCAATTACATATATCCACTTGCCAAAACCATTTATTACATATTTACTCAATCATAAAACTAAATTACATATTTCCTCTTTAATAAACGGACATGAACAGAAACTTCTATTCGTTAGCGTTCATGAACCGTTCATAAATAAGTTAAAAGTTAAATGAACAAACAAGAATATGACGGTGAAGCCAAGAATTTTGCAAATAAGTTAGAAATACAAAATTTTGTAAATGAAGCCAAGAATTTCATTTTATTTAAAATTTGACTCCATTATATTTAAAAGAGTCCTTGTTAAAATGTTATAAATATTAAACAATTTATTAAAACAATGTGTTCACAAAATTAGTGTTATGTAGAATTGTAGTTGCTAACCTAGGTTAAAATTTTTGTTTTAAAAGTGAGAAAAACATATTCATAAAAATTTCGGAATATGTAGACTGTGCCACTGTGGGGTAGAAAACAACTTTTTCTCAATTTTCATTCAAGGTAGGTGTTGTAATATTAACCGAGATGATCTTGAATATTTAAATGCAGGTAAAAAAAAAACTTCGTAACAACTATTAGTATGCCATAAAACCTTATAAAAGTGTACTTGTACTTTGTTATAAAGTCAGATGTCAATCCGGTAGTACAACTTGAAAACACCCTAAATTATAAAAACAAACGAAAAAAACTGAAAAACAAAATCACTAAAAACAAAAGAAAAACACGATTCTTCTTCTTCTTTTTAATATATATAAAATTACTAGCTTAAAACTTATGTATTACACATGTTTGAATAATATAAAATATTATTTATTAATATTAAATAATAATAAATATTTCATAAATATAAAATTATTTGAATAAGAAAAATTATATTTTTTAATATTTAATTATATATTTTAATTACTAAAAATTAGTAGTAATTATTATGAAAGAGACATGAAAAATATTTTCAGATTTAACCAGAATGTGACACTTGTCTTCTAAAAATACCCTTTTATTAAAGTAGCTAGATTAGTTTTCTTCATCCAACAAAGTTAGCCTAATGGTTAATGCTTGACCCCTTATCCTTACAGACTAAGGTTCAATTCTCACTTATAACACTTTAATGGATAACAGGTGAGGGGAGGAATCTTGAGCTTAATTAACCTCGGATTCTGAACAAATGGAGGACGATGATTTACCTATTCCACGGGGTTCCCGCACATCGGGGGCACGGTCGGCGATCAAGGAATCGACCTTAGTTGCCAGCCGCCGAGAAAACTGAAGGTAGCACGACAAGACCCTCTACCATTCAAAAATAAAAATAAAAAAGATTAGTTATCTTCAATAGTCATAAACACGTCAACCAAGATCGAGTCTCCCATTGGAAAATCATCGAAGATATCAAAGTAGCGTGAAAATAACCTTAATTAATTGGTCTTTATGGTACTCCTTCGAAGTTGGTTGAGGTGTGAGTTTGAGGGTCTTTTGCTGGTGTTCTTTTTTGGAGTTTATTTGGTAGATATACGTGATACGTAAAAATATCGTCTTTCAAAAACAATAATTTGGTAGATGGATGTCTATGCTTTTTGCTTTGGTTTAATAATCTGGGTTTTAAATTCTTGCTAGACGCGTGTATATGAAATGTCTTTTTCGAGTTAAAAAAGAATTAATAGAATAAATTACACGATGGATTCATGTCAAAATAATTTTTTTATTTTTTTTTCCAAAACTCACTCCTTTGGTCCCTAGATTAGGTTTCGATGCTTTATTTTTGGCCGGTCAAAAATTATTTTATTTTACTTTTGTTAATTACACACAATTTTTAAAATTAATTCAACTTTTTTAGTACCCATTTTTTTTCGGTCGAAATTTTTTTTTTGCCTTATTATCTTTTTAGTTTTCTTTATTTTACTTTAGTCCTTCATTTTTTTCCTATGTTTTATTTTGCTTTTTTTTTTTTTTCCGTTTATATAACCTCAATCCCTCTAATGAAAATTTTATAATCAATTCATAAACTTTGTAAAATATTGCTTTGACCCCTAAGGTTTTTAAAGTTTAGAGTTTATTCCAATATTTAATATTAAAACTTTTAAATTTCATTCCTAATCTTTTAAGTTAATTTAATCCCTAACACTTCTAATATTTCAACCAATACTCTTAGGTTTTACACATAAAATTTTATATATTATCTCTTAACTTTATAGAATGTTGCTTTTAACTATCTTAGATTTTTAGAATTTAGAGTTTAACTCTACAGTCTACACTTAATGCCAAAACTTTTAAGTTTCGTTACTAAACTTTTAGGTTTTATTCCTACACTTTATAAAATATCACTTTGACTTTCTTACGTTTTTAGAGTTAAACATTTATCCCTACACTCAATGTCATATGTTTTAAGTTTTATAGTTTAAACTTTTAGTTTTATAACTAAACTTTATGCCACTTTCACATGTATGTATGTATGTATGTATGCATAACCCATAAAAATTTTTACAACACATTAATTATCATCCAATAGTTAATTTAAAAATAAGTGCATAGGATCATGTCACATGTCATTTTTCCTTTTTTTAAAAAAATGGGAGGTCATTTATAGTGACATTTTGTAACCACTCAAAAAGCTACATTTAATATATTGGTGACAAGTGTCACCGTCTAATATTTTTTAATAAATATATTTTTTTATATAAAGTTTCACCCCTTCTTGATTTAAACATTTATAACCTTTTTATACTATATTATTTTTCTATAAAAAATTGCACCACTATAGATGTCTCATTTTTCTCTTTAATTCCGTTATCTCTACATTTTTTAGATGCCATGTATTTACGTCATTTTAACGAGCTTAAAGATAACAAATTTATTTGAATTTTTTTTAACAATGGTAAATTATAATGATGTAAGTTACAGTGATGCGTGATGTAATTTTTCTCTTTAATTTTGTTTTAATCTAGACAAGTTTTTTATTTTTTTCAAAATATCACGCTTTACATCGATGTAACGAACATAATCATAACACATTATTTTATTTTTTTTCTAACAACGATAAATTAAAGTAGCGTAATGCAAAATGAAGTAATATACAATGATATAATTTATGGTAATGTAACATATTATTTACAGTGATGTAATTTCTCGTTAATTTCGTTATAATCTCGACTAGTTTTTTTTAATTTTTTTTTCAAATAAGTTCTTTATTTACATCAATGTAACGAGCATGAATATAACGCGTTATTTTGAATTTTCTTTTCTAATAATGGTAAATAACAGTGATGTAATATAACACATTATAATTATGGTGTAAATGAGCCGCGTCGAGCCGATCCCGAGCTCGTTAAGACTCGAACTCGGCTCGTTTAGACAAAATATAGCTCAGGCTCGGGCTCGGGCTCGGGCTCGTTTATATTTTAATTATTTAATTCATTTACTTTAATTATTAATTTAATATATATTTATAATTTTACTTTCCAAATTTAACATAAAATATAAGATTTAAATATATTTATAAATATATACTTAATATAATAAATAAAAGTTATAAAAATAAAAATTTTGTTTAGGCTAACAAGCCTGCTCGAACTCGATATGTAAAGTATGAGCTTTGGCTTGATAACTAAATGAGCTATATTTTTGGGCTCGAGCTTGGGCTCGGCTCATTCGAGCTTTTTACCAATCTGATTCTAAGTATTTCACGAGTCGGCTTGATTTGTTTACACTCCTAATTATAATAACACATTATTTTGAATTTTTTATAACAATGGTAATTACAGTGATCTAATATATAGTGATGTAATTTACTATTATTAGAAAAAAAAATTCCATATTAATTTGTTATCTTTAAGCTTGTTACAATGATGTAAATACGGGACATCTAAAAAAATAAAAAAGATAGTCGAAATTATAACGGAGCTAAAGAGAAAAATGAGACGAGTATAACGTTGCATTTTTTTTAAAAAATAATATAGTATAAAAAATTTATGACTGTTTGAAAAAAATGGGGTAAACTTTATATAAAAAAATTATATTTATTAAAGTATATTAGACTTGTCACCATGATATTAAATCTAGCTTTTTAAGTGGTTATAAAATGTCGTAAATTTCCTCTCATATAAAAATGAAAAATGACACGTAGCACGATCATATGCATTTACTTTATAAATTAATCATTAGATGATAGTTAATATGTTAGTCTTTACAACTTTTGTAAAGGTGTTATCGCATCATACGGCTCTCGATATTTGAGAAAACCAACATGGAGCAACATTCAACAAATCTATGCAATGCATGATGATGGCCATGGGTTTCCCGGCATGCTTGGAAGCATCGATTGCACACACTGGGAATGGCAAAATTGCCCAACCGCTTGGCAAGGATCTCATCAACAAGGCGATCACCCTCATCCTACAATAATGCTTGAAGCGGTGGCCTGTAACGATCTCTGGATATGTCATGCGTATTTTGGTGTTTCTGGTTTGAATAATGATATAAATGTTTTAGATCAATCCCCGATATTTGACGACATATTAGACGGAGTCGCGCCGGGGTCTTCATTTTATGCTAACGATACGTACTACAAGTATGGGTATTATCTTTCCGATGGTATACACCCTGAATATGCTACGTTTGTTTAATCATTTACATGTCCTCGAGAAGATGATGACAAATGAAAATATTTTAAAACGGGTCAAAAGGCGGCAAGAAAGGATGTCGAACGAGCTTTCGGTGTACTTAAAAAAATGGCATATGATAAATAATATATGTAGGATTTGGCACAAAAGTAAAATTCGAGACGTTATGTATGCTTGTATTATTTTGCATAACATGATATTGGAGGACAAAGGAAAAACTATTTGCCAAAATTACGAGGAGTTAGACCCTCCGGTTGAAGAGGTTACACTGGAAGAAAGAGTTGAAATACGAGCCGAGATTCGAAGCATGGAGATACATAACATGCTTAAAGGAGATTTAGTTGAACATGTCTGGAAAAATTGAATAGAAAATTTGTAGTTTTTTTAAAAGTTTTTAAATTTATTTTAATGTTTTTTTATTTAATTATGTAATGTAATTTTTTTATCATGTAATTTTTTTTATTTTAGTTTGTAATATTAATATTTTTAATTATATTATGTGTTTTTTAAATTTAATTTATAATTGAAAAAATAAAAATCAAATAAGAAAATATTGAAAAAGGTGGTGATAACGTGAAGTGATGGGGAAGTAACGGATAACATATGAAAAGATGATGTGGAGTGATAAGGGTGATGGTGTTGATTGATTATGTGGCGCCTACGTGGAGTGATAGGGCGATTTGCATAACACATAGCCTAATAAAGAGAGACCAGAAATGAAATTTCAGTAAACATAAAACCCCATCAAAAGAATTTAAAAACCAAGTTTGATAAGATACCAAAAGATCAAGGACTGATCTTGACAAATCTCAAATTGGTTCAAACCAGTCTCTCGTCCGAGACTCACCATACCCGGTTTGAATCCAAACTCCACCAAGGCGCAATCCAAAATCTGAAATTCAATCTAACATGCGTTTTCAGTCAATCACGAATCAGATCTCAATTCCAAAAATAATCGATTCTAAACGCGTAATCGCAGCGGGGATACAATTCAATGAAATGTTGTCTTGATTAACTAAAAATAGCTGACCTAAAATAAAATTAAACATCCAAAAATTATCACGACCTCTGTTTGAGTCGAACGAGTGCAAAAACCCTTTGTAAAACTCACTGGAATGATGAATCGAGATACCGAATTCAAACAGAACTGTTCTTGATTCAAATCCCAGTAATTCACATCGATCCCAGGTAATAACCTACATAATCCTACTCATTTTGGTGTCGATAACAATAGCACTAATACTACAAGGGCTCACAAACTAGAAATTGTTCAGACTGAATCAAAATCAACTTAGTAATAAATATATACTTAATATATTCTTATTATAAAGGAAAACACATTATTAAATGATTATATATATACACACACACACACACGTATATATTGTTGGAAAATAAGTACTGATGAGCCACAAACACATTCCCCTAGCCTTAACCACATATTTCTTTCCCTATTATTTGCTAACTTTTAACCCTTTTGCCTTAGCCTTCTTCATCTACAACCACTGAATAAATAACATTTAACCCCTGAGACAAAGCTCACAACCTTGGATCCTCACATTCTTCTACTAAGTTATTAACCACGGAAGATTGTAAAATAAGCCACTGAGCATAACCATTGATCCTAACCCCAGAGTCAATAACCTTGGAGAGAACTATCTCCTAACCACAGAAGACTATAGTCTAGGTTTCTATTTCCGTTGTTGTTATGTAATAATTCAGCTATTATGTATTTCTCTTATTCAGTGTTTGTAATTTACTTTATTCCGTCTTTGTATTTCTGTTTGATGTCACTTTCATAATGACGTCACCTTTATAATATTGTCGGGTAATTAATCCCCGACATTCTCTAATTTTAATGACGATGATAATTTCATTCTTTCATATCTCTTAACTATGTGTGTTTTCTGTGAAAACCCTTATCTTCCTTAGCAAGAAAAACACCATAGCTAATCTCTAGAGGGAGATAATCCAAAATAACAAAGAGTCTAGCATCAATAATCAAATGGCTTGAATATTCAGCTCAAGACTAATAGGTTTTCGATCCCAACATATATATACTAGGTTATCAACCCATGTATTACATGGATTTAATATAAAATATTAAATAGTTAGTAATGAAAATTTAGCAATTATAAAATGATGTTTTGATATAAAATGATTAATTTACATATAAATAAATATTTTAAGTAATAAAAAAATAATTAAAAACTTTAATCACTATACAAATGATATATGACCTTTTAATGTGTAATAATTGATATGTTTGAAATAACTAAAGTTAAAAACTTCAGTCTCTATTATATTAAAAATTAACTTTTATAAATCAATAATATAAAATATAATTTTTGAAATTATTAAACTTAAACGACCCAATTTAAATTAGCGTTAAACATAACAAACCAAAAATGTAACTTTTCTCTATCATTTTTATTACTTCAGATTTTAGATAAATTAAAAAACGTCATTAGATGATAAAAATCTCATTGTTTAAAGACTCCTTTTATAACATATTATATTTTTAAAGAAATTATTTCTTAAGATAACTTGTTTTTTACATAAATTTTGTTTTTTGTAAATAAAATATTTCTTACTTTAAAAATTTTAATTTTAGAAAATTTCATATTTTATAAAAAAAATTTGTGTGTGCTTTATAATAAAAAGATAAATAATATATTAGTTATTAATATTATAATTATTTAATAACATAAACAATTTATTTAATAAGAGAGAGAATATAATTATTTAATTTTTTTGAACAGCAAAATTTTTTTCCACCATTGTCCACTATAGGACTAGAACCCTCAACCTATTTTAGGGAGGAACACCTTAACACACCTTGGTACCGTTGGGACAAATGCCTTTTGGTATATAATTATTTAATAGGAGAGAAAATTTAGGAGAATGATAAGAAGGTGACAAGTGACAAAATTGTTACTCTTTTATTTAAATATTAATTCTCAAAATATTTAATGTGTTAAACTAATTTATTTTACATTTGAAGGTTAATTTATCCTAACATATCAAAAATTATTTAAAACCATTATTTTAATATCCAGTTGCATGGAATAATTTTAAAAAGATTATTCAAAATAATTTTTTTATATTTATATAAATAATTTATTTGTAGGTGTTAATTTAAGTTCTAAAATTATTAAATTTAAGTTCTAAAATTATTAGACTTATAAAAATAAATAAGACTCTTATGTTATTCTAATATCAATTTTTTTCATCAACTTAAGTTTTAAATCAACCAAGTATATAATAATTACACAATCTTGTAATTATTTTCAAATGTATCTTATAAATTTCTAGTTGATATTTTATTTAAAGTATTTAAATAAAATATTGATAACAATTGATTACACACACAATAACATTTTCCAATAAAATTTATAATTGAATAGATAAAATATTCAATATTAGTATTTTTATCAGTATTTGTTTAACAAAGGTCGAAAGAATGATTATTTAAAATGATAAATAAATTCTCCCAAATTCCATTTCAACTTTAGACATGTCTTTTAGGGGGTTAGGTTCAAGTAAATAGTCTCTTAGTTCTAACAAGCCTACGAATGATTATTTATAATTAGAGCATTAGGTTTAATTTGAGAAAGAAAATTCAAAATTTGAAAGGAAAAAGTTGTTAGAGAGTAATTTAGTCATTACCACTTTCCCCCATCATTATTAAACGTTCGTAACTTTTACATACGATTTTATTTTTTTTAAAAATATATCATAAAAACGAGCAATTTTTTATTTAAAGTGAATGTAATGTTGCAAGAAAAAAATGAATTTTTTTTCATTTTATTGTGTCTAGTTATCATCATTGTGTCTTTCTTAAAGTTTTGTGTATAATCATCTTTTTTGTGTTTTTCTAATAGGTAATTGTATCTTTTTTGCACGTCATTGTGTCTTTTTTAAAGGTTATTGTGTCTTTTTTTTAAAGGTTATTATGTCTTTTTTAAAGGTTATTGTGTCATTTATACTCGTCATTGTATCATACTTGCTTGAGATTATGTATTATACAACATCATTGTGTCTTGAATTGTATAGAAAAACACAACATTGAGCAGGAAACACAAAAGATACAATGACATGTACAAAAGACACAATAACCTGTATAAAAGACACATTGACGTGAAAAAAAACAAAAACTTTTCTATAGTAACACTTACTCCTTTTTAAGATAAAAATGCTCGTTTTTATAATTTTTTTTCAAAAAATAATGTCGTATGTAAAAGTTATGAACATTTAAAGAAGGTATGTAAACTTGATAAAAAGTTAACAAAAGTGATAATTATTAAAATACCCTCTAAGAACTTGATTTAATCATAGGCTTTGATTAATTATCTAATGGTTCCTCATCCTGGCCTTTTTAGACTTTTTAGGATAAGGAGCCTATTTAGTTTAGCCTAACCCATCTTTTAGGTACTCTAAGTAATACCATTCAAAAAAAAACTTAAACATATATTCTAGGACTTTCATAGTACGCCATAGTCATAAGTACACGATGCTTGAACTTTAGGAATATCAAACTTATAAAGTTATTCCTATAAACTTTAGATTATCGTGTCCCTTTTGACTAAGAACTATATCAAGCATCTTGGACTAACCAGTCAATTCAATGTGAGTACATTCATACTCCAATCTTACATTTTGTAATGTTTTAGGGATGTTACACATTTCCTATTAGAAACCATGTTATTCATTGTGTCAAAATATTAATGATGCAATAACTTAGTCTTTAGAGATTGACTTTAGTTATATGCCATTACATGTTGATAGATCTTGTGTGCTTGAGTTCTTTGTATGCATTATTTGATACAAAAGTAGCCTAAGAATGGTTAGATACATTATTAGTGTAACATCCCGTTTTGTAGATATTAATATTATCACTCTTATTTATAATTAAAATATTAATACAAAAAAAATATAATAATATAAACGGTCAATTGAATCATAAGGTGTAGGTTAATAAATAAAATAGTTTAGTTTAGAAATTCTAAAGTTTCTTGAAACAAATAGGTAGGATGAAACAATTATTTGAAATAGTTGGGCTCTAAACGATCGTTAAATTTAGTTAAATGTCGTTTTACTAATAATAATAATAATAATTATTATTATTATTATTATTATTATTATAAGAAAATATATTATATTTTATCCGTGTCCGTTTTTAATGAAACTTAGGTCAAAACGTAGACAAAAATGCACTGATCCTAACTGTATATTCATAAATTTATATACACAATATTTTAAAAGTTATAAGAGAAAAATAAATTTTGATGTTAATTAATTAAAATAATATAATAATTAAAAAAAGTGATAATAATTCAATAAAGTACACGTGGGTGTGCCTATGGACGATGATTTCATTTCAAAGGAAAATTAAACCGACATATTGAGTCGGTTAAGAACTTCCATAGATCCCAAAATATATAATTAACAATAAGTAGAAGATTTCAAAGAGTGGAGAACTAAATTTGAAGTTTTCTAAAATCTCTTAAGCTAAGTCAATATATGATAAGGTGATAAGTTATGTACAACAGTTTTTTTCTTTTTTTTTTTAGTTTAAACTTCAAGTTTAAGATCTTGTATATTATTAACTTATATGATTAGCTTTAAGATCTGACCTACATGTATACTAATAATTTGTTGAATTTATGGTTTATCTTATGATTAGAAAAATAAACCGCATAAGGAATTATTTATTTGAAGGTAATTATGAGTATAGGTTAAGTAGAAACGCTGTCCAATTTTATATTAATAAGTTCTAAGCTGTCATATAGCCAATCAAAAATACAGGTGAATACATTTAACTTGTTTTTAAATTTATAAATGATTTTTTTACGAGCATGGTATGTTTAAACTTTGACACATAAAGGGATATTATGTGACCATCATTTAGGCCATTAGTATACATATGATTTGCAAATTGTATCTGCATATGGGTGAAATCCCCATACGTGGCTGGTAGCGTGAGCTGGAAAGTTATACATAAGACGCACTCCAGACGCAACCTAACCAGTGACAGGCTGTGGGTTGGAAGGAACAATTGTAAGACGCACTCCGCTGTTGTTCCTAACTAGTGATAGTACAAGCCAGTGTATGCAGTGGTTGTATCGATCAGTGAAATAACCTGCTAAATGTGTAGTATTGCCAATATTAATTATGGTTAAAGAACCGAACATGTTATGCTCACATATCGAGTCTGTTATTTGTATTCACCAACATTATGTTGACGTTTTATTTTTAAAAACTTTTTAGGTAATAATGAAATGTAAAATAGAAGAAAGATTAGAGATTCTTGACCTATAATGCCTTGAATAAAGTCTTGTGGTGAGACCATGGAGTTATTGGAGCTTTGCCTCTAAGTCATATATAAACCGGATATTATAAAATAATTTGTAATTGTGTGTTTGTGAAAATCCGGTTTACAATAACATGAAATGATGGTGTTCATACCTATGCGCATGAAATTTTATGAAATCCTGAAAGGTTATTTTTGAAAAGTTATTTACAAATAATGAACTGTGGTTTTTCATACCTATGCGTATGAATTGTTTAGAAACTATGAAATATGGTTTTCACATCGATGCATGCGAATTATTTATGAAATTTGAAAAATTACGATTTTCGCTGCATAAAAGTTTGAATTCAAGAAAATAACGTTTCCGCTTAACACATATGACCTAGACATATCCATGAAACCAATTCGGGTCGCAGCAACAGGGCCGCAGCAAGCGGGCTGCTGAGAGCCCGAGGTGTGTCAATTAGCATCAACATAGGTCTTTGTGTTAAAAATGTGAAACTGTACACATTGCGAACTTGAGGATTACATGCTTAATCTTGGTCTTGCAAGCCTTGATTTACAAGTATGTTTGGCACTTGTTTGAGTACATTATTGAGGACTAAAAAACGAGTATTTTTAAAAGACATGTTTCGCATTCTAGTTAAATCTGAAAATGTTTTTCTGGTTCTCTCTCTTAATAAATACTATTGACTTTTAGTAATTAAATTATATAATTAAATATTAAAAAATATAATTTTTCTCATTCAAATATTTTACTAATTTAGCAAAATTTAATAAAAATAAGAATTATTCAATTATATCTTATCCTAAATATAATTTTATAATTATTAAATATATAAAATTATTTAATGCTAATGATTATATTTTCTATTATTCAATCGGTATAATACATGGGTTTTAGGCTAGTAATATAATATTATAATATTTAAACGTTAAATGGACCATAATAATATAATATAGAGTAAATTGCACTTTTAGTCTTTTATGTTTACACAAAATTTCAGAGATAGTCATTTAGGTTTCAAAATGTCAAAATCAGTCCTTTAAGGTTTCAAATGTTGCAAACTCGGTCCTTTCTCTTTTAACGTCGTTAAGTATTAACAGAATAGGGACATTAATGTAAAAAAATCATATAAGTAATTAAGTAAATTTCACTTTTGGTCCTTTATGTTTACATAAATTTTCAGATATAGTCCTTTATTCTGTGAGTACTTACCGATATTAATGGAGAAAAGACTGAGTTTGCAACATTTAAAAACTTAAAGGATTGATTTTGACATTTTGAAACATAAAGAATTATCTTTGAAATTTTGTGTAAATATAAAGGACCAAAAGTGTAATTTACTATATAATATAATATAATATTTTTAAAAATATTATAATAATAATATTATAAATAATAATATTATAAATAATAATAATAATAATAAATATAATATTATTGTAATAATAATGTTAAAATATAATAGTAGTAATACATATATAATAATAATAATAATAATATTATATAACAATAACAATAATAATAATATTATCATTATTATTATGATTATTATTATAATATCGTATTGTTATAATATAATATTACTATAATAAAAATAAAAATATAATAGTATGATATTATAATAATAATGTTAAAATATAATATTACTATTATATAATATTATTGTAATAATAATATAAGAGTTAAATGCAATTTGTAACCTTGTGGTTTATGTCTTACTGAAGGTTGCAACCCTTCTTTTTTATTTTTGCAACTTGCAACCCTGTGTTTTTAAAAAGCCTGCAATCTGCACCCATTAAGTTAAAATAATATTTCTACCCATGCGTTGTTACGTGTTTATAACAAATGGTACTATTTGTTTTTCCATTGACCGCATGTAATAAACACGGTATCATCAAACAAATCCAAATAACAATATATTCCATACATATACATACAGATTAGATATATTTGTAAATCGTATAAAATATTTAATATATTGGTTCATTTTGATAAAATAACGCATGAATTAGTGTTTGATTATCAAGAGTATGGTTTAAACATGACTTAAATATATTACCAGGATTGATGTCATATGTAAGAGATCCAAAAAATGCGCATTCAAAATTAAACCAACTTGTCAAAATATAAATTTTACAAACGGTATCAATGATGAGTTTTTTTTTCATCTTTTTTTTTTTTTGAATGAAAGGAAAGAAAATTAACACATGACATGAGCTAAGAAATCACTTTGGACATCCCCATCTTGATTTTTGCATTTCCATACATTACATCCATCACTCTTAAGAGCCTAAGAAATCATATCATCAATGAGACGGAGTTGGCACATGTGAATTAAAAAGAAAAAAAATTGATAGAAACAAAAACCCATGATTTCAAAATCTGTCTGCAAAATGAAAATCACGTGAATTAAAATCAAAAAACTTTTCAAAGACCGGTTGTAAACTTGTGCACTAAGTTGCAAACATTGATAAGATCTAAAGGACATGCTAAATCCATTCTAAAACATAGCAATAGTTTATGCACTAAGAAACATGAAATAATTAGAGAGGAATACCAATATCTTGTTTGTGAATTAGCGAGTTGAAAGAAATCCAAACCCAAATTTTTCTTAGTCATGTTTTTAATTGGTTTCATCGTATCTTAAAAAAAGGAATTTCACTAAATATGAAGCACAACTTATATCAAATAACAAACCACAAATTAACATCCAAAGAATGAAATAAAATTATCCAATTTGTTTATCAGAGAACATGACAATCAACAAATGATTTACAAATAATACAGAACAACAAATAATACAATAACTTTAATCCAAACCTTATTTTTTTTAATTTTAGGATTTATGCCGATTAAACAATAGATGAATAATTAGTAATACCTTATGCAATTCACATACATGAAGAATTGTGTAAATAAGCAGCCAATGTAGAATTGAGAAGTTACAAACACGAAATCTACGAAAAATCAAGTTATTATTAATCCATTTGATGAAAACAATTCAAGACTATACGATGAAAGAAGAAATTATACGTGTTGGTTTTGCTTCTATCAGTCACACCAATAAAGAAAGAGAAATCGCCATTTTTGCTGAAGATCATTCGTCAATTTATTTTTTGATTTGGAACTACACAAACAATGTCAAAGCATTAAAATAAATTCATTGAGAAAATATAGACAACTAAAGAAATCTTACGTCAAACTAACAAACATCAAATTCAACTAAGTTTTATTTACATGGTGTCCACACACAGTTAAAGTCGCCGGCAACCACAACCCTTCTATTCTAACGGCGCCAAAAACCGTTTGCCGCTACCATTTCCATCAAAATAGGGCAAAGATAGATAATTTAGATGTGCATAATAGTCCCCATGATCAAGATTCGTTTTTCGTGCAGTATAAACCCCAAATCCATTCACAATTGCCATGCTTGGATTGATGATATGATGTATTTGAAACAAAGATGAAATTGTATCACGCCAAAATTGTAGAAATCATCCGACGGTGGAATTAAGGAGTTTTCAATAGAGCTTATTGTTTGAATTAACAATCTACTGTTCTCATACGTTTACCAATAGTTTTCAATGCAAGAAACAAGTCATTTGATATTGCAAGCAAATATATACCTTGAACGCCGTAAAATTGGAACCGACAATTGATCTATAAAAGGAAATTGAAAAAATTGTGAAGACATATACACGACCGTGCAGGAACAACTTGAGACCAGAGAGATCCAAAATCAGAAGACGATGAGAGGATAGAGGGGGAGGGGTAATGATGATGATAATCCAATTAGGGAACGACGGTAAGTCAGGAAAAGGCGTAAATGGAAAGCGGCAACTACAATTAAGGGATGAGACGGTTGCTGAAACGGAAAAGGAAAAGTCGGTTACGGAAACACCACGGTAAATAAGATATATATATATATATATAGGGACTTACTCCATTGAGAACCATTATATATTAAGGAACCAAAAGAACTAATTTTTAACCACATATTTTAAGGGTATAAAAGTAATTTCCTTTTAAAATGGTGGAAGTTACTTTTATACCCTTCTAAACTTGTGGCTAAAATTGGTTCTTTTAGTTCTCAAGTTTAAATAGTTCTCATTTGAACATCCCCCTATATATATATATAGGGGGATGTTCAATTGAGAACCAATGTAAGTTAAGAACTAAAAGAACCATTTCTAGCCACAAGTTTGAAGGGTATAAAGGTAACTTCCCCTATTTTCAAGGAAGATTACTTTTATACCCTTCAAAACTTGTGGCTATAAATGTGGTTCTTTTAAATCTTTACAATTTATTGGTTCTCATTAGAATAAACCCCTATAATATAATTAACAAAACTCTTTTAGTTTACGGAAACACCACGGTGGAAGCAAGGGTTTGAGCCACATATATTGACACACCTTCCGCTACTCCAAGTAGCGGATCACTTAGATAACAAAACAAACCCTCAAACCACCTCTTTCCCATACAAGAACATTGAAACCACCTAAAAAAAAATAAAATAAAATAAAAAATTACACCACCCTGAAAAGCCACTTAACACAACTGTAGCTTGGTTTTGCTGGTGAGAAACACAGGTGGTGTGGGGGTGGGGCTCTCTCTCTCTATGTAGAAATTGGTGTAACACCTTCCGATGAAAACAATGATGTTAATTTATGATTTTGTATTGTTTGATTCAACAAGTTTCTTGATTTTGTTGGTAAACAGGCCCAAGTAAGTCAATACACACTTGCTTATTTAATAAAGAAAGAATGCTTGAAGTATTTGATACACAGAGAAAGAAAAATAGAAAACTGATATATTTTATTCATAAAGCAGCCTTACAACCACAGTCATGAAACAAACAAAACTAAGTCTTCCTAGAAAAACGAAAAAAAATTGACCAATCTTGAAGTTAACGTACACTTTCGCCACAAACTCGGTCTTCCTAGTGATGCGGTCAAATCCATGATTTTCATTTTCTTTATTCAAACACTAAATTAAAAACAAACCAAATACGAATAAAACCGACCCGACCATCAAGATTATCCAACAATCACCCCCATAATCTTGATGTCGACCCGTTTCTTCAAAGCAACGTCGGTTCATCCTCTTGGATCAAGTGAGCTTCGTTATCTTTGTCTTTTCGTTTCCACTTTGTGCACTCGTAGCTTAAGTGACAAAAAACCCCACAATCAAAGCACTGCATTCCGCTTTTATCACCTCGATCCATTCCTCTACCTCGGCCTCGATCTTCCACCTTTTTCAAAATTCTTTCCACGACCTCTTCCGCGTCCACTAATTTCACCATACTTTTGCTCACTGGCCAACAACAATTGCCCTTGTTCTACTTCCTTTTCACCATGGCTTTTGAGTCTTTCTTCATACGCCTTAAGCCTTCCAACCGCTTCATCGAAGAGCATCACATCCAACTCGAAACATTGTTCCATCGAAGCCACGATTTGAAGAAACGACTTTGGCATTGCATCAACTACCCTTCTCACCATTTCCCCATCGTCAACTTCATGCCCAAGACTCCTTAACTTTGGAACCAAACCACTCAACTTAGTAGCAAAATCATCAACGAGCTCTCCTTCCTTCATCTTTAGACCTTCAGGCTCTCTTTTTAAAGTTGCAATTCGAGCCGTCCTCATCCTATCTACACCCAAGTATCGTGTTTTCAATCCGTCCCACACTTGTTTTGGGTCATTGTAACCCAACATATGCAAAACAATATCCTCGGGTATAGCTTGATACAAGAAGGCTAGAGCTTGTTTTGACTTTTTAGCATCCCATTCTTCACCAAGAACCCTTGGTTCCACAGTCTCCAGTAGGCCATGCGCATCCAAAATGGACTTTACTTTAATAGCCCATACCGGTTTCAAGATACACTGAGTCGAATATAACGTAAATAATACATCAGATATTTTTAACTCTTCAGGTCTTGAAATTATAATGGTTGGAAAGAGCTCGAAAAATTGTGAACGTTGGCTAAAACGGTGCGTAAAACGGAGTTCGTATGCTCAAGTTATCGCAAAAACAAGAAACAAGTCAGAACGCGCCAGAACACGCCACGTGGCGCCACGTGTCAAAACGTGGCACACATGCAAGATATTCCATCCGCGCGCACCGCCCTGTGCCAAACTCCGAGGCTAGGCTATGCGCCCCGGACTCATGGCACGCATGCAACATGCCACTTCCAGGCACACAGCCCCGAGCCAAACGCTGAGGCTAGGGTATACGCCCCAGACCAAAATTCATGCCTATAAATACCAGAAGCCAGATTTCAATTTTTTTCGAGAATTTTCACCTTCTAACTCTCAAATATCGACCCTACACCTCCAAATACCCATATTTAACCCCTTCAATCATCTGTTTTCGACGCGAGGTACTGCCGAACTTCTGTGAGGTAAAAATCTCGCTTCATACCATTTCAATTCGTTATAATGCTCATTTTAGATCCTATTATTATATATAATAAGATTATGATTAATTATTTGGTTTAATTCAAAAACACATCGAGGTTCTGCCCGACTAATTTTTGGGAAACAGACAATTATAAGCAGAGATTCTGCCCAATTGTTTTCAGGAAACTTGAGAAATATAAGTTGAGGTTCTGCCCGACTTAAAACCTGAAAACCTCACTTTTATAAACACAGACTCTGGCCAAAACAAGTATACGAAACCTCAGTTTTATAAGCCGTTAGAATGTCCGATTATCAACAATCGTATTAATTTGATTAATTTGGGAATGTCCTGATTAATCTAACGAGTCACAGTTGTCACACGTTGTGCTATATTAAGTTAAGAACATTGATTAAACGTTTGAGATAAGATTGAGGACTTGAGTTGTAAGATCCTTGACATTGAACGTCAGGGAAAGTTCTGAGAGTCAGATTAAGCTTAAGTAACTCATAAAACTCTAATGACATACAGGTTTAGAGTTCAAGAACTAGTGATACGAACGTTGTGCATTTTTATTGATTTGAATCAACTCAGGAGAGTTCATGACCCCTTTTTCTGTATTTTGGCTTTCGAAACTCGGGGAATGAGAAAACATAAATACTTATTTGAAACATTCTTATTATTGGTGGAACTCTGAAACGCTTTTGATACATTTTGTGAAACCTGAAACCTGATTGGATCAAGTGGAACTCTGAAACGCTTTTGATACATTTTGTGAAACATGAAACCTGATTAGATCATGTGGAACTCTGAAACGCTTTTGATACATTTTTTGAAACATGAAACCTGATTAGATCAGGTAGAACTCTGAAACGCTTTTGATACATTTTGTGAAACAAGAATGTCACACCCCTAAATTCCCACTCGTGGTGTCAGTCCACGTGGTTGTGACGTGGCCAGAATCACAGCTCATGGTCATATAGAACAACTCTATATGTGTTTCAAATACAATGTTTGACATAAAAGTAACAAAATAGTTTGCAGCGGAAATTATATAGTATTGCAGCGGAAAATATAATTGTTTTAATATGCAACGGAAAGTAAAATGTCATACATTACAAGGTTTAAATAGACATAACAAAATAAGTATTGTTTGATCAAAAGACACGATATGAAAATATGCAGTTCCTAAGCTCAAGTCCTTAGGTGTGTGTCCTGAATCCATACGCCTGTAAGTTACCTGAGAATACAAGTTTAAGAAAAAAAGTGTCAACACAATGGTTGGTGAGTTCACAGGTTTTGATATGTACATAGTAATAGAAAACATGTGTCATGATATTTATCATAATGTTAGTACCGAGCCCTAGGCTCCAAGTGTCGGTGCGTCACTACCGAACTAGATTGGTTTGTCCTTGCCTCCGCTATGTCTCGTAATTACATAGCAAGTTAGGTCAGAGTTTCACGGGTTATGACCTCCCATCAAAATTGTGCCCCGCGGGATTAGTCACACCCAAACAAATCCATTCAAACCTACCACGTTGTTCGTACATTAACGGTAAGACTTTGTGAGGACTTGTTACGAGTTCAACACTTAATGTTTGTCTAATAAACCAGCATACACATAAAAATGGTTGTACGATAATAGTGTTTGACTCGATTCAACTAGTATTCTCCCCCTATTTGAAAAGTTTGAAAAGAGTAAAGAGGGGCCGTAAACTCACCTTAGTGATCAATAAGCAAATGCGTAAGCTCCTGTTGGAAAAGCCTGATGGTCACCGGCTACATATATCGTATAGCATACGTGAGTTCGTGTAAGTAACCGTGTTTCGTTTTCGTTCTAGTGCTCATGTTTGTGCTCAACAACCCTTGGTTGTTGATGTTTGTGTGTGTCGGTCCACATTGACCGTGTTTGCTCATGTTGGTCCACATTGACCGTGTTTGACCGTGTTTGACCAAGTTTGACCGTGTCAAGTCAACGACCCGTTGGTGAACCGTGTGTCGGTTGTGAATTGTGTAACATTCGTGTTAGTGCTCGTCGTGTGCAAAACGCGCAAGTCGCGTCTATGGACAACTTGCTATTTATAGTAAGTTTCCATTTATGGCAAGTTTCACAAAGCATAACGATTTTAAAGTTCTAGCATGCTCGTTAAGTCCTACGTGATCATGTTAACACATAGCACATTATCATGTGAATCAGATAAGTCACGTAAGTCACGTTGTATACAATAGTTTCCTAAAAAGGAAAGTTCCTAAATTTAGCATGTGCGATATCGAAAACCATCTAACTTAGCATACAATCATCATATTAAAACATAATAAACCACTTAGCATGCTCAAATCATACAAAACGTTCATAAGTCAAAATTTCTAAAAATAAAGTTACTATAAATAGTAACTATGACTATTATCATACAAATGACCATTCTAATCAATCCTAAGCCATTTTTATAATACATAACATCATATAAAGCTATTTAACATCATCAAATCATGTTTATCTAGCCACAATCATCATCCACCAACAGTTGGTCCACCAAAGTTACTAAAAATAGTAACTCGGTCGAATATGATCATAATCAAGATCTAAATCACATTTCAAGCATCCTAATCATTATAACATCATCCAAATAGCAATTTCATGTACATGCATGATCACATTTCATCCCATATCAACAAAATGTAACTAAAAGTTACTATAAATAGAAAGATCATTCAAAACCCATAGTTTTGCCATTCTAACAAGATTTAATTATGTAATAGACTTCCAATATCATCAAGAAACACATTTTAACATTCAAAATCATCCCACATGCCATGGATCATACATGCATGTGGGCTTTTCACTTGATAATGACCAAATCATAACATCTCTACATACACAATCTCATAAATCGTCACAAGTCATCATTATATCACTTTAGATCATTGAGAAACACATTAAAATCAACAAACCCAGATTAAAATCTCGTGCATGTGCATTCAAAGTGTTTGCATGCGTGTTTCATGCGTTGCATGTGTGTGTAGAAGTGAGAAAAGTGCATTTTAGCCATGAGAGATGTAAGAACTACCTTCTAAGGCTTTTGGAACACCAAGATGATGAATAAACAGCTCCTAAACCTCCAGGAACTTCGAGTGTAGCAGCTTCAAGAGGGTGGTGGTGATCTAGGTGAGCTCCTTCTTTGGTTCAAGCCTTCAAACCTTCACTTCCAAGCTTTCAAGCTAGGGTGTAACAATGGCTTCCAGAGGTCTTGATGATGATTTGCATGTGAAAGAGACGAGCATGGAAGGTCTGAAACTCAAGAAATGAGAATAGGGTGGCTAGAACATGATTACATCTTGGTTTTATAAAGATTTGCCGTCTGACACCCATCGCGTACCGCCGAGAGAGTCCAAGATGCTCTCTGCGTACCGTGATGGATTTCAGGATTCAAATTCTCCCGAAACTCATCGCGTACCGCTATGGGGCCTCTCAAGGGCCATCGCGTACCGCGATGGGTCCACAGAGAGCCCAATAGGCCCAATTTTCATGGTTTGATCCGTTCGTCATCGTTTTCACGCTTACGAACTATCGTTTGGCATTGATTGAACTTCCAAGTTCAGTGTTTGAGCGTTTCGTGAGGTTTCAAGTGTTTTGTTACACGATGTGCTAAACATTCACCAACGTTCGTGTGTTTTGACACGTGTGTGCGGTTTCTTGATAATTCTTCGAATTATCTTGTTGTGTGTCAGTGTTCGTACTGTCGTGCCACGTGTCACACTAAATTAAATTAATTCTAGTGCCACGTGTACAAAAATCATTTAAATAAACATTTAAATAAATAGTAAGCTGACCTGAAATTTACGAGGTGTCACAAGTAGATTTCTAATTTCTAATCGTAACTAAATCTTCAATTTTTGTTTTGATTTTTAGCCAATAAATTGAAGCAAAATAGCTATTAAATAATGTCTTTAGTTTACTAGAGACATCGACATATTATTTTAGCTCGGTGGAAAAAAAATCCTTTTCCTTAGGACCCTCTCAAATAGAATAGAAATAGAGAACGAAGTAACTAATAGTACTAAAGATACCAGCCATAGACATAGAATTTTTCAATTCTGACACAAGATACTTATTAGATCGAATGTACTTCCAAATAGATCGATTTTGCCGTATCCAAACTAATAGCAATTCAATCCATTTCATGAATAAAATGTGACCAATTATCCAACCAACAAAACTACTTGTTACAAATAGCATCTTGCTGTTGCATCGAAACATAAAAATGTTGACTAATCTCGTTCGACAAAAAAGATTTGTCTAAGCCACTTCGTTTCTTTTTGTCCAAGTTGCTTCTTTTTTTGTCTAACTCACTTCCTTTTTTGTTTGTCAGTTTCGGGAATATCCCCATTCATAGGTCCGAGATCTACATCTATGAATTGAAAGGTCTGAATGAAACCTGATTAGAACAGATGAAACTCTGAAACGCTTTTGATACATTTTCTGAAACATGAAACCTGATTGGATCAGGTGGAACTCTGAAACGCTTTCGATACATTTTGTGAAACATAAAAACAAAAGTGTTGTAAAACATTTGGTTGAAACACGTGACAGTGGGGAGAAAGATTTGACCGAACTTGTCATTATTTCACGGGTTACACATTTGTCGCTAAGTCCCCTATTCTGTAACCATTAACCTTGGGGGCATGATTATTGAGAATAGATTATATTTGTGATTGACAATCCTTACCCGTGGTTCGTAGATAAAACCACGACGGGATGTCGAGCGGGCACTCAATAAGGCTAAAACACACAATGTCTTGCGACAAGGACATTGGGAAGGGGCAAACACTGAACTCGTCAGCTTGGTTACGGGAGCCTAGGAGTTATAATTGGACAGTTGGTCGGGAACTAAACACGACATTGTTGGAAGGAACAATGTTCGCACTCGATACCAATGTTTTACACCTAGTTTGGGACATAAATATTATTTAACTCTTTTTATGTAAACATTTGATTCGTTTGTGATACATTACATACATTTTTGACAAATGAACTTGTGAACTCACCAGCGATATGCTGATTGTTTTAAATCATGTTTTCTCAGATGCATAGTGATACAGGGGGTGGAGCTGGAAGCTCAATCTTGGGAGACATATAGTATAGTCCAGGAGAGATAGACTCAATAGTGTGATACATTGCATACTATATATGTGTAATAACAATATATATATGTGTGAAACTCAGTTAACTTGTTATTACATTAGGCTTGTGGCTAATGTAGTTGTAATATTGCTCAGTAATATAGAAACATATGTGTATTTTGTTGTAAACAATGACTGTGAAACCTTTAAAGTCACACGGTATGCTTCCGCAACGACAAGGGTGTGACAGTTAAGGTCGGAACTTGGTAAGACATTGAACCCGCTTCTTTTACTTGTACCAAAGCCATTCTTCTCTAAATCTTCAGTATGAATAAGAACAATCAAGCAACAGTCTCTTTCTTCTCTTCTCTCCAGCAACCGCCTTCTCAAGCGTACCTCCAGTCTAGAACGTGCCTCGGTCACTATCTTTTTGGGCTAAAAGTTCTTTCAACCTCCGGTCTTTGTTGCAGTTCGTCGGTCTTCTTTCTCGGTCTTTAAGTTGCTTCGGTCTTCCGGTCCGTGTGTTGGTCTAGGGTTGCAGCTTTCGGTCTTGCTTTCTCACGCCAATGATCAGTTTTCCGGCGACGGTCACAGTCTTTGCTGCTGTGGCAGCCGGTCTTCACACCTATCGTCCCGATTCACATGGAATGCCTCCTCTCTTCTAACGAACCCTATGCTCTGATACCAATTGTTGGTAAACATGCCCAAGTAAGTCAATACACACTTGCGTATTTTATAAAGAAAGAATGCTTGAAGTATTTGAAATGTAGAGAAAGAAAAATATAAAACTGATATATTTTATTCATAAAGCAGAAGGCTATTTATAGCCTTACAACCACAACCATGAAACAAACAAAACTAAGCCTTCCTAGAAAAACGAAAAAAAATTGACCCATCTTGAAGTTAACGTACACTTTCACCACAAACTCGGTCTTCCTAATGATGCGGTCAAATCCACGATTTTCATTTTCTTTATTTAAACACTAAATTAAAAACAAACCAAATACGAATAAAACCAACCCAACCATCAAGATTATCCAACAGATTTTAGGAGCTTTTTGTTTAAATTTGTATTAACATTAATTGCTTATAAGAAAAAATTCTTGCAAAAAAACAAAGTTATTGATTGAATTTATTTCAAATTTGTGATGTTATACTACTTATGTAAGAGATCGAGAGGTAGGTGGTGGTTGGGTGGAGGGTTGGAATGAGTAGTGGGAGAGATGCTGAGAGGGAGTGTGTCACACATTTAATTTTGCTTTTAATAAAAAAAAGTTTTTATTTTTTTATTTTTTCTTAGCGTGAAGTGTATATTGATTATTTCATAAATACTTAACACAGAAATTTACGACACCTACTCTAAGACTCATATGTGTTAAAAGTTTTTGAAACAGTTCAAACTTCAAACTATGGATATAATTTTTATAGTTAAAAACATTAGTTTAAAATCAACAAACAATAGACCAAGGAAAATGTTTAAATAAGAAATGAATTTTGCTAAAAAAAAAGTAGGAACATGATAGAAAAAAGAAAGTAAGGGTACTTTGGTTATAACAACTTTTGTTATTTTTTGCAAGTTTCTCTTATTTTTTTTAAATATTTCATTTTTTTCATACAACACTATTTTTTAAAAAAATTACACCATATAATCAAATATTTTTTTTTTATCTTTAATATGAAATTGGTGTTGATATATAAAAAGAGTAAATTACGATTTTGACCGGTGTGATTTAAGTCATTTAACATATTCAATCAAAAAAAGAATCTTTTTACAACAAAGACAAGACTTTTAAACAATTAACAGTTTTGGCTCACCTATAACTAAAAATGTTAAATGATATTTGATGAAAAAACTTAAAAAATTAAACCATATGGGTCAAAATTGTTAATACCTTAAACTACAAGAGCCAAAACCAGTAATTGCTTAAATGATAGGAGCTTCCTTGTTAGAAAATTCTATTTTGGGTTAAATATGTTAAACTACTTAAACCACATGGTGCAAAACAATAATTTACTCTATAAAAATGACTGTTTATTTTTTTTAATTGTACCAAATTTTTGGTATATGTAATGTATTTTTAAAACATGCACTAATCTTTCTAAAAGTGTACTGTATCAGAAAAATATATATAACATAAAAATTACATCATGAAAATATAATACAGAAAAAAAATGTAGTAAAAGATATATAGCACAAAAAAATACAATACAAACATTAGCGTAGTTTTTTTCTAAAGAAATTATATCATCACTATACCCGAATTAAAGAGAAAAAACCGTTTGATTTATGGTGTGATTATTTAAAAAAATACCGTTGTATTAAAAGTTACGAACGTTTAAAAAAATAAAGAATTTGTAAAAAAAGTCAAAATCAAGTTTTTTTTACAATTATGCTATTTCATCCTTTTTTTTCTCACTCTACTCTCTATTCTTTGCTTCTTTCTTACCGTCGCCGGCGCCTTCCCGTTGCCGCTTGTTTGATACGGGTGACAACCTACGCAATGATCATGATCGAGAATATGATCCAGATTGAAGATTATTTATAATTTGAATTAGAATATTTATTTATTTAGATATACTTTATTTTTAATTTATCCTTATCTTTAGTTGATAGAGTTTAGTATAAATATTAAGGTTTGTTTCTGTTTAGTATTAGTTTTTGTTGAATATTGAATGCAAAGAACATTGTTCTTAGAATCTTAGGGTTTGTATTTAAGTCTTTGATTATCTTAGTGTTATTGAGCCATTTGATTGCTTCCATACCTTTGCTTTTCAACCGCCGATAGAGGCAACAATAGAGTCTTGTTCAATTCACAAGGTTGCTAGTTTCAAGAAACCAACCTAGAAGTTTTCATCAAGAATGAGAACCATGGGAAGGAGGAGCATCCTGAAGGTTGTAGCGGTATCTATCCATCGCCTCCTTGTTTTGACAAATATGGAGATGAAGAGGTGAACAAAACCGATTACTTATGGGTTTCAAAAGTCTTGAACGGGGTTTCCATAAAAGGGGGTGGACCGTTGAAGGGGACTGAGTTTTTGTTGGGATCCAATCATGGGTTGACTGAAAGGATTATAGGTTTGAATGACAAGTATTTGAACCGATGGATAACATGATATACAAATACACTTGCTAATAATTTTGATGAGCTTTTAGAGGTAGATCTGGTCATCCGGTGATGGAAGGTGATTCTATGGTTGTTGGTGGATGTGTGACCCGTGGAGATGGTAGTCAAATTATTCTCCCGGTTCCATTCGAAAAAAGTGGATCTTATTTGTAATTTGAATTGCAAGTTTGTGGAGATAATAATGAGTGATAAGATCAATATAGGGATAGTGGTATTTTGTGGAAACAACTTTCATATTCGTAGGAGTTTTTTTTATGAACATTTATTAAAGTCTTCAACTTTATTTTGGGTTCTTGTTGTTATCAAATTGATACTTGCAAAGCGGCTCTTTCTACCCACGTGGAGGGGCGAATTTGAAGGCATGAAGGTAAGTGATAAGCATCATCATACAAATTCTTACATGGTAAATAAGAAACGCAAGTCCGTAAAAATAAACAACAAAGCCAATGGTTCGATCAAAGTTCTCAAGCAACTCAACGATAATGCTCAAAAGACTCGAGGACAAGTCTTTTTCAAAGACGGGGAGAATGATGCGGGTGACAACCTAAGAAATGATCATGATCGAGAATATGATCTGGATTGAAGATTATTTATAATTTGAATTTGAATATTTATCTATTTAAATATATTTTATTTTTAATTTATCCTTATCTTTAGTTGATAGAGTTTAGTATAAATATTAAGGTCTGTTTTTGTTTAGTATTAGTTTTTGTTGAATATTGGATGCAAAGAACATTGTTTTTAGAACCTTAGGGTTCGTATTCAAGTCTTTGATTATCTTAGGTAGTGTTTGGTATGCATGAATGAATGAATGATGGAATGAAATGAGTCATTACGTTGGAATGAAAAGAAATGTGTTTGGTTACCACATATGAATGGAATTAACCATTCCACAAGGAATGTGATTACTTCACTTTTGATGATTTTCATTCCTTCTCTTTTGAAGGAATGATCAGACCAATCACCTGACCCATGTCCAAAACCATTACCCGACCCTTGACCTGACTCATGACCCGAACCATGACACAAACCATGACTCGAACCATGACCTGAACCATGAATTGAATCATGACTTGTGAGGCCCCGAAACCGGGCACCTCGTAGAGGTTGGTTTTCATCATAACACATAGCTCTTAAACTAAAAACTTTCATAATCATGCAGCGGAAATGTAAACATAGTCTGATAAACAGAATTCAATAAAGTGTCTGTATCAAAATCATATCGAATTGCCAAAACCAACGGATCGTCTGAGTTGATGCCCGAGCTCCATGCCTTCTCTTATCATAGCTTTAACCTGACATACATGCTAAATCAAGTCAGCTTACGCTGGTGAGTTCTAGTTTTCATAAAACAACATTAAACATACTTAACATAAACATCATGCTGTACACATAACCCATAACCTTAACACATACCATCATGAACATCGTCATCATACGTTCCACTTTCACCATACGAACAGTGTGCTTATGCCGGCACAAGGCTCCATACCCAGTTATAGTCGTGGTTGACTGTCATACCCAGTTATAGTCGTGGTTGACTATCATATCCAGTTATAGTCATGGTTGACTATCATACCCAGTTATAGTCGTGGTTGACTATCATACCCGGTTATAGTCGTGGTTGACTATCATACCCAGTTATAGTCGTGGTTGACTATCATACCAACCCAGCACAAGTACTGGTACATCCCTTATACATATCCTATAACACGTATAAGAACATCGTTCATTTCCTCATAACATCATTCATCGTAGTCATCATGGCATCTTAGGCATGTCATAATAGCATCATTTCATCATATCATCGTAACATCCTAGCATCATGCACATATCATGTTAGCCTCTTTATCATATCATAACATCATGGAAATCATGCCTACATATCATACTTCCATCCTAGCAACCTAGGACCTTGTCATACTCCTATAACTATCCTTATAGTTATCATCATGAAGGATGTTATCATACAGTCATCATCATATCATATGCTAGAATCATTATCATATCATATCATCAGGTTATTCATCTTCATACTCATTTATCATGCATTCATCATACTTAGCATACTTTCATGCATAAATCATGCAAACACGTAAACATGCATGCACAGTCAAGGCATATCATCATTCGTTCATCATCATCATCAGCACATAATCACATAAACACAACAACAAGCATGTATGCCAGCCTAAAACGTTAAAAATGAAATAGGGCGTCTAGAACTCACCTGAAAATGGATCCTTGTCTTCTTAACCAAACTCCTTAGTTAAGACTTGGGAACCTACATCATTACATTATCTTTTCACATTCCATTCTTAGACTTATTCTAAGTCCCTATCACTACTAGCTTCCCCTTTCTAACTTCCAGTTCTCTAAACTTAGCTAAGTATTCGAAACACTTGAAGTTCATTAAGTTCCCATGTACACGCAATTACATAGTTCACGAAATGGCTGGTACTCGAAACCATCACCTGTATTCGAAATAACCAGTGTATTCGAAATAGCCCGTGTATTCGAAATACCCCTTTGTATTCGAAATAATCTTTGTACTCGAAATAGGTGTTTACTTCTAATTATGAATTTTGAGTACCCCTCCGTGCATGATTTTGTGTACTCATCATTTCGTCATTAAACATCTCAGAAATTTATCTAAGACCATGGGGAGCTAGTTACAGGTTCCTTAGGTTATTACCAACACACTGGAACCTCAAAGTTTCAAACTTTATGCATAAAGGTGTGAGCTTTATGCATAAGTTCACTTTTGTCTAAAAATCCTAACTTTTTAGTTTAGATCACTTACTTGAAGTTAGGTGATCACTCCTGTAGATTCTCGTGCGTTTCTTCCTTTGTTTGGTCAATCAAAAGCTCGATTTCTTGAAGTTCTTGGACCCTACTTCGTGTACTCGAGAGGGAAGGTGCTTTCAGCCAAAGGTCAGCATGTTTCCCAAGGCACCACTATTTATAAGCAAGGATTGGTACTCGAAATCTGGGAAATTTTGAGTACTATTTTCGAGTACAGTGTACTCGAAATCCACTATTGAGTACACGAACTCGAGACCTTAACTTTGTTATTTTTCGTCCATTTTTCCAACAAGTTAGTTATCCGTTACGCATACGTAAGTTCAAATAACTTGTATTTTTAGAGAATTTGGGATGTTACATGACTCAGAAAATTGCCTGACCCTTGACACAAACAATTACCCGACCCTTGTGTAGTGATGAATTAGCCCAAACTCATAAAAGAACATGGTGTTCAAAATGTGTTACAATGATGTTCAAAAAAAATCCAAGATTTGGCTTCATCTTGCCAAAGTTATTTGGGTTAGCGCGGGAATAGTGGGTTATGTAAAATTCCATGCCCTATATATATATATATATATATAGGAGAAGGTTAAATAACCTACTAAATGTGCGCTAACCCAAATAACTTTGGGAAGATGAACCCGAATCTTGGATTTTTTGTTTTAAACATCATTATAACACATTTTGAACACCATGTTCTTTTATGAGTTTGGGCTAATTCTTTTTCTTTTGAGATCCTACATCACTGTAGTGTGTGCTATAACACTGTAAATTAGCACACACTACAGTGATGTAGGATCTCAAATGAAAAAGAATTAGCCCAAACTCATAAAAGAACATGGTGTTCAAAATGTGTTATAATGATGTTTAAAACAAAAAAAATCCAAGATTCGGGTTCATCTTCCCAAAGTTATTTGGGTTAGCGCACATTTAGTGGGTTATGTAAAATTCCATGCATATATATATATATATATATATATATATATATAAGGAATGGTTCTAATGCTAACCCACTCTTAGAGCGATAACCCACTAACTTTGCCAAAACGAAGCCGAATCTTGAATTTTTTTTTTTTGAACATCATTGTAACACAATTTGAACACCATGTTTTTTTATGAGTTTGGGCTAATTCATCACCGTTTGAGCTCTTACAGTACTGTAGGTGTTTAAATATTTAAAACTTACAGTACTGTAGCACAAAACTTACAACGATGATATTTTTTAAACGGTGATGAATTGGCCCAAACTCATAAAAGAACATGGTGTTCTAATTGTGTTACAATGATGTTCAAAAAAAAATTCAAGATTCGGCTTCGTTTTAACAAAGTTAATGGTTATCGCTCTAAGAGAGGGTTAGCATTTGATCCCAATCCTATATATATATAGGGGAAGGATCAAATAATAACCCTCCCTTATTGCGAGAACCCGTGTTAACCCGGTATTTTTTGCCCGAATCTTTGTTTTTTTTTCATGGTTTTTGTTATACATAAATAGGGGGTTTCTTTTTGGTGAGTGTACTGTAAGTAACTTACACCTACTTACACTTGTAAATAATTTCTAAACGGTGATGAATTAGCAAAAACACAGAAAAGAAACCTCTCTATTTATGTATAACAAAAACCATGAAAAAAAACAAAGATTCGGGCAAAAAATGCCGGGTTAACACGGTTCTCGCAATAAGGGAGGGTTAACAATGGAACCATCCCCTGTATATATATATATATCAACAAGCCAAAAGTTTTAACCATCATATATTATTAATTTTTTTTGTTACCACTTAACATACAAATGATTCTTTTAAGCTTTAACATTTTTATAATTGTTGTATATTTGAACAAGAACATTTTTGTTTTAACTACAAATTATAAAAAGAGACTTTATTATTAAAATTGATATCTTATAAAAATTTAAACATCTACTTTATTTTAAATGTTATATTATTAAATTTATCTCCACAACTATTAACCAAATATTTCTTTTAATATTGGTTATTTAATTTAAAATATATTCAAAACTATATTTGACTTACTTAAGATTTAAAATTTTAAATGTGTTTAAATCTTAAAAGCATTTTAATGGACTTCATTTTAAAGAATTTCAAATTTAGTAATTATATAATAAATTTTAAATATAGACTTTTACAATAAAATCAAGTGAGATTTATTTGCCACTTTAAACAAAACAATTGTTACATATTCAAACTATACCAAAACAAAACCGAACTCCATGACCTATCTAAACTTAGGATTTCCTTAAAAGCCATAGCTACTTGAACTTACACATAATGAACTATATATGTAGATATTGAACTTGTTTGGAACAACTTGAGCTATTATATAGTTATCTATTGCAATGTTATCAAACTCATCAAAAGGTGAGTCTTCATAACCCTCTTTTACTTGTTTTGAAATTTTAGGCTAAAACATGTTATCTTTGAACTTAGCTTAACTTTAAACCATGTGAACATAGCTTAAATGGCCTTAGTTGTTTTGAACTTATCTTTTGAACTTGCATTGATCACAACTTATCTATTGGTACCAATAATGGTTCCATTGGATTGACCACCTACCCAAGATGGGTTTTCCTTTTGGGATTGGTACCAATAATGGTTCCATTGGATTGACCGCCTACTCATGATGGGTTTTCCTTTTGGGAGAAAGCTCGCAGTGATTGTTCCCTATTGGTCAAACTTAACTATCTTATCTGCCTTAGGTTCATTTACAAGCTATGTGCATTTGGCTTAGATTTCAGATGTGTTAACTTAACTATGTGTTAACTTAACTATTATAAAACTATTTTGCATATATGATCAAACCTATGATAACTCACCAACTCTTTGTAGTTGACACTTGATTATTAACATGTTTCAGGTGGGAATGCAAATTAGTATTATCTTGAGCTTGGATTAGCTTTTAGTTTGGTTTATGTTTGATGTATTGGAATTGGAATTGTATTGATGAAATAGTTAGGTTTTGGAACTTTTGAATATATATTGAATGTTTGAATTAAATGTAATGTCTTTCAATTATAAACAACTATATACCTTGTGCTATGAACAATTTACACTTCGTGTCGCCCCAATGTTTCCGCCATCGGTCGGGGCATTACAATTCTCCACTTCCGAACCTACTGACACACCCTCCACCTCATCAATGCATTCTCTCCCACAATCGTCAACTCACTCCCTCATTCCTACCACTCCTCTGCTACACCCACCACGTGTAATCCCTAGGATTTTTTTTCCTATACGTCGTTTTTTTTTTAATTTCAATCTTGATCGATCTATAAATAAAACAAAGCTAGTAGTATTTGTTGAAACATTTGTGCGTATTCATGTAAAATATTGATAACAATAATGATAATAATAATAATAATAATAATATAGTCAATAAACAAATTTATTAGAATTGTTAAACAATCATTACATATACATATACATATATATAGGTTGCAAAATGATTTATATAAGAAGATACTAATGTAAACAATGTGTGTGTGTGTGTATATATCATATTAAACAAATCATTTCAAAAGAAATCTTTTTATATAAAAATATACACATAGATAAATACATATGAACATATTCCTCAATATATAATCAATGTAATAATTATATAGATATAAATATGAAAAATAATAAAAATTGTAATGATAATAAATCCTTATGAATTTTAAACAAATTTTATATCAAACAAACAAATATATATAAATAAATAAATAAAGCTAAGAATAAAAGGTGTTTTAACTTTTAAAAATGGTTTTATAACTTTTAAACATAAAATGTCAAGGATATAAAGTTAAAGGGCAAAACTCTAACTTTTATAAACATTATATGAGAGTGGAGCAAAATTTAAAAGAGAAAGTGCAAGAAACCAAAAATAAAAGGACCAAAACTGTAAAATTCGGATTTCTTTTTCCCCTCTTCTTCTTCTTTCCTGATCACCGAATTCGAAATCCCCTACCCTTAAGATTCGATCAAATCTCATCCCAATATTCAAAATCAAAACATATGCGCATTCTTTAGCCTAAAACGAATCAAATCATGATCTTAATTCCGAAAATAAAAGATTTTCTACGCGTAAATCGTTTCTAAAACACTATAACCGAGAAAGCAAATCATGAGTTTATGGACATAAAACACAAATTAAACAAACACAGATGTTCTTTAACCCATTCCGAACGAGTCTATGCAAACCATATCATCTCACAAGCAATTGGGTAATAAATGCGATCCAAGAACGGCCGAGGTTATACACGAACTCAAAAGCCTTTGATTCTTGATCAATCCATGTAACAACTCCATTCTACTCGGTTTTATACAAGGAATCAAAGCCCTAACGTGTTGGGGGCTCACGATCCCTTAATGGATCGGATTGGAAACGAATTGGTTCTAGGGTTCATACCCATTTGGGATTAATCGTCCGATTTATATAAATTTATTTGGAATCAGTTATCAACAATGAACCCTCCCCAGAACTGCCGGTAAGGCGTTTGTGTTCGGGGCAGAGGGCCCGGGTTCGAAACCCGGCACTAGCACGGATCCGGGTTTTTTTTTTCATTTTTGGCCTTTTTCATCCCATTTCCAACCTTTTTATTTTTATTTAGAAATTCTAAAAATTATAAATTGAATTTCTTAATAAACTGTGAATATTAAACTGAATTCAGAAAATTATTAAACTTATTTTTGATAGTTTAAATTGTTTATATTCATAAAAGAAATTCAACAATAATAATAATAAATAAATAAAATAAAAATACTTTGAATATATAAAATATACTTTGCAATCAAAGGAAAATCAAAAGAATTTATTTTATTATTTTTAAGTATTATAAAGTAATATAAATATATACATATATGTATGTATGTATGTATGTATGTATTTATTACCAAGTTATTTAAGTTGTTTTAAATGTCAAAATAAGCTATTTTATGTTTAAAAGTCACTTTTATTCTATTTTAAAGATATTTAGCAAATTAATTTATTATTTTAAAAAAACTATATTCGCTTTTTATAAACTACAATCAAAATGATTTTTAAATAGTTATTCAATTAAACAATCTTAACGTGTTATGCAAATAATTTACTTATCCATTTAAATAACATTCTAAAAAAATTATTTAAAAAAACATTAAAGATGTATATATAATGGTTAATATTCAATTTTTATGACAAGGATTTAAATCAAATCATTTACTAAATTCATAATTATTTGAAATAAATTCTTTTAGACAAATTCTCAAAACATATTATTTAATCATAAAATTTGTAATCACACAACAAATGGTTGGAATTAGACTTTTCAAATTCTATAAAAAGAATCACTTATTTAAATAAATAAATATTCAATTGGTCAACTCAAACGTAGACACATAATATTAGGACTTCTATGAAGTATGCCATAGATTTTAAACCATCAAGACTAGAACTCTAAGTATAACACTAAGAACTATTATACTTTTGAAATCTAGGGTGAAGCACCATCTTTCACTTCAATTCTCTATCAAGCATTGTTGGATTAGCTAAGATAACATGTGAGTAATTCTATACTCCCTCTTTACATTTTAGTACTTTTTGGATGTTACATATGCTAGTATTCTAAAACTGAGTTATTCTAGAGTCAAATTCTATAGATGCAATGTCTTTAGTCTATTTGGTTTGAATTTGTGCTAAGTGATTCCATTTGCTTTGTGATTCTGTGTTATTCTATGTTATTCGATACCGAGTAGCCTAAGGTGTGTTAGATACTACCTTCACTTTGACTTAGGTCAAATGTGTTAAAAAGGGCGAAAAGTACAATCAAGGGTAGACTTGTGAAATACTTAGCTTTGTGCTTTGTACTGGAACGAGTTTGGAGACGATATAAACTATTGCAGACTAGTAGATATACTAAGTTTTTTAGCTAAGTATTGATACGAGTTTGGAGACGAGATATTCTATAAACTTAATTGCAAACTAGTAGGATATGCATGCTAGAGTTTAAACTTTGTATTCTAATTGAATTGCATCAGTTTTCTTACGTATACTATATAAACTGTATGGGTTACTCACCAACTATGCAAATAGTTGACAAAATCTTTATTTTGCATATGTAACAGGTTAGGTGGATGCGATGGTGAAGACATTGGATAGGTTTATGCTAGTAGACCTAGTTTTAAATTTAAACAATGTTATACTATTTAGATCTATGTACTTGGGTTTTTGAAACAATGTAATGAATGTTTGTTTAATATGAATTAATGTTTGTTTGTTAAATCTTTAATATTGATGCTATAACTATTGAAATTTACAACATAGCACCATGAGCTTATGAACAGTCAAACTCGCGCCCCGACGCATTCCGCCGTCGGTCGGGGTCTGACACCACGACCCTCCCATCCTATGGTCACTTGGGCTAAGGCCAATATTTTTAAACCACGACTTAAAGCCAGTCTCACTCACATTGATCATCTTCCACTTCATCGTGCTCCTTTTGCATCATCATACCCTATAACTTACAAGACTGCTTTGCAAGATGCTAGATGGGTTCTTGCTATGCAACAAGAGATGGATGATCTTACTCAAAACAACACCTGGACTTTGGTTCCCCGTCCACCTAACCGACACATCGTGGGAGCCAAATGGGTGTATCGCTCTAAACATCATTCTGATGGCACCGTTGATCAATACAAAGCTCTCTAGACTATTCACATACATTCAGTCCCGTCCTTAAGGCATCCACAGTTCGTAGTGTTCTTTCTTTGGCGATTATCAACAATTGGAAACTTCATCAAATTATATGTCAATAATGCATTTCTTCATGGTCAACTTTCTGAATGTATCTACATGGAACAACCACCAGGTTTTGTTCACTGTGACTTTCCACACTACGTGTGTAAACTTCATAAGGCTTTATATGGTCTCAAGCAAGCACCAAGTGCTTTGTTTAATCGCCTAAGCAAGTTTCTTCTTGCACACAGTTTCATTTGTAGTCGTGCGGATCCTTCTCTTTTTTTCTTTAAAAGAGAGTCACGTGTTATGTATTTACTTGTCTACATCGATGATTTAATTCTTACCGGTAATGACACCTCCATTATCTCCACCTTCATTACTCGTCTCCATACTGAATTTGCTATTAAAAATCTTGGGGAGCTCAACTACTTTTTGGGCCTTGAAGTTACTCATACATCAAACGGACTTTATCTAAATCAATCTAAATACACTACTAACATTTTAAATCGTGCAAAGATGTTGGATGCTAAACCAGCTTCCACACCTTTAAGCATCAATGTGTCTTTTGTCTCTTCTGGTACTCTACATTCGGATCCTACACATTATAGCTCGATTATCGGTGCTCTACAATACTTAACGATTACAAGACATGACATCTCTTATGTTTTTAATCAAGTTAGTCAGTTTCTTCGTGCTCCAACGGTCAGTCATTTTCAGGAAGTTAAACGAATCTTATGCTATCTCAAAAGGACTTTAAGCTATGGCTTTCACTGTAACATCAGTGCCGGAAATGCCATCGGAACAGTGATCGCAACAGTAACTTGAACAGTAATCAGGTACAAACTATACGTAACTCAGTGTATTTCATATTTATATCATATATCCTTATCACTTTGTGTTATCAAACAGCAAAATTCAAGATCATTTCAGAGAAATGATACTCAGAAACATGGTTCATCAGTCAGATAATTATCTGTCATTATAGAACCATCACATGATTATTTGTTAGGATTTTAATATGTATAATCGTATGTGAGTCTTTATGTAACAACTGTGCCGGAAACGTCGCCGGAATGATGAACGGAAACAGTAACGGCACAGTAACTCAGGTACAAACTATGCAAACTACTGATGTACTGTCAAATACGTAATGCTAAACAGTAAACTATTATGCTAGTGTTTCTGAAATCTGATTAAACGTAACAGTTTAACAGTCAGAAACACATCAGACAACATGGAGCAGTGATACTAATGTTTATCGATGTGTTATTTTGTGTAAACGTATGCGAGGTTAAACAAAACGAAACGATAACGGTTATTGTTACGGAATGCTAAACCGATGAATTATTCGTATAGGTGACGATCTGTACGAATGATTCTAATAGTTTAATGTTCTGAAATAATAACTGAAAAGTAGAAAACAAAAGTCGGAAAGCAAAACCATCGTCGTGTTCGTTCGAATGACGATTCGAACGAATACGCACGATGGTGACGCGTTCTGACGAAACGATAACGAAAACGATAAAAGATACGAACGATCATAAATTCAAAGAAATAAGATATTTCTTATTTTACAATTTTGAAACTCATCATTAAATAATTTAAATGAAACTATTTTAAGAATCCGCGAACAAATCAAATAATCGCGTAAAAAAAAATAATAAACTCGTTAAACAAATTTCGTAAACGCTTAAAAATATTAAAATACGACAAATAATTAAATATTGTGATATTTAGAAACACATTTGTTAATTTTAACGATTATAAAATAATTCTTTTATTTTATTTAAGAAGAACGCGCGTGTAAATTCCGGAAACGTGACGAAAACGCGAACCGAGCCACGAAAACGAACCCGAACTCACCCGAGGTATAAATACCTTGAATGAGTTCAAAATATTCATTTTCTCTTCATCTCTTTCACATCTAAAACCCTAATCCCGGTTTTCACCCCCAACCTCCATTTTCAAGCTTTAAATCATCATATCTCCCTCAAAACTCAACGAAATCGAGTGGTTCTTGAACCCACGCGTAGCTCTCGACACCCCCTACACGAAAGTACAACGGATCTGGAGTGAAAACCCTCGAATCACAGGTAACATGAGCTCAAAGTGAGCGAAAAATTAGGGTTTTCATGTCTTTGTCACCTTCCTAGTTCTAACAGTCGGCCACCACCCTTGTCGCCATTCACGATCATCAGAAAACATCTCATCCTTTCCTGTTCGAAGCTTAGGTCTGGTCCCCGATCTATGAACTTACCACCCAAAAAGGTTGGGTGGCCGAATGAGCCTAACCAGGCCATCGAATGAGGACAGCATGGATCCGGCCGAATGAGCATCCATGCGCCGGCCACCTCCTATTCGTGACTCTCAACCCCGAATGGAATTCACTCGTCAACCTTCATTCGACCAAAGCTACTCATTCGCCAGTCCTCTGCCTTCATTCGCCGAATCAACATGGACACCATTCGCCACCCTCTTCTTCGCCAGACGCCTTCATTCGCCCTACCTGTGACACCCCGTAATTTCCAGGTCAGCATCTTATTTATTTAAATGTTTATTTAAATACATTATGTACACGTGGCACTAGAATTAGATTAATTTAGTGTGACACGTGGCACGACAGTACAAGCACAGACACCTGACAAGATAATTCGTGGAATTATCGACGAACAACACACACGTGTCAAAACACACGAACGTTGGTGAACGTCTCACACATTGTGTAGCACAACCCTCGAAACCTCACGAAACACTGTCACAAGTCAATTATGACTAATAATTGACCAATAGAGTCCAAACGACGATCGAATGATGTCCTACAGTCGAGAAACAGGCAAGAACGGGCCCAGAACAACAAAATAGGCTTATTGGGCCTTATATTTGGGCCAGGCGGTACGCCAGACCCGGAGCGCCCAAAACAGGCGATACGCGCGGGACACAAAAGGCGCCTCACACGACTGCCCATCCGCGCGTAACGACAGGGTGAAACCACCCACGTCAGGCGATACGCCTGACTCATAGATTCGCAGATTTTCTTTTTAAACTTCCAAGATCATCATTTCACCTATCTTAACCATTCTTACACGCCATAGCTCGGCAATTTCTCTTCCCAAACCACTGAAACACTTAATCCTACCCTGTGGAAGCCATTAGAGGACCTTCTTGAAGCTTTGAAGCTTGGTTGCCATCAAGAACACGAAAGATAAGGACGTTGTAGCTTGTAGATCACCACCACCACCCTCCTTCCTGTCGAAATCAGTAATCTCAGGAGGTCCAGGAGCTGATTATTCATCAATCTAGTGTTCAAGGATCTCTAGAAGGTAGTTCTATGCTTAAAACTTACTCCTTTCACTCCTACACACACATGCAATGCACAAAACCCACATGCAAGCACCTATAGTGCACATGCACGAATTTTGTTTCTGGGTTTGTTGATAAACCTACTGTATTTGATGATCTAAGGTGTTTAGATGATGATCTATGATGATCTATGATGATGGGGATGGGTCTTGTTGCTTAGAATGATGTTTTGTGATGAGATATGGACATGCATGTATGATCTAAGGCATTTTAGATAGTCTTGTTGATGTTGAAATGATTCATGATGATGTATAAGTGTCCTTGCAAGATTAGATTGTGATTAGGATGGTTAAAATGTGATTTGTAGACAAACTTGCCATTTTTAGTAACTTTTTAGTTACAAATCGATGATTTGGGATATATGATGAACATGCATGTATATAGAATTGTTGCTAGGATGATATCATGATGATTTGATGTGTTAGAAAGAGGTTTTGATGATGTCTATGATCATATGTAGTGTTATTTCTATTTTTAGTAACTTTTCTAGTTAGAATGTTGTTAAACGATAATTTGGGATGAGATGACATGATTAAATGGTGTTAAGTGGTTTATTATGATGATTGGTGATATAAAAATTGGTTTAGAAATGTTAAATGGTCATTTCTATGCAAAATTGGAAAGTTACTATATTTAGTAACTTTATTTTTACAAAAACCAACTTATGAACGTTTTGAATGATTTGAGCTTACTAAATGGCTTGATATGTTATAACATGATGATTAGATGCTAAGTTAGATGGTTTCCGATGTCACGTATGCTAAAAATGGAAACTTTCCATTTTAGGAAACTTTTGTGCACTAACATGTTCTAAATGACTTATGTGAAACCGTATGATGACGTGCTATGTGTTAACATGACCCCGTAGGACTATTGAACATGCTAGAACTATAAAACCGTCATGCTTTGTGAACTTTCTAAAAATGGAAACTTACTATAAATAGTAAGTTGTCCATAAACGCAACCTACGCGTTTTGCACACGACAAACACTTACACGATTGCTACACGAGTCACAAACCGTCACACGGTTCACCAACGGGTCGTTGACTTGACACGGTCAACTTTGGTCAAACACGGTCAAACATGGTCAAACATGGTCAAACACGGTCAAACATGGTCAAACATGGTCAAACACGGTCAATATGGACCAACACGAGCAAACACGGTCATTGTGGACCGACACGGACAAACATGAACAACCAAGGGTTGTTGGACACAAACACGAGCACTAACATTAGCACGGTCACTTACACGAACTCACGTACGATCTACGATATAGGTTGCCGGTGACCGACGTGCTACACGACAACTCGGGAGCTTACGCTTACATACATTCGTTTCACTAAGGTGAGTTTACGGCCCCTCTTTACTCTTTTCAAACGCTTTTAAATAGGGGGAGAATACTAGTTGCATCGAGTCAAACATTATTGCTATTACAAACATTTTTGTGTATGCTGGTTTATTGGACAAACATTAAGTGTTGAACTCGTTACAAGTCCTCACAAAGTCTTACCGTTAATGTACAAACAACGTGGTAGATTTGGATGGATCCATTAGGGAATGACTAACCCCACGGGGCACCATGTTGACTGAGTGTCATAACCCGTGCAAATTCTGACCTATCTTGCTATGCATACGAGGCATAGCGGAGGCAAGGACAAACAAGTCTAGTTCGGTAGTGACGCACTGACACTTTGGGCCTAGGGCTCGGTACTAACATTGATAAACAGCATGACACACTTTTATTACTATATGTATATCAAAACCTGTGAACTCACCAACCATTGTGTTGACACTTTTTAAACTTGTATTCTCAGGTAACTAGCATGACAGGCTCGTGGAGCAGGAAAGCACATAGGGGACATGAGCATAGGGCCCCACATGCATTTGTTTTCGTGTCTTTTGAAAACAATTTGACTTTATCTTATTTAAAACGTTGTTGTATTAAACTACTTACAATTTCCGCTGTGTAAACAATCATTTTCCGCTGCATGTTATGACTTATTTATTCCGCTGCAATACTACTTTATTTCCGCTGCAAACTATTTTATCAAGTGTATGTGTCAAACTTGGATTTGTAAACGCATATAGAGGTGTTCTATATGACCTTGAGCTGTGATTCTGGACACGTCACATCCACGTGGACATACGCCACGAGTGGGAAATTGGGGGTGTGACAGACTGGTATCAGAGCCTTGGTTATAGAGAACTAGGTTTGCATATAGTAAGCTTAGACTATAGCCATTGCTCAACTTTAGACACTACACGTAGAACTTGCACATTGATGATGTTTTTGCTTATATTGAACTATTGCTTACTAACTTAAAACTTACAGGATGGCCAACAATGACAGTACCGGCAGGAACGCAGACCGACACCCGACCACTGATGACATGGCCGCAGAGAGCCGACGCCGGGTCCACGATATAGTATCACAGGTTGACGCCGAGATGGGCCGGCGGGCGAGGGACGCAGCACGGGCCAGATATTGGGGATGGCTTCCCACCATACTCCAGAGTTGGATCGTCGAGGAGAGAGTACCTCCATATCGATATCCCGGCGACACCACTCCAGGACACCGACTACCACCGTTCGGAGTGCCGATGGAGCAGGCCTTCGCGGCACATGTTGCTTGCACACGACGGGAAGTCTGGAGGGGTAGGGAGCTAACAGACGAGGTTCGGGCTCTTCACGAGAAGAACGAGCGACTAGAGAGACAAAATGACAGGCTGGAGGAACGCAACAACAGATTGGAGGCACAGATGGAGACACTACGTCTCCAAGTGTCTCAACTGATGACCCAGCACGGACAGATCGTGGATGTCATGCAGGAGCATGATGCACGCATCACTGAGAATCGGACAGACATAACCGAGACTCAGGCGATGGTGCAGGCCAGTGACGCCATGCTTAATGCATGGGCTGCACAGTTCATCGAGGAACCACCACAGGACGATGGACCTGAGTTCGAGGCCGAGGACCTCGAAGATGAGGACCTTGATGAGGATCCTAATGAGGATCCGGAGGAGGATGATGACGACGGAGACGCTGCTAGCGATATTTCGCATGTTTCCATGGATTCTGACTAGTGGACTGTTGTATTTTGTACTTTCTTTATTTTAGCCTAGACGAGCGGGATGTGCTCGAAGAACTTATTATGTATTTCCTTTTGAAATTATTGTACTTCCAACTTATTATTAATGAGAATTATGTTTTGTCTTACTTATTACATATTGACCATGATTGCTTTGACTTGACAACTAACATGACATATGATCTGACTTCCGACACAACATCTGACTAACATTCCGACTTACTAACATTCTATCCCTTCCGTATAGAAAATATCTATGGCGGGAAGAGGACCACATGCACGCCCTCCTAGACGAACACTGGACGCAGCCGTCATTAAGATGATGGTTGACAGACGGGTTAACAAGATACTGGCAGAGCACGAGGCACACCGCCTTGCTAGTGAAACCAGTGGCTCGAACAACGGTACTAACCCTCGCCCAACATGACTAACATAGTATAGCTAACACGCTCTGACCTACGACATTGGTTTCTGACTGACAGGATCACAAGGCAACAACAACAAAGGATGTTCTTTTAAATCCTTCCTGAACTGCCACCCACACAAATTCAAAGGGACTGAGGGAGCCGTGGAAATGCTCCGTTGGGTGGAGAAAGTGGAGTCTGTATTCGCCATGTGCGAATGTACTGAAGAGAACCGGGTGAAGTTCGCAACTGGTACACTGGAAGGACCAGCACTCACATGGTGGAATACCCATGTACAAACCCTGGGGTTGGACGGTGCCAACTCCATGCCATGGGCTGATTTCACCCGACTACTGCAAGAGGAATACTGTCCTCGTGATGAGATCAGAAAGCTAGAGGCTGAGTTCTGGGTACTGAAGATGGTGGGCTCTGAGATCGAGCAATACTGTACTCGATTCCATGAGCTGTGTAAGCTATGTCCGGCTATGGTGACGCCGGAGTACAAGAAAATCGAGCAGTTCATCAGTGGGCTGCTCGAACAAATTCAGAGCATGGTGACTGCGTCTGACCTCACCACTATCCAACCTCTGATCAGGCTGGCTCATAAACTGACTGACCAAGCTGTAGCTCAGGGCAAGCTACCAAAACGAGACGAGCATGTGAAGCCTCAAGAAAGCCAGAAGAGGAAGTGGGAACCCAGCCACCACCAATCTCATCAACCTCAACAACAACAAAGATCTGCACCAGCCAGAGCCTTTACTGCCACCCAACCCGACGACAAGGGGAAGGGTGTGTACCAAGGGAAATACCCCTTGTGTAACCGATGCTCTTATCACCACTTCGGGCAATGCAAACGATATCGTTGCTTGAAGTGTGGACGACATGGCCACATGGCCAAAGACTGCAGATCCAAATTTCCCAGTAACAACAACCCTAACCACAACCAGAACAACAACCAGAACACCTCCAGAGGGTGTTATGAATGTGGAAAACCAGGCCACATGAGGAGGGATTGCCCTCAATTGAAGAAGGCCGGAGGAGGAGCGGCCAAAGGAAGAGCATTTGTGATTGGCTCGGGAGAAGCCAAGGATGACCCAAACATCGTAACCGGTACGTTTCTTTTAAATAATGTCTATGCTAGCATATTATTTGATACCGGTGCCGATAGGAGCTTTATATCTAGTGAGTTTAGCAAATTACTAGATATTACCCCAACGCCACTAGACTACAAGTATACTGTAGAGTTAGCTGACGGCAAACTGATTGAAACACAACACATCTTCCGAGGATGCGTCATGGTTTTGGCGAATCACGAACTCGAAATCGATTTGATGCCGGTGACTCTCGGAAGCTTTGATGTAGTCGTAGGAATGGATTGGTTATCCACTAACCAGGCCGAGATCGTATGCAACGAGAAGATCGTACGAGTGACGTTGCAGAACGGAGAACAGATCTCGATTCAGGGGGAAAGACGGGGAGTACCTCTGAACATCATGTCATGCATGAAGGCGAACAAGTACCTGCAAAAGGGATACACTGCCATACTAGCCCTCATCGCAGAACAACCAAAGAAGGAGAGGAAGATTGAGGACATCGCCGTAGTCCGCGATTTTCCCGAAGTGTTTCCCGAAGACCTACCTGGACTACCTCCGAAACGACAAGTCGAGTTTCAGATAGACCTTACACCAGGAGCATCACCGATTGCTAAGGCTCCATACCGACTAGCACCAACGGAGATGCAGGAACTGTCTAACCAGTTACAAGAGCTGTTAGACAAGGGATTAATCAGACCGAGCTTCTCACCTTGGGGAGCACCGGTCTTGTTCGTAAAGAAGAAAGACGGATCATTCCGTATGTGTATCGACTACAGAGAGCTGAACAAGGTGACGATCAAGAATCGATATCCCTTACCGCGAATAGACGATCTGTTTGACCAGTTGCAAGGGTCAAGCTACTATTCGAAGATCGATTTAAGATCGGGTTACCACCAACTAAGGATACAGGAAAACGATATCCCTAAGACTGCCTTTAGAACCCGATACGGACACTACGAATTCTTAGTTATGCCCTTTGGACTGACCAACGCGCCAGCCGTATTCATGGATCTCATGAATAGAGTGTGTAAACCTTACCTGGACAAATTCGTGATAGTGTTCATCGACGACATCCTGATTTATTCAAAGGATCGGGAGGAGCATGCCGAACATCTAAGGTTAGTCTTGGAACTACTGAAGAAAGAGCAACTGTACGCGAAATTTTCAAAATGCGACTTTTGGATTCGCGAAGTCCAATTCCTTGGACACGTGGTTAATGAGCAGGGAATTCACGTAGACCCAGCTAAGATCGAAGCCATTAAGAACTGGGAAGCACCCAAGACTCCAACTGAGGTGCGGCAATTCCTTGGACTGGCCGGGTACTACCGGAGATTCATTGAAGGATTCTCGAAGATTGCCCAATCATTGACGTCCCTGACCCATAAAGACAAAAAGTTCGATTGGGGAGACAAACAAGAAGCTGCTTTCAACCTGTTGAAGCAGAAACTATGCACTGCACCCATCCTATCCCTACCGGAAGGATGTGATGACTTCGTGGTGTATTGCGACGCTTCGAAACAAGGACTCGGTTGCGTGCTGATGCAACGCGAGAAAGTGATAGCATACGCTTCACGTCAACTGAAGGTGCATGAGAAGAACTACACGACTCATGACCTTGAGTTGGGAGCCGTGGTGTTTGCCTTGAAGATCTGGCGACACTACTTGTACGGCACGAAATGTACAATCTTTACCGATCATAAGAGCCTACAACACATCTTCGACCAGAAAGAGTTGAACATGAGACAACGAAGATGGGTTGAACTCATAGGTGATTATGATTGCGCCATCAAGTATCATCCCGGTAAAGCCAACGTAGTGGCCGACGCGTTGAGCCGAAAAGAAACAACAAAACGCGTGCGCGCACTACAACTTACGATCCATTCCGAACTGCCAAATCAAATTCGGATAGCACAACAGGAAGCTCTGAAAACTGAAAACCTCACTCTTGAAGCCATGCGTGGCATGGATAAGCAAATAAAGGCAAAAGACGACGGAGCTTACTATTTAACGGATCGAATCTGGATTCCACGCTACGGAGGATTGAGAGAAGTAGTGATGGATGAAGCTCACAAGAGCCGGTATTCCGTACACCCAGGCTCTGATAAGATGTATCACGATCTGAAGACAACCTATTGGTGGCCAAACATGAAAGCTGAGATAGCAACTTACGTAAGTAAGTGTTTAACGTGCTCAAAAGTCAAAGTTGAGTACCAGAAGCCATCAGGGTTACTTCAACAACCGGAATTACCAATGTGGAAATGGGAACAGATTTCCATGGACTTCATCACTAAGCTGCCTAAGACGGCAAGTGGATGCGATACCATCTGGGTTATCGTAGACCGACTGACAAAGTCCGCACATTTCCTACCCATCAAGGAGACTGACAAGCTAGACAAACTCACCCGGATTTATTTAAAGGAAGTGGTCACTCGACATGGAGTGCCAATCTCAATCATATCTGATCGCGACAGTCGATTCACGTCTCACTTCTGGAAGTCTTTGCATAAGGCTTTGGGCACGAGATTGGACATGAGTACTGCTTACCACCCGCAGACGGACGGGCAAAGTGAGCGAACGATACAGACACTGGAAGACATGCTCCGGGCATGTGTCATTGACTTTGGTAGTAGCTGGGAATCTCATCTACCATTAGTTGAGTTCTCCTATAACAATAGCTACCACACTAGCATTCAAGCTGCACCATTCGAGGCACTTTACGGACGTAAGTGTCGATCACCCATCTGCTGGGCGGAAGTTGGAGACAGCCAACTGACTGGTCCCGAACTGGTGCACGAGACAACTGAGAAGATCGTGCAAATACGCAAACGAATGGTAGCAGCTCGGGACAGACAGAAAAGCTATGCGGACAAACGACGCAAACCGTTGGAATTCCAAGTGGGGGACAGAGTGTTACTCAAGGTCTCGCCCTGGAAAGGTGTCATTCGGTTTGGCAAACGAGGAAAGTTGAACCCTCGTTACATCGGACCTTTCGAGATTACAAAGCGAATAGGCCCTGTAGCCTACGAACTAAACCTGCCAGTTGAACTGAGCAGCGTACACAACGTATTCCACATCTCGAACCTCAAGAAGTGCCTATCAGATGAAACACTTGTTATTCCTCTCGAGGAAATACAAATCGACGAACAATTGAACTTTGTTGAGGAACCGGTGGAGATTATGGACCGGGAAACCAAGAAGCTCAAACTCAGTAAAATCCCGATTGTAAAAGTACGATGGAATTCGCGACGAGGACCGGAATTCACGTGGGAACGTGAGGACCAGATGAAACAAAAGTACCCACACCTGTTCGCGGAACAGACAAATACTAGCAACACGAGTTGAATTTCGGGACGAAATTCTTTCTAACATGGGGAGGATGTGACACCCCGTAATTTCCAGGTCAGCATCTTATTTATTTAAATGTTTATTTAAATACATTATGTACACGTGGCACTAGAATTAGATTAATTTAGTGTGACACGTGGCACGACAGTACAAGCACAGACACCTGACAAGATAATTCGTGGAATTATCGACGAACAACACACACGTGTCAAAACACACGAACGTTGGTGAACGTCTCACACATTGTGTAGCACAACCCTCGAAACCTCACGAAACACTGTCACAAGTCAATTATGACTAATAATTGACCAATAGAGTCCAAACAACGATCGAATGATGTCCTACAGTCGAGAAACAGGCAAGAACGGGCCCAGAACAACAAAATAGGCTTATTGGGCCTTATATTTGGGCCAGGCGGTACGCCAGACCCGGAGCGCCCAAAACAGGCGATACGCGCGGGACACAAAAGGCGCCTCACACGACTGCCCATCCGCGCGTAACGACAGGGTGAAACCACCCACGTCAGGCGATACGCCTGACTCATAGATTCGCAGATTTTCTTTTTAAACTTCCAAGATCATCATTTCACCTATCTTAACCATTCTTACACGCCATAGCTCGGCAATTTCTCTTCCCAAACCACTGAAACACTTAATCCTACCCTGTGGAAGCCATTAGAGGACCTTCTTGAAGCTTTGAAGCTTGGTTGCCATCAAGAACACGAAAGATAAGGACGTTGTAGCTTGTAGATCACCACCACCACCCTCCTTCCTGTCGAAATCAGTAATCTCAGGAGGTCCAGGAGCTGATTATTCATCAATCTAGTGTTCAAGGATCTCTAGAAGGTAGTTATATGCTTAAAACTTACTCCTTTCACTCCTACACACACATGCAATGCACAAAACCCACATGCAAGCACCTATAGTGCACATGCACGAATTTTGTTTCTGGGTTTGTTGATAAACCTACTGTATTTGATGATCTAAGGTGTTTAGATGATGATCTATGATGATCTATGATGATGGGGATGGGTCTTGTTGCTTAGAATGATGTTTTGTGATGAGATATGGACATGCATGTATGATCTAAGGCATTTTAGATAGTCTTGTTGATGTTGAAATGATTCATGATGATGTATAAGTGTCCTTGCAAGATTAGATTGTGATTAGGATGGTTAAAATGTGATTTGTAGACAAACTTGCCATTTTTAGTAACTTTTTAGTTACAAATCGATGATTTGGGATATATGATGAACATGCATGTATATAGAATTGTTGCTAGGATGATATCATGATGATTTGATGTGTTAGAAAGAGGTTTTGATGATGTCTATGATCATATGTAGTGTTATTTCTATTTTTAGTAACTTTTCTAGTTAGAATGTTGTTAAACGATAATTTGGGATGAGATGACATGATTAAATGGTGTTAAGTGGTTTATTATGATGATTGGTGATATAAAAATTGGTTTAGAAATGTTAAATGGTCATTTCTATGCAAAATTGGAAAGTTACTATATTTAGTAACTTTATTTTTACAAAAACCAACTTATGAACGTTTTGAATGATTTGAGCTTACTAAATGGCTTGATATGTTATAACATGATGATTAGATGCTAAGTTAGATGGTTTCCGATGTCACGTATGCTAAAAATGGAAACTTTCCATTTTAGGAAACTTTTGTGCACTAACATGTTCTAAATGACTTATGTGAAACCGTATGATGACGTGCTATGTGTTAACATGACCCCGTAGGACTATTGAACATGCTAGAACTATAAAACCGTCATGCTTTGTGAACTTTCTAAAAATGGAAACTTACTATAAATAGTAAGTTGTCCATAAACGCAACCTACGCGTTTTGCACACGACAAACACTTACACGATTGCTACACGAGTCACAAACCGTCACACGGTTCACCAACGGGTCGTTGACTTGACACGGTCAACTTTGGTCAAACACGGTCAAACATGGTCAAACATGGTCAAACACGGTCAAACATGGTCAAACATGGTCAAACACGGTCAAACATGGTCAAACATGGTCAAACACGGTCAATATGGACCAACACGAGCAAACACGGTCATTGTGGACCGACACGGACAAACATGAACAACCAAGGGTTGTTGGACACAAACACGAGCACTAACATTAGCACGGTCACTTACACGAACTCACGTACGATCTACGATATAGGTTGCCGGTGACCGACGTGCTACACGACAACTCGGGAGCTTACGCTTACATACATTCGTTTCACTAAGGTGAGTTTACGGCCCCTCTTTACTCTTTTCAAACGCTTTTAAATAGGGGGAGAATACTAGTTGCATCGAGTCAAACATTATTGCTATTACAAACATTTTTGTGTATGCTGGTTTATTGGACAAACATTAAGTGTTGAACTCGTTACAAGTCCTCACAAAGTCTTACCGTTAATGTACAAACAACGTGGTAGATTTGGATGGATCCATTAGGGAATGACTAACCCCACGGGGCACCATGTTGACTGAGTGTCATAACCCGTGCAAATTCTGACCTATCTTGCTATGCATACGAGGCATAGCGGAGGCAAGGACAAACAAGTCTAGTTCGGTAGTGACGCACTGACACTTTGGGCCTAGGGCTCGGTACTAACATTGATAAACAGCATGACACACTTTTATTACTATATGTATATCAAAACCTGTGAACTCACCAACCATTGTGTTGACACTTTTTAAACTTGTATTCTCAGGTAACTAGCATGACAGGCTCGTGGAGCAGGAAAGCACATAGGGGACATGAGCATAGGGCCCCACATGCATTTGTTTTCGTGTCTTTTGAAAACAATTTGACTTTATCTTATTTAAAACGTTGTTGTATTAAACTACTTACAATTTCCGCTGTGTAAACAATCATTTTCCGCTGCATGTTATGACTTATTTATTCCGCTGCAATACTACTTTATTTCCGCTGCAAACTATTTTATCAAGTGTATGTGTCAAACTTGGATTTGTAAACGCATATAGAGGTGTTCTATATGACCTTGAGCTGTGATTCTGGACACGTCACATCCACGTGGACATACGCCACGAGTGGGAAATTGGGGGTGTGACACTACCAGACCACCCCATTCGCCACCACTCCTTCAGCGGTTATGCTATTCGACCACCATCAGACATTCGGCCAGCAGTGCTTCAGTTGACCTGACCCACATCTTTCTTTGTTGACTTTCGCCCCTATCCAGCCGCCTGTCAACATCTATGCGACCTAATCTCCTTGCTTGGCCCAACATTCTGTTAGTTCATGTGTTTATTATAGTCATTGGGCCCAACAGAAACCACCTTGGCCCACTGACCATTCGGCAGCCCTGTTTTAAGCCCAAACATGAAATTCTTTTTGGCCCAGCATGCAAAATTGTCCAACAACTTAATTATTTGAGCCAACTAGGTCAATGGGCTGCAAAAAGACTTTAAGGCCCAACAGTTTTGCTCTTTGGCCCAGTTATGATGCAATTGGCCCACTCTCCTACGGCCCAAAACAGTTGGCCCAGGCCTTCTGTTTTAGCCTAACATTTTGTCAGGCCCAACATCCCCACACGGCCCATGAAATGATTTGGCCCATGATATTCGCACCGATCCAATTTACTTGATTAGCCCAACATTTTGTAGCCACCTGCTTGTAACAATTAAAGCATAAATCCTTGGGCCCAACTTTCGGCCCATGCTTTACACACTTGGTTCAATAAGACAAAGTTCAGCTCACGACAAATTCATTAGACCCAATATAATTCTATGGACTATACACCTTGCTTCGGCCCACCATTAAATCGGTTGGCCTACGGCCCAACTAAGTGGCCCATTAAATTAAATCGTTTGAAAAATTTGATTTCATGGCATCCATAACTTAACTATCTAAATTATGTTAACAAGTGGATTAAGTATGTTATGAGATGATAACACTTAAACAAGAAAACCTAAGATTCATGTATAGACTATTTTGTTCGCAACAATGAGTCAAGAGAAACTTAAAACAAAGGATCAAGTGGAGTAATCATAAACTAAAAGGAGTAAATATTATCAAAAATTCATGACAAACTTAAAGGGCCGAATCATGACCGGGACTTACGAAGTGTTAGCCAGAGTTATGGCTAACACTTACACATACACAAAACATTCATAAATTTATACTTACGAGTGATAAACAACTTGAAATCAATACAGGATCGTGAAAACAATATTAGCTACAACAAAGAGCGCGTGCATTCTTGTTTGAGACTAAGTCAACTACCACTACCACAAGGTGAGTTCATTGTCCCTTTTTAAACTATTTTGGTTTTTAACTCGGGACTGAGAAGCATGTTATTCATTTTAAGACAAATGTTTTAAATTTAACAAAATGCTTTTATACTATTGATTATGCCAAGTGCTAAAGGCATAAGACTCTATTTAAACTAAAGGCTATTTGATTATGCCAAGTGCTAAAGGCATGAGACTCTATTTAAACTAAAGGCTATTTGATTATGCCAAGTGCTAAAGGCATAAGACTCTATTTAAACTAAAGGCTATTCGATTATGCCAAGTGCTAAAGGCATAACACTCTATCTAAACTAAATGCTATTTGATTATGCCAAGTGCTAAAGGCATAAGCTACTTGATAATACTAAAGCTATGTAATAATTCCAAGTGCTAAAGGTATTTACTATTTGATGATGCTATTGTGGATGCTAATTCTATGAAATCATGTTCAAGCTTATACTATGAGTTATGCTAATACTAAGACTACGGGTTAAACTAAATGCTAATACTACGGGTTTATGCTATGAACTAACACTATGGGTTATGCTTAATACTAATGCAATGAGATTATACTACTTGTCTATGCTACGGGTGTTATGCTAGAGACTAATGTAAACATTAAAGACTAATGACTCTATACGGCTATGGGGATACTAAATGCATACATACATACATACATACACTTTGGATATTTGAATCTATGGATACTATAAACTCTTGAATGCTATATGATTGCCATGCTCAAACAACGGTTTGGCCTCTCAATGCTTGCCTTACCGGTTGTAAAGCTAGTTCTTGTGCACAAGTTACGTAAATGCTGGACTCTTTGTATGCTAAAACTATAGGCTATGGAAGAACAATAGTTGGTCTCTCAGTGCTTGCCTTCAGGTGTTCTTCCTAGCCGGGACTTGAAGAACAATAGTTGGTCTCTCAGTGCTTGCCTTCATGTGTTCTTCATAGTCTTAACGAGGAAATGGACTGATGGCCTCTCAGTGCTTGCCATGCAGTGTTTCCCATAAACTATTTACTCAGGTGATCAGTGATTAGGACGGGATTGGTGAATCTTAGTTGACTTTGTGTCATCATGAGTAGCCCTTATCTCCCCCTAAGTTACACGTAAATCCTGGGGCTGGTATGGACTGATACTGAATTCCTTCGGGCATTCAGTTGTCTATTCCGGTAACATTCAAACAAACTCACGGATACTATTGATGTATGGGGTAAACTTACAAACAGAAGTGCTTAAACTATGACAGAGAAACTATACGGACGGGTCGGTAAAGGGCTTAATTATTATTAATAACAGTGTCATATCCGGATTAGTATGTGGTGGGACGTCGTCTGGGCGGGTTGTAGGCTTGACCCAGGGGTATGCCCTATATATAAGCATACCGATTTGGATATTACATGTGGAGTTAATAAGATTAAAGTTTTACCGAAAGGAGTTAGGCTAAAGCTATTTAAACTTATAAACTACATGAACTCACCAACCATTGTGTTGACTTTGTTTTCTTACATGCTTTCTCAGGTGATGCACAGGTTTAAACATATGCTTTTGGATTGCATGCTAGGCGGCCTAAATAGAGGACCTAGTGATTTTGGGAAGCACATATTTTGTTAATCATCCCTGAATGTCTTGTACAGATTACAAGATAGAATACTTTGATTCTTTTGTTGGGTTTACCAAGTTAAATTATCAAACATTGACATTGTAATTTAACTTTGTAATCCTATTCATATGCTTTATTGTGCTTTAGTGATTCTTAACATTGATGCTATGTAACAATCTGATCAATCCGATTATCACACCCGATATCGCGCCCCGGGAATCTTCCGCCCGACGGGGACTCCGATCCAACCCCGCCGGCCCGGGGTGTGACACTTTACAAAACAAAACAACACGGATGTCATTACGTGAATGCTAAATCGACGGATTATTCGTATAGGTGACGATCTGTACGAATACATATGAAAGTTTAACGTTCTGAATGACATCCGATAATTAGAAAACCATATTGAAAAGTGTAGTTATCTTCGTATTTGTACCGGTGACGATTCGAACAAATACGCGCGACGACTGTACGATTCGATTTTAAACAGTAAATTTAATATTTTCGTAAATTTAAAATAGAAAGGAGATATTCAGTTAATTTACTAGGAATTACCACCTAAAATAATTTTATAAACTCTATTTTAAAAACCGAGTCGTTTTGTTACGAAAACGACTAAAATCCGACGTTTTACGCGAAACTGAGCGGAACCGAACGAGCCCGGACATAACCGGGTATTTCCCCATCAATTATGAGGGCATTTATTTCCCTCATCTTCCCCCACCTACCGAATTTACACCCCATTTTCAGAGCGCTCTCTCTCTTCTTTCTCCCTCTAGAAGCCACAACTAGATCTCCTTCGTTTCTTCATGAAATCTTGAGTTCTTGGTGTCAAAACGACCACCATAGCTTGTAGATCACGAAAGTACAAGGGATGTAAGCTTCCAACCGTCTGATTTGAGGTAAAATCTATGAATTAGTTCGGTTTTGGGGTTTGAAAACCCTAAATTCGGCATCTCCTAAGAAACCGACTAAAACCCCTTAAAACCTTAGGGAAATCACTCACTAAACCTCTAGAACGTGTTAGGAACAAGCTTTAGTTTAAACCTTAGTCGTTTGCCTTGAAAACCATGATTTCACCTGGTTGCTCTCGACCGGCCGAATGACCCAAGAAATCGGCTCATCGAATGAGCTTAGAAACACATTCGCCGAATGGCTCCCAGCCGAAGCAATCCTCATTCGCCGAATGGCTTGGAGCCGAACCAGCCCTCATTCGATCGGGGTTAAGCCATTCGACCACTACCCATTCGATCGGCCATGCACCACTCAATCGGCCATGCACCATTCGACAGCCCCATTTGACCGGAAAAGTGGCCATTCGGTGGGGACCCATTCTGTTGGCCCAGTGTTTAGGCCCAAGGCCCTATACGGCCAGGTCTTTCGGTCGAGCTCTCCCTCTTGAACTGAAACTGATCAAGTTCGAGGGAGTGTGTGTGCATGCATGGGTTTGATTGCGTACGTGCATGGGAGGGAGATTAGGGTTCCATCCATGCAAAATCAACCTTGGGTGGGTTTGGATTCAACATAGAGTATCAATCACACGAATCATATGATTTTATTATGAGATAAGGAACTACGGATTTCCTAATTAACTACGGGATTTAATCAAGAATATACAATTGGGTTATCATATATGAACCTATTTAAAAAGACCATAACTTAGAGTTTTCAAGAGTAATGGGTTCTTAAATAATTTTGTCATCTAAACAAGGATTGACGACACCCTCTCGGGATCGAAACATGGGAGAAATCATAAAGGATCAAGATGCTAATATAAGGTGTGGGTGTTGATGTGACGATTAACACCTAATCCTTAGGAAAAATCCATGATGACATATAACTAACCTAGATGATTTATTTAAATTATCTAGGCTTAGTTAATCAAATCATCGTTAAGAAATCACTTGGAAATCAAAGTCTAATAATGGGCCCAAGGGTGTCCCAATGGGCTTAATACAAGTCCATCATGTTGAAGTTTAATTTCTAACAATATAAATTATGTTTTGAATAAAAGAAATTAAACTATAAACCATATTAAACTACATTAAATGATGTTTTTCTAAATATCTAACCAAAAATGAAATAACTTAAAAATGTTTAACTTAAAGTGAGTTAAATTGGAAACGATTTAAAACTAAGAACTTGTGATAATGAGATAAGGGATTTGGGTTATTAATGGGTAATAAATTAGACTAGTTAGATGAAATCTTAGAAGCACATTAGTATGTAGGACACTTAGTTGCACGCCGAGACCAAACCTTAGATACGACGACTATTATAAATACTTACCGTATTCGAATTCTCCTAAAACAACTCAGGAACTGAAGAAGCATAGGCTACAACAACAAGCGCGCATTTTGTGGTAATTCTATACAGAGCAACACAGGTGAGTTCATTGCCCCTTTTCTAAACATTTTTGTTTTCGAACGCGGGGCTGAGAAGCATGCGTAAACTGTTTTATTTAAATTGTTTTACGTAAATGCTTTTACTTATTTTATGCTTTATATGCTTGTTGATACTCCTAGACTCATGTCTAGGTTATTTCTATGCTGAATTAATTACTAAGTTCTATAATTACTCTTATGAGTAATACCTTAATTTTAAACTCTAAACAAACCCTTAGTCCATAGAGTTTTAATTCAAGAATCTAAATTCAAAGTGAAATCAAAAGAACTAAAGCTAAACATCAAATGCAATGGAATCTAATCCAGTGTGTGATCAGTAAACTAAGGATGCTACTCCAGAATCTACAATTATTGTGAAATCATGAAAATCTAAAGATCAAAATCAAGAGAATCATGGGAATCATTACCGTGTGTGAATCATCAAAATAATGAAATCATTAAGATCTAATGAAATCATTAATTGCTTAAGTTAAGGTGGATGTCAGTTGTATGTAAATCAAGACCACGTGTAACACACGGAAAGTCCCGTCACAGTAGTAAACTCTTGTAGTCAAGCGACATGGGCAAATCATGAAAGTCCCGACTCATACAGGTAGACTCCTTGTGGGTCATGCCTGATATGGGCCACGTGTGAGAGGGTACAACTTGGACAACCACCAACAACTAAGTCTAATTGATTGAGTCAAATAAGGCCCAATTATCATGTCTTAGTTGTATTTAAATGCTTAATTATTAATTTAATTAAACATTTAATATTATATTTCTACAAGTGCTTTGGGGTAATCATGAATACATGGTGAACTCAAGAAATCAAAGGTATTTCAATTTGTGGAAATCAAAATCTAAAATGAAGGTTAATGGAGTGAAACACTTAATGCTAATACTACGGGTTTATGCTATGAACTAACACTATGGGTTATGCTTAATACTAATGCAATGAGATTATACTACTTGTCTATGCTACGGGTGTTATGCTAGAGACTAATGTAAACATTAAAGACTAATGACTCTATACGGCTATGGGGATACTAAATGCATACATACATACATACATACATACACTTTGGATATTTGAATCTATGGATACTATAAACTCTTGATTGCTATATGATTGCCATGCTCAAACAACGGTTTGGCCTCTCAGTGCTTGCCTTACCGGTTGTAAAGCTAGTTCTTGTGCACAAGTTACGTAAATGCTGGACTCTTTGTATGCTAAAACTATAGGCTATGGAAGAACAATAGTTGGTCTCTCAGTGCTTGCCTTCAGGTGTTCTTCCTAGCCGGGACTTGAAGAACAATAGTTGGTCTCTCAGTGCTTGCCTTCATGTGTTCTTCATAGTCTTAACGAGGAAATGGACTGATGGCCTCTCAGTGCTTGCCATGCAGTGTTTCCCATAAACTATTTACTCAGGTGATCAGTGATTAGGACGGTATTGGTGAATCTTAGTTGACTTTGTGTCATCATGAGTAGCCCTTATCTCCCCCTAAGTTACACGTAAATCCTGGGGCTGGTATGGACTGATACTGAATTCCTTCGGGCATTCAGTTGTCTATTCCGGTAACATTCAAACAAACTCACGGATACTATTGATGTATGGGGTAAACTTACAAACAGAAGTGCTTAAACTATGACAGAGAAACTATACGGACGGGTCGGTAAAGGGCTTAATTATTATTAATAACAGTGTCATATCCGGATTAGTATGTGGTGGGACGTCGTCTGGGCGGGTTGTAGGCTTGACCCAGGGGTATGCCCTATATATAAGTATACCGATTTGGATATTACATGTGGAGTTAATAAGATTAAAGTTTTACCGAAAGGAGTTAGGCTAAAGCTATTTAAACTTATAAACTACATGAACTCACCAACCATTGTGTTGACTTTGTTTTCTTACATGCTTTCTCAGGTGATGCACAGGTTTAAACATATGCTTTTGGATTGCATGCTAGGCGGCCTAAATAGAGGACCTAGTGATTTTGGGAAGCACATATTTTGTTAATCATCCCTGAATGTCTTGTACAGATTACAAGATAGAATACTTTGATTCTTTTGTTGGGTTTACCAAGTTAAATTATCAAACATTGACATTGTAATTTAACTTTGTAATCCTATTCATATGCTTTATTGTGCTTTAGTGATTCTTAACATTGATGCTATGTAACAATCTGATCAATCCGATTATCACACCCGATATCGCGCCCCGGGAATCTTCCGCCCGACGGGGACTCCGATCCAACCCCGCCGGCCCGGGGTGTGACAGATTGGTATCAGAGCTCAAGGTTATAGAGAATAATAGGTCATTTACTTAAATGGTTTGGCCTAGACTATAACTTAGGGACCCTCATATAGAGAACATAAGATTTAAGTATGCATTATGTCTTCTGCATTCGATCATTGCACTAACCAAATTCTTTTGGTTATGATCAGAATGCCGCCAAGAAAACAGCCTACTACTCAGACTTCTGCCCCACACTCTTCTACACCCTCACCTGCAGATTCACCACCGCCACCTCCTCCTCCTCCGCCTCCTCCACACTCACCGCCACCAGGCTCCAGCAATGTTCAGACAATAGACCCTGCTACTATCGCTTTGGCGACACTTCTGAGCACGCAACTAACAAGCCAACTGAAAGATGTCATCCCAGAGATGATAAACCGGATTCAAAGTCATGGCAACAACTCTGACCATACTATGGGGGAAGCTAGCGGAAACACTAGCCACACTTCAGACTGCTCCTACAAGTCCTTTGTAGGATGCAAACCTCCAAGCTTCACTGGTGCTGAAGGAGCTGTTGGACTTATCCAATGGCTTGAGAAGATGGAAAATACTCTGGACATTAGTGGTTGTCCAGAACACCATAAGGTTCGTTATGCAGCAGGTTCGTTCAGCAAGCGAGCTTTAACTTGGTGGAACGCACAAATCAGGGCAAAGGGAAGAGACGAAGCGATGGCGATGCCCTGGGCAGAGTTTAAACTTTTACTGAGGAATGAGTTTTGCCCGAAGCACGAACTGCAACAACTGGAGATTGAACTCTCGAACCATGTTATGAAGGGAGCGGATCATATGACCTTCACCACCCGCTATCATGAACTGGTAGCTCTGGTGCCAGAAATGGTACCAACACTGGAGAAGCTGATTGATCGCTACGTTGCAGGATTACCCTCCTGTATTCAAAGCATTGTTTTGGCTGCATATCCTGCTACACTAGAGTCAGCCATCTCCCTCTCAGCTAAACTTACTAAAGTGATGGTAAAATCTGGAGTTCTAAAAGATGATGCTGGAAAAACCAAGGAAACAACAGCGAAGAAACCAGATTATCATCAAAAGAAGAAGCAAAAGGTTGTAAAGAACTATGCGGCTGTCACTCCTCTCCAACAAATTACTGCAGCACCTGCTCAGGTTGCACCCAAGAACTATGTGGGACCGCATCCTCAGTGTGCACGATGCAGATTTCATCATCCTACCACGGCGCAATGCCGTAAATGCAACAACTGTGGCCGATTAGGTCACCGTGCTCAGCAATGCCGTGTACCGGCAAACCGCACTGCAAACAATGCTGCTGTAGCAATTCCTCCACCACCAAGACCTGACAACCCCAACAACAACAACAGAGGATGCTACAACTGTGGAGAAATAGGCCACTTCTCCAGGGAGTGTCCGAAAAGAGCACAACAAGGAGCCCAAGCACCACGTGGAAGGGCTTTCGTTATTGGAGCCAATGCTGCACGCCAAGACCCTAACGTGGTCACTGGTACATTTCTTATACATGACTCTTATGCATCTATTTTATTTGACACTGGTGCAGATCAGAGTTTTATTTCATCTGACTTTGCACGCCAACTTAATCTTACTGAGGAAACTTTAGATTCCCCATTTATTATCGAAGTAGCGAATGGAAAGCAGGTTACAGTTAGCACTATACTTAGGAACTGCCCACTTACACTCACAGATCACACATTTACCATCGACTTGTTGCCGATGGAGTTGGGCAGTTTCGACATCATTGTGGGAATGGATTGGCTATCACTCAATAGAGTTGAAGTCATCTGTTCTGAAAAGCTACTTCGGATTCCAGTGACGAATGATCGTGTGTTGGAAGTTCGCGGGGATCAATCAAAGAGAAACGTAAAGATCATATCATGCATAAAAGCGCGTAAGTGTCTACAAAAGAAATGTGTGGCTTTCTTGGCTCACGTGGTGGAGAAACAAAAAGACAAGAAAACCATCCAAGACGTGCCGATAGTGAAAGAATATCCTGAAGTGTTTCCTGAAGATCTACCTGGCTTGCCACCTGTGCGACCGGTAGAGTTTCGTATTGATTTAGTTCCTGGAGCAACACCTGTTGCTAAATCTCCTTACAGGTTAGCACCTTCGGAGATGCAGGAATTATCTAACCAATTGCAGGAGCTACTAGATAAAGGTTTTATCCGACCGAGCTACTCACCTTGGGGAGCTCCGGTCTTGTTCTTGAAAAAGAAGGATGGATCCTTTCGCATGTGCATAGACTACAGGGAACTAAACAAACTAACCATCAAGAATCGGTATCCATTGCCGAGGATTGATGATTTGTTTGATCAATTGCAAGGAGCTCAGTATTTTTCAAAGATCGATCTACGTTCCGGATACCATCAACTTCGAGTGCAAGACGAAGACATACCAAAGACGGCGTTTCGTACCAGATACGGGCATTACGAGTTCATGGTGATGCCTTTTGGTTTGACGAATGCACCTGCGGTTTTTATGGATCTCATGAACCGTGTGTGTAAGCCGTACTTGGATCAATTTGTTATTGTGTTCATTGATGACATATTGATCTACTCTAAGAGCAAAGCAGAACATGAGCAACATCTTAGAACGATCTTGGAACTGTTAAAGGAAGAGAAGCTCTATGCCAAATTCTCTAAGTGTGAGTTTTGGTTAAAAGAGGTTCAATTCCTAGGTCATGTCGTTAACAGCGAGGGAATACACGTTGATCCTGCCAAGATCGAGGCGATAAAAGATTGGGACACTCCGAAGACACCGACGGAGATACGTTCTTTTCTAGGCTTAGCAGGCTATTACAGAAGATTCATTTCGAATTTTTCTAAGATAGCTCTGCCACTCACAAAGTTAACACAGAAAAGCGAGCCGTTTGTTTGGGAGCAAAAGCAGGAAGAAGCCTTTCAGACTTTGAAACAAAAGTTATGCGATGCTCCGATCTTATCTCTCCCAGATGGTTGTGATGACTTTGTAGTATACTGCGATGCCTCTCATCAGGGACTCGGTTGTGTACTCATGCAACGAGACAAAGTCATTGCTTATGCATGAAGACAACTGAAAGTTCATGAGAAGAACTACACTACTCATGATCTGGAATTGGGAGCTGTGATATTCGCCCTAAAGATCTGGAGACATTATCTATATGGCACCAAGTGTACCATATTTACTGATCATAAAAGTCTGCAACATATATTTGATCAGAAGGAACTCAACATGCGACAGCGACGTTGGGTAGAGCTTCTGAATGACTATGACTGTGTAATCAAGTACCATCCGGGCAAGGCAAACGTTGTTGCTGATGCCTTGAGCCGGAAGGAACGAGTCAAACCTCTGCGCGTTAGAGCAATGGGAATGACCGTGCAGACAAGCTTACATGACCAAATTATGCAAGCACAACAAGAGGCAGTTGAACGAGGAAACCTGAAGAAAGACTTAGATTGTGGAATGGAGAAACATTTAGAAACAAAACCCGATGGACTTGTCTACTGTAAGGATCGTGTATGGATTCCTGCAGTAGATGAGTTAAGGAGGCTTATTTTTGATGAAGCACACAAGACCAAGTACTCTGTGCATCCCGGTGCTGATAAAATGTATCAAGACTTACGTGCATTTTATTGGTGGCCGGGTATGAAGAAAGACATAGCCGAGTATGTTGGTCGATGCCTTACGTGTGCTAAGGTGAAGGCAGAACACCAGAAACCGTCAGGTTTACTGGAACAGCCTGAAATTCCACTATGGAAGTGGGAACAAATAGCTATGGACTTTGTTACCAAGCTACCCCGCACTTCCAGTGGACATGACACTATTTGGGTTATCGTTGATCGATTAACCAAGTCTGCTCACTTCTTACCGATGCGAGAAACATACACGATGGATAAACTAGCGAAGCTTTACATCGACGAGATAGTGGTACGCCATGGTGTGCCATTGTCTATCATCTCAGATCGCGATAGCAGATTCACATCAAGGTTCTGGCAATCATTGCAGAAATCTCTGGGGACACAACTAAACTTGAGTACAGCTTATCATCCACAAACGGATGGTCAAAGCGAACGTACTATTCAGACCCTAGAGGATATGCTGAGAACTTGTGTTCTAGACTTCGGTGGTAATTGGGATTCTCACTTGCCACTAATCGAATTCTCCTACAACAACAGTTATCATAGCAGCATCGGTTGTGCCCCATTCGAGGCTCTTTATGGCCGAAAATGTCGATCACCGATCTGTTGGTCTGAAGTGGGAGATAATCGAATCACAGGGCCAGAACTGATACAAGAAACTACAGACAAGATTGCTCAGATACAACAAAGGTTACAAGCGACACGAAGTAGGCAAAAGAGCTATGCCGATAAACGGCGCAAGCCGTTGGAATTCCAAGTGGGAGACCGGGTCATGTTGAAGGTTTCCCCATGGAAGGGCGTAGTTCGATTCGCAAAGAAAGGCAAACTAACACCACGATATGTGGGACCGTTCGAAATCATCGAACGTATTGGTCCTGTAGCATACAGATTAAGCTTACCGGATGAACTTAGTGGTGTACACGACGTGTTTCACGTCTCAAACTTGAAGAAATGCCTTGCTGATGAAACTCTTATTATACCGATTGAAGAAATTCAATTGGATGAACACTTACGTTTTGTTGAGGAACCATTGGAAATCATGGATCGCAAGGTTAAGCAATTAAGGCGAAGCCGTATTCCTATTGTCAAAGTGCGTTGGAACTCAAGGCGCGGACCCGAGTTTACTTGGGAACGCGAAGACCACATGAGAAACAAATATCCCCAACTGTTCACAGAGGAAGCCGTACCCGATATCAATGCTTAAATTTCGGGACGAAATTTCTCTAACAAGGGGAGACTGTAACAACTGTGCCGAAAACGTCGCCGGAACGATGAACGGAAACAGTAACGGCACAGTAACTCAGGTACAAACTATGCAAACTACTGATGTACTGTCAAATACGTAATGCTAAACAGTAAACTATTATGCTAGTGTTTCTGAAATCTGATTAAACGTAACAGTTTAACAGTCAGAAACACATCAGACAACATGGAGCAGTGATACTAATGTTTATCGATGTGTTATTTTGTGTAAACGTATGCGAGGTTAAACAAAACGAAACGATAACGGTTATTGTTACGGAATGCTAAACCGATGAATTATTCGTATAGGTGACGATCTGTACGAATGATTCTAATAGTTTAATGTTCTGAAATAATAACTGAAAAGTAGAAAACAAAAGTCGGAAAGCAAAACCATCGTCGTGTTCGTTCGAATGACGATTCGAACGAATACGCACGATGGTGACGCGTTCTGACGAAACGATAACGAAAACGATAAAAGATACGAACGATCATAAATTCAAAGAAATAAGATATTTCTTATTTTACAATTTTGAAACTCATCATTAAATAATTTAAATGAAACTATTTTAAGAATCCGCGAACAAATCAAATAATCGCGTAAAAAAAAATAATAAACTCGTTAAACAAATTTCGTAAACGCTTAAAAATATTAAAATACGACAAATAATTAAATATTGTGATATTTAGAAACACATTTGTTAATTTTAATGATTATAAAATAATTCTTTTATTTTATTTAAGAAGAACGCGCGTGTAAATTCCGGAAACGTGACGAAAACGCGAACCGAGCCACGAAAACGAACCCGAACTCACCCGAGGTATAAATACCTTGAATGAGTTCAAAATATTCATTTTCTCTTCATCTCTTTCACATCTAAAACCCTAATCCCGGTTTTCACCCCCAACCTCCATTTTCAAGCTTTAAATCATCATATCTCCCTCAAAACTCAACGAAATCGAGTGGTTCTTGAACCCACGCGTAGCTCTCGACACCCCCTACACGAAAGTACAACGGATCTGGAGTGAAAACCCTCGAATCACAGGTAACATGAGCTCAAAGTGAGCGAAAAATTAGGGTTTTCATGTCTTTGTCACCTTCCTAGTTCTAACAGTCGGCCACCACCCTTGTCGCCATTCACGATCATCAGAAAACATCTCATCCTTTCCTGTTCGAAGCTTAGGTCTGGTCCCCGATCTATGAACTTACCACCCAAAAAGGTTGGGTGGCCGAATGAGGACAGCATGGATCCGGCCGAATGAGCATCCATGCGCCGGCCACCTCCTATTCGTGACTCTCAACCCCGAATGGAATTCACTCGTCAACCTTCATTCGACCAAAGCTACTCATTCGCCAGTCCTCTGCCTTCATTCGCCGGATCAACATGGACACCATTCGCCACCCTCTTCTTCGCCAGACGCCTTCATTCGCCCTACCAGACCACCCCATTCGCCACCACTCCTTCAGCGGTTATGCTATTCGACCACCATCAGACATTCGGCCAGCAGTGCTTCAGTTGACCTGACCCACATCTTTCTTTGTTGACTTTCGCCCCTATCCAGCCGCCTGTCAACATCTATGCGACCTAATCTCCTTGCTTGGCCCAACATTCTGTTAGTTCATGTGTTTATTATAGTCATTGGGCCCAACAGAAACCACCTTGGCCCACTGACCATTCGGCAGCCCTGTTTTAAGCCCAAACATGAAATTCTTTTTGGCCCAGCATGCAAAATTGTCCAACAACTTAATTATTTGAGCCAACTAGGTCAATGGGCTGCAAAAAGACTTTAAGGCCCAACAGTTTTGCTCTTTGGCCCAGTTATGATGCAATTGGCCCACTCTCCTACGGCCCAAAACAGTTGGCCCAGGCCTTCTGTTTTAGCCTAACATTTTGTCAGGCCCAACATCCCCACACGGCCCATGAAATGATTTGGCCCATGATATTCGCACCGATCCAATTTACTTGATTAGCCCAACATTTTGTAGCCACCTGCTTGTAACAATTAAAGCATAAATCCTTGGGCCCAACTTTCGGCCCATGCTTTACACACTTGGTTCAATAAGACAAAGTTCAGCTCACGACAAATTCATTAGACCCAATATAATTCTATGGACTATACACCTTGCTTCGGCCCACCATTAAATCGGTTGGCCTACGGCCCAACTAAGTGGCCCATTAAATTAAATCGTTTGAAAAATTTGATTTCATGGCATCCATAACTTAACTATCTAAATTATGTTAACAAGTGGATTAAGTATGTTATGAGATGATAACACTTAAACAAGAAAACCTAAGATTCGTGTATAGACTATTTTGTTCGCAACAATGAGTCAAGAGAAACTTAAAACAAAGGATCAAGTGGAGTAATCATAAACTAAAAGGAGTAAATATTATCAAAAATTCATGACAAACTTAAAGGGCCGAATCATGACCGGGACTTACGAAGTGTTAGCCAGAGTTATGGCTAACACTTACACATACACAAAACATTCATAAATTTATACTTACGAGTGATAAACAACTTGAAATCAATACAGGATCGTGAAAACAATATTAGCTACAACAAAGAGCGCGTGCATTCTTGTTTGAGACTAAGTCAACTACCACTACCACAAGGTGAGTTCATTGTCCCTTTTTAAACTATTTTGGTTTTTAACTCGGGACTGAGAAGCATGTTATTCATTTTAAGACAAATGTTTTAAATTTAACAAAATGCTTTTATACTATTGATTATGCCAAGTGCTAAAGGCATAAGACTCTATTTAAACTAAAGGCTATTTGATTATGCCAAGTGCTAAAGGCATGAGACTCTATTTAAACTAAAGGCTATTTGATTATGCCAAGTGCTAAAGGCATAAGACTCTATTTAAACTAAAGGCTATTCGATTATGCCAAGTGCTAAAGGCATAACACTCTATCTAAACTAAATGCTATTTGATTATGCCAAGTGCTAAAGGCATAAGCTACTTGATAATACTAAAGCTATGTAATAATTCCAAGTGCTAAAGGTATTTACTATTTGATGATGCTATTGTGGATGCTAATTCTATGAAATCATGTTCAAGCTTATACTATGAGTTATGCTAATACTAAGACTACGGGTTAAACTAAATGCTAATACTACGGGTTTATGCTATGAACTAACACTATGGGTTATGCTTAATACTAATGCAATGAGATTATACTACTTGTCTATGCTACGGGTGTTATGCTAGAGACTAATGTAAACATTAAAGACTAATGACTCTATACGGCTATGGGGATACTAAATGCATACATACATACATACATACACTTTGGATATTTGAATCTATGGATACTATAAACTCTTGAATGCTATATGATTGCCATGCTCAAACAACGGTTTGGCCTCTCAATGCTTGCCTTACCGGTTGTAAAGCTAGTTCTTGTGCACAAGTTACGTAAATGCTGGACTCTTTGTATGCTAAAACTATAGGCTATGGAAGAACAATAGTTGGTCTCTCAGTGCTTGCCTTCAGGTGTTCTTCCTAGCCGGGACTTGAAGAACAATAGTTGGTCTCTCAGTGCTTGCCTTCATGTGTTCTTCATAGTCTTAACGAGGAAATGGACTGATGGCCTCTCAGTGCTTGCCATGCAGTGTTTCCCATAAACTATTTACTCAGGTGATCAGTGATTAGGACGGGATTGGTGAATCTTAGTTGACTTTGTGTCATCATGAGTAGCCCTTATCTCCCCCTAAGTTACACGTAAATCCTGGGGCTGGTATGGACTGATACTGAATTCCTTCGGGCATTCAGTTGTCTATTCCGGTAACATTCAAACAAACTCACGGATACTATTGATGTATGGGGTAAACTTACAAACAGAAGTGCTTAAACTATGACAGAGAAACTATACGGACGGGTCGGTAAAGGGCTTAATTATTATTAATAACAGTGTCATATCCGGATTAGTATGTGGTGGGACGTCGTCTGGGCGGGTTGTAGGCTTGACCCAGGGGTATGCCCTATATATAAGCATACCGATTTGGATATTACATGTGGAGTTAATAAGATTAAAGTTTTACCGAAAGGAGTTAGGCTAAAGCTATTTAAACTTATAAACTACATGAACTCACCAACCATTGTGTTGACTTTGTTTTCTTACATGCTTTCTCAGGTGATGCACAGGTTTAAACATATGCTTTTGGATTGCATGCTAGGCGGCCTAAATAGAGGACCTAGTGATTTTGGGAAGCACATATTTTGTTAATCATCCCTGAATGTCTTGTACAGATTACAAGATAGAATACTTTGATTCTTTTGTTGGGTTTACCAAGTTAAATTATCAAACATTGACATTGTAATTTAACTTTGTAATCCTATTCATATGCTTTATTGTGCTTTAGTGATTCTTAACATTGATGCTATGTAACAATCTGATCAATCCGATTATCACACCCGATATCGCGCCCCGGGAATCTTCCGCCCGACGGGGACTCCGATCCAACCCCGCCGGCCCGGGGTGTGACACTTTACAAAACAAAACAACACGGATGTCATTACGTGAATGCTAAATCGACGGATTATTCGTATAGGTGACGATCTGTACGAATACATATGAAAGTTTAACGTTCTGAATGACATCCGATAATTAGAAAACCATATTGAAAAGTGTAGTTATCTTCGTATTTGTACCGGTGACGATTCGAACAAATACGCGCGACGACTGTACGATTCGATTTTAAACAGTAAATTTAATATTTTCGTAAATTTAAAATAGAAAGGAGATATTCAGTTAATTTACTAGGAATTACCACCTAAAATAATTTTATAAACTCTATTTTAAAAACCGAGTCGTTTTGTTACGAAAACGACTAAAATCCGACGTTTTACGCGAAACTGAGCGGAACCGAACGAGCCCGGACATAACCGGGTATTTCCCCATCAATTATGAGGGCATTTATTTCCCTCATCTTCCCCCACCTACCGAATTTACACCCCATTTTCAGAGCGCTCTCTCTCTCTTCTTTCTCCCTCTAGAAGCCACAACTAGATCTCCTTCGTTTCTTCATGAAATCTTGAGTTCTTGGTGTCAAAACGACCACCATAGCTTGTAGATCACGAAAGTACAAGGGATGTAAGCTTCCAACCGTCTGATTTGAGGTAAAATCTATGAATTAGTTCGGTTTTGGGGTTTGAAAACCCTAAATTCGGCATCTCCTAAGAAACCGACTAAAACCCCTTAAAACCTTAGGGAAATCACTCACTAAACCTCTAGAACGTGTTAGGAACAAGCTTTAGTTTAAACCTTAGTCGTTTGCCTTGAAAACCATGATTTCACCTGGTTGCTCTCGACCGGCCGAATGACCCAAGAAATCGGCTCATCGAATGAGCTTAGAAACACATTCGCCGAATGGCTCCCAGCCGAAGCAATCCTCATTCGCCGAATGGCTTGGAGCCGAACCAGCCCTCATTCGATCGGGGTTAAGCCATTCGACCACTACCCATTCGATCGGCCATGCACCACTCAATCGGCCATGCACCATTCGACAGCCCCATTTGACCGGAAAAGTGGCCATTCGGTGGGGACCCATTCTGTTGGCCCAGTGTTTAGGCCCAAGGCCCTATACGGCCAGGTCTTTCGGTCGAGCTCTCCCTCTTGAACTGAAACTGATCAAGTTCGAGGGAGTGTGTGTGCATGCATGGGTTTGATTGCGTACGTGCATGGGAGGGAGATTAGGGTTCCATCCATGCAAAATCAACCTTGGGTGGGTTTGGATTCAACATAGAGTATCAATCACACGAATCATATGATTTTATTATGAGATAAGGAACTACGGATTTCCTAATTAACTACGGGATTTAATCAAGAATATACAATTGGGTTATCATATATGAACCTATTTAAAAAGACCATAACTTAGAGTTTTCAAGAGTAATGGGTTCTTAAATAATTTTGTCATCTAAACAAGGATTGACGACACCCTCTCGGGATCGAAACATGGGAGAAATCATAAAGGATCAAGATGCTAATATAAGGTGTGGGTGTTGATGTGACGATTAACACCTAATCCTTAGGAAAAATCCATGATGACATATAACTAACCTAGATGATTTATTTAAATTATCTAGGCTTAGTTAATCAAATCATCGTTAAGAAATCACTTGGAAATCAAAGTCTAATAATGGGCCCAAGGGTGTCCCAATGGGCTTAATACAAGTCCATCATGTTGAAGTTTAATTTCTAACAATATAAATTATGTTTTGAATAAAAGAAATTAAACTATAAACCATATTAAACTACATTAAATGATGTTTTTCTAAATATCTAACCAAAAATGAAATAACTTAAAAATGTTTAACTTAAAGTGAGTTAAATTGGAAACGATTTAAAACTAAGAACTTGTGATAATGAGATAAGGGATTTGGGTTATTAATGGGTAATAAATTAGACTAGTTAGATGAAATCTTAGAAGCACATTAGTATGTAGGACACTTAGTTGCACGCCGAGACCAAACCTTAGATACGACGACTATTATAAATACTTACCGTATTCGAATTCTCCTAAAACAACTCAGGAACTGAAGAAGCATAGGCTACAACAACAAGCGCGCATTTTGTGGTAATTCTATACAGAGCAACACAGGTGAGTTCATTGCCCCTTTTCTAAACATTTTTGTTTTCGAACGCGGGGCTGAGAAGCATGCGTAAACTGTTTTATTTAAATTGTTTTACGTAAATGCTTTTACTTATTTTATGCTTTATATGCTTGTTGATACTCCTAGACTCATGTCTAGGTTATTTCTATGCTGAATTAATTACTAAGTTCTATAATTACTCTTATGAGTAATACCTTAATTTTAAACTCTAAACAAACCCTTAGTCCATAGAGTTTTAATTCAAGAATCTAAATTCAAAGTGAAATCAAAAGAACTAAAGCTAAACATCAAATGCAATGGAATCTAATCCAGTGTGTGATCAGTAAACTAAGGATGCTACTCCAGAATCTACAATTATTGTGAAATCATGAAAATCTAAAGATCAAAATCAAGAGAATCATGGGAATCATTACCGTGTGTGAATCATCAAAATAATGAAATCATTAAGATCTAATGAAATCATTAATTGCTTAAGTTAAGGTGGATGTCAGTTGTATGTAAATCAAGACCACGTGTAACACACGGAAAGTCCCGTCACAGTAGTAAACTCTTGTAGTCAAGCTACATGGGCAAATCATGAAAGTCCCGACTCATACAGGTAGACTCCTTGTGGGTCATGCCTGATATGGGCCACGTGTGAGAGGGTACAACTTGGACAACCACCAACAACTAAGTCTAATTGATTGAGTCAAATAAGGCCCAATTATCATGTCTTAGTTGTATTTAAATGCTTAATTATTAATTTAATTAAACATTTAATATTATATTTCTACAAGTGCTTTGGGGTAATCATGAATACATGGTGAACTCAAGAAATCAAAGGTATTTCAATTTGTGGAAATCAAAATCTAAAATGAAGGTTAATGGAGTGAAACACTTAATTATCATTAACAACAATATGCTAAGCAGTCCGGTATGTGGTGGGACGGTGGCTGGGCGGGTGGTAAGTTTGACCCTACATATTCCCTATATATAAGCATACTTGATTGGATAGCATAGGTGGTTGTTGGTGAGGTTAAGGTTGTCATTTCAGGGAATCAAGGTAAACATTTTCAGGGTAATCAAATGCTATGAATCAGATGTTATGGAATCAATGTTGTGGGATGAAACGCTTAATTATCATCAGGAAAAATATATCATGTGGTTTAGTATGTGGTGGGACGGTGGCTGGGCGGGCGGTAAGTTCGACCCTACATATGCCCTATATATAAGCATACTGAACTAGATGGTATAGGTGGTTAATGGTGAGGTTAAGGTTGTCATCCAGGTTATTCAAACTCATTTTTATAAAACTACATGAACTTACCAACCATGTCTTGACTTGATCTTTTTGCATGACTTCTCAGGTGACGAACATGTCAACTAAGAGGTTATTACTTTTGGGCTAGGATGTTAGATAGAGGACCTAGCATTTTTGGACCTGCATACTTTTGAAACATCATTTTACAATACCTTTAGTATATCTTGTGCAGATACAAGATAGAATATTTATGATGTTGATAGTAGATGTACATTGTTAAATTATAAACTAAACTGATGTAATTTAACTTTGTAATTATATTCTACTTAGCAGTTTCTCAGTATATATCTTGTGCATTGTAAACAATCTGATTATTCCGATTATCACTCACGATATCGTGCCCCAGGAACCTTCCGCCCGACGGGGAAGTCGATCCAACCCGCCGGCTCGGGGTGTGACATTCACTTTGCTCATCCTTCTACATCAACTCTTGCCGGTTACTCTGATGTTGATCGGGATAGATGCTTAGAAACACGTTGTTCTACATACAGTTACTCAATCTTCTTAGGCGTGAATCTTGTTTCTTGGAGCGCCAAAAAACAACCTACCAACTCCCGCTCAAGTTATGAATCCGAATATCGCGCCATGGCTAATACGGCTGCCGAAATTATTGGATAACTCACTTACTGCAGGAACTTCATGTGTTGCAACCTGATCGTCCAATTATTATCTACAATAATCGGAGTGCCTTGTTCCTAACTCAGAACCCAATCCCTCACAAACGAGCCAAGCATATAGAATTTGACTACCATTACATTCGTGAACTTGTTACATTAGTAAAGTTGGTCACTAAATTCATTCCTACCAAGCTCCAAGTTGCGGGCATCTTTACCAGGAGCCTTCCTCGTCCCCAGTTTGACTTTTTCGTCAACAAGTTCGTCTTGGTCCACCACCGTTTCGCTTGCCGGGGGGATATTCTTGGTTTTAAAAAGCGCGCTCTAGGCGCGATTAAGCGCAAAGCGCATCTAGGCGCACGTCCATGCGCTTTATGTAACACAAGGCGAGAGTTGTACAAGAAGCGCGGGCTTTGTGCGATTTTTGTGGAAGCGTGAAGCGAGAAGAAGCTGCGCTTTACGTACAACAAGCATAAAATCAAACCTGGGAGGAGATGGGAACGACATACCTGGGTTGGTGCATCAAAGAGATCGAGATGGAGATGAAAACAACAAACATGGGAGGCTGATGCATCAAAGAGATGGAAAATCCAAGGTTGTTGCGTGAAGAAGACGAGAATGGAGGCTTGTTGCGAGACTGTGAAGGAAACGAGAAAGAGACGGCAGCTTTAGAATTAGGGCTTACACTCCCTTATGTTTACCTTTTATTTATAACCAATTAACATTTTTTTTATATCAAATTTGACCTAAAATTTTTTCTAACTTTTTTTCTTTGTTTTTTAAGTTCAATTTATTGTACTTATTGCTAGCTTGGTTGTACATTAAGTAAATCTTATAGATTTTTGTTTATTTAAGTTGTAGATATAGATTTTTTGTTTTATTAAACTATATATGAAGCTTATTTTTGTTTAAAATTAGACAACTAATAATAAAAACATATGAGAAATATATATTTTTTTATATATAAATACATGCCGCTTCGCGTACAAAAATCCCGCCGCTTTTGCGCTTCGCGCTTCGCGCTTCGCGCTTCGGTTTTAGCCCTTGTCGCTTTGGTGCGCTTCTCGCTTTTTAAAGCCAAGGGGATATTAGACAATACTTTTAGTTATGTGCATATTTGTATTTAGCTTATTCTTGTATTCCATTATTGTAACTTATATGTTTATATATTGATCTAATCCTCACATTGAGGATCATTGAGAATTAATACAATCACAGTAAGTTTGTGGGTCTTTATGAATGGCAGAAGGTTTGAGAAATCTAGTACGTGAGTTTTTCAATAGCAAACATTCAAACCAAAATGTACTTGTTCGTAATCTTTTGTTTGATTCAACTGTGAAACAAAATTTTGGCACCTACATCACTACATGCTCAACAATGGATGTCGTACCATAATTGCAACCTGGTCGCTCATCCCATGGAGTTCTTCATGTTGGAATTTTAATAATAAATATGTCTTATTATTAATTTTGGATCATGATAATTATTCGTATATGCTACAACTATGATTATAACATATTACGTTTTTGTTCTATGATGTGAGAAAATTGCAACGAACATAATCGGGTCCAAAACGTAGCTAAGATGAATGAGATATCGATGCTCAAAATTGTGTTGTGTAAAGTGTTAAAAGAAAAAAGGAAAAAGAAAATAAAAAACTTTTCATCTACCAAAGTAAATGACCATGAATTACTTAGTAAACAAGCCATGAATAAGCTTATAATGGTCATGATAGCAACCTTTGAAATATCATAAGCTACATGTATATATAGAGACAATTGGTCTCTTGTTTTGTTTGCTAGTTTTTGAAATCTCTACGTCATTTAGACATACACACTAGCTTCAAAGGTTCTCTACACAAGCATATATTTTGTTGAATTCTCAACAACCTACAACAATCGATTCATCGTGTTAAACACTCTTGTTTCAGGTAACGTTTCGAGTTTTCGGTTAACTCTGGTAGTACATACTACTTCAACTGTTGTACCCTGCGAAACAGTCGGATTTACCTGGGTGCCCCGAAATCTGTTTTAGGGGACCTCTGTTGAACAGAAATCCTCAGCCACCGAACTCATTTCAATTTGTTTTATCTCGTTCTACACTTCTTTCTTGTAGTTTAAATTTTAACACTTTTATATTTCTTGTAATACTTTATTTTATATTTTATATTTCTCTTAATTGTAATTCGAATAATTGAATAATAAAAGTATTTGTTTATTTTGTGAACGGTGTTCCTACACTTCAGTCACCCTCGCACCCTTACAACCTGTAACCCTTGGTCGTTCATACACAGTCGGCCTACAACCTTTGCTCAGTTCATAACTCGCCTGTGACCCGCGCCCACGTTAATATTTTTTGTTTTATGGTTTATTTATTTGTCATAGTATTATTAGAACGAACAAAAACCAGTTGAAGGTGGGCATCCGTTTTTGTTTTTAATGTTGAATCGTAATAAAAGCAAAATAAACAAAAGAAAATAATTGTTTCGTTCCTTGTATTACCTTAAGTGATGAAGTTGTAGATATCCCAGCTTACAATATATACTAGTGTAATAGCTGTCAGAGAAATTTGTCCATAAACACTTAAAAATCGATCTGATCGTGTATGAAATTACCATTCGAAATCAAGAGAATTCTTCTACGCATTGAGTTTTTGTATTTAACACCAACCAACCGCTCGGCAATTAATGAAGGTTGGTTTTGGCGGGTAACTTTGTGGGTCAAAATCTCGGGTCAAGGCGATGCTAATAATAAGAGGCTGTCTACATCGCTATATATATATAGTCTTTAAACTGTTATAAGTATAGTGTTTTAAACACAAACATTACTCAAATTAACAAGAGTGTTGATGGATCGGAATATGATTGGACTTGGTTTGAGAAATAACCTTAATTACTTGCCGTTGACACATGCATAGATCAGATAAAATAATTAAATTTAAATCGGTTTAATTTAACTAGACTTTTAATGCTGAACTTTCAGACCATATCGAATCCAAGTGAGTTGCGAACTTGATCAGACTTAAACCTTCACACTTCATGATTGGTTAATCAATGACCTTTTTTGTTTTCTTCTGTTGGATTTAATCTAGATTTTAGCTTTATTATTTAATTGGTATTTTAGTTAGTTTGTTTAGAAGTTAAGTAGGTGTTATTTTGTTTAGTTTCTGTTGCAACGGAAATAGCATTCAAAGGTTGACCGAAATTTCAGACATTGACGTTGCAAGTAATACCCGCTGGGTAAAAGAAAGTGTCAACCTTGTACCGGATCTCTTGCTTTAGTTGTTGAAAACAGTTGCTGTGTAAGGCTATTTTTAGCATGTGATTGATTGAATAAAAAGTACAACTTTCTTTTATTTCATATATATCATTTCTTCTTCAAACCTATCTACCTAGAAATATGTTACACCTAAGCTCCTAAACCAACAATTGGTATCCAGAGCTTAGGCTCGATCTAAAGAAGGGTAGCGTTTCATGTGAATCGCAAGTCGTGAGGGAGACTGTGACCATCGCCGGAGAAGACACTACAACAATCTAAGCCTATAGTGTCGACCCCTGTAGCGACGTTAAAAGCCGTCCATGCAAGAAAGGCTATAGCGACGACATGGCGTCGCTATAGGCCTTCATCTGAACTTTTTTGTACTTCACGTATAGCGGCAAGGTGTTGTCGCTATAGGGTTGGGAGGGAACACCAAATATTTTCGCGGTTGAGGGAAAATAATCAGGCACGACTTGTCGTCGCTATAGGCAAAATTATTTATTTTTTAATTTTCTTTAATTAAAATACTTGAATATCAATAAATAAATTTTTTTAAAAAATTAAAAAAAAATAGCGGCGACTAGTCATCGCTATAGGTTTTTAATATTTTTTTAATTAATTAAACGCGTTAAAATCAAACGGCGCCGTTTTGTTTATGTTGTCGCTATAGGGTTATGTATAGGGTTTTCGTCCCGGACTTCCCAGAACGCTCGATGGTTCGTTTTCTCCACCCCAATTGACGATTTTTGGCGATTTTCACCATCATTGGGCCATTTGAAGGTATTTTCTATGCTATGAATCATTTGGGATGTTTATTTCATTATCATATGCTTTTTTTTTGCAATTTTTAGTGTTTTTTGGTATTTTTTTAAGATTGGTTCGTATGGATGGTTTTTGGTTCGTATGAATGTATATTGGTTCGTATGTGTGATGTAATGTTTGTATTTATTGTGTATTTGGCCGTAGGTATATGTGTATATTCATATATTTGTGTAATTTTGTATGTATATGTGTTTTTTTATGTACATGAGTGTTGTGTACGTATGTGTAGGTGAATGTGTAATTAGTATTTGTATGTGTAAGTGTATAAATATTGTTTTTATTGAATATTGATTTGGTGTATTTCATTTAGATGTATTATTACAAGTCCATATGTGTATGTGTATGTGTAGGTGTATGTGTATGTGTATGTGTATGTGTATGTGTAATGTGTATGTACATGTAAATTTGTATGTGTATGTCTATAAATATTGTTTGTATTGTATGTTGATTTGGTGTATTTCTATTTATATGTATTATTACAAGTTCATATACATTTGTAATGTGCAAGTGTATGTTTGATTATGTATGTTTTTTTATGTTTTAATTATAAAAGTTTGTATGTGTAATTCTCTATTTGATTATGTATATGTGTGTGATTTGTTAATTATAAAAGAGTGTATGTGTAACTTTATCTACATTAATTGTAATGTGTATGTTTTTAACTTTAACTACACTAATTGTATGGCATATGTGTATGTTTATGTTTCGTTATGTAATCTTTATGTAGTTATATATATTTATTTGATTTTGTTGTATTTTATTGTAAATTAGGGCATTATTGCGGTTGAAGAAAAGTTTATATTCAAGATCTTGAAAAGGTATGTAACATGACTTTTTAGCTTTTATTTGTGTATTTAATATAATAGTTTCTGGTGTATCGATTTATGCTATGTTGAGATGATTTATATGAAATTTATGCATGCTATGTTTATGTATGCTATGTTTATGTATGCTATGTTTGAATTTGTTTTTAAATATGCATGTTTAACTATGAATAACCATTAGAACATGCCCATCCAACATTTATCTAATAGAGCTAAATTGGGTAAGTGCATGTCTTGTGTAATGTCTTTGTATGTGAGTTTAGGTTATAATGACTCATATGAGTATGTTTGGTTAATTCTGACCCGTTAGGAACTTTGGTTTTGTGTAATATGTCTTTGTATGTGACTTTAGGCTATTATGACCCGTTTATAGTTCCAATTGCATGTTTTAAGTGTATATGCATATGTTTGGTAAATTTTGACCCATTTGGAGTTGTAATTGTATGTTGTAAGTGTATATGCGTATGTTTAGTAAATTTTGACCCGTTTGTAGTTGCAATTGCATGTTTTAAAGGTATATGAGTATGTTTGGTAAATTTTGACCCATTTGGAGTTGTAATTGTATGTTGTAAGTGTATATAAGTATGTTTATTTAATTTTGACCCGTTTATAGTTGCAATTACATGTTTTAAGTGTATATGCATATGTTTGGTAAATTTTGACCCATTTGAAGTTGTAATTGTATGTTGTCTGGTAAATTTTGACCTGTTTGTAGTTGCAATTGCATGTTTTAAAGGTATATGAGTATGTTTGGTAAATTTTGACTCGTTTGGAGTTGTAATTGTATGTTGTAAGTGTATATAAGTATGTTTAGTTAATTTTGACCCGTTTATAGTTGCAATTGCATGATTTCAACACCACTTGTAATACAACTATGGATACCCATTTCATTTCACCCATGATTTCCCAGGTATGATTATCCCAGCATTTGATAAAGAGACGTAATTTCCTCTGTTAGCTATTCCTTACGTATTAGCCCGGCGTGTATGGTATCCAAATATTTGATAAAGAGACGTAATTGTCTCTGTTAGCTATTCCTTACAGATTAGCCCGGCGTGTAAGATATCATACTCGATATCTAGAGCAAAACTTATTAGTTTTGTAGCTGATCGTTACTGATTAGCCCGGCGTGTAAGATATCATACTCAATATCTAGAACGAGACATAGTAGTCTCTGTGACTGTCAGTACTGCCCAGTCCGGTCGGTAAGATATCCTTCCCACGATATCTATTTGAGTGAGACTTAACTGTCTCTAGGCGTGTTAACATCGATAAGTATTGGCGTGTAAGATATTCTCTCCATAATATCTAGATTGAGGCATAATTGTCCCAGTGGTTGCCATTTCTGAACAACCCGATGTGTAAGATATCATCCTCAATATCTATCTGAATGAATACATTCCCAAGACTTTATGAATTGCATTAAATAAAAAGGATAGCACCTCTCGTGCCCGGTGTGGTTCCATTGGATTACCCAAACCCTGAAGGTTAGAGTTCATGATTTACCCGACTGATCTATGGTTAGTGTAACCGGCACACACTGACGGTTATAGGATGTACTTTAAATAGAGTCTGATGTTTAATGTGATTAGGTTTCTGTTACCCTATCCTAAGAACGTAGTCTCAGTGAAATGAATACTAAACGTAATCAAAATTCATTAATGATATTGTTTAAGATCTGGTCTTAATAAACAGAGTAGTATATGTGGGGAAAGCCATCCCGCAAGTGGTGTGCTCATGATATCCTCCTCGATATCACAAGTAAGTGTCTCGACTGTTATCTCTATGTTGTGTGTTCTTAATGACTTTAACAAAGTGTTTTAAGAACTTGTCTTATTACACGATGTTGGTAATGTGTGAATGATCTCGTATCATGAAGTTTCATTATCATGATTATCATTCTTGATATTTGAAATTGTCATCACCATGTTACCCCTTGATTATCCCGTCGTTCAATCGTGTGAGAATAATAAAGAGTTGTAAGATATATTCTTACAGCTAGTATTATTATGGTATATGGATGTGTCAGGAAGCTATATTAACATGTATCTTCCTAACTATCTCATATATGATAATGATCAAACAAGCAAGCATACAATGATAACACGATAATAAAGATAAACATTATTATCTAAATCATAATGAAACCAGTATGTTACATCAAAACCTTTAAGTAATTAAAAGTTTTAAGTATGTTTCTCAGCCCCGAGCTTTGAAATCAGTAAAGATTAGAAAAGGGGCATATGAACTCACCTTGAGATTGCCGTGGTTGACTAAGTCTACACAAGAATGCACGCGCTCGTTGTTGATCTTGATGTTGTTTTCACAATATTGTATTGATTTCATGATGTTTGTAACTTATAAGTATAAGTTATAGTTGTTTTGTGCGCGTGTGTGTTAGCCCTGGAGTTGGCTAACACCTATTGGTCTTGGTCTTCATTCGGCCCCGGTCCTATTGTTATTGTTCATTGTTACCATATGTCTTTAGGTTGTGTGTTTAGCTTTAACTCCTTCTTGAAATCTCAAAACTTTGCCATTAAGTGCAAATTAATTATTTTGATATGAAGCTTAGAAAATAAACCCAAGAATAAACTTAAGCTTATGTTTTAGACCCCACATGTTCTTGTTAATTTTGAAGCCATTTTTACATAGTAATGAAATAACTAGGCAACACCCTTGTAGCACTTAATGTTTTGAGTTTATGAAATTCATTAAGCTAGAATTTACCACCTTGTAGTAATAATTAACCATGATCCATGCATTTTAACCATATTGTTCGGTTTAGTGTGTTGCTTACTTCCCATATTAATTGGGTCGAATGCTATGTGTCATGGGCCGGTGGAATTTCTTGGGCCGAATGACTAGATTGGGTTGGGTGATTACTGCTTGGGCCGAATGGTGTGGGCCTCGACAGAATGAGGTGGGCCAATGTATTGTAGGTGGGCTAAGCTATCTCTGTCGAATGGACATCATTGCATCGGGCGCATGAGGTGCTACTAGGCCGACCGAATGGCTAATGCCTTGGTCGAATGAGCATTACCCGAATGGAATTTCTTTGGCCGATTGAATGTTAATCGAATAAGGGTGTCCGATCGAATGGAGGGTGGCCGAAGCACCTTGGCCGATTGAGGGAGTGTGTGGGCCGAAAGAAACCATGTGGGCGAATGAAGTGTTAGGCCGAATGTGAGAGCTTCGATGGAATGAAATCGAGTTGGTGAATGTACAGGCCGAATGGCTAAGTCATGCGTATGAGAGTCCCCATCCGAGTACAGCCCTTCGGTCGAGATCTCAGTCGGCCTCGGGCCTTTCGGCCGAAGCAGCCATTCGCTGGGCTGTTAGTCGGGCAAACCCAGGTTATCCCAACCGAGTTTCCTGCCAATCCTATGGTGGTTTCTGTGGTCGTGTTTGTGGAAGCTATTCTCGAAGGGATGGGGTTAAAAGTAAAGGTTGGGAGCCGGCTTAAGGTGGTGGGTCGACATAAGGGTTAAAAACCCTAATTTTCGAGATGTTCACAGCCTCATACCTCGATTCCTAGTGGATAAATCCTCAGATCCGTTGTACTTCTAGGTAGGAGGGGTCGAGAGCTTCGATTTGGTTCAAGAATAACTCAATTCCATTGAGTTTTGAGTGAGTTATGGATGATTGAAGGTGGAGAAAACCCTAGAGAGAGAATACTCCGGTTTTGGGGTTTTTAGAGAGAGAGTAAGAGGGGAAAAGTGAGGAAGAAGCCTCATTTGGAGTATTTATACTCCGGGGTTGTTCGGGTTCGTTTCGGTTGCTCGGTTCGCGTTTTCGTTTCGTTTCCGGCACGTTACGCGCGTAGTTTACTACGTATAAATAGATAGTTTTTCTCAGACTGTTTTGATGAGTTTAAAAATTGTAAAACATAAATATTATGTTTTCTTCATTTTATCTGATTCAATCGCGATTAAATCGTTAAACCTTGTTATTTCGTTACGAATTGTAAAATACTAGTTGTTTCACTAGGTTGTTGTTTCCAGTTAGGGTTTTGGTGTTAATTACCAGAATATATTATTTTCATTTTATTTTATTTATTTTAGTGTTCATAATTGTTTGTTTTCGTCGTTTTGTCAGAAAACGTCACCTACGCGCGTTTTCGTACAGAGCGCTAACTGTATGAACACGATCGTACGTTTCACTTTCTGATTTGGTTTTCTACTTTTCAGTTATTGTTTAGAACGTTAAACCCACATATATGTTTGTGTGAATCGGCACCCACGCAAACACACTATCAGTTTATTGTTCGTCTGCAATATTGAATTATTGTTTTACATTGAACATTCTCACAGACGAACTCAACTAAACTGTCTGTTTTCACATTGTTATTATGGAATTCACCTTGCTTTCGTACTGTGTTGTCGGTCATCTGATTCCTGTTGTCTATGGATATCAGATCGCAACCGATAGGTTATTGTCATTCGTTTGTACACTTTTGTTTCTCTTAAGTTGTTGTATTTACTGCATTTAAGTTTTCACTTAAACACATACAACTGTTGTTTGTTTTCTGAGTTCTGTTGTCACCCAACTGTTTGTTCACTGTATTTACACACAGTGGATAGTGAAAGTACACATACCGTACGGTCTTGCCGGACGGTCTGGTACTGGGTGTCACATGTTGCTCCAAGTATGTCGTATTCGCCACACAATCAAGATTTGCATGACGAATTACGACAAGCAAATGCTCGTTGGCAAGAACACCAAGAAATTAACATACGGATGCATCAACAGATAAACGAGCTGATGTCACGCCAAAAAGCCTTTGACAATCCTTTCGAAAATACCTAGAAACCAACCTTTGAAGAAGATGATGATGATGATGATGATGATGATGATGAGAGTGAATAGGATTTCACTTGGGTTATCGTGTGTTTCTTTAAAACTACATTGTTTGTGTTTGTTTGGATAATTGTGTTTTGTGGTTGAATTTGGATTCGGATGTGTACCGTTAAACATGTATTGCGCATGGGCGCATTAGGATAATTATGTTTTTAGTAATTTGAAGATTTGGGATTGTTTTAAATTTTATAGCAGGTTGGTACAGGTTGAATTTGATATACAAAATACAGGTTTTTAATCTGGGAAAAAAAATAAAATAAATTTTTTTGTTATTGACCTATAGCGTCGACATGCCGTCGCTATAAGGGCGTACAGAATCTGATAAAAAAATAATATTTTAATAATATTTTAATCACAATTATTATTTAAATTTTTTTAATTGAAAAACAGAATTTGGTTTTCAAAAAAAAAAAGAAAAAGAAATTCTAATATAGGCTCTATAGTGACAATAGGTCGTCGCTATAGATGAAACAATAGGGACGACTGATGTTGCGACGACATGTCCGGGCAATAGCGACGAAGCAATTGCGACGACCTGGCAGCGACGATCTGTCGTCGCTATAGGCTATAGCGATGAGATTGTGGAGCTATTGCGACGACATGTGTCGTCGCTATACGTTGTTATCCTTGTAGTAAGAAGAGCCGGCTAGAAGAGAAGTGACCGTGGCCGGAGATTGGTTTCTGGCCTGAAGACCAAGAAGGACCGATGAGTTGCTGGTTCAGTGAGAAAGAAAGAAGAAAAGAAGACCGAAGAAGAACATCGTTGATGGAAAGGATGACCGGCGGCTGTAAAGTAGAATAGATCGACGACCGAAGGAGGAAATAGAAACTGTAGTTTGTCAAGAAGGAGAGACCAAGTATAGAAGGGAATTCCAGACCATAGATTTGATTAGAAAAAAAAACCGAGAAGGAAAATGTTGGTTAATCAGGCCCTTAATTGCTGCAACACTCAATCAAGTGTTTGATGAAACAAAATAAACTTCTGAACTTGGTTTACGAGAATTACGAAAGGAAAAAAACGGAAGCAATAGTCATTTTTATTAGACTATCCACAGCGGTCACCCCACTGAAAACCCTTCCCTAATTAAATTTTCTGCCACGTCATCACCCCACTGAAACCTTTAACACCCACAATGGTCACCCCACTGAAAATTCTTCCCCACTATTCCACATCATCAACAATTAAAATTAAATAAAAAACATTACTCTAATTTCAAATAATTCAATATTTTACAAAAAAACACACATTACATTAAAAAAACAATAACATATTAAAAATATACTAGTCGCCTTAGATGCTACGAACGACAATATCGGTGCGAACCCTTTCGATATGTTCGACCAAATCGGCTTTTAACAACTCGTGAATGCTTTTGTTTCGCAACACCAAAATTTGGTTATCTCTACGCGGGTCATCAATGTCAAAAAGAGATGGCGGTTCGTCTTCATCAGGTACATACGGGCTAATCGACTTGCCCTCACATTCAAGTATCATATTGTGTATTATGATACATGCATACATAATGGATCTAATTTTTTTGGGATGCCATGCTCTAGCCAGATTTTTTATAATATGAAATCTTTTTTTAAGAACACCAAAAGCCCGCTCAATATCCTTCCTTTCACCCTCTTGTGTTACTTGAAACCTTTTTCGTTTAAAGGTTGTTGGACATGTTATTGTTTGCATAAAAACCGGCCATTCTAGGTAAATCCCATCAGCAAGATAGTAACCGTGAGCGTACTCGTTATCATTACAAAAAAACAATGATTGTGGAAACACACCGTTTTCCATATCATTGAGTAACGACGACGAGTTTAGAACGTTTAGGTCGTTATTCGCACCGAGCATGCCAAAACATCCATGTCAAATCCATAAATCCTGTGAAGCAACTGCTTCAAGAATAATCGAGGGGTATCCGTGATCGCCTCTCATAAATTGTCCTCTCCATGCAACCGGAAAATTTTCCCAATCCCAGTGCATACAATCAATACTACCAAGCATACCGGGAAACCCATGATAATTTTCATGGTGTTCATACAAATTCATAACATCATTATAATTTGGTTTGCACAAATATTTAGGACCACAGAGTCGACGAATATTCTTACAGAAATTATAAAGTCATTGTCTGGAAGTGTTGTTTGACATCTGTAAATAGTCATCCATTATGTCTGCCGTACTCCCATATGCCAATTGTCGAATAGCCGAAGTACACTTTTGTAAAGGCGTAAATCCTTGCTTGCCGCGATGATCACATCTCAATTGAAAATAAGTATCCGCAACCTCCAGGTTGTTCACGATACATTCAAATAAAGGTCGTTGCATCAGGAAACGCCTCTTGAACAACATCTCATTATACAACGGTTCGTTTCCAAAATAATGACGCATCAAAAGATCATGCCCCGCTTCCCTGTCTTAAATCCTCGCTTGCCGCGATGATTCCATCTCAATTGAAAATAAGTATCCACAACCTCCAGGTCGTTCACGATACGTTCAAATAAAGGTCATTGCATCCGGAAACGCCTCTTGAACAACATCTCATTATACAACGGTTCGTTTCCAAAATAATGACGCATCAAAAGATCATGCCCCGCTTCCCTGTCTCGATTAATTTGAGTTCTTCTAATGATAGGCCGAGGAATCTGAGAAGCGTTTTCTTGAGCCATCGTAGACAATGACGAGATAAAAAGATCAATACCCTCGCTATCAGATGATGAGAACACCGTAGAGGATGATGACATTTTTATAAAAAAATAAATTGTATAAAAATTAAGAGAGTTTTGAATGAAAATGAGTGTGTAAAATGGTTGAAATGAGAGGTTTATATAAAGATTGATTTTATTATTATTTTTTTATGTTCTAGCCGTTAAAGGATATTGGGGCCCACCAAATTTGAAACCAACCAATGAGGAACGAGGGACATCAACGGGAAGCGGGGGCCGTGGGAGGGGATTGGGCGAGGGCCGCTAGGCATGGGGCGGGGTTCCCGCTTGAGGCCGTGGCGGGGAGAGAGGCCGCTGGCCGAGTGGCTTGACCGATGTGCTCGGTCTTATGAAAAGAACATGGCTTTAAATAGCCAACAATTACTTCAAAATCCCAACGTAAATAAATAAACGGCTGCCACTAAATGTGGAGTCAAAACAAAAAAATATTCAACCTACAAACTCCTTAAACATAAAATTCTAAACGTGGGTAAATTCCCATTATTCAAATTTGACTAAATCCAACACCACTTGACCCATGACCCATGAACAACCGAATAACCCAACAATCACCCCCTTAATCGGTTTCTATGCATCATTCAATTCATAGCAATATCGGTTCATCGTCATCAACACGAATCAAGTTAACTTCATCTTTCTTTTCCCACTTTGGACACTCATTGTTGTAATGACCAAGTTCACCACACTTGTAACATTTAACATGGCTCTTATCAATATGGAAACGTTCATTAACATCTCTACTCTTCACATACCCACTATCTCTTCCCCGGCCACGTCCAAAGCCATCCCGATTTGAACTTCCACCGCCACAATGTTCACAACCGTGCATTTCTTTTCTTGCCAACAATAAACTCCCGTGAGCATCTCCATTTTTTCAGTTCCTTTTATACGCTCCTCGTATGCTTTTAGCCTTCCAACGGCTTCATCAAAGAGCATCGAATCCAACTGGAAACATTGTTCTATCGATGCCACAATTTGTAGAAAAGACTTAGGCATTGCATCAAGCAATCTCCTAACCAGTCCTTCCTCTTCAATATCATGTCCAAGACTCCTCTCCTTTGAAGCTAACCCGGTTAGTTTGGTTGCAAAATCATCAACCAAATCACCCTCCTTCATGCGTAGTCCTTCAAGCTCCCTCTTCAGTGTTTGAAGCCTAGCCGTTCTCACCCGATCCACTCCAAGATACCTAGTTTTTAGCCCATCCCACACGTGTTTTAGATTGGTATAACCCGCCATTTGTAACACCATTTCTTCGGGTATGGATTGAAACAAGAAAGCAAGTGCTTGCTTAGACTTCCTTGGATCATATGATTCTATTAAGGTGCATGCCTCAAAGGAAGGCAATGCCATGAATTTATACAGGAGGTTTACAAAAGAAATAAATACAACAAATAATAAAAGAACATTCTAGACTGTAACTAATAAATATTGACATAATTATGTATTAACACCCCCCCCTTTAAGCGGAACGGGGGAGGACCTAAACCGAGTTGATGACGAAACACCTCAAACTGAGGACGAGGTAGACTTTTGGTGAAAATGTCCGCAACCTGGAGCTTGGTAGGAATAAACTTGGTGTAAAGTTTCCCAGATGCAACTAATTCTCGAACAAAATGGTAGTCGAGCTCAATGTGTTTGGCACGTTTATGAGAGACCGGATTCTGTGAGAGAAATAAGGCACTACGATTGTCACACAACAAAGTAGGACGATCAGCTGGAAGAGCATGTAATTCCTGCAAAAGATGTGTGATCCAAACAATTTCAGCAGCAGTGTTGGCCATAGCATGATATTCAGATTCAGTGCTGGAACGAGCAACAGTAGGTTGTTTCTTGGCACTCCAAGAAACCAAATTACCACCAACAAAAATCGAGTAACCATAGGTAGAACGGCGAGTATCCAAGCAACGAGCCCAATCGGCATCCAAGTAACCAATAATAGATGTTTGAGCGGGTTTCCGAAAAGTGAGACCAAACGTGACAGTTCCTTTAACATAACGAAGTATTCTTTTAACTTGTTGAAAATGAAATACCGTAGGAGCCTGCAAAAACTGACTAACTTGATTAACAGCATAAGAGATATCAGGACGTGTGATTGTGAGATACTGAAGTGCACCAACAAGGGAGCGATAATGAGTGGGATCAGAGTAAGGTTCCCCAGCGGAAACAAAGGATTCATTAACGGATAGAGGAGTGTGAACTGGTTTTGAATCAAGTAACGCGGCACGTTCGAGAATATCGTGAGCATACTTGGTTTGACTAAGGAAGAGTCCTTGAGGGGTTTGAGTGACTTCAAGACCCAAGAAGTAGTTCAAAGAACCAAGATCTTTGATGGCAAACTCCTTGTTGAGATGACTGATGAAAGAAGTAATAAGAGTGTGGTTTTTACCAGTGACAATAAGATCGTCGACATAAACAAGGAGATAGAGAATACATGAGTCACGACGAAAGATGAATAGAGATGGATCTGCCTTGCTGCACGAAAAACCATTGGTGGTAAGAAACAAGCTGAGGCGCTGAAACCAAGCACGAGGGGCTTGTTTCAGACCGTAGATAGCTTTATTGAGACGACAAACATGATTAGGGAAGCGAGGATCAACAAAACCATGAGGTTGTTCCATGAGGACATCTTCATTGAGGGTGCCATGAAGGAAGGCGTTGTTGACATCAAGTTGATGTAATTGCCAATCATAGATCATAGCAAGAGAAAGCACAATGCGAATAGTAGTGGCCTTAACAACAGGACTAAAAGTATACGAATAGTCAAGGCCAGGGACTTGACTGTAACCTTGAGCCACAAGACGAGCCTTGTGACGCTCAACAGTGCCGTCGGCACGAAACTTTGTGCGGAAAATCCATTTGGAACCAACAACATTTTGTGAGGATGGACGAGGAACAAGAGTCCAGGTGTTGTTGTTTCTTAGCGCATCGAGTTCAGATTGCATGGCTTGGAGCCAATGAGGATGCTTAGCAGCCGACTTAAACCCTTTTGGTTCCTTGGCAGCAAAAAGAGCAAGATGAAGATTATGGGTAAGGGTACTAGCAAGGTTTGCTTTGTGTTTTGGCTTAAAAATGCCGGATTTAGCACGAGTCACCATTGGGTGAGAGGGAGGGGGAGGGGTGACGGTTGTGGATGTTGCGATTGGCTCGTTTGTAAGAGGTTCAAGATGGGCTGGTTGGGCCAACGAAATTGGGGCAGTTGGAATGGGTCCAACAGTGGCCGGTTGGGTGGATGTAGAAGAAGTAGGCAGAGAATTTGGAGAGGAAGGCAGTGATGATGTTGAAGTTGGATCAGACAAGGATGGGGTGGAGGTTGGATGCAAATTGTTGGGTGGGGCCTCTACAGGAGCTGGTTGATCCAAAAAATCATCACCAAAGTAATGTGTTGGAGAAGGAGATTTTGTGGCAGTGAGTGTAGAGGAGGTGGGGTCGGCATGGTGAACTAAAGAGATGGGCTCATGAAAGGATGTGATTGGTAGGGAAGATGACGAGTTTTGGGGAGTTGGAGATTTAAATGGAAAATATTGTTCATCAAAGCGAGCGTGACGAGTAATATACACGCGGTTTGACGAAACATCCAAACATTTATAGCCCTTATGTTGAGAAGAATACCCCAAAAAAACACACGGGATACTCCGCGGGGATAATTTATGCGGGGAGTAATCACGTAAATAAGGGTATACACGACACCCGAATGGTCTGAAGTTGGCGTATATAGGGGAATGATGAAAAAGTATTTCGAAGGGCAATACATTTCCAAGAAGCTTGGTTGGTAATCGATTAATCGTATAAACCGCCGTAGTAAATGCCTCGTTCCAATAAGTCGAAGGAACATTGCTATGAACAAGCATGGCAAGGCCAGTTTCCTAGATGTGGCGGTGCTTTCTCTCGGCGCGGCCATTTTGTTGGGGTGTGTGAGGACACGAAAATCGATGTAACGTGCCATTTGAGTGGAATAATTCATTTACTTTGTGATTAGTGAATTCGGTGCCCCCATCACTTTGAAAGACTTTTATTTTTCTAGAAAATTGAGTTTGAACAAACGTGAGAAATGTAGACAAAATGTTCGGAAAGTCTGACTTTAATTTTAAGGGATAATACCAAGTAAATCTTGAATGGTCATCAATAAATATAGCATAGTATCTAAAATGCATGTGATTTGAGATAGGGGAAGGACCCCAAAGATCGCAATGAACAAGGTCGAGAGGATGGTCAGCACGCTTATCGTTATTAGTAAAAGGCAACTTATGACTTTTGGATAATTCACACGACTCACATATGACTAGTTTAGGTAAAACAGATGTCACAAACAAACGTCCAGTTTTATTTACAGACAAAATTGTGTCGCAAGACACATGGCCCAATCTTTTATGCCAGAGTTCATAAGAAGCAGACAACGATTTTATTGAAGATGCAACAAAGGCTTTTGGAGAAGTGTTTAAAACATAGAGGCCGTCTTTACACCGACCTTGTGCGAGAACCTGACGAGTGGTCCGATCCTGAATGAAAAACATAGGGTATGAGAAAACAACATCAAGTGGATTATCACGAGTTAAACGACTGATTGACAATAGATTATTGGTAAGATTAGGGACCACTAAAATGTCATTAAGTTTAATTTTACCAATGTTTGAATACCCAATATGAGAAACAGATAAGGTTTTACCATCTCCAAATGTTACATGTGAATTATCAGAATGAGGAGTGGCACCAAGGAGACCAGCAGTAGAAGTGCTCATGTGATCTGATGCGCCAGAATCAACGTACCAGTCTGGGCCTTCGGAAGAAACATGGCAGCGAGCATGAAAAGCACGAGACAAATCTTGATCAACAGAGGGCGCAACACATGGTGAACTGGATGAGAGCGAAGGCGCAGATGCCGGAGGTGTCCCAGATCGTGAAGAGTAAGAAAACGATGGACACGAAGATGCATAATGGCCATTATTTCTGCATAGTTGACAGTGAGGGGAACGTCTTCCCCTACCACAACCACGAAAGGCACCACGGTTTGAAGATCCCCGACCACCACGACTCGGATTCGTAGATGGTGACTGGGCTGCGGTAAACGCAACAGGAGTAGGCGATGAACCGTTGACAGATTGAAGATACATTTCATGTGATTCAGCAATGATTAACAGGTCTCGAAACAGTGGGGGAGGACGCATGGTGCGTACGGCAGTGGTGAAATCTTGAAAGGAGGATCCAAGACCACGCACAAAGGCATGAACTTTCTCAAGGTCATCAACAGGCTGAGCCACAGCAGCGAGCTGGTCACAAACAGCCTTAAATTTCCTTCCAAATTCCATAACCGAGAGATTGCCTTTTGTCATGGAACGAAGTTGATCTTTTAAGTGATGAATCCGTTCAGCCGATGTGTTGCAATATGCGGATTCAAGGGTGGTCTATATGAGACGTGCCGAGGTGAGACCGAGCACATCAGCAATGGCTTCTTCGCTAAGAGAGGCATGGAGAATAAGAATTGTTTTCTGTTCATCACGAGTCCATTGCGCAAGAAGAGGATTTGGAACCAATTTTTCACCTTGAATGATGTCGGGAGAAGGAGGGACAGATCCATCAATATGATTCATGAGGTTATGAAATGTGAGGATAGGTAACATCTGATTTTTCCATAGAAGGAAATTGGAGGAGGTAAGTTTCACATGGAGCATAGGAAAGATAGAGCTCATGGATGTATCTGATGTGGAAGAAGAACCTGCCATGGGATATGTTGTGAAGACAAGGGAAGAGGAATTTGGATTAGAGGAAAGGAGATATAGAAATAAGAAGGAAAATGGATGGTTTTATGATGGGTTACGGACAATAGAAGGGTGAAGAATATTAAGAGTATGAAGAGAATTAAAGAGGAGCAAATGAAGAAAAGAGATATGAAAGATGATGAAGAGAATTAAAGGAGAATAGGGCAGAGAAGTCGGAAGTGTGGGAAGAGAGAAATAGGGGAGGACCTTAGGCACATGATACCATATGATTCTATTAAGGTGCATGCCTCAAAGGAAGGCAATGCCATGAATTTATACAGGAGGTTTACAAAAGAAATAAATACAACAAATAATAAAAGAACATTCTAGACTATAACTAATAAATATTGACATAATTATGTATTAACAGATCAACCATAACATTTTTCTTTGATTCAATAGCCTCCCATATGCCATAAGCATCCATTATCTCCTTAACTTTGATAGACCAAACCGGGTAATTTGTTGGTGTCAAAGTCGGGCATTGAAAGGACATCATACCTCCTTCTTTAACTTGTTCTTTCTCCATTTTCTTCTTGTTTTAGACAGCCCCAACACTTCCGATCAAACTTGTTCCGAGAGCCTTTTCCACCGGTCAAGAAAGCAAGGTTGCTACCACCTCTACTGTCTTCTATCACCCGCAAAACGAACCGAATCAACGCCACCTGCGTTGAAGTCTTTATGTCCGTGTTTTCCGCGCCTATGGTTAGCCTCTCTCTATCACAAGAACAAGCTCGATCAAGAGAAATCGGGGTTGCTGTTGTGATGCTTCAAACCGCTATCAAAACCGACTCACACCCTCTTCAAGCAACACGGCTCTATATACCAAAATGTTGGTTAATCAGGCCCTTAATTGCTGCAACACTCAATCAATTGTTTGATGGAAACAAAATAAAGTTCTGAACTTGGTTTACGAGAATTACGAAAGAAAAAAAACGGAAGCAACAGTCATTTTTATTATGAAAAGAACATGGCTTTAAATAGCCAACAATTATTTCAAAATCCCAACATAAATAAACAAACGGCTGCCACTAAAAGTGGAGTCAAACAAAAAAATATTCAACCTACTAACTCCTTAAACTTAAAATTCTAAACGTGGGTAAATTCCCATTATTCAAATTTGACTAAATCCAACACCACTTGACTCGTGACCCATGATCAATGACCCATGAAGAACCGATTAACCCAACAAATTAAAGACAGAAAGGAAAAGAATTTTCTTGACCAATAGGTACTCTATGTGTTTTTTTGTTTGATCAAAGCTTCACAAGAAAAAAAAAAGAAAGATAGGTTAGAAAGAATGGCTTTGGTACAAGCAAAAGAAGCAGGTTCGATGTCTTACCAAGTTCCGACTTTAACTGCAACCAACTATCCGGTATGGGCTATCAAAGTTAAGTTCATTTTGGATGCACATAGTCTATTGGAGACTGTGGAACCAAGGACTCTTGGGGAAGAACCAGATGCTAAAAAAACAAAACAAGCTCTAGCCTTCTTGTTTCAAGCAATACCGAAAGAAATAGTGTTGCAAATGACGAGTCACACAGACCCGAAGAAAGTATGGGATGGCTTAAAAACTCGCTACTTGGGTGTAGATCGGTTGAGGATGGCTCAAATTGCAACATTAAAAAAAGAGCTTGAAGGTTTGAGAATGAAAGAAGGAGAACTTGTTGATGATTATGCTACTAAGTTGAGCGGATTGGTTTCAAAGTTGAGGAGTCTTGAGGAAGAAGAAATGGTGAGAAGGATACTTGATGCAATGCCAAAATCATTTCTTCAAATTGTGGCCTCGATCGAACAATGTTTCGAGTTGGATACAATGTTTTTTGATGAAGTGGTTGGAAGGCTTAAGGCATATGAAGAAAGACTCAAAAGTCATTGAGAAAAGGAGGAAGAGAAATGACAACTCTTGATGGCTAGTGAGCAAAAGTATGGTGAAAGTAGTGGGCACGGAAAAGGTCGTGGAAAGAATTTTGAAAGAGGTGGAAGAGGCCGAGGTAGAGGAATGGGTCGAGGTGATAAAAGTGGCATGCGGTGTTATGATTGTGGAGTTTTTGGCCACTTAAGCTACGAGTGCATAAAGTGGAAAAACAAAGACAATGAAGCCAATTTGATTCAAGAAGATGAACCGGCATTGCTTTGATAAATAAATCAAGATTAAGGGGGTGAATGTTGGGTTTAATCTAGATTTTAGCTTTATTATTTAATTGGTATTTTAGTTAGTTTGTTTAGAAGTTAAGTAGGTGTTATAAGTTTAGTTGTTGTTGCAAGGGAAATGGTATTCAAAGGTTGACCGAAATTTCAGAATATGGACGTTGCAAGTAATACCCGTTGGGTAAAATGTCAACCTTGTACCGGGTCTCTTGCTTTAGTTGTTGAACACAGTTGCTGTGTAAAGCTATTTATAGCATGTGATTGATTGAATAAAAAGTACAGATTTCTTTTGTTTCATATATATCATTTCTTCTTCAAACCTATCTACCTAGAAATATATTACAGCTTATTTCGTGATTTTGAAAGCTCCTAAACCAACACCTTCGGCATATATTTTTTTGAACGGTGGTGTATTTACGTACCACGTATGTTGTTTTAACTGGACACACCGGGCAGAGGTAAAACATACGCCCTCATATGCGTGGGAACCACATAGAATAGGTATATCATGCCCCCCCCCCCCAATTGAGATCAAACCCTAGATAAACCCCTGGTGTCCTTCAAACTTGTCCTTAGATATATTTGAACCCCTAACCTCAACTATGAAAGGTGAGATTTTCCTTCGGCATATATGATTAGATTAAAGTGACTTTACTAGCTAACTAGTAGTTATTATTGAAAGTTATTTAAATTAAACTTCTTATATTTAAGTACAAGGATTATTTATGTCATTTGTTTAAAGTTGTGTTTTAGAGTCGATGGTGTAAATAAAGTTGTGTTTTAGAGTTTTTGGTGTAAATATTGCAAGTCAAGGGTTAGTTCTCTACATAATCAAAGTTGGAAACTATCCAAAGGATAATAAATAGGGGTCAAAGTTGATGTTTGTATGTGTGAAAAAAAAATAACAAAACTTCAAACGATCATATTTCTATTGTGTGTAAATTACTTTTTATATATTCTTCATAATCTGGTTATATAGATTTCATATTTATCTTCTAACAATTAACATATTTCAACTTCTCTGTGACATTTTAATTTACTTTGATACTATAGTAATTATAACATGTAGTACTTTATATTTATAATTTATAAATATATCACAATTGGTACATGCATGCTTCATTAAAATATACACGGCCGAAACAAGGGCTTCTAGCCTAATGGTTACTCCCTTGACTTCCCTATAGAATGTCTTGGGTTCGAATCCAGGCTGAGGCATATTTGCTGAAACAAGGTCAGGGGGTTAACCCATTTGTGGGGTTCCTCCTGGGGTGGGCTCGGGCATACGCCTCAAATCCGAGGAGACGGTTGAAATCCCGTCTTAGGTGTCGTTGTACCAAGCCGTTCAAAAATATATATATACACGGCCGACATCATGTTATGTGGGAATACACGTACTAATTAATTAACGCCACCCAATTAATATTCATAAAAAGACATTTAATTTGCATTACACCGAGGAAATATTAAATATTCTTACTGATCAAGTGCACGTTCATTAATAAAGATAAGAAATTATGCTAAAAATAATAAACAAGGTAGTACTAGGGTTTTATTTAATTAAATTATTTTTTTTTGAATGACAATTTGGATCACTAACGGGTCATAGACCCATCCGATCATATCCACACCCAATAGGAGGAAACCCACCATTGGTGAGAGAAAACCCCCTAGCCTAGCATAGAACCCCTATTTTGTCCATGTCAGGAATTGAACACATGACCTCCCCAATATTGAAGCCACAGGGTACCTCATCTCAACCACTTGAGCTAAGGATCATTGAACCATTAGATCATTAATCAACGACTATGATTAAATCAATTTGTTGTAAGATATTTTGGTATTAACCACTTTTGTTGACTTTTTATGAAGTTATCTCACCATTTTTAAACATTCATAACTTTTACATACAACATTTTTTTTTTAAAATATACCATAAAAACGAACATTTTATTTATCTTTAAAATTAGTACATGGTTGCTATAGAAAAAATTCTGTTTTTTAGTTCATTGTATCTTTTGTACATGTTATTATGTCTTTTGAGTTTCCTGTTTTGTTTAATGTTGTGTTTTCTTGAATAATTCAGATGATATTGCAAAATATATAATGTCAAGCAAGGATGACATAATGATAGATATGAATGACACAATGATCTTTAAAAATGATACAATAATCTATAAAAAAAAGACATAATTACATGTGACAAAACTCAAAAAAAAATTAATTATACACAAACGTTAAGGAAAAACACAATGCCATTAATTAGACACAATGAACTGAAAAAATTTCATGTATTATAGCAACACTATACTTATTTAAAAATAAAAAAAGATGCTCATTTTTATGATATATATTTAAAAAAATATCGTATGTAAAAGTTATGAACGTTTAAAAAAGGTGGATAAAAGTAGTCATGACTAAATTACTCTACAACAACTTTTCTTTTTAAAATTTTGAATTTTTCCTCTCAAATTTAATTTTATGATCTAATATTCAATCATCCTTCTTAGGATTTTTAGGATAAGAAGTCTATTTAGTTGAAATTAAACCTACATATATATAACAGGTAAAGGCACAACAAACAAGAGAGTGATATATTCTTTGAGTTTCTTTTCTGGGAAAGTAAAGCCGTCATCGTGCCTGTATACCACGTCTATCATTCGTGCAAGATTAAGAATTGGGGCAAGCAAATCTATCGAGACTTCTCTTGGCTTCAGACAACCCTCGTTTATGTCCTTACATGCATTTTCAATCATTTTCTTGAGTTCGTCAATAGCTTCCATTTCACACACACCATATGTCTTGATGTATGCATCAACACCAGTGACAGATTGTCCTCTTTCACGCTCAAACTTATTTATCAAATAAATATATTATAATTGTAAATTAATTAGAACGTAAACACCTATATATATAGTTTTTGGTATATATAATGCTGAAGTAACAGCAAGGTTTTCAGAACCAGGTTGGACCGGTCGGCTGGCCGGCCCAAAATAGGCATGCGAACCGGATTCAAACTAACCGGTCGGTTGAGTTGGTTCACCGGTCAGACCGGATTTCAGTTTTTTTTTAACTAAAATCCAAAAACCGAAACATTAAAACCAAATCCTATATTTTTTTAACATTATTATGTTAGTTTATACATTAATTATGCTTGTTTAAATATGTTTATAATTGTATAATTTTTTTGGAATATAATATATATTTATTATGTTATCCGATTCTTAAACCTGATCCGACCAGTCCAACTGATCCGACCAGTAACGAGTAAGACGTACGATATGAGGTCCGGTTCTGAAAACAGTAACAGTAGCAAGTGTTAGAACTTTATGTACGTTAGTTCAAAGAAGCAAGTTAGTTTTTTTTTTTTTTCAAACTGCATATGCAAATTAATTAGCTATTGAAAATTCAATAAATGTTGTTTTAATTTGTAGAGTCTTAAGTTCTTTCATGGATGTTATTTTTTTTTTAAACGGCTAATTTTTTATCACTTGAGTATCATCATGTCACAAACATTATCACCCGATCATATCCACCACCAAGTTACCATTCCGAATGAAACACAATACTTTAAGAAAACCTCTTGTGGGATTCAAACCCATGACTACTTGGTTCTTAGCCGTATCACATAACCAAGATGCTGTTAAACTGTAATGTCTTTGCTTTCGTGGATTACTTAATAGGTTGATTTTATTATGTACTTGCTACTTAGAGTTGGTGTAAATCATAGATTAATTAACCAGAGTAGGATAGTTAAAAAAAATTAGGTTGAGTTTATATGTAATATAAATAATAATTACCTGGTAACTCTTAATATCATCTTGGAGTCTACCAATTAACTCTGAAGCCTGCAAAATCATTGGATGACTTTTATACCAAGCCAAAGCATCTTTAGTCACTATCTCACCCATTCCCACTAAAGCAGATTTATAAATAACATTGTAGCCAGAAGTGATCAATCCATTCTTCATATACTCTTGAAATGAAGCCACATATCCACTGTTTCTCCACTCAGCCTCTTCAAGGTACCCTCTAGCTATGTCTTGGAACTGATGGATCAGGGTCGGTAACAAGTCAGAAGGAGTTTGGGTGAGAAAGGTGTGGGTCATGATGAGTTTTAAGCAAATGGGTCGTTTTTAAGAAACATGAATTTTGTTCAAGTTAAAATGTGTTTTAAGTAGACAAATAGTTTATTTGTTTAATCTTAAATAATTTTATCATCTCCGATAAGGGAACCCTAGGAGAGCCGCCTGTTCTTTCTTTTCTTCTTAATTCAACTGGAAAAGGTTATCTGTCTTGACCCATATTGTGTTAAAGTGTTACTCATCTCAATCAGTTTCATATTATGATACTATATATCTCAACTCAAAAAAACAATAATTGTTTACCCAAACCAACTCATTTATTTTGCTTTGGGTAAAAATCAACGGACCTAATCCGTATGAAGATGAAATTAACTTTCCTACGCAATGTTTTCAGAACCGGACCGGACGTCGAACCAGATGCCTTAGTGGTTACTGGTGGGACCAGTCGGACCGGTTCAACCGGATAACATAATAAATATATAAAAAAAATTCCAAAAAATTATATAATTATAAACACATTTAAACCAACATAATTAATGTTCAAACAAACATAATCATGTTTAAAAAAATACAATGTTTGATTTTAATGTTTAATTCTTTGTATTTTAGTTAAAAATAACTTGAAATCCGGTCCGACCGGTGAACTGGTTCAACCGGCTGGTTCCCTTGAGGGCGGTTCACATGTTGTTTTTGGCCGGTCGACCCCGTTTCCGGTCCGGTCCAGTTCTGAAAACATTGTTCCTTCAACAAAACATGAAAATCATACCGCTTGCTTTGAAGCAATAAGAGTACTATTCGCACGTCCTTCTTTAGCTAGGTGCTTTTCAAGTTCAGCATACTCATCTAAGATAATTTTGTAGAATGGTCTAATGTACTCTGGAATTTGACTCATGGCACTAATGTCCCATCTAAAAGTATATACATATATACATAACAAGATGTCAATAAACGTTAGTAAGTAGCTTTATAATTCATGGCTGTCTCAAGCCTTTCGATGGCCCAAAGCAAGGATATAAAATTTGGGCCTTTTTTCTACATCGAGTTTGAGAGTGAGACACATAAAACGTAGATTTGCAATTTTGCATAAAGAATAAAGCCACAAAAAGTATAAATTACAAATAAATGTGTAGATCAATACATAAAATTTTACCTCAATCAGAATCCACTACGACTAAAAACCAATTTACGCAAAATAGTTTGAGGCCCTTTAATTTTGAAGGCCCTAAGATTAGGGCCGACCATGGCTTTATTGTGTTTCCCTCTCGATCTATTGAGAAAATTGTGCATGCATGCATTTGTTACCTGTTTATTGCATCGGTTAGAAGGCGGATCTCGTCGATGATAGCATAAGCATCATACGTGTCGTCTAGAACCACTAGTAGTAACGTAATTTTGGTGACAAAGATTCGTGCCAACGAGTACTTAGGTTCAAAGAACAATCCTAGGATCCATAAGTAAGCCTCTGGTACTCTATCCCGTACATAAGGGGTAGTTTCTTGAAACCTCTTATCCTTCCACCATCTGGAAGCAAATTAAAGTATTAAGAAACATATGAATTCTCAAGGGGTTTTGTAATTTCTCACATCTTTAAACTTAACACTCTTGAATTGAGAGCGACCGATCTCTTGCGCATATTATAGGTGACCATCTTCACCCAAATCAAAACAAATGGGTTGGTTTGGGTGAACAATTATTGTATAATGGATAGAAATTGGTAACATTATAACATGAAATGTGTTGGGATGAGTAACTTTTTAACATAATACGGGTCAAGATGTGTAACTTTAAAACTAGGTGAATGCAATGGATTCAAACGTTTAAAAATGATTAATAACATATTTGATGACAAAATCACTAAAAAATATTATAATAGACTACTTGTTTAGTTCCAGCACATTTTGACCCAAACTGATTCTGACATGCACCCATCCTAACTTAAAGAATAATTAATAACATATTTGATGAGAAAATCACTAATGAATACCCTAATAGACAACTTGTTTAGTTCCAACATCTTTTGACTTAAAGAAAATTAATGTATTTTAAAACAATCTGTTTTGACCCAAACTGATTCTAACATGCACCCATCCTGAATTAAAGAATAAATAATATATTTGATAATAAAATCACTAAAAAATATCCTACTAGAATATTTGTTTAGTTCCAACACATTTTGACTTAAAGAAAATTGATGTTTTTTAAAATAATTCATTTTGATCCAAACTAATTCGGACATGCACTCATCCCGACCCGCACTCATTCTAAGCACGTTACCCTAACCAACCCAACCTAATTAACCTGCCCATTTTGCCAGGCCTAATATTATGTATATATAATTTGTATTAATTTGGTCATGCATGATGAGATGATATATGTTGGTTATCAAGCTTCAAAACACACAAACAACTTCGAATTGTAAAAAGATGAAATGCAATTAAATGATGTAGTAGTATTAACAATAAATAAACTAATAACGGCACACCTAAAGAATGTCTAGTATAAAGCAACACCTATTCTTTTGCTACTGTTTACTTTTTCTAACGTATACTTGCATAATAATCGGTCAAACATCTACCGTTCGATCATTATTATTAAACATGTGCATAAAAAACAACCCATTGACCCGTGAATAAACAATTAACCCAACAATATATATTTGCACGTGTATTCAATTTGTTTGATCAAATGGATTATTAATTGGGAAAATATCCTAAAATAGCCATTTAACAAAGTTTTTTCATCAAAAAGTCTATTTGACATTCAAACATTCATCTCATTACAGACGTCGGCGCCTGTGACTATATAGGTGTCCGCCTATGAAGCCAACCAAACAAAGTTTGCCACGTGTACTATATGGGCATCGGCGTCCGCATACTCTGACGCGGACGCCTGTATAAGACGTGGCAAGATTTGTGTCGTTGGCTATGTGGGTGGACGCCTATATACTTACGGGCACCGGCGCCTATAAAGGGTATGCACATTTTGATGCATGAAAAAGTCAAATGGACATTTTGAGAGAAAACCTAGTCAAATGGACATTTTGGTAATTTTCCCTTATTAATTTCTTGTTTCAAAATCTATTGGATATGTACGTGAGTACTCACTTTGAAACAATCCTAAGTTCTTCCTTTTGTTGCAGCTGCAAGTAGTTGAAATGCAGGTTTGCAAGTTTCCGTAGCGAGTCGTGTGCCGAGCATTCTTCTTGATAGTTGTCGAAATAGAGCCTTGCCTCTACCATTGGCATCCCTTTATGAAATGGTCTCTTCAATGATTGTTTCACTTGTGCAAGATTGCCTTCCACAGTGTTTACTAAACTCTTAAGTTTAGTTTCCGCAAACATCGACGCGTCGTCGAGAATCCTTTCTCCTTTCAATCTCAGTTGTGCAGATTCATATAAGCCTAATAAACCCATCACATCATTGCTAATGGATTCCTTGAATGTATTCGAGTCGTCATCCTTGAATTTGTTGAACACATCTGCATGCACGCGTATATAGCCGGTCACAACTTTGATATATATATATATATATAGTTTGTTATGCACGTGTATATATATGTTGGCTCTTGAGGGCAATATATTAAGTAAAATTAAACTAATTTTAACGTTATAGTACTTCATTTATGTTAAAATAATGTTAAACGTGTTGAGTTGGTCAGTTAATAGCCGGAGGTCTCATTGTGAGCAACCTCTCTAACTAGTCAAATAGAGTAGAGGTAAGGCTATATATATTTATCTTACCCTACTTAGACCATACCTTAGCTGACCATACATTAGCTTTGCTAATGATAGGATATACTAAGTATGATGATGATACAGTTAATTTAGTGGTCATTTTTTTTGTAAAAGAAGATTATATGGAAAATCATTAAATTTGTAAACCAAGTATGCAAGTATTTTGTGTTAATTTCAGGTCCTTTTATTGTAGATGATAACATAGGTTGTTTGGTAAGTTTAATAAGCGAGTTTCAACCATGTGTTTTTTTCAACAAGCGTTTTTTCTCGATAGTTTGTCGCTATATAGTTTTTCCGACAAATTTCGGATGAATATTTTGTCAGAAAAGTTCATTTTTTTAATAGTGTAATTACCACAAGGAAGTTTGTAACCAAGATGTCTGAATGCTTGAAAGTTAATTGAAGTTGTGTGTAGATCAACTTCAACATAATCCTCCAAGTTGAAATCTTTCAAAAGCTTGTCAAGTTGGCCTTCAATCTCTTTCAAGAACATGTACGTCAGACCAAGACGATGAACCGAATAAATCAAATTCAGTTTCTTGTTTGAATCCATTCTTGGATCCAATATTAATTGTCTCACTTGTTCTTTTGGCTCTTCCATGGCCTTAGCATATCCTTCCATTACCTAGAAAAGAAAACATCACTCATATATGTGTGTGTATTGGCGCGTATATATAGTACGTCAAACATCTAGACACTCATGAAACAAAAAACATGTATAACCTTGCGGTTGGTTGTGTTGGGTTAATCGTTTAGTTAACGGGTCACGGATAACTGGTCGACTGGTTGTTTGGATCCGGTTGCTTCTTTCTGCACGTCTTTGAAGTAGTCTTTGTTTACCGATATTGATGGAATTTGATCGTTGGGTTTGTTGCTGAATTAATGGAATGCGTAGACTAAGTATTTAGCATGTGAGTTTATTAGATTTAAATAAATAGGGCAAGTAGTAGTTTTGTTTTTTATGCAATTCATATTTACGTATTTTTTGCTTTGTAATTGTTGTTTTCAAAATTAAGAAATACAAAGGAAGTTTGTTCCATTGTGTGTGAGTTTGTGTGTGTGATTAAAGTGGGCATGAACCAACAGGTTGGTGTTTAATATAGAAGAAGAACAATTAAGAAACTTGTGTTATAGAAAATTCTCTATAGGATTATCCTAAAATCAAGTTTCTTGAACTCGAAAGGGTAGAAATATTGATTTCGGACAGTGATTTCATACACGATCCGATAGATTTTGAAGCGTTTATTGACGAATTTCTCCAACACAAAAAACATCTATATATAACCTCATGCAATGCAATTAAAATGTGTAATTATTATGAAATCTTACGGAATTGTCAAGAGAGAATGATAGGAACATATCACCCCATGCAGAAGGAGGAAAATTGGCCAAATGGCGCACATTAGGCTGGGCAGGGGTTTTGGTGTTTGCATGGGAGATAACACTTGCTCCAACTCCTTCCATTTTAGTTTGCTTTCAAATGTGATGTATTTGATTTGATCGATTAAAATAGTTAAAAGGTATTTATAGCACATGCGTGCACTTTAGTCACAACTGGTGGCTTTTGATTTTATTAAGTTTTTAGACTTTGTGTAGTGGTTACCTGACTCAAACTCCACGCACGGAAATTTTCTGTTACGTCGTCACTCCACTGAAAATTAAACTTAAAACCTCATAGTGGTCACCTTACTGAAAAATATTCCCCACTATGCAACATTCTCACCATTATATTTAAACCCACCAATAGGAGAAGAGAAGATCACACGGAGAGCGGGGGTCGCTTGGAGCTCCAATTTGAGGCCACCGGGTAGGAGGTGGTGTGCCCGCTCAACCCCACCCAACCAACCTTTTCTGCTCGTTCAGTGGCCTACCCATATGATCATCTACCATTTATAAATTCAAACATAAGACTATGCGTAATGCATGCCCCGCGCCCCTGGCGGGAGGGTAGCCTTCAGCGGGCACACTGTCGGGTCCCTTTTCTCGCCCTCAGCGACACCCGCTCCCCTTTCTTGTCCCCTCACACCCCGCTTTCTCCTCACTTAAATTTTCAGTAGGATGACCACTATCGGGCTTTAAGGTTTTTAGTGGGGTGATGACGTATCAGAAAATTTCGATGAAGTGAGATTTCAATAAGGTAACCACTACACGGAGTCTAAGCGAAACATGTAACCTTCTAACGCACCTACAATGGTTGAAAATATTCCGACACTAGTAGAGAGCCGTACTTAGATGCTAATCACATGTGATTAATTCGATACATTACATATTGATACAATATAAAACCGTAAAATTATGTAACTCAAATTTAATGAATAGAAATACGAAAGGTTATAGTAATCATGCATGTATGTAATATACAAACATTTTATTTTATTATTATTAATCTTAATTTTCTTAAATAACCTTTTTGTTTTAATTTTTGATGAAAAAAAAATGGTTCCTTTAAAAAATAAATTTTTTGTTACTCTAATTTTATTATTTACTATTCATATTTGTTTTCTCTTTACGGTAATAAATCAGTACCTATTTCAAAACATTTTTAATGTATAAATTTCTTATATTTCTTATTCTATTTAATTACAAAAGTCGTTCTGCAATGTTTCTTAAGCTTTCTTCTTCTATTTCTGTTTTTCTATTTTTTCTACAAAAACGGAATTTCACAAAATTTTTACAAATGGTCTTTCCTTAATTTTAATTGTTTTTTTTTAAAAAAAATTGGGTACCTTTAGAGAGTCGCAATCAAGTTAACCATTGTTCTAGAAAGTAACAGAATCTTTTTCTTTTTTACCTCTCAAAAATCACTATTTGTTTCATTCTTCTAATCTTGTGCAATTTTAAGCTTTGTAGGTTACTTTGATAACGTACGTTAAATTATATTTTAGTTCCCCATAATTTTGAGGATTATAAGAGTAGCATGACTTTTTAAAATTTTTAAAATAATTTAAGTAAAACAATTATGACATAAAATCATGGTTGCAAAAATCGCTAGGCGCTCCTAGGTCGGAACAAGTCCTTGGAGCGAGTAATCGGAGAGTACTCGGTCCTAGGCGGGAGTACTCGGGTAATACTCAGGAAGTACTCGGACTCGGAACAACTCCTTGGAGCGACTACTCGGAGAGTACTCGGCCTTGGAGACCGACTTTTACAACAGTGCATAAAATTAATGTATACTACGAAGGGGCACAATTTTTATTTTTTCTAGGCATTTCACTTCGAAATAGGAAATTGTATTTTATGGTTACTTTTTAAACCAAATTTTAGAATTTTTTTTAACATCATTTGCGTAAATTCATCACCGTTTGAGAATTAACATCGTTGTAAGTTTTGAGCAAAAAACACTTACAGTATTGTAATTTACAAAATTTTAAAAACTTGCAACGATATTAACTCTCAAACGGTGATAAATTTACGCAAACTCATAAAATAAGAAAGTGTTCTAAATGTGTTTACAATGATGTTAAAAAAATCGAAGATTTCGCTTGATCTTTACGGGTTATTGCATATTTAGTGAGTTATGTATACTTACATGCCCTATATATTAATTAATACACAAATATAGTATTCATTTTGCTTGTCTTTAATTATATATAGTAATAATTTTACTCTCAATCGTTGCAGTGGCATGAAAACGTATAGTAATTCAAATTTATATTGTCGAATAAAAACATATTATATATGGCAAACTCGTTTCATAACAAAATTTACGTTAATACATAAACCAAATGAAAATCCACATTATTTGATCGTTTCCTAAAAAAGTTTATATCATAACTTGGATTAAATAATCTTATTCTGACATGCACATAAAACTTAGCACGCAGGAAATTAGTTTTTTTAGGTTAAGGAACAAAAATGTTAAATATATATCTTAGAAACTCGATGGGTGAAATGGCCATCCTAGAAAGTAGAGGGAGAGCAGTCAAGGAACGAAAGAGGTAAACCACAATCTAAAAGTTTTAAAAGTTGGTAGATTATAAGTGATCGGTACCACATACACCGCAATTTGAGTCTAGAGATAAACTCTAAACCATAAAAACTTGAAGATGTGAAAGACATGCTACAAAGTTTAGTTATAAAGCCTAAAAATTTAACCTTGAACCTTAAAAGATTTGACATTGAGTGCAGAGATACACGTGAAATTCTAAAAACCTAGTTTTCGACCAACCTTGTGATTTAAGAGTTAGTAGAATAGACAAATGTTTATTTAAAAGTAAATAAAACATCAAAACCTAATATCATTAAACATGATAACCACTCCGAGTCAATAAGATATATACCATTTTATAAATGTTATTTTTTAGGTATATTTTGATCGATCTCTATAACTTAATCGTCGTAACTTCATACATTTCATTTTTTTACGTGACCGTATTACCGTCACTTGCACATTATATTTAATAAAGTTCATAAGCAATCATATCATGATTATTGAATTCCTTTTTCATAAAGGTATTAATAATTTTACATGTAAAAAATTTTACTTCAACTTTCATGCTATTACATGTGCTTTGTGTTACTCAATTAATACATATATTAAAAAGCAACAATGGTTTGTGTATGTATTTTACTATTCAATTTGGAACAGGTTCCCTTGCATGATGTACAAGCTTGAAATGCACAATATATTAAAAAGTAAAAATAAGAAAGAAACCGCGTCAAAAGATCAAGAAAGAAACCACGTGAAAAGATCGAAATTACACTTTCAATAGTTTTGAATTAATTTTCTTTTATAACCTGAACTTTGAACTCTAATTTTTAAAGCCCCCTCTCACTTTACTTACATATTTTTAATGTTCACTTGATTTTAACACGTCATAAATTATCGGATAAAAGTCATGATTATATTAATTTGATCACAATGGATCATGAACGTTTATATAAAATTCGAACCCAAACGGTCACAGAAATTTTGTACGTTGTTATACGATTTATATTTATTAATTTTATAATATTTGTATCGTTTATAAATTCTACATTTACGCAGGGCCTTTTTTTTAAGTCTTCTGTAATCACATTCTTTACTGTTAAATGAGTTATTAATCTTCAACCCTTAGTTTCAAAGCTTACATTATAGATGTTGTATAGGGTTTTGTGATTTTAGTGATTTCAATCTATAATGGGACTATAACTTTCAGCTTATAATAAATTGAGATATGTTACTTAATGGTTTTGAAATTTCATACAATTGGTAGAGGGTTAATTTTTGTCAGATTAGTGGTCTCTTATCAATGATTTGTTCATATTTTGTAAAATTTTTCAACGTGTATGAAGTTGGTTGTTTTTGCGTCAGTATATCAGACCCCGCCGCAACGTGCGGGTCCTATATACTAATTAATTTTAAAATTGAATTTTGCACATGTTGATATACCTTTCTTTGTGGCTTTGTGCAGAGATAAAGAACATTTAGCTGAAGAAAAAAGGCAATTTTTTTTTGAATGACAATTTGGATCACTGTCGGGTCATAAGACCCACCTGATCATATCCACATCCAATAGAAGAAAACCCACCATAGGTGAGAGAAAACCCCCTAGCCCTCATGAAACCCCAATTTTATCCATGCCATGACTTGAACCTATGACCTTCCTAATATTGAACTCACAATATACCTCTACTCAACCATTTGAGCTCAGGATCATTGGTGAGAAAAGGTAAGTAAAAACAATAATATGAAAACAACAAAACAACAGAAAATATGTAGTATGCTTTGGTCCTTTTATACCCACGTTTTGTATATAGTTAAAAATTTTTACGGAATGACTTTTTGGAGGTGGTTGTTACTATATGTATATATTTAAATACAGCCCATTCAAGCTTATGGTAAATTTTTTTCTTTTCATGATGTTTGGAAACTTCTATGTATGTAACAAACTTTTTAAGCCATTATCACTATTTTGGTAAACACAACACCAGCATAAACCCGCTACAAAGCGTGGTAATGCCTAGGGGTGTTTATCGGGTTATTCGGATTTGAAAATCTTTTTGGTATATCCAAAACCCGACCCGAACCTCAACATATATTATCTGACCCGAAAAACCCGAATTCTTACATCCGAATAATCCGAACAAAACGAATAAACCGGTTTTATTCGAGATATTTGGATACCCGACCCGAAAAACTAGTTTTTGACTATTCAAACTCGACCCAAACAACTCGAAATAGATTTCGAATGAGGTTTTTCGGGTTTCGGGTACGATTCAGATTTCGAATTTTTTCAAGTTTCGGTTAATTTGAACACCCCTAGTAACGCCTAATAGTTATATACAAATAACAACGATGAATTTGGCAGAGGTGAGTAGGTGACGACTGACGAGAGTCATTGAGTATGTTGGAAGGACGTCGACAATAATAGTAATAAAAATTAATGTTTTTTCATTGTTTTGTTTCAGAAATAGCATTTAAGGACTTGTTATCCCTAATTTTAAATTATACATGCTGGAAACATGGATATAATAAATGATGTAAACGAGGGAATATAAAACAAAAAACTTTTTATTGTTTGTTTTTCTATTTCCACCCCCCACTCTTTTGAACAGTCGCCGCAAGATTCCCTTCTTCACTTTACTTCCTTGCATATGTTTTTCTAACCCTTGATGATATATTTTAAATCGAATCGGTGAAATGTTTTAACGAGTTAATCTTAAACGAGTAAAAGCTCGAGTCCTGGTATATGACTCGTTTAGTTATCGAGCTCTAGTTTTACATGTTGAGCTCAAACCGACTCCCGAATCTAAACGAGATTTCTATTTATATATTTTTATATTTAGTTTAATAAATGCATATATATAAATAATTGTTTATATATAAAACATTATGAAAAATATAATAAAATCATATATATATATATATCGAGAGAGAGAGAGAGAGAGAGGATTTGTATCATGTGAAAGGTATAGGTATAAATATAAATAAAATTAATAATAAAAAGATATATTAAAAATTAATAATTAACGAGTAAAGTGAAACTCAAGAATAAAAATTTTCTTACGAGCCTCGAGCTCAAGTTTAAAAATAAAGATCTAATTACGATTCAAACTCGATTTAAAACTCTCTTAAGTTAATATACAGGTATGTATATATAGGATCACAAGTTTGCTAAAAGAGTTCTTATTTTTAACATTGTTTTCTCTAACAGGAATATATGATCAAGTTCATAAAACAACACTCGATGGAATCAATAAGCGACAAGTTAATTCTTGAAAAAGTACTTGGACGAAGCTCTGTTCGTTTGCAGCGTGATCCAACTATTTGTAGTAACACCACATGAATTAAAGCATCATACTTACAATGAGCTTGTGGATGAGGTTGAAACATTGAAGGAAACATGTGCAATAATGCAACAAATACTAATTGAAAATAATCGCATGTCACCTTTACCAGGACCATCTTAAGATGATACATCAGAAAAATGTCGATGAGTGCGTTAGTTTTAGTATTTTCTATAATTTGTAGTGATTTATGAATAACTTTTTTTTTTGTTAATTTGAGTATTTTAGTTTGTATAACCGGCACTTTAATTTGTGGTTTGAAGGGTGATATTTTAATATTTCAATTAAGTTTGCTTGTTTTGATCAAATATGTATCAATTGCATTTGCATATTTTGTATTTTTTTTGGCATGCATGTGAAGGTTATTATCTGCACATATTATGTTTAATCTCTACACATAAATTTATGTTTACCAACACATTTATATATTTTTTTTCTACACATATTGAACTCAATACATACACATATTATAGTTTTATCTACACGTAATGTTACTTTTATCAACACATATTTATGACACGTGTTATTAAAACATTATACGAAAATGCAACATCATCACTCATGTCCACGTAAGCTGTCATGTAACCTGCCACCTAAACAAATCATTATGCTTTTAACAACACATATTAATTAATTTTACCGACACATATATGTGTAGGTACATCATGATGTATACTTACACATAAGTGATGTGTGAGTAATGATCTATCTCAACAGTTGTTAGGCAACACATCATGATATTTATTTTATGTGTAGATAAATACAATTAGCAACACATAATAGACTTTTATCCACACATACTAATTGTAGGTAAAGACCCAAATTTCTTGTAGTGTATGAAACTGGAAAAACCGAAATAATCGAACCCAAATATAATCCGACGGGTTTGGTATAAGTTTTTTAAAAAACCAAAAGTTTGGGTTGGTTTTGGTTTTATCTAAAATAAAAACCGATAAAATTTAACATATGTGCATGTATTCATATACAGTGTGAGGTTGTAATATAAAGGGGTTTTAGTGTAAAAAGTGTGAAGAATTTAATACCATTATATCTATAATTTAATATTTGAAATTAAGTTATATAGATAAAGTTAGTAGAAGAGTATTTTAGACATTGACACTTTTATTGACTTTTTACTTGTCCCCACCCAATTTTTGAAACGATTACAAATTTTATATACAATTTATATTTTTAAAAAAATTACAACAAAAAAACGAGTGTTCTTTATCTTTAAAACAACTATAATATTGTCATATATATATTTTAAAAATATGTTTTCCAACACCTTATATTTTTGTTGCAACATTGCGTCTTTTTATTTGTTATTGTGTATTTTTGCTCGTCATTGTGTCTTACTATTTTTTAAAATTATAATTTTTGATCAAACAAAAATGGTTATTATTTTTTATTTTTTACTGTGAAGTGTATTTTGTTTATTTCACAAATACTTAACGTAGAAATTAACAAACACCTATCCTAATTTCTAAGACTCATATGTTTTATAGTTTTTGAAACGGTTCGAACTTCAAACTACAAATATAATTTTTTAAAGATAGGAACCATCAGTTTAAAATCAACAAACAAAAAATAGGCCAAGGGAAATGTTCAAATACGAAATGATTTTTGCCTAAGAAAAGTAGAATCTTAACAAAAGAAAAAAAAAAGAAAAAAGAACGTAAGGTACTTTGGTTATAACAACTTTTGTTAATTTTTTCAAGTTTCTCTTATTTTTTAAATGTTCATATTTTTTCATGCAACATTATTTTTAAAAAAAGATTACACCATTAAATCAAGTACTTTTTGACCAACATCTTTATGATAAACAGATCCGTTTTGCAAGTTCGTTAACTAATTTAAAAATGGGATAACATGCTCGATAAGGCATGAGTTTTATCTTTAATATGAAATTAGTATTGATATATAAAAAGTAGGGCTGTAAACGAACCGAACGAGCACGAACGAGAGCCCTTGTTCGTGTTTGTTCGTTTAACTTTTAACTTGTTCACGAACGCTTACCGAACGAAAATTCTTGTTCGTGTTCGTTCATTAAGGATTTAGCTTGTTCACGAACGCTAACGAACACATATTATTTAAATAATAAAAATCAACATTTTTAATCTCAAGAAATGTAGATAATCATTTATAAATATATATATTAAGATATTATAGTATTAAACCTAAAATAACTCTAAGTATTATGGTATTAAATTAAAAATTAAAAAAAAACAAACATTTAATGAACAAATATAATAATCAACTTAACCGAACATAAAAACGAACGTAAACGAACATGTTACCGAACGTTCACGAACACAAATGAACGAACACGACCACTGTTCATGTTCGTTTATTTAACTAAACGAACGGAATTTCTTGTTTGTGTTCGTTCGTTTATTAAACGAACGAACATAAACGAACTTCCCGCCGAACGGTTCACGAACTTTTCGCTGAACGTTCGGTTCGTTTACAGCCCTAATAAAAAGAGTAAATTAGGATTTTGGCTACTATGATTCAAGTCTTTTAACATATTCAATCAAAAAAAGAATCTTTTAACAATGTTAAATGGTATTTGATGAAAAAACTCAAAAAATTTAAACCATGTGTGCCAAAACTGTTAATAGCTTAAACCACAGGGCTAAAACCATTAATTGTTTAAATGATAGGAGCTATCTTCTTAGATAATTATGTTTTGGATTAAATATAGGGTTGTGTTATTCTCACACCCATTTTTTTAAAAATACACCTCTGAGACGGCCCGTACTGGCCAGTACGGCCCGTCTCAGTACCTGGTCAAACATTTCCCCTGACAACCTTTGACAATGATTGGGAGCAAGACGGGTCGTACTGGTCACTACGTGTGACACCCAAAATCCATACACGCTTACACGTGTCAAATTTAGGTCCCAGTTAAGTTTTAAATCAAAACTTTATCAAAGTTTAAAGTGTTAAGTCAAAAATTTATCAAAGTTTAATGCGGAAGCGACAAAAATCATTTTACAAGTAATATGAACTTGTTAAGTTACTAATTACATTACAAAATAATCATACATTAGTTTGTATGACAACCCAACAACCAAAATTTCCAAAACGTTTGAATTTTTCAACATACGCGCCCGATCATGAGCTTTAACGCATCTAACTCCGACCTGCAAACACCACATATAATTTCACCATTAGTTCATAAGAACTAAGTAAGATTATCCCCAATGGTCCCCCAACCCAAAAATGGCAAAATACATCAATTTTGATCAAGGCCGTAAGGTAGGCCGTAGCCTACTCTCTCAGGGCCGTAAATCAGAAAGTTCAGCTACCCCAGGCCGTAGCTTATGGTCCCAGGGCCGTAGCTTATGGTCTTCTGCACTTTGGTGCAGCAACTTCCAGTTTTGTGCAATTTTGACCCATCCGAAGACCCGTTTTCGTTCTTTCACTTTTCAAAGTGATTTCACACATCCAAAAGGTCAATTCAACCATATTACTTGGATTCAAATCATCAAATTTCATCATTTCATATCCAAACATAATTGGACATCAAATCCTCAAAACGGGTCAAAATTTCAATTTCAAGCAATTAATGCTCTGACCCTTCCAAAACCTATTTCCATCATCCATATACATATAATATGGAGTATTATCATGTTTGGATCATAATATAATGAATTCAAACATAATTTGACACCAAATCCATCTATGATGAAATCAAGACCTCAAAATGGGTCAAAGTCACCACAAAGGGTTTAACCCTCCAACTTTCATTCAAATCAATTCAATTAGTTATACCATTGATAACCAATCATATTTCAACAAAAATTACTATAATGTTCACCCTTAGGTAATTCCATTATAGATTTCAAAACAAATTTAACTCAATTAACCGATTTCAACCAAATCAACTCAATTATCACAATCAAGTGACAATTGATATTCAACATAGTTATGATGTTCTCACTCAAGTACTTCCATCATAACTTACCAAATTTTACTTCCACATTCAAGTGGTGAAGTAATCAACAATTTCAATTCATACTATAATGTTCACACTCTAGTCCTTCCATCATAGATTTCAATCAACCAAATAAATTACTATGATGTTCACACTCTAGTCCTTCCATCATAGATTTCAATCAACCAAATAAATTACTATGATGTTCACACTCTAGTCCTTCCATCATAGATTTCAATCAACCAAATAAATTACTATGATGTTCACACTCTAGTCCTTCCATCATAGATTTCAATCAACCAAATAAATTACTATGATGTTCACACTCTAGTCCTCCATCATAGATTTCAATAAACCAAATAAATTACTATGATGTTCACACTCTAGTCCTTCCATCATAGATTTCCCCAATCAATTGTCATTCAATTCAATTTCTCAATATCACAATTCACACATTATGATATATAAACAGTTTGACTAAATAAAGTCAAACTGCCCAAATCAACAAACAACACTATGAACCAAACCATCCATAGTCAAACCAATTCAATAAGTAGACTATTACTACTTCACATATATGGTGTTTAGCAAGTTAGATAACTTACCTTAGCACTAGGATTAGAGATTAACAAATTGTGTTTTGCCTTCTCTTTGTCTTTCCTTAGCACTTCCAATACCACCACCTATTTCACAACAAATTTCAATTTTCTTAACTAACATTCTAGTTAAGATTGACATAGGCTTATCAACTCAAACAATTTGCTATCAAATTCTCTAGGTTACAATTATAACCTCCCAAAACCCATTTCATGATTTAACTCACCAAATTTGACCAAAAGTCAACTATTGGCATTTCAACAAACACTTGGTGTGCATCATTAAATTCCAGGAATTTTGTTAATGTCTAAACACTAACCAATTCCATTCAAAGTCTCAAAAATCAATGATTTCTTAATCTTTGCAAAAGATTATTTACAATTGATGCATCACACAAGTCAAAACCATGTTATTAACCATCCTACTAGCTATTAAACACTATCATATGGATTTTCTCTTAACTTCTCAAGTTACCCAAATCCATACCAAATCAAATTCAACAAATAACATAATAACTAGTAGTTTGGTTATTCTAAACACAAAACAAGCATAGATTCATGGTTTCTAACTCATCTTAACAACAAATTTCAAGATTTGAGTTTAACCCCAAACTTGTTCATCTCAAGAACTCACAACCAATCATCAAGAATGAAGTTAAAATCACTTACAAGATGTTAGACAACACTTATAGATAGGATTAGAAGCTTCAATCTCTAGTTTTGACCAAAAAATCAACGAATTTGGAAGCTAGGGCTTGAAGCCTTTCTTCTCTTCTTCTTGGCTCCCACGAACGTATACACACACATATATTAGATGAGAATGAAGGTTTTGACCAAGTCAAAGCCTTTTAACATCTAACTTTTCAACTTTGCCCATTTGGCAAGTTTAACCCCTCAACCTTTAAACTAGTTAACTTTAATACCCCAAATGTTATTATATTATTATCCCGACATAATTTTATAAACATAATAACATTTATTTATTAACAGTCGTAACTGTTAAAACCGGTCGTTACAATTCTCCTCCCCTTACAAAGGTTTCGTCCCCGAAACCTGTTTACACCTCAAAGAAGATGTGAGTAATATTTCATTATCTCACTCTTCTCTTTTCAACATAATTCAATCTAGTATCAATTTCCAATTCGTCAATTAGTATATAAGCGGATTCGTCCACCCATTACTTCCTCAACTACAACATATGCTATCAAATCATTTTATAACATGATTTAAACTAAGTCTTATTAAAGACTTTAAGTCCTCCTCGCATCTCATTGTTCATAACCCCAACATAGCTCCAATGGAAACTATAAACAACTTATTATTTCAATTTACTCAACTAATTAGAACTCAAAAGTCATCATTCAAACCTCTATTATCTCGCATCATTGTGACTAAATCTTTACTTATTCTCAATTCTATTACTTGAGTTATCATCAAACTCATCCATAGTTTGAGCAGTTTGATTTTTTTTTAAGTCAAACTTTGATCAAACCCAATTCTACACATTTAGTCAATCATATAACTATCTCATATCAATTAGCTTTCTTAAGTATTTCATAATATATGAAATCATCATACTTAAGATTTACATATCAATCCCCATAACATGTTATTTGGTTTGACTTCATTAAATCAAACCACATCATACACTCAAGTGTATTTCTATACACTTCTTTCACATCTCATTAGAACAATCACCTATTAATTCATTCCATCATATGTATAAATACCATTTATACATATCTTAGGTATCCTATTTCTTTATAAATAGGCATAATTTTGACTTTTTAAAGTCAAACATCACATAAAGTCAAATTGTCTCACTAAACAATCATATAACTTAACATATGAATTGTTCCACTTCTTAATGATCATATGATTAATTCCACTTATATCATACATACTACTACCATCAATTATTCTCATAATCAACTCTTTACTTTGACTTACATTAGTCAAACATATATCTTACAACCAAATGATAAAAATCAAATTTCAATTAGTAGGCTTAACCTACTATACATATATAGTGTTTGTAGGTTAAGTAACTTACTATTTCATCTATGGTGTTCTCCCTCCGGTACTTCCACCATATAATATCAATCGATTCAACATTTCATACTAATACACTCAATATATTAGTACTTCGTTTTGCTTGTTACCAATGGTTCATATGCACTTAAATGAATAGAATCAAGTAATTATGAACCCAAGAAATTGCATAACCAATTATGACCATCACCATTATGGGATGTTCAATTTACAAATTCAAAGCACTACTAAAACTTATCAAGTAGTCATTTAATCAACACAACAATTCTTTCATGTCGATCTATACCAACCAATACGGAGCTTTAGCAATTTGCATTGCCCCATAAACTAAATCAATTTATATGATACAACCAACAACCAATTCACTAGCATAAATGAATATGTACCACAAGTATTTACCACATAATCACATTATGTCTATACTTGTGTCTATTATCCTCATTTCATATTTATTATGGTTTTCTTCACTTATGCATAATATATCAATTCCTGAAAGTCCAATGTTATATGGATGATGTTAACAGGCACTGATTATTTTATAATGTCATAACCAGTTGAAAACATCAATATAACAATCAAACTGTCTTACACAACCCTATTTATATTCTTTAGTGATTTACTAGGGTATTAAACCCATATCACGAGATGTGATTACTCTTTTTTTTTCAACTCATTATAATGGTATCACATACAGAATACATTACTCATTTATATCCTCATCCTATCACACAAGGATAGTTCAATTCAAGAAATTCACAAACTTCTTATTATACAAATCAAATACTCACATCAATTTACAAACATGTGTTAGCTACAACTTCTTTCAATTAAAGCATAACCAACTTTCACAATCACATGTTTATAGTAACAATTTCATTTATTATGACATTTGTGTCAAAACATCAAATAGCATAGATCGACACCAAGTGTCAAAGCATTCAATTTTACTTAAGGCATCTCATGCCCATAACAGTTTAAATTTTTAATTAATAATGACTTATGACACTTATGCCAAAATGTATAAGTCATTTCTCATTCTACCTCATCTTTGCTAATATATTAGGTTCCCAACAATTTCAATCACATAATCATTTTCACATGTCAATGCTCAAATGATTCATTATGTATATTAACATATACTTACATCCCAAATGTCTTTAAGGATAGTCAAGGTATCCTAAGACATATATCATAACTCAACTATCGTCAAATTTCAATTCTTTAGAACTCAAATTCTAATTAAACATAGCATTACATATAATCATGTAATCAACTTCTCACAACATATGTTTTCATAAAGAGATGCCCACACCTTTGGGGATCATTCACAAACAAACATCATGTCTAAATGACATGTTCAATTACTTACATCATTAGCCAAGTCAATGGGTCATATTTTCCCATATAAACACATTCACTTACAACATTATCATGTTGTATTGTTTACATCATAACGTGTCATTTTTATTCAATTGACCATATTGTGTAAACAACACCATTTTCAGTTCATCTGACTAATTTCTCACATCAATTACCAAAATCAAATTATTTAATTAAATCAACTATTTAACCCACCCGTTCGTGGATTACTACAACGCCACATCAATGTGGACTTACATGTCAAACTCAATGTCATTTCAATATGGACTTACATGATAACCAATACCACACACATGTGGTCTTGCATACAATTTTCAATGCCATTTCAATATGGACTTACATGATAACCAATACCACACACATGTGGTCTTACATAGAAATTTCAATTTTAACACCACTTTGCAGTGATTTTACATAACAATTTTAATTTTAACACCACTAGCTAGTGGTCTTATATGTTTCACCACACACATGTGGTTTATCACCCCAAATGCCATTCACAATAGTCTTTCATTAACTTTCTTTCTAATGTGAATTGTCTACAATTCCATGTGTCAATTAGTATAAAACATATAATGACACTATCACAAGTTATACAACTATATCATATTATTCACAATTTCAACAAGACTTCTGTTAATAAATCAACATTCAAATCACAACATCCAAATTTAAATGCACAAGTTCACACTTTACTACTAAACATAAACCAAGACTTAGTGATCATACAATCACTTTTCAAACCAAATTCTAACACCTTACCTAATTTCAAAGACCTAAATGTCAAATGGTTTCCATAAGGCTTCGAATATATCATGCGTGCACTAATACGTTGGCCAGACGTAATGGTACATACATCATATATTCGCTTCCTTATTTCCTCCATTTCACACTTAGGAAAAAGATTTAGGTTCAAAATATTCAATCAACATCAATTCTATTTCAATATCCAACAATCAATCAATCAAATAATGCAAAAAGTTAGATATGCAAACCTCATGCATTCAGCTTCATGATCGGGTCTTCAATTCAAACGTTATCAATTCATATCAAGAGCACAAGAGTTTGAGATCAAGTGTTCGCGACGCACTTGATTCACTCAAACCATTTGCTCTGATACCAACTTGTGACACCCAAAATCCATACACGCTTACACGTGTCAAATTTAGGTCCCAGTTAAGTTTTAAATCAAAACTTTATCAAAGTTTAAAGTGTTAAGTCAAAAATTTATCAAAGTTTAATGCGGAAGCGACAAAAATCATTTTACAAGTAATATGAACTTGTTAAGTTACTAATTACATTACAAAATAATCATACATTAGTTTGTATGACAACCCAACAACCAAAATTTCCAAAACGTTTGAATTTTTCAACATACGCGCCCGATCATGAGCTTTAACGCATCTAACTCCGACCTGCAAACACCACATATAATTTCACCATTAGTTCATAAGAACTAAGTAAGATTATCCCCAATGGTCCCCCAACCCAAAAATGGCAAAATACATCAATTTTGATCAAGGCCGTAAGGTAGGCCGTAGCCTACTCTCTCAGGGCCGTAAATCAGAAAGTTCAGCTACCCCAGGCCGTAGCTTATGGTCCCAGGGCCGTAGCTTATGGTCTTCTGCACTTTGGTGTAGCAACTTCCAGTTTTGTGCAGTTTTGACCCATCCGAAGACCCGTTTTCGTTCTTTCACTTTTCAAAGTGATTTCACACATCCAAAAGGTCAATTCAACCATATTACTTGGATTCAAATCATCAAATTTCATCATTTCATATCCAAACATAATTGGACATCAAATCCTCAAAACGGGTCAAAATTTCAATTTCAAGCAATTAATGCTCTGACCCTTCCAAAACCTATTTCCATCATCCATATACATATAATATGGAGTATTATCATGTTTGGATCATAATATAATGAATTCAAACATAATTTGACACCAAATCCATCTATGATGAAATCAAGACCTCAAAATGGGTCAAAGTCACCACAAAGGGTTTAACCCTCCAACTTTCATTCAAATCAATTCAATTAGTTATACCATTGATAACCAATCATATTTTAACAAAAATTACTATAATGTTCACCCTTAGGTAATTCCATTATAGATTTCAAAACAAATTTAACTCAATTAACCGATTTCAACCAAATCAACTCAATTATCACAATCAAGTGACAATTGATATTCAACATAGTTATGATGTTCTCACTCAAGTACTTCCATCATAACTTACCAAATTTTACTTCCACATTCAAGTGGTGAAGTAATCAACAATTTCAATTCATACTATAATGTTCACACTCTAGTCCTTCCATCATAGATTTCAATCAACCAAATAAATTACTATGATGTTCACACTCTAGTCCTTCCATCATAGATTTCAATCAACCAAATAAATTACTATGATGTTCACACTCTAGTCCTTCCATCATAGATTTCAATCAACCAAATAAATTACTATGATGTTCACACTCTAGTCCTTCCATCATAGATTTCAATCAACCAAATAAATTACAATGATGTTCACACTCTAGTCCTCCATCATAGATTTCAATAAACCAAATAAATTACTATGATGTTCATACTCTAGTCCTTCCATCATAGATTTCCCCAATCAATTGTCATTCAATTCAATTTCTCAATATCACAATTCACACATTATGATATATAAACAGTTTGACTAAATAAAGTCAAACTGCCCAAATCAACAAACAACACTATGAACCAAACCATCCATAGTCAAACCAATTCAATAAGTAGACTATTACTACTTCACATATATGGTGTTTAGCAAGTTAGATAACTTACCTTAGCACTAGGATTAGAGATTAACAAATTGTGTTTTGCCTTCTCTTTGTCTTTCCTTAGCACTTCCAATACCACCACCTATTTCACAACAAATTTCAATTTTCTTAACTAACATTCTAGTTAAGATTGACATAGGCTTATCAACTCAAACAATTTGCTATCAAATTCTCTAGGTTACAATTATAACCTCCCAAAACCCATTTCATGATTTAACTCACCAAATTTGACCAAAAGTTAACTATTGGCATTTCAACAAACACTTGGTGTGCATCATTAAATTCCAGGAATTTTGTTAATGTCTAAACACTAACCAATTCCATTCAAAGTCTCAAAAATCAATGATTTCTTAATCTTTGCAAAAGATTATTTACAATTGATGCATCACACAAGTCAAAACCATGTTATTAACCATCCTACTAGCTATTAAACACTATCATATGGATTTTCTCTTAACTTCTCAAGTTACCCAAATCCATACCAAATCAAATTCAACAAATAACATAATAACTAGTAGTTTGGTTATTCTAAACACAAAACAAGCATAGATTCATGGTTTCTAACTCATCTTAACAACAAATATCAAGATTTGAGTTTAACCCCAAACTTGTTCATCTCAAGAACTCACAACCAATCATCAAGAATAAAGTTAAAATCACTTACAAGATGTTAGACAACACTTATAGATAGGATTAGAAGCTTCAATCTCTAGTTTTGACCAAAAAATCAACGAATTTGGAAGCTAGGGCTTGAAGCCTTTCTTCTCTTCTTCTTGGCTCCCACGAACGTATACACACACATATATTAGATGAGAATGAAGGTTTTGACCAAGTCAAAGCCTTTTAACATCTAACTTTTCAACTTTGCCCATTTGGCAAGTTTAACCCCTCAACCTTTAAACTAGTTAACTTTAATACCCCAAATGTTATTATATTATTATCCCGACATAATTTTATAAACATAATAACATTTATTTATTAACAGTCGTAACTGTTAAAACCGGTCGTTACACTACGGCCCGTCTCATTCATCGTACAGACATTCCCTACAATATAGGACAATGATTTGAAAGCAAGACAGCCCGTACTGGGCAGTACGGCCCGTCTTGATTTTTCAATTCTGACAATGCTGACATGGAAGGACATTGATTTGGCCCAGTACGGGCCGTATAGACCAGTACGGGCCGTATTGAACCATCTTCAAATTTGTATATAAGCTTGAATCGTTTCAAACGAATGCATAAGTTTTCGAATTCGAATATATTTCAAGATAATTCATATTTGTAACGATGTTGTTCTGGGATGGGAGTTTTTTCAACTATTACGTGCCAGATTTGAACGAAGAGCCTCCTGTTGAGTATTCATATGGCACGATAGATCTGAATGCGGAACCTAACGCTGATGTCGGTTTTGACAGTCAAACATCGTATGCGCAACAAAACGATTATGGGTTCGTGTATGATGACAGTAAACAAGGTAACCCGGAGGAGGCTTATGAAGAAAAGCCGGCGGATTCAAACATTAACTTGGAAACCAAAGAGGTAACTTAAATGAAACATAAATGTTGATAATTGTATATTATCGCTACCCATTTACGGTATTTATTATTGTTTTTATATGTCAGGAGTTTATGTCCGAAGATGCGCTGGTATGGTGGGTGAAAAGTAGAGCACTAGACAATGGTTACATTGTAGTCAAAAGAAGAACGAAGAAATCAAAGTCAACAGGCAGTGTAATCAAAGTCTGGCTCATGTGTGACCGTGGTGGCAAGCATAATAGCATCGCAATCCTCAGACGGTCAGGCAGCAAGAAAATTGGTTGTCCGTTTAAACTGATAAGGTTATACAACGAAGTTCGTGAATCCTGGAAATTACAGGTGATAAACGACAATCACAATCATGAACCTGCTCAGAATCTAGAGGGTCATCCATATGTTAGAAGGTTTACTCAGGAGGAAGAAGATATGGTTGAGAATCTGATCGAGCGACGCATGGATCCTCGTAACATTCTTTAAAGCATAAAGAAACATAACCCTACAAATGTATCCATCTCTAGAGATGTATACAATTTACAGCAGAAAATAAAAAACAAGAAGAAATTCGGTGATACTCCGATGCAGGTTTTGGAAAACGCGCTTCACAGTCAGCGGTACGTTTACTATACCCGGGAGGATCCTGAAACAAACGTCGTGGAAGACATTTTCTTCTCTCATCCAAAATCGTATTGCTGGTGGCGTGCATTTCCACATGTACTGATGATGGACGCGACGTACAAAACGAACCAGTACAGGCTTCCATTTATTCAAATTGTTGGCGTGACTTCCGCACACTAGACGTTTAGTATTGCTCACGCGTTCGTAAGCAAAGAGCGTGAGGAAAACTACGTCTGGGTCTTGGAAATGGCTAAGAGTATGGTGAATAAATGTATGGAGCCACGTGTGATCATAACAGATCAAGACCTTGCTGTTATGAGTGCGTGCCGTAAGGTGTTTCCAGAAGCTGCAAAATATCTCTGTAGATGGTACATAGACGAAAATATTGCCAAACACTGCAAAGCAAGCTTTTCGGATGCAGACTGGAAAAAATTCAAAGGTCGATGGGCGAATTTGTGTAACTCTTCGACAACAGAGTTATACGACTACAACTACAGCCGTCTGCACGAAAGACTAATCAAAGACAACAAAAAAAGTAAGCATCATATACCATCATTATTATCATCATATCATCATTGGTTTTTGTTTCATTTCAGGGGTTCTGGAGTATCTGATGCACACCTGATTAAACAGTTACAGAGATATATTTGTAACAGCATGGACCAATAGAACGCGCAACTTTGGTCAACGTACAACAAACCGGGTGGAAAGTCAGCACTCAAACCTAAAACGATTCCTCAGATCAACAAACAGCACGCTTGCCTCGCTTGTCGGTTTCGTAAATGAAATCATGCAAGCACAGAAGGTAAAAATTAAACACGATTTTGAAACGAACTTGATTAAAACTATGGGTCATCATAAACTAGCAATATTTGATAACCTTCGAGGAAAGGTGTCCCATAAAGCTCTTGATTTGTTGGTCGAGGAAAAAGATAAAATAAGAGTTATGCACGACTCAAATATGATGTGTGGCCACCAGCTTTGGACGAGTTGTGAGTTGTCGTGCGCTTGTAATATATCAAAATATTTAAACACAGGTTCGTAATATTAAATGTAAATCTTAGATGTTTCGCACGTAGTTACCGCTCTCAGATATAGATATTTTTTTGACAAAACTTAACACAGCTAACCCAACACTGTTAGAAGAAGAAATAGATGTTATAGGACAAATGAGTTTGGTTACAGAAGAAATAAATTTCAAACCTTTTGAAATAAAAAAAAAAGTCTAATAAAGAAGGTCTTGTCGCAGGTATTTCCAAATAAAAGCGACAAAAAGGTGCCTTCAGTTCAAAAATATACACGTGGTCGTCCAACTTTAAAGGCACAGAAACAAAAGGAGCATGACGTTGTTAAATATAATTTAGCGTCCCAAGAAAATACATTTGAACCTTCGAGGCATAGTTCGTTTACAGCTGTGACCGAGAAAAGTCAGAAACCCGTATTTCGGCGCAGTCGTTCCACATCGGTATGAAAAGCAATGCCACCATCGGACTCGCTAAGTCAAAACGAATTCCGTATTCCACGTAACATGAAGCCAGAAGGATTAAACAATGTTTATCGCTTCGGTCGTCACATCCTTCCTTTGCTTCAACCTTACGTGATAAACATACAAGATGTCGAGCCAGATGGTAACTGTGGTTTTCGTTCTGTAGCCGTGGGTTTAGGATTCGATGAAAATCATTGGGCATTTATTCGACAACAACTCTTGCAAGAATTGGATTTCAATGTAGATCTGTACAGATATGTCTTTAACTCCTACGACCCAAGATCTTATGATGTACTACGCAACACAATAAATTGGCAACAGATTGCACCTGCTCCTGCCGAACATTGGATGTTTATGCCTCACACAGGTTTAGTAATTGCTCAAAGATTTGGCGTAATCGTTCACCTTTTTAGCAGTCGAAGTCCTCAAACCATTTTTCCTTTGTGGACATCTGCTAATAGTTTGCCGCGACATAACGTCGTATCATTAGTTCATCTTGGCATCCATTTCATTAATGTTACCTTACAAGGATATTATCCAATGCCAACGGTAAATCCTATTTGGAAACGTTACCGAAATGATGCCGCATCCAACTGGGAGTTCGTATATCATGACAGGCTGCAAGAATATCAAAGATTTATAGATGAAAATAAGTTGGTCGACTACATAGACGTGTAAATGTAAAAAACAAATTCTTTAGTGAAATGTAATAAAAATGATTTTTTTGTGTATTTTTTAAAAATAAAAAATAAAGTTAGAACAGTACGGCCCGTACTGCCCAGTACGGCCCGTACTGTTCCAGATTATATTCAAATTTCATATTCATTTTTCCTTTTTTTCACACACACAAACTCCCAAACTCTCTCATCTTGGTCTATACACCCCGTCTTAGATCTTCAAACTTTCCACACCAGGTATGTACTTTGCTTCGTAGATCATGAATATGTGTTTAGATTTGGATTTGGATCGAAATAAGACCTGTTTTGACCGTTTTTTCGTTTTCGAAATAAGAACAAGACGAGCCGTCTTGGCCAGTACGGCCCGTCTTGGCCAGTACGACCCGTCTTGGTCATTCAAATTTGAACCAGCCAACAATCAAGACGGGCCGTCTTGACCTATACGGCCCGTCTTGTTTGTCAAATGAAGAAGGTGACCTTTGGGCTGGTATGCCAAGACGGGGGCCGTCTTGGACAAACGGCCTAGTTTTGGGCTCGTATGCCAAGACTGGCCGTCTTGCCCAAGACCAAGACGGCCCGTCTAGGACAGACGGCCTGATTTTGTTTGAGACGGCCAACAGCAGTACGGTCCGTCCTGAGCTGTACGGCCCGTCTTGGTCAGAATTTTTTTTTAACGTTCGCTCGTTTTTCGTTTTTCAGCTTATACTTATTTATCGAGATGGAGGCCGACATACTTATTTATCGAGATGGAGGCCGACATTCCACACCACAAGGACGTCGCCCCGCAGGGGCCGACCTTAGATCCCGAGACACTCGCCCTATCGCAGCACCAGTGGCTGCAGTTCGAGCCAGAGTCGGCGGCAGCGATGAGGTGCCGACGCATATTGCGGATGAGCGTGGCGACGCCACGTTGTATCGACTGGGGGGTTCTAGCAGATGCCGGGGAGGCAGTGCGTGCGAGAGCTATCCTCGGTGAGGACACACCGTGGACTCGCCTGTTCTAGATCGCGGAGCTGCCCACCCACAGGCTGATCACTGTGGAGTTTCTATCCACATTTCGATATAGAGCACACCAGGCAGCAGTTCGGGAGCAGGATGACGAGGAGCTTCCTCCAGATATTGAGTTATCCTTATGCGGACAGCACTTCGAGATGTCGATCGAGTGGTTCGTCGTGCACTTAGGCATCTATTATGAGCCGGAGACCGTTCATGACGACTTCACCCAGGGGTTGACGCAGGGTGAGGAGGGGGTTATGAGGGCCTGGTGGGCCCAGATATTTGATACGCCGTTCACCGGCCACCAAGTACGGGCGACGATGATCAGAGATCCTCTGATTCGTTACATCCACCGTTGCATCGTGACGACCATCTCAGGTCGCGACCAGAGCCAAGAGTGGGTGACGACGACAGATCTGTTCTATCTTCACTCACTCATTACTGGCAGGCCGTGCGACCTGGCACGATGTTTTGCGTTATACTACGTCTCCTTCTACCACCGACAGGAGCGCGGTACATTGTGGGATGGCGCATTTGTCACCCACATCGCTCGCAACAGAGGCATGGTTGACATGCTTGAGGATTTGCCGGCGATCGAGCCTCGTAAGCTCGATCGTCGGACGATCATAAGCATGAAACTTGCCGCCGACATCCCGGGGCTGGGATTGTGGTTTATTGGATCAGACGGCCGACCGTTTCAGGCCGCCCAGATCGTCATCGTGCCGGAGCAGTAGCAGCAGGAGCAGTAGCAGCCTCAGGACGATGGTGCAATGCCGGACCCCGAGCCGATTATGGAGGAGCCGGTTCGATCACCGGCGCTAGAGGAGTCACCGCCGCAGCATCCACCGCACGTTTACCATACGGTGCGCCTGACCGAGCCACTCGAGGCATTGTTGCACCAGATTGCCGCCTGGTGCGACGAGATGACTCAGCAGATGGCTGAGGCCGATCGTCGTCGGGCCGCCTGGGAGGCACGCGTCGAGCAACGGCTCGATTGTTATGAGGATTTGGTCCAGTGGACGGTCGCGTCAGAGCATGCGCGACGGGACGGGTCACAGCTTCCACCGTTCCCGGAGCCACGCGTTTACGCTGACGACGGATCGTTCGCTGGACCATCCGGATTGTAGTTAGTTTTGTATTTTTGTATTTTGTTTCCTTATATGTAAAACTTATGTTGTGTATATATGTATGTTTCTTTTTGCATTTGTATTGTTTCTGTTTGTGTTGTTTAATATTTGAGCGACAAACTTATATCGTTTAAATTATTTAAATTAACGTAAACAAACTAATTATAAAATGAAATATTTAGTTAAAACGATTTCGTAAATAATCAATATCGTTAAAATGAATACGTAACAAGATTATGACGTTTAATCAACATAATAGTCATATATCGTTCAAATAATTCACGTACTAAACGTATATCGTTAAAAAAATTTTAAATACGTAAATTAAGTTTAAATAAAATAAATAACTTCAAGACGGCCCGTACTGACCAGTACGGGTCGTATCAAGTGACTCACTGTTTTGACACCCAAAAATGGCTTGGAAAAATAAGTGGAGGACAAGACGGGCCGTACTGGTCAATGTATGTCTGTACTCAATACGGGTCGTACTGCCCAGTACGGCCCGTCTTGATCCGCATAGGTGTTAAAATAAAAAAGTGGGGTGTCCAAATAAAATCATCCTAAATATATTAAAGACTTATACCACATTTGACAAAACCATAATTTACTTTATAAAAATGACTATTTATTTATTTTTTTAAAATTGTACTAGATTTTTGGTATAAGTAATATATACTAATCTTTCTAAAAGTGTATTGTAACAGAAAAAAAAATATAACATAAAAAATATATCACAAAAATATAATATAGAAAAATGTAGTAAAAATACATAGCTCAAAAAATACAGAACAAACATTAGCGTGGTTTTTTCTAAACAAATACATGATCACTATCCCCGAATTAAATAGAAAAATAAAGTTCGATTTATGGTGTTGTATAAAAAGTTACGAACATTTAGAAAAGGAAAGAATTTGAAAAACAAAAGTCAAAATCAAATTTTTTTACAATTATACCATTTCACCCTTTTTCTTTTCCACCATTTTAATTTTAACTAGGGGTTACCCCGCACGTTGCGGCGGTAACCTTACATTTAATAAGATAAAAACATTATCTTAAAAATTGAAATTCATATAACATAAATGAGTCACTTTGTTGTAAAACTTTAAATTTAAAGCGTAAAATACAAAACTCTTTAAAATATCAGTAAACACATGAAAACTACCTGCATTACTGTAACAGCTGAATATTTAGCACATTTTATCGTGCTTGAAATCCAAGTTGAGTTGACAAACGAAATTGTCACAAGATGATAGTATGCGAGAAATGGTGAACGTGAGCGAAAACCGTGCGCGAAACGGAGTTACGGATTGTCCGAAATCGCGAAACGAAGATAAAATCGAAAAATGGATGAAAACGGCCTGGGGCGGTACGCCCCGACCCACGCGCTAACCCTAGGCTGTACACGCGGGGTGCTTCTAGAAGATCCGGATTTTTACCTCTCGCGCGGTACGCCCTAGCTCCCTGTTCGGCTTGGGGCGGTACGCCTGACTTCAGCATAACGCGACATTGGCTTAAAAAGTCAGATTTTATCCAGAAAATCACAATCTCTATCCTCTCATCGACGAAGCAGCCACCACAAACGAAAAATTCACCCTTTAATCAATCAGAACCCAATTTTGAAGGCTTCTCAAGGTTTAGATCGAACCAGGGAACGTTTCTGCAAGTCTGGATCATCTTTTTAACCGCAGAACTCCGTCTGGATAGGTAACGGTTCATTCCAACCTTCTAGATTGATTATGATTGATTAAATCTTGTTTCTGAACGTAATGATATAGTTAGGGTTGTTGATTGTTGCCTAGATGATGGCTAGGATTGATTATAAATGACAAACTCGAACCGTTAATGGGTAAATCCTTGTTTTGAGCCGTTGTAATGCCCGGTTTGCATGGAATCATAACAATGGTTATAGTGGTTTAAACCATTTGATTATGACAAGGTAGGTGATTAGTTTGATTAGTTTTGATATGCAAGGTTAATTCTAAGTGTTTTAAACTAATCACAATCATTAACATACTCACTAGAACGAGTATCTGATGTTTATGATAACAGGCAGATCAGTATGTTAGACATGGTTATTAAACCTATTCTAATACTACCTTGTGATACTTCATGATATCTGGGTAATCAATAACAAGGATTGATCATTTCTAAGCCATTAATCTGTCTAGGAACCTGTCTAGCGAGATAATCAATAACATTAACTATTTGATGACTATCAAGGCAATGTCTCTGACATTGAACGTTCAGAAAGACTTAATCAGTAAGTTTAGCAACGCCTACGACGAATTAAGTAAATAAGAGAATGCGCTTATTTAAGCTGAGTAAATAAGTAATCTTTAAGCCTAACAATATTGTATAGATAAGAATGATCAAAATGAGTGTAAACGGAATCTTGAAATAAAGTTCCAAATGAAAGTTACGATATGCCGAAGTTTTGAGCGGTAATCGTAAATTGAGAACCTTCATGATAAGGTTATAATCATGATGATATGTTCATATTAATAGGATATTATTGTGAAGTGAGAAAGGAAGGAAAGGAAGAAAAGTTAGCAGAGTGTGCTATAGCTCAGGTGAGTTCTATGAGCCCTCTTTTACTATTTTAACGTTTTAGGGCTGATGTGCATGCATGATAAATATCTTTGAAATGATTGTGAGTTCTTTGTAGCCCTATTTTAAATGTTTACCATTTTGGGCTGATATGCATGTTATAAAGTTATTTTATGTAAATGATTGTTTTATCTGGCTACGGTCAGATAAGAGAATATGTTAAAGTAAAGAATGTTTCAAGTTGTAAAGTTATGGTATGAAAGTGACGCTAACATGATTAAGGTCAGGTAAAGAATGTTTTCAAGTAAAGAATATTTTAAAGTAAATAATGCTTTAAGTCTCAACTACGGTTAAGAAGTAAATGATTTTAAGAGCCTCAGCTGAGATGTCAGGGATGTTTTAAAGACTCAACTATGGTTGAGAAATGAATGATTTTAAAAGTCTCAGCTAAGGTGTAAAGAATGATTTAAAGTCTCAACTGCGGTTGAGAGTATAAAGAATGTTTTAAGTCTCAACTGCGGTTGAGAGTATAAAGAATTTTTGAATTCTCAACCGAGGTTGAGAATGAAATGATTTTCTTTTGAAAAATATCGACCGAGGTCGAGCAGTAAATGTGTTATGAAAGTCCCGGCTGCGGTTGGGCAAAACATGTACACTGCGGTGAAAGGAGCCGCTTATGCGTACGATGGTTTAAATGATTTAAACCATGTTATGATGTATGTTAAGAAGTCTTATACCGGTATGAGCCGTCAATTTCGATTGATGGTTTAAGAAGTCCTGTGAAAGAACAGGCAGAAGTCCTGTGCAAGAACAGGCATAAGTCCTGTGCAAGAACAGGCCTGTCGACTGTGTGTCGCCAGTTAAGGAAATCTTATGCATGTATAAGTTATCAACTTTGGGTTGGTAGTTTAAGAAGTCTTGTGCAAGCATGTTGACTTCGGTCAACAGGACAGGCTACATTTATGCACCGTAAGATTGATGTTATTATGTCATGTATGTTATGTATATGAAATGTTTTATGTTCAGTATGATTGAGACTGTTGACTTCGGTCAGCAGTAAGTTATGATGCTATGTATGTTATGACATATGTTATGTTATATACAGATATGAATGAGTAAAGATTTTTATGAAAAGTTAGCTTAGAACTCACCAGCGAAAGCTGACTTGTTTTAGCATGCATGTCAGGTTGAGCATGTTTTGATAATGATATGAGGGCTCGTGGCATGGCATAAATACTACCTATTCAAGAACTGGCATACCTGATAAGATTAAATGTTATGTAATGAATTCTGCTGCTATAGTATATGACAATTGCACGGTTTAATAGCTATGCTTTTGATGTTTAACCAACCGAGAGATTCCCGGGGAACGGGGCCTCTCAATTACAAAATGTTGTCTAATTAAAATTCAAATAATAAAAGGTTGAGTCATATCAATATGTCAACATGGCTTCAATCATAATATTTATGATAACGTTACAAAGATCAAAACAAAAAAGAAAAGTAATAATTGTTAGTATCATAAAATACTAAATCAAACATCATTACAAAAGCAAAAGTTTCTCTCAATATTATTGTCATTATTATTTTGTTAATATTATTATAATACTATATTATAATATTATTAGATAGTCGTAAGCTTACACAGGCAATGTTAAAAATCCTAAAACCCAAACAATAAATAAGCCTCAATTAGTCGTAGAATCTTTAAAGAAAACCCGAATCTAAACGTAAATGATCAATAATCTTAAAAATTAGATTATAAAAATAATATTATACTAATATTGCAATTTTTTATTATTACAATAATATTATATTTTAATAACATTATTATTATATTTTGTAATATATTATTATTATTATAATTATTATTTTATTTTTAGAAATACTTTTCTTTATTATTATATTATAATATTACTATATATAATTAAAGAGCATGAAATTGAATAGTAAAATATATATATTAAATAGAGTGTGGGTCCCATGATATCTATATCTATATCTATACTATATAATAAATAAAGGTTTTGGTGGGACACATGTTACCATTATAGACAACCTAAAAATTAGTTTTCTCGCTTCTCTCTCATATTAATTGTTTGTAAATAATCTTTTATTAGATTTTGATTTTTCTTATTTATCTTCTATTAAATAATAACAATTTTATTCAATTTAACAAATAAAATTATTACATCATAAGTCATATTATTTACTTTTTTATAGAAAGTATTTGAAAAATATGTAATATGCTATTTAAAATTAATAATTTTCAAATTTATTTATTTAACATGTGTAATACACAGGTTTTTACCTAGTTATATAAATACATATGTATGTATGGGGGAAGGAACAAATGTTAACCCTTCCTTATTGCGATAACCGCATAACCCTAGCACTTTTTTGCGTTTTTTGCCGGAATCTTTGTTTTTTTTTCATGGTCTTTATTATACATAAATAGGGGGTTTCTTTTTTGTGTTTTTGCTAATTCATCACCGTTTAGAAATTATTTACAAGTGTAAGTAATTTCTAAACGGTGATGAATTAGCAAAAACACAAAAAAGAAACCCCCTATTTATGTACAATAAAGACCATGAAAAAAAACAAAGATTCGGCCAAAAAACGAAAAAAATGCCAGGGTTATGCGGTTATCGCAATAAGGAAGGGTTAACAAAGGAACAATCCCCTGTATGTATGTATGTATGTGTGTGTGTGTGGTGTGTGTGTGTATTAATAGTAATGTATAGTGCATATGTGTCTGATCCATGTAGTGACGTTCTAAAAGTTTAGACTTGGACCAGAAGAAGTTTTTTTAATTTTGAAAATTAGTAAACACGTATGAAAATATTAAATTTGAGATATTTGCTTGTAGATTTGGTTTTTTATTAAATTTGAGAGATTTGATTATAGATTTGGGTTTTTTTTGGTTTAGAGTTTATGTTTAGACTTTAGGGATTAGGGTTTAGTCTGTGATGAGAGATTTATTTTTGTTATGTAACTTATGTTTTTGCAAATGATATATAATACCCGTTCTCGGGAGTGTACTGTGATAACCGCCGTAGCGCACGGGTGAAATAAATCTAGTTTATAATTATTAGAGAGTAGATCAATAAGAATTTCCACTGTCTTCCTTCTTTGCCCTGAAATTTGCATAAAAATGAGGGCATAAATGGTAATTTGTTTACTTATGGGAGGGGTTATCTACACAACTCAAAAACATATTTCAACACCCCGCCGCCTACCATACGCCCCGTAGTAGTCACTACGGGGCGTTTTGACCGACAAACTAACAACCTTAAACGAGTCAGACATTCTTCTGTCAGGTAAGCCATATACGCCACGTAGTGACCACTACGGGGCGTTTAGGGTTAAAAAATTTAATTTGGCTGTTTTAGTGTGTTTGAATATATTTTTGGGGTGTAAAAATATACCATTTTTGTTTAAAACTTATTTTTTATATTTTGCGACGTATCTCTCGTTACGTTTATTTTTAACCCAAGTAAAAATGGGTTGTAAAAATCTAATATTTTTGCTTAAAACTTGTTTTTTATATTTTATGGTCTCTCGGTTGGTTATTTTTAATTGTTTTTAAACGCATGTTTTTTGATTTGTAAAAATCTAATTGTTTTGTTTAAAACTTGTTTTTTATATTTTACGGTCTCTCGGTACGTTTATTTTTAATTGTTTTTAAAACTTGTTTAAAACTTTTTTTAAGAGTCAATTCTTTTTAAATTCCATATGTTAAACTAAGTTTTGAAATTAAAAAGTGTTTTTAATTATTTTTAATAATAATTTAGATATATTTATTAATTGATATATAAATGATGTTATTTGTCTAAACATATTGATGTTACAGAATAACATGATAAATAATGCATCACCAACCAAAACATATTTAAATAATAAAACACGCATCACCAACTAAAACAACCAAATATATACACGCATCACCAACCAAAACAACCAAATATATACAAAATATAAACATGAATACAAGTGTCTGTTTATACATAACGAATACATATACGACTGAAAATACTAACTAATCATCGTGAGGTGGAGGTGGAGGTGGAGGGGGAGGAGGATACTGTCGTGGCGGTGGAACAACAGGGAGCTGGTTACCTTGAGCTGCTGCATCTCTAAGATCGATATGCACCTGCCACGAGATCAGATCCTCCAACCGATCCACTCGTCGAGTCAGCTGCTCGGTGGTATGAGCTAGTTGCTAACTGAGTTGGAGCTGCTGCTCTGCTGAATCTGCGTCTGCTGCTGAATGAGCTGTTGTGTCGCATCGGCAATACCCTGCAGCATAGCTTTGATACGAGCAGGAAGCCGCACGGCTATGTATATGCGCTCAGGATGCTGATGTGGCACATCCTGATACGGCTCCCCTCGACATGTGGTGGAGGCTTCTGCGGGGGCTGCTGCTGGGGCATGGGCTTGTCGTCTCTGTAATGCAGATCATTTAGCCCCGGTTGCCAAATGACCCCCTTCTCGTGCGAAAACCGAAGCCTGAGATGTGGGAACTTCTGCACGATACGCATGCCGTGCACCGTCCTGCGATCTAAACGAATATGATGCACAGCCTCCATATCGGCATGCTCTATATCGATAAGCCCGTTAAAACGCGCAATACGGGTCACATACACCCCCGTAGATCTTCCTTCTCTCCTACTGGTGGTAATATGTACCAAAATACTCCGCCAGACACCGTGCAAGCTTGCACGGTCTCCCATTCAACAAAAAATACAAATAAAATAAATCCTAAGATGTGCACCACTCCTGGCTCATGCCACGTCCTGTAATATACGAGGCAATGCACCCGTGCAAATACCTAATAAGCGGGTCACGAATACATGTCGTCAGTTGTATGAATAGTCGTCGTGTAGATCGACATGTGAGTCTCTGCCTCGGTGTACAGACCGGTCACCATCGTAAACTCTCTCAAACTCATGTCGTAGGAATCTCTGCACAGTCTGAAAGATATCTCCACAGGCTGTGGCTGACCGGGCTGTGGCTGGAAATCCGGAGCCTGTGGCCGATAGACGAAGGTGGAAAGAAACTCCACCGTGAGGAGTCGGTACTGAGGGGCGTACGTCATGTCAAACAGCTGAGACCATGATGTGTCCTCGCCAATGATGGCCACCATCCTCTGCTGCTCGCCAAGCTGCGTCAGCAAATCGAAGTCAATGGCCTTCTGTTGGCCCATTACCTTCCTCAGCAGTCGATCGCGCCTGTTACACGCGACCGTGCCCTGAGGAAACTGCAACCATGGGTGGTGCGAAAGCTTGTCGAACTGGAATATCTCAACCTCGTCAACCTCAATCTCGTCGGAAAAAGACATGTCTGCACAACAGAAACAAGAAAACAAATTACGATAATAATGTATGTCCCGCTTACAAAGTAACCACACAGATGATGATAATAATAATAATAATAACAACAAGCAAACGTGACGTAGTGGTACCAAACATGGCGTTTCATTTGAATTTTGGGTTCAAACGGGGTGTAGTGGCCCAAACGCCACGTTTTGTTCGTTTTCGAAGAACGAAACGCCACGTATTGGTCCAAACGTGGCGTTTTGTCTCACGTTTGCCTCAAAACCCAACCCCTGGTCATCCCCCTGGTTCTAATCAATCTTAAGGTCGGAAATACGTACCTGGATGTAGCAAACGAGTGTTAAATGAGTGATCGTCGACGGTGGTGTGGAGAGCAAACGGGGGAGAAGGGGGCGTTTGTGGGGGGCCGGTGGGCCGTTTGCTTGTTTTACTTAAGCCATATGCCACGTAGTGGCCACTGCGTGGCGTTTAGGGTTTCTTTTTCTTTTTTTTTAATTTAACTTTGATGAACAATTTTTTGTTTATTTAACATTAGTATATTATATTCAATCATATACACAATAATATGCATTTTATACGAAACGTTACGATTAATAACAGAAGGTTACAAAGTTTCGTTAGAAACAACGACAAATAAATACAAATTGTCGTTGTCACAAAGTTTCATTGTAGTAATATACTTCTTTGTTTGCTTCTATAATCGATTGATACCGGTGGATTCGTTCTTGATAAATCGTCTCCCACTCACCAGCGACATCATTTCGATAACGTTTCCAAACTGCACTTAGAGTTGGAATCAGATAATCCCCCTCCAATCTTAGGTTGACGAATTGCATGGGCATATGAAGAAGACAAACCACATTATGTTGTGGTACTGCCGATGGAGCTAACCATAACGGGAAAAACATGATACACCCTTCTTGACTGAGAAGGTGAACTATCACGCCAAATCTTTGTGCAACGACAAGCCCCGTATAAGGCATAAGCAACCAATGTTCTTCTGGTGCAGGTTTGATATCAAACCAGTTTATGCTATGACGTACTGCGTCATATAAAGTTGGGTCCATTGAGTTAAATACATATCTGTATGTTTCGCTATGGGTGTCCACCTCTTGTAGTAGTTGTTGGCGAACGAAACCCCATTGATTTTCATCAAACCCTAACCCAACGGCTACAGACCTGAAACCACAATTACCGTTTGGCTAAACATCTTGTATGTTGCTTACATATCAATGAAACAATGAAGCAATGTAACCACCAAATCGTCTAAGATTGTTCATTCCTTCTGGTTTCACTGGCGAAGCAACTACCGAGTCAAGTTGACTTGTCTCGCGTCCTTTTTTCCTCTAGAAGACGTTGAACGACTACGTTGTATTGCGGGTCTTTGCTGGTTTGACATTGCTGGTGTGAATGAACTATGTCTTGGAAGTTGAAAACTACTCTCTTGTGAGTCGACAACTGCGCTATGTCTAGATTCATCCTCCATTTGTTGTTGAGTCTTCAATGCTGGACATCCGCGTGTATCCTTCTGAACCAATGGCCTTTTCTTTTCACTTTTAAACGAAAACACTTGCGAACGTATTTTTTTAACCAGACTTTTTTTCACTGACACAGGTTTTTGAATTTATTTCCTGTGTCACCAGACCCATTTCTCTTTCGACGTCGATTTCTTCGTCTTCTAGAAGTGTCGAGTTCTGAGTATCAAGATTTGTCCAGAAGATGTCTATATCAGAAAGCGGGATAATCGTGTCTATATACAAATGAAAGGAAAAGAATCAGTTTACAACAAAAAAAATGCAAAAAACAGACAAAGAGGAATTGGTTATAGTATTTTGATACCTGTATTTTCGTATTTTGAAATCCGACAAGCACATGGCAAGCCACAACTTGTCCACAACTGGTGCCTGCATGACATATTACCATAACCTTGATCTTATTCATTTTATCAAGTAATAAATTAAGATCTTTATGTGAAACTTTACCACGTAGGTTATTAAACATGGGTATTTTATGATGACCCCCGTTGTATTTATTAAACTTGTTTCAAACCCATGTTTCATGTTTATCTCTTGTGATTCTACCATTTGATCAACAAAACCTACCAGTGTCGAGAGTAAGTTATTAGTAGTTCTCAAATATCTTTTTAAGTTTGAATGTTGATTCTTGACTCTATTAGTTGTACATTGACCAAAGTTGTGCGTTCTGTTAATCCAGGCTGTAACAAACATGTCTTTGTAGGGGTTTAACCAAGTCTGTCTCACATAATACAAAGCTCCTGAAATAAAAAACAACTATGACATACGACAACGTAATTTAAACAAAAATAATGATAATGATATTTAATGACACTTACTTTGATGGTTATCTGCGACTAGTTGTTCTTACAGACGGTTGTAGTTATAGTCGTAAATTTCTGGGGAGGAAGAGTTGCACAAATTCCCCCAACGACCCTTAAAATTTTTCCAATCATCGTCTGAAAAACTTGTCTTGCAGTGTTTTGTGATATTTTCGCTTATGTGCCACCTGCATAAATACCTAGAAGCGTGCGGAAATACCTTACGACATGCATTTATCAGAGCAAGGTCTCTGCCAGTTATTATCACACGGGGCTCCATAAACTTATCTAGCATCTCTTTTACCCGTTCTAGAACCCAATGATAGTTTTCCTCTTTTTCTTTACTCACGAACGCGTGTGCAATACAAAACGTATGGTGTGTTGAGGTAACACCAACTATCTGTACAAAAGGAAGTTTGTACTTGTTAATCTTGTAAGTTGCGTCGATCATAAGAATATGTGGGAACGCACGCCACCAGGTGTATGATTTTTTATAACAAAAGAAAATCTCCTCCACGACATTTGTTTTGGAGTTTTTGCGAGTATAGTATACGTAATTTTTAGTATGCAGAAGGTTCTCTAAGACTTGCATGGGGTTGATCCGACTTTTTGTTTATTTTTAAATTTTTGCTGCACATTGTATGTCTCTACGGATGGAGACGTTGTCGGGATTCTGCTTCTTTATGGTATGTTGTGTGGCTCCATGTGTTGCTCAGTCAGATGATGTACCATGTTTTGTTTCTGCTCAGACAATCTTCTAACAAATGGGTGCCCCTCAAGATTTTGAGCACGTTCATGTTTGTGTTTGCCATTTCTGACCTGAAGCTTCCAACAATAAGAATCACTGTCGTATATCCCTATTAATTAAAAGGACAGCTGATTTTTTGCTACCGGTATGCCTTAAGATGGCAGTACTATTGAGCTCACCACCACGATCACACACACGCCGGATTTTGTTGACCTCATCGGTCCCCTTCTTTTTCTTAGATCGTCTGGTAACTACGACGTATCCGTTATCAAGGGCTCTACTTTTCACCCATGCCATCAATTCCTCCACAAAAATGAAAATCTGAAAACAATGTTGTTATTAAACTAATGTTCATCTAACTAAAAACAAGTGAAAAATATATTACCTCATTGGTATTCCAGTCCATATTTTGGTATACAACATCAGATTGTTCCTCTTTAACCGCAACTTGGGTTGGGTGTGATTGTTCACCAGCGTAACATTCCCTGTTAACGTCGTCGTCAACGCAAGGTTCCTGGCTCAAATCAAATTGCCAGTACGAAGTTTGACCCGCAACCTCTTCGTTAAGATCTTACAATACTGGTCTAGTTGTGGCCTCAGACGAATGCACACCAGCCCCATCCTTAAAAACATTATGATTAGTTTGTCATTTGATTAACAATAAAAACAACTAAACTACAATTTTATAGCTCATAAGTTTCAGCCACTCATGAAACGTCGAAATATTGACCGAATAAAAAGTCTCTGTCCCACCAAGACATTCTTCGAATCAAAAATATGTGTGTAGAAAGTAAATATTTTAATAAACGAAACAAGAGAAACTCGTTCAACTATATGTCAAGTGATTTATGTATTGACGATGAATTCGTAAGTTACAAAAGATTTGGCACGTTTTAAACATTAAACGCCACGTAGTGGTCACTACGGGGCGCATAGGGTAACCCTATACCCCTATACGCCCCGTAGTGACCACTACGTGGCGTTTAGGTCACCATCAACTGACATGTCGGTACTTTTTGCAGAACATCGTACCAATACGCCCCGTAGTGACCACTAAAAGACGTTTAGGTCTAATCATTATCCCTGTCATTTGACCAAAACCGTACATATCGTACCAATACGTCCCGTAGTGACCACTGCGGGCGTTTGGTGGGTTTGCAGACATGCTTTTGGAGTGTAAGTTTAGCTCCACTCTAACTTATAATAGTAAAGTAGGGGTGTTCAGTTTTCGAATATGACTCGAAAAAATCGAAATTCGATTCGATTTCAATTCGAAAAACACCAAGTCGAAATTCGATTCGTATTTTCATATTCGAATTCGATTCGATTCGTAGTATAATATCGAATTTCGAATTTCATATTTTTAATTCGATTTGATTCGAAATTCGAATTTATATTATTTATATATTTTTTATTTTATATATACTACTATATTAAAAAAAAGACTTTTTAATTAGGTGGTTTAATTTATAAAACTAAAAGCTTATACACAAATGCCAATTTAATTATAAAATACCCATAATTTTAACACTTTTAAATAAGCTAAACCCAAGCATTCACAACAAAAACGTCATTTCGAAAGCTTGAAAAATTAATCATTTTGATTGTTAATTTACAATATTTTGATAACTTGTCACTTTATGTTTTTTTTGTATATTATCATTGTCATTATATATTGAACTTTTATCATTTTATTAGTTTAAATCAAATATCTAATATTACAGCTTATATGTTGGTTATTTGATATTTTGATGTTTAAGGTTATGATTATTAGATATTTTGAATATATAAAAATAACAAGTATAAATAATTTTTTAATTCAAATTAAAATAAAAACATTTCGACTTATAATCGAATTCGAATCGAATTCGGATCGAATTCGAATTCCGAATTCGAATAGAATCGAATTTCGAATTGGAGAACGAATTCGAATTTCGAATTCGAATTGGTTTTTTCGAATCGATTTCGAATTCGAATCGAATTCGAATGCTCTTAAAAAATTCAAAATTCGAAATTCTTCGATTCGAAATATTCGAGTTATTCGAAATTCGATTCGATGAACACCCCTAAGTGAAGTAATAATAATTATTGGTTTATAATTAGAAGATTAAAAATCTTCCAACTCTGCTCTCTATTCTTTGCTTCTTTGTCACCGTCGCCGCCGCCTCCCGTTGCCGCCGCATCCCGTTGCCGCTTGTTCCCCTCCGTTGCTTCCCGCCTTGCTTAGCATTTTTAATCCCTTTCTTGCTGCTGTTGTGTTCACCTGCAATATACGCACAGGTTTGCCTGTTCCCAGTAGATTTTTTGTTCCTTTGCATTCAAAACCCTTGAAATTTTCTTCAAGTGCTTCCCTTTTCTTGTGCATTTTACGTTTCAATGGCTTTTAGTTTTGTAAAATCGAGAACGTTTGAATGGATTTTAGGTTTGTGAAATTGGGAATGTTCATATGATAACTTAGTATGCACGCCACATGTTTGATGAAATGCCTGAACCAAAATTTGTAGTGATGAAATGCTTGCATCAGACAATTCTTATCCAATACGCATGAGAGGGCAAATGACTTATGATCTAAAGCAGAGATAAGCAGACCAAAACAAGTATGTTGTTAAACAAAACTGCATATATATTTTTAGCACAGTGGCGGTAAAAAAGTGGACTCAAGTAACCAGGCCATACGCCTTGCACAGGAACCCCATGAAGTAGGTAAACCCTCACCCCCATTGGGATCGAACCGGGATAAACCCCAAGCTGACCATCTGACCCTTCACCTGGTGTCCTTCAAACTTATCCCAGATGGATTCGAACCCATGACCGCCAGAATGTCCTCGATTATTGTTGTTTTATTTGACCCAACCCACCCCCGCCTTGATGAAGATTCATAGATGTTAGTCTAAACTTGTATTAAAAGAAAATAAGTAGAAGTTTGTTTGTTAGTTTTTCTGTTGGAAAGTTTGTTGTAAAAATAAACAGCTATAAGCAGCTGAACTCTGTATTTGTTCGCAAGCAGAGAAAATAGAAATCAAAGAGATCGGTTTCTAATTGTGTATTGTTGTTCAATTTTCAAATTCTTGATACCAGTTTTCAATTGGTATCAGAGCTACGGTGCTCAAACCCTAAATTCGCAGTCGGAAGTGGCGACGGGTGAAGATCGCGGTAAGAGTTTCGAGGAGGGAACTACCAATCGATCATCTGATCCGACGGGCTGGATCAAGAACTGCCGCTAACGTACCAGCGAAGGCGAAGAGGGCGAATCATGGCAGACGGAGCAAATCAAGGTACGATCGTCACCGTGAAAGAAAGCGGGACAGCCTCCTTGCAATGTCCGATGCTCAATGTCAACAATTATAACATTTGGGCCATCAGACTGAAGGCTGTGTTCAGAGTTCATGGGATTCTTGAAGCATTGGAGCCTGGAATCGGCATGGCTGTGGATGCAAAGAAGAACGATATGGCAGTCGCACTGTTGTATCAGGCCATCCCCAAGGAATTGGTGCTACAGGTCTCGCAGTGTCAGACGGCAAAGCAGATCTGGGAAGCCTTGAAGGTGAGGTTCGTAGGGGCCGATCGAGTTAGAGAAGCTCGCCTACAAACCCTACAATCAGAGCTTGAATCTCTTCGGATGAGCGAAAGCGAATGTGTCGATGATTTCGCAAATAGACTGAGCCAACTGGTATCCAAAGCAAACAGCCTTGGATCTACCTTTGATGATAGAACACTTGTGAGAAAGCTTCTGGGTTCAGTTCCAGAAAGATTTTTGGCCATAGTGGCCTCAATCGAACAGTTCGCAGATTTGAATGTGATGTCATTCCAGGAGGCAATCGGAAGGCTCAAGGCCTTTGAAGAAAGAACAAGAATGAAGGAGAAGCAGGTTGGCACCAAGCCTGAACAGTTGCTCTTAAGCTATGATGAATGGCAGTCAAAAAGAAGGCCTGAGTCAAGTCAAGGAGTTGCAAGAGGCGGTGGTAGACACAGCTCAAGAGGACGAGGTAGAGGGAGAGGTCCAGCTGGTAGAGGGAAGGGCCAGGATCAACCCTCCACAAGCTATCAAAACAGAAAGATCAAAGACAAAACAAAGATAAAATGCTTCAGGTGTGATGCAATGGGGCACTATGCTGCTGATTGTCCTACGAAACAGAAGAAAGAGGAAGCAAATCTTGCTGAGGCTCGGGAAGATGGGCCTGCACTAATGATGGCTTTTGCTGTGTTCTTGAATGAAGAAAGGATAATTCCAAAAAAGTATCTCACTACAGATGCAGATGCTTGGTTCCTGGATAATGGGGCCAGCAACCACATGACCGGCAACAAAGATCTGTTCGCAGATATTGACAAGAATGTAACAGGGAAAGTGCGATTCGGTGATGGATCTTGTGTTAGTATTGAAGGAAAAGGGAATATAGTACTCGAATGCAAAACAAAAGATCAGAAGGTCCTGTCTGATGTTTACTACATTCCCACACTGAGAAGCAATATAATAAGTCTTGGGCAGTTGACAGAAATTGGATATGAAGTGCGGATGAAAGAAGAACACCTCTGGGTGTTTGAAGAAAATGGGGCTTTGCTGATGAAAGTTCCAAGAGCCTCTAACAGACTGTACACAATAACACTCAAGGTGGTGCCTCCAATCAGCTTGCTGTCAAGCCTGGTTGATGATTCAGCTTGGCTTTGGCACGCTCGCCTCGGTCACCTGAACTTTGAGTCAATCCAAAAACTGTCTGTGAAGAATCTTGCCCAAGGATTGCCAAGGATTAATCATCCTGCCCAAGTATGTGACTGCTGCCTAGCTGGGAAACAGACTCGAGTGTCCTTCCCAAAGCAAACACAATTCAGGGCTGAAAAACCTCTGGATCTGGTGTATGCAGATGTGTGTGGGCCGATACAACCAGAGACTCATGGGGGAAACAAGTACATGCTTCTCATAGTTGATGACCACAGCAGGTATATGTGGCCATATCTTATCCGGTCTAAGGCACAAGTGTTTGAAAGGTTCAGAGAATTCAAGAAGGCAATTGAACTAGAGCTGGGAAGGAAGATCAGAAGACTCAGAACTGATAATGGAGGTGAGTTCAACTCCGGAGACTTCAAGGAGATGTGCTCAAAGAGTGGAATCCAGCATCAGTTAACAGCCCCTTATTCTCCTCAACAAAATGGAGTGGTGGAGAGGAGAAATAGGACTGTTATGGCTATGACTAGGTGTCTTCTTAAAGCTATGAACATGCCACAAGACATGTGGGGAGAGGCAGTGGTACATGCAACTTATATTCTTAACAGATCCCCTACAAAGGCTATAGAATCAACTCCCTATGAAGCAATTAAAGGAAGAAAACCCAACCTGGAGCACTTGAAAGTGTTTGGATGTGTTGGATATGCAAAGGTACTGACAACAGGGCTGAGAAAACTGGATGACCGCAGCAAAAGACTTGTGCATCTGGGATGTCAGCCAAACACAAAGGCATACAGGATGTTTGATCCTGAGTCAAAGAAGATCCATGTCACTCGAGATGTCAAGTTTGATGAAGCAAAGCCTTGGAACTGGGAAAGAAGTGAGGAAATAATTGGTCCGGAATGGACAGAGTTTCTGGTTCACACAGAAACAGACAGAGGGGAATCACAAAGAAATGTTTCAGGTCTGGAACAAGAAAGCTCAGGTCAAGGTTATTCAAGTGAAGGTGGTGAAGCTGAAAATGATGTGGAGTCAGTATGGAGTAGCCCTGAGTCTACTGTAAAAGGTAGAGGTCCAATGTTGGATAGAAGTTCGGGTGATAAAGACTATCCACATGATCCAGTGATGGCTCCAAACGAGAGATATGATCATACCCCACTAAGAGGGTCAAAAGACCTGGAGACTCTTTATGAAAGGACTCAAGAAGTACAACTATTGCTTCTGGAAGGAGAACCAACCAAGTATCAGGAGGCTAGGGGTGTGAAAGAGTGGGAATGTGCAATGGCAGCAGAGATTAGCTCAATTGAGAAGAACAAGACCTGGGTGCTCACTGAAAAACCAAAGGGTGTGACACCAATTGGTTTAAAGTGGGTGTATAAAGTAAAAAGGGATGTATCAGGTGAAGTAATAAGGCACAAGGCTCGATTGGTTGCAAAGGGATATGTACAGCAACATTGGGTTGATTTTGAAGAGGTGTTTGCCCCTGTAGCCAGGATAGAAACAGTACGTTTGATACTAGCTGTGGCTGCTGAAAGAGGATGGTGGGTTCATCACTTGGATGTCGAGTCAGCTTTCCTACATGGAGATTTGAAGGAAGTTGTATATGTTAATCAACCAGATGGGTTTGTGAAGAAAGGGGCTGAAAATAAAGTGTATAAGTTGTTGAAGGCACTTTATGGGCTCAAGCAAGCTCCTAGGGCTTGGAACACGAAGTTAGACAGTGTTCTGAAAGATCTGGGTTTCAATAAATGTAAGCATGAGCCTGCTGTCTATAGAAAAGGTGTTGGTGAAGACACTCTGATTATAGGAGTGTATGTTGATGATTTACTGATCACAGGGGGGTGTTCAGAAGCAGTAAAAAATTTAAGAAGAAAATGGAGGAGCGATTCGAGATGACAGATCTTGGACTGTTGTCTTACTATCTTGGGATACAAGTGACTCAGACTCATCAAGGAATAAAGCTGCAACAAACAAGCTATGCCAATAAGATTCTGGTTGATGCTGGTTTGCAGGATTGTAATGCAACTAAGTTTCCAATGGAGCCTGGATTGAAGCTATCAAAAGATGATGTAAGTGAAGAGGCTGATGCTACTCAGTTTAGGAAATGGGTGGGTTGTTTAAGGTATTTAACGCATACCATGAGTTACTCAGTGGGTTATGTTAGCCGGTTTATGCAGGCACCAAAGCAGATTCATGTACAGGCATTAAAGCAGATTTTGAGATATTTGAAAGGAACAACCAAGCTGGGTCTGGTGTATCAACGTGGAGCAAATGGTGGTTTACTTGGCTATAGTGATAGTAGTTTCTCAGCAGATCGAGATGATGGAAAAAGTACCACTGGGATGATTTTTTTCTATGGTTCGAGGCCGATAACCTGGAATTCGCAGAAGCAAGCAACTGTAGCTCTGTCGAGCTGTGAGGCAGAGTTTATGGCCGCTTCAACCGCGGCTTGTCAAGCTATTTGGTTGCGGGGTTTATTGGCAGAAATCACGGGAAAGGCTGAGACTCAAGTGGAGATTTTGGTTGATAATAAGTCAGCAATTGCACTTATTAAGAACCCAGTGTTTCATGGGCGTAGCAAACATATTGATACTCGTTATCACTTTATTCGAGAAAGTGTTGAGAAGGAGAAGATAAGAATCGAGTATATTTGTGGTGAGGAACAGAAAGCTGACATACTAACTAAAGCCTTGCCTAGACAGAAGTTTGAAGAGATGAAGATCAAACTGGGACTGAAGGAAATGTCAAGTTTAGGGGGGTGAAATGTTAGTCTAAACTTGTATTAAAAGAAAATAAGTAGAAGTTTGTTTGTTAGTTTTTCTGTTGGAAAGTTTGTTGTAAAAATAAACAGCTATAAGTAGCTGAACTCTGTATTTGTTCGCAAGCAGAGAAAATAGAAATCAAAGAGATCGGTTTCTAATTGTGTATTGTTGTTCAATTTTCAAATTCTTGATACCAGTTTTCAATAGATCTGCCACGATGGTGGTGCGTAGTTGTAGCAAATCTGCTAATGCACTCTTTATTGATATTTAAGCTTTTGGCATTTGGTTTGTGCAATTGTTATGCCAATTGTAACTTAGCAGTTTTGCATAGTTAAGCTTCTCGTGATTTTATTCATTCATTTACTGTATTTTTTAAACATATATGAGAAAAACCTGTAAACTACAAAAATGTGTTATCTAATTGGATTATGATTTTCTTATTGCTTAGGCTGATTAGCTGCAATGACCACACAGGATTCATCAACAAAAAATGCTCGTCCTGAATTGGTTAAGTTGAATTCAGCATTTAAACTGGTACGTCTTAAATCTTTCTCTTGGGTTAAAAAAGAAAGAGGTGCTTCATGGCACACACATCATGTACACAGGGTGTTGCTACATGTTCAGTTTTACTTACAACCAGAAGTTGTGTTTTTCTGATTTATTTTACGCATCAAACTTTTAATCAAGCAAACCCTTCATAGTTTTTTTCATTTTTTTAAGTTACATACGAACCTCCTAAAGATCCAGTTTTAACCCATAAGTACATGAGGCACCGCCTGAAGTCTCTGAGGCATTTTCTAGCTCTCCTTGCACCTCAGACTTGCCTTTTAAAACCAAGTTCTTTCCATGTATATACCCATGCATAAGTATTTTTATTTGTGTGCCTGATACTGATCTCTGTTCAAACTTTGCGTTCCATCAAGTTTTTTTTTGTTATTATGTTAAATTGGATAGATGTTATTGCATCTATGGAGCCTACCTACCCAGTAGCCTACCTACCCAGTAGCCTTCCCTAACTAATTAGTTTTTGTTAATTTTTGTTAATTTTTACTTATGTTGATTTAATTGGCCAACTGTTGTAATTTTAGTTATTTTTTTTTGTAAGTTATAAAAAAGCTCTACTCCTCATCCTTTCATGGCACTCTTCTTTTTGTGAGTGTTAATTTTACTTGTATGTCTCTGTTTTGTGGATACTCTATAGTGTAGTATCATAATATGTCTTTTAGGATCATTTTACTGAAAAAAGGTTGTTATACAAACCCTTCATATTTTACGCATCAGCCTTTTAATCAAGCAAACCCTTCATAGTTTTTTTCATTTTTTAAAGTTGCTTTACATACGAACTTCCTAAAGATCCAATTTTAACCCATAAGTACATGAGGCACCGCCTGAAGTCTCTGAGGCATTTTCTAGCTCTCCTTGCACCTCAGACTCGCCTTTTAAAACTAAGTTCTTTCCATGTATATACCCATGCAAAAAAAAAATTATTTATGTGCCTGATACTGATCTCTGTTCAAACTTTGCATTCCATCAAGTTTATTTTATTATTATGTTAAATTGGATAGATGTTATTGCATCTATGGAGCCTACCAACCCAGATATGCTCCTGATATATGTCATCATGAGCCTCAATTCTGCTTACACATACAACTTTTTAAATATTTTTACTGGGACAAAATTTTGTATGCTCATAGCAATATATTGTCGGTTTTTATTTTCTTGGGCAGGCTGAGAGATGGGTTAGTAACATGACTAGAACCACAGATAACGAATCGACTAGAGTTGTCCTAGAGGCTCAACCTCCTGGGTAAGTACAAACACATCCCACCTGAATGTTTCGATTTCCTTATATAATGCAAAGGCCCTTTCTTGTAAATATATAACAATAACAGCCGTACCCCGTAAATCCCACTAACAACAAAGCTATCTGTAGGGTCTTTCTCGGAAATATAGCATTTTAATTAACTTTGCGTAAAACAGCAATTCTGACTCTTTTATATAAGAATGCAAGTATTTGAGTTATACTTTTATACAAAAATAAAATAAAATAAAATAAAATAAAAACTGAGCCGGGGGACTCCAACAAAGCAGCCTCTCTACCCAATTGGGGTAGGGGTAAGGTTTGTTTTCATCTCCCCCGACCCCACAAAGTGGGATTTCACTGGGTACGTGTTGTTGTTTTTTTTATCTCTAAGGAGTCACATTGGAGAGATTTAAAACTTAGCTAAAAATGGAACTGGATTCTCCCCAGAGTGTGTTTAAATGCTTACAGCCTTACGACCTCTTTACTCAGCTTTTTAAAATAGTTAGAAAATTATTAATAATATAGGTTTAATGATCACCTGCTATATGTAAATTACTTGTAAACTCGAAAGATAGACAAAAAGTGTTTGAGAGTCATCCCAACCTAAGACAGTATTGAAAAATCAAGTATTTGAACCTTTACCAAATGTGTTTTTCTTTTTCTTAATGATAAAAAGGGATTTGTTGATTTTGTTTGACAAAACTGTTCATTTATTTTAAACATTAGGGATACTGCCAAGGTTTAAAAGAACGGAATCGCGCCTCGAGGCGTTTTCACTCTGCCTCACGAGGCGTACGCCTCAAGGCGAAACGAGGCGGAAGTAAATAAATAAATACTGTTATAATATATCTATCAAAAAAAATACTAAACATCAATTAAAGAACTTTTATAACTAATTTCAACATCAAATTCAATAAACATAAAAGGACAAAGTCTATAAAACATAAAAAGACTTGGTTTTCAAGCAGGATCCTTCCTTACGTTTTTAGTTTGACATCCCAAAAAATCTTTGCAAAAAATATAATATAAATAATATGTAGCATGTTAAAACAAAATTGAGTTGCTAAAATAAATAAAACACAAAACAGATTGCAAATTGGTGATCAAAATCGAATTTGTTGGAACAGGAATATGAGTTGCCGTTCAAAAGTCGTTCCAAGTCCAAAACTCCAAATCAAATGCGTGATTACAAATTTTCCTCCAAAATCACGAATTGCTGGTTCAAATCGCGAATTAGAGTTCAATAAATCACGAATCTTTGTTCCAATTGCGATTTTGGGTTCGCAATGCTTCGATTTTAATGCGAATTTGGTTCGCTTTAAAGGAGTATACGATTCGCAATTTGCTGCGAACCAATCAACCAATCCCGTCCGTAATTTTTTTTTGGCAGCCTGTAATTACTGGACCGCCTCAAGCCCATCAAGACCGCCTCAGACCAGTGAGGCGCACGTTTCATGCAATGTCGCGAGGCGCCGCCTCAAAAACGATTTTCCTCCGTTTCGCCTCGAGGCGCCGCCTCAGACCGTTTTTTTAAACCATGGATACTGCATGTGAAGGCCACCCAAGTATTCAACTTCCTAAATTAATGTCACTCTAGCATTGAAACCACCTTATATACCATCCATGTATTGAAACTACTTTATGGTATCTACATGGTTTTATTTACACCAATTCCATGCAAAAACATGCCAGATGATTAACTTTTTAGCCAAGTACTTCATGTGTTTATGGACTTCATAAGACCACAATATGCTAGCTCTCAAACATGAACTACTTGGCTAGAATTGCATGTCATTCCAGATATTTTTGGCCAAATTTGATGTAAATAATAAATGAAACCTCATAAATACTTACCTCGTGTTCCTTGGTGTACGAAACTTAACACTTGGCTGACCTCGTATACAACAAGATAAAAGTTTAAGGAAAAAGGATGTAAACAGCCGTATACAATGATTTTGTGAAAGTTTAACCCGTAAACAAGAAAATATAAATGTTGCCAAACACCTTAAGATTTCATTTTCTCAAACATGTAGTAGTCTAACGGATGAATCTTCCATTCTGCGTACAGACTTGGAATAGGTGCAGTGGTTCCTCGCAAACCCAAAGTTGGGTTGTCAACTGATCCTGTTGAAAGAAAAATACGTGCCCAGTTAGATGCCGGTAAGAGAAAACATTCCAAAATCGAGGAAGAATCTCGCCCAGCTCCAAGAGATGTTGGGTCTAGCGATGAAGATGATGATGAACCCGAAAGCAGAACTAAAGCATTTGTTAAAAAGAAAGCATCAAGCTTGACATCAAACCAACCGCCAACCAAGAAACACAAGTAAGTGTTGTTATCTTGATTATAGTTTATGCATTATCTTTGCAACTTCTTTAATCAAGCAAATTAAGTTCTTACCGAGTTCACAATGTAGTTAAAAGCTAATCAAATTGTGAAATTTAAAATTCATGTTCCCTGCTTCCTGCTTCATCAACATCAGCAACAAACTCTGATGTGCCTGCATCTAATAATGTCTATATGTTTTCTTTTTTGATCTATTTTTGGGTTCACGATTCTGTTCAAATTTGTGGGAGAATAGTAGACGAGTATAGGCCATAGGGCTTGATCTGTATTATTGGACGGGTTCGTACCGAACAACAATATTTTGACAGTTTCCTTGGAAGTTTGCACATATCTCTCAAATCTTGATCTGGAAAAATAGTAGTCTGTTTTTCTCCTTTTCACATCTGTTTAGTTATTTGGTATAACTAGCGGTTTCCCGCACGCTATCGTGGGTATTCCGCTGATATATTGTATATCTAAACGTAAGTATTTGTCGTCACTTTGACGTACAGCTCTAAAGAATAGCTCTTGTAAATGTCTGGTCAAACAAATGAGTATTCATTTTTGATAGCATATTCATAAGGAATACGAACTCAAATCACAAATTGTTATAGCATAAAAACCAAACCTCAAAGAAATTTTGTTTCTTAATTACTATTATTATTTAAAAATAATTATTAGGTAATTATTATTATTAAATCTAAATAGTTTGTGAACTAATTATGATTAAAATGGTATAAAAGATAAAAATACTCAATAATGCACATACACGTTATAAGCTTGTAAATAACGAGCAAAATTTATGCGACCGTTTAAGTTCGAAATTTATATAAATATTCTTGACGTAATTGCGATTAAATCTATATAATTATGACTATCATCCGATAACGTATGAACGTGTTAAAAACATGTAAATTCTAAATATATGTGAGTAAAGTATGAGGGGATTTACAAATAAGAGTCTAAAGTTCAGGTTCCAGAGTGAAAATTCTAAGTTAATTCATGATACTCCTTTGTGAAATGGAATTATTATTTTTTGAGGCGGTTAGGAGCTTGTTTTTGAAGCGGTTTGGTCAGCCTTTAGCATATGGGTCTTTTGCATCTGTAGTTTTTTTGAAGCGATTCATGAAATGTAACATGTGTGAAGACACTTACGTTGGTTTTTATTAATATGTGTGTTTCCTTTGTTAACCCATGTTTATTGTGTTAACCGAATAACTACATTTTATTACTTTGGAGCCCACATTAAAGTAAATCTAAAGATATATGTTTTTTATTTCTTTTTTATTAAAGTAAGTGGACCCTACATTAATTACATTAATTAAAAAAGAAGAAAAACATACATCTTTAGATTTACTTTAATGTGAGCTCCAAAGTAATAAGATGTAGTTATTCGGTTAACGTAACGAGAAATGGTTAATTTTTGATCCTCTCTCTCTCTCTCTATATATATATATATAGGGTAGGGATATTCTACAAAGGAGGAAAACCATAAAAAGTGTAAGAAGCAACAAGAAGATGACATGTGTACATTAGGTTAAAGGGTATATATGTTAAAATAAAAAACGAGGTTGCACATGCAAGTCACATGCAAGTTTCTCTCATTTTTTTAAACGTTCATAAATTTTGTATACGTTAATATTTTCTAAAAAAAATTACACCATAAAATCAAGCGTTTTTTTTATCTTTCTAATGAGTATAATATTAATATATTTTTAAAAAAAATTAAAATAGTGTCTTAAGTTTTATGGCATTTTTTTTGAAATATTATTCAAACTAGACTTTTATGGTGTTTTTTTAAGACGTATCTGTACGTTTTATAGTGTTCACGTTTTATGGTGTTTTTCGAAATATATTATGGTGTTAATATTTTATGGTTTTTATGGTGTTTGGGTATTAATGAAACTAAAACAGGGCATTTTATGGTATTTTAAAAAACTAAAAACACCATAAACACTTAAAGTGTGTATATTGTGTTTTTTAACTTAGTTTTATAGTGTTTTTTCGAGATATTTTATTGTGTTTATAGTGTTCACGTTTTATGGTGTTTTTTCAAGTTATTTTATTGTGTTTATGGTGTTAACATTTTATGGTGTTTATGGTGTTCGAATATTTTTGAAACTAACCTGGGCAATTATGGAGTTTGTGAAAACTAAAAACACCATAAACACTTAAGTTTGTAAACGGTGTTTCCGAACTAAGCACTTCATATATGAACACCAAAAAAATCATAATATTTTACCCTTTTTGTTTATTTAGAGAAAAAAACACCATAAAATGTTCAGTTTTATGAACTTTCGAAAAAACAATATGAAATTCTTAGTTTCATGAACATCATTGATGTTCAGTGAAAAATACCATAAAATGTTCAGTTTCATGTATTTATGAAAAAAACACCATAAAACGCAACATTCATATACACCAATTTAGGTCGTTTTTATAATATAACAATATTATACTCGTTGAAAAGATTAAAAAACGCAGGATTTTATGGTGTAATTTTTTAAAAAAAATAATAACATACAAAAAAGTTATAAACGTTTAAAAAAAGTAGGGGAAGTTGTTAAAAAGTCAACAATGGCTACAATACCCATTATACCCCTCCAACCACTTAAATTCTCCCTCAATTCTCTCAAATGAGGTGGCATCTTTATAATCATTCATCTTAAAAATCAATAGCTAAGATTTCTTCCTACACTTTTTAAGGTTTTAACCCTTTTTAGCCTAACCCTATACTATATATATAGGAGAAAGATCAAATAAGTAGAGTTTTTTGCCTAAGAAGAGTGAGAACTAATAAGAATTTGACACGTGTCACATAATTTAGTATAAAATCTTATTTTTTATACTAGATTTTTATTTTTTTTTTGTACTAGATTTGTTCTATATTTTTTTATACTGGATTTTTGTATTAAAATTTTGTTTTTTGCACTATATTTTATTTTTTTTGTACTGGATTTTTTTTGTACTAGATTTTTGATTTTTTTGTACTGGATTTTGTTTCTTTTTGTACTGTATTTCGTTTTTTGTACTGTATTACTGTTTTATGATGACACGTGTCAAATTTCTATTAGTTCTTACTCTTCTTAGGCAAAAATCTCTTCTTAGTGGATCCAACCTCTCTCTATATATATATATATATATATATATATATATTGGGGTTGGATCCACTAAGAAGAGATTTGTTGTAGGGCCTTAAAACTGATCAAGAACAAAACTTTATCTCTGTAAACATCACCAATGATCTCTAACAAGTGCGGAATCCAAGTTAGAAACACAAAAGCAAGTAGAAAAATGCAAACTTTATAAATATTGCAAAACTTCGAGTACAAGCGCCTCAATACGTCTAGAGAACGTCTGCCTCGGGATTTCAGCCTAAACCTGTACAAAATACGTCTATTTATACTAGGTCTAGGAGTACTCGAAATCTAAATACAAAAAGGTTTGAGTACACGATCACTTCGTGTACTCGAAATGCTGTACACGAAAATAACCAAAATCTGAGCTTTGACTCTTCCGGGTTGACTTTGTCAGTCTTCATCGTTTAGCAGGCTCTACAAACTCCCCCTAGACTGGCGAAGTCATCCTATCGGAAGAGTAACATTGTGTGGCCCTGCTCCAGCATACAGCTTTAGCTCCATGGCATACGCAACGGCTCGAGTAAAAGGCTTCACCTGTTCGTCATTTCCCGAATATACCCGAATGGGAGATTTGTGCAGCTTCATCATATCTTCTTTACCATACTTCAGAAGATCCATAGGATCAAGAATGATATCAACATCATGAATATCATCCTTATTCCTAAGAATAACTGCAACAAGGTTCAGATCATCAAAGTACCAGGAAAGGAAGTTAGCCAAAGAGTTATCAGGAACTCTTGACGAAACCGTTACTGCTTGCTCAACGCGAGGAGGAGGGTACTTGTAGTAGACCCACGGTTTCTTTGTCTTCGGATCAATAATGCACGAAGAAACAAACCGTCTTCCCTTTGTCGTGCGCATGACTGGGAAGTCCTTCTCACATTGGTCTCTGATAAACTTTGCAAATAAATCAGCCTGAGAGTCTTTAGAAGGATTGAAGAACATTGCTTTGTCAATGCTTCTAATGTCAACCTTAGGCAAGGTGCAAAAATCTCTCGGCTTCTTGTAGAATTCGACCTTTCCGCTCATTCTTTTCACCAAGTAGATGTTTCTTTCTTTGTCATACATCCAGCAGCATATGTTTGACCTGTCGTTACGAACTGCGAACAGGTTTCTGTCGTCTGAAATGAATGTATGCTCTGGATGCTTGTCACCCATCTCTTTAAACCATGCAGCTTTATCAACAGGAGGAGAGGGTGTCCAATCCTTCTTCCTGTCAAACCAACTATTAATCACTTCGCGCAGAGAGGTGACTTCCTTGCCCAATGCATCAATATATTTGTGGGCATACAAATAATCGATATAAGGATCCGATGACACGTTGCCAAGTATGATGTTCTCTGGTTCTTCCTCTACAGATGCCCCTGCAGAAGACTTGGCTTAATCCTCTGTCGGTTCGCCGGGTGACTCAAAATCAAAGTCATCAGGAAGATCATCAAATATACTTTCAAGCCCGGCGCTTGAAGTCTCATCTGGCTGAACACAGTCTCCGAACAGGATGTCATCTGGAATATCTCCAAATAGGTCATCATATAAACCAGATGGCTTCCCGGATGAGGATGGATTCCCAGAATCTCCTCCCTGATCTTTGTCATCAGGGGGTCCTTGATCTTTATCTTTGTCATGCTCATCCTTATCATCAGTGTCATCTTTGTCCTCTTTCTGGCTCTGTTCATCACCTCCATCTTCATCATCATCATCGTTACTGTCATCACTGAAATCAAGACTTCGTCCTCAGACTCGGAGACTTCTTCTCCTTTGAGTCGCTTAATGTCTTTCTTCATCTTGTGGTTCTCCAGTAAAAGAAATTGGATGAACTTCTCATGAGCCTTGATCTTTCCTTTACATTTGTTCACATGGACGCAGATCTTGATATTTCCTTCACGCAAATTCTTGATCATGCCATCCTTGATCTCAGCATCTTTCTCTAACTGGAAAACACGTTCTTGCAATCCAACAAGATCCACAGGCACATGCACTGGCTCATAGGGTGAATCAGAATGCAAAGGAGATTTTCCTTTGTCGCTTCCGGAGTGGGGTGGAGGTGATAGGGTCTTGGTGTGTGGAAGGGTTGTGGTGGATGGACGAGGAGTGTGGATTTTGATGACGAGCTTAGGTTTGGTTGGTTTGGGTTTAGAGATTAAAGGCTTAGAAGGTGGAGGTGGTGAAGGTGGTTGAGTAACAGGTGGAGGTGAAAGTGGTTTTGTAACGGGAGGTGGTGAAGGTGGTTGTGTAAGTGTAGGAGGTGGTGAGAGTGGCTTGGTCGTTGTAGATGGCTTGGGTTGTGTAGATGGAGGTGGTTGTGTGGGTAGAGTTGGTTGTGTAGGTGGAGGTGGTTGTGTAGGTAGCGGTGGTTGTTGTTGAGTAGGTGGTGGTGGTTGTGGTTGAGTAGGTGCCTGAGACATGATGGAAGCTGCAGATGAGAAAGATAAACTCGAGAACATCTTCTGAAGTCGTGGATCTCTGGTTCTCTTGGCCATTATCTTTCTCCTCTTCTTCTTTGGTGACGACTCAGGAGTTGGAGCGTAATCCGCATCCTGAGCTTCTTCCCGTTCCTGTCTGGTAGGAGGTGGCCCTTCAGGAACAAAGTCTTCACTGGAAGAGGAAGACAACTCATGAGCTGAATCTTCAGCAGCTTTACCGGCTCTTGCACTGGAACTTTGAGCTTGAACATCATGTTCCTCAGCCACAAAGGCAACCGGAGTGCCTTGATCTTCTACAACATTTTCATCTCCTACGAAGCGCCCAAACTTGATAAGAGGCCTTTGACCAATATATTGCTTCTTTCCGCGCTTGTTCATCTTCATATAACCAAAGATGTCATCACGCATTCTCTTGATTTCCAGTGAGCCGAATGTACGTTCCAAGTTCGGATGCCTTTTGTCGATGATGATCTGTACAAAACGAGGAAAAGCCAAAAATCTTTCTTTCCTCTTTCCTTTGATGTTGGCATACATGTCAAGGAAAACCATCCTGGAGAAGTTGAAGTCAATACCGAGAGCTAGAGCCACTAGACACGAACTTAGAGTCTGGTTCAGAACATCGTATCCCCCTTTTCTTCCTGATAGACACTGAGTGACCACATGTGCTAAATATCTCCAGTATGGATGAAGCAGCTTCTTCTCAGTCGGAGGGTAGGCGCCTTCATGTCCCATCTGAAAAACAGTTCTGTTCACCAGATCTTGATAAAGCTCGACTCGGTCAGTGTCCTTGTCTCCAAACTGTAGACAATCCCGTATAATCTGTTCGATGATAGTGATAGATTGACCCTGAATTCTTCCGACTATACTGACATTCCCGTCCGCATCAGTACTTTTTTCTACTGTGCTCCAGAAATCTCGAATAAAAGAGGTAACGATCAAAGGGTACTCCATGATGGCGTAGTTGACTGGAGACAATATCAGGCCCTCGATCATACTCACGAATTCTGAGTGCTTAGCTGGAGGCTCCCCAACAAAAGCGGTCATGTTGTGATCATGTACGAACCGTAATTCAGCCATCTGAAACAGAAAACTGATTAAGTTAGTTAAACATGAAGTGTACACGAAACAACAGTAGTACACTAATAACTTGTGAAATTTTCTAAGTATGAAAGCTTGTACTCGAAGCAACTGTTGTACACGAAAACCTCCCTGTTCACGAAGGTTAGTCTTTCAAAAATGTCTAAGTCTTGTGTACACGAAGTTATTGCTGTACACGAAGTTGTTGCTGTACACGAAAATCAATCTGTACACGAACCAAAAGCTGTACACGAAGTGTGAGTGTACACGAAGTTGTTCGTGTACTCGAAAGTTTATATTTTCGTGTACTCAAGATTCCTTGAAAAGTTTAACATTTTGGCTCCTTAGAATTTCTAATCAGGTTCAATATACTCGAAATTGAGATGCGAATAACATATTTACAGATTGCCTTCCAATTTCAAGTATTTCTTGGTCAATTTGACCAAAAACTTCCTGTATTCGAAAGTTGCGTACTCGAAAATCAATTTTGACCATAACTTTCGAATGCACGGTCAAAATTTGATAAAATTCTATTAACATTCTATACCTAGGGTCGCCTAATGATGATCTATAAGATGGCCGTAGTAGAAGTTTGAGATCGGGTCTAGAAATTGACACATAGCTATTCCTTCCTCATAATCTATTCCTTCCTGTTGATAGAAGCCTTGAACAACCAGTCGGGCTTTGTTTCTGATAATGACACCTGAGTCATCTCTTTTGTTTTTGAAAACCCATCTGGTTCCGATAGGCAGTTTTTCTTTTGGCAGAGGAACCAGATTCCATACTTTAAGCTTCTAGAACTGCATCAGCTCTTCCTGCATCGCTTCAACCCAGCTGGACTCTTTGAGAGCCATTTTGACATTCTTGGGTTCAACCTGCGAAATAAAACAAGAATATAAACAGGAGTTAATTGGACCTGATTGACTGTGAGAAATTGTCTCTTCAGGTAGCATGTTCTGAGCTGCAGTAGATCTGCTTCGAGTGAGAACGCCTTCTGAGAGAGGTCCAATAATATTCTCAACTGGATGATTCTTGTTTATGCCAAGTGTCAGCACTTCTTCCACTGCTAGATTGTCTAGCAAGTTGCTGATGTTGTTAACTTGATCTTCACTTGAAGAAGAAATGTTGTCAATAGGAGCAGTTTCACTTGCTTCAGCTCCATGATCCACACAGTGTTATAAACTCTGTATGCAGCCCTTTCAGACGAATAACCCACGAAGTAACACTCATCCGCCTTGTCATCAAACTTGTGATTAGGCTCAGTGTGAAGAAGAGTGCAATGACATCCAAATGACTTGAAGTGTCCAACTTGAAGTGTCCAACTTTGAGTTTCTGATTGAAGAGAATCTCGTAAGGAGTCTTCTGATGACGCTTGTTCAGGAGTGCTTTATTTTGAACATAGCAAGCAGTGTTGACTGCTTCGGCCCAGAAGAAGATAGGCAGCTTTGATTCTGACAACATTGTTCGTGCAGCTTCTATAAGTGTTCTGTTCCTTCTTTCAGCAACTCCATTTTGCTAAGGAGTTCTTGCTGCACTGTATTGCCTAGCAATTCCTTTCTCATCACAGAAATCTATAAGAGTCTGATTTCTGAATTCAGTGCCATTATCAGTTCTAATTACCTTGACCTTTTGATTCTTCTGATTTTCAATCAAGGTAATGAACTTCTTCAGAATCTCTAGTGTTTCATCCTTCTTGGCTAGAAAGAACACCCAAGTGAATCTGGAATAATCATCAGTCACTACTAGACAGTATGATTTCTTCCCGATACTCATTACATTGACTGGTCCAAAGAGATCTATATGAAGAAGTTGAAGAACTGAGGAGATTGAGTTGAATAATTTTGGCTTGTGGGGTCTTTTGTGTTGCTTCCCTTTGGCACATGCGATGCACTTCTCAGTGGTGGAGAAGTCCTTAGAGGGCAAGCAAATAACATGATCTCCCTTGGCTAATCTGTTTAGATTCTTCATATTTACGTGACCCAGTCTCCGATGCCACAACAGACAGTCATGCTCCGATGCCTTTGAGAATAGGCAAGTGTTCTCTGTGAACGAATCTGAGTTCATATTGATGATATAGGCATTGTTTATCCTTAGAGTTCTCATCAGAATCCACTTATCCGGCACTACAAATCCAGGATTCAGAATAAGACACTCCTTGTTTGTGAAGTGTGTTGAAAAACTTTTTTCGTATATTTGAGAAACACTCAGAAGACTGTGATTGAGCTCTTCAACATAGTACACATCTTCAAAACTAAGAGTTCCATTTGTGACCGTGCCCTTCATGCTTATTCTTCCTCCCTTGTCTCCAGCAAATGACACATAGCCTCCATTGAATGGTGTAACTTCATGCAACTGAGAGAAATCCCCAGTCATACGCCGGGAACAGCCACTGTCTACATACCAAACATGTTTAAGCTTGCTTGGCTGTCCCTGCATCATATACACTCAACTAATGAGAAACAGGTACCCAAATCATAACAGATTTAGGCACTTTGGAAATAGAATAGACTTTGTCTTTGGGTTTGGGTCTGTTCTTGGTTCTGCTTGGATTGTGTTCAATATGTTTTGTCACGCTTCCACTGTCCTGGTTAACTGGTTTTATCTTAGTTTTAAAAGTCTTTGATGTTTGCTTATGAAAACCAGATTGAGTTTTGTTTGATTTCTTAAGTCTTATTGCAGTGGAAGGAGTTTGAGTCTGAGTCCCCTATTGAGAGGTTGCCTTAGGCTTGGAGGATGGTATGGTCCTCACATGTTTGTTAACCAGTTTAGCCTTAGGGATGACCTTCTGATTCTTCCCATAGAAGAATTCAGTAGGTCGGTGCAGACAGTGTCTAGCAATGTGGCCTGGTTTCCCACATGCATAACAGCAGACCTTTTGGTGAAATTCAATTGGGTCAAAGGGCTTTACATCACAGTTATTTTGACTAGAGGATGAGGTGGGAATATAAGGTTCACAGTTAGGGTTTAACAGTGAACTTTCCTCTTTGGTAACTGTGGAATGAGCCGGTGCAGTCTGTGTTGTTAAAGGAGAGAAAGTTGACTTTATAGCAAATGTTTTCTGAAAATGTTTCGGCATATCATTAATATTAATGTTAATTTCATCAAATTTTCTAACAAAATCAGTTTTTGGAACAAAAGATGATTTGCTTGTAGATGTTGAACAATCTGTGCTCCTCCTTGCACTTCTTTCTACCTTCTCCTCCTTTAAACCTGCAACACTTAGTTTTTCTGCACAAACCTCAGAATCATTAGTTATAACAGGGTCAGCTGTAAGCATAACTGGTCTGGTGGGAAAATCACAAGCACGACTAGAATCCAATTCCAAGTCATCAACAGATGTGTTGATTCTTGGCATGCATGAGTAATTATGGTTAAAAGGTGGTGCACACTCCTTATAACCAAGACCCTTGTTATCCCTCTTGAATTGTATGCTTACCATGTTTTCTAAAACTTTACTTGAATAGTCAAATTGTTCACATTTTACTGAAGTTTTAGAAAGCTGAGTTTTGACTTGGTCCAACTCTAAAGTGAGTTCATCGATTTTGCGTCGAGCATCTCGATAGTTGGACTCTTTGTCACTTAAGAGTTCCTTTAGCCTTGTCACATCCCGACCCTCTGCTTCAAGTTTTCTTTTAAAAATTCCTTTATTTTTAAGAAATTCTGAGTTAAAGTATTTAAGTTTATTTACTTCTTTGATTAATGATTCATTGTGTGACCTGTACTTAAATACTTTATTTATGCATGAGGTAGAGCAAAGATTTTCAGTTACCTCCTTCTGCTTGTCGTCCACCTCTGCCATGAATGCATGACTTAAAGTCAGCTCCAGTTCCTGCACCTGATCACTCCAATCATAGGAGTCAGTCTCCTGAGTCACCAATGCTTTAGACGTGCTAGCGCTTCCTCCTGCAGCTGCAGTCCCAGATTTCTCTTCAGGCTTCTTCTCTCCTTCTTTAGCCACCTTTGGCTGCTTACATTCTCTGGCAAAGTGACCCGGTTGGTCACAGTTGTAACATCGCAGCTTTGACTTATCAAAACCAAGCTTCTTTCCTCGATTGTTTCCAAAGCTGTTTCTTCCATAACGCTTGATGAACTTCTTTGCTCTAAACACTGCCATTGCCATCTGCCACGAGATATCCATTTCTTCAACATCAGCTGGATTGATCTGTTCTAGATTGTCTTGAGTGAGATTGGAAGGTGCCAATTCTCCAGCTATGAAAGCATTGTAGCTGTTCATGAAACCCTTAAATAGCAGCATATTCTCTTCACTTTTTGGATTGACTTTAGGCACTGATCCGGTTTGTCCAGATGATAAAAATGCAGTCTCAAAAGGAATTACATGAGATGAAGAAGGCTGATAGTGCTGCATCCCTGATGATTGATTGCTGACAGAAGGACAGAGTTTTCAGATACAGGAGCAATGCCCATTGAACTGGCATGATTCAGTGCTCTCTGCTTGTCATCCATATCAAAGGAGTTGATGATTGAGATCAGCTCACTCAAAGAAGTCTTGTACATATCTTTGGTCCTTTTGATTGTTGTACAATTTGAATTCCAAGTGTAAGGTAATGAGTTCAGCAGCTTCTTGTTTACTTCTCCCTTTGTCATCTCAATTCCAGAACTAGTCATCTCAGTCATCAGATGTGTGAATCTATTAAGTTGTGCTTCAAGAGACTCTCCCTTGATGTGATTAAACATGTTAAACCTCTGCCTGAGCATATCCTTCCGACTCTCTCGCATGTCCTCATTTCCTTCAAATCTTTCAACTAAGGCATTCCAAAGTTCCTTAGCAGTCTTGTGTTCCTTGAATCCGTGAGCAACACCGGTTGACAAAGCCATTGTGATCGAGGCATATGCCTTTTCATCCTTCTCCATCATGAGTATGTCATTGTCGGTATACAGTTCTGGATCCTTTGGAACGAGAGGACCATTGAGCTCACTCTGGTATGAGGGTACAAAGGGACCCTCTTCAATTGATCTCCAAAGCTTGGGATCAGTATACTTGATAAATGACTGAAATCGAAATTTCCAGTCTTGAAAGTTATCTCCCGACACGAGCCTTGGTGGCTTTGTTCCGGTGCCGATCTCATTGTCTAGATTGAGCAAGTTAGACAAATTTGTCAGATTCTTTGAAGCCATTGTGAATCAGAAAATTTCTAAGTGTTGTACACGAACTCCCTGTATTTCCCTGTAGATGAAAATCAATAAAGCTGCCCGAAGTGAACAAATCAGTCTACACTCGAAATCCTGGATGTAATCGAAATCGAGTACACGAAAATCAAGCTGTATTCGAAGATTATGTTGTATTCGAAACCTCTGTGTACTCGAAACTCAGCCTGTACTCGAAACTGATGTTGTATTCGAAACTCCTCTGTATTCGAACTCAAACTGTTCTTCGAACACTCTGCCTATACTCGAAATAGCTGAACTCTAAAAATTTTGAACTCGAAAATACTTAAGAAAAATTTTATAAAATTATTTCTTAAGATTCAGAGTCCCAAATTTATACAGTAGCTAGTAGGAGTAAAGAAGAATGGTGGCTTTGTTCCGAAATTTCCAGTCTTGAAAGTTATCTCCCGACACGAGCCTTGGTGGCTTTGTTCCGGTGCCGATCTCATTGTCTAGATTGAGCAAGTTAGACAAATTTGTCTAGATAAAGTAGCAAACTTGCTTAGAAAAGTTGTCACCTTGATGATGAAAAGAGCACTCAAGCTCTGATACCACTTGTAGGTCCTTAAAACTGATCAAGAACAAAACTTTATCTCTGTAAACATCACCAATGATCTCTAACAAGTGCGGAATCCAAGTTAGAAACACGAAAGCAAGTAGAAAAATGCAAACTTTATAAATATTGCAAAACTTCGAGTACAAGCGCCTCAATACGTCTAGAGAACGTCTGCCTCGGGATTTCAGCCTAAACCTGTACAAAATACGTCTATTTATACTAGGTCTAGGAGTACTCGAAATCTAAATACAAAAAGGTTCAAGTACACGATCACTTCGTGTACTCGAAATGCTGTACACGAAAATAACCAAAATCTGAGCTTTGACTCTTCCGGGTTGACTTTGTCAGTCTTCATCGTTTAGCGGGCTCTACATTTGTGTCTAAGAAGAATAAGAACCAATGACTTTGATATGTGACATGTTAAAAATACAAAACAAAAATACAGCACTTTTAAACAAAATGCTGGACGAAAACAAAAAAATCAAGTACAAAAAATCAAATACAAAAAATAATTAAAATGTTGTACAAAAAAATATAAATGTTGTACAAAAACAAAAATACAGTACAAAAAACATAAAATTTTAGCAAAAAATACAGCACAAAAAAAAAATCCTAGTACAAAAAATAAAAACTTAGTACAAAAATTAAGATGTTATACCTAATTATCATAGCAAATGTCAAACTCCTATAAGTTCTTACTATTTTTATATAAAAATCTATTTTTATTTGATCTTTTGTGTGTGTATTTCTAATGGAAACGTAATGGGGAATGCATTAGTGTAGAGGGTACATGGAATCAAAATGATCGAAAATTGCAATCAGTACGAGTGTGTGTTTTAGCCTTTTAGGGAGATGTATTAATATTTCCTCTCAAATATCAATCCTATTCATTTTATATTTTGCATCCATAAGATCTAAATGTATTAAACGTTGCTTATAGTAAGTAGCTTAGTAGGATTGAATCTTTGTTACCAACAAGAGGAAGGATAACTCAATATAGATTTCTAATTTCTTATAACCTAAATGATAGATTCTTAGTATCATATACCCTAAGGCATGGACCGTGACCCAAGCGTGATGCCCCTGGGTCACGCCCCCTCACACCACCATCACCATGCCACACTGGGCGTGACCACCAAGTGGTGGTTTAGCCATGAGGGCTGTCACGAGATGAAGGAGAAGAAAGAGGAGAAGAAAGGGGGAAAAAAGTGGTGATGACGTGTAGTGATAGGAAAGTGATGGGGGTGATGGATAACATAGGTAAAGATGATGTGGAGTGATAAGGGGGTGATGATGTTGGTTGATTATGTGGCGTCTACGTGGAGTGATGGGGGCTTTTGCATAACACATAGCCTAATAAAGCCAAACAAGTCCTCACGATGGTGGTCTAGTGGTAAAGGGGTGAGAATATATGATGAAGGTCTAGGGTTCAAAGTCCGGCACTACCCAATTTTCCCTGGGTCACGCGATTTACCTCCCTCATGTTGGCCGTGGAACCGGTCGGTGAGGGGCGCCTAATGGGTGGCTATCACCATTTTTTTTAATAAATCCAAACGACATTCTCCATTTAATAAAAAATATAACTTGATTATTTTAGACAAAACACCAATAATTCATAAATATGCTTTTTAAGTATTGGATAGGACTTTTAAATATATATTGAGTGGTGATATGTTTAATAATTATGAAATAAAAGTAATTGTTTTTGGAGATGATGATGGACAAATTCTACCTGAAAGTAGTAGATAACATTGTCAACGTGTCTTTAAGTTTGAAATGGCAATTACAATTAAAAAAAAAAGAAAAATATGACATAAATGTAATCAAGTTTATTAAATGTTTTAACCAAATCAATAAACCCTTTTTTGTCTTTTTAGAATAACTAAATTTTAATTTATTGTTATAATAGTATGTAATTATCAGGTTACCATTTTTTTTTCCTATCTTTTTATTAATGATTTTTTTTTTGTTTTATTTTTTTTTTGGTATATGACATAAAAGTACAAATACAATTTTATGAATAAAACATGTGTTTTTTAATATTACCCTAAATATATATTTTTTTAATTTTAAAAATAAAAAAATTAGACCTAAAACTCATTATTTTAACAATTTTAGAATAAAAACATGCTTATTAATTATTTAGTTGAAAAAATAATGTCATTTTTAATTAAAAAAATCCATGTAATTATGTATACAATCCACATCAAGGACTTCTAGCCTAATGGTTACCCCTTTGGCTTCCCTGTGAGAGGTCATGGGTTCAAATCCCTCCCAAGGCGAAATAGGGGTCCTTGGGAGGTCAGAGGATTTTCCGGTGCGATTTCCTACTGGGGTGGTGGTGGGGTCTCAACGAAGGTCATGGTAACTAGACCTTGGTGACGTGGCCTGGAAATAAGTGGTTCACACGTTGAGATCGAATGTCGTTAAAAAAAAATACAATCCACATAATCTTAAAGATAAAAATATTTAATGCAACATGACACATTATCATTAATAACCTAGTAACCTTTTAATTACATAGTATTAGACCACCCGCAGATGTTAAGCCGCTGGGCTAGCGGCCAACCTCCCCGCGGCGGGGTGTAGCGGGAACACTGCCCCCTAGCCCCACGGTGCCCGCCCGGCCGAGCTCCACGGCCCCTGTTCCCCGTTGGGCTTCCTTGCACTCCATTGGTTGATTCAAAAAGTTGCCCCCCCCCCCCAAAACTTTTGAACTGCTAGTTTTTTTTAAATAATAATAATAAATAAAATCAAACTTTATATAAACCTTTCATTTCAACCATTTTACACACTCATTTTCATTCAAACTATCTTAATTTTTATACAATTTATTTTTTTTATAAAAATGTCATCATTCTCTTCGGTGTTTTCATCATCCTCTTCATCTTCTGATAGCAAGGGTATGGATCTTTTTATCTCGTTGTTGTCTACGATGGTTCAAGAAAACGCATCTCAAATTCCTCGCCCTATCATTAGAAGAATTCAAATTAATCGAGACAGGGAAGCGGTGCATGATCTTTTGATGCGTCACTATTTTGGAAACGAAACGTTGTATAATTAGATCAGTTATGTATGCAGGCTTTTGGTGTTCTTAAAAAACGATTTCAAATTATAAAAAATCCGGCTAGAGCATGGCATCCCAAAAAAATTAGATCAGTTATGTATGTTTGTATCATAATACACAATATGATACTTGAATGTGAGGGCAAGTCGATTAGCCCGTTTGTACCGAATGAAGACGAACCGCCATCTCCTTTTGACATTGATGACCCGCGCAGAGATAACCAAATTTTGGCGTTGCGAAACAAAAGCATTCACGAGTCATTAAAAGCCGATTTGGTCGAACATATCGAAAGGGTTCGCACCGACATTGTTCTTTGTAGCATCTAAGGCGACTAGTAGATTTTTAATATGTTTTTGTTTTTTTTAATGTAATGTGTGTTTTTTTGTAAAATATTGAATTATTTTAATTTAGTGTAATGTTTTTTATTTATTTTTAATTGTTGATGATGTGGAATAGTGAAGAAGGGTTTTTAGTGGGGTGACCACTGTGGGGTTTTGTGGTTTTCAGTGGGGTGATAACGTGGCAGGAAATTTCAGTGGGGAAGGGTTTTTAGTGGGGTGACCGCTGTGGATGGTCTTATAACAACAAAAGAAAGTTTAATGACTTTAAATAAACAAAAAAAACTTGCAATGACTACATTTTATACTTTTATAAAGTTAAAAAAAACGATAATAAGTATTGAAAATGGAGTTTTTGATACAGAATGTATACTACCTAATAAAGTAATAACAAATACGACACTTGTCACTCTCATATTCATGTATCATTAATTTTTGCCACATATCTATTTTATATACATTCATTATTAACTTTTGTCACTTGTAACTCTTATATTAATCTCTCATTTAATTATATTTTACTAATTCTCTCTCCTATTTAAGGTTAATAATTTTAAATAATTAAATTGTATAATTAAATGCAAAAATTAAATATTTTTATTCTTAATAATTATAAGTAAATTTCAATTATATCTTATTTTAAAATATTATGTGTGAGGCCCCGAAACCGGGCGCCTTGCAGAGGTTGGTTTGTCATAACACATATTTCTTAAACTAAAAACTTTCATAATCATGCAGCGGAAATGTAAACATTGTTTGATAAACATGATACAATAAAGTGTCTGTATCAAAAACATATCGAATTGCCAAAACCACTGGATCGTCTGACTCTATGCCCGAGCTCCATGCATCCTCTCGTTTTAGCATTAATCTGACATACATGTTAAAATGTCAGCTTATGCTGGTGAGTTCTAGTTTTACAATTCATCGTAAATAAAACATCATTTTCATGAAAACATCATTACATATACATAACCATAGCACATAGCACATAGCACATATTTATTTGCATCGTCATAACCATCGTTATGATCATACCGTTGTCCTCATCATATCCACTGTCTTTAACAGTGGGCTTATGCCGGCACAAGGCTCCATGTTTATAGTCCGATCGACTCTTACCATATTTATAGCCCGATCGGCTCCGTGTTTATAGCCGATCGACTCCATGTTTATAGTCCGGTCGACTCTTACCATGTTTATAGCCCGATCGGCTCCATGTTTATAGTCCGATCGACTCTCATGTTTATAGTCCGGTCGACTCCATATTTATAGGCCGAGCGGCTGTTCATATCCTGATATACTCAGGTCATCATTCATACTTACCCAGTACAAGTATCGGGGCATCATCATTCATACGTATCCTATAACACATATAGGGACATCATTCATCCATCATACAAGATACACTAGCATCATATCATCATTCATCATAATCATCCTACCTTTCATGCTAACATCATTCATCATAGTCATCATGACATCCTAATCAGGTCATGCTAGCATTACTTCATCATATAAATTTCCTAATAACATAGGAATCATCATTCTACATTATGCTAGTATCATGTCATCGTATCATAACGTCATGGCATCACATACATGTTACACTAGTACATATTCATCATATCATACATCATACTTTCGTCCTAGCAGCCTAGGATTTCATCATAGTTTAACATCTATAATTATCATCATGGCATGTTATAATACAGTTCATCATCATATCTTACTAACACGCATTCATCATACTTAGCATACTTTCATGCCTACATCATGCTAACACATAAACATGCATACATAGTCATGGCATATCATCATTCGTTCATCATCATCATAAGCACATAACATCATAGACGTAACAATAAGCATGTATGCCCGCCCAAATCATTAAACATAAAATAGGGCGTCTAGAACTCACCTGATAGTAGCTTCCTGTTTCCTTAGCCGAACTCCTTAGCTAGGGCTTAAGGACCTACATCATCACATAGTCTCATCACATTCCATTCCTAGACTTAAGATTGATTCTAAGTCCTTATAGCCTACTAGTCCCCCCCCCTCCGAGTCCAAGTCCTCGAAACTTAGCTAGGTATTCGAAACTGTAACATCACTGTATTTCCGGTCGTCCGTACATTCGTACGATTGTACTGTTACGACCTGAGACTTATAAATATAAATGATGATGTATTATTTGATGATTTTCACTGTTATTGGTATACATTGAGAATATATTATTCTATGCATAAACCATGGTAAGTTTAGTTGAAACTCAACTAAACAGGACCAGAGAGTTTATTGAAGTTATATTCACAGATTATGGTGTATGGTGTTAAATGGAAAGGAAGTTGGAGTGCGTTATGGTTTGGTTGCTAAACATCATTAAGGACACATGGTCATGGTTTATCGAAATGGCGGTGGGACGGTGGCTGGGGCAGTTACGACTGACCCCTACATATGCCCTATACATATGCATATTTCGGTCTATCATGGATGTGTCAGTGATATGGTTTAGCGGGTTTTGGATTGGGATTGATAATATTAATGTTATGAAATAATGGTAGTATAATTGGAATTAAATTACGCGATGGTGAGATTACGAACACAATTTAAACCCAAATATTAATTCAGAAATATTAACTTAATAACGTATTCGCGTGGGTGACGATTCACACGAATATAATTATTAAGAATAATATTCTGAGACGATATTCCATAAATCGTAAATCGAATCGAAATACGATACGAGCGTCGGATTCGGAAAGGTGACGATCTTTACGAATACGTACGTAAGTGATGTGTTTCGACGAGATAATTAAATAATATTTAACGATATCAAATCAATAAATGAAAACTAAAAATATTTATTAGGAATCACAACCTAAAAACGAATATGATCAAATTATTTTATTAAATAAATAATTTAACGGAAATAAAAACTGAATCGTTTTACAAAATAATTTATTTAAAATCATTTTATTTAAAACGAAAACTATTTATTCAAATGTTCGCTGGTCCCATGTTTATCCAACTTAAGTATTATTGAAATATGATGTGTGGGGTCATAGGCCGTCGAATCTAAATTCTTTTAACTACGAGATTAAGGGTAAAGGGGGAAACATGATTATATAACCATGCATGCATTGGAAATCATGGCCACCACCTTTTTTCTTAAATACATAAATTAATTTAGGAAGTTATAAGTATAATGGGAACTTTGGTTTGAATTACTAAAGATAATTTCTTTAAGTTTTAAATTAAGTTGTAATAACCTAAATCGTGGTGGATATAGATGATCATGCATGCATGCAATGATGAATGGATATACATAAGTTTCTAAGGGATAAAACCTTTACAACTTATATAACCTTGGTACATTATGTAAAAGATCATCATATATTGGATAATCGACACTAACAAGTCTGAATTATCCTTGTAGGATGATAAATAATAAAATTGGAGGTGTAACAATTTAACTTAGAATAAATGAACTAAGTTAACAAAACACTGATAATTTAAAAGATAAACACTTTCGTATATGTAATTGAAATAGAGTACATACACTTATGACTATGAAATACACGATAATTACAGATCTTTGAGTTGCTTTGAGTTTACATAAGCGAGCGCGCATAATACACGAACACCGGATCTAATGACTCAGGTGAGTTCTCATAACCTCCCTTTTTAAACTGTTTTGTTTTAAAACTCGGAGGTGAAACATGTATACCAATTTTAAATATTATTTTGATAACACATGGATGATACCTGTTTATCAATATGATATTCATATTATGGGATTATCATTATTATGGATTATCACTGATTATTATACATCTGTGTAACATTGTCATTGACTCCGGTCAATAACAATGATTACATGTATTGCCACTTGGATTATCACAACTCCATGAATCATTGTCTTTAACTTCGGTTAGTTGCATTTGATTTCATGTATTGTCACGTGGTTAGCCACCACTCCATGGATCATGTCTTTAACTTATGTTAATTACATAAATTCCATGTATTGTCACAGATACTATTTGAGAATATTGATGTTTGAGATTTGTTGAATGGTTATGTGGTTGATTATATATTATTGTCTATGATTATATATGATTAACTATGATTAAATTGATTATGTGATAATGTGTTGGTTATGTGTTTGGATTTTGTGCTGGGATGACTGTGTTGGATATTCTCACAGGTATTCATGTGGATTTTCTCAAGAAACTCTAAACTTTATAATCATTTTATAAAACCATTTTCATAAAACATTTTTAAACATAAAACTTATGATTACTTACCAACTACTTCGTAGTTGACACTTGATTTTCTTACATGTTTCAGGTAATGAAGACAAGTAGGTTGAGGAGGATGATCTCTTCTATTTTGAACATCATCACATAGGATTCTTGGACTTAGCTAATTAACTGAAATTCTGGCGATTAGAGTTTAGTTAGTTTAGCTAAATCTTTTGTGTAATTGATGTATTTAATTCACGATGAACATGATTTTTGTGTAAACATTTATTTGGTTTGATTGACATGTGATGATATATATATTTAGATGCCCACGAGCTTTTGAACAATCTACACATCCCTCGTGGCATCCCGACGTTTCCGCCATCGGTCGGGGTGTTACAGAAACCCTTGAAATTCATTAAATCCCCATGGACACGAAATTACATAGTTCACGAAATAGCTTGTACTCGAACCCATGGAGTTCTCTATCTAACATTTGTATTCGAACTCCTTGTATTCGAAGACCTTTGTACTCGGAATAACTATTGTACTCGAGTACCCTTTTCGTGTACTCATCATTCTGTCATAAAACATCTCAGAAATTCATCTAAGATCATGGGAAGCTAGTTACAGGTCCCTTAGGTTGTTGCCAACCCACTGGAACCTCAAAGTTCCGAACTTTATGCATAAAGGTGCGAGCTTGATGCATGAGTTCACTTTTGTATAACATCCTAACTTTTGTATAAAAATCCTAACTTCTGTATACAAATCACTTATTTGAAGATAGATGATCACTCCTGTAGATCCTTGTGTGTTTTCTCTTCCGTTTGGTCAATCAAAAGCTCGATCCTTGAAGTTCTCGAAGTTGACCACCTTGAGCGCTTGTGAGAGAAGGCTTCTAGTCAAGGTTCGCACATTTCCCAAGACACTCGTATTTATAGGCGGTGTATCCGTACTCGAAATTTGGAGATTTCGACTACTATGGTTTGGTGTACTCGAAATCCAATTCGAGTACACGATCCCGAGACCTTAACCTGTTTATTTTTTTTCGTACTTTTCCCTACAAGTATATTATCCGTTACACATTCGTAAATTTTAACCTTTAGAAAATTTTGGGGTGTTACATAATGTAATAATTTTTAAGTATTTATTATTTATAATTTTTAAATCTTAATTAATTTCTTATTTCACTAACAACTCATATGATATTCAACATACAAATTTTCATAAAACCATTGATTTATAACAAAATAAATTTAGTCAATTCATATTAAACTTTTTTAAGTGTTCATTGGTCGTTCAAAATAACTTTAATAATTATGAAAATAGTATTTTACCTATCAAATATCAATTATGTAGTTACTAAACTTTCGAATTGTTGTTTTAATGTTAGAGTATTTGTTAATACATACATTAACCATTTTATATCAAAATATCGTTTTATAATTTTTAAATTATTAGTTCTAATTGTTTAATATTTTATATTTATTCCGTGTAATACACGGTATCAACCTAGTAAGTAAATAAATGTACAATGTGGCTTTTGGATATAGAAGAAGGTAAGGTGGAAGGTGTAAATGAGTTTAAAAAAGTTGTCAACATGTTATATCTAATTATTATGAGTTATTGAATCTTATTCAAGATTTGACTATCTATCATTCGATCGTTTGAAATTTCAATTATCAAATAATTTTTTCAATAAAGGACAATAATGATGCTAAGAATGAAGTTCCGCAGAACATTAATGATCGGTTTCTATAATTGTTTTTCAATGTTGAAACCAGGGCGGACCTAGCACTTTTTATGTGGGTCGACCGACCCCCATGAACCGTTTTTAAAGTGTTATATACACGATTTGATCTTAATCGACCTCCAAGAAATTTTGACACCGACCAAAATTTGATAACACTGTTGAAACCTAATTTAAAACAAATTGGAAGGCAAAACTAATAAAATTAATGCTCAATATGCATTGTCTGTGATTTAAAAAGATCGAATCTTTTACCTAAATAGGAGCAACAACTCTAATGGTTTTTTGATTTACTTTCGTTTTTTTCATTTTTTGACAACTTAACCCTAACCAATTTGAATTGGTCCAAAATATGAAATATATAATGACATACAATTGCCCCAATAAATTTTCGACTCCCACTAAAAAAAATTTATGTGTCTGCCATTGGTTGAAACATAGTACCTAAATTTACACAATATATGTCAATTAAAGTATGTTAATGCTAGCTTAATGAAAGTTTACACTCAACTAATATTCTAAATGAACATAAATTATCAAGATTCTTAACAGTAAGTTATCTTTTTATTGATGTTACTAATAAATAATAAATATTGATAAGAAAAACATGTTATGTAAAGAAACCATGATTAAACTAAGAAATCATGTCATATAAGCATAAATAATTTATAGAAATAATATTAGGAATCACACTTTTATTCATATAATTAGTTTAATACATTCAAATAAAAAGATTTCTTAAATTAAAAGAAAAAAAGTCAATTTTCTTTGCATTATGTTATGTGATAACAATAAATAAAATTAAGGCTAATCACTTTTAAGTGTTAGGTTGCATTTAAGAGAACCACTCTTTAGAGATGATCAATTATATCTTAGATAAAAATGACAAAATTATAAATAAAACATCAAAAGTTATATAAAAAAATATTTGAAACTTTATGAATAATTATTGTAATTTTTTAATTTTTATATTACGTATAATGCATTTGCGAGAAGCAGTAATATAATAACGAATTATATTTAATTCATTTTTCTATGTACTTTATTTTTTTTAAAACAACAAATTTATCCTATTTTTATAATATCCTAAAAGGTTTTTGGGTTCAAATCCAGACAATAAGCAATCCAAACATGGCCTTAAAATAAACAAAGGGCCTTTATCCAAAACCTTGTTTTAAGAGACAAGTGCTACTTTGTTTATTTTTTTTTTGGGTCAGGCTAAATATACCCCTCATTCTGACTTGTTATACCCCCCTCCACCCAAATATTAAATATAAATTTGTTAAAATCAACCCTTCAACATTATAACACAACCAAAATGCATCAAACATTATTTCTACCTTAAATTATACTAAACATATCCCCTTCTTACTTGTCATAGCCCCCTCTCTACAAAATATAAAATATAAGTTCATCAAAAATCGGAATTAATCGTTTGAACCCTAATTCATCTTTGTTCAAATTCAATTGAACTGAGGCCTGATCGTTGTTACAAACATAGAACATTAATTCCTCAAACAAAAACGAGTGTAATGGTGTATGAAACACCTATCTTAGCTAACTAATTCGTGTTCGTTGCTTGATGAACCGAAGTCGAACCGCTGAGCTCTTACATGCATTTTTTTTTCATTTGTTAACATTGTGAATAACTTTGGTTTACGTAGAGAGTTTCGCAGAGGTTAAAGAAATGCCTGGGTTCAATTAATTTTGAGTTTTATACTCGTTTTAATAGAGTTTGAATTTCCGTTCGACTATGGTTATTTAGGCTTACATTTCATATTAATTTGATTTTTAAACGATGAATTGATGATGATAATGATTCCGTGATATTTGTAGTTGTTTTAATTTTAAATGCATATGGATCTTTTTAGTTAACAATTAAAAAAATAAAGTTTACTTGTATATATTTAAAAAGATTAAGAAGGGGGTATGACAAGTAAAAAAATTACAAAAGGGAGTATATTTAGCATAACCCTTTTTTTTTAACGACAATTTGGATCACTGACGGGTCATAGACCCACCCGATCATATCCACACCCAATAGGAGGAAACCCACCATAGGTGAGAGAAAATCCCTAGCCCAGCATGGAACCCCTATTTTGTCCATGCCAGGACTTGAACCCGTAACCTCCCCAATATTGAAGCCACATGGTACCTCCCCCTTAACCGCTTATTTGATTTCAAAAAGACTTATTATTTAAAGTTCTTATTAACTTATGAGTTTTTGAAATAAAGTTTTTTTAAAAATCTGTTTAGATTGGCTTTAAATGACCAAAAATGACATTTTTTATTAACATTATTTTAAGGTTATTGGGTAAAGGGCAAAGCGTGAGGTAAATTTGTAATTTTATGTCAATAAATCATAAGTTATTTTGAAAAGATAAAACTTTTAGCCTTTTAAAAACAACGTATTATCTTTTTACAACAAGTCATCTTTAATGGTGTTTTATAATTTGACAAACAAGTTAATAATTTATGGATTTTTGAAAAAACAACAAGTAAATAACTCATTTTTTAGTTGAAATCGGCCTAAATATTTGTATTTTATCTAGATAACAACACCGCTAATATTTTATTTTCCGACAGCTAGATTTAGGGTTTATGAGCACCAAATTTGGTCACGAAGAAGATGGAGCCTGATACGAAGAAGAGGAAAATTTTCCGTCCACCTCCTCGCCGGTTAGTAATCTCGTCCGCAATTTTTTTTAATGTGTTCTCATTTTTTCTGGCATTCTCTGTTCTTCGTAAACACAGATAATTCTATGTTTTTGTCTGAAAAATGAGGAAATCTGATTACGAAATCATTACGAGGTTCAAATGCTGTTGAAATGCATCAAAACCTGACTTTTAACATGGAATTTTGAATCGTAATTACGCAACTGTCAATTTTTTTTTTAATATCGGTGATTTGATTTTATCTAAATGTGGGGTCAAAAATTAAAATCATCCAAATTCATCGCTGCTGGCTACTGATTGTATATGATGATTTTGATTATAGAGATTTGAATGCTGTTATAACATTCTACTAGAATTTCTTTTTGTATATTTGTTGTTCTAAGTGATTAATTGCCCGAATTAAAGGAGTTTAAACAGTCATTATTTCACTTTTTGATCATTTTTTCAAGATTTACTTTATTTAAATGAAAATTCAAACCATTCATTGTAGCAAATAAATAATTCAGCCTTTGATAATTTGGTTTAATTCCAGGGCAGCACCTTCACCAACAGAAAATAAATTTCCTGCACTTTCAACAGCAACAACTAAGTCAGCTGTATGCGTTTTCTTTCCTTGTTTTGTCATTTTGCACTACTCTGGAATGTTGTAACTTGTAAGTGCTTACATGAACAATGGTTACTTGATTGTAGGTTAATGTGGCTCAAACTGGAGTAATGGTTGATATGAGGATTCAACAGGCTAAGAGTTATGCAATCGCACAGGCTCAACAAGATGGGTCCAAAGCAAATTTCAGAATATTTGATTCACCATTTGGGAACTTTCTGGTGCCTGTTGTTCCAACTCGTGCAGAACTTGGTGGATGACCATTGACCACTCAGGCATGTTATGCTAATACTTATTTCCAAAGTAACTTAAACTACATGGTTAAAGCTTGCTAACTCTTATGGAATCCACTCCCTTCTATGAACTCAGGAATTGAAAGTACTTAAGAGGTTTAATATAGCATGCATTGTTGTTGCTTGTATTCAGTTTAAGGTACCTCAAGACATTGAGATTTTGAATTTTGTATATTAACACAATTACCAGTTTTAGGTACTAAGGAATTGATGGAAATGTTTACAGTTTGATGTAAGAATCAATTTTAAATACGCTAAACAAATTGGATTTATTTTGCCATTAAACAGGTTGCAAATTTTAGGCAAAACAACCTCCTTAGATTTGGTAAAATCTTATCAGTGAATGAAGGGATGGTTATATCTCACTCGATCCAACACTTTTGAATGGAAATACTTGCGAAAATTGCCTCAACAGCTGTTATGTTTAGGTATGTAGGAGATATTTTCTAATGTATGAAAACATAATCGAAATCACAAATTTAGTGTAAAATTCAACAGTTATGATTAAAGTTTGAAAGAAACCGAAGAAAATTACAGATTATGAAACAATCATATATTGAAAAATACAAATTAGGGTAATTACACAATAGAAAAGTTCAACACATTCTCTGCTGCCATGTAAACTAACTTCAATTCTTAAAATTTTTACCAAGCGACATCAATTACCGTATTGAAAACCAAAATTGAATCAAGGAGGATTATGCGGAAATGGTTTGTGCTAAGGTTTACAAGGACACAACAGCTTTTATCGATTTGAATAAACTTTTATCAATTTTGAATTTTTTATGCATGAGTTAATGATGATACCAACTGTCTGTAGGTTATAACCATGCAAGAATCCATTGTCTAGCTATAATTAAATACATAAAATGATAAAAGAATTTCTATATTGGTCTCGTTGCAACTAATATGCAACCTGCAACCTTTTCGTCATCTTTTGTATTTTTGTATGCCCATTCAGGCCGTTCAATCTACGTTGATCTCAAGGTGATTATTAGGTCACTTTAGGTTGACCTATTATTGGTATCTGCTTGGTCGGTATGTGTGGAAGTTTTATTACAAATAAGGGGATGAGGTGTTTTATCATGTCAATGTTTCAATTTATTGTTCATTATGTATGGCACCATTGTGTTGGACTTCATCTGTTGCTTCATTCCCATCTGTTGTATCTTTTGAATGCAAGAATGTTATATTTTATAGACATTTGCTTCCTCAACTTTATTAAAGCTTGATGAGTTGACAGCAGGTGGTATTTGTGACATTTGCAAATCAAAATTGCAAACCTTCGTATCTTTCTTCAGGAACGCTTCTTTATGCTTGTCACTCGTTATGAATTATTTTTTATTAATTTTACATAGACTTGCATCAAGCAACATTGCTGCCATCAATACCAAATTTGTTGTGTCATGTCACACGCATTGATCCATTGTGTGATTTTACTTTTACCCCTTCAGGAATACTACTTGAAGGTTGGTTATAATTCCTGTGTTTATTCTATATTGTAATTTGTAAGCTTTGATTCCCATTCAGTTTTTTTTCTGTTGCACTTTTTAAAATTAAGTTTACAACAATACAAAACTGATGCACAACAATATATGAAAAATGTTCATATAGATGACAAAATGTTTGTTCTATTGTTTAAAAATTTTAATATAATGTTGGAATTTGAGTTTTTCAATTTGTTGTGAATCATGTGAAATCTCATTATTTCTTTCTTTATTTCTGATTTATTAGTCTCGTGTTCAATCATTTCAGTTTTGTAAACCATTCCTCAAGTGTTCATTTATCTAATTATCTCCCAACCCAAACACAAAATGTTAATCCAAAGCTCTTTATTGCCGATTTTGTATCCAAACAGATAAAAGACAGTCATTACCATTTATCTAAACTAGTTGGACATGCTGATTTTGGAAAACATTTTGGAGATGTTTGAGTTGTTGGAAAATTTGGACAATTATAATTATATGTATTTGTTACATATTTAAAACTAAGTTTATGTTCTATGATAACGAACTAAACTGGGTCCAAAAGAAAGCTAAGATGAATAGGATATCGAAGCTTGAAAGTATATAGTTGAAAACATCAAAAATATGAAAAAAGCTTATCCCCCATTGATGGAAAAATAAACTTTGTGTGGGTTTATAGGTGGAAGCTTATTGGCATAAACATTATCAAATGAAAAGAGTTGAGCTTGAAGGATGCGCAAGCCTGCGCCTAGGCCCGGCATTCCGGGGCTGGGGTGGGCATTTTTTGCTCCGTTTCAGAATGTCATCCATGGTTGTTAACAACTGATGGATCAAAGGAATCAACAACAGTTGTTACACTGATGGATCCGTGGTTGCTAGTATGGATCAATTGTTGTTACGACTGATGGATCAGCAAATAGTTATTTATCAGTTTCAGATGTTGCATTGAATAATCAGTTTCAACTGACTAATTCAATTTTCTGACTGTTAGACAAAATTAATTGGTTGTTTCAAGTGCAGACTTTAATTTTATTCTGATTCAGGTGCTGATCTACTAGTATAAATATAAGGTTATGTACCTTGGTTTATAGAGACTGAAAAATTCTGAAACACATTGCAATACACACTTTCTTTCTAACACCTCTGCAATCGATCTTGTTTTCATACTCATGTTTCAGGTATCATTTCAGGTGCTAGGTTAACTCCGGCAGTACATACTACTGATTCAGGTATCGTCATATAGTTTCAAAGGAGTCAATCTAAAAGCTGGTCAAGAGAATAAGTCCAATGCATCCCCCTCGAGATGCATGGTGACATTCTCTTCCTTTTCATCTTTTGAAATCTGGTAGTTTTGAAAATATTTCTCTGCCTATAGGACCGCCCCTCGTAGGTCACACCATTATACATGGGGCAATCTTATCTTGTTGTAGGGTCTGTAATGACAATTATGGTTACAGGAAGTCTCACCATCTTCGAATTTCTCTAGATTGCTGGGGGATTTCTCTCTGTTGAGGGAAAGTGATTAAGGGTTGCTACATCCGTTTTGAGTGACTCCATGGATTCAAGTTTGGCTGCAATCGCTTCCAATTGAGCCATGATCAGGTCTGCTTGAGTTCCGCTGTTCTCAGTTTGATTATTCCAGGTCTGTACCATCTCCTTTGTGTGTTCCTGAAATGGATACAAACTGACAGGATCTAAGAACTCAACAAACAACGAGATTTGATTAAGCAAAGGGGTTGGCCCGATTCGAGAAGGGCAATTCTTCAGTACATACGAAATCGACAAAAAGCAAGAACCCAAATGAACCCAAATGAAAACTAAATCTGGCTTGTAATACTAGAGGTCGGCTGACAACTGCTTGGAACATGGTAACTACTCACACTGCATTTTAATTTCCCTCATTATTTTGTTTGATTGCTTGGAAAATGCTATTGAGCTGCTCCAAACCTGCATCATTGCCCCTAAGTCTGTCTCTTGTATACTTTCAGTGGTGTTGTATCATTGAGCTTTCAAAGTTTTAACATATCTTAATAGGAATGAGAGAATGAATGTTGAACAAGGTTTTATTACTGTATTAGTAGTGGATTTGAGATAATACATTAGAATATTGAACTTTATTTTTTCTATTTTCTACACTAAATTAAATTACTAAGAAGTTCAGGGTATGAACGTGATAATAACTTGTTGCCATATAAAGTCTATAAATTATCTTTAGACATTTTCAATCATGAGAAGAGAAAGTTAGTCAGCTACATCAGCACCATTCTTCCTCATCTTGGCTGCCATGCTGTAACCTAGCAGCATCTGGCATACCTCCTTCATGGATGGTCTATTGGCCGGCAGTTTGAGGGTACACAAGAGCCCGAGTTTAAACACACCAGTCATCTCATTTGAGTAAATGGGTTCCTTAACTTCATTGTCTAAAGCATCTTCTATGGGTGCATTGCCTAGCGCGTGTTGCAAAGCCCATTCAGCTAGTGATGAATGCTCGTCGCCATTGTTGGCCTCTTTCCCTGTTGTCAATTCTAACAAGATCACTCCAAAGCTGTAAACATCTATCTTCTCATTTACTTTGGTCGTGTGAGCATATTCTGTAAAATGTATATTATATTAACGTGAAGTATAATTTTCAAAGAAAAGTATAATATAAGCACGTTATGGAGTCACAGTGAAATATACCTGGAGCCATGTATCCAAATGAACCTGCAAAGGTTGACATTGTGGTTAGCTCGCTTCCATTGGCTAAGATCCTGGCTAACCCGAAATCAGCTATCTTGGCATTGAATTCGCTATCTAAGAGAATGTTGCTTGATTTTATGTCTCTGTGAATGATCCCTGGTGAACAATAATGGTGCATATAACACAAGCCTTGAGCTGCCCCCAATGCTATTTGCAACCTTTTAGGCCAATCGAGCACCACATGTCGCACAGAACTATTGAGGCCACGGCTCGATGGAGCCTTCTTTTGGTGCAGCCAGCGGTCCAAACTCTGGTTTTCTAAGTACTCGTACACAAGTAGCTTTGAGTTGTCACATGAAATGCATCCCATCAGTTTAACTATGTTTAAGTGGCGAATCTTGCTTAGAATCTCGACTTCTGCTAAGAACTCTTTCTCCAGCCTTTGATCCAAGTCTTTTTTGCTTGAAATCTTCTTCACTGCCACAAAGTCGCCTGATCTGTTTACCTCGATCCGGTATACCTTCCCGGAACCACCGTGCCCAATCACATTGCTCTCTGTCAAACGAGTCAAAATTGTGGTTTCTGTGAAGTTTAATTTCTGGAAAGGAGTTAACTTCCATTCTGCATCCAAACCGTACTTTCTTCTCCTCTGAAGAACGACATATCTGCTCATTAATACCACCAGGAGCAACAATATCACTGCTGTACTTGCAATAACCGCCACTAACTTAGTTGAAATCTTGCTAGATGGTCTAGTTTTAAATCTGGAACTGCATGAACTAAGACCTAATGACGGGTTATCTGAACAAAGACCAGGATTATTCAAGAAACTTCTATCAAATGCCCCATTATTGAGCTGACTTGGGATGGCTCCAGTTAGATCATTGGCTGAAAGATCAAGCAAAACGAGCCGTTTGCCCAGTTGACTTGGTATTTGACCCGAAAGATGGTTTCTTGACAAATCCAGTACCGTGAGAACTTCTAAGAACCCGAGACCATCCGGGATCTGACCTGTGAGTTCGTTTCTACTGAGGTTTAAAGTATTGAGTGAACTCCAGGAGACTATAGTTCCTGGTAACTCGCCGGTTAACTGGTTCCCATCCAGCCACAAAGTTTCTAAGTTTGCAAGTGCCGTTAAATTTTGCGGAATGGCACCGTCGAGTTGATTATAGCTGGCTTTGAAAACCCTCAGACTTGTCCAAGAAGATACTCTGGTAGGAATTTGACCGGAAAATTTGTTATAACTGATGTCAATTGTTGACAATTTTGGCGCCAATTCATCTGGTAGCTCGCCGGAAAATGAATTACCATTTATCATCATCAATTCCAACTTTGAAACCTTCCACAATCCATCAGGGATTGCTCCTGAAAATCTGTTCCCATAAACCATGAACTTCCTCATGCTGCTACAGTTTTCAAGGGATTTTGGTATCTCGCCTGAAAGATTGTTATCATAAGCAGCCAAGCCTATAAGCTTCCGGCTGTAACACAAATTTTCCGGCAAGTTTCCGGTGAATTGGTTAAGGCTAACCTCGAATACCTCCAGATCAGAGTACCTCCCGAAATCAGGTGGCAACTGACCTGATAGATTATTGTCAAAAATTCTAATGTTCTGCAATCGAGGCAATCGACCGATGCTCACCGGAATTTCACCGGATAACTGATTGAACATGAGGGTCAAGTTCGTTAAATGTGTCAGATCACCAAACCCATCTGGAATTTTACCGGTCAACATATTTGCTGACAAATCAATTATCTTCATGTTCAATGCTTCAATTGAATCTGGAATCCCCCCTGTTAGATTTGTCATATAAAGATAAACTTCTGTTAAATTCTTTAACATGAACAGATCACTTGGTATTGATCCATTAATCTGGTTCTGAGACAAATCCAGCAGCTCCAGCGCGGTCAGGCCGGATAAATTCCCAGGTAATTCACCGATCAAGTTCGCTTCCGCCATGTAAAACTTTCGAAGTTTTTTCAACCCGGTAAAACTCGGGGGGAGTCTTGATGGTGTAAATTGATTAGAAGCCAAGTTTAATTCTTCAAGTTCAGTTAAATAACCGATTTCTGCAGGAAAACTGCCATTGAACTGATTCTGGTGCAGTTGAAGTGATGAAAGCTTTAATAATCTTGAAATGTTGACCGGAATGTCGCCAGTGAAGCTATTCTCATACAAGTTGAGGTACCGTAGCTCTGCCGATAACCGTGATATGTCGTCGGGGATTCGTCCTACAAAGTAGTTGAGAGATAGGTCTAGGTATTGGAGATTGGTGCAGTTGTAGAGCGCTGTCTGAAAGGCTCCGGCGAGGTTGTTGTAATGAAGATCAAGATGTGTTATGTTTTTAAGGTCACAAATGAACGGAGGAAGAGTTCCGTTGATATCTTTATATGGTATGGTAATTCCGGTGATGGCGGTGGCGGTGCATGTGATCTCTGGCCACTTGCAGGGGTTGGAGGATTGGTTCCAGTGGTTGAGGGAGGGTGGGTTGGACCAGAAGCGTTTGAGGTTGAGAAGGATGGTTTGGTCGTTTTTGGTGGTAGTGGGTTGTGAAATTACGAGGAAGGGTAGTAGGAGGAGGAGGAGGAAGGGAGAGGGTAGGGGTAGTATTGACATATTGGCTTTTCCGGCACGGTGGAGGGTGGTTGATTACGGTGGTGGTGGAGGGTGGTTGTTTACGGTGGTGGCATGTTTGTATAAAGAGAACTTTGAGTTACATATTGACTGAAATTACAGTTGGGAGTGTTTTGTGTCTTATAGAAAAAAAGTTGCAAGAAAGGTCCCTAAACTTTGCTGTCGTGTTGATAAGGACCTTGTATTATATTGATTCTAAACTTGGGCTATATTTAACGCATTTGTTAAGGAATTGAGCACGTATCATATAGGCGTCACACGAGTAGAGTATTTATTAGTATTGGTTAATAATTGAGTAATGAATGTGTAATAGGAATATATAGTAAGTGAAAAGATGGATGGCAATATTAGTTATTTTATATTTAAATAAAAAATTAAAAGAAAAAAAATATGATTGATAGTTGTGTTAAGATCAAACAGACAACCATGATTACTTCTCTTCTACACTTCGAATGACAAGAAAAACTTCTTGATGCTATGACAAAATGTCATCTTTGATTATTATCAATGATAAAACATTTTACACTTACTCTTGTTAGGTAAGACTCAGCTATTTAAGGATCTTGGACGAAGTAAAAACCCAGGGTCTTTTTTCAAATTTTATTATTGCAAACATTATTTATCCAAACTTGAGATTGATGAACATATTGATAGCTAGAATTCTAAGATAATTGTAATGAAGCAGCTTACAAAGAGGAAGCTAGACATGAAAAAGAAGCATGATTTTAAAAGAAAATCAACAACCAATAACCAAACGTGATTTACAATCCAATGAAGCGGTGAATAAGTGATAAAATTATATAAATATGTTTATCCAAACGCGTTTTATTTGCCTGTAGATAAACGCAACTTTTAAGCTACTAAATGCACATTTAGATTCTCAGGGGGTAGAATATTAAAATAGAGCAATATGTACATCATCTTGTTTTAAAATGTAGTCAAAGTCAACGGGTAGAGAAACTATCTATGGAAGGCGGCGACTGCGACATCATGTCCCTTGGTTCACGTTTTGCATGCACCATGGTCTTAATCTTATTAGATGCTTTCATACTCGTACTAGCTGATGAAACATATACCCAACAAGTTCATTAGTTATAAATTGGATGTGGCTCAATGGTAGAGCACTTACTTTACTAGTGAGAGGTAGGGGGTTCAAATCTCACTACCACCAATTTATATGGGAGATATGAGGGATGACCCTGGCTTGTCAGGGTTCGAGTCCTGATCTCACCCGGTTTTACCGGCTCCTCGCTGTCGTGCCATTTGGCGGGCGTGGGGGTCGGGTTTTATCCGGAGAATCCCTCAATTGGCGGATCGCTAGGGGCTCCGTCCGTCCGGACTAGTGGCCGGCTCGGGCTACCTTTAGCCAATGGGGGCCGCGTACGGAGTACCCGGCGTTTACTTAGTTGGTCGTTCCAAAAAAAAAAAACAAAAAACAAATTCATTAGTTTAACCGCTTTAAAAAAGTACATAATTAATTAATTAATGAATTAATTAATTTAAATTAAAAGAAAACATGAAAAACCCAGGAGCTTATAATATAATTCTACCCTTTTGACTTTATGAACAAAATGTCTTAAGTTCGAGTACCAAAAAAAATCCTCTAGATTAAACTAGAGGATCGTTAACTAGAGATGGGCAAACCGGTTTTTTTGAACTCGGTTCCGGTCAACAAGAAATCAACAATCGGTTCTGGTTCTTGTTTTGCTGGGTAAATATGAAACTGGTTTCGCTTTTTCCGGTTTCTTATAGAATCCGGAACCATCTGTGCCGTTGTCTTCATTTGTTTGGCTTTTTAGGTGTAGATTATGTTGATTTTTTTCATTTATTTGTTATAAATTGTAAGTAACAGAGTTGGTTAATACGTGGTTTTTGAGTTAGATCTATTTAAGAGGGGCAATTGTACCCAACTTGAGGAGACAAAACAGGTGATTCAAAACTTTACGTCAAACCAACCTGGTGGTACTAGTGATTCCTGGTCTGGTTACAAAAAAACAATGTTATATGATTTGAATTTTGTTTTTTGAACTATCAACTAATATATTTTAAGCTCGGTCACCTGAGTAAACCTAATAACAGAAGATCACCCACGTTCGTGAAACACATAAAACACTCGCTCAATTTGAACTTTGCTTAATTTTATTCATTAAAACACTTATGACACGTGTTATAGGTAGTTCCAATATTTATCCAAATATAAACAATAAATTCGATAAATATAACCAAATTCGTTGGCAATGTGGTTGAAGTGCGTAGGCCACATACGATCTCACAAAGAGGCCTCGCGAATGCCATCTCACATCCCCAACAAAGCTATTATAATTTATAACAAAGTATTAATTATTAAATAAAAACAAAATTTTGTTTAAAACATAAATGCTTTTATTTTTTGTGTAGCATTTTGTCTTTTTTTGTACTATGCTTTATTTTATTTTTTTCAAATCCTGCATTTTTTATGGTTTAAAAATAATACAAGATTCTACCTAAAAACATTAAAGCATATATATTTTTTTATACTAAATTAAACTTTTTCCTTTGGATTTATGTTTGTAGTACCACATTTTATTTTTTATACTATATTTAAAATTATATAGTAATAAAATTACAAATGCAAAACAAAAAAGTAATATTGTTATTTTTTAAGACAGATATTAGTTTTTATTTAACAACCCATTTATATAATTTCGTACGAGTCTATACTATATAATAAATAAAGGTTGTAAGAGGATACATGTCAAGTTTTTAGGCTACCTAAAAGTTGGTTTTCCCGCATTTCTCTCCTATTTAATACTAGGTAAAATCTCGTGTATTACACGGATTGAAAACTTTGTAAGAAAACTTTTTTAAAAAAAAACTTGTTTTTTTAGGAAAACTTATTTTTAAAGAACTTTTATTTTCTTGAAACTACAAATCTAAATTAATTCTTATTTTTTTTAAAAATCATTTTTAAAAAATTTTCATATTTTGTAAACTTTGTTTAAGTGTGTTTTTTAATAAAAAAAATTTCATTTTTTATTTGTTAGAACTATTTTTTAATATGAAAAAATGTATATAAAGTCATTAGTTATTAGATTTAAAATTATTTAACAAATTAAAGAATTATAATTATCATTTAATATGAGAGATAATGAGTGTAAAGACTAAAAAATGATATGTGGCCATAATTCTATTAAAAATATGACATGTGGCAATAATAGTCTAACAAATTGACATGTGACAAAATATTTACTCTTTTATTAGAGAGTATAGATTTATATGTTATCTTTTATTAAATTTTGATTTTTTCACACTCTATCTCTCCTATTAAATATTAATGATATTATTAAACTTTAAGTAATATGATTACACTATAAATAAATTTTTTATTTACTTACAAAACATATTGAAATCTATATATTATGTTACTTTAAATAAATAATTTTAAAATTTATTTATTTTACATGTGTAATACACAGGTTTTATCCTACTATAAAATCAAACCAAATAGCAGCCAAGGTTCTTGAGTGCCAACGTCTCCATCAATCCTTTTCTTTTCCTTCCGTTTTCATTGCCACCCAAAAAAAAAATAAAAAAAAATTGACAAATAAAAATTACATACTACCCACACCAACTTAGTAAAAATGACATTCTAACCCCTTTAATTAATATTTTATTAAAGATTAAAACATGACCAATTAGTTAATCCTATATTTTTCTTTTATTTATTGTTTATTAATGTTACAATTTCTAGTGGGTTTTCTAATTATTCTTAATATTATTATATTACTTTTATTTATTTTGGGACATTTTTTGTGTAATTAAACTTGACACTTTTGTAGATAAACCTTTTATTTTAATTTTGTAGCAGCCACTCTCTGCATTTTCTTATTAATGTGTATAAATGTAGTTTTGATTCTATATGCAAGCCATGAAAGAGACATTATTCATTCAAACATCAGGGATGCCATCAATGTCTCTTAAAATATGTTGTGCAATTAAATATAAAGTAAATTATCGAAATGGTTCATACCGTTTGTTAGTATTTCACTCAGGGTCCCTAAATTTTATAAATTACACATATGGTCCCAAACCAAAAACATAAACACATATAGTCCTTATGTGAGGGTAATTTGTCAATTATGTTAGGGTAATTTGGTGACTTAAGAGCTATATGTGTTACAAATGTCTAAAGTTTGTGACCATATGAATAATTTATGAAACATATGTACCAAGAGTTAAATACTAGAGAACCATATAGACCATATCGATAATTTACTTTAAATATATTAGCCATACATTGTGATAAAGTATACATATATTCATTGTGCTAAACATAATTTTTTTTCTCTTCTACAACCAAAATTTTGTGATTTAACTAAATCATTCCTTCTATTACCACTATCATTTTAATTTTGAAGTCAAGCATGATTTGATAAAAAGGAGTCAAGCATCAAACATAATGCATGTCACCTTCGTTTACCACCCATATAACCACATGTTTGATGCTCACTTTTAGAGTTTGGACCATAATAATTCCTAAAAAGATTTCTACCACTCAAGATACATGTCAAAAACTTTATCAAACAAACATGAACGAGTGGCGATTCACTATTACTACTACTATTATTATATAGCTTTGTTTATGACGATTTTATGACGATTCAATATTATCAATACCAAGTGTGATCCGCTGATCGTATATTGATCGTTATCTCTTAAAGATGATTCCGTCAAAATTAGCCCAAAGCTAATGTTATTTTCTCCTTAAAATTGGTCATGCATCATAACCAAAGGGTTTACTCCTCCTTATAAGTTGAAAATCTAGAAACCAAATTTGAACCCCAACCAAATAAGATAACTAAGGGATATCAAGCTGAGCCAGCTCGGTTTGTAAACGACTCTAGTTTAAACTTAGATCTTCCGCTTGATACAAAATTTCAATACGAGCTTAGGCTACTTCAAAATCTGAATAAAGCTCAAGCAAACCTTAGCTTGACACGCTTTGAATTGTGAACCATCACACTTTTATCTATTTTATCTAATATTAATTATCCAGGTAATCGTCTCTTCTTGACATTTTATATGGAAGGTTTTGGGTTTGAATCTAGGTCGTCAAGACATACTGCTAAGTTAAGGGGCGGGCTCGGATCTATGCTGCAAAACGTCAAATACTAGGGGACATATTAAATTTTATCTTAAAAAGAAAAAAAAAGAAGCAATCTTTTAATTTCCACTTAAATCATTTACTTTTCCAACCCTTGAAAATGCATTATGTGCATTATTAACCCGGTGTTTGTGTTTTCGGTTCTGTTCATTACTAGCATTCTAATTCTCTCATCAAAGCAATACAAAAAAATTACTTAATCATTATTATATACATAACATTATTATAGTGGCCATTTTTTTTCTTTTGGAATCTTCAAGTCTTGCAATGAGGATTCTAGTCAACGGTGTGAACGAATTAAAACGTTTCGTGAGTTACTTGAGCTCGAATCAGTAAAAGGTTTAAACAGGCTGAGTCTAAACGAGGAATGTCAAAGCCCGAGCCCTAAAATATGCCTCGTTTATCTATCGAACATGAGCTCGAGCTTCATATATAGAGCTTGAGCTAGCTCGCAAGTCTTATCTGGACTTTTATTTATGTAAGTTTTGTTTAATCTTACAAGTGTATATTTATAAAAAAATTGTTATTATTTATGAAATTTTAATAGTTATAATCAAATCATAAATATTATGTTATATATGAAAAGTATCGTTGTATGTGTGTGTCTAAAATAAAGAAAATTAAAATAAACTATTAAATAAAAAACGAGTTAAGCCGACTTGAGCTTGAAAATCTTCTTATGAGCCCAGTTCGAGCTTTAAAAAATAAAGCTTTAAACAAGTCGAGTTCGAGCTCATGTCAAGTGGCTTTAAGTCCATACAAACGAGCTCTAGTCTTAACAAGTATAAAACCATCTCTGCTCATTTACACCTTTAATTTTAGGCGGTAGGGACTACGGCTGTAATAGAGCCGAGCCGAGCCAACTCGAAATTTTCTTCGAGCCAAAAATTTGAGCTCGAGCTCGTAACAAATCTCAAGCCTCGAGCCGAGCCACGAGCCAGCTCGTTTTTTTTTCTTTCTACTTTACACATATATATTTAATATAATATACATATACATATATATTTATATAAATATAATTTGTTTACTATATTAAATATATATTATATACACTCATAATATGTATGTATGTATGTATGTTTAATATTATATGTGTGTGTGTGTTTAATATAATATATTTTTGAACAGCCCTAGTAGCGACAACTTATATAGTTCATGGCAATGAGTTTAGATACATGGAAGGTGCCTATCAAATGATGATATCTTTGAACATTTATGGTTGGAGGAGTAGTGTATTTAATTTTCGATGATATGATGTGGGTGGGTGGTTGTGAGTTGTGACTCAAGACATGGGTGGAATGCATCCAAGCATCAAAAAATGTGGAAAGACATGCATTTCCTTTTCTGATGTATTGATGAACATGAAAAAGGTTTTTTTTTTTTTAACGGCTAATTTATGGATCATTGATGTATCACAGTGGTATCATCAGCATTACCACCAGATCATATCCACCACCAAGTCACCAGTTCTTTAGGGAACTTGAGACTTTGAGATAACCCCATTGTGTGATTTGAACCCATGACCATTTGCCCTAAATCTAATCATTCTAATATACATTAAACAATATCAATAATAATTATAACCGGTAAATCAAATATCACTCATAACATGACTATTTTTTAGATTTGAAAAAAATGGGATGTAAACAAACCTTACACTAAACAATTGTTAAGTTATGATGATCCTTGATTCAATCCTAACGATTCATATTATCGTATAGATGGTTATGCTTTTAGGCTATGTGAGAAGTGTGATTCCTCAAAATTGTTTTGTAAAAAGTTAAGAAAAACTTCAAAATCAAATAGCATAAACCACATTGACCATAGGTCAAAAGGTGAACCAAGAGACACGTTTTTTTTTTTTTGAGTGGATATAATATAAACATCATCCAATTAGCATATTGTTTCAAAGTCTTGATTTCTTGACCTTGACTTTGAAATGTTCAAAACAAAAGCAGTCGTTATCATTTATACAAGGACAATATCTACCCCTTTTGAAACCATTTTGTGCATTTTTACCTCAAAAGTTGTGCTCATTGTACTCAATATGATTTAACGAGGCTCGGGAATAATACCATGTAGGTGTTTGGTCCTAGAGATGGCCAACGGACCCGGAACCGAAAACCCGAACTGCATCCGGAACCAGTCGTATATGAACCGGTGGATACGGGCGGTTTCGGGTTTCAGAGAAATTGGAACCGGAAAAACCGGAACTGGTTCCGTCCTTAAACTGGTCAAACCCGAATCGGAACCGGCCAAAACCGGAACTGGAACCCGCAAGAAACCGGTAGGAACCGGAACCGATTCTTGACTTTGTTGACCAGAACCAGTTCCGGTCCCGAAAAAACCCAGTTTGGCCACCTCTATTTGGTCCAATTACGATCTTCTAGCTTATTGGTTACCCTTTTGACTTTCATATGACTAGGGGTGCAAACGAATCAAGGCGGCTCATGATATACCTAGGATCGGATCGGTAAAAAGCTCGAACAAGCCGAGCCTTAACGAGCCTGAGCCCGAGTTCGAACCCAAAAATCTGGCTCGTTTAGTTATCGAGCCCAAGCTCTAGCTTTACATATCGAGCTCGCGAGCCTTAACGAACTTTTTGTTTATATAACTTTTATTTATCATATTAAGTGTTAATTTATAAAATTAATTATTTTTATATATAGAATTATGATAAATATATTTAAATCATATATTTTATGTTAAATTTGGAATATATAATTATAAAAATAATTAAATTAGTAATTAAAGTAAACAACTTAAATAATTAAAATCTAAACGAGCCGGGCTCGTGTTTGAGCCCAATTTAGTCTAAACGAGTCGAGCTCAAGCCTTAACGAGTTCGGGATTTGCTCGGCTCGTTTACACCCCCACATATGACAGGTCTTAGATTCGAATTTGGGCCGAGACATATTGTCGAGACAAGACGAGGGGTTGATTCTGTTAGAATATTATGATTATATCCTAAGTTTATATGTATTTAGTCATCTAATGTTGTATAATACAGGTATGACAATTAAGGTAATTAAAGGCAGTTAAATAACTGTCATTTCTTAAACCTATATAAAGGGTTGTAAACCTCATTTGCATTCAAATGAAAATTTACGTTTTAGAAGATTCTCTCTATATTTGTTTATATATTTGAGATTCTTGAACATCAGATTCTGTTGTAAGGTTCCTTCTAAAATGAGCTCGAACGTATCCTCCAAAACACTAAATACAAGAGAACAGTTCAATTAAAATACTTGGAAGAATTTTCATGAAAATAAGATTGATGTGATTTTGAGGACAGTTGCTGATGCTTATGTAATGATATTAATGAAGTTTAGCTTTAATGTAAAACTCTAAAAGGTGATCACCATAGATAGCTAGTGGCAATCCCTCCCTAAAGGTGATGTGAAACGCCACTTAAATATCATGTGAAAGCTGAAGCTTTGCAAACTAACTAAAATTCACGTGAAACTTTGTAGGGTAGGAATTTGACATGTTAACCACCTCGGTTATTTGAGAACCAGTTTCGACCGGTTAACTGATTTTTGCGTTTCTACTTGTTATATAAGAATGATAGTTGACTAAAGTACTATGTTATAAACTCATGTATAAGTTTTTACGAAACATCTCTATCATATTTTGTGGTGGGAGTAAGATATGACTTCATCTTTCTCCCTCCCCTAGACGGCCTGACCTCACAAAGTGTCACTGCTTATATTTGTTTGTTTATTTGTTAGAAACTCATGTATTACATGGGTTAAAAACATGTATCTTATATTTGTATATGAATAATAAAGATTTAAAAAACTACTAGGGGTTTACCCCGCGTATTGCAGCAGTAACTCTATATTAAACTACAAAAAAAATGATATCTATCAAGTCAAAAATTCATCAAAAAAAAATATTGAGTCATATCACTCTGTCGATATGGGAATCTGATTACGACGATGGTGGCAACAGCACGGATATCAAATACAGACAAAAAAATCGACCGCAACGACTGTTAATCAGTCCTAAAACAACAAAACGAACCATCTCAAAACCAAGTATCATTCGCAAGAAATAAAAACCCAAATATAATCTCACATTGTAAAAAATCTATTTTGCTGGTATCAAGGGGGTCTTAGAGCATGTGCGGGAGGTGCGACCGCACAGGGCCCAACTTTTTAGAGGGCCCTAAATTTTTAAAAAAATTGTATATATTATATATATTTTAATTTATTTTACAACAAACAAATATAACAATTCAACTTTTAATTATATGTATTTAAAATATTTGAAGCAAGTCGATTGTTTTTCAAATGCATCAATTGCATATAGAATTCTATTAACTATTCCGGTAACTTTAGCATATGCAGAAAGAAAATTTTCACAATTGAAGTTGTTGAAGTCATACTTACAATCGATAATGTGTTAAGAAATACTTAATGAATTGACAATTATACTATTGAAGATGAGATACTAGACAATGTGGATTATGGAGATTTAATCAACAAGTTTACATCAAAAAATGTTAGAATAACGTCATATTTTATATAGTTATTTGAAAAACATTGAAATGCATCATTTTGCTAAAACAATATTGTTTATATTGTTTTTACTGTTGTTTTAACTATCGTCAATTTGTGCGCGCGCATATAGGGCCCATTTTTAACATTCGCACAGGGCACCTAATTTCTCAGAGACGGCCCTGGCTGGTATGGGTATTCAATCACGATGGTGGTTACAACATCACGAATATTAAAACGCAAACGAAAAAAACCAGCCATACCGTTTGTTAATCCGTCATAAACAATAAATTAAATAGTCACAAATGCAAATGTCATTTGTAAGAAATACGAATTTATATATAAGATTACAATGTTAAAAAAACATAAAATAAAACAACAAAAAAATGTCTCTGTAGTCGTAAAATCTACATCAAGATATATGAAAATAAAGAATAAAAATATATTACTGTTACATTTTTCTAATTAGTTGTGATATTTAATTATTTAATTTAATGTTTAATTTAAAAATAGTTGCTTAATTAGTATTATATATGTGCGTTAGATAAAAAGAAAAGAAAAGAAAAACTAAACTAAACTAAACTAAACTAAACTAAACTAAACTAAACTGGTGGCGCATGGATTCGAGTAGGGTATCTCTAAGGATGAAGAGACTTAAAATCTAATGAATTGTCAACTCATCTACATAACATTGGTATCATTCATTCACATCGTTAACATTTTATATAAAAATAAAAAATTATTAATGGGTTTCCCCATGTTACATCATATAATTATTATATAGATTAAAAAGCAAAGTTTGGTTTGTGAGTATATATCACTATTCATTTTGATATAACTTTTTATGCGTATGGTACAGGTCAATCAATGCATGCTTCACCTCACCCTCTTTCTCTCATTCACAGTATTCACTTACTGTCCTCTCTATCAGCGTGGTTTCTATTTGAAACCCTAGAATTCGTCTTTTGCATCGAATCATCCCACCAAATGTGATTCAGGTTTGATTTCATTCTTCTTTATGTAGTTTTGTTGATTAAATCTTTATGTATGTCTTCTCATACTAAATCTGTTTATCTTCTCATTTTGATTGAAACCATCTTTGTTGAGGATTCCTCTTACAACAAGAAAGGATTGGTTCATAATCGCTATGCTAAAATCCTAATCTTGACTTCGATTCCTCTAACTTGAGCCCTAATTTTACAGAGGAGTATCTGTCGTTTCTAGGGTTTCAGGTTACGTTCCATGATGAGGGTTTATTTTGTTGTCCCTTTCTTCTAAAATAGATTTCAACAGGATGTCCAAAACATAGTATCTGAATCATTCATATTTTACCGTTGCCGGTTAACATTGAAGGAAATGAGATACAGGTCTCCATTTTTGAACATCAACTTCATAAATTACTCGAATGAGAGCATGTATATGTATAGAAATGATGGAAGTAGAAGCTGGAGAAGACTACCTGTTCAAGTTACTCATCAAATTGCTAATCCTAATTTGGATTCCGTTCTGTGAATATCGCCAGAAATTTGCGGTTTAGTATCCTAATATATCAATTGATTGACGATTGTGTGAGTTGTTTCTTCAACAATTATGATTATTTCCTGTATAATTTTGGCCTACTTATGAGTTTTCATGATTTGTTTGTTTCAGTTTCGGTTGATCTAGCATCTTCATTCTTCTGTTTTCCATTTTTGTCAAGATGCATGCTAAATATGTTCTCCTGTTAGGGAAGTTAACCCATATGTATGTTTGTTTGTCCATTTCAACTTTAAAATAGACTGGTGTGACTATGGATTTCAATTTTTGGAGAATATGTTGACTTATTGTGATCGTTTCTGGTAATAAAGTATGTCCCAGTTTTATTGCATGAGAATTGCTATTTTGATATGAAAGTAAGAGTTTGCTTTTATCATATATCTTAGATTGTTACTGGGTAACGAAAGTTCAAAATAAATAATATATTGATGGCAGTGGAAGGATAAGCAAAAGAAAAAGGATAAATTGTTGCATGTTTGTTGTTTTTGTCAGGTTTTTGGCATTTTTCTTTGAGATAAATAAGATTTTTAGAATGGGTGAACTATGCCAGGTAAGTTGGTTAATATGTTGAAAATTAAGAGGCACCTGAAAAAGCCCCCTCTATGAAGAAGAAAAAAAACCATAAAAGTGTTAAATCTTGCTCTCACTTATTCACATATTTTTAAACTTTAAATATTTTTAACATGTTCTTACATTATTGAATAATAGTCATAGTTATATTACTTTAATTACAATTAGATTACGAATGTTTATGTAAATTTTGAACCCAAACAGTTTCAGAAATTTTGTATTATTCACGAACTTACGACATTTCCTACATTATCAAATATTTGTATCGTTTATATCATATTTCTTTTTTTTTTTACTTCACAAACTATATATTTAATAATAACTAAATAATATTAATAACTAAATAATATTAATAATTAGAAAAATAAAGTTAAAATCCTAATAATATTATCAAAAATAATATTAATCGCTATGCTAAAATCCTAATCTTGACTTCGATTCCTCTAACTTGAGCCCTAATTTTACAGAGGAGTATCTGTCGTTTCTAGGGTTTCAGGTTACGTTCCATGATGAGGGTTTATTTTGTTGTCCCTTTCTTCTAAAATAGATTTCAACAGGATGTCCAAAACATAGTATCTGAATCATTCATATTTTACCGTTGTCGGTTAACATTGAAGGAAATGAGATACAGGTCTCCATTTTTGAACATCAACTTCATAAATTACTCGAATGAGAGCATGTATATGTATAGAAATGATGGAAGTAGAAGCTGGAGAAGACTACCTGTTCAAGTTACTCATCAAATTGCTAATCCTAATTTGGATTCCGTTCTGTGAATATCGCCAGAAATTTGCGGTTTAGTATCCTAATATATCAATTGATTGACGATTGTGTGAGTTGTTTCTTCAACAATTATGATTATTTCCTGTATAATTTTGGCCTACTTATGAGTTTTCATGATTTGTTTGTTTCAGTTTCGGTTGATCTAGCATCTTCATTCTTCTGTTTTCCATTTTTGTCAAGATGCATGCTAAATATGTTCTCCTGTTAGGGAAGTTAACCCATATGTATGTTTGTTTGTCCATTTCAACTTTAAAATAGACTGGTGTGACTATGGATTTCAATTTTTGGAGAATATGTTGACTTATTGTGATCGTTTCTGGTAATAAAGTATGTCCCAATTTTATTGCATGAGAATTGCTATTTTGATATGAAAGTAAGAGTTTGCTTTTATCATATATCTTAGATTGTTACTGGGTAACGAAAGTTCAAAATAAATAATATATTGATGGCAGTGGAAGGATAAGCAAAAGAAAAAGGATAAATTGTTGCATGTTTGTTGTTTTTGTCAGGTTTTTGGCATTTTTCTTTGAGATAAATAAGATTTTTAGAATGGGTGAACTATGCCAGGTAAGTTGGTTAATATGTTGAAAATTAAGAGGCACCTGAAAAAGCCCCCTCTATGAAGAAGAAAAAAAACCATAAAAGTGTTAAATCTTGCTCTCACTTATTCACATATTTTTAAACTTTAAATATTTTTAACATGTTCTTACATAAAAAACCTTAAAATGTACTTGTCGTAAACATGATCATAACACGAAAAAAAGAACATGCTTAGTCGTAAAATCTAGTATTAAGAAACGTAAACATTGGACGTCCTAAAATAATAATGCAAATGTCATTCGTAAGAAATATGAATTTATATATAAGATTTCAATGTTAAAAATCATATAAATAAAACAACAAAAAAAATGTGATTACAGTCGTAAAATCTACATCAAGATATGTGAAAATAAAGAATAAAAATATATTATTATTACAATTTTTCTAATTAGCCGTGATATTTAATTTTTAATTTAATATTTAATTTAAAAATAGTTGCTTAATTAGTATTATATATATGATTTAGATAAAAAATAATAATAATAAATAAACTAAACTGGTGGCACATAGATTCGAGTAGGGTATCTTTAAGGGTGAAGAGACTTAAAGTTTAATGAATTGTCAACTCATCTACATAATATTGGTATCATTAATTCACACCGTTAACATTTTATATAAAAATAAATAATTATTAATGGGTCTCCTGCACATTACAACATATAATTTTGTTACAATTGTGTGAATATCATAATCAAAACATTAGTTCGTATATAAAAATGCATATATAAAAGCACGTCATAACAATTGTCTTACTGACATAAAAAACCTTAAAATGTACTTGTCGTAAACATGATCATAACACGAAAAAAAGAACATGCTTAGTCGTAAAATCTAGTATTAAGAAACGTAAACATTGGACATCCTAAAATAATAAGCCGAACTATTGGAAAAACATGTAGCACGTAATGCTAAAAACCGTATATTGCAAATAATAAAAGAGGTATTTGCATCCGTAAAATTTATTTATATTATTTAACTACTATTATTTTTTTTTACTACTACTATTATTTAATCATTATTTTTATTAATTAAATAATAAATAAAAATACACAAAATAAAAAGTTGCAGATGACGTGGATGAAACTATACTGATAGACTTTAACCGGTAGGCTGTAACCACATAAATGGTATTGTTTGAAAAGTTTATATATATATTTAATAATAAGTAGTGTGTAATTATGTATGTAGGACAGAGTATATTTGGTAAAATATGTATTTGTTAATATTATTACTATTTCTTCCGTTTTCAGTTGTATGTATGATAATTATTATATAAGTTGGTTTTCAAAGAACTTTTGTATGTGAATGATTTGTGGAGGTGACATGCTTTATGTGTAAGTGAGATATATATAGATTTAATGCGATTATGATATGATAATAATTTTTATATAAATACGAAATTTACTAATTAAAAAAGTATGTTTGATTATTTGTAAAAGCTTTTATACTTAACATATCTCATGAGATCATAAAATGATAATAAAAACTTGATATCTAGTTTTTCAAATTAATAAAAAATATAACATTTCACTTTTAAGATAATCGTTGTCATTCTTACAATAAAAATATAAGAAAAATAATATGCTTTAATTTAATTTAAATATCTTTAATTACAAGAAATTTAATTGGTAATCTTATTTAAGATCTATTAAAGGGAAATTAAAGTTAATATATAGAGAATAAAATTATAAATACTAAAGAAGTGAGTAAAGTTAATATTTAACTTGAAAATAAAAGTGCATTTACTATTATAAAAAACTTTAGGTGAGAAAATAAATAAAGAGTTTCTAGAAATTTAACAAATGTCTATGCAAATTACTTATTTATTATAATAATCAAATTATAAAACCCATGTATTACACAAATACACGGGTCATATTATGAAAAAATTAATTAGTTTTTAGTTAATGATATAATAGGAATCAATAATAAGAAAGAGAGGAAAACATAAAATTAAAAATAAGAATACACAAGAGAAGGCTCAGGGTCGGCCCTAATGTTTTATTGGGTCAAGCTATGTATAGAAAGTTGAAGCCACCTAAAAATAGGGCCTTAATTAAAAATATGTGTGAGTATGGGACTGGGCTTAAATCTTGATTGTTATTGTTGTCCTTTATGGGCTTATCGCTGGGCCTAAAAAATCCACTATTTATGAAATTGATCTAGAGATGAGTAGATCTGTAGATGACTGGAGGAATCCAAGGTCCAACGGAGCTGGGCAAACTCTGGGTTTTTTTAATCGGTTCTGCTTCAGTTTACAAAGTCAATAATTCAAGGGGCGGTCCTGAGAATTTATGTGCCCGGGACGAGCCGGAAAAAAAAAACCCATAGCGAATTCAAATATTAAAGTAGGGGTGTTCAAAAAAACTAAAAACCGTTCAAAACTGAAAACCAAAACCGTATTCGTAACTGAAAAAACCAAAATGAATTTTCAATTTTGTTTTCGGTTTGGTTGTCGGTTCCAAAAATTTTTTGAATTTGGTTTGTTCGGTTTATTCGTTTAACCGATAAAGCGAATTCAGATTTAAGTTTATTATTTTATTAATAATATATAAGGTAGAAATCTGGTTATTCGAATCGGTTTACTTGGTTTTAACCGGTTTCTATGGTTTATAATAGGTTTATTCGATTGAATTCGGTTTATTCGACTAAATTCAGGTTATATGGACATGTTTATTCGGTTTTTAGCCGATTTATTCAGTTTCAACCGAAACCAAATTGAACCACTTCCCCAATTTTGACTTTCGGTTTTTGGTTCAGTTATCGGTTCCGAATTTCTTTTGAATTCGGATTGTTCTGTTTATTCGGTTGACTGATTAAACAAAATTGAAATTGAAATTTTTTATTTTATCAATAATACATGTGGTTGAATTTGGTTTATTCGGATCAATTTATTTGGTTTTTAACCGGTTTACTTGGTTTATAATCGGTTTATTCAATTGCATTCGGTTTATTCGGATTTTAACCTGTTTGTTTGGTTTTCAATTGGTTTATTCAGTTTTAACAGAAACCGAACTGAACCACTTCCCAAATTCGGTTCGGTTTTCAGACATGGAAAAACAATGGAAAACCGATTAAACCGAACCAAATACATTGTTAACCAAACCGAGGAGCATCCCTAGTTTAAAGGGTATGAAATTAACTTCCTATACTTTTTTAAGAAATTAATTTTTATATCTCTTAAATTTTGTGTTTTTAAATAATTTTTTGGGTTCTCTCCAACTTGTTGGTTCTCATTTGAATCAGTCATTCTATATCCATATATATATATATATATATACACACTACTGTATAATATATATTAGAAAGACAAAATAGTAATATGTTTAAATCTCTTAAAATTAAGATTTTACAATTCTTATAACATATGGTACAACTTTTTAATTATAATCTAAATATTTGTTTGTGTTTTCACTTTGTCCCACATTGGTAGTTTTTAAGAATTTAAGTGAGATAAAGTGATTATAAATAAAACCCTTCAAAACAAATAAATCACTTCTAGACATTTTTTGTGCATTTGGCATTTTATGTTAGTAGTTAAAATCACTTTTAGTTAACTACCAAGTTAAAAAAATTGCTTTTGTTATGGTTATGACTCAAGAATGAACCATGCAAACCTTTAAAACATCAAACTTAAGTGTTGTGTTTTCCGCTGCAACGTGCAGGGACTAGACTAGGGCTGTAATCGAGCCGAGCCAGGCCGAGCTCGAGCTCGAGGTCGAGACATTTCGAGCCGAGCCGAGCCAGCTCGGAAATTTTTTCGAGCCAAAAAATCAAGCTCGAGCTCGTAAAGAAGCTCGAGCCTCGAGCCGAGCCAGCTCGGTTTTTTTTAACCTCCTCCTCCACTTTACATACATACATACATATATAATATATATAAAATTAAATGTATATAAAATCTATTTTATATATATATATACACATAATTATATACAAAATTTAATATATCTATGTGTGTATATCATATGTGTGTGTGTTTATATATACATACACATATATTATACATAATATATATATATAGGATTTGGTTCAAATAAGAACCCACCATTTTTGTGGTAACCTATTAACCCATTTGAGCCAATCAGATTCATACACATCATAGATTCCTTTTGGATTTTATGAGGGTATTATGGACATTTTATTAACCTATTTAAGCCAATCAGATTCACCCATATCATAAATATAATATCTATTTTTCTTTTTTTAAATCAAAGTTTTCCCCTTGATTTTTATACACTTATAACTTTTTTATACTATGTCATTTTTTTATAAAAATTACATCATTAAACTCGTTATATTTTTCTCGTTAATTCCATAATAGTCATGCCAATTTTTTTTGAATTTTTTTCGAGCGTTTGTAATTACACCAACATAACGAACAATAAATATAATAATTTTCTCTCGTTTTTTCAAAATCTTTCCATCTTTAAAATGTTTTCGAGCGTTCGTAATTTTCTCTCATTTTTTCGTTTAACATGTTTTTTCGAGCGTTCGTAATTTTATCTCATTTTTTCGTTTAAAATGTTTCAAAATCTCGTTTAACATGTTTAACATCTTTAAAATGTTTTCGAGCGTTCGTAATTTTCTCTCATTTTTTCGTTTAACATGTTTTTTCAAGCGTTCGTAATTTTATCTCATTTTTTCGTTTAAAATGTTTCAAAATCTCGTTTAACATGTTTTTATTAGCGTTCGTAATTTTCTCTTTTTTTTCGAGCGTTTTCAATTACACCAACGTAAAATCTTTTCATCTTGTTACAAATTATTTTTTACTACAAAAATTAGTTCATTAAAAAAATGCATTTCATTACATCAGTGTAAAACCTCGTTGCATCAGTGTAAAATGTCGCTGCATCAGTGCAAATTACGAAAATTTTAAAAAAATTTGAAAAAATTATACTTGAATTAAAGATAAAAAAGTGACAAATTTAATGGTGAAATTTTTATAAAAAAATAATAGTGTATATAAAAGTTATGAGTGTTTAAAAAATTGAGGGGTAAACTTTTTTTAAAAAAGAAATCAAGTACACCCTCACCAAACGTCAAAAATGCCCTTAAACAAATCTCATCCACATGTTTTTTTGACTTTTTTCAGATTGAATATGGACCACTCATTTCAAAAAGCTTTATTTTAACAACCAATAAAAATGAGTTAATAGGTTTACACACTTGGAGTGGGTTACCATTTGAACCTTACCCTATATATATATATAGGGACTTATTCTATTGAGAACCACTAAATATGAAAGAACTAAAGGGACTAATTTTAAACCATATGTTATTAGGGGTATAAAAGTAATTTAACCTTAAAGTATGAGAAGTTACTATTTTACCCTTTCAAATAACCACTCTATGTACAAACTTAAAGCATAATGTACAAGTATATTATGTAGTTCTCAAGTTCCTAGCATAAAAATGGTTCTTAATAGAATACCTCCCTATATATATATATAGGAGTAGGTTCAGATACAAAATAAGATTTTTGTAAAAATGGTAGGAACCAACCAAATGTTGACACGTGTATTAATAATTAATTATAATTAAAGGGTAATTTAGTCAAGTTAAGCAATAATGTAGATTTGATGATCCTTTAATTAAGGAAAGATTGTTGTTCAATCAATAAGATTATATTATTTCTAAAATTCATCGATTGACAGTCAATTATTAAGTTTTACCTCAAACAATCAAGCAACCGTTCATAAATATATCATTTGTGAGTGTTTCGATTCAAAAAAAATATCGTTAACGGGATATTGTTATATATATGCGGTGATATATGCAATCATGTGCTGGTAACACTTATTAACACATAGCAAAACAAACAAAAAAGATTGTTTCAAGCATATAATTATGTATATGTGCTGATATATGCTAATATGTACTAATAACACGTATTAGCACATAGGAAAACATACAAAAAAGTTTATTAGCAGGTATACGATTATGTGCATGTGCTGATATATGCTAAAATGTACTAGTAGCACATATCAGCACATAACAAAATAAACAGCCACCATTTTCGTAACTGATTCTCTCCTATTTAAATGGAGAGTGATGTCAGGAAATTATATTAATAAATTCCTTTTATGCCCTTATTTCCATTTTAAACAGCATATTAATTACTATTATGCCATTGAATCTTTTATAACCATTGATGATAACACATTAATGGTCCAGATCGTTTCTCATTGTTTTTACAAAACTATCTATTTGTACAATAACCTTACTATATATATATAGGGCAAGGTATAAAAAATAACCCTCTTTTTTTGCTACAACTACATAACCAATTTAAACCAATCACAAACTTACACATAAGCATTATATTAAAATATTAGCAAGGGCATCATAGTCATTTTACCCCTTATAAGTTCCCCCCTCTTTTTTAAACATTAATAACTTTTTTATAATATATTATTTTTTAAAAAAAATTGCACCATTATATTCGTCTCATTTTTCTCTTTAATTCCGTTATAGTCTCGACTAATTTTTATACTTTTTTTAAATGACATATATTTACATCATTGTAACGAGGTTAAATACAACAAATTTATTTGAAATTTTTTTAAAAACGATAAATTACAGTGATGTAATTTACATTGACGTAATTTATCGTGATGTAATTTACATTGACGTAAAATTCGGTTTCGTTTTTTTCGGTGAATTTGGTTTAAATTACAGTGATGTAATTTACATTGACAACAAATTAGTTTAATTTTTTTTCGAACATGATAAATTACATCACTATAATTATCATTGTGAGAGAAAAAAATCAAAATAATGTGTTTTATTACATCACTGTAATTTATCATTGTAATTATCATTGACGTAAAATTCGGTTTCGGTTTTTTTCGGTGAATTTGGTTTAAATTACAGTTATGTAATTTACATTGACAACAAATTAGTTTAAATTTTTTTTGAACAATGATAAATTACATCACTATAATTATCATTGTGAGAGAAAAAAATCAAAATAATGTGTTCTATTACATCACTGTAATTTATCATTGTTAGAGAAAAAAAATAAAATAATGTGTTACGTCACCGTTAATTATGTCATTGTAAATTACTTCATTTTGTGTTACATTACTTCATTTTTTGTTACATTACTGTAATTTACCATTGTTAGAAAAAATTTCTAATTAATTTGCTATCTTTAAGCTCGTTACAATGATGTAAATACATTACATCAAAAAAAAAAAACTAGTCGAGAGTATAACGAAATTAAAGAGAAAAATGAGACGAGTATAATGGTGCAATTTTTTTTAAAAAATAATATAGTATAAAATAGTTATGAATGTTTAAAAAAAAATGGGTAAACTTTACTTAAATAACAAATGTCTTAAATGCCCTTTACATTAAAAAAAAGAAAAAAAAAGGAATCTGACACGTGTCACCATCCTATACACTTACATTTTTAAAGTAACCATTGGATGATGGTTAATAAGTTGTAACAAAAGATGAGGTTATCAAAAATTCCATCCCCTATATATATATATAAATTTATGTATATATTATGTATAATATATATGTATGTATATATATTTATATACATATATTGTGTGTAATATAACATATGTGTGTGTGTGTGTATAGTTATATATATATATGTGTGTGTGTGTGTGTGTTAAAAATCGAGCCGAGCCACGAACCGAGCCAACGAGTTGAGCCACAAGCCGAGCTCGAGCCGAGCCTTTTTCGAGCCGAGCTTTTTTCGAGCTCGGCTCGAGCCGCGAGGTTTTTAAACAGCCCTATACTAGACTACTAATGTGTGTGTGTGTGACAACTAGTACCTGACCGGCCGACAAGTCCGTACGGTACGTGTACTATCAACAGTAACTGCGTGTAATTCTATGTGTATAATCATTACTTGTGTTAACAGGATTCTAAATACAGAAAACCGTTGTACGTATTTTAGTGTAAACTTAAATACAGTAAGTACAACGTACATTTGAAACATTAGTTGTGTTTATTAAGTGAAAACTTAAGTACAGTTAACACAACAAATCATGAGAAACAACGGTGTTCAAACAATTATCACAAACAAATCGGTTGCGATATGATATCCATAGATGACAGGAATCAGATGGTTGCCCTTTCAATGCGAAAACAATATGAAATCAGGATGTTTAGTGAGTCCGACAGTGAGGTAACACAATTCAAACATAATTCACAGTGTCGTTTCAGAAAAACGAACTGACAGTGTGTTTGCGTGGGTGACGATTCACACAAACATATATGTGAGTTTAATGTTCTGAAATGATGCCTGACAAGTAGAAAACAAAAGTCAGAAAGCAAAACAATCGTCGTGTTCGATCGGGTGACGATTCGAACGAATACGCGCGAAGGTGACGCGATCTGACGAAACGAAACCGATAAACGATTCGAACGATAATAAAATAAGGAAAATAAATTTAAAAGATTTATTTGGAATTATTACCTAAAAAGAATTTTATAAACTATTTTGGTAAAACTAAACGTTAACGAGGTTTAACGGTCTGATCGCGAACGAAACAGTAAAAATAAGTAAAATATAATATTTTACGTTTTACAATTTTGAAACTCATCAAAAATAATTTAAGAAAAACTAAATTTCGTGTTCAACTATTTAATTACGTGACCGTAATAACGCGCGCGTAAAAATACGCGAAAACGACACCGAGCGAGACCGAACACGCGGGGAACCACTCGGGGTATAAAACCCCATTTTTTTTCTTCTTCTCCTTCCCATTTCCAGCCCTCATCTCTCTCTCTTCTCAAGATCTCGTTTTTCTCTCTCTCTCTAACTTTTTCATCACAAAATCAACAAGCTACCACCTCAAACCTTCACCAAATCGTGCAATCTTGGTGTCAAATAGAAGCTCTCGACATTCCCTATACAAAGGTACCAAGGATCGGCCTTATCTCCATCTCAAACTCTCGAAATCTTAGAGAGAAGTTTCGGTTTTTTAGGGTTTCTACAAACCCGACTAAAACCGAACTTTAACCGGTTCAAAACATCACTTTTTTGACCCATACACCTTCTAAATGAGTTTACTCATATAAACCCACTCAAAACGACTATATATACGACTATACCTCGAAATCATCTTCTCCCATGGCTGAAAACCCGTTCGGGCGAATGACCCATGAGTATGAGCCATTCGGCCGAATGAGTCGGGAGAATGAGTGGGGAGTATGAGTCGGGAGAATGAGTGGAGTATGAGTCGGGAGAATGAGTGGAGTATGAGTCGGGAGAATGAGTGGAGTATGAGTCGGGAGAATGAGCCATTCGGGAGACTCATTCGGGACTCATTCGGGAGACTCATTCGGGTGACTCATTCGGGTGACTCATTCGGGAGAATGACTCATTCGGGACTCATTCGAGAGAATGACTCATTCGGGTGAAAACTCATTAGCATGAGCCATTCTTATGAATATCACAAGAATGAATCATTTTCACTACACCAACTCAATTAACAACTCAGATTTCAAAAAGAACAATCAAATAGGGGATCATAACTCAAATAACATTTAATCAAACACAGGACTGTGAATACAACATCAGTACGACAACAGCGAGCGCGTGCATTCTTGAGTCTTAGTCAACCACTATAACAACAAGGTGAGTTCATATGCCCCTTTTACTTTAATCTTAACTGATTTTAAACTCTCGGGGCTGAGAAACATGTTTACTTTTATTTATTTATTTAAAAGTTTTACTTAACATGTTACTTATACTTTGATTTAGATAATATTAAACTGTTTATTATCGTTTATCATTGTATGCATGCTTGTATGATCATGAGATAACAGGGAAACTCAGATGAATATGATAATGTACTTTCATAATCATCACCACATTTAAATAACATAGTTGTAAGATTATATCCTACAACACTTAGTTATTCCTACATGAGTAATCATTGAGACAATTCATACACAAACAAACAATGAGAAATACTACAGTGAAACATGGTGACACCTCACAGCACATGAATGATCAGAAGATAAAATATCTCTAAATGTCATTCCACATCATAAATGATCAAGTGTGATAAGTCAATTTCTTATAACACTTAATCTACACCCTAAAAACATACTATTGAATAGTATGATCGCATTGAGTATCCACCACCTGCATCACTTAAGGGTACTAAGACTTGTTCTTACTACGGCTTAAGGATTACATGGTGAACATATGGATTACAGTGAATGACGACCATGATAACGTAACTTCATGGGTATGCTTGTCATTCACCCATGATTTACATAATGTAATAAGACAAGTTCTTATTCAACTTTGTTAATCACATGAGAACAATCCCACATTGAGGCTTTGGGATCACACGGATTCAGTGAATGATGATCATGATAACGAAACTTCATGAGTATGCTTATCATTCACACCTAATTAACATAATGTAATAAGATAAGTTCTTATTCAACTTTGTTAATTACATGAGGACAATCCCACATAGAGGACTTGGGATCACACGACGGGATAGGAGAGATTGGAATGCATTGAAATCTGATTACGTGAGGATTACAATGGATTCCATTCGGATTCTATACGTTGCATTGGAGAATACATGACAACAGTTAACTAACACTTTTAATTAATTAAAAAGTGTAACATAACAGTTAACACACAGACAATAGAATAATACAAGGAACAGATTTATTAAATCTAATATCCTTACTATACAAATGGTTGTCAATACTTCGGTTTGATAACTACAACGCTATCATTATATTATTCTATTCATGGAAACACAGATGATCAAGGATGAGCAAACATGGGAATGGAAATCCATAGTTGTATTGCAAGTAATGTGAACTCTGTTTGAGCATGTGGTGGGATAGCGTCTGGGCTCGACCCTTTCGTGATTCCCTATATATAAGCATGTTGGATCAGGGGTCACATCATTTGCACATACAACTAGGGAGAAGCCATTGGGTGAACAGATGCACACACAACATACAAGCATCATAACAAACATTGTGATTATGCATGTGAATGAATCAGAGTTTTCAACTAACATACTTATGAACTCACCAACCTAGTGTTGACTTTGTTTAAATACATGTTTCTCAGGTGACGAACAGGTGTAATTTCATATATGCAAGGACTAGCTAGTGGACTTTTAGAAGACCTAGCTACTTTTGGATATTGCATACTTTTGATGACTAGACAATGAATAATCTTTTGTATATCTTGTACATATACAAGATATAAACTCATTGATTCTTTTTGATTAGATTTACTTAGTTAAATTATGATGGAACAATGTAATTTAACTTTGTAATTCTATTTCATGTCATGTTAGCATTTCTCATTTATATCTCATGTGCTATGTAAACAATCTGATCATTTGATTATCACTCCTGATATCGCACCCCGGGAACCTTCCGCCCAACAGGAAAACCCGATCCGTTCCCGCCGGCCCGGGGTGTGACAGTGTGTGTGTGTGTATAGGGAAAGGAAAAAAAATAACCCATAAAATTTGTTAAAACCAAATAAATATCATCCAAGATATATTAATAAATCTAATTTTTAATATAAAGTTTACCCTTCTCTTTTTTAAACATTAATAACTTTTTTATACTATATTATTTTTTTTAAAAAAAATTGCACCATTATATTCGTCTCATTTTTCTTCTTAATTCTGTTATAGTCTTGACTATTTTTTTTTACCTTTTTTAGATGCTCTATATTTACATCATTGTAACGATGTTAAAGATAACAAATTTATTTGAAATTTTATTCTAACAATGGTAACTTACAGTGATGTAACACATTATCCACATAGATGTAACTTATTATTTACAGTGATGCAAAAATAGAGTTTTGTCAACAACAATAGTTGTTGAGCGAGCAACCAAATTGTGAATACATATGTAATAATCATGATCAGTGTTATATAATAATCAACATCACCGCTATATACTACAATGAGTACAACAAGATGTCTTGTGATGTATTTTTCGCCCGTTTTAACACTTGGTATGCCTACCGATGCGAAGAGGGCGCTAGTCTCTTAGGCTACTAAATACTGTAACTGTAATTGAAACTACACTTGTAACTGTAATCAACACTTTGCAACCAACACATAATGAAAATAAAGAACTTGAAGTGCAACATTGAATGTAATATAGAAATTAATTGAAAATCATGTAACACATAGATCATGAGTAATGAAATCAACAACACTGAGATCTTGAATAATGGCATGTGACAGCCCTCAAAATTGTAAACAAAGAGAGGGATTTGGTAAACTCACCTTGGTGACAGTAAGCAAGTACATTTCCAAACAAGTAGGCACACCAGTGTGTTCACAATCCTATAAAAGCAATTTCATAGAGAACACAAATAAGAACCTAAACAATAGTTCAAGTTCATTTCATGTTTGTGTCATGATTCACTATGATTATAAGATGATCATTTTGGTTAGAGTTCACATTGGTGGTTCAATTGCAAATATGTTAGAATTTAGGTGTTATTGTCACATGGTTAAACCTTACTTAATATTTTTATTAAATTATGAAAATCTTACACAATCTAATTTGATATGTTAATAAAGTTTTGTAAAAATATCAGAATTAAATTCAAAGTTTAAATGGTCCATCTAATGCAAGAACGTTGTCTTATCATCACAGTTCCAAAACTGGAACAGCGTGTAGCATTTTTGCACTTTTGGAAAACCAAACAATATCCAAAAATTATGAAACTTATATTTTGTGAAACTAGACTCAAATTACTAGATCATGGGATTTGGAATCACCAAATTTAGTGTTTATATGACTAAGTTATGGCTAGTTAAAGTTAGTGCAAAATTTTGTTCACCCAGTAACATCTGGACCAGCTTGTTTGCGTGACCATTTTGAGAGACCAAATGACATCAAAAAGTTATGAAATTTATATGGTTAGAAAGTAGACTCAAAATACTTGATCTTAGGCTTTTGAATCGACAAAATTGACTCAGTTTTGACCAAGTTATTACATCTTAAAGTTGACCATACTTCTTATACCAGATGCAGTTTCGTTTTCCTAGGTTGTGTTTTGTGAAGTTTTGCGCACCAATTGTTATGGTGTCATGATTAATGACTCTCAATATATCTTATAACATATATAAACATGGAATCAAACACTTGTAGTGTGTTAATCTTCACAAATCAAGAACATAGAAGTTAGGGTTTTACCAAAAACAGGATTCCTTCAAAATTGATGTTGTTAGGTTGTTGATTGTGACTCCAAGACTCCCAATCAAGCAAGAACCAATCAAAAACGAACCAATTGATGATGATATGTTGCTGTTGTAGGTTGTCGGCTACGGATTTGAGATGGAAATTCTCGTGGATAATGATTGATGATACTAGTAATGGTGATTGTTGATGTAGTATTGGTTTCCAACTTCAAATCGCCAATCAATTGCAAGAATGAGATCCAAATCAGTGTTTCTTGTGGGTTTAGAGGCTGAATTCGACCAAACCAGGGGGAAAGGAGGCTGATATGTTCGTGATTTGCCAAGGGGAGGGATTAGGTTTAGTTTAAGTTTGGTAATTTACACTTTTGGCACCCGTAGTTCGTATTTATGTTCCTATTGACCCCCAAAACGATTTGAAAACTTTCTAACACCTGAAAATACTTCCAATTTATCTAATATAAGTTTAAAAAAATAAATCACAATCTTTCATAATGTCGGTTTACTCGTTTACGATCTAAATTGTGTGTTTCCGGCTTTTTCGTACGTAAAGATTTTACAGAATTAATTGTATCCGTCCAAGTCAATTAGAATTAAGTTATTATAATAATATATATTCAAAATTATTATTATAAATATTTTTTTCTTAATATTTATTTAATGTTCGCAAGCTGTGGTGCGTATGCGAAATTTGCGAATCGTTCCGAATTGCTGTTACGGAAACCGTTTTGTGTTTGAACTCGAATGAGACATGCTACACTTAATGAACCTAGTTACTTGTTAAATATGAATAATAATGAACACTATTGAATTATAGAATCGAGTTTGATCTGAAATTGATGGATGTCATACTATGTGTTTTTTAGTTTAAAGGAGTTAAAGCCCTAGTAATTGAAATTGATTAACCAAATCAATTTGGGACGATAAAGTTACCAAGTAATATTACATTATTGTTCCTAATTTGGGTTTCGAACACGTCTTCGGATTCGGGTCGGTGACAGATGTCACATATCTTTGATTCCGTTTTAATCTAGACTAGTTTTTTAATTTTTTTTCAAATATCTCGCTTTACATCGATATAACGAACATAAACATAACAAATTATTTTAATATTTTTTTCTTACAACGGTAAATTAAAGTGTTAAATCACTGTAAATAATATAAATAATAAGTTACATTTCTGTAAATAATATGTTATGTCACTGTAAATAATGTAAATAATAAATTACATCACTGTAAATTACGTCAATGTAAATTACATCACTGTAATTTATCATTGTTAGAAAAAAAATTCAAATAAATTTATTATCTTTAAACTCGTGACAATAATGTAAATAGAGGGCATCTAAAAAAAGCAAAAAAAAATAGTCGAAACTATAACAGAATTAAGGAGAAAAGCAAGACGAATATAATGATGCAATTTTTTTTAATATAAGCCAATATAATTCATTAAGTTACATCACTGTAAATTACATCAATGTAAATTACGTCACTATAGTTTATCATTGTTAGAAAAAAATTCAAATAAATTTGTTATTTTTAAGGTCGTTACAATGACGTAAATATACGGCATCTAAAAAAAGTAAAATAAATAGTCCAGACTATAACGGAATTAAAGAGAAAAATGAGATGAATAAAATGGTGCAATTTTTTTAAAAAAATAATATAATATAAAAAAGTATTAATGTTTAAAAAAGAGGGGGTTAAACTTTATATTAAAAACTAGATTTATTAGAATATCTTAAATGGTGACAAAATGTCTAAAATTTCCTCCAATATTAAAAATATAATAGTGACACGTGTTGCGATCCTATGCACTTAATTTTGAAATTAACCATTGACTGATAGTTAGTAGGTTGTAGCACTCATGGATAGAACAAAAACTCATTAACTCAAATCTAATGGCTAGTCAAAAAGTTGAGTGTCTAGGATTGTGTCATGTGTCATCTTTCATATTAAAAAACAAAAGTATATTTTAGTCATTTGCACCATATTAAAATGCTGGAATTAATTTGGTGGTGTCATGTGTCACCTTCTAATATATTTTAATATATATACCTTTTTATTTAAAGTTACCCCCTCTTTTTTTATACATCCATAACTTTTTTATACTAAAATATTTTTTTATAAAAATTGCACCGTTTTACTCGTCTTATTATTCTCTTTAATTCCGTTATAGTCTTGACCAGGTTTTTTTATTTTTTTCGAAAGTTCGTATTTACACCAATGTAACAAAGTATAAAAATAACAAATTATGTGTAACGAGTTGTAACGAATTTGTGTTTTCATTGTTGTAGATAAAATAGGGGTTACGTTTAGGAGTGTAAACGAGCCAAGCGGATCCCGAGCTCGTTAATTCCGTTATATTCTTGACAACGCTTTTTATTTTTTCCGGATGTTTGTATTTACATCAATGTAACAATTATAAACATAACACATTGTTTGTAATGAGTTGTAACGAATTTTGGTTTACATCGTTGTAAATTAAAAATGAATTACGTTTAGGGTGTAAAATGAGCCGAGTCGATCCCAAGCTCGTTAAGGCTTGAGTCGACTCGTTTAGACAAAATAAATGATATAAATTGAGCCTAACACATTTTTTAAATCACTATAATTAAATAATTGATATAATGTAACCATATTTAATTTACAGCAATGTAAACCAAAATTCGTTACACAATCATTTTAAATTTATTATATATAAACGTAACTTTTATTTGACTTTGACTAAAAATTTTGGATTTAAATCAATGTAACGACTATAAAATATAACATATTCTTTGATTTTTTTACAACAGTAAATTACATTACTGTAGTTAAATAAAAATGATATAAAATGAGCATAAAACATTTGTTACATCACTGTAAATAAATAAATGATACAACATAACTATGGATGTTAACGAGCTATTTTATCTAAACGAGCCGAGCTCAAGCCTTAACGAGCTCGGGATTGGATCGGCTCGTTTACACCCCTAAACGTAACCCATATTTAACTTACGAAAATGTAAACCAAAATTCGTTACAACTCGTTACAAATAATGTGTAATTTTTATACTTGTTACATTGCTGTAAATACGAACATTTGGAAAAAAACAAAAAAAAAAACTAGTCAAGATGACACATGACACAATTCTATACATTCAACTTTTAGATTAGCCACTAGATTTGAGTTAATGGGTTATTGTTCTATCAATGGGTTATTATTTGTTCACAATCCTATATATATATATATATATGAGCCGGATCAAATATAAAGGGTTATTAACGTGAGAAGGGTAGGAAGGAATTTGGGCCCTTGATCAAATAAATAAATGGTTAAGATCTAGTGGTTCTCACGTTTTATTTAAAACTTGCGTGAATTAAAGCTAAAAGGGCAAAAAAAGAAATGTCTACATTTGTTGACTTTCTTGTTGGGGAATCAAGTTACACCATTTTTTAAAAAATTGAATAACTTTTAAACGCTCAATTATTTTTTTAAAGAAATTACACCATAAAATAGAGAATTTTATTATCTTTAATTTGAGTATAGTATTGTTATAACTTTTTTCGATTTTTTTTCTTGGTCCGCAATTTTAATGCCTGGTACGTGATTATTGGTATGTAATTATGCAGTTGTTTCCTTTGATATGCAAGGTAAATGATGGTCTATAATTTTCATATAACGTGGTACGTGATTATATGGTCCGTAATTATGGAGTTTGTCATTGAATATGTGTGTTAAATTACAGTCCAGAATTTTATGAATCACGGTCTGTAATTATATATGGACGATAATACCCCTTACCCTGATGACACATGTCAAATTCTTATGGCTTCTTACGCTTCTCACATTAAAACCCTTTGTATTATAGCCGGCCTCTATATATTTGAACCCTCTCCTACATAGGGGGAAATCTATAGAAAACCTTCATATTTGAGAAACTTATAAAACTAATCACAATTGTTATTAATCAATTTCGTTTTTCGTTTTTTATTTTACATTTTGTTTTATTATAAGGTTAGATTTGTTAATAAAAAGAAAAAAAAAATGTAATTCATGTTATTACATATATGTAACTCATTGATTACATATATGATATATGTAACTTGTAAAGTACATTTTCAAGTTACATATATGTAACTTTATAGATTACGTATACGTAACTTCGTGATCTAGATATTTTTATTTAAAAAATTTTCTTGTTTATAACATTTCTAAGCTAACAATAAAAAATCGTGAATTTTTTTTTAAATTGATTGGTTAGGAGTTTTCTTAGTTTTCTCCAAAGTGAGGAGTTTTCTTTTGAACCCTTCCCTATATGTGTGTGTGTGTGTGGAAATGATCAATTGTTAACCCATGTTTATTGTATTAAACGAATAATCACATCTTATTACTTTAGGGCCCACACTAAAGTAAATATAAAGATGTAGATTTTTCTTTTGTTTAATTAATGTAGGGCCCAATTACATGAAAAAAAAAGAAAAAACACACACCTTTATATTTACTTTAATTTGAGCCCCAAACTAATAAGATGTAGTCATTCGGTCATCGTGATAAGAAAATGGTTAACATTCGAACCATCCCCTATATACATATACATATATACTTAAAATATTGTGCACCCTAAAAAAATGGGCCCGGGACGGAGGTCGGGTTTGCCTCTCCCCCGGGCCGCCCTTGAATAACCGGTTCGATTTTTTGAACGGCTCCAACCGGGTTTTGGTTTGTTCCGGTATGGGTTTTACCGGTTCCAGTTCTGGCTCCAATTTCTTTGAAAATTCGTAACCGTACCCACCGATTTGTGTATGACTGGTTCCAATTCGGATTTTCGGTTCCGGTTTTTTTGCCCACCTACTAACCTTCAAAGACAAGTCGAATGTCACACCCCGACCCGCAGCGGAAGTCTTAACAGAGTCTTAGTGTCGACAGTAATTAACAACAACATAAGTTAAGCGAACGATTTTAAATAAAAGATAGATAATTATATTCAAAAGTCGTCGATAATTGTTAACATTAGTTCAACATCTTATTTATAAAACATCAGTTTCAACAATTCGACAACCCGTCCCAATAATAATTATCCCAGATACGCTCGCTTGCAAGAACCAGTTTTCCTTTCTTTCCCCCAAATGACTTGCTACTTACCTGATAAACATACCAAATTTAAAACAAGTGTCAACCAAACGAGTTAGTGAGTTCACAGGTTTTTATAATAAAACATTTAATCAATAGTCATGGAAAAGAATGTAATGCCACATTGTTGTGTTAGTGAACTCATCGTAGACTAGCAAGGTCCTACGATACGATATACGCCATGAGCTCATAATCAAACCAAAACCAAGGTGCGAACACCCTTCAACATATATTGCTCTCGTTACTCACGGACCACGACACTTGGTCGGGGAGTGGGTTGTCAAACCCGATAGATCTACCACTATATCCTGCGGTCTCTCCCCCGAGACTAATGATTACGACTGCGGGCACAAAACCATGCGCAAAAACACTCGGGAACAAATCCACGAGAACCATGCCCAACTGCACTTACTCAAGAGCTATCAAAGTCACATACCACACAAACAAATTACATTACAAAAACAACTTTTCTTTTACCGGTATGTTTCTCCCCCGGTTTATCAAAAACCAAAACATAGTTAAAAAGGGGCCATGAAACTCACCTCAATGCGTTCATGCTAGCAACAAAGATTTCCAAATAACCCGATTGTTCTCACTAGCGCCCTAAAACCCAAGGGACACATTAACAGTCTAAATAAAAGTCCATCATGTAAGTTGTTCACCCAACTTAGCTAGACTTAAACACATTCTATTAAGGAAAACAATTTTCACACAAACGACCCGTTGGTGACTCGAATTTAGTTATTTATCATAAATCATAAGTTAACGTTCTTAATTCATATTATATCCAAATAATTAAGTTATCTTTGTTAAAAATCTATTTTAACTTCAAACTTAATTATTTAAAATAACTTATCAAAAATGACAATTTTATCGTATTTTACTGACAAAACCGACAACGCAACCTACATGCACATCAACATGCACTATGACCTAAGTGACTTCTAGTACTTCAAAATAAGTATTTTATACTTATTTTTACTCAAAATTTGCTATTTAAAATCAGTCACAAATTTATGTCGAATTTTTGCTTTAAAACGACGTTTTTACGCCGTTTTTAGACATGGATTTCAAGTATTTCATTTTATACTTTTCTTACAACACTTACATATTAAAATTTACATATTTTTATCATAAAAACTTATAAATTTTTCTGATCAAAATCAGATTCATAAAATGGTTATTTTTATATGTTAAAAATAGCCGAAAACACGTATTTTCGGTCCTCAATAACCGTTATGTCATTACAATTCTAAAACCACTTGATATTATACTTTAAATATGTTATAAAATTTATTTTTATAGTTACATAACCTGTTCCAAATTATTTTTATAGAAAACTCTATTTTTATAGTTTTTATCTTATCAAAATACCCATTTTAAAGTAATAAAAATTATGTCTAAGTTATATAACCATTCTTTATTGATTTACAACAAAAATATTTATATTTTTAAGTATATTAAAACTTTTAGATCAGATCTAATATATTTCATAAAATAGCAATTATTATGATTATTTTACAAATTCAATAATTATATAAAAAGTTACATACATACCCATGCATGCATACATATGCAACCATCATGCATGTCATATTTTCTACCATATATATACTTATGTGTATATATATATATTTATTTATTATCCTCATGCATATGTATACATGAAATAATCATACATACATACCTATACATACATTCGTATGTATACATACACATGCATGCATGTACAATTAAATCATGTATACATCCATCCATGTATGTAAAATCATTATTCTTTCATATACATACATATATATATACATGCATGTCAAAAAAACCCACTTATACATACATATGTGTTCATGCATGTAACCATCTCACCCATACATACATATGTATATATATATATACAAACACATACATATACATATATGTTCATGCATGTAACTTATTTCACATCTACATACATATATATGCATGTATATGTACATGCATGTGGTTAAAATCACCATCCAAGCAAAATCATCCATGTATGTATGTATGTATATTTTGAAAGACACATAACCACCCATATATACATCACGTCACACACATACATATATGTATGTATGTTTTTATGACCCACACACACATTCATACATATATTTACACACACTCATGACACACACATACACACACACGTTATCATCTTTTATGCTAAAAACCCATTTGAATCAAACTCTTTCTTTGGGTGACCAACTTTTAATAAAAACTCACATAATGTGTAAAGATTTACCTTAGTGTGCTTGAAATTGATGGTTTCTTGCTCAAAAATTCTTTCAAAACTCCAAGGACTCAACAAATCCAACAAGATGAAGATTAGAAAATGAAGAAAATAGTGGTGTAGGTAGAGAGAGATGTGTACGTATGAAAGAGAGAGAGAGAGTGAGTGAGTGAGAAATTGGATTGCTTGTAAATAGGATTTTGAAGATATCATGGGGTTTCACAAGATTTAAAGACATCATCTTTCACCTTTTTATGACAAGTGTAAGACACTTGTCTTACTTTCATTCAAATCAGACAAAACACAGGTAAAAACAGGTATATTCTGAGTCATACAGTGTATAAACTTTGTACCGGAAATTTGATAAAAATCCGATTTTTATTCTAAAATTAATAAAATATTTAATCGTACTAAAACGATCACTTTCTAGTCAAAATAACATCCTTAATTATTATTTGAATAATTAATTCCATTTTGCCCGGCTAAAACGTAGATAAAGTCGGTTTTCAGTTAAATCAACAGTTAACACCAAAATTCATGGTTTTCATCGTTAACTTTATTTATACATTTATGATTTAAAATTTTATGCTAAACCAAGCATATCTACTAAATTCGTTAATGGAGTCGTCACCAACGCTCGTTAAAACACTGTCGAACGATACAGAGAACTCAAAAATTCACCAAATGCAAATCCATGCATTTAAACAACACTCTGTGCTAGACTTTTAATCAACATTTATTTAATAATAAATATTAAATTATTAACGCATTAAATAAATCAAGTTTAGTACACTAACAGTTACAGATTATCGATCATAAAAATACCGGATGTCACAGTCTCCCCTAGTTTAGGAAATTTCGTCCCGAAATTATAAACCACTAAGACCTTTTCACCTCATAAGGAAACAGGTGGGGATACTTCTTTCTCATCTGATCCTCGCGTTCCCAGGCGAATTCTGGGCCTCGCCTCAAATTCCATTTTACTTTCACTAACTTGATTCGACTACGTCTGAGCTTATGGACTTCCCAGTCCAAAATCTCGATAGGCTTTTCAACAAAATGAAGTCTTTCATCAACATGAATATCTTCAATTAGTACTACAGTCGTTTCATCATAAAGACACTTCTTCAAGTTAGATACATGAAATACATCATGCACACCGCAAAACTGCGACGATAACTTGAGTCGATACGCAACTGGACCGATTCGATCCAAAATCTCGAAAGGTCCAACATAACGGGGACTAAGCTTCCCTTGATTTCCAAATCTAACGACTCCTTTCCAAGGCGAGACTTTTAACATTACACGATCTCCGATCTGAAATTCCAATGGTTTCCGTCGATTATCAGCATAACTTTTCTGCCTATCCATGGTAGCTTTCAACCTATCCTTTATTCGAAAGACCTTATCAGTGGTCTCTTGAATAATTTCAGCTCCAGTAAGTTGTTTTTCACCAACTTCTGCCCAACATAACGGCGAGCAACATTTTCTGCCATAAAGAGCTTTGAATGGTGCAGCTTTAATGCTCGAGTGTTAACTATTGTTATAAGAAAATTCTGCTAGCGGTAAATGAACATCCCAGCTACCACCGAAATCAAGTACGCATGCCCGAAGCATATCCTCAAGTGTCTGAATAGTTCTTTCGCTCTGACCGTCTGTCTGTGGATGATAAGCAGTACTCATATCCAAACGAGTACCCAAGGCTTCTTGCAAAGATTGCCAAAATCTTGATGTAAACCGAGCGTCCCTGTCAGATATAATCGACACAGGAACACCATGCCTTGAAACGATTTCCTTCAAGTATAATCTTGCTAACTTCTCCGTTTCATCAGTCTCTTTAATTGGAAGGAAGTGTGCTGACTTAGTTAGACAATTACCCAAATAGTGTCATAGCCACTAGACGTTCGGGGTAATTTCGTTATAAAATCCATTGCAATACATTCTCACTTCCATTTGGGATCTCAGGCTGTTGCAAAAGTCCGGACGGCTTTTGATGTTCTGTCTTCACCTTGGAGCAAGTTAGACGTTTACCAACATATTCGGCAATTTCCCGTTTCATATTAGGCCACCAATAAAATTCTTTCAAATCTTTGTACATCTTGTCCGATCCTGGATGGATTGAATATCGGGACTTGTGAGCTTCATCCATAACCAGCTCACGAAGATTACCAAAATAAGGTACCCATATACGATCCATGAAATATAAAATTTCGTCGGACTTTGGAATTAACTCCTTAACCATTCAGTGTAGGCCTTCGGTTTTGACATTTTCAACTTTAATTGCTTCTAACTGTTCATCATGAATTTGAGCAGTAAGACTTGTTTGGATAGTTAATCCCAATGCACGCACTCGTAAAGTTTTGTCTGTAACCTTTCTGCTCAAAGCGTCTGCCACTACGTTTGCTTTTCCAGGATGATAACAAATTTCACAATCGTAATCATTGAGCAGTTCGACCCACCTACGTTGTCTCATATTTAGATCTTTTTTATCAAAGATATGCTTGAGACTCTTATGATCAGTGAAGATAGTACACTTCGTTCCATAGAGATAATGCCTCCATATTTTGAGTGCAAAAATAACCGCTCCCAAATTTTAGATCATAGGTGGTGTAATTCATCTCATGGATTTTAAGTTGTCGCGAAGCGTATGCTATCACCTTATCTCGTTGCATCAAAACACATCCAAGACCCTGTCGTGATGCGTCACAATATACCATAAATCCATCATTTCCATCAGGAAGTGATAAAATAGGTGCAGTACATAGTTTATGCTTTAACAGTTGAAAATATTCTTCTTGCTTGGCGCCCAATCAAACTTCTGATCCTTCTGAGTCAACAAGGTTAACGATTGAGCAATCTTAGAAAAGTTCTCAATGAACCTTCTATAATAACCAGCTAGTCCCAAAAACTGACGTATTTCAGTTGGAGATGTAGGCGTACTCCAATTCTTAATTGCTTCAATTTTCATGGGATCCACTTGGATACCTTTCTCGTTTATTACATGGCCCAGAAATTGAACTTCGCGAATCCAGAATTGACACTTGGAGAACTTAGTATAAAGCTTCTCATTCTTTAACAACTCCAAAACCAACCTCAAATGACGTTCATGGTCTTCCTTGCTTTTTGAATAGATAAGTATATCACCGATAAAGACAATTACAAACTTATCCAAATAAGGTCTACAAACCCTATTCATTAGGTCCATAAATGTCGCAGGTGCATTTGTTAACCCAAAAGGCATGACCAAGAACTCATAATGCCCATAACGCGTTCTGAAGGCAGTCCTCGGAATATCTTCCTCCGCAATCTTCAATTGGTGGTATCCTGAGCGTAAATCGATCTTTGAATATAAACTCGAACCACACAACTGATCAAACAAATCATCAATTCTCGGCAAGGGATACCGATTCTTGATGGTGAGTTTATTCAACTCTCTATAGTCAATGCACATCCTCATTGACCCATCTTTCTTTTTGACGAATAAGACTGATGCTCCCCAAGGAGAAAAACTTGGTCTAATGAATCATTTGTCCAACAATTCTTGTAACTGATTGGACAACTCTTGCATTTCGGAAGGTGCTAATCGATATGGAGCCTTCGCAATAGGTGCCGCTCCTTGCACAAGGTCGATTCTAAACTCTATCTGTCTTGACGGAGGCAATCCCGGCAAGTCTTCTGGAAAAACTTCTGGATATTCTCGAACAACAGGTATCTCCTCGATCTTTGATTTCTCAGCTTTTGTGTCGACAATACTAGCTAAGAATACAGAGTATCCTTTGCGTAGAAACTTTTGCGCCTTCATAACATTGATTATCTTCAAGGGAGGTTTCTTCAGTTCACCACGAGTGACCAGGATTTCACCGTTCGAAAGAGGAAGACGAATCACCTTTTTAATACAAATAACTTCCTCCCTATTCTTAGATAAGCAATCCATACCGACTACAATATCAAAGCTGCCAAGTTCTACAGGGAAGATATCAATGTAAAATAAATGATCATCTAGCTATAACTTTTATTTCCTTCACTTGGCCCTACATGTAACTTAACTCTATATATTTGAATTTGGTGTCTTATCTTACAACATCGTTCACATACCAACCTACAACATGGAAATCCAAATGTGTTTGCAGTGTAGAATTTTCCTAGACCCTGATTCCTACTTTTCTAATTACCAAAACGATTATCAAAAATTTTCCTCTTTCCCTCAAAGGTTTTCTTCTCTACACTAGCAAGTGTCTTACTTGCTTCTATCACATTCTTGTCTATATTACCAACTTTCGTCGAAGTTCCCATTTATACAAAGGTAGAAGTATAAACCAAAGCAAATTCTTAACACCTTACCTATTTTCAATGACCTTGATATAAAATGATATCCATAAGATCACATTCATATCATAGGTTCACTAATATGTTGGCAAGGCATAGTAGTATACTCATCATATGTTTGTTTTCTTATTTCTCTCATTTCATACTTAGGACAAAGATTTCGGTTCAAATTAGTGAATCAATAACATCAATTCAAATTCAAGGTTCTAAAATCAATTCAATCAATATAATAAATGAATTAGATTTACTAACTAATGGTGGAAAGAGGATGCAACAACCATACTCCTGATCTGAGATGCCAAAAACACCAGATATATCATTCTATCTTTACTTACTCAGGGGTAGTCTAGGAACAAACCTTGCAAGTTCATGAAATCTAGTTATATAGGGTCTAATATCTGCACCTATCATGAGAAGATTTTAAAACTTAACCTTTAGCTTCTACACTTCATTTCTTAGGCAATATTCCTGTGACAGTAGCTTCTTAAGCTCATCCCAAGAGAGGCTGTAGGGTGAACCACCATGTGCAACCACTAATGTTCATAATCGATTCCATTCTCTCTATCCAATGCATTATATATAGTGAACCTCTGTGCTGCTAAAAGATAGCAGGTTATACACCTAGAAAGTTTTGTAGGTACAAACTCATGGTTGATCTTTCTTGTTGTTGATGTTTGTGTCCCATTAAGCTAAAGCCGCTGCAACATGTCGCAAGATAAGTTGTGATAACTACTTCGTGCTTTTGAGAAGAGAATATGAATCCATTTTTCCTCCGATATCGTGGGAAGTAGCCATGAGTGATTTCTAGTATAAAAGCATACATACTAAACATATTGTCAAAGTAATACTTAGTCCTACTAAGGATATATTAGAACTAACAACTCGAAGTGAATACAACATTCATAACAAAATAAATATATCTCTTGGATCAATGACATAGGTCAAGTAGCTAGGAGAATCATCAAATAGTATGGTGAGCAGCAAAGCTTCACAGAAATTAGCAAATGCATGAACTGAGTCTAATTCCTCAGTCAACATGCCCAGAAGTTGTCATCTGGCAGCCTCATAGTACTCTCATACTGATCACATCGCGCTATCAGAATAGCGACCGCCATCTCCAATGACTCTCCCTGATTCATCTTCCCAACTACTATAGTAGAGGGTTCCCTTGCTCAAACTGGGGATCACACTATTTATTTCCTGGTCACCCAATCCAACCAATCGACTAGCACCTGCTATCAGTGCAGTAAAAATGTTCTCCATAATAGATCTTCTCCTAGAGCAAGTAAGAGCTTTGTCACTATCAGTGCGTGGCCTCTTACCGAGGTCACGTCTCCTCCGACGTGTATATAACATCCTAATAGGTGAAAACAATAGCGTGGAACCAATACATATGGGGACTAAGGAATATTAGTTGTGGGATATCTAGTCATCTAACGTAGATAGCCATCCACAACCTTCAAGACTCAATGGATCTAGGCCTAAAGCAAAATATGAGTAAGAGAATAAATCAGGCTCACAACCAGAGCCGTGCACATCAATCATAGGATCAACCATATAGAGAAAGGACATCCATAAAAATTTGGTTAGTCATGTACTAATAAAGACACATCAATGTTTATCAATTTTCTCAGGCAAGTACGCAAGCAACACCATATTGAGAAAGAAACCGTTCTTAAAATACTATTTTATTGGTTATAGTCTAGTTTTATAAAAATATTTTACTAGTTCGCTATAACCTAGGTTCTGATGCCACTTTTACTGTCACAACCCGACCCGCAGCGGAAGTCTTAACAGAGTCTTAGTGTCGACAGTAATTAACAACAACATAAGTTAAGCGAATGATTTTAAATAAAAGATAGATAATTATATTCAAAAGTTTTCGATAATTGTTAACATTAGTTCAACATCTTATTTATAAAACATCAGTTTCAACAATTCGACAACCTGTCCCAATAATAATTATCCCAGATACGCTCGCTTGCAAGAACCAGTTTTCCTTTCTTTCCCCCAAATGACTTGCTACTTACCTGATAAACATACCAAATTTAAAACAAGTGTCAACCAAACGGGTTGGTGAGTTCACAGGTTTTCATAATAAAACATTTAATCAATAGTCATGGAAAAGAATGTAATGCCACATTGTTGTGCTAGTGAACTCATCGTAGACTAGCAAGGTCCTACGATACGATAGACGCCATGAGCTCATAATCAAACCAAAACCAAGGTGCAAACACCCCTCAACATATATTGCTCTCGTTACTCACGGACCATGACACCTGGTCGGGGAGTGGGTTGTCAAACCCGATAGATCTACCAATATATCCTGCGGTCTCTCCCCCGAGACGAATGATTACGACTGCGGGCACAAAACCATGCGCAAAAACACTCGGGAACAAATCCACGAGAACCATGCCCAACTGCACTTACTCAAGAGCTATCAAAGTCACATACCACACAAACAAATTACATTACAAAAACAACTTTTCTTTTCCCGGTATGTTTCTCCCCCGGTTTATCAAAAACCAAAACATAGTTAAAAAGGGGCCGTGAAACTCAACTCAATGCGTTCCTGCTAGCAACAAAGATTTCCAAATAACCCGATTGTTCTCACTAGCGCCCTAAAACCCAAGGGACACATTAACAATCTAAATAAAAGTCCATCATGTAAGTTGTTCACCCAACTTAGCTAGACTTAAACACATTCCACTAAGGAAAACAGTTTTCACACAAACGACCCGTTGGTGACTCGAATTTAGTTATTTATCATAAATCATAAGTTAACGTTCTTAATTCATATTATATCCAAATAATTAAGTTATCTTTGTTAAAAATCTATTTTAACTTCAAACTTAATAATTTAAAATAACTTGTCAACAACCATACACACACACGTTATCATCTTTTATGCTAAAAACCCATTTGATTCAAACTCTTTCTTTGGGTGAACAAACTTTTAATAAAAACCCACATAATGTGTAAAGATTTACCTTAGTGTGTTTGAAATTGATGGTTTCTTGCTCAAAAATTCTTTCAAAACTCCAAGGACTCAACAAATCCAACAAGATGAAGATTAGAAAAATGAAGAAAATAGTGGTGTAGGTAGAGAGAGATGTGTACGTATGAAAGAGAGATAGAGAGAGAGTGAGTGAGTGAGAAATTGAATTGCTTGTAAATAGGATTTTGAAGATATCATGGGGTTTCACAAGATTTAAAGACATCATCTTTCACCTTTTTATGACAAGTGTAAGACACTTGTCTTACTTTCATTCAAGTCAGACAAAACAAGGTAAAAACAGGTATATTCTGAGTCATACATTGTATAAACTTTGTACCGGAAATTTGATAAAAATCCGATTTTTATTCTAAAATTAATAAAATATTTAATCGTACTAAAACGATCACTTTCTAGTAAAAATAACATCCTTAATTATTATTTGAATAATTAATTCCATTTTGCCCGGCTAAAACGTAGATAAAGTCGGTTTTCAGTTAAATCAACAGTTAACACCAAAATTCACGGTTTTCATCGTTAACTTTATTTATACATTTATGATTTATCGTTTTATGCTAAACCAAGCATATCTACTAAATTCGTTAATGGAGTCGTCACCAACGCTCGTTAAAACACTGTCGAACGATACAGAGAACTCAAAAATTCACCAAATGCAAATCCATGCATTTAAACAACACTCTGTGCTAGACTTTTAATCAACATTTATTTAATAATAAATATTAAATTATTAACGCATTAAATAAATCAAGTTTAGTACACTAACAGTTACAGATTATCGATCATAAAAATATCGGATGTCACAGTCTCCCCTAGTTTAGGAAATTTCGTCCCGAAATTATAAACCACTAAGACCTTTTCACCTCATAAGGAAACAGGTGGGGATACTTCTTTCTCATTTGATCCTCGCGTTCCCAGGCGAATTCTGGGCCTCGCCTCAAATTCCATTTTACGCCCCAGATGATTTTTGAGCCTAAAACCCTAATTTCAAGCCCTCTATAAATTAATCGCATTCCAGCCGTTTTGAGGGTCTTTTTCTGCGTCTTTGGAACCCTAATCAAGCTAGGAGGCTGCTGGAGCTTAACCATGGAAGGAAGAGCTTGATTAGGGCTTGTTGAAGTGAAGAATGATCTTGTTCTTGAGTATTTTCCTTATCTGTACATGTTCTTAGTTTAAAGCTTTGATATTTCATGTATTTAGACATATTTCAGACTTGTTTAGCTACTGTTGGTATGATTTGTGGCTAGATCTATGGTTGTATCTAGGCTTGGGATGATAAAGTTTTGATCTTTGATGATTTTGGACATGATTTATGCTTATGGATGATATATGCTTTGTAATCCGCTGTAAAGTCTGAAACTTTGATGATATTTGCATGTGTTGAATGATTATATTTGGTGAATGTTTGATCCACATGTGTTTAGGAAGGTCTTTCTCACAAGAGATCATTATACTCGATACTGTAGGTATTGAGAACCTAGGTTAATTAACCTAGGACACACATGCTAAAACCTAAGGTTTTAATTTCGAGTAAATTAAGAACCATGGTTTACATAATCATTATCATAGTCACAGAACAAGAGGCAATCATGAAACAATCATAATCGATCAACAGTTGGAATCTTAGCCCCAAATATAGACGACGGATTAACGCTGATGTGTTGAGGTAAGTGGTGGGTCGGTGAGAGCTTACCCTATATATAAGCTTATTTCAGTATGTTAGGGGGAATCCGGCGTTTGTATTTGGAGTGAGGATTCGGGATCAACTGGAAACATGGAACGTTAGTCAAACACATGGGATACAAACATTTGGGAAACAATCATTGGTGAATCAAATCATAGTGCAATTCAACCTTGGATGAACCAAACATTATGGTGAATCAATCAAGTTGTGAACATTTTCAATGTAAACCTTAAGTGAAATTCTTAAGTGATTACATCATTAGTACTTACTGACATAAGTTAACAGGAAAGTGTAGAACACCCGTATGATTTAGTTCTACATGTTAACAACTGTTAGTAGGTGCACACATAACATAATCATGGTTCAATCATGGAATCAATCATAGTTCAAGTTGATCAAAGATCATAAGATCCTTAATCAATGGAACACACTTGGGAATCAGTGCAAACGTGTTGCCAAATGCTAGCAAGGGCATGATCGTGGTATATCGAAACGGTGGTGGGCAGCGAGAGTGAGCCCTATATATAAGCTGTCTTCGGTATATCGGGAAAGTGTCAGTGTGTAGATTTGGTGGTGAGATCATGAGACATCGTACATATTCACATGATAAGTATGCAAATAAGTTGATAACTTATACGTGTACTGGATCATATTACAATTGAATGATAATACTAGTAGTATGGATATATTACTGACCTTATCATGAAAATTCAATTGTATCCTTCCTCATTACTGACCCACTTGTGGCTTCTATTCGTAGAATGCCTCCCCGACGTGATCCTAACGGAGGGGGTTCAACAAGTGGCAACGACGATGAGATCAACAAGATTGCTCGAGCTATCGCTGTTCATATGAGGGAAGTAATCCCTGGTATGGTCACTGATATTACCCAGAATCTTCGGGGAAGTACTAGTGATTCAGCACATAACTCAAATGCTACAACTACTGGAACTGCTAACTTCACTTTCAAGCAGTTCAATGATGCTAAGCCTCCTAAGTACGCTGGTACAGAAGGAGCTACTGGTCTACTACAGTGGTTAGAGAGCATTGAGGACATTCTCGACTTCACTGTATGCCCTGAAAATCTGAAGGTCAAGATGGCCTCAAGCGCTTTTCATAAGGGCGCACTCACCTGGTGGAATTCTGAGAAGAACACCAGAGGACGTGAAGTTGCTCTAGCTTTACCATGGGACGGATTCAAGAACTTACTTGTGGAAAAGTTTTGTCCACGTCATGAACTGAAGAAACTGGAGGTGGAGATGTGGAATCTGGTGCAAGATAGTGGAGAGAACGCAAAGTACACAACTCGGTTCCATGAGTTGTGCATTCTGGTGCCCCATTTGGTTACTCCTCTATCCCGCAGGATAGAGAAATACATTGAAGGTTTGCCATTGGTTGTCAGAGGAACTGTTATGGGGAACAACCCCACTACTCTGGAAGCAGCCATTCAACTTGGTGCTACTCTTACTGAAGAGTATGTGAAGTCTGGAGTGCTCACCCGAAAGGGATTCAAGAGAGCACAGATTGAAGAAGGCAAGAAGCCTGAACAGCACCATCCCAAAAAGAAGAAGCAAAAGACAATCAAGAACTTTGCAGCGTTGACTGCGGCTGCACCTACTCATGCTACACCCCTTACTGCTATGCCACAACCAGCTAACACCAGAAAGCCTTACACTGGTCCGTTTCCTCTCTGCACCAAATGCCAGTATCACCATCTACCCAACACTCCATGCAAAAAGTGTCTCAAATGTGGGCGCATGGGACACTTTGCAGCTACATGCCGAGCTGCTCATCTTGCTGCTGCAACAACTGCTACCACTACCAATGCTGCTACAGGTGGAAGGGCCTGTTATAATTGTGGAGCAGAGGGACACTTCAGAAATCAGTGTCCAAAACTCAACAACAATACTGCTGTTGCTCGTGCTTTTGTTATTGGAACTGCTGAAGCACGTGAAGAGCCGGCAGTCATCACGGGTACATTTCTTATCAATGATCATTATGTTCCTATCATATTTGATACTGGTGCTGATAAAAGCTTTATCTCTGCTCATACTGCTTCTTTGCTTAATATGCAACTATCTATACTTACTGCTCCCTATACTGTTGAAGTAGCAAATGGTAAGACTATAGTTGTAGATTCCATAATCCATGGTTGTGAGCTAAGATTAAATGACCATCTCTTTTCCATCGATCTCATTCCTATGACTCTCGGAAGCTTCGAAGTTGTAGTAGGAATGGATTGGTTATCCAAAAACAATGCTGAAATCGTATGCTCGGAGAAACTTATCCGAATCCCCTTACCGTCCGGCGAAACGATGATAGTCTACGGCGAGAAACCATGCCGCGGATTGAAGATTGTATCGTGCATCAAGGCGAGGAAGTACTTGAAGAAGAAATATTGTGCTTTTCTAGCTCATGTAGTGGAAAAGAAACCTGAAAAGAAAGCAGTTGGAGATGTTCCAGTTATCGAAGAATATCCAGACGTATTTCCAGAAGACTTGCCTGGACTACCACCAGTCCGACAAGTGGAGTTTAGAATTGATCTCGTCCCTGGAGCAAACCCAGTGGCGAAGTCACCGTATCGATTAGCACCGTCTGAGATGCAAGAACTGTCTAGTCAGCTTCAAGAACTTTTAGACAAAGGTTTCATAAGACCGAGTTTCTCTCCATGGGGAGCTCCGGTTCTCTTTGTCAAAAAGAAAGACGGTTCATTTCGTATGTGCATCGACTATCGTGAGTTGAACAAGTTGACAATCAAGAATAGATATCCTCTGCCCAGGATCGATGATCTGTTTGATCAATTACAGGGAGCAACTTGCTTCTCTAAGATTGACTTACGATCTGGGTATCATCAGTTAAGAGTAAATGATGAGGATATACCAAAGACTGCATTTAGGACTCGATATGGACACTATGAGTTTGTGGTTATGCCATTTGGGCTGACCAATGCACCCGCAGTGTTCATGGACTTGATGAATCGAGTCTGTAGGCCTTACTTGGATCAGTTTGTTATCGTCTTTATTGACGATATACTGATTTATTCCAAGTCAGAACAAGAACATGAGGGTCATTTGAAGAAAGTCTTGGAACTACTAAGAGAGGAACAACTTTATGCTAAATTCTCAAAGAGTGAATTTTGGCTAAAGAAGGTTCACTTCTTAGGACATGTCATAAACAAGGATGGGATACATGTAGATCCGGCGAAGATTGAGGCAATTAAGAACTGGACTACCCCATCTACTCCAACAGAGATTCGCTCATTTCTGGGTTTGGCAGGTTATTACAGAAGATTCATTGCAAACTTCTCTAAGATAGCCTTGCCACTTACCACTTTGACTCAGAAAAGTCAAGCATTTTTATGGGGACAGAAACAGGAAGATGCATTTCAACTTCTCAAACAGAAGTTATGCAACTCCCCTATCCTTAGTCTTCCAGAAGGCAGTGATGATTTCATTGTCTACTGCGATGCTTCAAACCTTGGTCTTGGTTGTGTACTTATGCAACGGGACAAGGTCATTGCTTATGCTTCAAGACAACTTAAGGTTCACGAGAAGAATTACACTACTCATGACCTTGAGTTAGGGGCTGTGGTCTTTGCATTGAAGATTTGGAGACACTACCTGTACGGTACTAAATGTGTCATCTATACAGACCACAAGAGCCTGCAACACATTCTCAATCAGAAAGAACTCAACATGAGACAACGACGTTGGGTTGAGCTTCTAACCGATTACGACTGTGAGATTCGTTACCATCCGGGTAAAGCCAATGTGGTGGCGGATGCTCTTAGTCGCAAGGAACCAGTCAAACCAATTCGTGTTAGAGCCATGGAGATCAACACACAGCCAAACTTGAAAGACTTGATTCGTATTGCACAACAACATGTAGTAACAGACAATCAACTCAAGACAGACTTGGATTGTGGCATTGAGAAGAAACTAGAACCTCGAGCTGATGGGTTGTTATATCTCAACGGCCGCATTTGGATTCCAAAGTCTGAAGAATTGCGCACACTCATCTGTGATGAGGCTCATAAGTCGCGATACTCAGTTCATCCTGGAGCCGATAAGATGTATCAGGACTTGAGGACATCTTACTGGTGGCCGGGAATGAAGAAAGACATAGCACTATACGTGGGAAAGTGTCTTACATGTTCAAAAGTCAAAGCAGAACATCAAAAGCCTTCGGGACTTCTACAGCAACCTGAAATTCCTCAATGGAAATGGGAGCAAATTTCCATGGATTTCATAACAAAGTTGCCGAGAACTCCACGAGGTTTCGATTCGATTTGGGTGATCGTTGATCGACTCACCAAGTCTGCTCATTTTCTCCCCATCCGAGAGGATTACAAGATGGAGAAGTTATCCACATTGTACATCAACGAAATCATTGCACGACATGGTACTCCAATATCAATCATATCTGATCGTGATAGTCGTTTCACTTCTCGCTTTTGGCAATCATTGCAAAAGGCTTTGGGAACGCGTGTTAATCTTAGCACGGCGTATCATCCTCAAACCGACGGCCAAAGCGAAAGGACTATCCAAACACTTGAAGACATGCTTCGTTCTTGTGTCATTGACTTCGGTGGAAGTTGGGACACTCATCTCCCACTCATTGAGTTTTCATATAACAATAGCTATCATACGAGCATTCAATGTGCACCATTCGAAGCTCTATATGGTAGAAAGTGCCGATCACCGGTCTGTTGGACCGAGATTGGTGACTCACAGGTCGTAGGACCAGAACTCATTCAGGAAACATCAGACAAAATCACAATCATTCAGTCACGGCTTAAGGCCGCACGAGATCGGCAGAAGAGTTATGCTGATCGACGTCGGAAACCGCTTGAGTTTCAAGTCGGTGACCGAGTCTTACTCAAGGTTTCTCCCTGGAAAGGCGTTGTCCGATTCGGGAAGAAAGGGAAACTTGCACCAAGGTACGTTGGACCTTTTGAGATCCTGGAACGGATTGGTCCCGTAGCCTACAAACTCAAACTTCCAGTGGAGCTAAGCAATGTTCACGATACTTTTCATGTATCGAATCTTAAGAAATGCTTAGCGGATCATGATGTTCAGATTCCACTGGAAGACATACAGATTCAGAACAACATGCAATTCATAGAACGTCCAGTTGAGATCATGGATCATGGGGTCAAGAAACTTAAACGCAGCCGTATCCCGATCGTGAAAGTACGATGGGAGGGCAAACGCGGTGCTGAGTTCACCTGGGAACGTGAAGACCAGATGAAGCTTAAGTACCCTCATCTTTTTACAGTATCTTTGGCTAGTTAATTTCGGGACGAAATTCCCAGGGGAGACTGTAACATTTGTACATTTAGTCATGTAGTAGTGAACAGTGTTAGAACAGTGTGTATCCATGTTCAGTCAGTCAATGTGAATCATGTGTCATTATGTGCTTGTGTGTTAGAATTTTTATCATTTAACAAGTATGTATTATTTATTTACAGTCGAGTCACTAGGCAAGAACAGTATTGTGTTATATCGAAACAGTGGTGGGCAGCGAGAGTGAGCCCTATACATATACTGCGTTCGGTGTAACAGGATAGTGTTGGTGCGTAGTGTTAAGACGAATATTATGACAATTAATTCAACAAGAATCGTAATACGTAAGCGAGACTGAGTATAGTTATGGGTGACGATCCATAATGATACGAATGTTGAACTTATAATTATGATTAAACGACTTTAAATATTTTAATACAATCGAAAAACGTACGCGATTGCGGGTATACACGTGATTGTGAATGTTTAACGATCTGTCAACACACGAAGAGTAAAAATAATTATATTAATTATTTTATATTTTTACAATTTTGAAACTCATCATTTAAATGAGTTTAACAACTCTTTTATTTTAAAACCGCGTAAAATACGCGTTACGTTCCGGAAACGCGAACCGAGCGACCGAAACGGACCCGAATACCACACGGGCTATAAAAGCCTTGAATGAGATCATTTATCTCATTATTTCCACCTACACCACTTTCTCTCACTAGAATTTTCGGCCAAGCCTTTCTCTCTCTAAAAACCGAGCTTTAAACGCGCGTAACTCGCTCGATTCTCAACGGATTTCGTCATTCTTGGTGTCCACGCGAAGCCCCCGACATCCTCTACACGAAAGTACAAGAATTTCGCAGATTTATCCAGCCAATCTCGAGGTAATGAAGCTTGAATAGTCACGAGATTAGGGTTTTCAGTCGTGGGTTTGTTTAAACCGATACTTAGCCGGTTCTAGCAAACCACATCCATTTTCGAGACCATAGGAACCTTCTCTGATGCTTTTTTAGCTTAGATCGAGGTCTGGATACAAGTGATCGACGATGGTGATGATGATGGTAACAGGTTCGGCGGCCAAACCTTCATTCACAGCCGGCCGAACCCTAATGAGTCTCCACGAACCTGCATGGTTCGTCAACCTTCTGCCGAACCCTTAGGGGAGGATCTCACGAACCTGTGCCGAATCATCAAGCCATCACGAACCTTCTCGAGCCATCACCGAACCTTGGGTGCGCCGAACCAGCAACAACTCGGCGAACCATCATCAGCCGAAGTCTCCATGAAGCGAACCCTAGTTGTCCGAACCTTCTTGTATTCCACGAACCTTCTTTAGTCACGAACCCTAAGGGATGCAACGAACCTTAAAGCTGATGAACATCTAGACGAACCCTGCATGGTTCTTTGATTTCTGCCGAACCTTGGAACTTAGGAACGAACCATGCATGTTACCATGATCACCGAACCTTTTGTTGTTAGAGCGAACCTTTCGATCAGCATTGTCAAGGGCCGAACCTAGCACATTAAACCCAATAGGTTCGCTGCCCAAAGTTGGCAGCTCACATTTCTTTTGGCCCAACTCAATGCTACAAGGCCCAGTTTCATCCTAGTCGGCCCATTTTGATCATAATAGGCCCGATATCACTTAGGGAACTTACGTGGTCTACATCTACATTGTTTGGCCCACTTAAATCCATTAGGTCCAATTCGAGTCCATTCGTTTCGCTAAGATCTTAATTGGTTGATATTGTCTTTGGTAAGATACAAGACCCATATATGAGTTGTTGGGCCAACATCACACTCCATTGGCCCCAATAGCATCTTCAATTGGCCCATAGTGATCTAAGTGGCCCATGGCATTTGTTAAGCCTTATGGTTACATGAGTTAAGGCCAAATTGTGTTGGGTTCGACTTATGATACTTGTGAATTGATCATGAATTGGTTAAGTTATAACTTGACAACAATCATGAAGATAAATTCACAATCACAAGACTTAAAACAATTGGAACATTCTTTCATAAATCATAGTAATCAATGGTTATCAAATTCTCAAACAATTATCATTTTATGCATAAGGTTATGCAATGGAACATTTCACATTCGTTTCTTGGACCCATGATCAATCAAGTGATTCAAATCATAACATTCAAGTTTTCACAACAATCAAATCATGAGAACACAAGTCTATCAATGAATCAAAGTTATACAATTATAAATCCTATATCTTATGTATGATTACAATGTTATAGGAAACAATTAGAAGTCCTGTTTGCTACTTGCTAACTGTTTAGTTCAGAGTCTACTGCAGACAGGTGAGAACTTTAGCCCCTCTTTTACTGTTTTATAACTGTTTTGGGGTGGAACACGTGATCAAACAAATCGTTTACAATCATATTTCATTACACAAGGTGTGTGTATTCTCATAAACATTATGGGTTCATTTTACGAATCCTAGGGATTCACCAACTGTTTTAAAGGAATTATCAATTATTAAACTCTTTTCACTAAAAAGGTTTTATAAAGAATCTTTGAACTGTTTTGTAACTGATTTACTCAAATGTATTTATGAAGGATAAACACTTTTAGATAAAGGATTTTATAAAACTCTTTTGTTATAAACCTTGTTGTTACACAAGGTCATCACATCATGGTATTCAAAACAAGTGGTTTACAACATGGTATTCAAATCAAGTGGTTTACAACATGGTATTAAAATCAAGTGGTTCACATCATGGTATTCAAATCAAGTGGTTCTTTTCATGGTATTCAAAACAAAGGATTTAATTCGTGGAATTAAATCTAGGTTTTCAATTCATGTTATCAAATAAGGCATTAACACATCCGGTTAAAGTAAGGTTCAGAAACATGGTGTCTATTGTTGTAAACAAACTTGTAAAAGCATCAAGTATCATATTCATTAGCGTTAGTACTGGTGATCACAACAAGGGAAAGCGGACACACACATTGGGGCAGACCGATTGCTGCAGTTAGTTTTTAAATCTGTTTTATAAACTAACTGCAGATTTCGGTTACATATGGTTTTATCAAAACTGTTGACACATTATCTAACTCCAAACGTGGTTTGGGACTTGATATTATATGTTGACTATCGTGCAAACAGTGATTGGACTGTTTACACTCATTTTCTTACTTGATGTTAGTTTGGGTTGCAGCTCATCCGTGTGAATCTTATGTTGCTTTAACTTACCTATGCCTTATATCATATACTCATGTTTACAAATGTTTAAACCTATTGTTCTCACCAACTACGTCTGTAGTTGACAGTTACTTTTCACGTGTTTCAGGTAATCAGGTTTAAGACATTCTCAGAGACAACTAAGGAGACCATACTAAGATAGAACAAGATGAAGAAACATGCTAGGATGGATTAGAAACACACTAAATCCTAATTGTTTACTTGTCTTGTTTGAAGTCTTATTTTGTAAACTATTTTTTGGGTCTGTAGTTGTCTTTCTTTTGGTAGATAGATTGTCTGTAACTAAACAACTGTCTAAACATTATGAAATGTAGTAATTCATTGTGGTTGTTCTTATTCAATACTTGTGCATGATTCAACTGTTCATACGTCACCGCGCCGTGGATTCCGCACGCGGCGCAGGGGTGTGACAACTAAGAATAACTTAAATAAACTAAAACAGACGAGCAAACAAAGACTAAACCAGAGAAGAAAAGAAACACTACCTAGGCTTGAATCATATACATGCTTGACAAGGTTATCTCGGGATGGAACTAATGTGATACCGGGATCTTATAATACTAAACTCAAAGGAAACCTAGAGCACCCTCGACCCTTCTCAAGGATAGTCAACTAAGGATCCTAAAAGCCGTTGAACCACCGGATACATGGATTTCCCTCACAGGTCATCCAACTATTTATGAAATATCCACTAGATTATCTACCTCACAGTACAATAATCTCAAAACACCTAAGAAATAACTGTTAAACAATCTACCTCACGGCGCGAAAGTCACAGTTCACTTAAATGCTAGGGATAACTTAGGTTTTCCTATTGGACTCGATAAACATGATTTGATAGACATACTAGAAAGATCTTCTCACAAAGACTCTAACTAGAAATCCAACATCCAAGACTTATCGACAACTTCTCACCTCACGGCTATTAAAGTTGGTTGCACATCTTAATCGTCTAAATCATAATAGAACACTCCTATGAATCACTCGGCCAAAGCAACTCATCCACTAATCAAAAACACACAGTAATTGATTCTAGCATGCACCTATTATGTGACAGACAATCACCAAGATACATGAGGAACATAATATCAATCATTCAACAATCACAAATACACATACACATCCAATATTCAAAACCAAGTCTTTAAATCATAAATCCATCACATCAAAATGTTCCACAACCGAATCAAACCAAAGTCAAACATGCATAATCATCTAACCTAGATAGTTCTAAGAGTTTAGCCAGTAAACATTGTCAAAACAAGAATCATAACAAGTTTACACAGCTTGAAACTCATAGTAATCAGGAATGAAACAAAGAATGAGAAAACCGAATGGTTAACACCCGAAGGAACAATCCCGGGGCTTCAATCCTTCGATCTCTCGCTTCAAGAGCCTCCCAATCGCTTCCAATCGCCTATGGCCGTCTCTAACCTCGTCCTAGATCGTCTGATCTCCAATCCCCCCGTCTCCAGCCGTTTCACAAACCTTAAACTCGATTTTCTGGAAATTTAACCCTGTCGCGTACCGCGACGGCTACACACAAAACCTTCGCGTAGCGCAATGGGTCTCGCTACCCGACAAAATAGTCGGGTCAATCGGCATTATTAAGTGAGGGGCATTTCAGTCATTTCCATCTGTCGCGTAGCGCGACAGGGTTTCCTGTGTTCCTCGCGTAGCGCGAGGGGTTGAAAATCCAGAATTCTTCTTTCTTTTTTTCTTTATCTGTTCTCGTTCAACCGGACACTCGTTTTCTTGATCTTTTATGCCAAAATGATGTGTTTATAACCTGCGAACATTAAATTAAGGAAATGTGAAGAACCAGCATCAATCGACTCTAAAATTGATTAAAACTGCACAAAACGAATTAAAAACAAATAGAAAAACAGATGTGTTTTACAACACATCACATCCCCACACTTATCTCTTTTTCGTCTCTGAAAAAGGCATATGCAAAAGTCTGGGATCATAGTTAGACAAAATGGTTTCTACACAATTAACATAGTCAATTTAAAATTCAACGCTTTGGAAAAGATTGCAAGTATTGTTATCCTATTAAACCCATACTGATTGTTCATGTCCCTTTATCATGGTTCATTAAGTTCATGTTCTACATTTCATTTCATTTGACCCACACTTAGGAAATTAAAACCAAATCAATCCTGGATTCTAGCTTTCAAGTCATCCTTACATATAAACAAACAAGAAATTTCTCAAATTAGATTTTTATGAATGGAATCAGATGAAAGCGTGAGCATTTTTCTTTTAATTTTCAATCCATTGAATTTAACTTAGTGGTGTTTCAACCAGGCTGCAACCCGGCGTGTGACACATAAGTTTTTAATCCAACTTCTTTTCTTTTATTTTTTTCTTTTTACTCAGCTTATTTGGTGAAATGAAGGCGCCATAAGACTCGGATTTATTCTCATAAAAAGAATACTTATGTGCCAAACACAAAAATCAAATTTTCAAAACTCTCATTTGTTATTATGCAAAGACTCCTTTACAAGTAGAAAACAGTTTCATTAATTCCAAATTCCCAAGATGTTTCCCATGAAAAACATGCTTTTAAGTAATATTTATACCAATCATGTAGAACAAAAACAATCAGTTGAGCCTACTTACACATCCCATGACCAAAACAAAAAACCAAACCAACTAGTTAACTATGAATGAAACCATCAAACCTAACTTTTCTATCATTTCCCATCATGCTTTTTGCAACCAACTTAAACAAGGACAAGAAAGATCTAAGCTAAAGATGAAAAAACAGAGATAAAAACAAAAATTTTTCAAAATTTTTGACTCAAGTAAAAAAAAATTAAAAATAAAACTAAAATAAAAATCAAAAACTACCTACTAAAACTAAAACAAAATTAAACTAAGTTTCCCATCCCCACACTTAAACTGTACATTGTCCCCAATGTAGAGAAAAAGGAAAACCAAAAGAAAAACTAAAAAATAAAAACTGAAAACTGAAAATGACTTAGCTGGTTGAAGAGAAGACTGTCGAGTGCCAATCTTTCCACGTAGCTCCACAAACTACCACTTTTGCTTCACAGGCTATAAACATGCAAACAAAATCTACATAAAACAAAGATCAAGCACATCCCAGCATCCACACATAATCATAATGATATCCATGATTAAGCCCAACCACTAACCAACCCTACCATTTAAGTAAAATGAACAAAGAAAAACACAAAACAAGGAAGAAAATTAAGAACTAACTAAAACTTTGAAAAACATCAATTTAATGCAACAAAAATGAATTTAGAGAACCTCCTATGGTGGTGAATGCGGTGTAGGATAGGTAAATTAGGGGTAAAATTTGAAAACTAAGGTTTTTAAACATTTAAAAACATTTCAGGCTCTGTCGCGTACCGCGACAGATTTTCGAATGACCGTCGCGATACGCGACGAAAGTTTGACCCGCGTAGTTGACCAGATGTCTCGCGTAGCGCGACAGATGGTCTTGTGGGTGTCGTGTGACGCGACGGGGTCATTTTTCCAGAAAGTTTCTGGCATTTTCATGCCTTAGCCAAAATTTTCACCCCTAAAACACCAAATCACCCTAAAACCATTATAAAGTAAAGAAAAACATACCTGGTGGCTCCAATTCATCTTTATAACATCAAATTGATTAAAAACCTGCAAAACTCAAGAAAACACACACAAACGAAAACGAAACACAACGAAGAACAATAACGAAAAATGAAACACACCAAAGAAATTAAGAAATACAAACTATACACTTGGGTTTCACCCAAAAGCTTCCTCAAACTCAACTCAAATGGGAGGATCCAAAGAGATCTCCTCCCATTCACTCACAAACGAACCACTCTCAACGGCCTCCCACATCTCACCATCAACAAGACTCCTCATCACCTCTGACCTCTTCTCAACATCCCCACACTTGGGTTTATCAACACTCTCACCAATCCCTCCTTTACTAATGGATTTGGCTACCACAAAAGTAACCGTCTCGTCACCGACTCTAAGTGTGAGCTTCCCATCAAAAACATCAATGACGGCCTTGGCAGTGCGGAGAAACGGACGTCCTAAAATGATGGGAACATTGGTATCCGCCTCCATATCCATAACCACAAAGTCCACGGGGAAAACAAACTTATCAACCTTCACAAGCACGTTTTCCAAGATTCCCCTAGGACACTTCACCGACCGATCCGCCAACGACAAAGTCATGCGTGTGGGGGACAAATCACCAAGGGCTAGCTTCTCATATAAAGAATATGGCATCAAATTGATGCTAGCCCCTGAGTCCGCCAGAGCATACCTCCTCACATCATCTCCAAATAAGCACGGGATAGTGAACATTCCCGGATCAGCAAGCTTTTCGGGAAGCTTGTTTAAAATCACCGCGGAACAACCTGCACTCAATGGTACGTTGGCGACCTCTCCTAAACGGTCCTTACCCTTCAACAACTCTTTCAAAAACTTCACATACTTTGGTATGTGCTGAAGGGCTTCGATAAAAGGGAGATTGATCTTGAGTTGTTTAAACATGTCAAGGAAGTGCCCGTATTTCTTCGCGTGCTTTTGATTAGTTAATCGCGCGGGGTAAGGAACATGGGTAAAATCAATCTCTGGTGTGGGCTTACACATGACCGGTTTCTTCCCAACTACCGGTTTCTCAACTAGAGACTCACTGGTTGGTGCGGTACTTGCTGGGACTAGCCTCGTTTGCACCCTCCCAGGAGTCTCCATCTCAATCTCCTCGTCCACCGGTTCCTCCTCAACTTCATCAACCGGTGGAACTAATCTCTCGCTCTCCTCAAACTCCACTAACACGGGTGGCATGAACACCTCTCTTCTACCTCCTCCAGAACGGGTAGTGACTGCCTTAACGTGGGCATTTGGGTTGGTTTGGGGCTGACCCGGGAACTGGCCTTGAGGCCGTTCATCCAACCGTTTGGCTATGTCACCAACCGTTCGCTGTAAATCCAAGAACGCAGATTGCTGGTTCTTGAGGAGAACATCATGCTCATGTAGGATCTTTTGTGTAGTGGCATCCTTAGTCACTAACTGAGTCAATAACTCCTCTATCCTACCCAAACCACCACCACTACCTGAAGTACTACCCGAACTACCACTAGGCTGACCCTGCCCCTGGTTTTGATGATAACTATGATGGAAACCAGGGGGATTACCTGAAGATCTATAGGTTTGGTTCTGAAAATTTCCCAAACCGGGGTTATAAGACTGCCCAAACCTACCTTGCCCTCCTAGATAGTTAGCCTGCTCCTGGCTCACCAAACACTCAGAAGTGGTATGACCACCCCTACAAATCTCACACCGATCCACTCTCATCTTCAAGTCCTTGACATCCCTAGCTAAAGACTCAAGAGCAGCAGCAACACTAGTGTTTGTGTTCACATGATGAACACCCCTCAGTGACGAGGAAGAACTAGTGATAGGAGTTGAATTCCTATTTGCAGACCGCTGCTCATGCTCGGCCTGAGCGAAGCTCTCAAAAAGATCATTGCATTCGGCCACATCCCTCTTACCCATGAGGTGGCCTCCTGCAGAAGTGTCAAATCTGGCACGAGTCTCATATGTGAGCCCATTGTAGAATTTCTCTACAAGAGCCCATTCAGACAAACCATGCTGGGAGCATCGACTGAGAAGATTTTGAAACCTTTCCCACGCAAGATAGTAAGGCTCATCAGGGGCCATTCGGAACGAATGGATCTCATCTCTCAGGCGGGCAGCCTTAGCAGGTGGGAAATACTTTTTAAGAAAAGCATCCTGAAGACTAGCCCAGGTTATGAAGGTACCTGGAGGATGAGAATCAAGCCAAGTAGCTGCTCTTCCCGCAAGTGAGAAAGGAAAAAGCTGTAGAAAAATCGCATCATTAGTGGCACCTTGAAGATTAAAGGTACCACAGATGCGAGTGAGCCTAGCAAGGTGTGCGGGAGCATCTTCATCATCACGACCATTAAACTGAGAATTATTAATTGCAGTCATGATATATGAAGGAATCTGCCATGAATTTTCATTTGGGATCGGTGGCAGTAAAATGGGGTTATTAAGCCCTGTGAACCCCGCAGTGGCTTGCTGATGAACGGTCCAACGCTCAGCCATTGGTGGGATAAAAGGTGAGCGTGGACTAGAGTGAGTAGAAGAACTAGAAGATGAAGATGGTGTGTGCTCAGAAATGTCAACAGAAATGGGAGTGGAGGCACTTACCTCGCTCGTAGAACCTTCAGAGAAGTCCCGCGAATCGCTCCTTGAAGGCAATGAAAGCTCAGGTGGCGGTCCGTGTGAGCGTAAGTGTGGCATACACTACCAAACCTGCAATAAAAAAAAATAAATCAGAAAGAAATAAAATAAATTAAACTAATTGAAAAGAAATTAAATAAAACTAAAAACAAATATGCACAGACAAGACTAAGAAACAGTTGGCACAATCGACTAAGAAGTCCCCGGCAACGGCGCCAAAAACTTGATGTCGACGGAGCTTAGCTAATAAACTAACTAAGAACCGACTCTAAAACTAGACAAAAAGTAATAAATCTAGACTCTCTAAAACCTAAGCTACCGACAGGCAAGTGTACCTATCGTGTATAGCAAGACAAAAGTAAGTCCGGATATCGAACCCACAGACTTCTACAGACTGAACTAACTAGACTCTATGACTTATCTATACAAAATTTGTACTTAGCTAAATTAATAATAAAGAAGGGGGGTTTTCTAACAAAACTAAGAATAACTTAAATAAACTAAAACAGACGAGCAAACAAAGACTAAACCAGAGAAGAAAAGAAACACTACCTAGGCTTGAATCATATACATGCTTGACAAGGTTATCTCGGGATGGAACTAATGTGATACCGGGATCTTATAATACTAAACTCAAAGGAAACCTAGAGCACCCTCGACCCTTCTCAAGGATAGTCAACTAAGGATCCTAAAAGCCGTTGAACCACCGGATACATGGATTTCCCTCACAGGTCATCCAACTATTTATGAAATATCCACTAGATTATCTACCTCACAGTACAATAATCTCAAAACACCTAAGAAATAACTGTTAAACAATCTACCTCACGGCGCGAAAGTCACAGTTCACTTAAATGCTAGGGATAACTTAGGTTTTCCTATTGGACTCGATAAACATGATTTGATAGACATACTAGAAAGATCTTCTCACAAAGACTCTAACTAGAAATCCAACATCCAAGACTTATCGACAACTTCTCACCTCACGGCTATTAAAGTTGGTTGCACATCTTAATCGTCTAAATCATAATAGAACACTCCTATGAATCACTCGGCCAAAGCAACTCATCCACTAATCAAAAACACACAGTAATTGATTCTAGCATGCACCTATTATGTGACAGACAATCACCAAGATACATGAGGAACATAATATCAATCATTCAACAATCACAAATACACATACACATCCAATATTCAAAACCAAGTCTTTAAATCATAAATCCATCACATCAAAATGTTCCACAACCGAATCAAACCAAAGTCAAACATGCATAATCATCTAACCTAGATAGTTCTAAGAGTTTAGCCAGTAAACATTGTCAAAACAAGAATCATAACAAGTTTACACAGCTTGAAACTCATAGTAATCAGGAATGAAACAAAGAATGAGAAAACCGAATGGTTAACACCCGAAGGAACAATCCCGGGGCTTCAATCCTTCGATCTCTCGCTTCAAGAGCCTCCCAATCGCTTCCAATCGCCTATGGCCGTCTCTAACCTCGTCCTAGATCGTCTGATCTCCAATCCCCCCGTCTCCAGCCGTTTCACAAACCTTAAACTCGATTTTCTGGAAATTTAACCCTGTCGCGTACCGCGACGGCTACACACAAAACCTTCGCGTAGCGCAATGGGTCTCGCTACCCGACAAAATAGTCGGGTCAATCGGCATTATTAAGTGAGGGGCATTTCAGTCATTTCCACCTGTCGCGTAGCGCGACAGGGTTTCCTGTGTTCCTCGCGTAGCGCGAGGGGTTGAAAATCCAGAATTCTTCTTTCTTTTTTTCTTTATCTGTTCTCGTTCAACCGGACACTCGTTTTCTTGATCTTTTATGCCAAAATGATGTGTTTATAACCTGCGAACATTAAATTAAGGAAATGTGAAGAACCAGCATCAATCGACTCTAAAATTGATTAAAACTGCACAAAACGAATTAAAAACAAATAGAAAAACAGATGTGTTTTATAACACATCACACAGCGAAGGCTTAATCCTAACATGAGTGAGGTGGTGAAGAAGGAGGTCCTTCGGTTATTAGATGTTGGGCTCATATACCCTATTTCTGATTCATCCTGGGTGAGCCTGGTACATGTGGTCCCTAAGAAGGGAGGTATGACTGTGGTGGTGAACGAGAAGGAGATTGTTCCCACCTGAACAATCACTGGATGGAGGGTGTGCATAGATTATAGGAAATTGAATGACGCCACCCGGAAGGACCACTTCCCACTTCCTTTTATCGATCAGATGCTGGAGCGTTTGTCGGGACATCAGTTTTACTGTTTCCTTGACGGTTTCTCAAGTTATTTCCAGATCCCGATAGCACCAGAGGATCAGGAGAAAACCACATTTACATGCCCGTACGGTACTTTTGCATACCGTCGTATGCCATTCGGGTTATGTAACGCTCCAGCCACTTTTCAGAGATGTATGGTTGCCATCTTCCAGGACATGATCGAGACTTCCATGGAGGTATTTATGGATGATTTTTCTGTGTTTGGAAGTTCTTTCGATCAGTGTTTGATTAACCTGGAGAAGATGCTTAGGAGATGTGTTGAGACGAATCTTATGCTGAACTGGGAGAAATGCCACTTTATGGTCACCGAGGGGATTGTTCTTGGTCATAAGATATCCCGTGACGGCATCCAGGTCGACAAAGCTAAGATTGAGACGATCAGCAAACTCCCTCCTCCCACGAGTGTTAAAGTTGTGCGAAGCTTTTTAGGTCATGCGGGATTCTACAGACGTTTCATTAAGGATTTTTCGAAGATCACCCGACCTATCACTCGTTTGCTTGAGAAGGATGTAGAGTTTGTGTTTGATGATGATTGTCTGAGAGCCTTTGACTATCTGAAGGAGAGGCTGGTGAGCGTCCCGATTTTGATAGCCCCCGATTGGAGCCAGCCATTGGAGCTCATGTGCGATGCGAGTGATTTCGCGGTGGGGGTTGTCCTTGGGCAGCGGGTGGATAAGCATTTCCACCCCATTTATTACGCGAGTAAGACCTTAGATGCCGCCCTGGAGAATTATACGACTACTGAGAAGGAGTTGTTGGCGGTAGTCTACGCATTTGATAAATTTAGGTCTTACCTCGTCCTCTCCAAGACTGCTGTCTATATCGATCATGCGGCTCTGCGTTACCTTTTTGCTAAAAAGGACGCGAAGCCAAGACTGATCAGGTGGATCCTCCTTCTGTCCGAGTTTGACATCGAGATTAAGGACAAGAAGGGAGCTGAGAACGTAGCCGCCGACCATTTGTCGCGACTTGAGGATCCAGAGAGAGAGTTCATTCGCGAGGGAGCGATGAGGGATAGGTTTCCTCAGGAGACACTGATGTGTGTGGGGATAGATGAGATCTGCCGCACGGATAGGCTTGATGAGGGATTACCGTGGTTTTCATACATTGCCAATTATTTGGCCAACGGTTTCCTTCTTAAGGGTTTGACATCCCAGTAGCGCAAGAAGTTCTTTGCTGACACGAGGCATTACATCTGGGATGCGCCCTACCTTTTTCGTGTGTGTGCTGATTAGGTTTTTAGGAGGTGTGTGAGCAGAGAGTAAGGATTAGATATCCTTAGGCACTGTCATGAGGGCCTTAAAGGTGGGCATCACGGACCTTCTTCCACAGCGAAGAAGGTGTTTGATTCTGGTTTTTATTGGCCCACCATTTTTAAGGATGCTCATGAGTTGGTTAGAAAGTGTGATTCCTGTCAGAGGACAGGAAATATCTCATCCAGGAATGAGATGCCCTAGCACCCTATTCAGGTTGTTGAGATTTTCGATGTCTGGGGAATCGATTTCATGGGACCTTTCCCTTCTTCTCGAGGGAACAGGTACATAATCGTCGCTATTGATTATGTTTCTAAGTGGGTGGAGGCATAGGCACTCCCCACTAATGACGCGCGAGTAGTGATGAGATTTCTGAAGCATTTGTTTTGTAGGTTTGGGACTCCGAGAGCGTTGATCAGTGACCGTGGCACGCACTTTTGTAATGTTCAGATGGACAAAGTGCTAGCCAAATACGGGGTCACCCACCGTCTGTCGACCGCATATCATCCGCAGACCAGCAGTCAGGTGGAGAACGTGAATCGGGGAATTAAGAGGATTCTGGAGAGGACTGTCGGCCATACCAGGAAGGATTGGGCCGACAAACTAGATGACGCCTTATGGGCTTTTAGGACCGCATTTAAGAATCCGATAGGGACGACTCCCTATCGGATGGTTTATGGTAAGGCGTGTCATCTGCCAGTAGAGCTTGAGCACAAAGCCTTTTGGGCTTTGAAATCTGTGAATTTGGATATGTCACAGGCTGGCAAGCACCGGTTCCTCCAGTTGCATGAGTTGGATGAGCTACGCGACGATGCGTACGCTCGGTCGTGGAGTTATAAAGAGCGCACGAAGGCGCTGCACGACAGGCGATTGAGGAATGTTAAGGAGTTCGCGAAAGGCGATCGAGTCCTGGTATATGACTCGAGATTGTGGCTTTTCCCAGGAAAGCTAAAGTCGAGGTGGAGAGGCCCGTTTATTGTGCGTGAGGTGTTCCCGCATGGTGCGGTTGAGTTCGAATCGGGTGACCACACGTGGAAGGTCAATGGGCACCGTTTGAAGCCCTACATTGGAGGCCCGATTCCATCTGACGAGGAGGTTGTTCTCCTCGAATCCCGAGCTACCTAGGGATTTGGGCCTAAGCCCAACTTGTATATAGTGTACATAGTTTACTTTGAGTTCATCGAGTTTTGTGTGATTAGTGATGTATGTGTGTTTGCACGACTGGGTCGGATTCAAGTGTGGGTATGACATCTGGCATGTTCGATAGCACCATTTCGAACGGCTGATTTCATTACCAGGCATTAAATCTGATTACTTTTTGCGTCATTAGTTGCTTAACTCGGTTTTTCTTTTATTTTTGTTAGGTTAATTTTAGTATTTAATTTTGTTTAGGGTTGTTTGCTTTTAATTCTATGTTGATTTTGACTTTATTTTCCCCTAATTATTTAGTTTAATTTTATGTTATAGTTTAATTTAGGTTGTTTAGAATTTTAATTAGATTAATTGCCTAGCTTAATTTTGTTTTCCTAGAATTAATTTTAATTGAATTTAGCTTTAATTAATTTTGCCTAGTTAAGATAAATTAGAATTTAGTTTGATTATAGTTAAGTTTACTTTTAGTTTTTAGGAATTAATTAGTTTTAGGTAATTTTAATTTTTAAATTTTTAGGATTTCATTTATTCAGTACTAAAAAATATAATAATAATAATAATAATAATAATAAAAATAAAAAAAATTAAATTAAAAATCAAAAAATGAACCGTTAGAGTCCGCGCGATACGCACCACTTCAGCTTTTAATATTAGGCGATGCGCGCGGGTGCTTTTAATTCGAAAAAAAATATAAAGAAAATCAATCACCACCGGTCACCATCATTCGTTCACCACCATACACCCACGCCTAAAACCCTAATCCACCGCCGCTGATCCATCGCTCGCCGCCGTATGCCACCATCTCCACCGCTCACCTTCGTCATCTCGAGTCCTGGTTCGCCGCCGGTTGCTGTAAACATCATCACTATCGCCGCCTACCGCCACTACCTTCTCGAAACCACCGCCGCTGTTCTTCAACAACCACCGAGTACCAACCGCCGCCATCATCGCCACCGGCTCCCCACCACACGACCGCCGCCTCCACTACTGTCGTCAACACCATTTCACCGGAGTCACCTTCATCTACCACCGCCGCCGGTTCCACAGCCGCAACCACCACATCAGTCGCGAGTACCACCGCCGTTCACCACCATCATCGTCACCTACCAACCGGTACCCCCATTTCTCTCTTTTGATTTTCTTTTGATTTTCAGTTTAGATCGCAAATTAGCTTGAATAGGTTAGATTAGGTTTGATTTGGGGATTAGTGTTGATGATTTGGCCGGTATATGGCCGGAATTTACGCCGGAGCTAAACCCCCCTTTTTTCAAAATTTTTCTTTTTATTTTTATTTTATTTATTTTATTTTTCGTTTTAATTTCGGTTAACAAATAAAATAAATAATGAACTAAATAATAATAATAATAATAATTAACATAAACGGTTTCAGAAACATATAAACAAAATAAATTGAAAATAAGAACAGAAAATAATAATAATAATAATTTTTGTAAAATAAATAAGGTTAGAAAATAATAATAATAAAAATAAATGTAAATTATTTGTATGTAATACTAGTGTAATATCATTGTATATTTAAAATTAATGTAAATGTATATGTATACTTACAATAATAATAGTATAGCATAAATGTATATAATGCTTGTAACATGAAATAAAAAGTAATGTATTTACTTATTATTATGTATAAACATTATTGTAAAATAAAACATTTGTAAAATAAATTTGTATAAGTTTAATAAGTAATAACAAAACTATGTAAATTCATTTTGCATGTTAATACTAAATTAAATATGTTGTAAATGTAAATGTTTTTGTAAATTAAAATATATGTATATGTAATAATAATGTTTGTATGTAAAAGTTTGTAACTTAAAACCAATGTAAATTAAAATAAATATATGTTGTATGTTAAAAATAATAAATGTTGTATTTCTAATAAAGGACGTGTAAAAATACATTGTACTTTTAAATAATTAAATTTACTTAAGTACATCAATAAAATAAATTGTATATTATGATCAATAAATAATTTTGTGCAAAAATAAAATTAATATAAGCAATTGTATTGTAAAAATTATAAAATGTAGTGTGTATTTTAGAAATAAGTAAACATATGTATGTATCATGTTGTAAATTAACCAATAATCTAATAAATATGTATAATTTAAATGTAAAATACGTTTCACATAAATAAAAGTTGTAAATGTATACTTGTAGGAAATAATTGAACACAAAAGTATGTAAAATATGTATGTATAATTTTTGTAAATTAATAAATAAATTAATTGTATATTAAAATAAAAAATTTGTATAACATAACTAATAACACATTTGTATATATGTATATCATAAATAAATAAGTTAAAAAAAATTGTACAATAAATAACAAAAACAACAAACTTTGTAAATAAATAAACATTTGTAAACTAAATTTAATAAAGGTTTAGGGTTTAGGATTGTAGTTAGTTTGTAATTATTTCTGTATATGTTGTTGTATATTATCGCAGAGATGGCAGACGCTTCGACCTTGGGTAGCAGGCCCAAGAGGGCCCGCCGTGTGACCGTTGCAGAGGCACAGGCTCAGAGGAGACAGCAGCAGCAGCCACGGGAGAGAGATATTAGGTACTCCGCTCCCATTGTCATCCCACCACCAGACGCACTTGCACCGCTATCGCACCTACGACGACGAGCAGAGCACACATATCTACAGTTCGCGCCCGGCACCCTTGAGCACGTACGCATGGAGACACTCGTCGACTTAGGGACGATTCAGCACCGAGGATACGACCGAGACGTATTGCAGCAGCTTGGTCGCGTCGATGAGTTCGACGCGATGATGACCCCTAAGTGGACATCCATCCTACGCTGCAGCTGGCTGCAGTACGATGAGCTGACTGTGGAGTTCCTATCCACATTCCAGTATGATACAGGCTCCCTCACGCATCCTGGAGTTGTATCGTTTGCTTTGGGGCGACACACTCATACCATGAGTGTCGCCCGGTTTACGGTAGCCTTTGGGCTGTATTCGCAGGCGCAGGTGGAGGATCCTGACTTTGAGAGTCTTCTCAGAGGCTCTTCCCGGGTATCAAAGCCCGGGTTCGTCACAGATGACGATTTAGCAGCCTTCTGGGAGACCATCTCGACCCAGCCTCACACTGATCGTAAGCTGGCCTCCCAGATCTGCGATCCCCTTCTTCGATATATCCATCGGATCCTTTGTAACATCCTGAATTTTCTAAATACAAGTTATTTGAATTTGCGAATGCGTAACGGATAATATGCTTGTTGGGTAAAATGGACGAAAAATAACCTAGTCAAGGCCTCGAGATCGTGTACTCGAAATGGGGTTTCGAGTACACTAGCTCTCGAAACTTGGTAGTCGAAAATCCCCTTGTTCGAGTACGAGTACAGTGCCTATAAATAGGTGGGCCTTGGGAAACGTGCTAACCTTTGGCTGGCAGCATTCTCTCCCAAGAACTCGAAGGGGGCAATTTCGAGAACTTCAAAGATCGAGCATTTGATCGACCAAACGAAAGAGGAAACGCACGAGAATCCACGGGAGTGACCATTTATCATCAAGTAAGTGATCTAAACTAAAAAGTTAGGATTTTTAGACAAAAGTGAACTTATACATAAAGCTCACACCTTTATGCATAAAGTCCAGAACTTTGAGATTCCAGTGTGTTGATAACAACCTAAGGAACCTGTAACTAGCTCCCCAAGTATTGAATAGTTTTCTGTAATGAAGTTATGCTTAAAAGATGTGTACTCGAAAATATGCACAAAGGGGAATACTCGAAACTAGGTATGGTTCGGGAAGACTAGTTCGAATACACTGATTCGAGTGCATTTGTTTCGAGTACCCTAGTTTCGTGTACACTAGTTTCGAATACACATGGGAATTCGAGTACTCATGGGAACTCGAGTACACTAGCATTTCGAGTACTAGTGATGGTTCGAGTATCCTGGTCTTCGAGTACTTAAGCAGTTCGGGAACATAATGGTTTTTCGAATGCTGGGGACTGGTTAGGAGGTTATGAGGACTTAGAATACATTCTAAGTCTAAATAATGATATGTAATGACAAGATGTACTGATGTAGGTTCTTAAGGCCTAGCTAAGGAGTTCGGCTAAGGAAACAAGAGTCTACTATCAGGTGAGTTCTAGACGCCCTATTTTATGTTTAATGTTTTGGGCTGGCATACATGCTTATTGTTATGTTTATGATGTTATGTGCTTATGATGCTGATGAACGAATGATGATGTGCCATGACTATGTATGCATGTTTATGTGATTGCATGATTTATGCATGAAAGTATGCTAAGTATGACGAATGCATGTTAGTAAGTTACGATGATGAATTGTATGATAACATGCTATGATGATTATATGCTAGCATAATGTGTTTATTATGCCATGATAAATGATATGATGACGTGTTGCTAGCATGACATGTGCATGATGCCAGGATGTTATGATGATATGATACTAGCATAGCCTGTTATGAGAAATCCTATGTTATTAGGATAATGTTACAATGTTATGCTGAATGATGATATGTTGCTAATGTATCATGTCATGATGGTTGCTCCCATATTCATATGGGGTAAGTATGGTTGCTCCAGTACTTGTTACTGGGTAAGTATGGTTGCTCCCGTACTCGTTACGGGGTAAGTATGACGTTGCTCCCATATTCATATGGGGTAAGTATGGTTGCTCCAGTACTTGTTACTGGGTAAGTATGGTTGCTCCAGTACTTGTTACTGGGTAAGTATGGTTGCTCCAGTACTTGTTACTGGGTAAGTATGGTTGCTCCCGTACTCGTTACGGGTTAAGTATGGTTGCTCCAGTACTTGTTACTTGGTAAGTATGGTTGCTCCCGTACTCGTTACGGGGTAAGTATGACGTTGCTCCCATATTCATATGGGGTAAGTATGGTTGCTCCAGTACTTGTTACTGGGTAAGTATGGATCTGCAGAACGCTTCGGCGGGTCAGATCAACGGTTATGGAGCCTTGTGCCGGCATAAGCCCACTGTTACGCTCGGTAGCAGTGGTTGTATGATGATGATGATTAGGATGTTTATGTGACAACGTTTTGGATTATGCGAACGAAATGATGTTTTATGTTAAACATGTTTTAACTTAACAAAAGGTTTACAATGTTTTATGAAAACTAGAACTCACCAGCGTAAGCTGACTTGATTTAGCATGTATGTCAGGTTAAAGCTATGTTAAGAGAAGGCATGGAGCTCGAGCATCAAGATAGAGCATCCGGTGGTTTTGGCAATCCGATATGTTTTTGATACAGACAATTTATCGATTTCTGTTTATCAAACTATGTTTACATTTCCACTGCATGATTATGAAAGTTTTTAGTTTAAGAGCTATGTGTTATGATGAAACCAACCTCTGTGGGGTCGCCCGGGATCGGGGCCTCACATCCTTGGCAGTCCAACACTTAGCACATTTGGTCGTGCTTGAAATTCATGAGGAATTGACAAACGAAATTATTACAGAATGATAGTATGCAAGAAATGGTGAATGTGGGCGAAAACCGTGCGTGAAACGGAGTTACGGATTGTCCGGAATCGCGAAACGAAGTTGGAAATCGAAAAATGGACGAAAACCCCTGAGGCGGTACGCCCCGGGCCACGCCTTGAACCTAGGCGGTGCGCGCGGGTTGAATCAAAGTGGTCAGCCGCCAAGGGGGGGCCGCGCGGTACGCCCCGTCTCGGCGCTTGGCTTGGGGCGATGCGCCTAAGGTGTCTGGACGAGATTTTTTTGTTAAAAAGTCAAGATTTCAGCCTTATCCTCATTTTTCTCCTTCTACTCGACGATCAGCACCCCCACACCACGAAAAATCATCTTCTAAGCCATCCAAGCTCAATTTTGAAGCCTCTTGAACAAGTAGATCGCACCAAGGATCGTTAATACAAGTCCGGATCGTCTTTTTACGCATAGAACTTTGTCTGAAGAGGTAACGGTTCATTTTAACCATCTAGATTGATAATGATTGATTAAATCTTGTTTCTGAACGTAATTATATAGTTAGGGTTGTTGATTATTGCCTAGATGATGGCTAGGATTGATTATAAATGAAAAACTCGAATTGTTATCGGGTAAATCCTTGTTTTGAGCCGTTGTAATGCCCGGTTTGCATGAAATCATCACAATGGTTATAATGGTTTAAACCATGAGATTATGACACTGTAGGTGATTAGTTTGATTAATCCTTGACATGCAACGTGAAATCCAGGTGTTTCAAACTAATCACAACCATTAACATACTCATTGGAATGGTTATCTGATGTTTATGATAACAGGCAGATTAATATGTTAAATATGGTTGTTACACCTATTCTAATGCTATGTTGTGATATTTCATGATATCTGGGTAATCAATAACAAGGATTGGACATTTCTAAGCCATTAATCTGTCTAGGAACCTGTTTTAGCAGTTCAATCAACAACATTAACTATTTGATTAATCCAAGATTTATTCTAACTAATCAAGTGCGTTATCAACCTAATATCGGTTTGATGACTATCAAGGCAATGTCTTTGACATTGAACGTTCAGAAAGATTTAATCTGTAAGTTAAAGTATAGATAGCTAATTAAACGCAAACCAATGCAGAGTTATACCGTTAGTACCAGTTTACGAGGGATCTTGCTACAGTAAGACATCGAGTGAGTTCTATGAGCCCTCTTTTACTATTTTAACGTTTTAGGGCTGATATGCATGTTATAAAGTTATTTTATGTAAATGATTGTTTTATCTGGCTACGGTCAGATAAGAGAATATGTTAAAGTAAAGAATGTTTTCAGGAAAAGAATGTTTTCAAGTAAGGAATGTTTTAAAGTAAATAATGTTTTATGTCTCAACTGAAGTTGAGAAGTAAATGATTTTATGAGTCTCTCAGGAGAAGTAACGAATGTTTGAATTCTCAACCAATGTTGAGAAGGAAAATGATTTTTTTTGAAAGACATCGACCGAGGTCGAGAAGGAAATGTGATGTTGAAGTTCCAGCTGCGGTTGGGCAAAACCTGAGTACTACGGTGCGAAAGACCGTTTATGATTATGTTGGTTTAACGCTTTAAACCATGTTATGATGTATGTTAAGAAGTCTTGGACCGGTATGAGCCGTCAATTTCGATTGATGGTTTAAGAAGTCCTGTGCAAGAACAGGCATGCCGACTGTGTGTCGCCAGTTGAGGAAATCTTATGCATGTATAAGTTATCGACTTCGGGTTGATAGTTTAAGAAGTCTTGTGCAAGCATGTTGACTTTGGTCAACAGGACATGCTACATTTATGTGCCGTAAGATTGATGTCATGTATATTATGTATATGAAATGTCTTATGTACAGTATGATTGTGACTGCTGACTTCGGTCAGTAGTGAGTTATGATGCTATGTATGATATGACTTATGTTATGTTATATACCGATATGAATGAGCAAAGATTTTTTTTTATGAAAAGTTAACTTAGAACTCACCAGCGAAAGCTGACTTGTTTTAGCATGTATATCAGGTTAAATGGTATTGTGACGGCATAGCAGGAAGGCGCGAGGCATACACTGAGAACTACCCTGGCATGAACTGGCTATGTTATAGAATTATATAGACGGGTGTCATGTATGAAAGTTTGTTTGGATATGTATAATATGTGTGCCATGTTTTATGTAATCACCTGATATTCCGCTGCCATAGTAATGTAAATTCGGTTTAATGACTATGAGTTTGATGATTTGCCAACTGAGGGGACTCCCGGGAATTCGGGGCCTCACATCATGGTCGCCACCCGGCGAACCTCGCAGCCATCCTTCTCACATCATTTGCGAGGCCACGCCGGGGAGGCCGCACGGCGCGCCTCGATATGGGGCCATACATAGGGCATTTGGCGCACGTTCTCCGGGTATTCCTCACATATCCAGTTAAGCATGTTACCAGAGGCCCGGAGACGACGACCTACGAGCTATATGACATGCAGACAACTGGGATGGTGACCTTTGATTCACCACCTCGTTGGATGCCTATCTTGCCGGCCCCAGAGCATGCCCCCGCCGTCCCGCCGCCATCGACGCATCGCATTTTGCACCGGGGGGAGCGACCACCTCGTGATGCCCTGCCACGCCATCCTGCTCGTCCTCGTCTTACCCAGCGGTATCTCCTTCAGAGATTAGACGCTATTGAGGACAGCGTGAGGCGCATCGCGGCTCATCTCGAGGTTGAGTTGGCCCCTCGGATGCCAGACCCTCACCTTCCATCCGACCCCGAGGACGACATAGACACAGAGCCCGATGAGGGCGCGGATGAGGATGAGGAGTAGTTTGTATTTAGTTTAGTTGATGTATTTTCTTTTCAGTTGTATGTATTCGGACAGAACATTATATATGTTATCTATTTTGGTATGTCTGTTTCTTTTTATTTATTCTGTGGTTGTGTTTAATTTATTTCCTGTTATTATTGTGGTTGTATATGAATGCTGTACATTGGTTGTGTATTTTTATTGTAAAATATTTGTAATGAGTTGGTTGTATAATTGTTTAATTCTGTAATTTATTAGTTGCATTACATGGTTGTATATCGTGTTGTGTGTATAAATTATAATTCATTTGTTGTATTAACAATTGTATATGAGTGTTGTTGTATATTTAGAGGCGCGCGACTCCATTTATGACACGCCTACATATATTCAGGGAGTTCGTGCTAACCTTTTGTACATTTTTTTTTATTTTTTTTGTTAGCCAGTTCTGAATCCACATTGAGGACAATGTGTTGTTCTAAGTGTGGGTATGTCAGGCTAGCGCCTTTTACTTTTTAAATTTTGTAAAAACAAGTCATTGTATATTTCAAGTCAAATGTTTATAAAATTTTGTAAATTAGAATAAAATTTAAAATTTTTGAAATTTTTGTAAATAACTTAGAACTTGTAATTAAATAATGAAATTGTAATTATTTTTAAGTTAAAAAATCAAAAAATTTTAAAAAAAAAATTCAAAAAAAAAAAAAACTTTGCAAAAAGATTTTTCTTATATTTGAGTCAGTTGTAAATAATCAATCAAGTCAGTATTTGAGTCTTTTTCTTTTTTTCAGTTAATCTAGTTGGTTTGTTTGAGATCTTAATTTGCAGTCTGGTTTTAACCACTCGTACTCAATTACATTCGGGTGGCGGCTACTTAGACTACTTCATTTGCAAACGGCCGGCTGTTGATTATCTTATTTTCGGATTAGACTCACTTGTGCTGATGTTGCGTGATCAGCTAAGTCTTTTCCACTTTTTACCTTAGATTTTATCTATCTGTAAATATTCGTTTGTTTATTTATTTATTTTGCATTTTTTGATTGAGTCTAGAGTTTTAGGATGTTTATAGCTAGAGTCTTGAAAAATGTCTTTGTTCTTGCTTGCATTTTATAAATGGAAGATGATCGGACTATGATTAGGGCTTAGGTTTTTAGAGGCTAACTTGTGTATTGATGTGGGAATTGTTGGTAGGCCCAGCCGATAGAAAAGTTCCTTAGAAGTGATAGAATAAACTTAAATTCAGGATTCTTGTGGGTTTAAGACTTGGAAAATTCAGGAAATCTGAAACTAAGTAATAATGAATAAAGGAACCTCTGTAAACTAACGACCTAGAATTTTTAAAATTTAAACCTGGCACATATGTTCTCTTTTTATGAAAATAAATCCGAGACTTATGTCGCCTGCTAAATAAAAGAAATTCCACAATCCACTAAGTGAGCTGAGCCTGTGCAAATAAAAGAGAGAGAGAGAATAAGAGCTAAAAAACAGTTGTCATACCCCGGCTCATAACCGAGTGAAACAGTGCTGTAATATGCTCAAGTGAGGTAACAGAAAAAAAAGAGAGAATAAAAAGGCAAAATGCTCACACCTTCACCCATCTCCATCATTAGGTTAAAATTTTAACTTTATCTAGGTAGTTTGAATACAGAGGTAGGTTTAAATCTTTTGATTTAATCCTGTGCCTTGAAAGCTGTTGTTTAGGATTAAGATAACTCGTTTTGACCAAGGGATGGGATCCATAAGATGAATGATTAAACTTGAACATAAATAAATCATGATTAGGGAACTTGAAATTGGTGTTTGGGTTTAGATTGGACCATTATACCAACAATCGTGGTTAATACACAAGGATTTAAGATTGTTAAATCATTGCATAACAAAAACCAAGCCCTGATCTATGATTCCATTTTGTTAGCTTTTTCGAGGACGAAAAAGGTTCAAGTGTGGGTATTTTTGATGTGTTAGTTTAACACATCCGTTTTTGTACATATTCGAGTCAGTTTTCATTAGTTTTGTAAATATTTCGAGTCGATTTTAGTTCCTTTTTACATTTAAGTGTTTTTGTGCAGGAATGTGTCTCGGAGGAGCGGAAATAAAGGCAAACGGGCGTCGGAATCAATTGCGGTTGATCGAACGAAGAAAACAAGAATTTTTGACCTAGGCGGTACGCCTATCGAGAGTTCCTGGTCTCAGGCGATACGCGCGGCATCATCAGCCGCCAATCCCCCAATAATCTCGCGCGTAACGCCTAGCCTCATGCAGGCTCGATAGGCGTTACGCCCCAGATGATTTTTGAGCCTAAAACCCTAATTTCAAGCCCTCTATAAATTAATCGCATTCCAGCCGTTTTGAGGGTCTTTTTCTGCGTCTTTGGAACCCTAATCGAGCTAGGAGGCTGCTGGAGCTTAACCATGGAAGGAAGAGCTTGATTAGGGCTTGTTGAAGTGAAGAAGGACCTTGTATTTAGAATATAGTCACCAAAAACCTATAAGGTGTCAAAATAACAATGAATATAGTCACCACTAAGGTGTCAAAATATCAATGAATGCTTATCAGTCCTGGATTTTTTAACATAGCAATCAGTCTCGAAAAATATTCGTAACTGAAAAATCCGTTTTACATATTGCATATTTGGGACTGATATATCATTACATAATAATTAGACTCTAATATTGTCCATCTTTAAAATATTAAGAACTGATTATTAGTCTCCAATATGTTCTTCCTATATTAGAGACAAAACTTGAGTCCCAAATACATTTACACAAATTTTTATTATATATGGTTCATATTTGAGACTAAAATTTAGTAGCAAAAAAAATTCCCTCCAAAAACCTATATGGCGCAAACATATTTACTACTGAAATTTAGTCCCTATTAAGGTGTAAAATTATTAGCGACTGATTATCAGCCTCGAAGTTTTTTCGCATAGAAATCAGTCTCAAAAAATATTAGTAACTGAAAAATCAGTCTTAGATATTACATATTAGGGACTGATATATCAGTCCGTAATAATTTAGTTCCTAATGGTCACTTTTTTTGTAGTGTCTTGAGTATTTTCCTTATCTGTACATGTTCTTAGTTTAAAGCTTTGATTTTTCATGTATTTAGACATATTTCAGACTTGTTTAGCTACTGTTGGTATGATTTGTGGCTAGATCTATGGTTGTATCTAGGTTTGGGATGATAAAGTTTTGATCTTTGATGATTTTGGACATAATTTATGCTTATGGATGATATATTCTTTGTAATCAGCTGTAAAGTTTGAAACTTTGATGATATTTGCATGTGTTGAATGATTATATTTGGTGAATGTTTGATCCACATGTGTTTAGGAAGGTCTTTCCACACATAGATGCATGTTAGGCCTACTACTTTGTGTTTTAGGTTAGTTTATGGGTTGTTGATCACATTCCATAGGATTAGACTTCATTAAGTATTGTTATTTGCATGTGTGACCTAACCTAGAAATCCGGGAGGTGATAGGTTAGATGCAGGGGCGCAGGTTTTATGGGACCTGTTTTTTCGCTTAGTAGTGTACATTTTCCGATCCGTAGTGTAAAATTTTTTAAAAAATTTTATTTCGCCCCCCCCCCCCCGGAAAAAATATATATACCCTATGTTCGCACCCCCTAAAAAATTATTACAAAATTTTAAATAATTTATAAACAATTAAACATATAAAATCAAATTAATTAATTAACTAATAACTATTAACAAGTATATTAATCAATAGTAATAGTATACAACATTTAGCCCAACCAACTTGAAATTTAGCCCACTAGCACTAGCCAAACCAACTTCCCTTAATTAATTCTTTAAACCCAAAGTCCCAATCCCATTAGCCATAGTCGGAAAAAAAAATCACTCCTCCCAATCCCGATCTTTCACAGCGCCGAGCATAGCAAGTCAGCAACATCGCCGAGCATAGCAAGCCCAGCAGCAGCAAGCAGCGCGCCTATAGCCACCGGCCACCAGCAGCATCGCGACCGGCGACCGCCCCACAGCCCACCTGCCGACCTGCGGCTGCAGCGGCTACCTCCCTCCCTGCGCCGGCTTCCTTGTTCCTTGCGTGAATTGGTAATAATTTCGTCCTCTCACCTTGTTGTTACTTGCTTTGATTAAGTTTTTGAGTAGGTTAATTGTAGGGTGTTGTTAATTTGTTAGTGAATGTAAACATTTAGATTTTAGGGTTTTGATTTTTGTTCAAATTTTTTAGGTATAAATTAAGTGTTGGATTCTTGGTATATCATGGGGAAGGGGAAAACTATTGATTCATTTTTTAAGAAACAAGTTGTTGATGAAGAAAGTGATAAGGCACGTCAAGAGAAACAAAAACGTCAAAGATGTTCAACTAGTGAGCCGGATCATCCGGTTAATGTAGTGAATCTTAACCATGGTATTCCAATTGGTAAAGAAGTGGTTGATAACAATTTAGAAAGAGATCCGGCTAAACGAATGCAAATGTTTGATCGTCCGGTTAATTTAAGAGAACAAGTATGACGGGCTTATTTGAAAATATTCAAGAATGAAAATATTCAAGAATGAAAATATTCAAGAACAGAGAGAGGGTTTTCAGCAATGAAAATATTCAAGAATCGCCTTCGTAATAAGATGTCAGATGATTATCTTGCGAATAGCTTGGTGATTTACATAGAGAAGGAAATTGCCGAAAACTTTGGGTCGGAATCCATAATCGATGAATTTAAAAATCTTAAAGGTCGTCGCGCTGAGTTATAACCTTCTTTAAGATACTTAACTTTTTCATTCATCATGATAATTATTTAAATCTTTGTTTGTTCTAAAAAAATCTACTTTTTATTGTTTGACGGTTTGACCCGACCCGAACCGAATCACCAACCCGAACATTTAACTGTTAGCATTAGGCCGTTAGGGAAAAAAATTTATATGTGGCAAAGTTTCGCCCCCCTATGTCTCCGGTCAAGCTTCGCCACTGGTTAGATGGTTGGTCTCTCACACTTGGGATTTTTGAGTTAAACGACCCGGGAGGGCGTTGTCTTGGATCTACTTAGTGTTAGTGTCAATCCATGCTAAAGTTGTCAACTTTATAGCTCTCTAGTGTCTTAAGATACAAACGGGTGGAGAAATCCGGGAGGTGATTCACTCGTTAGAATGCAATTGCATATCGGGAAAACCGGAAGGTGACCCGATAGACTAGTGCATACATTACAGCCTTAGGATTCCCATTGGAGTTGCCTGGTATCTGATCTGGGTCCCATTAGGTATTCCTTAATCTGTTCCTTAAGATCCTAGTATTCATCCTGCATAAGTATACTTTTGATTCCCAGCCTAGATACACCGGTTTTCCTCACTGCAGTTAGATTCCAGTTTCATTATCAGTTTTAGTTTAGTTTAGTGTTCCAGTCAGATTAGGTTATCAGTTTGCACCAGAACCCCCCCCCCCCCCAATCTTTTACCTTAGTTCACAGTCTAGGTATTAGTTTGTTATACTAGTGTCCATTGGTTCGATATCCGGACTTCCACCAGCTATTCTGCCACCGACAGGTACACTTGCCTTAGGAGCGGTATAGTTTAGGTTTTCCGATTATTACTAGGTGTTTAGGTTAAGTATAGGTCTAGGATTAGATTTTGAGTCTTTAGCTTAGGTTAAATAGATTAAATTTAGTCTTGTTTTTAGTGTATTGACCGCTCTCATCAAGGGTTTTTTCATTAACAAACCTTTCAATCTCCAATAAATTTTTTCTTAAATCTTCTTTTTTATTACTTCATCTTCAGAGTCCAGTCTTTAAATCTTCTATATTATATTACTATGTTAGAAACTCATATATTACATAGGTTTAATAAACATAACATGTTGTAAACAAAAAATTTTTATAAAGATTTGTATGTTTGATATTATGAATTGTTTATAAAATAATAACTATTGAATGTTTAAAAATAACATATTACAAATTTTTATTGTAATAGTTTATTAAAACTTAAAAAATCATAAGAGGATTTCAACCATAATTTTTAAATCCTTTTTTAAATATAATTTTATAATTTTTAAATATTTATTATTCATTATTGATATTTTTTAAATTACTTTTTTTTATATTTATGCTAATATTATTATATCCAAATAGCCTAACGTGTGTATGTATTTCCGATTTCATAAGAAATATAATTAGTCGGATGTTTGCATTTTACACATTAAATTTTACACATCATTCAATATCTTAACTAACAAAAAGTTATACTTCATTTTGCAATTATTAAATCTTAATTACTCATTCATATAATTTAATTTAATTTTTTAATCAGCCCGTGTAATACACGCGTGACTAACCTACTATTTAATATAAAAGATAATTATATTTACTAGAAGAGAAACGGAAATTTTTTTTTAGAGTTTATGAGAAGATGACAAATGTCTATAATAGCTATTCTTTTATTAAGATAAAGATGTTTTTGTACTTTTTTTCTCTCCTTTTTTATTATGCTACTAATTGTTCTCTAATTTAGTGATTGTGATTACGTTAATTGACTAATTCATTTATTCTTATTGTAGACTGCTATTTGCTGATAGACTGATAGGCATTAAGGCAACCTTACAGGCTTAAGTATTTCTTTAGCATTAAACTTCAAACTTGTAAGGAGTCCTCCAATGCGCATGTTATGGTGCATGCATTTGACAGCGTCTCCAACTAAATTTTCACACCAAAATCTTCCAAATTCTTTCAAATTTCACTCTCAATATCCAAAATCCCCATTTTCATTCACCAGAATGTTAGACGATAATGATGGTGAAGAGCGAAACTCTAAAATATGAACAAGACCCCAATTTTATAGTTTGCTCAAAATCATGCATCCGCCCTTGAGAATGACACAGGTTCACTTATTTAAAAAGAAAAGAAAAAAAAAAAAAAAAAAAAAAAAAAAAAAAAAAAAAAAAAAACTTGCAATAAGACTGATGATAAATCACATACGGTGACACACGTCTTTTTTATTTATTTATTAGTATTGTTATCTAAGTTTAGGCAAGTCTACCTTATGATTTATCTGTAGCTTCTGTAGTTAGGGGTGTACATACAACTCTCGGCATACTTTACTAGATCCGCAGGGCGGGGGAGACGGGTGGCCAAACCTGTAAAAAAATTCAGTCAGAATTTTTCTAAACTAACACATGTTACTACTTATTTACTTATACACGAGTCGATTCAGATGTCGTTTATCACTGTTACTAAAATAACTAGATTTTCGTAATCTTATTTGACGATCGATCGATCAACCATACCCACAATGGTTTTGACCTGCACAGCTAGTAGCCATTTTGACTCGGACTAGTTTCAGCCATTACCAGACCAGTGCAACCCGCCCGACAAACAGACAGGTAAAACTGGACTCACCAAGTTCATATGCTTTAGCAGCAACATTTGCAGCAATATGAGCTGAAATCTTTCTAATGTTAGTAAGAGGAGGATAAATCATCCCTTTACTGCAGTGTTCTTCTGTTACTTGATTGGCCAATGCTTCGGCTGAAATAAAAAAATAATAATTTATCAAAATAATAACACGATGATACGAGTCATTCGATCATGTCGTGTTAACTTACAACAGTTTGGACAGAAGATGAAAAATGTCATATGTTTGTAACTCATTTCATATATAGGATTTTAGTTGGAACTTACATGCTGCCAAAAGCATCTCATCATGCATACGGATTGCCCCGCATATGACCAACCCAAAACCAAGCCCCGGGAAAACGTAAGCATTATTTGCCTGGCCCGGAATGAAAGTTTTGCCATTGTATTCATAAGGATCAAAAGGACTGCCACTGGAAAATATTGCATGGCCCTACATGGACCACATGGTGATTTGGTTAAGTGTCGAGTTCGTGTTAATATAAGCGTTTTATTTTACTCCTCCTAAAAGAAGTTCTGAGTAGCTAATTTCCGTTACCTCTGTCCAGGTGTAAGCTTGTTCAGCAGTGCACTCTGCTTGTGAGGTGGGATTGGAGAGAGCCATAATAAGCGGTTTCTGCATTCAATAATTTATTTCATTACTCGTTTAGTGTGTGTTCTCCTGTGGTGTATAAGGTGGCAATTTGACTAACATACACTAAATAGGTCGATTTGAGTTATGTTTGATACCTGTTACAGGTAAAAAAGATAGCTAAAAGAAAGCAGTTATAAGTCGTCCAATGTGTATTTGAAACCTACTAAATCATTTTATTCAGAGGAAAAAAAAATAAAATTGTTATTGAAACAATATAGTCCATGTAATCAAATTAGCGCACTAAATGTTCTTTAAAAGACAAAACTTTTGGACAAAAAGTCTTTTGTGCTAACCCCATTACCCAAACTGCCCATTTTGCCACCTCTAAATGAGAGAGTGTGTGTGAGCGAGTGAGAGAGAGACAGAGGAGTGTGTGTGTGTGTTTTAGAGAGAGAGAGAGAGATAAAGAAAGAGAGAACCTTGTTGATGGCTGCCATGGCCTCAACTACATCCTTTGTAAATGTCTGTCCTACCCCAGATGTTCCGATTAGGATAGATGGTTTGATGGCCTGATGATTAAATAAAAAAAGAATTTATACTAAACTGGTATAAAATTTATATTATGGTTAGGAAGAAATTGTTGAAATCATCTCACATTGACAGCATCTAAGAGAGTTGAAAGAGGCTCATGTTCATGAGCCCATGGTTTCTTAAAGTGCTGAAGGGATTCTCTGCGTGAACCAACAATTAACCCCTGAATAAACATTCATCACATAAGGAAAGAAGCACATGCTACTATGCTAGTGAGAGAAAAAATATAACATCACCTTAGAGTCCACAAGCCATATCTTCTTACGAGCCTCTTCGAGGGGAATATGTGTCTACAAACGTTTAATAAAACGATAAGAAAGGCACAATTAATAGTGCATTTTATTCAACTAAAAGGCAACCTTAAGTATTAAGCTGGTACCTTAGATGATATATCAAGAGCAATAAGCTCTGCTATGCCAGTCCCTGCCTGAAATGCAACAATGTACAAGACATCAGTTAAATTGGAGATCTTGTTCATTGCTACTAAATCCTAATGCAAAGAAATGCATTAGTAAAAACATTTTTGTGAATAATCTTAATGGTCAAATTTTGTGATTAAAGCAAAATTTAGTAAGGGAGGTGATCCATATTTTACCTGTCATAATGGTGAAAAGAAAAGACTACTTGCCGAGGATAAAAACATTAAGTGTGGTGCTGTACACCTAAAATAGGTGACGTAAAAATCACCCTTCGTTTATAGGTGTATGCATTAACAACACATCTTAGGTGAATTTTGACCCATTTAACCAATTTTATTTTTAGTTGAAACTTAATCTTTTACTCATCTGACCCTGTAGAATAAAACAAAACTCAAATCTACTCATGCATAAGTTAATGTGTCCAATTTACCACCTCCAAAATGAGTCACTTTGTGGATTTAGTAAATGTGATGAGAGATTATTAATGCAACTTTGGCTCCCAAAATAATAAAATTAGTGATGTACAAGAACAGCTATACTTTTGTGTAGACTGCCAAAATTCACATGATCATTCTTCTGGGTTCTTAAAAGGGATTGAAATTAGGTATAATAATGGAGCACAAATAAGAGACTCACTTCCCCAGCACCAAAGAACAAGAATGTATGATCAGTCAAGCTACCACCAAGTAATTTCAGTGATGCAACAAGACCAGCAAGAACCACAGATGCAGTCCCCTAAACCAAATACACAAATTAATCAGAAATTCAGATGTTAGCATTGTGGAAACTCATCCATCACCATATATACCTATATATACCTGAATATCATCATTGAAAACCAGATGACTGGTTTTGTATTTGGCTAATAGCTCAAATGCATTATGGTTTGCAAAGTCTTCAAACTGCAGATTAGGAGATAAAGGCATAAGAGTGCACAAAATGAAGAACTTATGAGCTCCTTACAGTTGAATATAACTTCTAGAAACCATATTTATCACTTACCTGCACAAGGACTTTTTCACCATAGTTCTGCTTGACTGCAGACATGAACTCTTCAAGTAAGTCGGAATATTCCTGCAGAAACAACAGATGTTATAGCTTTCTTATATATCAAAAGGAAAGACATAATTAAGGTAACAGTAGTCTAGACAACTTCAAGCGCCATTCTTAGTATGAACAGTCTCAATTCACCTTTCCGGTAGCCCTCGTTTGTCTAAGGCCAATATAGAACTCATCATCTAATAGTTTCTGGTTGTTTGTTCCCACATCAATGGTAATAGGCAAGCACTGCATAGACATGTTAAAAAGAATTATTTAAATTACAATGAACAGATTTTAAATCAAAAGATGTACACATCTACCTACTAAGTTGAGCACAGAAGTGAGTTGTCATGCAATCATTATAAATCATAAAGTAAATTTATGGGTCAAATTTTTGATCCTATTCTTTCTATATTGTTCGGATAACAGCTAAACAAGAAATCATCTCAAAGGATTTCATTTCAATTAATGAAGCTTACAGCAGAAGGCCTAACTCCTCCAAGTGCAGTATATAAAGCAAGTTTCCCAACTGGTATTCCCATACCCTGTACGATTTCAAAGAGTTGCATTATTAGACAGCAATACTAATACATCTGATAAAACTTTGCAAACATAATCATAATGTAAAGAAAATTAGCTTATTTTACCTGACATCCAAGATCTCCCAAACCCAATATACGCTCACCATCTGTCACCACAATAACCTGAATATTCCTTTCAGGCCAGTTCTTCAGTACCTCAAGAATCTTTCCCCTGAAAATTCAAGCAACGTCATTGTCAAGTCAAAGTAACGTGGAATATTGTAATTCAAGTGAGCACGATTCAATCAAACAGCCATACTTCTCTTTCAAGCTAATGTAGAGACCCTGAGGACGTTTGAAAATGCTCCCATATTTCTGGCAAGCCTCACCGACTGTAGGAGTGTACACAACAGGGAGAAGTTCCTCCACATTATCTATAAGAAGCCTGTAGAACAGCCTCTCATTCCGTTCCTGTAAACCATAACAGAACGAAGATTTGAAACAATACAGCAAATGGAATGGGAAATACTAACGATACGGTCTTTGTAAATGTATTAATTTTCGTTTTGTAAAGTTCAACTTGTGAGATAAGTTGATTACTGGAAATCAAAGTCAAAGATAAGGGTCACTGACGTTTCTAGTGATACCTGGAGTTCCATCATAGCCACATACTTGTTCAAGGGAACTTCATAATTGCGAATGTTATGCATCAATTTCCTCACCTAGCCAATCATAAACACAAACTTTCTTACATAGCGAACTAAATTTCCATTTTTAAGCCAAACTGATCTTCAGTGTTCATTGAAATTTGGAAACATATGTAAACCTGAAGTTCCTGTGTCAAAACAGCTGGAGGCAAGAGACCGTGCAAGTAATGAGCATCTCTTTCCCTCTCAGTGAACGCAAGCCCCTTATTATGATGTGGATCCCTCAGCAAAGTGTATCCACTAGAAACAATAATGTTTTGCGATCAAAATCGATCAACGTCAATCAACAAATAACTCCGAACTTGATCAATCAGATCAAAAATTGATTGCCGATTACACAACACATCATACGTAAATTGATAAACAACAAATATATACATACATCCTATAGATTTCAATCAACTATCATATTTCAGAAATCAAATCGACTACAATTAAGCTTTCATTAAACATGCAAACTCGAATCCTTCAAGCTTAAACTCACAATAACCGAAGCTAATCGGTGATCGATTAGCTCAACTACAGCATACGAAAACAGTAGTGATCTACCTGGCGACCGAAACGGTCCAAGGCGTGATGAGTCGGTCCTCAGTGGCACGATCTTCACCGTAGACGTCAACAACACCACCGCCAACGGTGGACGTCGGATCAACCACCGACTCTCCGTCCTTAATCCGCTTCAACGAGCTCTCCATTTTTGCTTTGCACTTCAAACGCTCAACTGAACTCCTTAAGCTTTGTGTTCTAGTCATACGATATGTATACATGGTTCCGTACACACAGTAACTGGGAAAAGATCACAAAGGATTCGGAATGCGCCACGTGGCGAGAATTGTTTTCATTTAGGTACGTGTCGCATGACTTGCTGATGTGTATGTGTAGCATGATATTGAAAGAAGATAATATAATTTTCTTTGTGCTTTTTTAATTAGACACCCCACTGGCCCACTTTTATATTTTAACATCACAACGGTCTGAGACGGGCGGTACTGGTCAGTACAGCTCGTATATAGTACAGACAAACATTGCAGAGGAATGTCTTCGACTTAGTGAAAAAATTTTTGAGACGGGCCGTACAGAGCAGGACGGCCCGTACTAGCCTTGACTTATTTTTACAAGCCATTTTTGGGTGTCAACAAGTGTGTGTCACTTGATACGGCCCGTACAGTTCAGTACGGGCCGTCTTGAAATTATTTATTTTATTTAAACTTGATTTAAGTATTTAAATAATTTTTAATGATATACGTTTATTACGTGAACTTTTGAACGATATACGTCTATTATGTTAATTAAACGTCATAATTTTGTTACGTTATCATTTTAAGTGATATTAAGCATTTACGAAATCGTTTTAACTAAATATTTTATTTTATAATTAGTTTGTTTACTTTAATTTAATTTAAACGTTATAAGTTTGTCACGTAATTATTAAATAAAACAACACAAACAGAAACAAAATAACACAACCAGAAACAATACAAATAAAGAAAGAAACATACATATATACACAACATGAGTTTTACATACAAGGAAACAAAATACAAAAACACAAACTAAACTACGAACCTCCGGATGGTCCAGCGGAGGATCTGTCGTCTGCGTAGACGCGTGGCTACGGGAACGGTGGAAGTTGTGACCCGTCCCGTCGCGCATGCTCTGACGTGACCGTCCACTGGACCATATCCTCGAGCCGATCAAGCTGTCGCTCGACGCGTGTCTCCCATGCGGCCTGAAGACGAGTGTCCTGCAAAATCCCGTCACACCGGGACGCAACACGGTGCAACAACGCCTCGAGTGGCTCGGTCAGCCGCACCGCACGGTAGACGTGCGGTGGATACTGCGGCGGTGGGTCCTCGTGTGGTGGTGACTTGACCGGCTCCTCCCGAATCGGATCGGGCTCCGGCATCGCCTGGTCCTCAGGCGGCTGCTGCTGCTGCTGCGGCATGACGTCGAGCTGGGCTGGCTGCCACGGGCGGCCGTCGGTTCCAATAAACCGCAATCCCAGACCCGGGATGTCGGCGGCAAGTTTCATGTTTAGGAGCGTCCGACGATTGAGCTTACGAGGCTCGATCGCCGGCAGATCCTGAAGCAAATGATTCATAACACTTATACGTTATAAATTACAAATTTTTATCTTAAAATCTTATAAATTTTCTGATCAAAACCAGACTCATATAGTAACTCTTTTTATACGTTAAAAATGGTCGAAAACGTGTGTTTTCGGTTAATAACGACCATCCATTAAATATATTTTTGAATCCACTTGATTTTATGCTTTAAATATTTTATAAATTTACAAAATTTGCTGTTAATAATCTGTCCCAAATTATTTTAGAGAAAATCTTTACTTTTTATAGTTTTTATTTTACTAAAAACACTAATTTTTAGCTTTAAAAATTATGGTTATTTGTTTAGTCATTTCTTATCAATTTTATAACAAAATTATTATATTTTTAAGTATTTTAAGACTTTAGAAATCAGGTTTTACAATTTTCTTATTATTTTCCAAAACTCAATAATAATTTAAAATACTTATATCCATGCATGCATTCATATAAAATCATGCATGCATGTCATGTTTTCTACCATGTATATACTTATGTATATTTACATTATCCTCATGCATATGTATACTTAAAATAATCATACATACATATACATACATTCGTATGTATACATACACATGATCACATACATATACATACATGCATGTCAACAAAACTCATTTATACATACATATAAGTTCATGCATGTAAACATCTCACCTATACATAGATATGTATATATACAAACACATATATATACATATATGTTCATGCATGCAACTTTTATCATATACACATACATGGGTATGCATGTAGATGTACATGCATGTGATTAAAATCACCATCAAACAAAATCCTCCATGTATGTATGCATGTATGTATATTTTGCAAGAACATAAACACTCATACACACACACACACAAATTATCAATTTTATACTAAAAACCCATTTCTTCCAACTTTTTATGTGGGTGAACCAACTTTTATAAAAACCCATATAAATGTGAATATATTACCTTAGTTGTGATGATAGAATAGATTGTTTATTGATCAAAGTTCTTTCCAAAACACCAAAAATCATCAAGAATCCTTATAATTAAAGAAGGATGGAGCTAGAAATAAAAAAAATATGATGGATTTGGTAGACAAGAAAAGTGGACGCTGGGTAGAGAGAGAGAGAGAGAGAGAGAGAGAGAGTGAGGGAGTGAGTGAGTGAGTTAGATTGCAAAAGTGATCAAAATGATTAGGTTGAGATTTTTTAGGGATTTTTAGAAGATTTAAAGTACTTTCTTGCAACTTACAATGGACAAGTGGATACACACTTGTCTTAATTTGGCTCCTCATGATTCATAAATAGGTATAAACAGGTATAATTTGATTCCTACGGTGTATAAACTTTGTACCGGAAATTTAATAAAAATACGATTTTTATTCTAAAATTAATACAATATTTAATCGTACTAAAACAATTATATTTTAGTCAAAAACAATGACTTTAAATATTATTTGGATGATTAAATCCATTTTGTCCGGCTAAAACGCAGATAAAGTCAGTTGTCAGTAAAATTAACAGTTAACACCAAAATTCACGGTTCTCATCATTAACTTTATTTTATTCATTTATGATTTATCATTTTATGCTAAACCAAGCATATCTACTAAATTTGTTAAATGAGTCGTCACCAACGCTCGTTAAAACACCGCCGAACGGTACAGAAAACTCGAAATTTCACCAAATGCAAATCCATGCATTTAAATAACACTATGTGCTAGACTTTTTAATCAACATTAATTCAATAATATATATTAAATTATTAACGCATTAAATAAATCGAGTTTAGTACACTAATCATTACGGACCATCATTCGTAAAGTTACCGGATGTCACAACCACGGTCACACATGAGGCAGACTTTGATTACACTGCCTGTTGTCTTTGATTTATTCGTTCATCTTTTGACTACAATGTAACCATTGTCTAGTGCTCTACTTTTCACCCACCCTACCCGTGCTTCTTCGGAATAAATTCTTGACATATAAAAATAATAATAAATACCCTAAATAATAATCATTATATACAATTATAAACATTTATGTTTCATTTAAGTTACCTCTTTTGTTTCCCAGTTAATATTTGAATCAGCCCGCTTTTCTTCACAAGTCTCCTCCGGGTTACTTTGTTTACTCTCAGAATACACGAACCCATAATCGTTTTGTTGCGCATACGATGCTTTACTATCAAAACCGGCATCAGCGTTAGGTTCAGTATTCAGATCTATCTTGCCGTATGAATACTCAACAGGAGGCTCTTCATTCAAATCTGGCACGTAATCGTTGAAAAAACTCTCATCCCAGAACGACATCGTTACAAATTTAAATTATTGTGAAATGTCTTCGAAAACGTATACGTTCGTTTGAAACGATTGAAGCTTATATAGAAATTTCAAATTTGTCAAGACGGCCCGTACTGGTCTGTACGGCCCGTATTAAGTCAAATCAATGTTCTTCCATGTCAGCAGTGTCAGTGTTGAAAAAGTAAGATGGGTCGTACTGGTCAGTACGGGTCGTCTTGCTTCAAATCATTGTCCTATGTTTCAGAGAATGTTTGTACGATGAATGAGACGGGCCGTAGTGACCAATACGGCCCGCCTTGCTCACAATCGTTGTCATAGGTTGTCAGGACAGTACTGGTCGTCTCAAGGGTGTATTTATAAAAAATAGGGTGTTAATTTAACACAACCTTTTTTTTAAGATATGTAGATAAACTTACGGGTTATTTCACCTATAATTGCAAATATATTAAAACCAAAACATATATATATATATATATATATATATATATCAAAAACACGTATATATCTTATATAATAAATCAATGTTTTTGTTTGGCACATGTCATGCAATAATATGTTTCATTTTTGTTTCCCTCCTAAAACTTTGAGCATTAAATCATTTGTTAACACTCATTTATTAATAGTGATAATTAATAAATTTGACAAATTATTACTTTAACTTATTTACTTATATTTAATAGATTATGTATACAAATAAATAATTAAGTCATGAATATCTTACATTTTCAATGTAGAAATTTAATAATATGTTTAGAGTATATTGAAAAAAGCAAATAACTAAATAAAATAAAATAGATATATTAAAAAACAAATTGTAAACTATACAAATAATGATTTTATTAAAAATGAGAATATGAAAAACCTGAATTATTTAAGGTGTATTAATATATTTTTATAACAAAATAAAATAAAATAGATATATTATAAAACAAATCGTAAACTATACAAATAATGATTTTATTAATAATAAGAATATTAAAAACCTAAATTATTTCATGTATATTCATGTATTTTTATATTTTAACTTGCTATTTTCATAATATAATATAAAAATTTTAAATCTTTTCATTTCTTAGATAAGTTACAAAAAACTAAGGACTTATTTATATATTTTACAAATTATGGTATAACTATAATTCATAAAAGTATATTCTTTATATGTATAGTAATATAACTAAATGTTAGTATATAAATATTTTTACTTATTCAGCTAATTATATAATAAAATATGAAAATTAACTTTAATATTCATATATTTTTTTTCTTTTTTTTCTGAAACAACTTATTTTAAATTGTTATTATCTGTTTATAACTCTTAATTTAAAAAATATAGATAATTGGTAACATTTATTATCATTGTAGTCATTTACTTTTTGTTTTTCAATGTGTATATATTATTTAATTATTGATATATTTTATTTAATCATGCATTGTGAATTATAAATATGAAAAATAATTAATATATTATTAAGCAAATAAAGTTAATTTGCAATTAGTTAGACTCGCCACAATGGGCGTCCCGTTGGGCCAGCGGTGGCCTTTCCCGCCGCGGTGTCCAACGGGAACACCGCCCCCCATGCCCGCGGCCCCCGCTCGAATGCCAACAACGGCTCCCGCTCCCCGTCCATTTTTGAGCAATGTGATTGGCCACCATTTTATTACCGTTATTCAACGGGAAAAAAATAAAAAAAAAACAACAAATTTTTTAAACTAAATAAATACCCAACCTTTTTACCCAAAAAACCACCCAAATCTCTTCATCTTTCATCTTTCTCTCTATATTTTTAAAAAAAAAAATCACAAACATGAATCCAAGGCCTAACAATCCCAATCCCGAATTCAACCCGTTCTCATACGATCCCGAATCGCTTAGAAATTTATTGGTTCAACTACAACAAAACCCAAACATCCAACATTTTCAACAACATCCACCAAACTTCCAATCTCCTTCAAACTTTCAACCCGGTTTTGCTCCCTTCTCTCAACCTAGGTTCGAATCTGATTTTGTGTCACCGAGTCAACATGATAACGAGGTCGTGCCGGAGACACAAGACACTCAAAAACGCAAAAAAGGTAAGAAAAACAAACAGCCGGCTGGAACAGGGCCAAGTAGTGGTCCAATGACACCGAAGCAATGGACTCACGATGAAGAAATCGCTCTCGGAAGATGTTACATGAACGAATCCGAGAACAAAACCAAAGGTAAAAAGTTGATTACTTAGTTTTGTTATATATTATTTTAAAGGGTTTAATTTTTTAACTTACTTTTGAAAAAAATTTTTGTAGGTAACTCGCAAAAACGTGAAAATTTTTGGAAAAAAGTAACCATTAGTTGGCACAATGTGATGGGATTCGATGCCGAATACCGCACATATCATCAACTAAATTCAAAGTGAAAGGATATGTGCACCAAGTTAACAAAGTTTAGTGGGATCTATAGCAACTGCGCCAACAACCGAAAAAGCGGGATGAGCGACGAGAACGTGTTGAAATGGGCCGAAAAGGAATACCAACTAAAGAGTAACGGCCAAACGTTTAACCACTACCACGTTTGGGTGGCGATAAAAGAGTCGCCAAAATTCCGTGTTCTTTGCCAAGAAGGTAACGAGGTCCAAGGTTCTTCAAAAAGAACCAAAAACTTCGAATCGAACGAGTATTCGCCGGGGGATTCGACCGCACATACAAATTACGCGGTTAACCTCGAGGATGACGAAGAAGAAGCCGAGTTCGACACCCCACCGGAACCGGTTAGACCGACGGGTCGAGATACAACAAAACGGGCTTCCTCTTCGAGTCGTCAAACCGTCTCCTCGAACCCGGCAACAACCGAACTCTTTGATCAACTCCAAGCTTTCACAACTTTTCAAAAACAAAAACACGAAGAAAGGAAAAAAATGCACGAAGAGAAAACCCTCCGAGCCGACCTCAGAGCACTTGAGTCTTTGCCTCCCGACATGCTCGACGACGAAGATCGTGAAATAATGAAAAAAATGAAAAAGAAACTCTTGGATAAATATCGTTAAATTTTATTTGAATTGTTAGTTTTTTTGTATGGTTTTTTTTTATTTAAATTTGCAATGTAATTTTTATTTTATTTGTATCTTTATTTGAATGGTTTAATTAAATTCTAAGTTTATTATTAAATAAATCAATTAAATTTAAAAAATGTTGATGACGTGGAATAGTGGGGAAATGTTTTCAGTGGGGTGACCATTGTGGGTGTTTAAGGTTTTCAGTGAGGTGATGACGTGGCATGAAATTTCAGTGGAGAAGGGTTTTCAGTGGGGTGACCGCTGTGGATAGTCTTATAAAGTTTTTAGTTAAACTTCTTTTCATATCTAAACTTCTATTTAGGTCTCTTACTAACATTAATTTCAAATTATGTTCATTAAAATATTCAATAATAATAATAATTATAATATTAGTAATTGTTTTCCATGAATTAATTTTAAATATTTTAAAATATTTAGCTTAATAGGATGATTTGAATGTTAAAATACAATATGTATAATTATAAAAAAAAAGTTCAACTGTAATTATTAGTTTTTTTATAGACATAACTTTTTTTATTAAAAGGTATATAACATTTTGTATATTAACCCGTGTAACACGGGATTTAACCTAGTATTAAAATATATCATAATAGATGTCATTTAAGTTTTAATGCATCACTCTAAAGTATAACCGTTGTAAACGTGCTTGTCATACCATAACAAGGGAAATAATGTGCTCAAGCAAAAACGTAAATGAACAAATAAATCAAAAAATAATAATTATAATAATAATAATTATTATTATTTAAATAGTCTTACCGTTTATATACGTAATAATTCAATAATAATTCAATAATAATTAAAAAATAGAAAAGAACAAAAACTCAACTCATATAACACGGTACAATTTAATTATTATTAATATTTTTATTAAACTATTATTATTATTATTTAATTAGTATTAATGTTACATAATTAGTATTATTATTATTATTATCGTCTCTCCACGTTCCAAACAAAAAGAAATGAAATATGTTAATTGATTAATAAGTAAATTACAGACATGTTTTATATGAGTTTCTAATATTTTACTTTAATCCCTAAGTTTCATAAATTATTCATATGGTCCTAAACTTTCAACATTTGTAACACATATGGTCCTTATATTACCAAATTACCCTCATATATTTGATCAAGTCACCGCTCATATAAGGACTATATGTATTACAAATGTTTAAAGTTTGGGATCATATTGTTAATTTACAAAACTTAGGAATCAAGAGTGGAATATTAGCAAACAACATAGACCATCTTAATAATTTTTTCGTTATCTCATTAAGTTATTTAAAATAGTTATATTCATATTAGTTCATCAAACATAAAAAAGAAAAAATATTGACTGATAAACGTTGAGTATACAAGTTTTTTTAAACTTTCGAATTCGCAAGTTATATTAATAATGCTTATATAATTAGCTTGGATTCACAATTTATTTTTGTAACACAATCTAACTAAGGTGACTTATTAGCAATGAATTATGTAATGGTTTTTATATAATTGGTTTGAATTCTAGAATATTTATGTTAATCAATTTTAATTAATGTGTTCTAATTCTTAATATTGTTTAAATAATCAGTTTGGATTTATGGATTATTTAATATAATTGATCTTAAATAATTAGATTCTAGCATTTAAAATATAATCATAATTTGATCTGATGACTAAATTTGCAATTGATAAAACAATTGGAACTATACATACAATTTTCTCACAAATGTTTGAACTAAGTTTGCAATTTTTCAATGTTGAGGATTAAACATGTAATCTAACCTAACCATAGGGACCATGTAAGTAACATTCTAAAAAATATTTGTGCTAAATTTGCAATTTTAAAAACTTGAAGATCAAATCTGCGATCTAAAGAAACCATATGAATAATTTATTAAATTAACTCTAAAAAGGAAAAAATTATTGTTACGATTCTCTCTATGCATACCCAAAGCAGGAAGTATATATTAGGTAAGAAATAACGTGGTCTCAAATTAACCCGCGAAGAAATATTTTTAGTTTCGTCCTTTTATTTATTTATTTTTCTATATAATTGAAGCAAAATATAACTGAAAACTGGATTTATTGTTAGATTAACAAAAAGAAAATGATTTTTTAAAATTAATATACAACTAAAAGTTGGCTTGAAATATCATAAAACAAGATCGTGAGTCAACCTAGTTGATAGTCGCTAATATGAGACTAACCAATTTGACAAATGTTTTATATCTTAAATGTGAAGATGATGGATTTAAACACAAAGTTAATTTAACAATGGCAAATGTTTTTAAAAATATAATAAATTTGTTATTCCAAAGAGAAAAACTAATTGATAACCGAATCAATAATGGTTAATTTCATAATTTTTATCACTTGTAAATAAATTATATAGTAGTTAAATGAGTTGCAGAAAAATATAAATTAATTTGTTTGAAGTAATAACTAGCAAAGTTACTAGTGTACAGCCAAGAAGCGATACGGTTAAAATCTAAGCAGTGTCGAAGCTTGAACGTCTTGAAGGGGAGCGGAAATTTACGGTAACCAGAATACATGTTAATCTTTTGAAGCGATGAGAGGCGAAACCAGTAGTTAAAACAAAAATAGCCTTTTGATCAAAAAATTAAAACTACAGACGGAAAAAAGAGAGGGGTGGTCGGCCCTTAGCCCCTATTAAGCTTCGTCCTTGAATCGAAGTGTCGCATCATCAAAAAGGAAAAAGAATTGTAGTATGACACAGGGGTCAGACTCGCATTAGCGGTCAAGTCAAAGCTACATAGCAACCAACCCTGTTAAAAGCAACTTCGTATTCAATTAACAAAAAAAAAACAAATTTTACACCTAAAATGCCATAAAATTAGATACGGCACTTGACATAAGTGTAGGGTAATCCACCAAGACCTCTAAATGAGTTTAATTTTTTATTTTTTTTTCTAAAATCTAACTAAGGTTGTTAAAAGAATATTAAATGTCATACATAAGTTAAACCCGTAACCCCCTTTTTTTCATATGTCCACCCCTAAACCATTCCTTGTTCATTTATCTAATTATCTCTCAACAAAAACACAAAGTGTTAATCCAAACATCTTTATTGCCGATTTTGTATCCAAACAGATAAAAAAACAGTCATTACCATTTATCTAAACCAGTTGGACATGCTGATTTTGGAAAACATTTTTGAGATGTTCGAGTTTGACAATACGTATGGATGAAGAATGAATGAGTGTATGAAGGTGGTGTTGATGGCAACATACTTAGGGGCAGTCCAACTCAGAGCGACTTAGGCCAACTAAGCTAAATCGGATATTCGCTATTTTGATCAATTCTCGCTATATTTCATTAGTTTTCGTTGTTTTCACTGATTATTGTTTGATTCACTTTTCTCATGCAGATAACTTGGAAAACGAGAATTAAAGAAAGGGTTCTGTTATTTTCACACCCACCTCACCCCCTATATGTCTTGCATAGAGTGTTAGAATTTGTCACTATCAATAATTAGAGTATTTGACTCATATACACAGCTCTATAAATGACCAATTATTGGCTGCCAACACCAACGATTGGACTCCTATACAAGGAGTATAAACCTATATGTGAGGCTATACGACGTGTATAGACCTATACGAGATGTATAAGATCTGTGAGGGTGTTAAAATAATAAAAAAAATTGGGCGTGTTAATAACCAGTCGCTAAATAAATCATATCGGTGATATTATACTAAAAATATCAATTTTTAAAATACTTTATTATTCTAACATGTACATTTTTTATTTGTATTGGTTTCACTTTAATTGTTACATATACTAGTAAACTTATAATATTTCATATATATATAATTTTTTAAAAATTATTTTCTTTATAATAAACCATACCTCTCCCCGTCTATGTCAACTACTTGCAACCCTTTAGTTGACCAACATAGTAACGTCTAGCGACTTTATCCATGTAAGAGTTCTGGCCATCAAACTAGGGGACTAGGAACTTGGGAAGACAAACGGATTGTTGATCATTCCAGTTAAAAATAGATTATCGGTTACTGTGGATTGGTTTTTTTGTTATTGTTTTCCTTTGCTTGCTTGTGTAACGTTTCAGACACATGCTATTATTTCAATTTTATTAATATTTATATGATCATTATAAAATAAAAAATAAATTAAGATAAATAACTTACACACACATCACCCTCTTCAAATCCTCTTGCACTGCTTTAAAATCTGAATTCCGAACCATGGACCCAATCACCCAAACATATCTCGATAACTCCCTATAGCAGAAATGCAGATTTTCTTGTGGCTTCAATACCCACATTTCTTTATCGTAATAATTATAATGATATAAAAATTAAAGTAAAAAAATAAATAAAAATCCAAAACATCATTAAAAAGTACTATAAAATTTATACATGGACTGCAAGCCAGTTCCAGTGATGAAGCAACCCTATCTCTCTCCCGACTCGACCCGAAAAACAATGAACAACACTTCATTTTACATTAGCACAGATTACAGTTATTATAGTAACTCGAATCGACAACTATCAAAAAACTTCATATGTGCATCAATGATTTGAAGAAAAAATTGTTTTTTTTTTTTTTTCTTTTTTCAAATTCCTGCACTTGTATTCATCAACACTTTCACATCATGATTTAAAATTAAGGGAGATCATAGAAATTATAGGTAATTCAGTTATTATAAGGGGAGCTGAGACATGATATTGCACTTAAAAAACTAAACTTGTGTGATTTGAATGGCAGTGTTGAGTTGCTAAAGAAACTTATCAGGGTAAAGTATGATTCCCAAGTCCCATAGATTCAGCAATTTCTCTTGATGAAATGATGTCTGCTTGCTCCTGTTCATTGCAGAAAAAAAAATATATGTATTCAGTTATTGTGGATAATTTTATAAATTCAATCATAGTCATGTTTTAGTCTTTTAGTTTCAAAATTTTCTAGACTAATATTCTTTAATCTACAAAAGCAATAAGACGCCTTACAAAGTAGGTCCAGTTGATAAAAAATGTTACCAAATTAATATAATTTTAATACTCAGAAGTTGAAATTCAATACATGACTAATTTAAATCAGAGAACCGCATAAACACTTTACATGGTGATGACTAAATATGATGGAGGGAAAAAAAGAGGCGGTCATGTGGTGACATAACTTAACCATAACCGCCTTATGTATCACATTTATAGCAGTAGATACATGTGCTTATGCAGTTGTCGTAGTTTTCTACTCAAAATTGGTTTTATATTGACACCCATAACACTTGTATTAGTAAATGTTTGACAGAGGTGGTTATTAGTGTCTCTCATATACTATCATACCCTGGCAATAATTACTTGCTATTTGTGTTCTTTGGTTATTTGAGAATCAATAGCAGCAATAAAGTAATCACCCAAATTGTGCAGTTTTAAATCTTAAAGTCTGATTGGTCGATACCTGAAGTCGATGCAACAGATACATCATAAAGAGGTGGACAAATACCTGCATATCCATTATAAGTTAGCTCCAAAACCATCACATGGTAAAAAATGTGTATTAAGTTTGAGATTTAAAAACATTTCCATCTCATTTTGTAGATGAATTCACCCTAAAGACAGGATATCCTTTAGGCAGATGCAATTCAGAGATGAAAATAAAACTAAAAAAAGGAACAATGTCATTACCATGTAAAAGACAAGAAAAAGTCTAGCAACAGGATATCGCCAGAGAAACCTCATAGTCCTGACAGCACCAGAATCCAAAATTTTTGCAGCCTTCTGAAGCTGCAATTGGTACATATTTGGATTAAGCAATAAGGGAAGAAAAGAAAGTGTACGCATGGCAATAGAACTAAGTTACCTGTATGTTTGCCCCAACCAAATGGCGCTGTTGAAAAGGGAGAGGCCTGCAATTTTTTTATGTTTGTGGGCAATTTAATTATAATATATATTTTGGGTGAAAAGGAATTAATCCAGAGGACACTATGCATCAATACATATAGCAGAAGAAACTGTATTTGCACTCGCATGGCGATACTGTCTCATTTGCATGTAAGGCATGACCTTTGTATTAAAATTTTTCTTTAAAAAAAACCTATTTTTTTTTACAGTAAAAGGCATGTTGAACAACTTTTACACGTGTATTCAAGTGGCACTTCTATAATGTGGAACAACTTGATTTACAACATCAATTGATGTTTTATGAAGGCAATAAACAGGAATATTGTAAAATATAAAAAAGACAATACTTTGAATATGTTCCCAAATAAAGAAAAGAAATAGGAGAGCAACATACACAAGGGCTTTCATGTCCGTGTCTTCTTCCCAACTCGCTGATGCACGCCGAGTGACTCTGCTTCTTTCGACTTCTACCTGGTCAACTCAAACTTAACAATTGAGTATACATATGAAGAACTAAAACCAAGTGACGGTTATTGCTGACACACAACTAAAATGAGTAATCATTCTATTAGAGATGGCAGATTTGACCATTTGCTTATCAAAGGGCGATTTGAGTTGTGTGTTTATTCAAATGTGTTGAATCGTGAAAGTTGCTTAGGGACTAGCTTAACGCATGAAACCCCCTAAATTGTTTGCATACAAAAATTTGGATTATGATGGTAATAATACTGATTTCATAGTCATAAGTAAAGCATTTATCATTTAAACAAAGGTTAAATAAAAGAGACTGTTTTCAGGCCAACCCTGCAAGAGGACCCATTTTATACTGTTACCTAGCCCGCTTGACCTGCTTCATATAGCCACCTAAAGTTTATTAAAGATTCAAGTAGAAACAATGATGAACCTGTGCTTCTTTAATACGCCTCATCTCCTTTTCTAATTGGAACTCTGCTGCAGCCTTTTCGCTGGTCATTGCCTCCAACTGTGTTTGCTTGTAATACTGAAGATGAACATTGTCATGTTTTTTTGTCAGACCAATTCATTAATAATTAAAATAATATTCATCACTTAGAAACTTAAGTGTTAACTTACTAACAAATCTGTAATTTCACGGTAACGTTTCTCAAGCTCCATATGTTCCTGCACAGTAACCCCATCAATCTTATAGGCTGTCAATTTGCAAAAAAACTGGTGTTCGAATGAGGGAGACATAAGCACCAAAGAATGTAAAAAGGAAGTCAAGAAAATCAAGGGCCAATTTTAAAAAAAAAAAAAAATTCGGTTGGTCTGTATGTATGATTTCATGATTTATGTTTCAAAACAGATGGCAAAATCTAAAATGAGCATTTTTACACTTTGAACAGCTAGTAATTATATTTAATTATATCTCTTGATTTAAGTGTGATCACTTTATAATGCAAAACATAGACTATCAAAGGAACTAGGACAACTAACCCTAGTATTTCAAAAATCATACAATGATAATAACTATCTCTGACAAAAACTAGTCAGAAAAAGTGATAACTTGATGAATTGAAACTTATTGAAATTCTTAATTAAAATTAAAATTTACAAAAATTATTTATGCATTCTCAAGTATTTGGTTGACATGCAGAAAAGGTGAACCTCAACCAAACCTTGACTAAGAAGTTTACATAGGTAAAAAAATAAAAAAAAAATAAAAAAGAATTCTAGTGGTTACATTCACTCACAACTTAAATCACCCAGTAACAGCTCAGATATGAACATATGATGAAACATTCCATATTTCCATAAATTCATTTATATACTGAAGAGTAGAATATGCTGGCTAAGATTGTTTGTTTATTTATATTCATAAGAAATCATGATACATGAACAAACAAATAGCATGTACAAAAGTACTATGGGTCAAGCTGAAGCAAGAGAAATAATCTCAAAATTTATCCTAAAATAACAAACACAAATGCTCATCCAAAAAAAAAAAGAAAGTAGAGAATGATTTTCATAAAACCCAGTATTCAAGCCAAAAGAACCACATAATCTCAAAAGAAGGAAATCAGAAAAACTAAAAGCTAATACCTGGCGAGAATAATGCTCAGCATCCCTTTTCATGGCAGCCATTTCCACTCTCATTTTTTGAAGTTCAGCCTGAAATAACCAATCAGCCATTTGTTCTTCATTTTGGAATATACAAAATATCAAATACAGAAATTAGGGATTAGGTTCTTAACTACTTTAATTAGCCAAAATCCATAAAGAAAGATAAACACTCTAAGAGTCTTAAAGGGTGTTAAAATTTAAAACCCCAAAGAAACTTGCCTCCACAGTAGAGAGCTTTCTCTCAGCATCTCTCTGGCCTTGACGAGCACGCTCCACTTCTTCTTGCCAAGCTTGCATCTACACATTCAGAGCTTGATGTTAATATGGGTATATGTTATAATTATTATTTCTATACGATGAATTAGCTTCTGATAACTATAATTATTCAATGATTAGAAGCCTTAGGCAAAAATATTTCAAGGGCAATCAAATGACAATTCCTCCAAATAATGTAAGCTTGCACTAAAAACTTTGTGGTTGAAACCAATCTTTAAAAGCAGATTTAAAACAATGTTGTGTTCTACTAATGAGTCAAAAGAACGAAACAAGAGTAAAGCACACAAAATCTCATCATGTAAGCTGAGGCTGCTTTTAGTTTATTTTAGTATAAAGATAGTGTGAGAAAATGGGCAATCAAGGTACTGTTCTAAAAAAAATCAGAAACAGTCAAATTACATGAAATAATATCCTTCTTGATGAAATTACTTTTAAAACGTCATGGAATTAGCATATTATCACCTTACATGTACATAAAGAAGGGGAAGTGAAAAACTGAAACCCATTAAAAAATTCACAAATATATTTTTTATATGATCATACTACCTGAATTCCTTGATTGGCATCTTCTGGAGACTTCTTTTGGCCTCGTCGAGCACGAGCTTCCATATCTTGCAATTCTTGAGTTAAACTAGAACATTCAACCTGATAGTAGATGATATTTGAACTTGATACATATATATAAGAAGTAAGTTTATTTAAAAAACTTCAAGGATGATTTGATTACCTCTAGCAGTGCCACCTTCTGCTCAAGTTCGACTGCTTTTGTAGTCCTCTCATCAGCAGCTCTCTAATATAAAACCAGTTTCAAGAAATAATTATAGTAACAGGCATAAACACAAAATAAGTAGAGTTGTGCAACTGACTTATTGCACCGTTCAAAACTATCACCATTATAGCAACTCAAATACACATGGTATTAAAGTAACTAATAGCTATGGTTTACACAGTTCATAGTTCATATATCATGCATCTAAAAATTGGTTTCCAATACATAGACAACATAACTGCCAAGAACCAAAATACATAATTATATCATAAAAGGTATATATAAGATACTCAATAGAGGTGGAAAATTCAACCCATTTAATTATGGATGGGTTCATTTTGAGCATGATTTTATCTCTAACGGGTTACACAAGTAAAGGTAGTACATGGTTATGAAGAAAACAGATCAAAGGGGTGTTGACCATTAAAAAAACTCCTAGTTGTACTTTTATGCACATAATCTCCAAAATTATTTCAAGTAAAACATTTACTGAAGGAACACATCTTCTATAATTATATTTGACACAATAAATACTTGTTAACAATTTAACATTTTTGATGAAAAGTTTTACGGGTTGCCACATGTTACCAATTTAGATACATACATTACCCAACCTGCCCATGTGATAAACTCTAACACTCAGGTATGATAAAAGAATAGTAAAATAAAATAAAAAATACGTCTTCAGGATACCTGAATCTTGGCTAAGGCTGTGGAAGCATCAAGAGCCCGGTGTTCAAGTTCTACTTCCCTTTCCATTGCAGCCTATTATTGTGAGAAATTATGATTCCTTAAACTGAATGTAAACATCAAAGAAAATATAAAAGAGCATAAAAAGAAGCACAGGTGAAGTCAATCCAAACCATCTTGGTAGCATTGTGTGCAGCACGTTCTTCTTCTGCCCTTCGTTCTGCAGATGCAAGCTCTTCCTTTAAAGCCTGCACAGTCAAATAGTAATAATGTTAGAAATACACCCCACACTACTATTATTATAATGCCAGCTCAAATAATTCATTTAGTGTGACACTTTACGAATTCAACCAGTTTCTTACTTGCATCATCCTTGTTTCAGTTAGCTCTCTACTCCTCATAATCGACTCCATGTTTGCCTGGTAAAATGTAAATCATTGTTATATAATAAGCTTGTGAACAAAATATATAGTTATCATCAGTTTAATTTTGGTGATTGATAAATAAGGTATATCAAAATTATCAAGCACAATAAGAAGCAAGTGTGATGAAGAGAGCACAAAATGATAATACATGCTGCTGAGAATTCAAGAGGTCTTTAGAGAGTCTAATAAGAAGGAACTATGATTTAATTATTAAAAAATAGTGGCAAAATTGAAATTGTTTATGCTTCTAATAGGGGAACTCATGTGTGTAATCTACATCAACTCAAGCAGGATCAACACTTCAACAATCACAACATACGAGGCTGGCATCTGTATAACTCTGGCTAACAAAAACTTAAACTTGCCACTATAGTTGGAATCTCAGTTAATTGGTCTAGTTCGCAATTCATGATAGATCAGCTTGTGGGTTGCCTCTATGATATCAATCAAGGATTCAAGGGTGATTCTCAGAAGTCTGAACCAGGTTCAGAATCAATGAGAAAAGTAGAAAATTACTAGATCAAGACAAAAACATAAAAGGTAGCCTCAAGAGTAAGATGCAAATCTTGCATTCTTCATAGCAGTGTATAAACCTGCAATGATGCCAAATTTCCTTCAGATAAAGTTGCCTGCTTTTTAAGTGTGTCCATGGAACTGGCAAGTGCTTTGATTTCAGCATTCTTTGCACCTAAGGCCTCCAGCATACTTGATTCCACTCTTTGCACTTCCTCCTTTGATAAAGACAATTCTTTTTGCAATTGTTGTATGTGTGCCTCATACGATTTACTAAGTTCTCTCTGTTAAGAAGTTAAATAAATCAAATTTCTTTAATTTATAGACAATGCATAACCATAAATGCTTTCACACAGTACCTCTGCTATAAGAAGCTCCTCTAACTGTGCATTTTCTGATTTGTATTCTTGAAGGCGTGACGAAAGCCCAGCACAAACCTATAGAAAGCACCAGAACCATTATCTTCACACTCTTTGGTTTGATACATCTTGCTATTGTTTTTCCATAAGAGGAAAAACACAAACCTCATTACATACACATTCACAAAGAAATAACGCTGCCATTATATGAGTAGACAACCAACATCCTATATATATCATAAGATGACAAAGAATTATAAGACTTACCCGTGCTAACCTAGCCTCTTTTGACTGACCGGTAGTTTTTGAACTTTCAAGCAGCCCCTTTGCCTATTAACAAAAAAGAAGTTCATAAAAACCTATTATGCCATGCACCCAACACAATAGACATGCAAAATTGGGTGTAAACGGATCAAAACGAGTTCGAATCAAACTAAGTAATCATTGGAATGGGTTGTGTTAACTTTGAACACTTTCTTATGCAAACAAATTTTCTTGTATAAAATAGCTATGAGACCACTCTGATTATGAAAAAGACATTACTTCAATAATAATATAAATTTTTGAAGAACATGATTTAGGAGGTTTGTGTTAGTTTTACTTTGGGCGGTCTTCAACCTGTTAAACCTACTTAAGCGGTCCCCTTTTGAGCTAACAATTTTTACCATTTGATCCATTATAAATAAAACCTAGCCAAATTGACCCATTAATAAGTAAATGGGTAGAAAAATCCACCTCTGCTAACACAGAATCCAAAAGTATGGTGCAAGTTTACCTCGTCAAGCTCATCTTGTACTTTCTTTGCAGAACCAGACTGGTCTTGTGGTTTCTTTGGCTGATCTTGTACTTTCTTTAAAGAACCAGGCTCATCTTGTATATTCTTTGGCAATTCAAGTTGATCTTGTACTTTCTTCGGGGAAGTTGCAGGTTTATATTCTTGATATATGTTTTCATCTAGCTCATGTTCAATTTTGACATTATTAACATTTGGTGAATTAACTTTTAAAGGTGTATCTGAATTTAAAGATTGAGATCTCTCTTTGTTGATCACCGTCTCACTTCCTTCATCTTTCAACAAGGCATCTTGACTAGAATCTGTGGGATGACTTTTTTCAGCTTCAGTCTCTTCAAAAGTCACCAGTGTTGACAAGTTCTCACCAAATATTGAAGAATCGGCATTAACATTATTACTATTGAAGCTTAGGGAAACAGACTGTTGATTAATTTTTTCAGTGGCTGCTGTTTCTTCATCAAACACAGGAACATCTGGTTTGGAGATATCATTATTAACTTTTTCTTGCTCCTCATTCTTAGTTTTAATCTCATGATTATCAGTCGAAGCAGCAGGTAAATCTTTAAAAGATGAAACTTTTGGCAGTGACGCACGAGAGTTTGTTTTATTTAATGCAGTATCAACCTTTGCAGATGATTCACTTGAAGATTCCTCCCTTTTAGGCTGCAACTAGTTTAATTTCAACCACTTGCAAATAAGAATACTCACATTAATTTGTATAAACCACGCAAGAAACGTCTAGAATACCTTTGATCTTAACCTTTTACTCTTTGCTTGAGATCCTTGTCCATTGGAAGCTTAATGGTGCAAAATGGGAAAATCACAAAAGAGAAACAAGTCATGACAACAACCATGCAGGTATCAGGATAGAGGCTACAAAAGCATGCATGTAATACAATATCTTTTATTATTCTGTTTCTCACAAATACTATTGTATAATGACCACATAATATTGCATATTACTGAAACCATAGTTATGCAACATCCTTTGTAGAGGCCAATGACCTCTATTTCATCACTATTTCCAGGTTTCCTAACTACTAAATTAACCTGCTAATCTGCTATAATAATTCCATAAACACCTAGCGAAGATATGGCTAGCATGTGCTAAATAAGAAATATTTACATCATAGTTATCAAATGCATAAGGCGCCCTCAAGGCGATTGGTCCCCGCCTAGGGCCTAGGCGTTAAGCGCCAAAAAAGCGGGGGCCTGAGAAAAAAAAAGCGCCCTTTCCAAAAAAATTCTAAAATAAATTATAAAATAAAAAATAAGACTAGAAATCCAAAAAGTTCTCACTAACCAAAGTACCAAACACAATGTTTAAAATATCAAATAGCAAAATCATCCCAAATGAAAAAATCCCTCATAACCAAAAAAGTTTAATCTTGAAAACAAAAGGTTCATAAAATAATAGATAATATTTCTTCATAACCAAAGTGGCGCCTGACTTTCCTAATTATGTTAACTTATAATTAATATATATATTTTTCATAAATTTAAAAAAAAAAAAAACAAGTTTCCAAGTGGGGCCTGACTTTCCTAATTATCAAAAGCGGGATTTTACCGCCTGGCTTCAGATTGGCGCCTAGGCGCTCAAGGCGCTCGCTTTTAATAACTATGATTTACATTTGTAAACGATAACATTGCACACAGCCTAGAGAGAATGTCATGCATACATCATAGAAGCACATGTAAAACATTCCTTTTTGAATGAAAACATTATATATAGATACCCTTGCTAACCTGGTAACTGTGAATTTGGTTGCTCGTCTCCAACTACAAGCTTGGCCCTCCGATCTACAACTTCAAACAAATCTACGCACCAAATAACATGAGTTTTGCAAGTCTTCTATATATTACAAGTTCATGGAATCACATTATACCAATAATGATGTACTTTGCTGGCATACTACCACATTATAAACAACAAACGTAACCAATAAAAATTTCACTCACACATACTACGCTCTCTCACTATAAAATAACTAGCAAGTGTGTGCATAATTGGATAACAAATTTTAAAGATAAATACTCATAAAACATACAGCTATTTATTGCAGACCAAAAGGTGATTAAAAGCAAGATGCAATAAATTTTATGACAACAGCGTAATAAACATATACCATGCATCGCATGTATAAAGGTTGTATACTTGTATCTATCAAATACATTAAACCACTTGAATGGGTTTTAGAGGATGAAGATAGTCAATAGAAAGAAACAACAAAAATATAAACTCTAGTAATACAGGCAGGTAAAGAAGCACAAGCTATCATTCAATACTCAGTTCACATCATACAAGTGCAAAATGAGACATGATATGAGCTTAAAATGATTCAAGTGTTGACTGTACTATATGTGGTGTGTTGGCCCTTAATCTTGATGAGGACAAGCCATTTCAGACAGAAAATAAAGTCATACTGCAGAAAGAGATGCAAACTTCCCCTGTCCTACTATAGGGAAATAAAACTGACATATAAACTTATTTGGTTTTCTTTAAGTATTTTGATCAAATAATTCATCAATATATTGCATACATACACACACACACACATATATATATTAAAAGACAGTGTTTTCAATTATGTGTGTATATATATATTAGAAAAGGTTTTCAATCTCCCCTTAAGGGATGAAACCCATCTGCTTCTATCATTGACTTGTGTAGCATGCTACTCAAAGACCATTAATATGTGATGCTTGTATCCTCTAAAGAAAATACTTCAAGCAAAGAATCTACCAATGTTCAAGGTAAATTTGTTGTCCTACATGAGTCAGGTTTTTGTTGCTCAACTTGTGAGGTGTGTGTGTATTAAATTTGCTGTCCATGTTACCCTAAAAATTTGCTATCCTAAGGTTTTCAGTATGATAGTGACTACAGAATCTGCTCAGAGCCATTCCAGGGTCCTAGATGTTGCTCCACTCTTCATAGACGCGCACAATCGCAAAGCTACACATGACGTTCACTTTAGCTAAATGCTAAACCGTTGCAATTTAAATCTTGATTTCTCATTTATTCTCCCTTTTTGGGCTACTAAAAGTTGAAATCATGAATAAGGTAGTACAGATGAGAACTTGTCTGATGCAAAAACCTTATATTTGTGCAATCACACCTCCAGTTATCATACACTATAAACCCAACTGGCAGCTCAAGGATCCAGATCCCATGTATACAACTTAAGGGCATAAAGCCTATAACCCTAACCACAGAGGTTAATTTGTAAAATTACAATGATCAATCTGACAATACGCATCCTATAACGACAATATCATTGTCATTTGTTAAACCGAGAATAAACCAATAAATTCCCATTTCTAGCCCAATACTGATTCAGATTTAAGTAAAATTAAGCTACTAATTGCTCGATAAAATGAACTAGAGCAAAGGTAAACTGAATCATGCATACCTTCAGCGGCTTTGAGCCAATGAGCCATCGCAATAGATCAACGCAAAAGAACCAATTTCATCAAAATGAACTCGAATTGAATGATCGATTTATGCAAGTTTGATGAATTGCTGTGAGAAATAGATCTCGATAGGATTTCTAACCAAAATTTTTAATTTGGATTTGATGCGAACTGGTGAAGAACAGCGACGTCATAAGAGAAATTGATCAAGGCAGTTCATCAAAAGGGTTCTTCCTGAACATAATTGGATGTTTTGGGTAAACTTGATGAATTTTCAGGCTCGTATAATTTATAAATCACTTTTTATTAATTTGTTTCAATACATGTATAATTTATATACGAACAATTACTAGTTAAAGACTTTTAAGAAATAATAAATTAAGGGGTTGGATCCGTAAGAAGAAAATAGAAATTTGACACATGACACACTATAAATATTAAAAACAAAAATTTAGTACAAAAAACATAATGCAGTACATAAAAAACAAAAAATTCAGTACAAAAAATAAAATCTAGTACAAAAAATAAAAATCCAATACAAAAAAATAAAAATCCAGTACAAAAAAATAAAAATGTAGTACAAAAAACAAAAATACAGTACAAAAAACACAATAATCCAGTATAAAAAAATAAAAATCCAGTACAAAAAACAAAAATCAAGTAAAAAAATGAAAATCCAATAAAAAAAATAAAAATGTACTAGAAAAAACACAAAAATCTAGTACAAGAAAAATGAAGAACAAAAAAATAATATAGTACAAAAAAATAAAAATTTAGTACAAAAATATGAGCTTATACCTAAATTGTCATGCCAAATGTCAAAATGTTATTAGTTTTTACTCTTTTTAGGCAAAAATCTCTTCTTATTTAATATTTTTTTCGATAAATTAGCAAGTATATGTTGGTTAACTTTACGTTACCATTTAATGTGTTTTTTAGTTGTCTAAGTTATATGATTTTAACATTATACGTTTATATTTGAGTTCGAATTTATTACGATTGATTTTTTTTGTGACGGTTTAATTTATTATTTTAAGACAAATTATCAGTCGTTAAGGCCTTTTTTTCGTCTGCGTTTTGATATTTGTGATTCAATAACCGTTGTCACCCTTGAATACCCATATCAACAAAACGGATTTTTTAACATTGTGCACTTATATTTAAGTTCGCATTCCTTGCTATTGACACTTTCTTTTATAACAATTCTATTATTGGTTTGGAACAAAATTAAAGGTTGTTGCAGGCTTGCGGCCTGGTGTTTTTGGTCTGCACATTTAATATTCGTAATATTGTTACCGCTGTAATCAGATGCCTATATCGGGAGAACGGAATGACTTGATATTTTTTTGGTATGATTTTAATATGCTAAATATCATTTTTTTTGTTCAATACGAGGTTAGCGTCACAACACGTGGGATAAACACCATTTTGTATACATGTTCGGTTTCATATATGGATTTAGAGTCAAGGGTCCTAGGCCTCCAAAGTTTTGGACCCCAATTGTTTGGATTATGTTCTAGTTAGCGTTCAATTTACTTATTTTATCGTTTTAAATATAGGAAATTAGAGAGTTCACTCATATTATAAAAAGAGAAAGTTTGTTTAATGTTAAATTATATAAAATATCATCACTAAGTATTGTATTTTTTATTATTTTTTGTTTATATCATTAATGATTATCATTTGTTAAATGTAATTACGAGTAAATTTATATAAATAAAGACAAATTAACATAGCTTTTATGTTTGTTTAGAATTTGCGAACCATAATTTTTTATTTCAGGCAAAAAAATATTGACGAAAACGACCTCAATTTTTTAATTTGTCTTGAGTATCCGAAAAACTTGAACAGTCCTGCTTGTATATTAAATACACAACCAAAATGTAAAACCTTTGGGTGCCTAAAGCATTAAGGGGTAAAAGTATCTAGCGGTGGACATTCTATTTATTTGCTCTCCCTTCCCTTTTAGTTGTGTTGTCATCTTTCATGCATGGTTTTTATTTTATCTTTTTAAATTATCCAAAAACCATTGTTTTTTGAACGACTATACTTACTCTTCACCTAAATTACAGCATAATTACATATTTGCATGTGATTGAACACATGACCTCTCATTTTAAGAGACAAGCCTCTATCAAGTGATCTAGTCCCACATTGGCATCCAAAAACCATCATGGACGACATCTCATAACATTTAGGTTTTTGGTTTAGAATAAAAAGGTGTTTTTTTTGTGGTGGTTGATGGTAGAGGTGCACAAATCGGTTAACCGGTCGAAAACCGGTTTTAGAATAACCGAACCGGTTAACCGGTCAAAGCCTAGCAACCGGTTTTTATCAATAACCGGTTTTTCGAGCTCAAAAACCCAAACCGATATATAACCGAAACCGGTTAACCGAACCAGTTAACGTCAAATAACCGTTTTTTAATGAGAAATACCGGTGGTTAATAACCGGTTTGGTCTCTTGAAACCTCAAACCGGTCCCAAACCGCCGGTTTTTTTGAAAACCTAAAACCGATTTGAATAACCTGTTTTTAAAAACCGGTTACGAACCGGTACCGGTTCGGTTAACCGGTTTTTTTGTGCATCTCTAGTTGATGGTGGGACTTTCTTTGGCAAAGTGGCACATCAGTGGTTGAGGTTGGTAGGCTTATGAGTTATGATCATGTTCTTCATCGAGAATCTTGAACGTAGATGTAAAGAGGAATGAGTGAGACGCCTGTAAAACGCATCACATACGACAAACCGTCAAAACATGATCAAGATGTTATAGGAGAGACATTTGTTTTACCGTTGGAAAAGAAACCATCGAAAATTTCACCCAATCAGATGTGAAAATGTAGATGTAAAAGAAACAACCTTAATAAAAATCGAAATCATAAAAACTGTAAACTGTAATTCCTTTTACTTTACGTTTATTGTAAGAAAAATAATGACCAAACTTTTTATATTTTTCAAAGTTGGTTATATGCAATTTATTTGTTATCATTTCTGGTCAATGAAAATCATAAAACATTACGCATTATAAAAACAAACAGTGTACTTAACATAGGGTTGTCCAAAAAGCTCGCGGCTTGAGGCTCGCTTGAAAAAGGCTCGGCTCGAAAATGGCTCGGCATGAAAAAAACTCGTTAAAAACGAGCCGGGCCGGAGGCAGGGTTGGCTTGGCTCAAGCTCGGCTCATGGCTCGACTCGTCGGCTTGGCTCGATTTTTAATATATATATATATATATATATATTAAATTATACACACACACATATATATTATATTACACACACATACATATATATTATACATAATATATATGTAAATATATTTATATATACAATATCTTATACACATATTTATTATATAAATATACATATTATGTATAATGTATATGTATGTATAATATACATAATATATATATATATATACACAATATCTTATACACATATTTATATAAATATACATATTATGTATAATATATATGTATGTATAATATATATAATTATATATATATGTATATATACATATATATATATATGTATTAGATTTTATATATATGTAAAGTGGATGAAAAAACAAAAAAAAAACGAGTTGGCTTGTGGCTCGAGGTTCGAGGTTTTTTACGAGCCGAGCTGGAGCTAGGATTTTTGGCTCGAATGAAATTTCGGTTCGGCTCGGGCTCGGCTCGAAAATCCACGAGCCGAGCTGGAGCCAGGCCTAGCTCGGCTCGATTACAGCCCTGACCCAACCCAACAACACACAAGTTGTGCCATCCTTAGCTTCCTATTATCAAATAGGCTCATTGTGATAAAGAAGTAAATGGTAAGACATCTTTTTACAATAGATATCTCATGAAGATGAAACACAATGATATTGTCCATTACTCTCTATTAGATTTAAGATGACTAAACAAAAGATGTTGAACAAATCAACTTAGTTTAAGTATAGCCACACATTTTCATTGATTATTGGTCTCAAGGTTAGCCATGTAAACCTCATATTTGAGCAAGAGTAACAAATCTCGTATTGCATGTCATATGTATTGTGTAATACCTAACAACTAACAAATAACAATGACCCTTAGCAGCTTGACCAGAGTTATATTATGCCAAATTATGACACTTTTTAATTTTTTATAGAGTAAATTACCGAGATAGTCTTCGTAGTTTGCTAGTATTTCATTTTTGGTCCCTAGATTTTATAAATTACACGTATGGTTCCAAACTTTAATTATCTGTAACACATATGATCCTTATGTTAGGGTAATTTGGTCAATTATGTGAGGATACTTTGTTAACCTAAGGACTATATGTGTTACAAATGTTTAAAGTTTGGGAGCATATGGGTAATTTATAAAACATAGGGAGCAATAGTGAAATATTAGCAAACCACAAGGACCATATTAGTAATTTACTCTTTTTTATATTTAAGCACCGACACTCCTCTCGTCACAAGATTCAAATATTTTTCCAACTTATGACATCGATCCATGAAATGATTTTGAAAACATATCCAATATTAATATTAGTTCTCTAATATACAAAACAATAGGTATTAATGCATATGGTTATATATCAATCAATATATCATGCGGATAAATAATGTTTCTTGTATGTTCCAAAAACCCAAATACGAAATTATAAAATAGGGGCAATTGGATACATTCTCCTTTAAACTTTATAAATTACATATATAACCAAGTTAAAAAATAAATTACATGTATCTTCTTACATAACCTTTTTAATTACACATATCCCTTAACTAAGAGAGAAAAATCATAAAAGAAGGGATATATGTAATTTAATTTTTGAATTGGACATATATATAATTAGAATTGTAAATAAGGGGATATATGTAATTATTCATATAAAATGAGCCTCCAGTCATTTATAACCATATACATAGTAGCCTTGGAATTCATAAGAATATGTAAAAGTATCATTTTCAATTCGAATTGTTAACACATTCATTCCTACTTGTATCAATCTTTTGAGCTATGTTAAATTTATTGTGTTTATATTGATCGTTGGACAGATGTTTTGTGCTATGATAGTTATAGATGTTTGAAAATTTTCTTAATAATATTTATAGGGAATGCTTGATATTTTTCTATGAAAATAAAAAACTTAAAGGAAATATGTGAACATAACATACATACACGCAGGCAGGCATGCATGCATACATACATACATAAACGATCTAATATACTTCAATGCTACATCATTCTCTGCTACAAGGCTCGAATCCTCTATCACCATCGATGCATGACTCGATCATTGATCGATAGTAGTTTCCAACACTATCAAATTAAAGTTTCAACCGCTATGACTAAGCAAAAGAGAAGGAAGAACAAATGAGAAACTATCATTTGTTGAGATAATCATTATGAAAAGAAAATTATTTTAGGGAGAAGTCATGGGAGATTACAAATTTGTAAAATGATCATCTTTTAGTTCTTTACCTCTTTAGATAGAAGAAGCTAGTGTAGAGCAACTCTTGATATCATAAAGAATTTCACATATCTTCCTTCTAAAGAACTCCATCACTATCTTCACTAGATGAGTTCTTCAATGCAATTTCTTCATAGAAACAATCGAGTTTCACTTTTATTTCTCCAACTGGTGACACAAATCTTTACAATTTTCCTATACATGGTGTTCTAAAAGGGCACACCTTGGAGCAACCGATAAAATTGTTGTCTTGTGACTTTAAGGTTATAGGTTCTAAGAATCTAAGCTATGAGAAACAACATTTTACACAAATATGTAAGATAATGTTGTATACATTAGATCACAAAGCGATTCTGCCCTTGCGCAAACTTATTTACTCGACTTCTAGAACAAACAAACACGCATGTCTAGTTAAATCTCACTATTTATTAAAGACTCTTAACCAATGACTAATTAAAGTCTCACCTGTAACAAAATTTGTTACTGATAAGTAAGAGGTTTTATCAGATTTTATCTTGATTAACGGTAACAATATCCTAAATTATATAGATGTTGTCCATTTTATCCTAAATATTTTAGGTGTTACTATTAAAAAAAAACAATTAGAGACTAAAGAGAAAAAATGACAATAACAATAACAAATCAAGGATGCCGCCACATAAAGATACAACATACATAAAAATATACAATGATTCTAGTGATGTTAACAAAATCGAGGTTGCACATACTATACCCTTAAAACGATAAAAATCACCACTCACAAACACACAAGGCTTTTTCTAGTGACAAACTTTTAAATCTATATCATTTGTTCACTGTAGAACATAAACCTTTAACCACATAGAGATCATTTTTAACACATCCTGATATCACCAGACAATTATAAATAAATAAATAACTTGAAATATATTGATGATACAGTCTTACAGAGAAAATTGATAACAGGTAAAAATAACAAAAAAGAAAAGATATACACCTTAACAAAACCCACTGTTAATTAAAATTTTTTTTTAAGAAAATCAAGATTAGAGGTGGCAATTTTTACCCATGCCAAAGGAAATGGGTTGGTTTGGGTAAATAATTGTAGTATAATGGATTGAAATAGGTAGCATCATAATATTGAATGGGTTGAGATGAGTAGCACTTAAACACAATGCGGGTCAAGACCGGTAACCAAAAAAGTATGTAAATGCTATAAATTCAAACATTTAAGAATGATTAATAACATATTTGATAAGAAAAATCACTAAAAATTATCCAAATGGACTATTTGTTTACTTATAACACATCTTAAGTTAAACTAAATTGATGTTTTTAAGAACAATCCATTTAGACCCAAACTGATTTTGCTTAAAACTCATTCTGACCCGCACCGATCCTGACTCAAACCCGTTCTGACCCGTTACCCAACCCGCCTATTTTGCCAAGCATAATCAAGATGATAAAATACTGCTTTAGTTTGTATGACTTCAAAATATGTTTCAACTGTTTAAGTGATCATTTAAGTGTCTTAGACAAACTGATAAACTTTTTCTACACAAACGAAATTCAAATTGAATTTACGTTATAGGAAATCAAATTAATAATAATAAAAATAATAATAATAATTATTATTATTATTATAACAATCACTTGATTAAAAATGACGTTACACCAGAATACCAGATGCCAAAACCCCAAGTTGAGTTGGATTTACTTGAATCTATGCACCTGCAAAGGAAGGAAGCAGCGATCTTAAATCTTGATCACCTTGGCCTTTATATGTATATAGCTTCTAAATAAAAAAACAATTAAATTTACATTCATAGTATGCTTGCCCCTTCATCAAGGCACAAAAGCTTGCTTCTCAAGAAAGCTGCTGATTCAACAATACACACTTTTTGTTTAAACATCGAATTCTACAACAAACATTACCCGCCATGTTTGAGCTTCATGCATCACCACTCTAGGCTATCCAGAAATACACAAGAGCCACATGTAGTCAGGAAAAGTCTAACAAAAATTATTATCATGTCAAATGATTACAAGAATTATATTATTTCAATAAAAATCTAATTTTTGAAAAGAAATTTTGATCTTGGTGGTTTTTATTCATTATAAACACTTTGGCCGACCCATTTCCTTTTGAGCTATTTTTTAATTTGACCCGCTAGAGATAAAACATAACCCACATTGATAAGTAAATGGGTCTGAATTACCGACTATATCACTTGGCAGAAGATATGCGGCGCAAAGAGGAAATCCAGCTGCTAGAAGGAGCTGTAGTACTGCCTGCTGCATGATTAGGGTTGGTTGACTCTGATGATGGCAAAGCAGGCTTTGTAGGGTGTCTTTTTGGGGAGACCGATGAAGATGGTGGTAGTCGTGAATGGCTGAGCGTCTGCAATAACAGAATTATGCATTTGGTTTCCATATATACAAAAATCAAAAACTAATAATTGCAGCATTTGTAACCAAAAGAAATCTTAACAATTACTATTATTCGTTAAACAATTAAGCCATTTTGTTACTTTGGATTAGTACAGGTTTAAAAAAACTTTTTTTTTTTACTTTCTTTTTAAGTTAACTGAACTAACGGGTGTTCATTACAGAATCAAATTTAAGTAGAGAATCAATTTTGAGGGTGGGCCTTGGAACCTTGAGATCTTGGGTTCTAGCCGTGAAAAAAAGCTTCTTGCAAAAGAGTGTAGGGTGAGGTTGCATGCACCAGATCACGAAGCAATCTGACCCCTCCCTACACCCTTAGCAAAGAAAGAGATAAGTCAAGCTTCATTATAGAATCAAATTTAAGTAGAGAGTCAATTTTGAGGGTGGGCCTTGGAACCTTGAGATCTTGGGTTCTAGCCGTGAAAAAAGCTTCTTGCAAAAAAGTGTAGGGTGAGGTTGCATGCACCAGATCACGAAGCAATCTGACCCCTCCCTACACCCTTAGCAAAGAAAGAGATAAGTCAAGCACCAAATAAGCATTTTTACTATGAGAACCACATAAACATTTGTACCTATTGTTTCACCTATGAAAGATAAGGTGATTATTAATTGTACAAGTCATAACGGCAGTTATTAATTATACAAGTCATAACCATCTCTCTTTCTTTCCCATCATATATTAACAGCACTACGTACAAATCCTTGTGTTAGTTGTGTGGCTATCATGGTTCTCTACTTGAAATTAGTTTTGTAATGAACGTATCCATAAGCACACACGCAAACACATTATATCCAATTAAATGTTGACACTTTCATTTTGTAACAAATGACTCACATTTCTTTCGGGAGGATTGTCGGGAGTAATTCTGTTCATTGGTGGTTTTAGTTGCATTCGGACTCCTGGACTGGCGGCAGTGTTTGATTTCATACGGTCTGTTAATTCACCTGAACAAGTAGCAATGTTGCTTCCTGCCATTGAAAAAAAAAAGAAACAAGTTAGTTGCTATGCTTTACAAACGTCTTTAGCATGCAAAGAACAATCTGGAACCAGCCCTAATACATGCTAGAAGCACCAAGAATATATCAAACCTTGATGTCTTTCCATATCCTTCCTAGTGGCTCCAATGCTGCTTTCTCCATGAACTGGCTGCAAAAATATAAAACGTAAAAATCAAAATAATTGAAAAAAGATTAATCAAAAAGCACAGAGAAATAGATATAATGTTTGACAGTACAATAAATGACCTCAATTGCAAGAACACTAACCAATACATGTGGCTGAGTTTTATTCTTTTGGGACTGTTGGTACTTCAAGATGGTCCAATCAAAGATGTAATCAAATTCAAATCCTGCATCACCAGATATATGGCATGAAATCATACATAGGAATATTGCTATATGGATCACCATACAACCAAGATAAGTAGCTTCTATAAGCTAAAGTGCATATTAAGAAACAAATACCTTCACGAGTGAACAATTCTCGGAATAGACGTTTCAAGAATCCATAATCAGGCCGCTGATCGAACGTCAATGAGTGACAGTAATGGAAATAAGATGCGAATTCTACAGGGTGAGACTTGCATAGAACCTTCAGAAATTGAAGTTGTAATCAAAATACAAAGAGATACATTAAGATCTAAATCCAACTATATTGATACATCACATGTATGCACCTCAATTGGAGTTGATAACTTCTTCTCACATATTTTGTCATACTTCTGTTTTTTTGTTGCAGCTTTTAGACCCTGCCATGGAAGGCTAGCCAAAAACTTTATGTCAACAAAATATTCGCTAGACATGTGCGTTGAAGTAACTACTTTACTAGAAAGATGCAACATGTCACAGCAAAACATATACCTTCCTCTCAAGAAATATAGAAGCACATATCCAAGAGACTCTAAGTCGTCACGCCGGCTTTGCTCTGCAAATGACCAGTAAAAAGCGAATTTATATTTTCCCAGATCCCATATAAGAAGACATGCAGGTGTTATATCGATTTGATTCAAGTTTAGTAAAACCTATTCTTACAGTCTTACCAATCCCAAGATGAGTATTACAGCTTGCATAACGTGCTGTTCCAGTTAGATTTTTGTTCTCCCTACAGAAATAGTTACAATTTCATGAAAAAAATATCCAAAATGATAACTTGGTTGCAGCAGCCTTGGCGCACTAGTGAAAAAAATAAACGATGGTTATGCACTTATGCTGAAAAGCTAATATCACATTATCACCAAACCCCCCCACCCACAAAAGAAACAAGTAAACAACAATTGTAATAATATTAATTGTAGTGATAATTAACAAAAAATGCAAGTAGCATTACTAATATTAATAAAACACTCACATGCCAAAAAAAATTCACCTGAAAAAAGGAAAAGTGAGAGAAAATAATCACATCAATCTCATTCTAAATGCAGACACGTAGCTTAGGACGTCAATCTATGCTGACTTAACAAGTATACCTGTAGGGAATATGCCGATGGGCTGTTGCATCACGATATCTTTTAGCAAGCCCAAAGTCAATAATATAAACCTGGTACATACAATAGAAGGTATGCATGATTAAAAAATTTGTAAAGGGCATAAGACGATATGGAATACTAACTTTGTAACCAGTAATTGGCACAGTTTGGTCCTTATTATCACCTGATTTGCTTTCCGACCAAGGCCCATTAGAAAATTATCAGGCTTGATGTCACGATGCAAAAACCCTTTAGAATGAACATACTCAATTCTTGTTATCTGCAAAATTAGATCAGCTACTTAATCGGTTGTAATGAAAGTAAATGGAAATACTGCAAAAGCACCAAAATTCAAACTGAACATGAATTAAAAGATAACAGATATTTCTTAGAAAGATGGAATAGATCAATACTTAACAGAAATGCAAACATTTCTCTAGGCTGCTGGTATCATTAGGATTCAAGTAGCTATCACATGGTAATGCTTTACAGGAAATTAAACAACATATGGCTCAATAGAAAACATAAGGTACAAAATATAAGAAAGCATAAGTTCACTGACAAGTTGACATCTATATGTAAGAGGCACAATGTTCAAAGAAGGTACCATTTGATCCGCCAACATTAAGACTGTTTTTAATTGAAACTTTCTCCCACAATAGGCAAACAAGTCCTCAAGACTTGGCCCCAGCAAATCGAGTACTAAAATGTTGTCCTGTCCATCTATACCGGACCATTTTATGGCAGGTATACCACCTACAAGAGATAAAAACATTACAAATATGTGTGTATATGTAAATTTTTAAACAGAAGAAAAGGTTCAAAATAAATTAAAACAATATAAATCCGCATTATGAGATTTCTATCAAAGCATACTTACTTCCTCCCTGAAAAATGTTGTATAACTTGGCTTCATAAAGAAGTTGTGGATGTTTTGTCTTATTGTTCTCCTGCAGAAACAGAAAGTTGTATCATAACTAAAGTTCCTGATGTTCAATCGGTAGGTAATGCTAATACAATACCACAAGCGGTCCAAATTCATGATAAATCAGTTCCAAATCTGAAGAAAAATAACAGTTTCAATTCGAGTTCTAACCCTTAAATCCCAAACCCTACAAAACCAATTTCACATCTATCACAATCAGATTGAGCAGTCCAACGCATCAATCAAGATTCAAGACAATAACTTTCTACAATGACGAAAGTCTGCAGCTAATTTTTTCAGTTCAATTTGACAATAACCAATATACTAAACACTTCAACAAACAAAGTGAGCTATCAAACCAATCGAAAAACTGAAAATTAAAAAGAAATCGAGACTAATTCATGTTCAACACTTACGATCTTGACGGCTACGATTTCAAACGTATCAACATGCGTCGCTGCACAAAAAAACTAAACGTTTTCAAGTTCAATTTCAACAAAAATTGAAGATTCACAGGCAAGAACAACAAAAACTAAAATTGATAGTAAAACCTAGATGAATTTCACCGAAGGATCCACTTCCGATCTTACGGCCGAGCTTGTATTTTCCGCCGACAATCCTATCCATATATATGGATATGATTCTTTCGATCAACCACAAAAGATTGATGGAAAACGAAATTGAAGCAGGTCGTCTTCTACGAAAATTGGAAATAAAAGGAAAGATTTGTTGGAGAGAGAAGATTTTGTGTCTATGGTTGTTTCATCGTTATATACATATATCTTTTTTTTATTTATTTTTTTTTTATTTTTTATTTAGAATCAAAAACTCAGTAGTACCGTGTTGAATTGACCCGATGGCTGACGAACCGTTGTAACGACTAACGATGTAGCTCTCTCTACCAGAGGCGGGCAAAAAACCTGGAAGTTGAAACAGCAACCCGAACTGAAACCGGTCATACCCGAATCGATGGGTACAAACAATTTCGAATTCACAGAGAAATATGAATCCGAACCGGCCAAAAAACGGTGGAGCCGGTCAAAAGAAACTCGGTTTACCTACCTCTACTCTCTATAGGGCTATTCATGAGCCACGTCAAGCGTAGTTTTTCCCCGATTTGTTTTGTTTTAGGGTTAATTACATGGTGGGTGATGTGTTATGTTGATTTTGTAACTGATGTTTCTAATTTTAATAAATTACATGAGTGATCTAAATTGTTTCAAAATATGTAATACTAGTGGTCATTTAAGTCATTAACCGTTAATTTTAGCAGGTAACTAACGTGCAGTGACTAAACTATCATTTGTAATTAAAAAACAATAAACAAAGTATTATAGATCATTCTTTCCTTCTCTACAAAACACAACCATCAACCACACATCAATGTCTTTTCACGGTGACACTTCTTCAGTCGGTTTCTTTTCTAGCAACTAGTGATTCACATTCCACTCACAAGAACGGCATCACTGCTAACTAATTTGATCTAATAAACAATGTTGGATTTAACATGTTTTTCGCATATACCAAGCCTCATATCAAGCTAAAACAACATAAAGTCATCCAAATCTATATCGAACATGCAAGAACAAATCGGTGGTCGGCGTTTTTTTGATTTTTTTTAATAAAAATGTGCCCAATAGTGTTACAAACATTTAAAAAAAAAGTTAAAAAAAACGTTTTTTTTATGATTTTTACATGTTTTTCACGGTTTTCGCATTAAAGAGAAGTTTTCAAATTATTTATTCCCTATATATATATATATATATCATGATAACATACATTTACAAGTATGGTCTACAGTGGTATATCAGGTTAGTTTTTAGTTTTTTTTTTAATACTTATAGTATGAAAAATCCAATAAATGTATCTAGATCAACTAGCAAAAGTTGGTTTAGTCCCTTGCAACCGTCTGGTTGCCCAGCGTTCGAATCCCTGCAGCCCCTCTTTTTTGTTTGCCTTCTTCACTCACACAGGTAAATAATTAAATATTAACCAATCCTAAATCATTTTCTATCACAAATCTTAAATTAAAGGACGATATTAAATAAAAGAAAATATCAATTTTACTACAACAAACATTTTTTTTGTTGTTTTAGTTATATAATAATTTATAAAATTGTGGACTTTTATTTGGTTTCGTACTTATTACGATTAACTCTTGCTATTGTTAAAGGTTGATTTATTTTTTTAAGGCGGGTTAGCAGTCATTATGACCGGTTTATTCATCTGCGTTTTGATATTTGTGATGTTGCAACCTCAGTTGTGGTTGAATACCCATATCAACAAGGCGGTTTTTTTTTATCATTATGCGCTTATATTTGTGGTCGTATTCATTGCGATCAACACTTGCTTTTATGGCAGTTCAATCTACTGTTTTAAGATCGACTAACACCTACGACCGATTTGCTTTTATGACATTTCATTTTTATAAAAGGAAGAGTTTCATGATTTCTTTGGTAGATAAATACACAAGAACATTAATTATATAAAGTAATAATCTATTATTTTTTTTTAAAAAAACCAAGTTTCGTCTTATATTACCTTTTTTTTTCTTTTATTATTTAGTTTGACACTTGATTTTTATTTTTTATTATTTCTTGAAATTGTTTGTTTTTTTTTCTTTAATTTTTCTTTTACTAATAATTTAATCTTTTATTGTTGAACTATTTTTTTAGTTCGAATACATCGTCGCGATTTGTTTTTTATCTACATTCAAATGTTTAAACTAGGCCGTCGTAACCATGTTTTTAATTAACATTGCGTTTTCCAAAATTACCATTACGTCCGTGTTTTGATTTAAGTTAACTTTTATTCCACTAGGTTGTGATTTTTCACGTTTTATATTTTATGGTTTTACAATTCATATGGATTTTTTCCCCCTTTTTAATGATCATTTTTTGCAACGATAAACGTTTATATTCGAACTTCATTATAATCGATACAATTACCGCCGCGAAGTGCGGGTTTAACCCTAGCATATATACAATTACAAGATTGATCTACAATGAAAATTGGTGATTGGGCCACATGTATGATTTAGACCACAATCCACATGTATGCTTTTGATGATTGGACCACATGTATGTTTTTTTTGTGTTTTCGTGTACCCTTTAACACATATTAGTATACATTATTTTTTGTTTAATTCATGTTTAAATCTTGACTTAGTTGGAATAAATTTAATATACTCTCAACATATTCTTTTATTTTTTTTAAACCTAATTATATTGTAGACTTGAAATTTTAATAAAGTTATCATTACATCCAAATTATTTATCTCTCTTTTTATAATAGATAAAATAATGTTTTATATTTTATAGTCTTTACTTTTTTATATTCTTATTTTCGATTTTTTCACTTATATTTTACATTTGTTTTTTATATCCAAATTCCTGACTTTTTTTATTTGCATGTGTTTGTGTTGTTAATATTAATGTACAAGTGATAGGCATTATTCAATGTTTTTGTATTATGCTAAAAGATTATTGTCATCATCGTGTAACGTGAGGAGCTGATGCTAGCATATAACATTTACAAGATATATGAATAGTAAAATACACTATTGGTCCATGTTATTGGCTACTTAATTGTATGCATTTGACCCTTAATCATGTTTGAGTATATCGCCACAACTATGTCTTTTAAATAACTTATATTAAAAATTGACCCGTTTAGTAGTTTGTGGTTTCGTTTTCTTGTTTGTTAATGCCCATACTTAAACGATGAATATTTATATTCAAACTTTATTAAAAATTGGTTCGATTACCGCTGTGAAGCGCGTGTATAACCCTAGTTTACAACATAAACTAAGTGAAGTGAATAGAATGAGCATATGTAGGAATTTCAAGTTGCTTGATGGGGCGAAGTTAATGCAACATCTTAGGCAAATCCCACATCAGCCGTAAACATGAGAGATTCTTGTCTCATAAGTAACAATCCGCCTCTTATATCACCAAAGCGTTTTGGGCTTAGCTGGCTGTGGAGCACGAGAAAACTTCACTGTTAAGCGTGATCGGGTTGCAACAATCTAGGTATGGGTGGCCTCCTTAGGAAGTTTTCACCCGGGCAATATGTGACATCCAGTACCTGATCGTCCGGCAAGTCCGTATGATACGTGTACTTTTACTATTTACTGTGTGTAAATACAATGTGTAAACAGTGTGTGACAACAGAACTCAGAAAACAAGCAACAGTTGTACTTGTTTAAGTGAAACTTAAATACAGTAAGTACAACAACTCACGATAAACAACAGTTGTATGTATTTAAGTGAAAACTTAAATACAGTAAATACAACAAATCAAGAGAAACAACAGTGTACAAACAAATGACAAGAACATATCGGTTGCGATCTGATATCCATAGATGACAGGAATCAGATGGCTGACAACTCAGTATTAAAACAAAGTGAATTCAATGGGAACAATGGGAAAGCAGGAAAGTTTAGTTGAGTCCGTCTATGAGGAAACACAATTCAAAACATAAGTGCAGTGTCGTTTCAGAATAACGAACTGACAGTGTGTTTGCGTGGGTGATGATTCACACAAACATATCTGGGAGTTTAAAGTTCTGAAATGATGACTGAAAAGTAGAAAACAAAAATCAGAAAGTGAAACCATCGTCATGTTTGTTCGGGTGACGATTCGCACGAATACGCGAGAAGGTGACGCGATCAGACGAAACATTTAAAATAAACGTTTATGACAAAATAAATTAAAATAAAATAATTAAAAGATTTACTAGGAATAATCATCTTAAAAACCTGAAAATAAAACTATTTATTTAAAATCCGTAAAACACACGATTGCGTTCCGGAAAAGCGACGAAAACGAGAACCGAGCAACCGAAACAAACCTGAACTCACTCGGGGTATAAATACCCTAAATGAGTCAACAACCTCATTTATTACACCTCCTCTCTCTCTCTACATTCAAAATCCTGGTTCTCTCTCTAAAAATCTCAACCTTCAATCCACTAGATCTCCTTCAATACTTGATGAAATCGCGTGTTCTTGGTGCCAAATCGAAGTTACAAGCATCCTCTACACGAAAGTACAACTGATCTGAAGTGAAACCCATCAAATCCGAGGTAAAATGAGCTTGAAAGTCACGAAAAACTAGGGGTTTCACCCTTTTGTTTGATCTTTAACCCTAACCGGTCCTAAACCCCTTGCTTCTTCACCCCATGCCTCCGAAAGTGGTTCGCACCTCCATACACACAAAGGACCACCAGTAACCGTGGCTAGAACCAGACATGAACACCATGGGTGGGCTTGAGCAATAGCTCGGCAAAAGGAACAGAACCATGCCGAGCCAGCACCGATCGAATGAGCATGGCCCGACTGAAGAGGACGGGTCCGAAGGGCCTGGTTCGCTCTTGCTTCGTCCGAATGGCGTTCCCATTCATGAGCCACCTGGTTCGGTCGGCCTAGTCACATTCGGCTGTCATTCGGCCGAAGCTTGGCCATTCGGTCTAACCTTCCTAATTCGGCCTGAACTAGCTTCATTCGGCAAAACCCATGAATATTCGGCCCATAGTACAATTGTTCGGCCCACATGGTTTAAATTGCCACAAACACTTGAATCAGCCTAGTCTTTGTACAACATGCATGGGAAATACTAAATTACTACAAAGGTGGTAATGGGTTGGTTTAATGAATTTCATGAAGCCTAACAATCTAGTCTTTTAGAAATGCGAACAAGTGACTTCAAAGGTGATAAGACAAATTAAACAAGGATTATACAAAATTCTTTGACATGATGCTAAGGGTTTATAACCTTTAATCTAAAAACCTAAGTTCATGCTTATAAACTATAATAGTTTTCAATGCTACACATCATCATAAGGTTCACATTAATTTAAACATAAAACAAATAACGAGATATACTAAACTCAATCTAATTTGATTAAGGGGTAGTAAAATCCATCGCAAGCGAACCAAGGCCGAATGATAACCAAGACCTACTAAGGTTAGCCAACTTTAGGGCTAACATCTACACACACAAACATCTATAACTTATACTTATAAGTTAGAAACATCATGAAATCAATACAGGATCGTGAAAACCACATCAAGTACAACAGAGAGCGCGTGCATTCTTGTTTATACTTAGTCAATCACATCAACAACAAGGTGAGTTCATACGCCCCTTTTCTAATCTTAAATGATTTCAACTTTCGGGGCTGAGAAACATGCTAAATATTTTATTTACTTAAAAGTTTTAGTACATCATATTGATTATACTATGATTTAGATAACACTGTTTGACCTTATTATCGCTTATCATTGTATGCATGCTTGTTTGATCATAACATAACTGAGACAACTAGGATGAAACATGATAATGTAGCTTCATGAATCATCAACACAATAGAATAATATTAGTTGTAAGATCATGTCTTATAACACTTTATTATTCTTACATGAATGAACAACGAGATTATCACAAGTTAACATGCTGACAATAACAATAAAAAACAAGAATGATATGAAGATAACATATCTTCATAATATCATTCACCACCGGAGTTAGCTAGGTGTAATAAGACGAGTTCTTATCTCACTATGCTTACAACTCGGTGAAGACTATGGGATAACACGAAACAACATCAATGAGAATAGGAGTGATGATCATGTCCACATGACTTCATGACATCATCCACCACTTGAGCTAACTAAGTGTAGTAAGACTAGCTCTTACAACACTGTGTTTGCAACAGGGTGAAAACTATGGAACAACAAGAATGATAATCATGATAACATAACTTCATGATAACAATATCATTCACACAGAAACTAACATTGTATAATAAGACAAGTTCTTATATAACTTTGTTAACAACAACGATAACACACAACACTGAGAATAAACAACATTGGTGAACACAACAACAATTGATCAATATTGAACTGTCTGTATTGTATCACATCAATCATGTGCCATGTATTCAAGTGTAACATTGTAAGTCCCTCACAAAGAATCGTTTACCAGTTAGTTTGACGTGACTAAACCGACGATAGCATAGTGGTACCCACTGTTGTAAAAGTCGGTCTCCAAGGCCGAGTACTTCTTGAGTATTACCCGAGTACTCTCCGATTACTCGCTCCAAGGATATGTTCCGACCTAGGAGCGCCGGCGCTAATGACTTTTGCAACCATGGTGGTACCATAGGTTTGACAAACCTCCGGTGGGTAGGGCCGGTATGTTGATCGTATTATCATTTGGCTGGTAGCGTATGACCGGTGACAGGGTGACAACAGTCAGGGTCTGGTAAGCGACACATGGTGATATTAATCTACAGTGATAATTGTAATTAATCCTTCGATTCTATTGACTAGTAGACTAAGGAATTGACATTCTCCCATGTCACATTACTGGTAGTAGTTTCGTTGAAGTCTATGAGAACATCAAAGTGGTAGAGGTAATTCGGCTGCATTGTGATCTGATTACGTGAGGATCACAGTGGATTCCTTTTAGGCTCTATGCACTTCAAGCGGAGAACAGATATCAATTGGTTAACTAACACTTCTATTATTAGTAGTGACTGACAGTTAACCCCACACGCGAGAGAATAATAACAAGGATAAGATTAAAATTAATCTATTTTCCTTAAAACATTGAGGGTTTATCAATACTTCAGTTTGAGAACTAAATCCCTTATACTATATTATTCTACATATAACATACGGGATGATGAACATGATCTATGGGTGAATATCAAACGGGTTGAACACATGTGAGATGAAAATGGGTATTGTCACACCCCGAGCCGGCGGGGTTGGATCTGAGTCCCCGTCGGGCGGAAGGTTCCCGGGGAGCGATATCGTGAGTGATAATCGTGATGATCAGATTGTTTACATTGCACATGATATAAATGAGAAAATGCTAAATAGAATAGAATTACAAAGTTAAATTACATCAGTATTGTTTTTAATTTAACAATGTAAATCTACCATCAACATCATAAATTTCTATCTTGTATTTACACAAGATATACAAAATAATCTGTTTAATGATGTTTTCAAAAGTATGCAGGTCCAAAACACTAAGTCTTCTATCCGAAGTCCTAGTCCAAAAGTAATGACTTCTTACTTGACCTGTTCGTCACCTAAGAAGTCATGCAAAAAGATCAAGTCAACACATGGTTGGTGAGTTCATGTAGTTTTTGAAAATGAATTTGAATAACCTGAATGACAACCTTAACCTCACCATTAACCACCTACACCATCTAATTCAGTATGCTTATATATAGGGCATATATAGGGGAACAAGCCCCAGCCAACATCCCACCACATACCAAATCACATGATATATTGTTCCAGGTGATAATTAAGCGTTTCATCCCACAACTTTAATTTCATAGCATCTGATTCATAGAATTTGATTACTCTGAAAATGTTTACCTTGATCCCCCGAAATGACAACCTTAACCTCATCAACGACCATCTATGCTATCCAATCAAGTATGCTTATATATAGGGCATATGTAGGGGAACAAGCCCCAGCCAACATCCCACCACATACCCAATCACATAACATATTGTTATTGACGATAATTAAGCGTTTCACTCCATTCACCTTCAACTGAGATTTGATTTCCACATATAGATTTACCATTATCTTTTGAGTTTACCATGAAGTCATGATTTCCCAAATCATTTGTAGAAACATGATATTAAATTTTTAAGTAATTAAATAAATAAGCATTTAAATACAACTAGGACATGATGATTGGGCCTTATTTGACTCAATCAATTAGACCTAGTTGTTGGTGGTTGTCCAAGTTATACCCTCTCACACGTGGCCCATATCAGGCATGACTCACAAGGAGTCTACCTGTATGCGTCGGGACTTTCATGATTATGCCCATATCAGCTTGACCTACTGGTCTACTGTATGCGTCGGGACTTTAGGATATCCTTTGATTTATGATCTTCTTGATTTTCCTTGATTTCATATGATAGTTTAAGTTATTGCCCATGTAGCTTGACTACTAGAGTCTACTAATGTGAAGGGACTTTCCGTGTGTTACACGTGGTCTCGATTTACATACAACTGAAAACTCACCTTACTTTAGGTATTAATGATTTCATTATATCATAATGATTTCATTATTTCAATGATTCACACACGGTTATGATTCCCATGATTCACTTGATTTCTGGTCTGTAGAATTCCATGATTTCACAATGATTATAGATTCATGAGTAGGATCCTGAGTTTATTGATCACACACTTGATTTGATTTCATTGCATTTGATCTTTATCTTTGGTTCTTTTGATTTCACTTTGAATTTAGATTTTGATTTGAACTCGATGTACTAAGGGTTTCTTTAGAGTTGTAGAATTTAAGTATTACTCCTAAGAGTAATTTAATTAACGTATTAGTTAATTCGGCATAGAGATTTCCTAAACATAAGTCTAGGATTATGAACAAACATTCATATATACAACATATAATAATTAAAGCATTATAGTAAACAATTTAATTAAATCAGTTTACGCATGCTTCTCAGCCCCACGTTTTAAAACAAAAATGTTTAGAAAAGGGGCAATGAACTCACCTGTGTTGCTTTGTATAGAATTACCACAGAAAATGCGCACTCGTTGTTTGTAGCTTAAGTATCTTCAACACCTGGGTTGTTTTAAGAGATTCTTATACAATAAGTCGTTATAATAAACGTAAACTAGGGTTTTGGTCTCAGTGTGCAACTAAGTGTCCTAGATTACTAATGTGCTTCTAAGATTTCATCTTTTATTCTAACTTAATTACCCGTAAGTCACCCATGCTCCAAGATTATTCATCAATATCTTCAATTAAAATGTTATTAATTTAATCCATTTTAGATTAAAGGTTTAGAAAACATCACTTATTGTAACTTAATAAGTTTATAAATCACTTCTTTCATTAAAGTATAATAAATCTTTAAGAGTATGGGACTTACACGTAATGGGCTTTGATTTAGCCCATTAGGTCACTCCGGGCCCATTACTCGACTTTTAGTTTCAAACGATTTCTTGTTAACTCATTAATTACTAATCCTTGATGGTTTAAATAAACCATTTAGGTTAGTCATAAGTCTTTATAGATTTGCGATGGTTTAGGTGTTAACATTTAAATCAACCCCATAACCTTTAAGTTCTTGTTTTGACCACATGATCTTATAATAAAACCTCAAGTGTTTTAGGCTAGAATAATAAGTATTAACGACTCTTGTTGAGTTGTTAGTGTGTTTTAAGGAAAGCCATTTCTCTTAGTAGCTCTACTACCTGGTTTGCCTTACATTTGAAATCATATTTAAAATCCCAAACCATGCATGTTACATATGAAGTCCTATGCTCTCATACTCTTTTAATCATTCTAGCAATATGGTTGACCGAAGAGATCCTTGGCCGATCGAATTAAAGCTGGGCCGAAGGATATTTTTGGGCCGACTGAAAGAAATCATCTGGGCCGTTAGAACCAACAGTGGGCCGAACTACAGAAGTTATTGGGCCGCTTGAGTACTGCTGGGCCGAATAACATGGGGCGATTGTGTCTTGATTCGGGCGAATGAGGGTTTCACCGGATGGGTGTCGAAAGACTTTGCCGAAAGAATAATCAGCCGAATGAATGGGTGTGCTGGCGAAGGGTAGGGTCGGCAAAGGGGTTTGCCTTATTCAGCCGAATGAATGGTGGCTGGGCCCATTCGGGAAACTAAAGCAGGCCCATTCGGCCAACCATTTTCACTCAAATGTAGTGCCTAAAAATCGAGTCTTAAGGCCATCCCAAGGTGCAACACTTGTTCCTACTTCACTCTAAGGTGGTGTGATGTGTTTCCTATGGCTCAAAATGGGTTAAAACCGGTTTCTAAGGTGACCGATTGGGTGGGTTCCAAAACCCTAAAAAATCGAACTTAAACTTGATCATTACCTCGAATCTGATGGATAAATGTTTAGATGGGTTGTACTTTCACGATCTACAAGTGATGGTGGTGATTTTAACACCAAGAACACACAAAATGGTGAAGATTTGGGTGTGAAATCTTAGAGAGATGTGGGATTTCTAGTGAGAGGTTAGAGAGAAAGAGAGATGAACGAGAATGAGAGTGGAGGGGGGGCTGGTGGTTGTTGTGGTATTAAATGCCACATTAATTGGCTTGAAATAAACCGGGTTCGTTCGGTTTCTCGTGGTTTCGCGTAAAAACGTCGGTTTCTAGCCGTTTTCATAACGAAACGACTCGGTTATAAAAATAGAATTTATAAAATTATTTTAAGTTGTCATTCCTAATAAATTAACTAAATATCTTTTATTTATTTTAAAATTTCAAAAATATTTAATCTACTGTTCAAAATCGAATCGCACGGTTATCACGCGTATTCGTTCGGATCGTCATCCGTACGAACACGGCGTTAACTATACTTTTCAATATTGTTTTCTAATTATTAGATACCATTCAGAACATTAAACTTCCAGATTTATTCGTACAGATCGTCACCTATACGAATAATCCGTCGGTTTAGCATTCACGTAACAACATCCATTTTGTTTTGTTCAGTAAAGCCTCACATACGATTATACACAATAGAATCCTAACACATAATCACATGATGGTTCTGTGATGTCAGATAATTATCTGACCGATGAACCACTGTTCTGAACTTTGTTTCTGTTAAATGTTTCTGAACTTGTTGTTTGATAACACGAAATGATTTTGACTATTGATATGAATGTGAAATAGCATGAAATATGCGTGGTTTGTACCTGTTTACTGTTCATAGCACTGTTGAGATCATTGTTCCGGTTACGGTTCCGGCACTGATGTTACAGGTATCTATAGTTGTGTTGCAAGTGGTGTGGAGTTCTATTAAGTATGTGGTGGGATGTCGGCTGGGGCTTGTTCCCCTACAGATGCCTATATATAAGCATATCTACTAGGATGAGATACTACTTGTAAATATTACTATGGAGAGGCCATTGTGTGAAACAGATGAATCAATCATTAACAGAAATCATGTATGACATTGTGACTGTGAATGTGAACAAATCAATGTTTTCAATTACTAAATTTATGAATTCACCAACCTAGTGTTGACTTTGTTTAAATGCATGTTTTCTCAGGTGACGAATAGGTTTAGTCACCAGCGTTCAGGGATTAAGCTAGTAGACTTTTAGAAGACCTAGCTTCATTTTGTGTTGAACATACTTTTGAATGACAAAACAGTGAATCATCTTTTGTAGATCTTGTACAGTTAAAGATAGAAACTCATTAATTCTTTTGGATAGATTTACTTAGTTAAATTATGAACGTAACATTGTAATTTAACTTTGTAATTCTATATCAATGTCATGTTAGTATTTCTCATTTATATATCATGTGTTATGCAAACAATCTGATCATTTTGATTATCAAATGATATCGTGCCCCGAGAACCTTCCGCCCGACGGGAAAGTCAATCCAGCCCGCCGGCTTGGGGTGTGACACAATCAAAAGCAAACCCGTGAGCTCCGAGTGACCTAAGCGGACAATATTGGTTGTAGACGGGAACATATGTTATAGTTAACAAGTTTGCTTGTGAAGAAAAGAGAACAAACAAATACAAATATCCGATAATAAAAGAACCAACTCTGAGAGTGAGTAACAGAAACAATACCTAAAAATATGAAATCGTATAATTAGGGGTTAGATCATTTAAACTTTACATATTTCTTCAAAAATTTATTTTAAAAACTATTAATATACATGTGTGATATGTTTACTCTATTTTATCATTAGTGTGTGTGTTTATATGTATCTTTGTGTATATAATTTATGTTTTTTTTAGAAACTGACCAACCTTTGCTCGTGTTTGGTTTGTTTTTAATCAAAGTAAAATTGAATGAACTTTTTTCAAGATTTGTTTAATAACCTAGGTGAATAAGTGTTTATGGAGAGAAAGTGAGCATGTTATATTTTGTTTAATGAGATTGTTTTTGTCACACCCCCAACTTCCCACGTGCGGTGTCAGACAGCGCGGGTGTGACGTGGCTAGGATCACAGCTCATGGTCATATAGAACGACTCTATATGAGTTACACAAACATGCAGTTTTGTAAATAAACGAGTTTTCATAATGAAGCAGCAGAAATGTTTTATAATTAAAGCAGCGGAAAGTTAAATTGTATCAAACAGTACAAAATGATAATTATTTTAAAATCTAACAAAACAAGCCTAGGATTAGAGTCTATATGCAAGCCAGACTCCTTAGTGCATCCTCGTGCGCATCCTAGCTTGCAATCCTTCAGTTACCTGAGAATACATGCGAAAAAGTGTCAACTAGAAAGTTGGTGAGTTCACAGGTTTAGACAGACAGAAATAAGTAAACAGACATATACTGGGTATGTTAAGTTTTGTGGTTGGATCTACGATCCGTGAGTGTGTCAGTTCATCTTACCGAAACTCGACTGTTTCCGTTTGCCTCCCCGGGTCATCGATGAACCCGGCATCAACATCGATATTACACTCGTTATGACCTCCAGTCAACATTGGTTCCGAGTGGGGCTATTCAAACCCAGTAGTACTACGTAATAACGACTCGTTTGTTACACAACTAACGGTAAGGATACGTGAGGGCTTAATGCGATAATAGTTACACTCAAAAATGATTTTACAACATACCAGTCATATATCTAAAACAGTTGTATAGTAATCTCACCCCAAAAGTTTAGTAAAAAATTTAGTGAGTAAAAGTGGGGCTGTAAACTCACCTGAGTCTAATTGAGTGCGTTCTTACGAGAACGGAGTAGCACACTGGCTAGCAGGTACCACATGGAACAAAAGTGTTATAACTATCAAACCACCGTGAGCATAATGATCATTTTGAAAAGTTTGGAGCAAAAGGTTAAAATTGTCAAACCACATAGAACAAAAATAAAGTTTTTCTTTAAATAAATAAATAAAAACACTAAAATAAAAAGGTATGTTATTCGTTAATAAGAAATACACGAATAACACAAAAGGTAAAAATACATTAAATGAAAAAAGAAAAACTAAACCGCTCTTCGTTTGATTCTATAATGTTCACGTTTATTGCAATTGTTTCATAAGATCAAATCAAAATCTTAAATATGTATTTTGGTTTCGCAACCCCAAAATAAGATTATCATCAATAATTGCATTAATCACATGATCTTATTTATACACTAGAATCATATTTTGCTATATAATACACTAGCCTAGAAAACTTGTGTATGGTTGAATAATAAAAAAATATAATTTATTAACACTAAATACTAATAAATATTTAATAATTATAAAATTATATTTAAGATAAGATATAATTGAATTATTCTTTATTAACTTTAAGTAAATTAGTAAAATTATTAAAACAAGAAAAATTAAATTTTTTAATATTTAATTATATAACCTAATTACTTAAAAATTAATAGTATTTGTTAGGAAAGAGAAACAAGAAAAACATTTTCGGATTTAATTAGAACGCGACAGGTGTTTTCTAAAAATATTTTTTTATTAAAATAGGAAGATGCGTAAAAATGATGAAGATACAAGTTTCACAGCAGGGGCAAAATAGATAGTCTCTTGATATTGTCTGCTTCGGCTGGTGATAATGTGATATTGTTCACTTCATATTTCTCATTTTTCTTTTTCCCTTTTTTTGTTTATTTATATGTTAATTTGAATATTAGCTTCACGTTAAATAACCCTTTTACCGGTTAAAATTTACACTAAAAGAGTATTAAGTCTTCTATTTATTTATCGTCCCTAGAGTCCTAGACCTTGTCACTTTTCATTAATGTTTTTGTTAAAAGAAAAGCCTTACATTGTCAAGTGTTGAAAGTTAAGGGGGTGTGGTTGTAATTTTTTCTGTTTGTTTTCTGTTGCTTTACTGTTTTAGACGTGTAAAAGTTGGTTTGTGAGGTTAGATAGGTCAGATAAATAGATCTCAATGTACTGGTTGATGTGATCTATTCCTTTCATATTTTTCTTAATAATTCTCTTGAAAAATTCGTTCAGGTCATTGTTGAATAAAACTTGTTGAGATCTCAGATCATTTGGTTTCTTAATTCTTGATTGAATTCATAACAAGTGGTATCAGAGCCACGTTGGCTCGATTAAGATATGAAGATGGTGTCGACGACGAAGTTTGAAATTGAGAATTTTAATGGTAAGAACGATTTCAGTCTATGGAAATTAAAGATGAGAGCCCTACTAGCGCATCAAGGTCTGGTTGATACGTTGAAAGGAGAAGCAGGATTACCAGAGGAAATGACTGATTTGAAGAAGAAACAAGTCTTGGAGAAAGCACACATTGCTATCATCTTGAGCCTGGGAGATAGAGTTCTAAGAGAGGTTTCAAAAGAGGTAACTGCTGCTAGTGTTTGGGCCAAACTTGAAATTCTTTATATGACTAAGTCTTTGGCTAATAGGTTGTATCTAAAGAAAAGGCTGTATGCTTTTCAAATGATGTCTGGTAAGTCCGTTGAAGATCATACAGATGAATTTAACAAAATTATCTTGGATCTTGAAAATATTGAGGTTGAAATTGATGAAGAAGATAGGGCTATTATTTTCATGTCTTCGTTGCCTCACAGTTATGAGCATTTTGTGGATACTTTAATGTTTGGAAAGGAGAGTCTTTCTATGGAGGAGGTTCTAGCTGCTATGAATTCCAAAGAACTCAAGAAGAAAGGAGAAGCTAAAGAAGATGGAATAGAAGGCTTATTTGTTCGGGGTAGATCAGAACAAAGAGGATCTAAGAAAGGTCAAAATAGGTCAAGATCTAGGGCAAAGTTCAGGTGTTTTGTTTGCAATTCAGACAAGCACTTAAAAAGAGAATGCCCTGAATGGAAGAAAAGGAAAAATGAAGGTCATTCAACTAAGGGTCAAAGTTGTCATGTATCAAAGGGGCAAACCAGTAATAATGCACATGAAGAAGTCTGTGATGGTTATGATAGTTCAGTTGTTTTGTGTGTTTCTGATGGATACAAAGAGCAGTGGGTGTTGGACTCATGATGCTCATATCACATGACTCCTGTGAAAGGTTTCTTCAAAGATTTAAAGATGGTAAATCTTGGAATAGTAAAACTTGGAGACGATAGACCGTGTGATATCTTGGGGTCTGGAACCATTGTTCTAAAATTGAATAATGGTGTGGAGTATGATCTGAAAAACGTGAGGTATATTCCTGACCTTAAGAGGAGTTTATTATCACTTGGTGTTTTTGAAAAGAATGGTTATCATATTAATATGAAAGATGGAAAAGCTAAAATAGTGAAAGGATCTATTGTAGTTTTAACTGGTACAAGGAAAGCTAATAACATCTATTTACTAGATGGGAAGATCAAAGATTATGGATCTGTGTCAATAGTGCATGAAGATGTTGATGAAACTGCTATGTTGTGGCATAAAAGGTTGGGTCACATAAGTAGTAGAGGAATTGTTGAATTGAATAAACAACAATTACTTGGTAATCTTAAAACATGTGATGTTAGCTTTTGTGAAGATTGTGTGCTAGGTAAACATAAGAGGGTCAAATTTGGAAAGGGTAAACATTCAACAAAGGGAGTTTTGGAGTATGTTCACTCTGATTTATGGATACCTGCTAGTACAAAATCTTTGGGAGGTGCTAGATATTTTTTTATCAATAATTGATGACTATTCAAGAATGGTGTGGCTGTATGTCATTAAAAATAAAAGTGATGCATTTGGAAAGTTTAAAGAATGGAAGATTTTAGTTGAAACTCAAACTGACAAGAAAGTGAAGATATTGAGAACTGATAATGGCCTTGAATTTTTAAGCTCTGAATTCAATCAATTTTGTAGGGAGAATGGTATTGCAAGGCATCTAACTGTTCCAGGAACCCCTCAACAAAATGGTCTTGTTGAAAGAATGAATAGGACTATAGGGGATAGATTGAGAAGTATGTTAGCTAGTCCTGGGCTACCAAAGATGTTTTGGGCAGAGGTGGATACTACTGAAGTCTATTTGATTAATAGATCTCCTTCAACAGCTCTAAACATGAAGACTCTTATGAAAGTATGGTCTGGGCAGAAACAAGATTACAGTGGTCTAAGGGTTTTTGGATCGCTTGCTTATGCACATGTTAGTACCGGTAAGTTAGATGCCAGAGCTGTTAAATGTGTGTTTCTTGGGTATCCTGATGGGGTTAAGGGATATAGACTGTGGAGGATGAGTGGTGAGGGTTCAAGGATTATTGTTAGCCGTGATGTAAAGTTTAACGAGCTGGTGCTTTATAAAGATGTAGTGTCTGGGAATAAAAGTACAACTTATGAAGTTCTGGTTGGTAATCAGGAAAAGTGGAGCAATTGCCAAATCAGCAAGCTTCTGGTTCAGAAGATTTGGTTGATGAAGAGAGTGGTTCGAGTATAGCCAGAGATAGACCTCGAAAGCAGATTATTCCTCCGTTAAGATATAGGAATAATGATGATATCTCTGCAGTGGCGTTTATAACTACAGAAAAGGAAAGTATGTGTGAACCACTTTCATATGAAGAAGCTATAAGCTCTGATGACCAAGAAAAATGGATTAAGGCTATGGATGAAGAAATAAAGTCTTTGCATGAGAATGAAACATGGGTATTTATGGATAAGCCTGACAACAAGAAGCTTGTATCATGTAAGTTGATTTTTAAGGTGAAAGAAGCTATTATTGAGAATGAAGGTCCTAGGTACAAGGCAAGACTTGTAGCCAAAGGATTTACTCAAAAGGCTGGAGTTGATTACTCTGAGATTTTTTCGCCTGTTGTGACAATCCGGCAATTCGCGGTTAACCCCGTTAACCAAAAATTAATAAAAATCGCAAAGAAGTTAAACAATATCAAAGTATAGGGATTAAACTTGAACAAAATAAATTTATAACACATTTAAATTGTAAAGAATTGATTATTATTAGTCAAATAGATCAATTTTGACATGTAAAAGTCAAAATTCGGCCAAAATGGAACAATTGAAATCGAATTCATGATAATTGGCCGTGATTAATTGAATTAATTATTCCATTAACTCCTACTAATGATGATAAACGGTTATCATCACAATTAACACCATAATTAACGAATTAAGACGAGTAATGATCTAGTTAAAACGTGACCGTAGGCATTGTAGATCGAATCGGTATAATTCGATAATAATTCTTCACATTGATGACTGCTAAGCAGTAATCGGCATCATTAGAGACTACTGAAACTATCAATTTAATCTCGCGAACATCGGATTAAAGGATTGGATCGGGAATTTGCCGGAGATCACAACTTAGTCGATCAACAACAATTCGAAATCAAATTAGGTAATATTTGATTCCTACATCACCTAAAAGAGCCGACTAAGCATAGCCTTATGCTAATTCGGTCTTTCAATATCGAATTTTATGAATTCGATCAATTAGGGTTCATACAAAAATGATTTGGGGGTTTCAGTTCATTCGAGTTTAAAAATGTAATCAGATGGTACAGAGAGTTTCGTAATTATCTTCTTAATGAAAAACATATCTCAATTTCAGCATATAACAACGAATTGTACAAGATCAAGTTCTAGGGTTCTTGAAACATTCGGTTTTGGGGGTTTTCATGAAAATGAGTTTGAAAATCAAATTAAATGGTACTAGTAGTTTCAGGAAACTCCGATTAAGAATAAACCTATGTCAATTTTAAGGCACAACAACGAATCGATGGATTCCAAGATCTAGTGTTCTTGACTTAAACCGGTTTGGGGATTTTGAAGTAAACTGATGTAGTTTTCGATATAAACAACTCAGATAGGTTTGAAATATCATGCATAATGAAAGCTCTATGAATCCGGAGCATGTTGATCATCAATTTAGTTGATTTGAATTAGGATTACACGAAATTGAGTTCGAATACGGGAAGGGATGATTAAACAATTAAAACTAGACTAAAACTCAAATTAAACCCACCTGTGAACTCATTTTGATCTATGGAACAATAGCCCCATGGTTCTAGGTTCGATCTGGGTCGAATCGTGGGTCAATCGGATGCATGTGTGTTCGGTATGGTTAAATGAAGGGGAACCCAGGAAACTATGCTTAAAAGAATTAATTATAGAACTATAACACAATACCCTAGCGGGCTGGAACGGTAAGGTGCGCGTGTTTCGTGTGGGAGGTCGCGGGTTCGAATCCGTGGGCTGCCTGTTTTGAACAAAAATATAATTTTTAGTATTTTAAGCATAACTTATTCATTTTAACTCCGTTTTAATTCGTTCATGTTGCGTTGGAACCAGAATTGAATCCCGGACAAGATTGAATAATAAAAATTATAAAATTTTATCGAAATCACGATCGCGTATATTTACGTGTGTTTTGATATATTCGTAAATGTTTAAACGATTTAAACAAACGAATACGAACACTGAGTGTACTATTGTAAGTACATTTCAGACAATCCAACATACGTGTGTTGATACGTATGTGACCACAAACACGATTTGACATTACGAATAAAGCGACGTTATTGTAATGACACAGATTCTCCGTAGAAGGTTGTCTACGCGAACTCACGAACAGTTGATCATTCTATTCTCATTCTCAGGTGCGTACACGACCCCTTTTTACTTATACTGTTTTGGGGGAGAAAACATGTGCAAACAAACACTTTTAGATACATATCACTTGCATGAGTTAGCTGTTTACTATAAGTGCGAACATAACACTAAAAGTCCTTACATTTCGAACCGATTAGTTTGCCGTAGTGCAAAGCGTGGTAGTTGAAGATATATCTATTGGGTTTGACAAACCTCACTTGGTAGATGGGATCTACGCAGGTGTTTAACTAGCCAATTCAACATTACTATTGTTTGTGTTAGACAATAGTAGAAAGGCAACCAACATTCAAACAGTCAGCTTCGGTGTCGACCGCTTATGTAAATAGTACAATGACTAGCTATCATGACTATGCAATGTGTGATTATGTGATCTGCAAACATTATATACAAACAGCTTGTTCAAACAATTGATTCAAACCTTTGTGATTATTCATACAAACCTGTGTATGCACCAACCTTTGTGTTGACTTGATTTACATTTTTCTCAGGACACTAAAGCACAAGTAAGGACAAGCATGGACTAGGATGTGGAGTCTCATGCATACAGTTTATCTTGATTGTTAATTTAAAACATTAAACATAATTACGGTTTTGCAACTCTTACATTTAGTTATTGGTTTTCAAACGCTTCCGCAATGTTAAACTTTGATTTTACAAATTAAGACTGAATTATGTTTAAAAGCATATAGAGGTCTCTCGCTGTGTCTAATGCCTGAGATCCTGGTTTGTCACGCCCTAAACGGTATGATTCCGTTAGTTGAAAATTGGGGGTGTGACAGATTGGTATCAGAGCCCTTGGTTATAGCGAACTAGGTTTGCATTGGTAGACTTAGACTATAACTATTAGACATTAGACACACTTTCTTACACGATAGTTTGCATAGCAATTACATATGGTATTATGTAACAAACATGGCATCACCATCCACACCTACTAGTGACAAGGAACAATTAGTTGTATCATCACAAGCATCCAAGAAGAGGCGACTTAAACCAATGGATGACACGATTCACTACGATGAGGAGATACACATATGATAGAGGGAGAACAGCCATTGTTGGCAGTGGATCCCTGATCTAATTCGCAGCTGGGTGCATGAGGAGCGAGTACTTCCGCCACCTACTCCTGACACTACTACTAGTAATTGGACATTACCAACTCTGAGATACTTACCGAGGCAAGCATTTGCAACTTTGTTGCACGTGTGAATCGGGAGATTCACAACATGCGAGAGGCAGCTGGATAGATCACTAGAGAGATGAAATAGGCTCTATGATTCACAAAAACAATTCAAGGGATGAAATAGGCTCTGTGACTCACTAAAACAAGTCAAGGGATGAAATAGGCCCTATGACTCACTAAAACAAGTCAATGGATGAAATAGGTCCTATGGCTCACTCGAACAGGTCAGGGGATGAAATAGGCCCTGTGGCTCACTCAACGAGTCGGCGGATGAACTAAGCCTAATGACTCAAACAATACCATTCCTTAGCTTGGGACTATATCTGCTAGTTCCACTAAATCTCTAGTTTTGACAAATGATTTGTCACTCTTTACAACACTGACGACAGTTAATAAGGTTGTGTTTCAGCCTTGATAAGAAAATATCAATTTTCTTTCTAACTCCTCGACAACATTCTTGTAGCTCTTTGTACTTTCACATGTACGATTTTCAAGGACCACTTTATGAACTCATCAACTGTCAGATGAAAATTCAAACCCAACATCTTGTCACGCTTGAAGTACCACCAAGCGGACACTAGAGGATCGTGCGGGAAAGAATTCTATTACAGGTGCATATGTGAAGGCAAGTTACATTATATGAAAACCTTGGTGACCTCTATTGTGAATCAACTATCAACTTGGGAACTTATGGGAGATACATTGACTGCAATGTGGTCAATTACAAACAGCTACACTAACACCCACACAACGAGTGTCTCGACATCAGGCTACATAAGAAAAACACACTCAAGCCGAATAGCTATCCTCGAAGGATCTACACTAGACCCTATAGTAGCATTCAACTCGAGTAACTATCCCTCAGTATATATTTTTTTTCGATAGGCTATCCAATCATACCTCATGTGACTATTTTCTGAATCCTGATGTCATGAATAAACTCTGAATCCTACAAAACCAAATAGCTCAAGGTAGGAGGAACTAGAATTCTTATGTAAGGTCGATCATGGTGCGCAACGTAATCGTGAATTTACAGGTACGCATGAATTCTGGCGAATTCTATTGTGAGCCTATTTTCGAAACACATGCATAAAATATTCGCCTATCCTTCATTCTGGTGGTTGTAACAAATTCAGTTAACATATCGAGATTCCAACATAACATTCATCAAATTTCCAGCTATAGTTCTGGTTACTCTGTGTTCATAAAAACCTCACAGTGCGACTTTGCACTTCACCTGGATAACTTCATGTCTATGTCAATACACCTGCTTGTGAACATCTGTAAAGATTACCTATCAATAAAAGAATGAAATCTGATTTCATGCGTCTACCGAGCAGAGTTCTCAATGACCACAACAACAACAAGAAACACCCAAAGGATGTTTTGGATGCAAAAAGCCAGGGCACTTCAATTGAAACGCGCTGGTAGTAACAACAAAAGGAATGAAAACAATGGTCTGAGGGGGACAAGCCTTCATGATCATAAGAAGCATAAAGAAAATTTCAACCTCACCACAAGTACATATATGCTAAACAAATTTTCTGCTCTTGTATTGTTTGATACTGGAACAGAAAATAGTTTTGGATCTAATGAAATTAGTGAAAAATTTTCCATAAACCCAACACCATTAGAGGTTGAATATACTGTAGAACTAGCTGATGGTAAGTTAGTTGCAGGAGAACATATTCTTAAAGGATGTATCCTTGACTTGATGGGTCAAACACTTGACGTTGACCTTATGCCTATCACCTTAGGCAGTTTTGATGTAATCATTGGCATGGACTGGTTGTCGAAACACCAGGCTGAAATAGTATGTCTTGAAAAGATCGTCCGTATACCTCTTTCACATGGAGAGACACTGTAGGAACAAGGTAAGAAGAGCAGTACGCCACTGCGTCTCATATCTTGTACGAAGGCACACAAATGTCTGCGTAAAGGTCATCTAGCCGTTGTAGCACTTATAAATGAGAAGCCGGTAGCTGAGAAGAAGATCGAAGACATCCCAGTAGTTTGTGAATTTCCTGAAGTATTTCCAAAAGACCTACCGGGGTTACCTCCTATCAGACATGTGGAATTTCGAATAGACCTTACAACAGACGCAACACCGATAGCTAGAGCGCCTTATCGACTTGCGTCATCTGATGCAAGAGTTATCTACACAACTGCAAAAGTTGTTGGATAAGGGTTTCATACGACCTAGTTTTTCACCGTGGGGAGCACCAGTCCTATTTGTTAAGAAAAAGGACGGGATTTTCCGTATGTGTATCGATTACCGAGAACTTAACAAGGTTACCATCAAAAACCGGTATCCGTTACCTCGAATTGACGATCTGTTTGATCAATTACAGGGTTCGAGTTACTATTCGAAGATTGATCACAGATATGGTTATCATCAACTCAGAGTCCAAGAGGAAGATATTCCGAAGACAGCATTCAGAACGCACTATGGCCATTGTGAATTCTTGGTGATGCCATTTGGGTTAACAAATGCTCCAGCAGTATTCATGGATCTCATGAATCGAGTCTGCAAACCTTATCTTGATAAGTATGTCATTGTTTTCATTGATGACATTCTCATCTTCGATTGATATTAGAATTACTGAAACAAGACCAATTGTACGCTAAGTTCTCGAAATGTGACTTCTGGATGCGAGAAGTTCAAGTCTTGGGTCATATAGTCAATGAAAAAGGCATACATGTCGATCCAACAAAAATCGAAGCGATTAAGAATTGGGAAGCACCAAAGACCCCTACCGAGGTACGACAATTCCTTGGTTTGGCGGGTTATTACCGATGATTCATTGAGGGTTTCTCAAAGATCGCTCAACCACTTACAGCTCTTACGCACAAAGGGACAAGGTATAACTGGACGGATAAACAGGAAGCTGCATTCCAGCTATTGAAACAGAAACTCTGCAGTGCACCTATTCTGTCCTTACCGGAAGGGAGGGAAGACTTTGTGGTGTATTGTGACGCATCTGCACAGGGTTTGGGATGTGTGTTGATGCAACGTGATAAGGTGATTGCTTACGCTTCAAGGCAACTACGACCACACGAAAAGAATTACACTACTCATGATTTGGAGTTAGGAGCAGTGGTATTTGCCTTGAAGATTTGGAGACACTATTTATATGGAACCAAGTGTACCATTTACACTGATCACAAGAGTCTGCAACATATCTTGATCAGAAGGAACTCAATATGCGACAGCGACGATGGGTCGAGTTGTTAAATGACTATGAATGCGCAATCAAGTATCATCCGGGAAAAGCTAATGTGGTAGCGATGCTCTAAGCAGAAAAGACACAACAGGAACAAGACGGGTTCGCGCACTTATAATGACGATACATACTGACTTACCTGACAAGGTACGCAGTGCTCAGCTTAAAGCCTTAGAAAAGGATAACTTGGAACAGGAATCCTTACGAGGAATGGAGGAACAATTGAATGTTAAGCCTGATGGAACTCGTTGTTTCATTAATCGACTTTGGATACCTTTGCATGGTGGTTTAAGGGAACTCGTGATGGATGAAGCACACAAATCCAGATATTCAGTCCATTCGGGATCAGACAAGATGTATCATGACTTGAAGGCACTGTATTGGTGGCCTCACATGAAAGCCGACATTGCTAGGTACGTTAGCAAATGTTTGACTTGTTCGAAAGTCAAAGTTGAATATCAGAAACCATCTGGTTTACTGCAACAACCAGAAATACCTATGTGGAAATGGGAACAGATTTCGATGGATTTCATTACTAAGTTACCCCGTACACCAAGTGGTTGTGATACGATATGGGTAATTGTCGATCGATTAACAAAATCTGCACATTTCTTGGCAATTAAAGAAACTGACAAAATGGAGAAATTCACTCGTAATTACATTAAGGAAGTAGTATCGCGACATGGCGTACCAATTTCCATCATATCAGATCGGGATGCCAAATTTACTTCAAACTTTTGGAAATCACTCCATAAGTCATTGGGAACTCGTTTAGACATGAGTACTGCCTATCATCCACAAACTGACAGTCAGAGTGAACGTACGATTCAGACACTAGAAGACATGCTACGAGCTTGTGTCATTGATTTTGGTGATAGCTGGGAAACCCACTTACTGTTAGTGGAATTCTCGAACAACAGCAGTTATCACACAAGCCTGCAGGCAGCACCATTTGAAGCATTATACGGTCGTAAATGTCGTTCACCGGTTTGCTGGGCTGAAATTGGTGACAGTCAAATAAGAGGACCTGAAATAGTACACGAAACGACAGAGAAGATAGTTCAAATCCGGAATCGTATGGCATCGGCTCGGGATCGACAAAAGAGTTACGTTGACAAACGTCGCAAGTCGTTGGAATTTCAAGTAGGAGACCGAGTTCTTCTGAAAGTATCGCCTTGGAAGGGTGTGATACGATTCGGCAAGCGCGGGAAGCTTAGCCCACGATACGTAGGACCTTTTGAGATCCTGAAAAGGATTGGTCCGGTAGCGTATCAACTTAAATTACTTGATGAACTCAGCGGAGTTCATGATGTCTTTGACGTTTCTAACCTAAAGAAATGTCTTTTTGATGAGACGTTGGTGGTACCACTTGAGGAAATACAAGTGGACGACCAATTACGGTTCATTGAAGAACCAGCTGAAATCATGGACGAGAGGTCAAACAACTCAAGCAGAGCAAGATTCTGATAGTCAAAATTCGGTGGAATTCAAGACGTGGACCTGAATTCACATGGGAACGGGAAGATCATATGATGAAGAAATATACTCATCTGTTCAAAACAACAACTACAAACACTGCGAAGACACGTTAAATTTCGGGACGAAATTTCTTTCAAAAAGGGAATGACGTGATGCTTCACACATCAACATTTCAGATTTCATACTGTAAGCACAAACATTTTATGCAATTGGTTTTGTTACAAACATTTGTGCTACATTACATTTTATGTGCTACATTTCATATGTTACATGTTATGGTAATGTTACATGTTATGGTAGTACATACATGATTAGTTTCAAACATTTGCTATGTACGAGGTTACATAGTACAAACAGTTGAGAACACTCACTATGTGCAAGATTACATAGCACAGTATGATCAAACACAAACATTCACAGTTAGGTGTACTAACTGGTGTGCATGCAAACAATTACATAGCATAGTATGATCAAACACAAACATTCACAGTTAGGTGTACTAACTGGTGTGCACGCAAACAGTTACATAGCACAATATGATCAAACACAAACATTCATAGTTAAGTGTACTAACTAGTGTACACGCAAACAGTTACATAGAACGATCACACTTAGCTGTGATGCTACAAACATTGGGTTTTGTGTGTGAGTACACACTAATACACAAAACGATCAGACATCACACTAGCACGTACAATTTTCGGGACGAAAATTCCTTCAACAAGGGGATGATGTGACAATCCGGCAATTCGCGGTCAACCCCGTTAACCAAAAATTAACAAAAATCGCAAAGAAATTAAACAATATCAAAGTATAGGAATTAAACTTGAACAAAATAAATTTATAACACATTTAAATTATAAAGAATTGATTATAATTAGTCAAATAGATCAATTTTGACATGTAAAAGTCAAAATTCGGCCAAAATGGAACAATTGAAATCGAATTCATGATAATTGGCAGGGATTAATTGAATTAATTATTCCATTAACTCCTACTGATGATGATAAACGGTTATCATCACAATTAACACCATAATTAACAAATTAAGACGAGTAATGATCTAGTTAAAACGTGACCGTAGGCATTGTAGATCGAATCGGTATAATTAGATAATAATTCTTCACATTGATGACTGCTAAGCAGTACTCGGCATCATTAGAGACTACTGAAACTATCAATTTAATCTCGCGAACATCGGATTGAAGGATTGGATCGGGAATTGGCCGGAGATCACAACTTAGTCGATCAACAACAATTCGAAATCAAATTAGGTAATATTTGATTCCTACATCACCTAAAAGAGCCGACTAAGCATAGCCTTATGCTAATTCGGTCTTTCAATATCGAATTTTATGAATTTGATCAATTAGGGTTCATACAAAAATGATTTGGGGGTTTCAGTTCATTCGAGTTTAAAAATGTAATCAGATGGTACAGAGAGTTTCGTAATTATCTTCTTAATGAAAAACATATCTCAATTTCAGCATATAACAACGAATTGTACAAGATCAAGTTCTAGGGTTCTTGAAACATTCGGTTTTGGGGGTTTTCATGAAAATGAGTTTGAAAATCAAATTAAATGGTACTAGTAGTTTCAGGAAACTCCGATTAAGAATAAACCTATGTCAATTTTAAGGCACAATAACGAATCGATGGATTCCAAGATCTAGTGTTCTTGACTTAAACCGGTTTGGGGATTTTGAAGTAAACTGATGTAGTTTTCGATATAAACAACTCAGATAGGTTTGAAATATCATGCATAATGAAAGCTCTATGAATCCAGAGCATGTTGATCATCAATTTAATTGATTTGAATTAGGATTAAACGAAATTGAGTTCGAATACGGGAAGGGATGATTAAACAATTAAAACTAGACTAAAACTCAAATTAAACCCACCTATGAACTCATTTTGATCTATGGAACAATAGCCCCATGGTTCTAGGTTCGATCTGGGTCGAATCGTGGGTCAATCGAATGCATGTGGTTTCGGTATGGTTAAATGAAGGGGAACCCAGGAAACTATGCTTAAAAGAATTAATTCTGGAACTATAACGCAATACCCTAGCGGGCTGGAACGGTAAGGTGCGCGTGTTTCGTGTGGGAGGTCGTGGTTTCGAATCCGTGGGCTGCCTATTTTGAACAAAAATATAATTTTTAGTATTTTAAGCATAACTTATTCATTTTAACTCCGTTTTAATTCGTTCAAGTTGCGTTGGAACCAGAATTGAATCCCGGACAAGATTGAATAATAAAAATTATAAAATTTTATCGAAATCACGATCGCGTATATTTACGTGTGTTTTGATATATTCGTAAATGTTTAAACGATTTAAACAAACGAATACGAACACTGAGTGTACTATTGTAAGTACATTTCAGACAATCCAACATACGTGTGTTGATACGTATGTGACCACAAACACGATTTGACATTACGAATAAAGCGACGTTATTGTAATGACACAGATTCTCCATAGAAGGTTGTCTACGCGAACTCATGAACAGTTGATCATTCTATTCTCATTCTCAGGTGCGTACACGACCCCTTTTTACTTATACTGTTTTGGGGGAGAAAACATGTGCAAACAAACACTTTTAGATACATATCATTTGCATGAGTTTGCTGTTTACTATAAGTGCGAACATAACACTAAAAGTCCTTACATTTCGAACCGATTAGTTTGTCGTAGTGCAAAGCGTGGTAGTTGAAGATATATCTATTGGGTTTGACAAACCTCACTTGGTAGATGGGATCTACGCAGGTGTTTAACTAGCCAATTCAACATTACTATTGTTTGTGTTAGACAATAGTGGAAAGGCAACCAACATTCAAACAGTCAGCTTCGGTGTCGACCGCTTATGTAAATAGTACAATGACTAGCTATCATGACTATGCAATGTGTGATTATGTGATCTGCAAACATTATATACAAACAGCTTGTTCAAACAATTGATTCAAACCTTTGTGATTATTCATACAAACCTGTGTATGCACCAACCTTTGTGTTGACTTGATTTACATGTTTTCTCAGGACACTAAAGCACAAGTAAGGACAAGCATGGACTAGGATGTGGAGTCTCATGCATACAGTTTATCTTGATTGTTAATTTAAAACATTAAACATAATTACGGTTTTGCAACTCTTACATTTAGTTATTGGTTTTCAAACGCTTCCGCAATGTTAAACTTTGATTTTACAAATTAAGACTGAATTATGTTTAAAAGCATATAGAGGTCTTTCGATGTGTCTAATGCCTGAGATCCTGGTTTGTCACGCCCTAAACGGTATGATTCCGTTAGTTGAAAATTGGGGGTGTGACACTTGTGGTTAAGCATTCTTCTATAAGAATAATGCTTTCACTGACTGCTAATTTGGATTTGGAGTTGGAGCAATTAGATGTAAAAACTGCTTTTTTGCATGGTTATCTAGATGAACAGATTTTCTTGAAGCAGCCTCAGGGTTATGAGGTTAGAGGAAGTGAAGATAAGGCATGCTTGTTAAAAAGATCACTTTATGGATTGAAACAATCTCCTAGGCAGTGGTATAGGAGATTTGATGATCATATGTTGAATATTGGTTTTAACAGAAGTCTTTATGATAGTTGTGTGTATCATAAAGAATATGAAGTGGGTAAAAGTGTCTTTTTACTGTTGTATGTGGATGATATGTTGGTGGCTTGCAAGGACAAGTGTCAGATTGATGTGACCAAGCAAATGCTTATGATGGAATTTGACATGAAGGAGTTGGGAGAAGCTAAAAAAATATTAGGGATGGAAATTTATAGAGATAGAAATAGACGACTGTTAAAGTTGACTCAGTCTTCTTACATTCAAAAGGTTTTAAACAATTATAGTATGACCAACAGTAAAATAATTACCATTCCATTGGCATCTCATTTCAAGTTATCTGCTCAAGACTCTCCTAAGAATGAGGTAGAACAGTCTTTCATGGATAATGTTCCTTATTGTAATGCTGTTGGTAGTCTGATGTACTTAATGGTATGCACTCGCCCATATATTGGTTATGCAGTAAGTGTAGTTAACAGGTTTTTGTCTAATCCTGGAAAGAATCATTGGTTGGCAGTGAAATGGATTCTTAGATATTTGAATTCTACTAAAACTATTGGTTTGCAATTTGGAGTTGCTTCTGGTAATGATAATTCGGTTACTGGATATGTAGATGCAGATTATGCTAAAGACCTGGATAGAGGAAGGTCGATAACTGGTTATGCATTTCAAGTTTTGGGGAATTTGGTTAGTTAGAAGGCTCAGTTACAAAAGGTTGTTGCTTTGTCTACAACTGAAGCGGAATTTATAGCTTTAACAGAAGCTGTTAAAGAAGCACTATGGATTAAAGGATTTGTGAGCAATCTGGGAATTCAGCTTGATGATAATTATACACAAATATTTAAAAAGACACAATGACGATAATTAGACACAATGAGCTGAAAAAAATTTCATTTTTTATAACAAATTATACTCATTTTAAAGATAAAAAATCCTCGTTTTTATGATATATTTTTTTAAAAAAAAAATAATTTCGTATGTTAAAGTTATGAACGTTTAAAAAATTTGGGGGGAAAGTGGTTATGACTAAATTACCCTCTAACAACTTTTCCAACTAAAAGTTTAAAATTTTCATCTTAAATTTACTCATATGATCTAATGGCCAATAATCATTCTTAGCCTTTTTAGGATAAGAGGACTATTTAGTTGAACTCAATCTTACCAAAACATATATAAGAATTTAGGGGTATTCTTTTTCGGATATTCGAAAATTCCAGATAGTAAATTTTAATATCCGAATTTGTATCCGAAATTAGGAAAAAAAAGTTAAAAAATTAATAAAATATATATTTCGGATATCCGACTATCTGTAAATTATCTAAATATCCGAAAAATTATCTGAAAAAACTATTTTGGATATTAGATATCCGAAATATCTGAAAATTTTCAAAACAGGTATATGATTTCGATTCTGAATTTTCGAATATTCAAACTTCCAGATATTCAAATTTTTCGGATATTTTGGGTTCGGATTTTTGAATATTTCAGATTAGGGGTGTTCATCGGGTAGGATTACGGTTAATTCGGATCGGGTTGTTCGGATTTGAAAATTTTAATATCTTATCTGAAATCCAACCCGATCCGAATTCGAAAATTTTCAATTCGATCCGAATAAATCCGAAAAACCGAATAAAATTATTTTTTTCATCCGAATAATCAGAACAACCTGAATTACCCGAAAAACAGGGTTTATTAAGGTTATTCGGATTGAATTTGGATATCCGATATCCGTTCCGATCCGAATTCGAAAAACGGATATCCAATCCGAATCTATCCGAATCTTTAATTCGGATCGGTTTTTTCGGGGTTTTTGGATACAGTTCGGATTTCGGATTTTTTGGACACCCCTATTTCAGATTTGGATAAGAATTATCAACTATTGATATATAAAGATTCGCTCAATATTCAAGTGTTGTTATGGTTTGAGTACTAAAACTATCCCAACATTGAGTAACATATTAGGTGGCTTTCCATATGTTTTAATGAAATTATACTAACAAAATAAGCATAATATAACATTTCTAGTCATAAAAATATTATATTAGATCTGAGAGTAAATTACACAAATCGTTCTTTATGTTTTGAACATTTTTCACTACTTGTCATTTTTGTTCAAAATTGACTTAAATCATCTTTTATGTTTCTAAATGTTGCTCACTCCGTCCTTTGCGCTAACCCCATTAAAAATTACATTTGAATAGACATGCAATGCACATTAGGGTATTTTTTGTTTTTTTAAGTTAGAAGGACTACTTGCATTATTGATTGTTGCGAGAATGGTGGGGAGGGAGAGACAAGCGATCGCTAGACGTCCTAGTTGTCGCACCCACTACTTTTTTCGATCCACCATTGGGATTAAACCAGAAGATTTTTCTTTCCGATCAGTCGATTTGTGAGGTAATTGATCTGGGTTTGACCATGAAAACCTCATTCTTGGAAAAAATTAACGGGGTTTTAATGAAAAGGACAAATAGTGAAAAATGCTTAAAACATAAATGACGATTTATGTAATTTACTCAAACATAAAGGATGATTTAAGTCAATTTTAAACGAAAAGATAAGTAGTGAAAATGCTCATAAAGGACGATTTGTGTAATTTACTCTAGATCTAATGTAGCTTTTTTTATGTATAACAATAATATTGTATTAGGTTTAATCTAATATCAACTAATGCAGTCTTTTCAGGTTTAACCAAATAAATTTAAAGATTTATAGTGACACAAATATCATCGTGTAATATATATATATATATATATATATATATATATATATATATATATATCGGGTATTGTAAAATATTTTATTATATTCTATTATAGTGACACAAATATCATGTTGCTTAATTCAACAGTATAAACAAGTTAATGAAATTACCTTGATTCAGTTAGGATTTTAAAAAATGTACAAATAAGCACATTTATGGTGTATTCGGTTGAATATATATATTTGATCTATGAATGTTTTAATTGTATTTGGGCGAATGCAATCCCTCGTTCCCTCTCGATAGACCAGCGGCGAATTCAAAACTTGTGGGACCCTATCTATTCCTCATCTCTTGAGCCCCGAAGAAAACCCCCCACCCCTTCGGACTGTTAAATTCGATAGCTAGACAATTGAAATGTCATTTTAAATCTATGTGTTTCAAGCCGAATAAAATAAGCATGTATTAAACTGAACGTTCATGTAATATGATGTCTCTTTCATTGTGTCATGTTGATTACAAAATCTTTTTAAACAAAAGATAATTACCTTAATTAATAACATACTAGGTTAAATCTCATGTGTTACACGGGTTGAATATACAAAATATTATATACTTTTTAATAAAATAGTTATGTTTATAATAAAAAGAAGAATTACACTTAAATTTTTCATAATTATACATATTGTATTTTAACATTCAAATCATCCTATTAAGTTAAATATTTTAAAATATCTAAAAATAACTCATGGAAAACAATTGTTATCGTTGTTGTTGGTGAATATTTAAATGAACATAATTTGAAGTTAATGACAGTTAGAGACTTAAATAAAAGTTTAGATAAGAAAATAAGTTTAACCAAAAACTTTATTACTAATTTCAAATTAATTTTATTTGCTTAATAATATATCAATTATTTTTCATATTTATAACTCATAATGCATAATTAAATAATAAACATTAATAATTAAATAATAGACACACACTGAAAAATAAAAAAGTAAATGACCTACAATGAAGATAAATGCTCCCAATTATTTACATCTTTTTAAATTAATGGTTATAAGTACATAATAACCACTTAAAATAATTTGTTTTTAAAAAAACGAAATAAAATGTAATAATGTTAACGTTAGTTTTTATATTTTATTATATAATTCGCTAATAAGTAAAAATATTTATCTACTAACATTTAATAATATTACTGCACATGAAAGGAAGTAAATTTAATGAATTATAATTGTACCATAATTTGTAAAATATACAAATAAGTTCTTAGCTTATGTAACTTACATAAAAAATGACAAGATTTAAAAGTTTTATAATGTTCAAAGATAATAGTAAGTTAAAATATAAAAATATATGAATATACATGAAATAATTTAAGTTTTTAATATCCTCATTATTAATAAAATGATTATTTGTATAGTTTATGATTTGTCTTATAATATATCTATTTTATTTTGTTTAGTTGTTTGCCTTTTTGAATATAGTCGATACATATTATTAAATTTTTACGTTGAAAGTGTAAGATATACATGACTTGATTATTTATTTGTATATATAATTTTTAAAATTTAGGAAAATAAGTTAAAATAATAATTTGTCAAATTTATTAATTATGACTATTAATAAATGAATGATAATAAATGATTTAATGCTTCAAATTTTAGGAGGAAACAAAAATAAAACATGCTCTATTGCATGACAAGTGACACTTTGATTTATTATATAAGATAGATTGTTGGTTAAGAAAGCATTATTCCCCACAAAGCACCACGTTCATGAATTTTCTTATTATATTATCATTTTCCCTTTATGTCCCTTTAATAAAGTTAATTTACATATACTGTATAACTCATAAATCACGTGAAAGATAGAAAAGTTAAACGGGTTTAAGTATCACGATCAGACAATATTTTATTATTTTACATATAACAAATATAAATATTTAGCTCAATATCTGAAGTTATAATATCGAATATGATATCTTATAAAACGAATATATATACTAACTTCAAAAAATAAAATGTAGTAACATCAAGCTAAATCAAGAATGTTTAAATTCGAATATTGGAAAATTTTATATAGTTAATTTTACTATCCGAAATCGTATAAAAAATTTAGGGTATCTCAAATTTTAATTTATATACAAATTCAGATACCGAAATAAATTTGAGAAACAATTAAATTATATTAAAATAAAAAAGACGTATAAATATAATATTTTTAAATTATAAGAACATTGAAAAAAACAGATAAATAACATACACGCGTGTATTATATACACCATTTTGTGTTTGGAATTATATTTATTTATTTTAAAATTATAAAAAATTAAAATGTATATAAATATTATATGTTGGATAATTTGGATATCCAAACCCTTTTTTTCTTCTATAAATTTATCAAATATAAGTCAAAAAATTTGAAATTTAGAATTTTATATTCTGGGTTCAAAGTTTGAGTTTTTCATTAGATGTTTGGAGTCAGATATTTAATAATGTTGATTATATTTCAATCCAAAAACACAAGTTAGATTATAATCTTATCAAATGACTGGATCAAAATCAATCCCAACTCCAACTAATTAAGGTATTCGGTTTGTGTTTGAGTTTTCCATTATAAAAACTGATATATGAACACAAAAATTCACATTAATAGATGAGTGATTTTGATTACATGTATCCATATATAACATTGGATTTGGAAGGCATTTAGTTTTCTTTTGTGCTTAATTATGATAAGTTAACAAGAGGAGGAATATAATTGTTACATATTCGCACCAAAGTGAATTTAAACTTACATTAAAGTGAAAGTCTTAGCTCTAAATCCAATTCTTGACTGCCATTTGAATCAGAATTGTGACTACTTGATCCCATAGAATCACTCCATTTCTTCTTTCTCAATGAATCCTTTGCATATGATCAAAATAAACAGAAATAAAAACTTCAGGGTTGAACAAGACTTTATTTCAGTCATGTAACATCATTATATACACACAAAGGGGCAGAATTAAACCAGGAGAGGGTCAAGACTCAAGAAGATACATTGACCCTGGTCTTAAAATTTTATTCATTATATATATATATATATATATATATATATATATATATATATATATAGGGAGAGGTTCAAATGTTAACCCTCCCTTATAGCGTTAACCGCTTAACCCTAGCGTTTTTTGCCCGAATCTTAAATTTTTTTTTCATGGTTTTTATTATGCAAAAATAGAGGGGGTTTCTTTTTTGTGTTTTTGTTAATTCATCACCGTTTAGAAGTTATTGTAAGTGTAAGTTACTTACACTTACTTACATTACTTACATTTACTGCATCAGATACGGATTGTAAGTAAGTGTAACTAACTTACACTTATAATAACTTCTAAACGGTGATGAATTAGCAAAAACACAAAAAAGAAACCCCTCCTATTTATGCATAATAAAAACCATGAAAAAAAAAAATTTAAGATTCGGGCAAAAAATGCTAGGGTTAAGCGGTTAACGCTATAAGGGAGGGTTAACAATGGAACCTTCCCCTATATATATATATATATATATATATATATATATATATATATATATATATATGCGTGTGTGTGTGTGTGGAGACTCAAACTAATAAGATATGGTTATTCGGTTAACGCATTAAGGTAATGTTAACAATTAAACTCTTCCCTATGTATATGAGAGGAACCAAGAGATGCATGTGGCTATGCATACCTCTACTTTTACTTGGAAGAGATGCATGGTTTTTCCTGGTTGTGCATAGTGCTCAGCCTCAAACATGATGTTGCTTGCATTCCATCTGAGTAAAATATCAAAAAAAATCAATACATGAAAATAAAGTTCAATTTTTTTAACAGCAACAGTTATCTCTCTAATCACACCACCTATATATCACTAATTCAGGAGGAAACCCACTATTATGGTAAAACCCACAGAGTCTGGATTAGAACTTAAGCCCTCAAGAGGTTCAAACTCTATCTCTCTGGTAGCCTTTTAATGGTCATTAAGTTACTATATCTTAATAATTAAAAAGTAACATAAAATCTCAATGGTTAAAAGGTTACATTTTAACCACATAAGGTCGCCTCTTAGCCATTAAGAAACAATGATTCATTAAGAGGTAGCTTTTTAATTAACATTAAGAGGCTTTCAAACAACCTTATGATAAGCCACAAGAAAATTATGATAGCAAAAGTTAAATATGTATTAATAACTAAGTAGTTTTTTTTAATGGTTAATATTTGGATACTGAAGGATTACTGGAGTATCATTGTGGCACAAGCAGTACCACCCAATCATATTCACCACCAAGTCATCAGTTCAGGAGGAAATTCAATACGTTGAAAAACCCCCTTGTGGAATTCGAACCCAAGACCATTTGGTTCCTAAGTTTTATCACACCACCAAGATACCACAAGGCTTTAATGCCTGTGGTAATAACTAGGTAGTTAAATTGACACTTGTTAGTTAGGAGCCTATCAAACATCCCCATGTTAAATTACATGAAAATGATTTTAGCAAAAGTTACATCTATATTAATAAATAAGTAGCTAAACTAACAATTATTTTATGAATGTCCTCAATTTTATTTTATGTTAGCAAAAGTTACATCTATATATTAAATATATGAGAAGACACTTGCCAATTTTTTAATGTCTTTTATATTTCTTCTTCTTAGTCCTATTAAATAATAATAACAATATTAAAAAAAAAATATTACTTTTAGATACTTAATATACATTTAATTATAAATACTTACTATAATTTACAAATTATTATATAATATTGTTTTATTTAACGTGTAAAATAATTATAAATTTTTATTGCATCAAGTGGCTAATTATAGCTATTCTAATCATATTGCCAGATTTTAAAACTCTTATTAACTATGAAAACTAAAAAGTATTGTAAAAGCATTCAAGGACATTTTTAAATATGTTGATCCGAACAAGAATCAAGATTTTTAATAAACAAGAGGGAGCCTATTTGATTTTCAAGTTGGTAATAAATAATGGAAAAATGCATTACTTATATACCTTGGGTCACTGCTAGGCTGTGACTGAACATATGCCATGTTTGATCTTTCTGGTTCGCTCATCACCATCTGCTAAACAATATAGTAATTTAATATGATCAATTAACAAACCATCAAAAGAATGGGTTCATCATATGGGTTAAGTTGTTGGCAAATTAAAACATCAAAATTAGCCCACACTACACACACATAATACATGTTTATTTTCAAGATTTCAATTTGATGGTCCAGATATACAAGGTTTAAAAGTTCTCTCTAAAATCGAGTTTTCGCAAAATACAAACCTATATGTATAGTTTTTTTGTCCTTGTGAAGTATGATACCTTGTGGATGATCATGAAGTTTAGTAGGAATATGATGTTTCAATCATGATATTTTGTTAGCACACGCGCACATACACATACACATACACATTACATTCAGTAGACACGACTAGAACCATAAGGCGTTCTAGTCGATTAATCAACTAGAACTCAAGATCTTTCAATTCGCATAAAAAGAATCCCACATGACATCTAAGAACATGCAACACTCTAATTGGTTTGTAACTCAATGTACAATTAAGATCATATGACAACTTGATCATGAAAGCACAAAAGTGATTAGATTTGCAGGTTACTTATATATATATATGTATACATATATGTATGTATGTATATATGTGATGATATATGGTACCTGTGGATGGATATTAGTAGGATGAAACCCTAATTGGCTATGCAGCCTAATCTTCTCCAACTGAGCAACACCAAGGCCTCTCTGTGGCTGTTTTGGCTTATTTTCTGCACAAATTTTTTTCCCTTTTCTTGAAGATGAAGAAGATGATGATGTTCTTGCAGATCTCTCATTTCCAGCAGCAGCAGCAGCAGCATCCCCAAAATAATTCATCTTCAAGAAATGAAAGATATCTAATTATTAATTAATAATAATAATAATTATTCATACAAAATCAGACTTCTGGTTCCCTTTTAAAGCTGTTGGTATATACATCATCGCTGGATATCAGATTGCATTTAGATATATTATAAAATAGTATCCCATCATGATTTGTTTACATATTTAGGTAGATTTTATGCTCTTTTTCTTGTATATATAATTTAAAGAGCTACTCCAGAAATAATGCGTATTAAATAAATATATTTTATATATGGTTATGGATTCTTAGGATGTGATTGTGTCCATATGAACTCATTAAATATAGATGAGATCATTGGAATAAAATATGTAATCATAAAATCTTTTGAATACCTCCCACTCTCCTTCTATGGCGCGTTTAGTATCTTTTGGAAAATAAACCACATTTCTCGATATACACAATAAACTACACACAAATATTCCAACTTTATATATTCATAGTTTGTATAAATAGACTTTTAACAAATCGAATTTAGAATAACTTTAACTGAAGAGTTATTTTTTTTTGAACGGCTAAGCTTACTCTCACCTAAATTACACCATAATTACACTCTTGAAATTTGGTTTGAGTTCAAGTTGATTTTATTAGAATTTATCTAAAATAAATTAGTTTAAAATATTTAGAAAGTTCATACAAATTTTAAACATCCAATATATTAAATATATTGATTAAAACCTTAGATATTCAAATATCAAATAATCAAGATTTAGATAGACATATCATTTTTTTTAAGTTATACAAAAATTTTCAAGTTATAGTTGTTAAAATAACACATTTGATTAAATAATAAAAGTAGTTTTGATATTATAAAAACTATACATTATATTCAAAATTAATTTATAGTCATTTAGTTAATGATATAAGAGATATTTATGATGAAATTAATATTAAAATATATTATAATAATAACATTATTGATAAGAGATAGAATTATAAAAATAAAAGTAATGACACCAAAGAGTGATATGTGTCTCTTTAATTATATATTTATTAATATAGATTTGTTATTATTTAGTCATTATGTTTACAAATTAGAATTATATTTTTTAGTAGTTAAAGCCAAACACCATTGTTTAAAAGAGCAACTTGACATCAACATCTAGGAGAAGACCTACATTGGAAAAACCGTGCCTTAACCTAAAGAACATTTTTATAGGTGAAATTCGAGTTCAAGACCTCTCATTAGGGAAGTTAATAGAGTATCATCAGGCTATAAACCTTTTGGTGTATATTAAAAGTACATTTTATGTTATTTTGCCATTGTGTTTCTAAAATTTGTCGTTTTAAAACCACACATTTGAAGTTATTATGTGTCCATCTTCGTGTTTTATGCCAGCTTAGTTTGTGTTATTTTATCAATTTTATTGTGTATCACATAAATTTGTTGGTATTTTTATTTAAGATTTACATATTAGAAGTACGCAATATTGTTATTTTGTAATGATTCATTTTGAAATGATTATGTCATAACTTATATAAATGACAATTGGTGCTTATTATCATGGCCGTCTCTGAGAAATTAGGTGCCATGTGCGAATGTTAAAAATGGGCCCTATGCGCGCGCACAAATTGACGATAGTTAAAACAACAGTAAAAACAATATAAATAATATTGTTTTAGCAAAATGATGCATTTCAATGTTTCAAATAACTAAATAAAACATGATGTTATTCTAGCATTTTTTGATGCAAACTTGTTGATTAAATCTCCATAATCCACATTGTCTAGTATCTCATCTTCAGTAGTATAATTGTCAATTCATTAAGAATTTCTTAAGACATTATCGATTGTAAGTATGACTTCAACAACTTCAATTGTGAAAAATTTCTTTCTGCATATGCTACAGTTACCGGAATAGTTAACAGAATTCTATATGCAATTGATGCCTTTGAAAAATAATCGACTTGCTTCAAATATTTTAAATATATATAATTAAAAGTTGAATTGTTATATTTGTTTGTTGTAAAATAAATTAAAATATATATAATATATACAATTTTTTAAAAAGTTTAGGGCCCCTTAAAAAGTTGGGCCCTGTGCGGTCGCACCTCCCGCACATGCTCTAAGACCCCTTTGCTTATTATCGTTTTTAAGTGCGTTTTATTTATTGTGGTGCATTTGTGAAAAAACCTTAATGCTATTTAACTAGTGACTAATCTAGTTGTGAAGAAGAGGAATGGGAGGAGACCATCATCTAACAAAAACTTTCCTATTTTATTATGATTTTGGGTTAGATTTTGAAATTGAAGGCATAAACATCCTTGGTGATTCCTAACCTTTGGATAAGTGTTTTTAAGATTTTTACTCAACTTTTAATGTATGCATGCAAGAGATACATGGGGTCAGATTAAAATTCAGAAAAAAATAATAATGTGTAGTAAGAAAGCGACGAGATTTCATATAAATCTAACCAAACCAACTTGAAGTTATCATTCTTGTATGTGGGTTTTGGGGTTTTTTATGTGGATTTTGTAAAGATCCATTGATGCTGGATAAAATTGGTCATAAGTTGTAGAGTAAAACATGAATAAAGTAAATGTGCTTATGATCAATAAAAGATGGGATTAGATGATGACTGAACATTAGACAGATCGAAAACGGGTAAGGTGAAAATGATGATGATGAATGTGTAGATGAATCTTGCTTTTGATGATATGTCTCAATTGATTTTTTTGAAAAATAATGAATTATATATTAATGAAAGAAGTGCCGAAATTGAAGTATAACCATAAGATTAATATAAGTGAAAATGAGTTATATAGGTTATGTGGTGGAATTTAATTGTTTATATGTGTTTGGGTGTTAAACCATGGATGTATGTATATGTACAAAATAAAAAAAATGGTGAACACTACCATTAGGCGTCTCTCATCGACCGGTCCCACGACCAACATGACGGAGGTAAATAGCGTGACACAGGGAAAATTGGGTGGTGCTGGACTGCCGGGCTTTGAACCCTAGACCTTCATTATAGATTCTCACCCTTACCAATAGGCCACCATCACGGGGACTATATATACAAAATAGGTGGTAGTGGTGGTGGTGGTGGTGGTGGTGATGATGCAATAGTAACTGTTGACAAGAATAAAGAACCAATAGGCTTCAATAATTCTTTCGGCCAAGGTAAGTCACTAAAACCCTTGTTGAGTTCATATATGGGTGATATGATGAATCTACATTTTTCATTTTATAAATACTTGTGTAATATTATGCTTGAATGTGTTTAAAAAAAATGACATGTTTGTTAACAATTAATTGTATTCAAGTATATGAACATGTTATTTAAACAATAAACATGATTCAAATGAATTTGAGGTGATATACGAAAGTGTGGACATCTATGTTGGTGTTATATTAAAGATGATGTACAAAGATGTGAACATCAATGTTGGTATGTAAATTGTAATGATTCAAAAGAGTATGGACAACCATGTTGATGCAACAATTTACGATGATCTACAAATGTTTAGACATCCATGCTGATATTGTAATTTGGATGATCCACAAAAATGTGGACATCCATGTTGATACAACAATTTAAGATGACCTATAAAGCTGTGGACCTCTATGTTAGTATTAAAAATTTGAATGATCCATAAGTGTCTGAACATCGATATTGACGTAATAGCTAACTTAAAATAATCTACAAGAGTGTAGACACCTATGTTGTTACTGTATTAATTTGGAATGACCCACATGAGTGTGAACATCTATGTTGAAACGATACCTTAAGAAAAATCATAATTATGTGCGAGTTTGTGTAAAAATAACATGTTAATGATTAGATGATAATTGACTTTGCTATTATACATTATAGTTATATAGACTGTTTGAATTATATGTTAATGGTTTATAATTGTTCATGAATTGTATTAGGGAAAAGAGGGATGATTGAGGTAGATCAGGAATTGTTCCAACCCTTGGAAATATATTTTCTCTCATAATTAGCCCAATTAATTTATTCATTCATCAAATATTAGATCATAAAGAAAATAACTTTTTAAATAGGAATTACAAAACTGCTTTATAATCATATTATAAATATGATTATTCCATAGAAATACATATCATTCTAGTTTTTTTATTCGATTATTGCTCGAATTATTCAGGAGGGTCTTATTATTTGACACAACTAAATGACAAATGGCAAGTAACTTAATATATATATATTTTTAAAATTTTTGACAACAACTTTTTGGAATTAAATTTGTCGAGTTGCATGCTTTTAGAAAGTTGTATATTTTATATATAGCTTAATTACACAAAAATATGGCACATTTAATACTTTAATTTTTATGACACGTGCTTTACTTTTTATCATAACATTTAATATACATTTTGATTTTGATGTTGTTATATAAAAACATGAGTTAATTACACGGATGGTCCCTGTGGTTTACCCAGATTGCACGGATGGTCCCTAACTTCGAGAAATTACATTGGTGGCTGAATACTTTGCAAAAACGTAACACTGATGGCCCCTGGGTTGGATGGCCGTTAGTTTTTGCTTTTAAAAATGACCAAAATACCCCTACCCCTTTTATCTCCCCCTTCTCCTTCTCTTGTGAAAAAACCCTAACATGCAACCACCTTCACCTGAAATTACCCACCACCCATCACCACAGCACCTCCACAAGCCACCTGCCACCACCGTGTAATCCGGTCGTGTCAACAACATTTGTGTGTGTGAAATTGCTACACCCAACACCCACTAACGTGATGTGTATGTGAAATTGCTAGACCCAAAAACGAGATCCATTTCTTTCCAAAAGAGAGTTTTCATACTTGATAGTGAGTTTTCAAATAGGTGAGCATTTCTTCCCGAAAGAGAGAAACCCAACGGTGGAGCATGTCCGATGGTCGATTTCTTCAAAGCATGTAGCTGGTCCGGTGGTGATGGTGAAGGTTAGGTTATGTCGTTGTCGAAGACGAAGCTTGACAGCGGCGAGAACGTGGTGACGTTAATCGGTGGTGGAGGTTGTATGTAGAAGCTGGTGGTGGTGATGTTATTGAAGGAGGTGCTCGGCGGTGGTGGTTGCTGGAGGTGCTTCGCGGTGGTGGTTGCTGGAGGTGCTACGCGGTGGTGGTTGCTGGAGGTGCTCGGCGATGGTGGTCGCCGGAGTTGCTCGGTGGTGGTGGTCGCCGGAGTTGCTCGGTGGTGGTGGCTGCTGGGGCGGTAGTGTAAATGTGTATATGTGTGTGTATACACATTTATTTTTTTGTTTTTTTTTGATAAAGAGGGGCATTTTGGTCAATTCACACACACTTAACAGAAAAAGTTAACAGACATCCAACCCAGGGGCCATCAGTGTTACGTTTTTGCAAAGTATTCGGCCACCAATGTAATTTCTCGAAATTAGGGACCATCTGTGCAATCTGGGTAAACCACAGGGACCATCCGTGTAATTCACTCTAAAAACATCATTGAGTTACTTGAAAAAGGTGAATATAATATTCTTATTAGGTTACAAACATGTGCATTACACGAAATTGGGTACAAAGAATGATATAGTTAAAGTATATTTACGACAAATTACATAATCTAATATAAATGAATATATTTTATAATTAAAAATACAAACTATAAATCTCTAAAAATTTCTTTTTATACAAAATTGGTCGTCTTTTTAGTAACATCATCGTCTTTATAAAAAATTAAAAGTTTCAGACCATTCGTACTTTTGATTATGGATAAAGCAACATATAATTGTCTTTGTGAAAAAATTGATTGTTTTAATAACAGACGTAATCTTGACAACGATTGGCCAGAACTTGTATTATTGGCGTTGCAAAACATACTCTGGAAGTAAATTGTCTTCTTTAAAATTTAAACAAAATTTTCTTACCTGAAGGTGTTAGAGTTATTCTAACAATGAATGTTCAATTACTTATATGACTTTTAGATGTTACTTTTGCTTCAATAACATGACTTCTTATATGACTTTTATATGTTACTTTTGCTTCAATAACATGACTTATAAGTGAAATGATCTTTAATATAGCATCGTTCATTTTTTTAATGTTTCTTGGTAACATATCAAGGACACCAATGTTTAGTACTAATCAAAATTTTAAGATGATTTAGTATGCTAGGTGAGTATAAACTTTGATCAATATGCTCATGCAATGCTCTAACTCACAAAATTAATTAAAAAATATATAATTTTGAAAAATTACATGAAACATTAAATAAAAACTAATTAAAAAATATATAATTTTGACGAAATATATGCAATTATTTTAAAACTAGAATTTAAAATATTGAAATAATTATATTATAAGTGAGTTGGATAAATGAATATTAAGAATTTAATTTTTTTTTCGTTAGAAAAAAGTATCATATGTTAACAATCATATATTTTGTTAATAGTCGAAAGTCATAAAAGATTAATTGTTAAAAAATAATTAAAAACTTAAAATATTAAAGTAACATTTTGTTAGCCTATTAGTCAATCCGTTAAAGAATAAGTAAACTTTGAAAATTTAACATTTTGTATTCTATTATGCGTTTTTATAAAACGAAAAAATAGGAATAATTAAGTTTTTATTATTCAAAATAATATTTTAAATTTTTGAATATTTCAATTTGATTTAATGTGTGATTCTCATGTGTCAAAATTAATTTGAGAATTAATGTAACAATCACAAATGTCAATTTTAAGGGTAGAATTGATGTGATAATGACACCTAAACAAAACAATCTTCATTTATTATATAGTAGTATATAAATATATAAATATAAACTTGTTTGTTGCATACAATTAATATACATAAATTATGTTTGTTTTTGTTTTACCGATTCAATCTCGAGTAGCGTATGAGTCAACTTGTTTTGTTTACACTCCTGGTACTGATTGATTAGATTTTACTAAATATGTTTGTTTGTGTTATATTTTGCAATAGAATTACATGCATGATTTATATGATAAAAAAAGTAATAAACTTGTAAGCGGTAACAACCAATTTTTTTTTGAACGGCATTTGATCTCAACGTGTGAACCAATTAATGGCACGTGTAATTTGATGCAATAAAATCCACCATTATTGAAATAACTACTAAATATACATGCGAAAAATTACTAAAAACGTACGTTTGAGACTTATACGTCAAAAATTAAATTTTAAATCTAAATATATCATATTTCTAAGTTAGTACCTGTGTATTACAAAAATTGAATAAAAAATATAATAAATCATTACTAACAATTTTCTAATAAATATAAGATCAAAATTTGTATAACTTAATATATTAAATAATAAAATAATAATATTATTTCTTTAAACACTAATTTTTTTAAGTTTATTTATTTAAATACTTCATTTTAAAAAATGTGAGTTGCCAACTTGCCATGAATCAAAAATAGAATTGAGCTGTCGGAAGCATGATTTGTGGGTCATATTATATGAGCAGTTGGACACATGTGCTATCTCGTTGTAGTTAATTAGTCTCCATTCTATTTCGACAACAATTAATTACTAATTTCTTGTATTTCAATCTTATCGTACGTTTAGATATTATTTAATAAAACCAAAAATTATAAATAATCCAGAAAATGCCAATCTATTCATTCGATTAGATTTTATTTATTTATTTATTTTCGAATTAAATGCCGTTGGAAAACATCTAATCTAACCACTAGAGTAAACTGTGATGCTCATAACGTACATCTAATCTGTCGTTGTATTTTCTTTTTCATTTCTTTTGGTGTAACTTTTTGGTGTTTCTCTTTGGGGTTTTAGAATCTTACTAGCCCCGGGCGTAATAAAAAATTCTTAGCTGTTCCAAAAAAAAAAAAAACATAACTTTTATAACACATCGGCTCCTTTAATTTGGGAACTTTGTAGATGTCTTGTTAGTCCAATTATAACATTCTTGTGATAAATATCATGCATTTCTTTCATAACATCTCGTTTAACAATATTAGTTAATAAAAGTTGCCAATGTAAATGTCATAGGCTCGAGTCTTACTTAAAACAATATGTTTTAGGTGGATTTGAAATTTTATCATAGTGGGTTTGTGGACGGTGGGTTTCTTTTAGACTGGTGGGCGAGCCGGGTCACGAGTCTTGTCTACGTTTTGTAGATGTGCATGGGTGACCTCTTGCAATTTGATTTACCCAGGTGATCAAGCTTAAAATGCATTCGATAACCGTTCAAGAAAAAGTTAATAAAAGTAGCTTCGATACAAGTCATAAAAAAAAAAGAAGAAAAGTAAATGTCCTGTTTATTGAACCTTCGTACCTATCAAGTTATCTTTGTAGAAAGTGGATTCTTTTTAATTAAGAAATAATAAGATTAACAATAGTATTAAGAAACAAACTAGTAGAACGTCATTTAAAAAATCAAATGAGAATAAAATATAGCATTTTAAATTAACATATTTAACTTTATTGTCTCAACTACTTGACTAAAACATCTAACTGAATATCAATTTCTTATTCATTATATCTCTATTATGTATGCAGGTTTGTTTGTTATGATACTCTCACATTTTAGAACACATAAATAATATATATAGGATTTGTATCATATGCTAACCAAACTTTAAAGATTTTAACTCTTATATTTTAAATATCAAATAACTTTTACTTGTTTTATTATTTTTTTACAAAAAATTAAACCACAAATAACTGAACGAAAAACCGAAAAACCAAACCAAAAAAATCGAAACTACGTACGTGAATTTTTTTAATTGGTTTTCGTTTTTCATACTTCAAAAACCAAAAAAAAAAATTGAACTGAATTGAACTGATTTTTTGTGTTGTTTAACAATTAACATATATACATTATCTTTAATCTTATTTAACATGAAGAAGCACACAAAGAATATATCATTGAGTATGATGAAGAAGATTTAAAAGCCATCCCATCCACTTCCTTGCCATTGGCTTATATTTCTAATGCTATAGGTGCCTCCACACCATCAACATCAAGTTACAAATGTGTATTGACTTGATTATATGGATAGTCTCTATGGTATACATGAATTTAATTACTTTTTATCTCTAACTTTGAAAAGTTACACATGAACGACTGTAGTACGCATGTTTTGCCTATCGACAGGCCCCATGTTGGATGAGCGTTAAAAAACAAAAGGTAGCATTGGGGGGTGGGGGGGGGGGGGGGGGGGGGATTAGTTTTTATTGTAAGTTTTTAATGTTAAGGGTATGATGGGCACTGCCAGGTGTGCGAAACATGCAAAGTTCAATCCCATCCAACATGAGGACTGCCAATGATGTTTGTTTGGTGTTAACATCCATTGTGATAATGTGAAATATGTGTTATTTCACACTACTACAAAAATCACCATAATGCAGCATTTATATTCAAAAAAAGGCTGCATTAACTGAAGTTGCATTAAATGTAATGCAACTTTTTTGTTACATAATGCAACTTTCTTTTTCCTAATGCAACTTTTTTAAATGCATTTTTTTTAAAAAAAATTGCATTATGTAATAAAAAGGTTGCATTAGACTGATGCAACTTCAGCTAATATAATCTATTTGCACCCTTTTGTGACAAAAAAAATTGTATTAGGCTTATTTTGTAGTAGTCTGTGATTTTTCAAAGAAAAAAATCAAAAGTAAAATCCAATGTATAGTATGGGAACAACTTATGTGATTAACTCTCTCTATACATTTGATAAACCGGCTATCCCTTATGTAAGTAATGTTTTTCATCTAAAGATGTTACTTGTATTGTCCATTTAAGTATGCCTGAAATGCGACACTTGTATTAGTATTATCTCTCTTCTTACTTATACGCATCATTTGCGACACACACATATAATGTACATATGTGTCATCCCTTAAGGCAAAAGTAAAATTAAACTAGTTTTAATATTATTTTTATTTATTTTGTGAAAATAGTGTTAAAAGCATTAAGATGATTAACTTCAAATGATAACTTTGAGCCAATGACTCATTCGAAGCAGTCTTTCTATCACAACTAAGATAGGAGTATGGTTTGTCTTCATCCTTTCCTCCCAGACCCTACTAAAGAGTGATTATATACTAGGTAAGTTTGTTTATTTGTTTGTTTGTTTCTCTTCTTACCTAAAACGAATGACTATGATATCATAGTTGAACAACAAGGCTTGACACTTGCTCCATCTCACATTTTTTTCTTTTTTCTTTTCTTTATCTTTTAAAAAAAGAGATCCAAGTGAGAAATAAGAAGATATATATATATATATATTAGAGATTTACGCCCCTAAATGTCTTTCCATTCGCTTTGTAAGACTATGTGTACTGAGGCGTGAGGAGGGGTTTGACCACCCTCCATCACGCCCCCACCCCTCACAACACCAATACACACATCGGTGTGACTACCCTGTGGTAGCATATCTGTGACCGCCCTCACGGTGTGAAGAGGAAGAAAAGGGGGGGAAAAGGGGTGATAGAGGCTTGATGAGGGGCAATTGTAACACCCCGACCGACGGCGGAATCATCGGGATGCCACGAGGGATGTGTAGATTGTTCAAAAGCTCATGGGCATCTAAATCATATCATCATATATCATTTAATCAACCACAATAATTACACAAAAATCATGTTCATCATGAATCAAATACATCAAATACACAAAAGATTTAGTTAAACTAACTAAACTCTAATCGCCAGAAATTTAGTTAATTAACTAAGTCCAAGAATCCTATATGATGATGATGTCCAAAATAGAAGAGATCATCCTCTTCATCCTACTTGTCTCCATCACCTGAAACATGTAAGAAATCAAGTGTCAACTACAAAAGTAGTTGGTGAGTAATCATAAGTTTTTATATTTAAAAATGTTTTAATAAAATGAATTTGAAAGTTTATGCTTAAAAATGGTTTTATAAAATGTTTTGTTTAAAACGGGTATAAAACTTATGATCTTCTTGGGAAAATCCATATGAATACCTGTATGAGATAATCCAACACACATCCATCAATTCAACAGCCAAACACATACACAATCACATAACCACATAACCAAATCAGTCATAGCCAATCACAAATAATCATAATCAAATATAGGCAATTAATCCACAACAAATCAACCAAACTCAATCAATCATATTCTCAATCAATGTTCGTGACTATACATGATTCCTTATGTATTTAACATAAGTTAGATACATGAATCATGGAGTGGTCGCTAACCACGTGACAATACATGAAGTCAAAGCAATTAACCGAAGTCAAGAGCAATACTTCACGGATGTGGAAATCATCCACGTGACAATACATGAAGTCAAAACAATTAACCGAAGTTAAGAGTAATGATTCACGGATGTGGAACTCATCCACGTGACAATACATGTAATCTTTGTTGTTGACCTAAGTCAATAACAATGTTTACACGGATATAATATAATAAAAGAACATCCATAATAATCAATAAATTTTAAGTTGTAATTATCATATTGATAAACAGGTATAAACCTTATGTTATCAAAATAATAATTTATCTGGTATACATGTTTCACCTCCGAGTTTTAAAACAAAACAGTTTAAAGAAAGGGAGGTTATGAGAACTCACCTGAAGTCCTTAGAATCCGGGTTCTCGTATTGTGCGCGCTCGCGTATGTAAACTCAAAGCAACTCAAGGATCTGTAATTTTAGTGTGTTTCATATCCATAAGTATCTAAGTGTGGTCATCATTAATTCATTATACTTGTTAACTTTCTTTAAATCATTAGTTGTGCGAATTTCTTAGGTTTGTTACCTAAGTTATAGTAAATATAAGTAAGATTTATTATCCTCGTCATATAAGGTTAATTCACTTTAATCAATCTAATCAACCTACTTATGACATCTCTTAGAACATACACAAAGTTGTACATCTTGTAAAGGTCACACTCCTCATACGTGTGTACCCATCCCTATTTACATGCTTGATTAATCCATCGGCCATCCTTACTCAAGTCATAAAAATCAATTTCAAGAATTTAGAGGTTGTTTTTAAGTTACTACCATATACATATGTATTAGAAAAGATTTCCACTTTAGAGTTGTCATCATGTTAGAAAGGTGGTGTATTATAACCATTCATGCATACATGTTCATACCCCACCAATTTAATCTCAATTATCCTTAATCAATAGTTAATCGAACTGAGGTCGTGTTTTTCCTCTTAGAGGCAGCGAACCCTTGTTCCTATTACTCTACAGGTTCGGCCAATATAGTGTTAGGGTTCGGCCCACTGCATGATAGGGTTCGGCTTACGTAGGTTCGCAGCCAAGGGAAAGAAGGTTCGGGGTCCCTAGGGTTCGCCACCCTAGGGTTCGGCTGAAACAAGGGAGAATTCGCCATGCATGGTTCGTTTCCTGCATACAGTTGGTTCGACGAACCCTGTTATAACATCATGGGTTCGTTGCAGGCTAGTAACAGGTTCGCTGCAGGCTTAGGGTTCGTGATCCCCTGAAAGGTTCGGCTCCATAGGGTTCGGCCACCTGCAACTATCTACTGCCCATTGAAGGTTCGGCTAACCCCCTTTCACGAACCCTGTAATTGTCGACTGCTCATCATCGTCTTCATCATGTTTAGGCTGTTTCAAGATTATTCACCAATTCTATATACTAACACGCATCTATTCTTAGGGTTTTCTAAGGTTTAAACCGTTTATAACATCACTAATTCATGGGGTTGGAATTTACAAGAAAACCTAAAGTTATACCTTAGATCCGCCTCAAATTGTTGATCCAACTCGAAATCTTCCTGTACTTTCTTGTTCTCCTTGTTCTTGTGGTCGTTTAGGGCCAAGAATCACGTGATTCCGTCAAGAAACGAGCTCGCAATCGTAGAGAGAAGTTGAGTCTTGTGAAGGTGACGAATTTGAGAGGATTTAGAGAGAGAGAGTGTTTGTGAAATGTGAGGAAGAAGATGAGGAATCCCTTCCATATATCGCGTGTCTCCTCCCCGTGTCCGGCCTCGTTTTTATCGCGATGATAATAATTAAAATGCTCGGTTTTCTAACGTAACATATTTAAAACAATAACCCGTTTTAAATAAATTAGTTTTATTTAATTAAAATAGGTTTAAATAATTTGTTTCGTAAAATAAATTCCGTTTCGTTTTCGTTAAATAATTATTTAAATAAATTAATTTATTCGAAAACTTTTTAGGTTGTGATTCCTAATAAACGTTTTAAGATTTTATTTACCAATTTAATATCGTGAGATATTATTTAATTATCTCGTCGAAACGCGTTACTCGCGTACGTATTCGTAAAGATCGTCACCTTTGCGAATCCGATGCTCGTAACGTATTTCGATTTGATTTATTATTTATGGAATATCGTTTCAGTATATTATTCTTAATAATTATATTCGTGTGAATCGTCACCCACGCGAATACATTATTAAGTTAATATTTCTGAATTAATATTCTCGTTTAAATGATATCCGTAACCTCACCATCGCGTAATCAATTCTCATTATTAATCATCTTTAATATTATCATTTCCCAAACCAAAACCCACTAAACCCTAGTCACTGACGCATCCATGATAGACCGAAATATGCATATATATAGGGCATATGTAAGGGTCAGTCGCAACTGCCCTAGCCACCGTCCCACCGCTATTTCGATAAACCATGACCATGGGTCCTTGACTACGTTTAGTAACCAGACTCCAACAAACTCCCAGTTCCATCACAAATCATCCTCAAACCAATAATCCATCATTATCAGTGATAAGTAACCGCGATAAACACTACGGGTCTGTTTAGCTAATTTACAACTAAACTTCCCATGGTCTACGCGTATAATATGTGCCATAATCATGTATACCAGCAATAGTGACAATATCAATAATGTCAATCAATAATTTCATAATCATTAATAATCATAAATCTCCGGTCGTAACAGTACATTCGTACGGATGTACGGACGTACGGACAACCGAAAGTACAGTAATGTTACAGTCTCCCCTAGTTAAAGGAATTTCGTCCCGAAATTCAACTTGGAGTGACCGTAGTAAATAAATGTGGGTACTTAAGCTTCATCTGATCTTCTCGTTCCCATGTGAATTCTGGACCCCGCTTCGATTCCCAACGTACTTTGACAATTGGAATTCTACTGCGTTTGAGCTGTTTGACCTCACGATCCATTAACTCCACTGGTTTTTCAACAAAGTGCATGGTATCGTCGATGCGAATGTCATCGAGTGGTACCTGAAGATCCTGATCAGCTAAGCACTTTCTCAGATTGGACACGTGAAACGTCGGGTGCACATTACTAAGTTCAGGAGGAAGTTCTAATTTGTAAGCAACCTTCCCGATCCGTTCAAGGATCTTAAAAGGGCCAACATAACGTGGAGCAAGCTTCCCCTTCTTTCCGAATCGAACAACGCCCTTCCAAGGCGACACTTTAAGTAGTACCATATCTCCCACTTCAAACTCCAAAGGTTTTCTTCGTTTATCCGCGTAGCTCTTCTGTCGACTGCGAGCAGCTAACAGATTGTCACGGATCTGGCGGATCTTGTCAGTCGTTTCCTGAATAATCTCAGGACCAGTAATCTGCGAATCGCCGACTTCGGTCCAACAAATAGGTGACCGACATTTCCTGCCATAAAGAGCTTCAAATGGTGCCATACCAATGCTCGCGTGATAACTGTTGTTATACGAGAACTCAACCAATGGTAGGTGGCTATCCCAATTGCCACCGAAATCGATGACACAAGCTCTCAACATATCTTCCAATGTTTGAATCGTTCGCTCCGTTTGACCATCCGTTTGAGGATGATAAGCAGTGCTAAGATCCAGTCTTGTTCCAAAAGCTTCATGAAGTGATTCCCAAAATCGTGCCGTGAAACGAGCATCACGGTCCGATATTATGCTCAAGGGAATGCCATGTCGGCTAATGATCTCATCAATGTAGATACGAGCTAACTTCCGCACCGGGTAAGTTTCACGTATTGGTAAGAAATGAGCCGACTTGGTCAATCTGTCAACAATCACCCAGATACTATCCTTACCGTTTGCGGTTCGTGGGAGTTTAGTAATGAAATCCATGGAGATATTCTCCCACTTCCACATCGGTATTTCTGGTTGTAGTAACAATCCCGAAGGTCGCTGATGTTCTGCCTTGACTTTGGCACAGTTAAGGCACTTTGATACATATTCAGCAATATCCTTCTTCATTCCAGGCCACCAATACAAGCCCCTAAGGTCTTGATACATCTTATCAGAGCCCGGATGGATTGAGTAACGAGATTTATGAGCTTCATCCATAATCAGCATCCTCAGATCACCCCTGTTCGGTATCCACAACCGATTTAAATAATACATTAGTCCATCATCTTTAGTTTCCAATAAGATTTCAGCCCCGCAAGACATCTCATTTTTCAAGTTATCCTGAGCTAATGAGAGTTGTTGGGCTGTGAGAACATCATTACGGAGGTTAGTGTGCACTCGGACACTATGGATCTGAACTTGACTTTTGCGACTAAGCGCATCTGCTACTACATTCGCTTTACCAGGATGATAGCGAATTTCACAGTCATAATCATTTAACAGTTCAACCCATCTCCGTTGTCTCATGTTAAGCTCTTTCTGATTCAGAATATGTTGTAAACTCTTATGATCAGTAAAGACTACACACTTAGTGCCATAAAGATAGTGTCTCCATATCTTCAAGGCAAACACGACTGCACCAAGTTCCAAGTCGTGTGTGGTGTAGTTCTTTTCGTGAATCTTCAATTGTCTTGATGCATAAGCCACAACCTTTCCCCGTTGCATGAGAACACAACCGAGACCTAGGTTGGATGCATCACAATAAACCACAAAATCATCATTTCCGTCAGGCAATGTCAAGACCGGAGCATCACAAAGTTTCTGCTTCAAGGTCTGAAATGCCTCTTCTTGCTTTGGTCCCCACTCGTATGGCCTATTCTTTTGAGTCAAAGCAGTGAGAGGGACAGCAATCCTGGAGAAGTTCGATATGAACCGCCGATAGTAACCGGCAAGTCCAAGGAACGATCGAATCTCCGTCGGTGTCTTTGGTGTACTCCAATTCTTCACAGCATCAATCTTTGCAGGATCCACGTGAACACCGTATTCGTTGACTATGTGTCCCAAGAATTGAACTTCTTTAAGCCAAAATTCACATTTAGAGAATTTGGCATACAGCCGCTCCTCTCTTAGGATCTCCAAAACCAACTTAAGATGTTTCTCGTGTTCTTCCTTAGTCTTTGAGTAGATCAGAATATCATCAATGAATACAATCACAAATTTATCCAAGTATGGCCTGCAAACACGGTTCATGAGGTCCATGAAAACCGCAGGTGCATTGGTAAGGCCGAAAGGCATTACCAAAAACTCGTAGTGGCCATATCTGGTTCTGAAAGCTGTCTTGGGAATATCATCATCATGTACGCGAAGCTGATGATACCCAGACCTAAGATCGATCTTTGAAAACCATGCCGAGCCTTGAAGCTGATCGAAGAGATCGTCGATGCGCGGCAGTGGATATCGATTCTTAATTGTGAGTTTGTTTAATTCGCGATAATCGATGCACATTCGGAATGACCCGTCCTTTTTCTTGACAAACAAGACCGGTGCACCCCATGGTGAATGGCTCGGGCGAATGAATCCTTTGTCAGTCAGCTCTTGTAGCTGGCTCGCCAATTCTTGCAACTCCGAAGGCGCAAGTCTGTAGGGAGCTTTAGCGACTGGGTTCGCACCAGGTACTAAGTCGATCCGGAACTCAACTTGGCGTTCTGGTGGGAGACCCGGCAAATCATCTGGAAATACTTCTGGGAAATCTCGTATCACTGGAACATCTTCAATCTTCTTTCCTTTCTCTTTCTTCTCCACAATATGAGCTAAGAATGCTATACATTTCTTCCTAAGGTACTTATGTGCTTTAGTGCAAGACATCAGCTTAAGACCTTTACTAGCAGTTTCTCCAATTATTCTCAAAGTTTCACCCGAAGCTAAAGGAATACGAATGTATTTCTCATGACAAACAATCTCCGCTCTGTGGGTGGCTAACCAGTCCATGCCTATGATAACATCAAAGCTACCAAGATGCATAGGTATGAGATCAATTGGGAAAACGTGATCATTTAAGTTCACCGTACATCCAACTATAATAGTGTCAATATCAATAGTGTTTCCGTCAGCCACTTCCACGTTAAACGGTTTATCTAAGTATGTACGTGTTCTACCAAGCAAGCATTCAAAATCATATGAAACGAAACTCCTATCGGCACCAGAATCAAACAAGACAGATGCATAAGAGTTGTTGATCAGAAATGTACCGTTGACCACATCCTGGTTGGCTTGAGCAGCTGGAGCATTCAACTGGAAAGCCCGGCCTCTTGCCACCCTTTGATTATTTCCAGTCAACTTTGGGCATTGATTTCTGAAGTGACCCACTTCACCACATTCATAACAGGCTCTTGCCTGTGCTTGAGGTACCTGGCGAACGGGTACAGCTGGTATAGGTTGTGCAGGAGGAGCTGGCAGTGCAAGCGGTGCATGTTGCAACCTTTGTGCTTGCGGTGCACTCCGACAAACATTAGCAAAGTGACCAAACTTGCCGCAGTTGTTGCAGACGCGACATGGCAAATTTGGTACGTGATGATATCTGCAGGTATGACACTGAGGAGTGTTCCCAGTGAAATTCCTGGCAGTTGAATTGTTTGAGGATTGCTGCGCAGACTTAGCAGCAGGAGCAGTGACCATGAAGTTTCTGGTCTTTCTTTTCTTGTTGCTGCTTTTGGATGAACTAGCAGCTTCAGACTTGACTTCAGCTTTGACTTCCTTTGCAGTAGTCTTGGTGTCAGTCTTCTTGTAACCTTTCCTAGTAAGTGTCCCATTCCTCACATGATTGTCAGTAAGAGTTGCAGATAATCGGATTGCAGCCTCAAGTGTTTTGGGATTGCTCCCATAGACTGTATCCTGAATCTGCACCGGCAGCCCGCCGATATACTTCTCAATCGCCCTCTCCAAGGGTGTCACCATATGAGGCACTAGCAGACTATACTCATGGAATTGAGTATTGTAGATGACGTTCTCGCCACTATCTTGTTTGAGTTCCCAGAACTCAGTCTCCAGTTTCCTCATCTCGCTTCTAGGACAGAATTCAGTGGTCATCAGATTTTTGACCTCTGTCCACGTCAGTGCTAAGGCAGCATCTACTCCCCTAGTTCGCTTTTCCCCATTCCACCAAGTCAGTGCTCTCTTTTGGAAAACACTGGTGGCATAGCGAACTTTCAGATTTTCAGGGCATTCGCTGTTGATGAAGGTGTTCTCCATACTCTCGAACCACTGCAGCAGACCAGTGGCTGATTCAGCACCCGTAAATTTCAGGGGATTGCAGGAATTGAAGTGTTTGAATGTGCAAGTTGTCTGGTTTGCACCACCTCGGTTCTGATTGATATTCTGGTTAGCCTGAGTCAGTTGGCTCACCAATCCAGAAATAAGTGTGGCTAACTCTTGTATGCCGGAGTTGGCATTACCGTTGTTAGCATCCCCACTGTTTGAGTCATCTTCGTTGTGACGGCGAGGCGGCATGTTTCTGAGAAATTAGAAACATGTTACTACCGTTTACAACGTAAGTCATGCAAACAATGGTCAATTGAGTTTATTTTAAACAGTTAGGATTACATATAGGAACTATATTTATTTCCTATCTGTTATTTAAACTCATACTGTCTATAAATTTGCCTATTATTATTCTAAGTGTCCTAGTTGGTCATAACTAGTGTTAGCTAACTATTTCCTAGATCCTATACATTCTTCACTCTATACTAACACTGACAACCTCCCAATGCAATGCAACAAGCTTATATATAGGGCATATGCAGAGGTAGATCGCAATCTCCCCTACACCGTCCCACCACCGTTCCATTGCACCACGATTATGCCCTTGCTAGTATGTAGAGTGTGTCATGTACTTCACCATAATCTCACTTCACAAACCTTATCCTAAATAGGATAATTTTGAGTGAAGTGATCACTAGTGTCCTTGAACAATTAGGTTTGCCTAATGTCTAAGTTCACCTGACATGTAGGCTCGCCTATTTCTAAGTTCACCTAATGTCTAAGTTCACCTGACATTAAGTTTCTCCCAATTGTATAAGTTCACTAAAACCCATATCAATCCCAGTGTAGATAATCATCATTAAGGGTTCATATCATCACGAAGTGCTCTTATTGTCACTAAGTGTTCATATCCTCCCTATAGTTTATTCTCATCAAGTGTCCATACCATCACTAAGTGTTAGTATCATCACTATGCGTTTATATTATCATCAAGTGTCTATATCATCACCCAAGTCCATATCACATCACTAATCGCTCATTATCGTTCATTAATCCTATGCACCCTACGTGTCCAATCCGTATGTTTTTATAAGGGAATTTATAAGTGTTTATCAAGTGTGATCATCCAAAGTGTCATTCCAAACCAACCTTAACCAACAGACCATCAACATCCATCTCACAATAATTCCTAGTAATATCCTAAGTTCCTGACACTGACAGACTCCCAATATACTACAAATGGTATATGTATAGGGCATATGTAGGGGTCAGTCGCAACTGCCCCAGCCACCGTCCCACCACCTTTGTAGTATACTACGAGTGTGTCCTTGTCTGGAGTTTATAGCTCAAACAAATATTTCCTAAGGCAAGCAATTCATAAACAATTAAGTTCCTAAGCAATTAATTTCCCAAACGGGTAGTTCCCACATTCTTCAATACTGACATCCACCTAATGTACCGTAAATGGTATATATATAGGGCATATGTAAGGGTCAGTCGCAACTGCCCTAGCCAACGTCCCACCACCTTTACGATACACCACGTGCATGTCCTTATCGAATCATTAGGGCACACGTAAGCAAGAAATTTATAATCAGCATATTTATATCAGATGTATAACAGGGTTTCAATTAACATGTAATAAACACATAAGCATGAAATCCTGAATATACTAACTAGTGTATGAATTTATTCATACTAGGGTATCCTACGGTTATAGACTAGGTCAACCATTTCTAGTAACCTAATTCCCTATAACCCAGGCTCTGATACCAATCTGTAACACCCCGACCGACGGCGGAATCATCGGGATGCCACGAGGGATGTGTAGATTGTTCAAAAGCTCATGGGCATCTAAATCATATCATCATATATCATTTAATCAACCACAATAATTACACAAAAATCATGTTCATCATGAATCAAATACATCAAATACACAAAAGATTTAGTTAAACTAACTAAACTCTAATCGCCAGAAATTTAGTTAATTAACTAAGTCCAAGAATCCTATATGATGATGATGTCCAAAATAGAAGAGATCATCCTCTTCATCCTACTTGTCTCCATCACCTGAAACATGTAAGAAATCAAGTGTCAACTACAAAAGTAGTTGGTGAGTAATCATAAGTTTTTATATTTAAAAATGTTTTAATAAAATGAATTTGAAAGTTTATGCTTAAAAATGGTTTTATAAAATGTTTTGTTTAAAACGGGTATAAAACTTATGATCTTCTTGGGAAAATCCATATGAATACCTGTATGAGATAATCCAACACACATCCATCAATTCAACAGCCAAACACATACACAATCACATAACCACATAACCAAATCAGTCATAGCCAATCACAAATAATCATAATCAAATATAGGCAATTAATCCACAACAAATCAACCAAACTCAATCAATCATATTCTCAATCAATGTTCGTGACTATACATGATTCCTTATGTATTTAACATAAGTTAGATACATGAATCATGGAGTGGTCGCTAACCACGTGACAATACATGAAGTCAAAGCAATTAACCGAAGTCAAGAGCAATACTTCACGGATGTGGAAATCATCCACGTGACAATACATGAAGTCAAAACAATTAACCGAAGTTAAGAGTAATGATTCACGGATGTGGAACTCATCCACGTGACAATACATGTAATCTTTGTTGTTGACCTAAGTCAATAACAATGTTTACACGGATATAATATAATAAAAGAACATCCATAATAATCAATAAATTTTAAGTTGTAATTATCATATTGATAAACAGGTATAAACCTTATGTTATCAAAATAATAATTTATCTGGTATACATGTTTCACCTCCGAGTTTTAAAACAAAACAGTTTAAAGAAAGGGAGGTTATGAGAACTCACCTGAAGTCCTTAGAATCCGGGTTCTCGTATTGTGCGCGCTCGCGTATGTAAACTCAAAGCAACTCAAGGATCTGTAATTTTAGTGTGTTTCATATCCATAAGTATCTAAGTGTGGTCATCATTAATTCATTATACTTGTTAACTTTCTTTAAATCATTAGTTGTGCGAATTTCTTAGGTTTGTTACCTAAGTTATAGTAAATATAAGTAAGATTTATTATCCTCGTCATATAAGGTTAATTCACTTTAATCAATCTAATCAACCTACTTATGACATCTCTTAGAACATACACAAAGTTGTACATCTTGTAAAGGTCACACTCCTCATACGTGTGTACCCATCCCTATTTACATGCTTGATTAATCCATCGGCCATCCTTACTCAAGTCATAAAAATCAATTTCAAGAATTTAGAGGTTGTTTTTAAGTTACTACCATATACATATGTATTAGAAAAGATTTCCACTTTAGAGTTGTCATCATGTTAGAAAGGTGGTGTATTATAACCATTCATGCATACATGTTCATACCCCACCAATTTAATCTCAATTATCCTTAATCAATAGTTAATCGAACTGAGGTCGTGTTTTTCCTCTTAGAGGCAGCGAACCCTTGTTCCTATTACTCTACAGGTTCGGCCAATATAGTGTTAGGGTTCGGCCCACTGCATGATAGGGTTCGGCTTACGTAGGTTCGCAGCCAAGGGAAAGAAGGTTCGGGGTCCCTAGGGTTCGCCACCCTAGGGTTCGGCTGAAACAAGGGAGAATTCGCCATGCATGGTTCGTTTCCTGCATACAGTTGGTTCGACGAACCCTGTTATAACATCATGGGTTCGTTGCAGGCTAGTAACAGGTTCGCTGCAGGCTTAGGGTTCGTGATCCCCTGAAAGGTTCGGCTCCATAGGGTTCGGCCACCTGCAACTATCTACTGCCCATTGAAGGTTCGGCTAACCCCCTTTCACGAACCCTGTAATTGTCGACTGCTCATCATCGTCTTCATCATGTTTAGGCTGTTTCAAGATTATTCACCAATTCTATATACTAACACGCATCTATTCTTAGGGTTTTCTAAGGTTTAAACCGTTTATAACATCACTAATTCATGGGGTTGGAATTTACAAGAAAACCGAAAGTTATACCTTAGATCCGCCTCAAATTGTTGATCCAACTCGAAATCTTCCTGTACTTTCTTGTTCTCCTTGTTCTTGTGGTCGTTTAGGGCCAAGAATCACGTGATTCCGTCAAGAAACGAGCTCGCAATCGTAGAGAGAAGTTGAGTCTTGTGAAGGTGACGAATTTGAGAGGATTTAGAGAGAGAGAGTGTTTGTGAAATGTGAGGAAGAAGATGAGGAATCCCTTCCATATATCGCGTGTCTCCTCCCCGTGTCCGGCCTCGTTTTTATCGCGATGATAATAATTAAAATGCTCGGTTTTCTAACGTAACATATTTAAAACAATAACCCGTTTTAAATAAATTAGTTTTATTTAATTAAAATAGGTTTAAATAATTTGTTTCGTAAAATAAATTCCGTTTCGTTTTCGTTAAATAATTATTTAAATAAATTAATTTATTCGAAAACTTTTTAGGTTGTGATTCCTAATAAACGTTTTAAGATTTTATTTACCAATTTAATATCGTGAGATATTATTTAATTATCTCGTCGAAACGCGTTACTCGCGTACGTATTCGTAAAGATCGTCACCTTTGCGAATCCGATGCTCGTAACGTATTTCGATTTGATTTATTATTTATGGAATATCGTTTCAGTATATTATTCTTAATAATTATATTCGTGTGAATCGTCACCCACGCGAATACATTATTAAGTTAATATTTCTGAATTAATATTCTCGTTTAAATGATATCCGTAACCTCACCATCGCGTAATCAATTCTCATTATTAATCATCTTTAATATTATCATTTCCCAAACCAAAACCCACTAAACCCTAGTCACTGACGCATCCATGATAGACCGAAATATGCATATATATAGGGCATATGTAAGGGTCAGTCGCAACTGCCCTAGCCACCGTCCCACCGCTATTTCGATAAACCATGACCATGGGTCCTTGACTACGTTTAGTAACCAGACTCCAACAAACTCCCAGTTCCATCACAAATCATCCTCAAACCAATAATCCATCATTATCAGTGATAAGTAACCGCGATAAACACTACGGGTCTGTTTAGCTAATTTACAACTAAACTTCCCATGGTCTACGCGTATAATATGTGCCATAATCATGTATACCAGCAATAGTGACAATATCAATAATGTCAATCAATAATTTCATAATCATTAATAATCATAAATCTCCGGTCGTAACAGTACATTCGTACGGATGTACGGACGTACGGACAACCGAAAGTACAGTAATGTTACAGCAATGATAACACATGTAGCGATGGCGTGAAGTGATGAGGAGGTGATGGTGTTGGTTGTAACACCCCGACCAACGGCGGAATCATCGGAGCGTACACGAAGTGTAGATTGTTCAATAGCACAAGGTTCTAATTTGTAAAATACTTACATCCAACATCATTACAAAAGTTACAAATCAACAAATCTAACTAAGTAACTAGATCCAAGCTCTAATATGATAATCAGTCAAGTTTAGTTTGCAGTTCCACCTGAAACATGTTTAAAATAAAAGGTCAACTAAAAAGTTGGTGAGCTTCACAGGTTTAAAAGCGCACACACCAAGAATAGTTGATATAATATAGATACATAGTTGTCACATGTGAACACAAAGCATAATGAACTAGGTTAATGAACAAAGCATGTCAAAGCAGACCAAATAATGTCATCAAGTAATGTTTGACCAAGTTTAGCATTCCTAACAATGCTGAAGTAGCAAACAATCACCGCGGCTTCCCCCGAAGGGTAAATCAAACAACGGTGGGTCTGGCCGGGCCAATAGATCTATCATTGTTTACCAGAAAGTTTAAGTTTGTGATCAATGCAAATTCATGACTAAAGTTCACAACATCAAGACCATTAAACTAAGTTCACATGATTAATAGTTTAAAGTATAGTGCAATAGTTGTAAACATGTTTCACCCCAAAAATAAAAGCATAAAAAGGGGATATGAAGACTCACCTTGATTGATGAGCCAAGCGTTGTAATTTAATAACAAATATGTAGTCCAAATAATATCCAACTTGATTTAGCTTAACCTATAATTCAATCGCACGCAACTAATGTAACCATGACTTTGCATAAAATTCCATAGTGTATTTGTATTCCATATGTTTATAACTAACTCGTTAAGTAAAATTTTATAAGAATTGTTTACTATTCGTGTTATTGTTTAAAGTTTAAAATAATTATAAATGTTCAAAAATAATAGTAATTCTATTATATTAATACTATCAATATCATTGATAATAATAATAATAATTATATTACTAATGATACTATTTGTAAAGTTAATAATACTAATAATACTAATGTTAATAATAATAATAATAATAATAATAATAATAATGTTATTTGCATTAATAATATCAATAATAATTGTAATAGTAATAATAATATTTGTATTAATAACAATAACAATAATAATAATAATAATGCTATTTGTATTAATAATATCAATAATAATTGTAATAGTAATAATAATAATAATATTTGTATTAATAATAATAATAATAATAATAATAATAATAATTTTGTTAATAACTATGATCAAAATAATAATAGTCTAGCAACAATACTATTAATAATATTAACTAGTATTGTTAATATCTTTGATAATAGTAATAATAATTAATAATAATATTAACTATAATAACCATAATAAGATGGTACTAATTATAACATTTTAATAATACATTTTTTTTTATAAAAAAAAATAAGTAAATAAATAATAAATAAACTAAATATAACTTTTTATATATTTAATTAAAGAAATAGATTAATAATTAATTTAAATAAATTACTTAAACTAAATAACATTTTCTTTATCAATTTCATAGTTTTTAAGTTTATAAAAATTTAGGTGAAATCAGATTTTAAAAATGATTAATAATCAAAAAGTTATAAAAAAAATATGTTAAAATGCCAAAAACGGGTCTAACCCTGATCGAACCCGAGACCCCTCAAACGGAACTCGCCCCATCTACCAGTTGAACCAAGGCCTAAGCCGCGTTAAACATCCATTTATAAAAGTTTTAATATGTATCTCGTCGGCTTCCCCATTCCCTTAAAACTCAAACCGAGCCCTAGATCGAATCTCACTCAAATTCGATTGATATAGAACCCGATTGATTTTTGAAACATAGGGTTATTGTTCCATAATGAAAAACGAGTCTAATGATGTGTAAAACATATACCTTTGTTACGGTTTTGTGTGATTTTGATTGATGGTTCAGAAAACGATCGGCCGAGACTTCAAGGCTTGATTTCGCGATTGAAAGAGCTTGTGAGAGGATTTCGACTTCACAGAATGCTTCGTAGGGTTATATTGAACGAGTGGGTGAGTTTAATTTGATTTTTACGCTTGTTTATATAGATTCATGCTAACCGATTGAATACGGATATTTAGGAACGAATTTCTTTTAAATTTGACTTTGAATTGAGAAATTAGTTGCTGTTATCGATCCCTGATTGTTCGGTGTAGTTTAAAGTTTGAATTTTTGTTGAGTTTATCCTTGATTTTGAGCTTTGGATCAACATGGGTCAAATTTGGGTCGTGGGTATCCGTTTGGGTATATGGGTGAAAGAGATAAAAGGTTTGAGACTTGACATAACTAGTCCCTCAATGTTTTCTTCTAAAAATCAGTTTTACTCCTTGACAAATTTAACCCCTATAGTTTTTATAAAATCTTTTTATATTAGAAACTTTATAAATTTAAAACTTGTTTAAATAAAGTGTTGATAATGTTTTGTTATTTATTAAACTTATTTTATAAAGTTTTTTAAAACTTGAATTTATTACTATTATTATTAATTTTCTTTGTTATATATATTATTTAATACTTTATAAAACTTACTTTAGAAAATACTTTGAACTTTATTATTATTTGCCTTATTACTATTTTAGTATTGTTATATATTTATGTATAATGTAATATCTATACATATATATATGTGTGTGTATATATATAAATGTTTAAAATTTCTCATGAAATTATATAATAAATCGAAATGTTACAGTCTCCCCCGCTTTTAGGAATTTCGTCCCGAAATTTAGAAGAAACTATAAATTATAGCTGAAGTTTATATTACAAGTGTATTGTAATAGGTGTTGAGAATTTTTATTACTGTTAATTTAAATCTTGCAACTCTATAACATACTTTCTCCTATTTTAATATAATTATTAATTTCTATTGAATTCTGGCTAGAGTAATCTACCATTTATTAACAATGTATATGTATAGGGTATATGTAGGGCGAAACCCAGCCACCAACCCACCACATTGTCAATATTTGTTAGATTTTCTCAAGTCAGACCCTATAGTGTTTTCTATTTAAATAAGGCATTATTTTAATTAATTAGAATTTGTATTCATTTCGATATTTATTGAATTAATGTAGTAGAGTGACGGTGAGAGAGAAATAGGTTGTGATTCTTATTGTGAAAATTTCGTTGTTTGTGGTCAATTGAGAGAGTTTCAAATGATACAGTCTCCTAATTCCAAAATACCACATATAAATGGATTTCGAAATTCGGATTTTCAGAAACCAAATATGAAATCACAACTTGTGATTTGAGAATTTGTGAGTTATAAAATACAACAACGTTAGATTCCAAATCGCGAAATACTATCGAAGGGTTAGCATCATAGGTTTACATTTAAAGTTTGATGTTTGACATAATCCCGACTAACGTCAATTAGGTTACGTATTTGTCTTTCATGTTTTCATTACAACAATAACACTTGTCGGGTTGTCTTGATATGAGAATAATAACTAAGTCTTTTGTAGAATACACACCTAGTCTTAGTATGCAATAATTTATTTCTTCAACTTCAAGTTTGACTATGATTTTGAACACACTCAAATGTACAAATCCTAACATTGATCAAGCTTTCGGTGCTACTTCCAAAATATTGCTGGTGCTTATATATAGGGTATACCGCAGCCAACCCACCACACCAACAATACTCTGAAAGCATACCAATCACCTACCAATACTACACATCATAAAATGTTTCACACAATAAATGTTTAAAACAAGTTTACCTGTTACTGGCCATATAAATATGGTTAATAGTTTTCAACCAATTGAGTTTAAATTAATCGTCCCAAAGTTTTCAATCGTTGTGTCCTTTCTCTCGCATTCATAGGATTTACATGTACTGCAAATTCTCGTTCCGTGTGCACCCGTAACGAAAATTTGCCTTGCATGTTTGCCCTACTTGCTGATTTTTTTGCACAACTGGATGGATACAAGATCACTAACGTTCATAATGCAAACAAATATGATATAATAAATGTTGATAGAATTATCATCAAACACTTAAACATTACATGGTAGTTAAATTCTAGTTTTGTCCAACCAAATAAAACCTCAAACTACAAGGAAATATAAAACTTAAGTCTTAGAATCGTAATAGCACTGGAGCCTATCAGTACTTAATCAACAATGTATTGTTCTCCATGTCTTGGTTAACTTGAGGGGCTTGAACATTAAGTTGAAAAGTCTGTGCCTTTGTACCCCTTTGATCGTTGCCCACAAGCTTTGGGCATTTGTTTCTAAAGTGATTAGGGTCACCACACTCGTAGCAAGCTCTTCCATTGGTTAAAGCAGTAGCGGGTGCAACAGGTGGTTGATTCAATTTTGGAGCAGTCTGGCCTTGTTGAACCATTGGTCTATTTCTGCAATAATTTGCAAAATGACCATACCTTTTGCAGTTTGTGCAAACTCGGCAAGGTCGGTTTGTTGCATGGTGGTATCCACAAGTAGTGCAAAGTGGGTGCTCCCCCACATACGGTTTGTTGGTTTGTTTGGGTGGAGGTTGTAAATTCACAGGTACAGCAGGGGTTGTCATAGCAAAATTGTTAGCCTTTCTCTTGCGATTATTGAACTTTGGACCATTGGAAAATTCAGCTTTGACCTCCTTAGAAGGTTCATCAACAGCGGATTTATCTTCCACCTTTTTGGCTCCTTTTCTAGTTAAGGTACCATTCCTAACATGATTGTCGGTTAAGGTAGCGGCCAAACGAATAACATCTTCCAATGTGGCAGGTTTGCTCCCATAACAGGTATCTTGGATTTGCATTGGTAAGCCACTAATATACTTCTGAATAGCACGAGAAAGTGGGGTGACCATGTGTGGCACCAACAAACTAAGTTCGTGGTGACGGTTCGTGTAAGCCAAATTTTCCCCACTATCCTGTTTAAGATTCCAGAATTCTGACTCCAGTTTCATGATTTCGTTGCGAGGGCAAAATTCTTCTGTCATCCGTTGTTTGAACTCATCCCAAGTTAAGGCCATTGCAGTTTCTACACCCCTAGTTCGTTTCTCGGTATTCCACCAAGTGAGTGCCCTTTTCTGAAAGACACTAGTGGCATAACGGACCTTAAGGTTCTCAGGGCAGTTTGAATGAAGAAAGGTACTCTCCATGCTTTCGAACCATTGAAGCAGCCCAGTGGCCCCTTCAGAACCAAGGAACTTGGCAGGGTGGCAAGAGTTGAAATGCTTGAAGGTGCAAGTTTGGTTTGCACCATTTCTGTTGTTTTGAACCCCATTGGCTTGAGTGAGCTGATTCACAAGTCCAGGTAGGACTACTGCCATTTGCTGAGTAATGACAGCAGCCAATTCTTGTAAGTTGGGGTTTGTGGTGTTATTTCCATTGTTGTTAGCATTCATATTGTTGGCATTGTTGGCGTTGTTAGCACCATTGCCACGAGGAGGCATGATTCTACAAGAGTTTCAAAATGAAAAAGGATCATAATTAACTCAAAGAGTTCAAAAATAAGAAGTTGATAGTTCGAATAAGGATTCAAGCACAAATCAATACACAGATTGCCTTCCCTAAAGAACACTTTTGACATATTAAAGTGTTTAAGTCCAAATTAGCTTTCAGAAAGACATACTTTAGCCTATAGGTTCATACTCACTCTAAGGGTTCCCAGGAAAGCATAACAGGTCCATCGGTAGATTTGGATTTATACGAAATGCTTTTCTAGACAGAACTCCCCAAAGTACAGGTATTCCCCCTTCCAGATTGTATGTGTTTCCTACTCACTAATGTGAGTCTAAAGACTATTGATGAGATTCAAAGATTAAATTAGACTTAACAGTGTAAGAGCAGACTTTGTAGTGACGATCCTTTTGCAAAACGTAAGGAAAGAGTCAAGAGGTTTAACTCTAGTTTAGCTAAGTGTTGTGCGATAAAGATTGCAAGTTCACTCGATCGTATGTCACGGAGATGACGCATTTTATAACATATTTAGTGGTTACGAATTGAAATAAATAATATCTTTAGTATTGTTATTCAAATTTTGGAACGAACATTTAATCAAAAGTGTAGACATAAGCATACATATTTGGTACGCATACTTGATATCTAGTACATAAAAAATGAAAGAAAAGAAAAGAAAGGAACAATAACGTCTGCTAATCCTCAGATTCTTCGTGAGTTCCCCAAGAACACGATCCAATCGTGTGAGCAAGCTTCCTAGCAAAAACACGTCCTTCATGTGGTGGAGGTAGTCGTGCGCCTTGACTTAAGCGACGTATCTTTGGTGGTGGCTCGGCAGTGGTAGATTCTGGTCCAATCCGACTTCCACAACTACTGGTGGGGCTTGTAGGACGCCTTGGAGCTTTTGGTTTAGAAACTTTAGGATTTGTAGACGCATTAGAGGCTTTTGGTTGAACTTCTGGAGGATTGATGGAAGGTGATGAAGCTTCAGGAGGATGGTATGGGCTTTCTGCATCTGATTTTAATTCTTCTTTCTCTAACTCTATCTTATACTCCCAAGTTGACAAAGGTCTGTACTCCTGAGGTTTTAGTTCTCCCCCGACTATGTATTCGAATGAAGACGGGAAGTGGTAGTTGCGTAAAGCTGACCAATGTATTGAACCACCCCAGTAGGATGTGTTATGTCTAGAGAAGTCTGATGAGCGAAGTTGAGAAAATGGAATGTCAGGCTGAGGAGGTATGGCTTCAGCTTCTGCCCAATAAGCCTTTTCTGACTCTGTCTGTATCCTTGGTGGTCTGTCACTCTCCTCATCTGGTACTGCTATGAAGTCCTCAGATTCATTTCGAGAGAAGCTTGCTGACTTGTCAGCCGAGTACGAAGACATAGCTAAGAAAATAAGGGAAAAGTTAGAAATTTCTTTAAATTTCTAGTGGTATTATTACTAAGTGTGAAAGGGAATCTTAAGTTATAGTCTAGGTCTTTAACTATGTTCGACCTAATTCTCTATAACCAAGGCTCTGATACCAATCTGTAACACCCCGACCAACGGCGGAATCATCGGAGCGTACACGAAGTGTAGATTGTTCAATAGCACAAGGTTCTAATTTGTAAAATACTTACATCCAACATCATTACAAAAGTTACAAATCAACAAATCTAACTAAGTAACTAGATCCAAGCTCTAATATGATAATCAGTCAAGTTTAGTTTGCAGTTCCACCTGAAACATGTTTAAAATAAAAGGTCAACTAAAAAGTTGGTGAGCTTCACAGGTTTAAAAGCACACACACCAAGAATAGTTGATATAATATAGATACATAGTTGTCACATGTGAACACAAAGCATAATGAACTAGGTTAATGAACAAAGCATGTCAAAGCAGACCAAATAATGTCATCAAGTAATGTTTGACCAAGTTTAGCATTCCTAACAATGCTGAAGTAGCAAACAATCACCGCGGCTTCCCCCGAAGGGTAAATCAAACAACGGTGGGTCTGGCCGGGCCAATAGATCTATCATTGTTTACCAGAAAGTTTAAGTTTGTGATCAATGCAAATTCATGACTAAAGTTCACAACATCAAGACCATTAAACTAAGTTCACATGATTAATAGTTTAAAGTATAGTGCAATAGTTGTAAACATGTTTCACCCCAAAAATAAAAGCATAAAAAGGGGATATGAAGACTCACCTTGATTGATGAGCCAAGCGTTGTAATTTAATAACAAATATGTAGTCCAAATAATATCCAACTTGATTTAGCTTAACCTATAATTCAATCGCACGCAACTAATGTAACCATGACTTTGCATAAAATTCCATAGTGTATTTGTATTCCATATGTTTATAACTAACTCGTTAAGTAAAATTTTATAAGAATTGTTTACTATTCGTGTTATTGTTTAAAGTTTAAAATAATTATAAATGTTCAAAAATAATAGTAATTCTATTATATTAATACTATCAATATCATTGATAATAATAATAATAATTATATTACTAATGATACTATTTGTAAAGTTAATAATACTAATAATACTAATGTTAATAATAATAATAATAATAATAATAATAATAATGTTATTTGTATTAATAATATCAATAATAATTGTAATAGTAATAATAATATTTGTATTAATAACAATAACAATAATAATAATAATAATGCTATTTGTATTAATAATATCAATAATAATTGTAATAGTAATAATAATAATAATATTTGTATTAATAATAATAATAATAATAATAATAATAATAATAATTTTGTTAATAACTATGATCAAAATAATAATAGTCTAGCAACAATACTATTAATAATATTAACTAGTATTGTTAATATCTTTGATAATAGTAATAATAATTAATAATAATATTAACTATAATAACCATAATAAGATGGTACTAATTATAACATTGTAATAATACATTTTTTTTTATAAAAAAAAATAAGTAAATAAATAATAAATAAACTAAATATAACTTTTTATATATTTAATTAAAGAAATAGATTAATAATTAATTTAAATAAATTACTTAAACTAAATAACATTTTCTTTATCAATTTCATAGTTTTTAAGTTTATAAAAATTTAGGTGAAATCAGATTTTAAAAATGATTAATAATTAAAAAGTTATAAAAAAAATATGTTAAAATGCCAAAAACGGGTCTAACCCTGATCGAACCCGAGACCCCTCAAACGGAACTCGCACCATCTACCAGTTGAACCAAGGCCTAAGCCGCGTTAAACATCCATTTATAAAAGTTTTAATATGTATCTCGTCGGCTTCCCCATTCCCTTAAAACTCAAACCGAGCCCTAGATCGAATCTCACTCAAATTCGATTGATATAGAACCCGATTGATTTTTGAAACATAGGGTTATTGTTCCTTAATGAAAAACGAGTCTAATGATGTGTAAAACATATACCTTTGTTACGGTTTTGTGTGATTTTGATTGATGGTTCAGAAAACGATCGGCCGAGACTTCAAGGCTTGATTTCGCGATTGAAAGAGCTTGTGAGAGGATTTCGACTTCACAGAATGCTTCGTAGGGTTATATTGAACGAGTGGGTGAGTTTAATTTGATTTTTACGCTTGTTTATATAGATTCATGCTAACCGATTGAATACGGATATTTAGGAACGAATTTCTTTTAAATTTGACTTTGAATTGAGAAATTAGTTGCTGTTATCGATCCCTGATTGTTCGGTGTAGTTTAAAGTTTGAATTTTTGTTGAGTTTATCCTTGATTTTGAGCTTTGGATCAACATGGGTCAAATTTGGGTCGTGGGTATCCGTTTGGGTATATGGGTGAAAGAGATAAAAGGTTTGAGACTTGACATAACTAGTCCCTCAATGTTTTCTTCTAAAAATCAGTTTTACTCCTTGACAAATTTAACCCCTATAGTTTTTATAAAATCTTTTTATATTAGAAACTTTATAAATTTAAAACTTGTTTAAATAAAGTGTTGATAATGTTTTGTTATTTATTAAACTTATTTTATAAAGTTTTTTAAAACTTGAATTTATTACTATTATTATTAATTTTCTTTGTTATATATATTATTTAATACTTTATAAAACTTACTTTAGAAAATACTTTGAACTTTATTATTATTTGCCTTATTACTATTTTAGTATTGTTATATATTTATGTATAATGTAATATCTATACATATATATGTGTGTGTATATATATAAATGTTTAAAATTTCTCATGAAATTATATAATAAATCGAAATGTTACATTGGTTGTTTATGTGGAGCATACGTGGAGTGATGGAGGCTTGATGAATACACATGGCCTAAGCATTATGGCAACAAGCAAGTCTCCAAGACTCCAACTTCTAAATATCGATAAAATGACTCCTGAATAGTAATCTTATGTTTATATGATCTTATGTTTATTGTTCTTGTTATATACTACCAAACTTATCGTTCATAAAGGGCAAACTTACCAAAAACTTTAAACCCGTAAATTAAAAAAGAAGAAAACAGTAAACTAACTTTAAATATATATCCTTGCATAAAACATATACTATTTAGTGACACTTTAATGAATATATATATTTTTTTCTTGCATAAAACATATGATGACACAACTTTTGTCCAAAAGTTTCTTATACAAAAAGTACAAAATACGACGACGACGTGCTATGCTTATTTTATAGAATTTTACATGGTGAAATGCAAAAAAAAAATAAAAAGAAAAAGAAAACATGTAATTAAAAGTCAAAAGTTGCAACAAAATTGATCATTTTGTTTAATTAACATTAAAAATTTATTTAAAATAATCTACAAGACCCATGAAGCTATGTTTCCGTTGGGTCCAGGACCACTTCGATGGGGGAAACGATCGCCTATCTAGATCTCATATCCTATGAATGTGACAAATGATTGATACACATGAGCACAAAGAAAGTAAAACATATGTAAATCTGGCTAGATCCACTCAGAAAAAAAAAACTTTTGCATGAGCGTGACATATAATATAACATGCCAAAACTATAAAAACAAAAACAAATATTAATACAAAAATAAATTCGGTAAAAAACCAAAAGTGTAGTAAAAAACAAAAATTCAGAACAAAAAAAAATAAAATCAGTAAAAAACAATAATCTAATACGAAAAAAAACAAAATACAGTACAAAAAATCAAATTCAGCGGAAAAAATCATATTCCAATAAAAAATCTAGTACAAAAAAAGGATCCAGTACGATAATAAGATTTTATAACTAAATTATCTTTCTTTTTTTTTTCTTCAGCATGTCATTTCAAACTTTTATTGTTTCTTAGGCAAAAATCTTTTTTTATTTGATCATTCTCTTATGTAAATCAAGCTGGTTTAAAGGTATGAAGAATGCAATAAAGTTTGAATGTTTTTGAGATCTCAAGTTTTATAGGTGATATATCTTATGTAAGAACTTTTTTTAAAAACGTGCAAATAAATCGACGGTTACTTCTAAAAAAAATTGTAAATCAAACACGAACATTTTGAGTAAAGTAGACGGAAAAGATATGAAATTATTACACATACAACTATTTATTTAACGTCAACCAATCATTTGTTTAAGCAAATTGCCACTTAAACTTCAAAAGCTTGTCATTAATTAAGTATATATATTTGTTAAAAAGTTAGTAATTGATTGATTACTTACCTGAAAAGGTATATACAAATCAAAAGATAATTATAAGAAATCCAAAGATAAAGATAACCCAGTTGAACATTGCATAAAGATGTTTGCCATAACTCCAACATTGCAAAGAACTCGAAAAATTTGTACATAAACTAATCATAAAAACATATAATGATCAAATTAACATAATTATATTAAATCTTTAAAAGTAAATGAATTTCAAAAGCATATTGTTAGTGTTTGGAAGCCACTTCTAATTTATATAAACACACTAGCTCGTATATACATGTGTGTATTTTTTATTTTGTTTTGAGTAAACTTCTCTTTTGCTCCCTGTGATTTGATAAAAGTAACCATTTTCATCCAAATTTTGAAATTTTCCAATTTTCCTCCATTAGTTTCAGAAAATTAACCATTTTCATCCAAAGTCCATTTAAACTTTGGATAAAAATGGTTACTTTTGTCAAACCACAGGGAGTAAAATGGTTAATTTTCTGAAACTAATGGAGGAAAATTGCAAAATTTCAAAATTTGGATGAAAATGGTTACTTTTGTCAAACCACAGGGAGCAAAAGAGAAGTTTACTCTTTTGTTTTTAATATTTTACTTGTATTTTATTTATTTACAATTTTTTAAATTTTAAAGTAGTGAGTTTTTAAAGTTCAAGATTTCTTGTGCAATTCTTTAACATTTGATTGCAGGGGAGCCCAAAATATCAAAGTCAAAGACTTTGAAATCATAACTTTTTAAATCTTTAAACAATATAAATCTATAGTTTAATCAACTAACAATTCTTAAAAAAACACACATACATAAAACTAAATATTATTTTGAGTAAGAATTTAAAGATTTATGGTAATTTAATAGAAAAGATATATAACATTACTACACACTGTTAAGATGACAATTAATATAAAAGTATAAAACTATAAACCAGAAAATGTTAATCCCAAAGAAACTCACGTGTCCTTGATGTTGCCTACTCTTTTAATTTTAGGGAAATTTACCAAAATGATCAATGTTGACCAAGAAATTACCAAAATGATCACAATGATTTCGACGTCTAAGACTCCCATTTAGACGTCCATTTTGTGTACTTTTTTACAACATACGGGTCCACATGTCGGTGGCTTTGTCGGGGTGTCTAAGACTCCTTTTCTACTGGCGTCTTAGATGACGACTTAGACGCCGACTTAGACGCCTTTAGACGCCCTTTTTCTGTAATTATTGTAAACATACGGACGTCTAAAGGCGTCTAAGACGTCAGTAGAAAAGGAGTCTTAGACACCCCGACAAAGCCGCCGACATGTGGGCCCGTATGTTGTAAAAAAGTACACAAAATGGGCGTCTAAATGAGAGTCTTAGACGCCGAAATCATTGTGATCATTTTGGTAATTTCTTGGTCAACATTGATCATTTTGGTAATTTTCCCTTAATTTTATATATATAACTAGAAGTTCAAAAATCCATGTGTTGTAGTAATGACATGACCTAGCTAGAATATTAAAATACATGAAAAAAACACATCGAAAGTGTTGTTGTTTTGTCGTAAAAATCTAAGACGTATACCATCGTAAAAGTGAGTGTTACTTCTTGTAAAACCTGAAAGTATGTTATGCTGCAAAAACCAGTGTCAAAACGCCAAATGCAAACTTAGATGCTAATAAAAAAGAAAATCTAGAACTACAATATTAAAAAAAATTTTAAAAAAAAAGAAAAAGAAAATTTTTAACAATATTGCAACGATCGGAATTATTAACAAACAAATGATAAAAAAATGAAAACGACTATCACTATATCGTAAAGCTCTAAAACTATCATTACAAAAGTGAATGTAAAAGTATAAACGGGAATATCAAACTTGAAATCGTCCGAATATAAAAGGGAATGTTAAAAGAAGTTATAAAATAAAGATATTATCAGTAAAAAAAGAAAACTAAAAATTATAAAAATAATTCAAAAAGTAAACAATAAAAAAAAAAAAGAACCATTACGCATAACAATTACAAAGAGAGAAAAAGGAGGGAGGGAGGGGGGCAGAGGTGTTAAAGGTTTGAAGTCTTTGCGGCGTCATAATGATTGGAATTATATATCAACACACAAATAATAAAAAAATTAAAACCACTATCTTTATGCCATAAAACTCCAAATCTTCTCTTATAAGGTACGTGCAATGAAGCGTGATAGTGGTGTGAGAGGGCCGGTTATGTTTTTTTGGCGTCCTTCCCCATTACACAGGGGCGTGACGGGGGGAATGGGCACATACGTGAGCCGGATAACGGCGTGAAAGGAGGAGAAAGGGAAAAAAGGACGGGTGGTGGGGGTTTGATGAGGGGGTGATAATAACATATGTGGTGATAACGTGAAGCGATGAGAGGTTGATAATGTTAGTTGTTTACGTTACGTATAAGTGAAGTGATGAGGAGTTTGCTCCTACACATGGACATGGTCTAAAAGATTAAAACTAAATATCTCTGCCGTAAAACCAGAATCTTATATTACCAAAAATTTGAAAGCATCCAAATGGAAGAAAATATTAAACTTAACAATAAATAAATAAATAAATAGTCACAACAAAAAATAACATCAAGAAATAAAAAACTTAAACAAAAATTAATATATATATATATATATATATATATATGGTTTAAATACTTTGAAAACTCGATCTTAAAGAGAAAACATTTAAACCCTACGTAGATCGTTATATCAAAGTTATTTTATATTTTAATTAATTAATCAGAAAAAACATATGGTCCACAATTAAAGTTGAATATTTTATTGGGGTTTTTAAGAGTAAGTTTACTCTTTTACCCTTTAAAGGTATAATTGACTTTTGTCTCTTCTCTCCTCTCTCTTCGTCAGTCTCTCTCTCTCTATATATATTTTATATATTTGATTTCCAAAATACTACACATGTGTAGTGTTTTATTTTCAGGTTAAAAAAATATCTTTTAAAATATTACAACTACAAAAATGTATAATTTTCATACAAAACAAAAAAGTCATGTTTTTTTAAAAAACAAAAGATATACACATGTGTATCAACCATATTTTAAACCATAATAAAAACATTACACTTTTATATATGAAACAAACAATACAAATGTGTAATTTTATACAAGAATATAATATCAAAATCACAAAAACCACACTACACATGTGTATAATAAAAATGTACAAATTTTACAACAGACAATACACATGGTCTATGCACTACTATAAGACCTAAAAAACTACACATGTGTAGTAATAAATATGTACAAGTTTTACTGCGTAAAGTACACTTGGTCAAGCAACATCTATAATATTTGAAAACTACACATTTGTAGTGTGGTTTTGGTGACCACCATCGGACCACCACCACCACTATCGGCAAAGAACTACCACCAACATCATCGATTTAGAGAGAGTAGAGTAGAGAGAGAGCGACCACTACCACCCACCCCCCTTCCATTTTCTCATAAGAGCACCGTTCATCACCACCACCGTCTAACCCACGACCACCACCGTTTTCATGAAGAAATAGAGAGAGAATGCAGAGAAATGGGTATTCAAAATATGGAGAGAGAGAGAGAGAGAAAGTAATATATATATATATATATGAAAGTGGTTAAAGACTAAAATGCCCTTTTCATTTAAATAAATCATAAAGTAAAAAAGTTTGATCTAACGGCTGATATACGGTTTAAGGGTTTTCTCTTTAAGATCGAGTTTTCATTCAATTCAAATATATATATATAGGGAAATGATCATAAGAAAACCAGCAATTTCTAAGAAAACCAAGAAAACTATCCTCAACCAATCAAATAATTTATATTTTTTTCTTCTATTTATAATCAAAAGGGCATAATTGTAATTTAATAAATTAATATTTAATAAAATTGTATTGTATTGATTTCCTTCCTTTTTTATCTTACAAATATTAAATGTTGACCAAAATAAACGCGATCAAAATTCTAATTCTTGATTTCCTTTCTTTTATTTTTAATAATTTGCTTTTATATTATTGAGTTAATTTTGTAGAGAATCATGCCAAACGCTTCCACAATCAGCAACGTCGCGATACTCGTAAGAATCAACACCCTCCTCCAGGGTGTGACAATCCGACTTTTTACACTAACCTTGTTAACGGGAGTTGGTGCTATCACAGGCCCAATAAGGCCAATCAAGGCCCAATAAGACCAATGAAGGCCCAACAAGGCCAATGAAGGCCCAATAAGGTCAATGGAGACTCAACAAGATCAATTAGGCCCAACGAAGTCTATGTAAGCCCAACAGAGCCAATGTAGGCCCAATAAGCCAAGAGAGGCCCATTAAGGCCCAATAAGTCCAAGTAAAGCCCAATGTAAACCAAGTAGGCCCAGGGAAGGCCAAGGTAGGCCCAGGAAGGCCCAGTGAGGCCCAATTATATTTGAGAAGTTTAATTAGTGTAATTTAACTCTATGATGTTCTATTTGGCCCATTTAGAGGTGATTAGAGATTTTTAAAGTAGCCTTGTAAATCGAAACAATATGTTATTGATCCAGATTATCATATAGGAGTTATGAATTAAGCAAAGTGGGTCTAGAAACACTAAAATATAAGTATTACAATTGTAGTTACATCAAATTGGAGAATTTGACTTTGGAAGTCAAAGTTTCGGCCAAATTGGCTTGAAAAGGATTGAATTCCACATTTATATTAGCTTGTAACTGAAATTTATCAGTGGTATGTATCACTTTAATGATTGGCAACAGTTACTATCGGTTAATTTCATCATAATGGTCGAATTAATGTGATTGAAACCTTTCAATGTTAAAACCGTTCCATTAGCTATCAATTTTACCTTAATCGATCAAATCGTTCACAATTGAACTTCCAGAACCTCATATCGGCACATTTAGAAACTTTTACACATCACAATTTGATTCCAGTAGCTTGGGAAGCAGGAGTTCGATCGAAGGATTGCCGAAACTAGGGCTCGAAGTCGTTTGACTACAATTCGACATCAAAACAGGTTAGTGATTGATTATATACCTTCTAAAACAACCGATTAAACTTAACCATATGTTAATTCGGGGCTCCAATATCGAATTGTTCAAGAACGATAGCTAGGGTTCATCTAAGAATCGGGTTTGGGGGTTTTAGATCAAATAAGCTTTAAAATGGAATTAAACTATACCAATAGTTTCAGAAGGGTGCGATGTAACTAAACCAGGTCCCAATTTCAGTAGGTTACAAAGATTTGATGGATGTTAGTTCTAGGGTTCATGCTTTAAGAACGAATTGGGGGATTGGGTTAAAATGGGTTGAGAAATCGAATTGAATGTTATCAGTAGATTCAGACAACCTCGATTAAGCATAACCCCATTGCAATTCATGGTTTCAGTAACGAATTGGATGAATTCGATGATTAGGGTTCATAAGATGAATACGTTCTTGGGTTTTGATGCAAACTGATATGATTATTGAAATTGATTAATCAGAAAGATTCGAAATTTGTTGTCCAATGAAAGCCCTATGATGTTAATGTTAATCGGATTCGAAATGTGGATCAATTGGAGATAACATGCTTCGGCTATATAAGAACAAGGGGCACTGGTCAGATGGTGTTTAAAAGAATTAATTCCGGATAGATGTCGCGATACCCTAGCGGGCGAGACTGGTAGATGCTGTGTGTTTGGTGTGGGGGGTCGCGGGTTCGAATCCGGGTTCCACCATTTTTGGGTTTTAAATCAATTTCTTGTATTTTTGCCATAACTTTCACATACGGACTCCGTTTTCATCCGTTCAAGTTGCGTTGAAATGATAAAATTCATATTTTAGTCCGAACACGAAATCGCGTATAATTACGTTTAATTAAATAAAATCAAATGTGATTTTATTTAAACGATTTCAAAAGCACGCGTACTTCCGTATGCCTAATTCTCACACTTTAACATACGTATGTTGATACGTATGTGATTTCAAGCACAAAACGACATTCCGAATAACTATAGGTTATTGTTTAAATCACAGATTCTTCGTAGAGGATTTCTACGCAAGTTCACACGTGTTTGATCATTCTACTATTATCAAAGGTGCGTACACGGCCCCTTTCTTATTTTAAACTGTTTTGGGGGAGAAAACATGTGCAACAAACTATTTTTAGATACATATCACTTGCATGAGTTATCTGTTTACATTATGTGACAACATATCAACTTGAAAGTCCTTACACACCTCGAACCGTTTAGTTTGCTGTAATGCAAAGCGTGGTAGTTGGAAATAGATCTATTAGGTTTGACAAACCTCACCTGGTAGATGGGATCTACGCAGGTGTTTGACTGACCAAACAAATTTTACTATTGTTGTGATAGACAATAGTGGCAAGGCGAAAACATGCTATAGCATGGCAATTAGTCAGCTTCGGTGTCGAACACGTATGTAAATAGTATATATGACTAGCTATCATGACTGTGCATTTGTGATTATGTTATCTACAACCTTGTTATTCAAACTGATGTTTTGAACACTATGATTATTTAAAACATGTGTTATGCACCAACCTTTGTGTTGACTTGATTTGCATGTTTTCTCAGGACGCTAAGGCGCGCGTAACAGCTGGCATGGACTAGGAAGATAGAGTCTCATGCATTATAAACACTTTGAACATTTGAATTTGAATATTTCAGTATTTTGATTTGTAATGTTTTACTTATCAACAGTTTATTGTTATTTGGTTTTGAAACGCTTCCGCAACTTTTTGTAAACTCTGAATGTTATGTTTTAAAGACCAACGTATGTTTTGAAATTCATATAGAGGTCTTCGCTATGTCTAATGATCTGAGATCCTGGTTTGTCATGCTCCCAAACGGTGTGATTCCGTTAGTTGAAATTTGGGGGTGTGACAGATTGGTATCAGAGCGATTGGTTATAGCGAACTAGGTTTGCATTTATAGGCCTAGACTATGACTGTTAGACATTAGACACATCTGTTAATACGTATTGCTTAGAAATTACATATGACACTATGTAATTGACTTTTTTACGTATTCCATGGCACTGTACTTACATATGGTATTATGTAACAGGCATGGCTTCATCATCAGTTCCTTATGTTATCATTGATGATTCCGAGGACGAGGAACCGATAGTTCCAGCACCACCATCATCACCACCACCACCTATTCCATCACCTCCACCGTATGGGATGGATGACTCAGACCCAGACGAGGATCCAGAGGAGGATCCAGACGAGGATCCAGAGGAGGATCCAGAGGAGGATCCAGATGAGGATCCAGTTGAGGACCCGGATGAGGATCCGGAGGAGGCACCATGGGTGAATACTCAGGGACTCTATGCTGCAGGACCATCTACACATCCACCACCAGCACTAGATGCTCCTGAGCCTAAGAGGCAAAGGACGGACGCGGAGGAGATCGCCAAGTTGCGCGAGGACTTGGATGAGACAGAAGACAAGCTTATACAGAGATCTCAGGAGTTATGGGATGCCATTGAGAGGCAAGATGAACTTGCCCATCTAGTTCATGACATGCGGGATGAGATGATCAATTTGATTGGTCGTCTAGAAGAGTCAGAGAACCGAGAGGAGATTTTGGCAGGCAGGATTGAAGCTTTGGAGGACTTAGTGGTAGTTGAGAATGAGGAACAGGATGAGGATGAGGAGGAGGAACCAGCACCAGTTGCTGAGTCCGATCCTGAATCCACTGTTGAGGACGATTGATTCTCTTTCTTTTATTTCTGTTTTGTTTAAACTTATTAGGAACGGGTTGTGTTCCTACATTGGTAGTTTGAAATTTTGTATTTCATTTCAAAAAGTATTGTACTCAAAGAAAGTTTCTATTTATGGAAGAATTATTGTTTGTTTCCAACAACTGTGTTGATTATATTACATGTTGTGTTTGTTGTTTTACTTACACATGTTACATTGGATTTTGACTTCGTGCTAACACTTCTTATAAATAGGAAACTAATGGCTGAGGGAAACGTACATATGACTGTTGCTGAGCTCAATGAGCTAATCAACAACAGAGTTGCAGAGGCAATCGCACAGTATGCTCAGACTCACAACACAGGGCCACAGGGTCCAGCTGGGGGATTAGTTAATTCACAAGTTTGCACATTCAAGATGTTCTTGGACTGCAAACCTCACAACTTCAAAGGGTCGGAGGGGGCCATAGGACTTCTCCGATGGATTGAAAAGGCGGAGTCTGTGTTCGAAATGTGCAACTGTCCTGATGACAGCAAGGTGAAATTTGCTACTGGAACATTGGAGGGTCCAGCACTGACTTGGTGGAACTCCAATGTTCAGACTCTGGGGTTGGGAGAAGCAAATGCATTGACATGGGACAACTTCAAAACTTTACTGCAAGAGGAGTACTGTCCTCGCAGTAAAATGCAGAAGTTGGAGGAGGAATACTGGCACCTCAAGATGGAGGGGTCAAACATTGAAGAGTACACGACCAGATCGCATGAATTGGCCAGACTGCTACCACACATGGCTACTCCAGCCAGTAAGTGGATTGAAAGATACATTGGAGGACTAGTGCCTCAGATTCAAGGGTTGGTGACTTCAGTAAATCCCACCACCATTCAACAAGCTGTTCGTCTAGCACATCAGCTTACTGACCAGGCAGTGTTACAGGGGACTCTGCCTAAGCGAACATCTGCTACCAAGGTGGGAGACCATAAGAGAAAGTGGGAGAGTAACAACTTCAAGGGTAACAACCAACAGCAGAACAGGAAACAGGACTCAAACAAGTCCTATCATAATTCCAACAGTGGTCAGCAATCATCATCATCGGGGGGCTATATTGGTAAGCACCCCAAGTGCAACAGGTGTGGTTACCATCATGCGGGTAACCAATGTGACAGAGCGAAGTGCCAGAGGTGTGGCAAGATTGGACACGCGGCTAAGGATTGTCGCGGGGAGCTGCAGAACAACCATAACAATCAGAACAATAACCAGAACAACGCTCAGAAAGGTTGTTTTGAGTGTGGCAAAATGGGGCATTTTAAGAAGGATTGCCCACAGCTCAAGAAAGGCGGGGACAATAATGCCAATGGTAATGGAAATGGCAACGGTAATGGAAATGGCACCAACAACAACAACAACAATAACAACAACAACAACAATGGTGCTAGAGGCAGGGCGTTTGTGATTGGAGGACGTCAAGCGCGGGAGGATCCCAACATTGTTACGGGTACGTTCCTCTTAAATAATCACTATGCCTCTATGTTATTTGACACCGGTGCCGATCGGAGTTTTGTATCTAGTTCACTTGCTAAGTTGCTAAATGTTAGTCCCACTGCCTTAGATAATCCATACACTGTGGAGTTAGCTGATGGTAAGTTGATTGTAGTAGAAAACATTTATAAGGGATGTATCCTTGATTTGATGGGTCAGACATTAGAGATTGATCTGATGCCTATTGCCTTAGGCAGTTTTGATGTAGTTATTGGCATGGACTGGTTGTCCAAGAACCAGGCTGAAATTGTATGCCATGAAAAGATTGTTCGCATACCTCTTCCGCAGGGAGAGACATTATATGTACAAGGCGAGAAGAGCAGTACGCCACTGCGTCTCATATCTTGTATGAAGGCACACAAATGTCTGCGGAAAGGTCATATGGCAGTTATAGCACTTATAACTGAAAAGCCAGTAACTGAGAAGAAGATTGAAGATATACCAATAGTTTGTAAATTTCCAGAGGTGTTTCCAGAAGACTTGCCGGGATTACCGCCTATCAGACAGGTGGAATTTCGAATCGATCTTACACCAGACGCAGCACCGATAGCTAGGGCGCCTTATCGACTTGCACCGTCTGAGATGCAAGAGTTATCCACGCAATTGCAAGAGTTGTTGGATAAGGGTTTCATACGACCTAGTTTTTCACCATGGGGAGCTCCAGTTTTGTTTGTAAAGAAGAAGGACGGAACTTTCCGTATGTGTATCGATTACCGGGAATTGAATAAGGTTACTATCAAGAACCGGTATCCGTTACCCAGGATTGATGATCTGTTCGATCAATTGCAAGGTTCGAGTTACTACTCGAAGATTGATCTCAGGTCGGGTTATCATCAACTAAGAGTTCAGGAGGAGGATATTCCGAAGACAGCATTCAGGACAAGATATGGCCATTATGAGTTCTTGGTCATGCCATTTGGGTTGACAAACGCTCCAGCTGTATTCATGGATCTCATGAATCGTGTTTGTAAACCTTATCTGGATAAGTTTGTCATTGTTTTCATCGATGATATTCTCATCTATTCAAAGTCTGAGGAGGAACATGCTGAACATCTTCGATTGCTACTAGAGTTATTGAAACAGGAACAACTGTACGCTAAGTTCTCGAAATGTGATTTCTGGATGCGAGAAGTACAGTTCTTGGGGCATATAGTTAATGAAAAGGGTATACATGTTGATCCAGCGAAGATTGAAGCGATTAAGAATTGGGAAGCGCCAAAGACCCCTACCGAGGTACGACAATTCCTTGGTTTGGCGGGTTATTATCGACGATTCATTGAGGGTTTCTCAAAGATCGCTCAACCACTTACAGCTCTGACGCACAAAGGAACAAAGTATAACTGGACGGATAAACAAGAAACTGCATTCCAGTTATTGAAACAGAAACTTTGCAGCGCACCGATTCTGTCCTTACCGGAAGGAACGGAAGACTTTGCGGTGTATTGTGACGCATCTGGACAGGGTTTGGGATGTGTATTGATGCAACGAGATAAAGTGATCGCTTATGCTTCCAGACAACTACGAACACACGAAAAGAATTACACTACTCATGACTTGGAGTTAGGAGCAGTGGTTTTTGCTTTGAAGATTTGGAGGCATTACTTGTATGGAACTAAGTGTACTATTTATACTGATCATAAGAGTTTGCAACATATCTTTGATCAGAAGGAGCTCAATATGAGACAACGACGATGGGTCGAGTTGTTGAACGATTATGAGTGTGCGATTAAGTATCACCCGGGAAAGGCTAATGTGGTAGACGATGCTTTGAGCAGAAAAGATACAACGGGAACAAGACGGGTTCGCGCACTTATGATGACAATACATACCGACTTACCTGACAAGGTACACAATGCTCAGATTGAGGCCTTGAAAACAGAAAACTTAGTACCGGAATCTTTACGAGGAATGGAAGAACAATTGAATGTTAAACCTGATGGAATTCGTTATTTCATTGATCGAATGTGGATACCTTTGTATGGAGGTTTAAGGGAACTCGTGATGGACGAAGCACACAAGTCCAGATATTCAGTCCATCCGGGATCAGACAAGATGTACCATGACTTGAAGGCACTGTATTGGTGGCCTCACATGAAAGCTGATATTGCTAAGTACGTTAGCAAATGTTTGACTTGTTCGAAAGTCAAAGTTGAATATCAGAAGCCATCTGGTTTACTACAACAACCAGAGATACCGATGTGGAAATGGGAACAGATTTCGATGGATTTTATTACTAAGTTACCCCGTACACCGAGTGGTTGTGATACGATATGGGTAATTTTCGATCGATTAACGAAATCTGCACATTTCTTAGCAATCAAGGAAACTGATAAGATGGAGAAACTGACTCGCATTTACATCAAGGAAGTAGTAGCACGGCATGGTGTGCCAATCTCTATCATATCAGATCGGGATGCCCGGTTTACTTCAAATTTTTGGAAATCTCTTCATAAGTCATTGGGGACTCGCTTGGATATGAGTACCGCCTATCATCCATAGACCGACGGTCAAAGTGAACGAACGATTCAAACGCTCGAGGATATGTTACGAGCTTGTGTAATTGACTTTGGTGATAGCTGGGAGAATCATTTACCGTTGGTGGAATTTTCTTACAATAATAGTTATCATACAAGTATTCAAGCAGCACCGTTTGAAGCTTTGTATGGTCGCAAATGTCGTTCACCAGTTTGCTGGGCTGAAATTGGTGACAGTCAGTTAACAGGTCCTGAACTGGTGCACGAGACGACAGAGAAAATAGTTCAAATTCGGAACCGTATGGCAGCGGCTCGGGATCGACAAAAGAGTTATGCAGACAAACGTCGCAAGCCGTTGGAATTTCAAGTAGGAGACCGAGTTCTTCTAAAGGTATCACCTTGGAAAGGTGTGATACGATTTGGCAAGCGCGGCAAGCTTAGTCCACGTTACGTAGGACCTTTTGAGATTCTGAAAAGGATTGGTCCGGTTGCGTACCAACTCAAACTACCGGATGAACTCAGTGGAGTTCATGATGTTTTTCACGTATCGAACTTGAAGAAATGTCTTTCTGACGAGACATTGATTGTACCGTTGGAAGAAATACAAGTAGATGAACAGTTGCGATTCATTGAAGAACCAGCAGAAATCATGGACCGAGAGGTCAAACAACTGAAGCAAAGCAAGATTCCGATAGTCAAAGTCCGATGGAATTCAAGACGGGGTCCTGAATTCACATGGGAACGGGAAGACCAGATGAGGAAGAAATATCCTCATCTATTCAAAACAGCTACTGCTAACACTGAGAGCGCACGTTAAATTTCGGGACGAAATTTCCTTCAACAAGGGGATGACGTAATGCTTTCACACATCAACACTGCAAATCTCAAACTGTAAGCACAAACGTTTTATTTATTCAATTGATTTTGTTACAAATATTTGTGCTACATTAAATCTCAAACTGTAAGCACAAACGTTTTATTTATTCAATTGATTTTGTTACAAATATTTGTGCTACATTACATTCTATATATTTTATGTGCTACATTTCATATGTTACATGTTATGGTAGTACATACACGATTGGTTACATACATTTTGCTATGTGCGAGGTTGCATAGACAGACAGTTATAGACACTCACTATGTGTGAGGTTACACAACACAGTATGATCAAACACAAACAGTCACAGTTAGGTGAACTAACTAGTGTACACGCAAAACAGTTACATTGAACGATCACAATTGAGTTGTGATGTTGCAAGCATTAGACTTTGTGTGTGAGTACACACAAGCACACAGAATGATCAAATCACACTAACACGTACGATTTAAACTCGTAAGTAGTTTCCTAACTACTCCTAACACTTACTAATTTTCGGGACGAAAATTCCTTCAACAAGGGGATGATGTGACAATCCGACTTTTTACACTAACCTTGTTAACGGGAGTTGGTGCTATCACAGGCCCAATAAGGCCAATCAAGGCCCAATAAGACCAATGAAGGCCCAACAAGGCCAATGAAGGCCCAATAAGGTCAATGGAGACTCAACAAGATCAATTAGGCCCAACGAAGTCTATGTAAGCCCAACAGAGCCAATGTAGGCCCAATAAGCCAAGAGAGGCCCATTAAGGCCCAATAAGTCCAAGTAAAGCCCAATGTAAACCAAGTAGGCCCAGGGAAGGCCAAGGTAGGCCCAGGAAGGCCCAGTGAGGCCCAATTATATTTGAGAAGTTTAATTAGTGTAATTTAACTCTATGATGTTCTATTTGGCCCATTTAGAGGTGATTAGAGATTTTTAAAGTAGCCTTGTAAATCGAAACAATATGTTATTGATCCAGATTATCATATAGGAGTTATGAATTAAGCAAAGTGGGTCTAGAAACACTAAAATATAAGTATTACAATTGTAGTTACATCAAATTGGAGAATTTGACTTTGGAAGTCAAAGTTTCGGCCAAATTGGCTTGAAAAGGATTGAATTCCACATTTATATTAGCTTGTAACTGAAATTTATCAGTGGTATGTATCACTTTAATGATTGGCAACAGTTACTATCGGTTAATTTCATCATAATGGTCGAATTAATGTGATTGAAACCTTTCAATGTTAAAACCGTTCCATTAGCTATCAATTTTACCTTAATCGATCAAATCGTTCACAATTGAACTTCCAGAACCTCATATCGGCACATTTAGAAACTTTTACACATCACAATTTGATTCCAGTAGCTTGGGAAGCAGGAGTTCGATCGAAGGATTGCCGAAACTAGGGCTCGAAGTCGTTTGACTACAATTCGACATCAAAACAGGTTAGTGATTGATTATATACCTTCTAAAACAACCGATTAAACTTAACCATATGTTAATTCGGGGCTCCAATATCGAATTGTTCAAGAACGATAGCTAGGGTTCATCTAAGAATCGGGTTTGGGGGTTTTAGATCAAATAAGCTTTAAAATGGAATTAAACTATACCAATAGTTTCAGAAGGGTGCGATGTAACTAAACCAGGTCCCAATTTCAGTAGGTTACAAAGATTTGATGGATGTTAGTTCTAGGGTTCATGCTTTAAGAACGAATTGGGGGATTGGGTTAAAATGGGTTGAGAAATCGAATTGAATGTTATCAGTAGATTCAGACAACCTCGATTAAGCATAACCCCATTGCAATTCATGGTTTCAGTAACGAATTGGATGAATTCGATGATTAGGGTTCATAAGATGAATACGTTCTTGGGTTTTGATGCAAACTGATATGATTATTGAAATTGATTAATCAGAAAGATTCGAAATTTGTTGTCCAATGAAAGCCCTATGATGTTAATGTTAATCGGATTCGAAATGTGGATCAATTGGAGATAACATGCTTCGGCTATATAAGAACAAGGGGCACTGGTCAGATGGTGTTTAAAAGAATTAATTCCGGATAGATGTCGCGATACCCTAGCGGGCGAGACTGGTAGATGCTGTGTGTTTGGTGTGGGGGGTCGCGGGTTCGAATCCGGGTTCCACCATTTTTGGGTTTTAAATCAATTTCTTGTATTTTTGCCATAACTTTCACATACGGACTCCGTTTTCATCCGTTCAAGTTGCGTTGAAATGATAAAATTCATATTTTAGTCCGAACACGAAATCGCGTATAATTACGTTTAATTAAATAAAATCAAATGTGATTTTATTTAAACGATTTCAAAAGCACGCGTACTTCCGTATGCCTAATTCTCACACTTTAACATACGTATGTTGATACGTATGTGATTTCAAGCACAAAACGACATTCCGAATAACTATAGGTTATTGTTTAAATCACAGATTCTTCGTAGAGGATTTCTACGCAAGTTCACACGTGTTTGATCATTCTACTATTATCAAAGGTGCGTACACGGCCCCTTTCTTATTTTAAACTGTTTTGGGGGAGAAAACATGTGCAACAAACTATTTTTAGATACATATCACTTGCATGAGTTATCTGTTTACATTATGTGACAACATATCAACTTGAAAGTCCTTACACACCTCGAACCGTTTAGTTTGCTGTAATGCAAAGCGTGGTAGTTGGAAATAGATCTATTAGGTTTGACAAACCTCACCTGGTAGATGGGATCTACGCAGGTGTTTGACTGACCAAACAAAATTTTACTATTGTTGTGATAGACAATAGTGGCAAGGCGAAAACATGCTATAGCATGGCAATTAGTCAGCTTCGGTGTCGAACACGTATGTAAATAGTATATATGACTAGCTATCATGACTGTGCATTTGTGATTATGTTATCTACAACCTTGTTATTCAAACTGATGTTTTGAACACTATGATTATTTAAAACATGTGTTATGCACCAACCTTTGTGTTGACTTGATTTGCATGTTTTCTCAGGACGCTAAGGCGCGCGTAACAGCTGGCATGGACTAGGAAGATAGAGTCTCATGCATTATAAACACTTTGAACATTTGAATTTGAATATTTCAGTATTTTGATTTGTAATGTTTTACTTATCAACAGTTTATTGTTATTTGGTTTTGAAACGCTTCCGCAACTTTTTGTAAACTCTGAATGTTATGTTTTAAAGACCAACGTATGTTTTGAAATTCATATAGAGGTCTTCGCTATGTCTAATGATCTGAGATCCTGGTTTGTCATGCTCCCAAACGGTGTGATTCCGTTAGTTGAAATTTGGGGGTGTGACACAGGGTTACTCCGTCATATGTTTCGAGATATTGGAAGCCATCCACAAGCTCCTTAACACCAACATCACCTGTTGTTTGCCACTATGTGGCACCATCATCGCCTCCGGTGACCTCATCCCCCTTTTCTACATCATCATTTAATTAAATCTTTTAATTATCATTTATTTACAAAATTGTCATTTTATGATCTCAACCGTAGATTGCTTAAATTAATGGTGAAAAAGTGGTTTTTTTAATTTTCTTAAAAATGAGAGTTTTCTTATGAGCTATCCCCTATATATACATACATACATACATATACATCTATATATATATATATATATATATATATATAGGGGATGGAATTTTTGATAACCCTCATCTTTTGCTACAACTACATAACCATCATCCAATGGTTACTTTAAAAAGGTAAGTGTATAGGATCGTGACACGTGTCAGATTCCTTTTTTCTTCTTTTTTTAATATAAAGGGCATTTAAGACATTTGTTATTTAAGTAAAGTTACCCCCTTTTTTTTAAACATTCATAACTTTTTTATACTATATTATTTTTTTTAAAAAATTGCACCTTTATACTCGTCTCATTTTTCTCTTTAATTTCGTTATAGTCTCGACTAGTTTTTTTTTATTTTTTTGATGTAATGTATTTACATCATTGTAACGAGCTTAAATATATCAAATTAATTAGAATTTTTTTCTAACAATGGTAAATTACAGTAATGTAACACAAAATGAAATAATTTACAATGACATAATTAACGGTGACGTAACACATTATTTAATTTTTTTTCTCTAACAATGATAATTACAATGATAAATTACAGTGATGTAATAGAACACATTATTTTGATTTTTTTCTCTCACAATGATAATTATAGTGATGTAATTTATCATTGTTCGAAAAAAATTTAAACTAATTTGTTGTCAATGTAAATAACATCACTGTAATTTAAACCAAATTCACCGAAAAAACCCGAAACCGAATTTTACGTCAATGTAAATTACATCACGATAAATTACGTCAATGTAAATTACAGTGACGTAATTTACCATGATGTAATTTACATTGACGCAAAATTCGGTTTCGGTTTTTTTCGGTTAATTCGGTTCCTGTTCGGTTTTTCGGTTAATTTGGTTCCGGTTCGGTTTTCCGGTTAATTCGGTTTTGGTTCGTTTTTTTTGGCTTTTTGCTCATCCCTAATTTGTAACGAGCCTAAATACAACAAATTAGTTTGAATTTTTTTCGAACAATGATAAATTACATCACTATAATTATCATTGTTAGAGAAAAAAATCAAAATAATATGTTATATTACATCACTGTAATTTATCATTGTAATATCATTGTTATAAAAAAAAATAATGTGTTATATTACATCACTGTAATTTATCATTGTAAGAAAAAAATTCAAAATAATGTGTTATATTTATGCTCATTACATTGATGTAAATAATGGACAATGAGAAAAAAAATTTAAAAAACTAGTCAACATTATAACGTGAAATAAAGAGAAATTTACATCACTAATAATGTGTTACGTCACCGTTAATTATATCATTGTAAATTACTTCATTTTGTGTTACATTATTTCATTTTATGTTACATTACTGTAATTTACCATTGTTAGAAAAAATTTCTAATTAATTTGCTATCTTTAAGCTCGTTACAATGATGTAAATACGTGATATCAAAAAAAAAAAAACTAGTCGAGACTATAACGAAATTAAAGAGAAAAATGAGACGAGTATAATGGTGCAATTTTTTTTAAAAATAATATAGTATAAAAAAGTTATGAATGTTTAAAAAAAGGGGGTAAACTTTACTTAAATAACAAATGTCCTAAATGCCCTTCTTATTAAAAAAAATAAATTGACACGTGGCACGATCCCATACACTTACTTTTTTAAAGTAACCATTGGATGAGGGTTATGTAGTTGTAACAAAAGATAAGGATTATAAGAAATTACATCCCCTATATATATATATATATATATATATATATATATAATACTAACAGTAAAACAATAAAAAAAACAACTATTGCTTATGCTTTAACATCACATAGAGAAGGCAAAAAAAAAATCCTTAAGCACGTTAAGCATAAACCAAGCAACCAAAATTTGCAATATGGTGAAATTTAGCTCTAACGCTATGTGTTATCGTGACGTGAGTGGGGGCCGGTCACGCCTCCTTGGTGCCCTCTCCCATTACATAGGGCAGTGACCAGGGCATGGTGACGGGCTGCGTGATGGTGGTCACGGGGTGAGGGGCTGTGTGATGCTTTTTAATTTATTTTATAATTAAAAAAATAAAAAAATAAAATATTGAATAAAGGTGGTGATGACGTGGAGTGATAGGGAAGTGATGGGGTGATGATAACATTGTTGGGAATTCTAGGTTACTTTTCAATTTAATCAGTTTCAATTAATCATATTAATTGAGAAAATCAGTTTTCATAAAACCAGATTAAACTATCTGATCAGATCTGACACAGCGGAAACATTTTAAATTTAATAACCTCTCGATTCGTAATCGAAATAATTCCCAAATCAGGATCCAATTACAAACAGTTTAAACAACAATTAAATTCTAACAGCACAACCATAGGGGGTTTAGAAATCGACCTTTACGAAGCGGTTTCAAATCCACAAGATGGATCGGCAACGGTCTCGCTAGTTGACTCTATACGATCACCCGGTTCCCGATTTCGTCCTACGAATCATAAGAGTAACTCGAATCCAAATCCAGCTCAATACGGCTCGCGATTCAGTCCACGGCTTGACGGTGCAACCCACGACTCTGCTCGGCTCGACGGTGCAACCCATGACTCACCACGACTTGACCCAGCTAGTGGCTAGTTGACCGAAACACCAAAATGGTGGTGGTGTTGGGCGACGGCAATGGTAGCCCAAGGAGAGGGGGTGACAGCCACACTAGAGAAAAAAAAGAGTGTGTGAAAGAGTTCATCTTCAAATGTGGGAGGTTGGATCTACTTTTAAAGTCAAAAGTATATCCACCTTTTTAGGATCTAAGAATATCAATTCAAAATTGGAATTCACATCTTTTATTTCACATTTAATTTAAATTAAACTCTTTTAATTTGATTAAACTCTTTTTGTAATTAAAACATTTATTTACTACTCTCCAATATTTACCAACCAACAATTAGTTAGTAACATTTAATTAAATGTCTAAAGTTTAACTAATTCTCAATTTGTTAATTAACATTTAATTAACAATCCCTCATAATAAAGTTCAAAACTTTATTTGTTTAACGAATTAATTATCTCTATAATTAATTTCCACCGATTATTATTTCACAAATAATAAAAGTCAATTCGAAGGTCTCAATCGTGTGAGCGACACGTGTCATCATAGCTACTTTTTTTTTGAATGGCGAAGGTCTCAATCGTGTGAGCTCACTGTTTCCAAACCATGTTACCAAGGTCTAGTTACCTGAACCTCTCATGAGCCCCTACAGTCACCCCAAGAGGAAACCCCATTCGGAAAACCCCCTGACCCCCTCCCCTCAGACCCCCTTTTCACTGCGGGAGGGTTTCGAATCCGAGACCTCCCATTTGGAAGAATCCTGGGGTACCGTCGAGACACTGCCTCGTTGATAGCTACTCTTTTATTAGGTAAAGATTCATGTAGCATTTTCCTAAGAAAGATAGCCGTGTAATGTGTGTTTTGTTATCATTGATGAACAAAGTTTAATTGCAAATTCAGAATCAAGAGATGTAAGTGTTCAAATCCTAGAGTGGCCTTGGGTATACGTTCCAAAACGTCAAATCTTAAAGAGAGTTGAAATCTCATCTTGAAAATCACATTTCAAGTCATTCATAAAAATGTTTGATTGTTCAAAATGAAACAAAAGTACATATGATTATGCATATTATAGCTAATAACTTGGAAAACATATAAATTAATAAGTGTATTATAGTTATATAAATTATGTATGATTATTGAACTGGAAACAAAAAAGCTTACCAGAAAAAAGTGCAACATTGTTATATATCAGCATGTTTTATGCATATGTTATAAAGTTGTCAATGTTTGCAATAACATGCTAAAGTTGTGCACTAGTACTAATTTATGCGTAACTATGTTAATGCATTAATCGACGTGTTGGATTTGTGCTATGTAACGTCGAAATCGCAACAACTCAGCCTTAAAATGAACGTCTAAAGGCTTGTTTTAACTTGTTAAAAATACTACATTTACACAATAGTTGTTAAAATTATAAATCATTATGTAAAATTACATTAAAGTGGTGTGGTATACTGGTATATATACATCAATGTGTTAGATATGTAGTAGGCGTTGAAAACGTATCAAATAAACTTTAGATGAGCGCGTTAGAACTTAAAAATGTGCATCGAGATACGGAAAGTTTGTTAATAATTTTAGCATAATCAAAGATTTTAGTGATATTGAAATTAAATGGTCTCCAATTTAAACATCATTAATTTTTATCATTTTAGAGGATGTTGAGTATATGTTCGTATGATTTAAATAACATTTAGTGTGTTTCGATATCATTCAAGTTTGGACCTTTAACTTGGTGTTTTAAATTTTGTTGGTTTTAAGTCTGGCCCTTGACCCTTTTGTAACTGTTAAAAAAATAATAATACTTTTAACGTAAAGAAACATTGAAAAATAAAAAAAATAATATATTCATACTTTTCAGTAGGATATGGAAGGAAGGATAGACACAAACCTTACCCATATCCCAGTTGGGATAGAGAGACTGCTTCAATTGAGTATCCGGCTCAAATTTATCGTTTGAAGTTGATTATCCCAACATTTTTAACGTTATTTTCACAAAATAAGTAAAATTACGTTAAAATTAGTCCTGAAAGCTACGCTAATATTATGTATATTGATGACGATTGAAAAAAAAAATACTTAAAAACATATATAAAATCCTAATACTTAAAAGTATTTATACTTTTAACTACTATGTGTAATCATTAGCAATAGTATAATCAATTATTACACATAAAATAATAAAACATATCAAAATCACTGAGTCGTTAATCATCTATGATTTTATTCATCCATAGATGGATTTGTTCATAACTAGATCCAACTTATTTATCCACATAATGAGAATCCTTTATTTTGCAGATGTTGTCATGGGTATTCTCATATCACTATGCTCATCCGATACCCTAGAAAAATCCCACTTCGAGTAGGGTCTGGGGGGAAGGATAGAGACATACCTTACCCCTATTCCAGTTGACATAGAGAGATTGCTTCGAAGGAGTCCCCAGCTCAAAGTTATCGTTTGAGATTAATCACCTCAACACTTTTAACGATTATTTTCACAAAATAAGTAAAATAACGTTAAAATTATTGCAATCTGTTAATCCCAAATGAAATTGGAAAATGTTCATGAATAGATGAGTAATTCATACACATATGTTAAGTCATCAGAATATCATTTGTAACTTGTATATTTATTAGAAAATCACTAAGTCATCTAAATATTATTTATTGTATTTGTAGTCGAAGACAATAAGAAATTTGTTGGTGTGTCATCCTATTAGTTTCCTAATAACAAACCCTTATGAACCCGACATCTCATTTGTTCACAAAATGATATGTGATTTCATAAGTTGTTACGCACTTGGATTCAATATATTTAATGAGGTTTGGCCCACCATTAACCATCCTATATAAATTCCATATTTGACCACACTATGTACCGTTGATGACTCGATATCATCAATGGAAGTTTGTACCACCATCTCAAAAGATACATGAGTGATTCTGATACTATTTGAAATCTCTAACATTTTATACCACTAATATTGGTCTCTTTACCTATTAGAAACTTACAAAATTTTTTCTGATTGACTAAGTGAAACTTCCCACGACGGTTACCTGTCTCTTCATTGCTTCAAATCGAGCATAATTAACTACGAAGTTTTCCTATCATCCTCATCCAATGCACACTTTACACCACATCTCTCGCGACATACGACGATGTGAAATTTGCGTGTAACAGTTTTTCTTGGTTTTCATGCCCATGAGTTGTATTATTCTAGAAAACATCTCAAATGTAACCAATAAGTTGATATGATCAATTGTATGTCTTGTATCTCCATTTATTTTGAAATAAATTTTCAATAGTTATGACTCATCAGGTTGATGATTAATTGCAATATTGTTCTTCAGCTTCACATCTAATCAATTGTATCACCTGAAAAGCACTTCAAATTGCAACAAACCTTTTCTTGGTTAATTACAATTAGTTCTAGTTAGATCTAACAACAATGATATGTTTGTCATTTTTATCAAGCTATATAACATTAGCTAGAGGTGTTTATCAGATCGAATACGAGTTATCCGAGTTTTTCAGATCTGTAATTTTTTTGGTCTATCTGAAACCGACTCGATCCGAATCTCAAAATACATTATCCGACCCGAAAAACCCGAATTCTTACATCCGAATAACCTGAATAAACTGGTTTTATTTTTGTATATCCGAAATCCGACCCTAATCTAAAATCATATTATCCGACCCGAACAACCCGAATTATATTTCGGATGCGGTTTTTTCGGGTTTTTGATACGATTCAGATTTCGAGTTTTTTCAAGTTTGGGATATTTTGAACACCCCTAACATTAGCCTCCAATCATGCTTTTGGGATTTTAACAAATATAAAATAACCACTTTTTTTTTTTGTATCCAGTTGGATTTGTATCGCAAATGTGACTGACATGTCCTTCATTTATAGTAGAGGTAATATTTGTTTCTATCTCTTTTTTCAGATTCTACTTAAAAGTTATAATCTACTGAGCATGTTTGTTTTTTAAACGATCCTTTTGGTTTTATAAATAAAAAACAATAATATAAAAAACATGTACAATATTGAAGAGCAATTTTTACATAAGCTAGTCATTTATCATGCATTTATTTTCATGTAATGTACAATTCATCTGTTTCAACGGTAAGTTTATTTTTACGGATTATATCAAATTCGAGTGAACGGTTGAAATGACTTAAAAGACACGTCGTGTTAGAAAAAATTAAAAAGAATCCACTTTATAAAATCACCATTGACTCCGCTACAAAGCATAACCGTCGGATCACACATTTCAACCTCAACCATTAGATGGGAACACCAAGACTTCATCTGACCGTCAAAATATATACAAAAATTGAATTTCAAAACCTCAAGAGAGGGAGGAACAAAGCAACGAAAGGAGGAAGAAGCCCCTCTCCATTTTGCTCCTCTTTTTCCCCCTTTTCAATTCTTTCATCTGTTCATCAATCAAATTCAATCGTCTCAAATTATAATTACCGCCTCCGTACGACGAACCAGATCGACGTTGTGTTAATTTGATCCAAATCGTTTTGAGAATTTGGAGGTGTGAATCTGAGCTGTTGGAGTTGAGTGATAAAGATTTTGTTGAATCTTTTCATCTGGGGTTCGTTTCTTTTGTTCAAATAGTTGTTGATTCGATGTCCAATACTCGAATTGGGAAATTTAGTGTGCGAATTTGATTATCTGTACGTAAAGATTAATCCAAAACACAATTGGAAATCGGATAGATAAGTATGGAGAAGGGTGAAGGTGGAGGGGATTTGAATTTCCCTCCAAATTATACTAAAACCGAGACTCTGACGGCACCGGCAACGGCAACGGCGACGGCGGCGGATTTCCCGGCGGCAAAAAAGCTCGCGCGCCAGCTGGATTTCAATACTGTTGGTGGTATTGCACCGGTGACGGCGGCTGATGTTGTTTTGCCGGAGCATCATCAGCGTCTGGTGGTGGCACAGATGCAACAACCAACGTCATCTCCGTCACAGCCACCTCAGCCACAATCAATACCGATGGTGCCATCGGTGCAGCAGGCTTATGTTACAACCACTATTCAACAACCATCTATAAGGCCTGCGTAAGTATTCTGCATTATGCCTAATTAAAACACTAATTAAGAAGGTTTTCAATATGATATGTAATTTGAAATTTAAGGGCCATTTATCATTTATATTGATTTAAATCAATGTTGTGACATTTATAATGTTGATATAGGCTTCAGTTCAAGAATAACAGTAAGCATCCTTTAGAAATTGATATTCTTTAGTTGCCTTTCATTCGAAACTGTTCTTATTAGATTAAGGATTTTGATTGTGATGATTGTTTGTCATCCTTTATTTAGGATCAGGTCATAAATTGTTTTGACATTAAAGTAGTGAATGTTGTTAGATTGATAACTATAACGCGTAAACGAGTAAGCAGCTAGATGTTTATGCATGATACTCTGTCTGCTCCATAATACAAACTATGCATTCGATCTGCAAGTCAAACTGTTTTTTAGAATGAATTTATACGTATTTTAAATTTTTTGGGACTACCTGCTACATTAAATTTTATGATAAATTGACAATTACTAGAATAGCAACCGATAACAACCCAACAAAAGACAAAAGTGCACTCATACAGTAGGATCTGGGGAGAGTTAGATGAGGTCAAACCTTACCTTTGTCTCATAGGATAGAGAGGTTGCTCCCAGTGAAACCCCTCAAGTAATGGAAACAGTATAATAGTTTTATACTGATATGAAATTTGCAACAATATATAAATCAATTTTGCATAAAACAATACTCTGTCTCAATTAAAAATAACCTACAAGGTGTATGATGTAAGTAGTAATGAAATGATAACGAATTTTGTTTACTTCATGTCTTCATCTGAGGAGGATTCATATAGGGTATCCAAGATCATCAAACGGATGTAATAACGTAAATAAATAAACTGTTTTTGACCAAAAACAACGGCATGAAAATGCATGCATTTTGTAATGGTTAGTAGTGAATAAAATTATAAAAATGGTAATACATGGATCATGGATGCCTACTCCTATCATGTGTGGTTTATGTCATTTATGACTTTTAAACTAAGCCGCAATGTTAGCATAAATGTAAGATGCTTTGTACTAAGTTTATGATTTGTGGTTCTGATACTATTATATATTTTATGCTATAGAACTTGCTTTTTGCGTATGATATCTCATTGAATAGTATGCATGTGACTACAAAGGGTTGGCCTAGTGGGTAAGGCTTGACACTTGTGTATGAGTGTGTCACAGATATCAGGTTCAATCCCTGCTGGTGCTATCAGCTACCCACTGGTGTCTTCTGTTGACCTAAAGTTTATGTAATTGTGGAAAGGATTCTTTGAACGGTGACCCTATGGATAATTTAAGTTAAAAATTCTAAATACTATTGTCTTAAAAAAACTAGTATGCTATGAAAGTTACCTATTTGTGCGTTCCAACTATCAATGAGGGAACTATTTTTAGGTTTATGTTTGTTGTGACCTTATGGCGGATGTAAAATGTTAGATTATTAACCAATATTGCACTCACACACACATATTCTATCTTTTTGTGTGATATTTTTATATTGGGACTTGGGAGCTAAAACTTATTGGCTGAGTTTTATTTCTAAGTTTCTAACCTTGGGGGCTAAATCTCGTAGGTTGAGTTTTTGTTAACAGTCCATGTGAAATTGGTTATCCTTGTGGACATGTGAAATTGTTTTCCTTGGTTTTACTAATTATTTTCATAAGAAAACATTTTAAACAATAAAAATATTTCCTATTCTTTTTTTTTTCTGACTAATTCCATTTTGAAGGTGAATCATGAATGCACATTTTTCTTATGTCATCAAAGGTTGTGTTATTGGGAATTATGATCCCCTGATTTTTTTAGTTTATTTAACAAGGCATTCTTATGTGAACAATATATTAATTCTAATCTATATCATGAATAATATATTGGGGTCTTCTTCATGAACTCATAGCCTGTCTTTCAATTTGTCAATTACACACTTTCTGTCACAAAAAAGCCTTGTATTTTCTATTTATTATCGTAAAGTTTACTGTTTTACCATTTCAGGAAAATCGAATCCCCGAAAGCCCGACCAAAACAAAATGTTGATATTAAGGACAGTACTCCAAAGAAGCAAAAGCAATGCAACTGCAAACACTCACGATGCTTGAAGTTGTAAGTAGACCCTTTACTAATTACCTGCTTAATGAACCATAAATTGTTTGATTTGAACAGTGATTCTTGATGAATTGTCTAATTTTTTATGTACATATTTGTCATTTTGTGGTCAGATATTGTGAATGTTTTGCATCAGGAATATACTGTGATGGTTGCAACTGTGTAAACTGTCATAACAATGTTGAAAATGAGCCTGCCAGAAGAGAGGCTGTTGAAAATACTTTGGAACGCAATCCAAAAGCATTCAGGCCTAAAATTGATAGCAGTCCCCATGGAAATCGTGAGAGTAGTAGGGTGAGTCTTCCTTGATGTACAAACCTATTACCTATCCTTAAAAGCCCATAAATGGGCTACACCTTATTATTTATATGTTAATTTGTTGCAACTTGCAAAAGGAATGCTTGATGATTGACAAATTAAAAATCTTTGCATTTATGTGATTGCCATTATTACATTCTGAAAAAAATATATTTTGGTTATATAGCCAAATGATGAGTGATTAGTCAAGTAGTTCAACTTGCTTTTCATGACCAAGTAATGCATCTCAACTTGAGTTGGAAATTTCAACCTATTTACTTATGAGTATGAATGGGTAAATTTGGGTTATGGTATATCACTAAGACACTAATGTGCCAATTTATGTTTTAGCTAAGATGAGGCCTGGCAAATGGCTTGAACATGGCGGGAAGTGTATTTCTAATGCTTACAACCTTCAAATTGCTTATTAAAAATATTGTTATTTCGTAACATAGTTTTTGGAATCATATACACTACATATTTAATCTGAAATGATGAAACTTTGAACCTAAGGGCTCTTTGGGAGTAGCCTCTTTTATCTCTTGGGATAGACTATAGAAGTAAGATTTGTCTTAAATTCACCCTCTCCAGCTTCTATGAGTGGGAATGTGGGATTTTAGCTATGTATGTTTGCATTCTTGAGTAATGAAAATATAAAATCAATAGTAGTTTATTTACAGTAATTTCCTTACACAAATCTCTTCCTATGGTCATTCTATCACATAAATGAGAAATTTGAAGCGTTTCTTATTTTTGAAAGTTTGTTACTTGCTCATTCTCATTGGTTTTTGAATACATGTTATTGCAGGGAATCTTATACACCTTTTTAGTACCCAAATATTTTAATATAATTTGTACTATTAGATGTTTCAAATTGCAATGTAGAGAGTAAACATACAAACATATCCAACAATAATCCCATTCTTAGAGTAGGGTTTGGGGAGGGTTAAACGAGAGCAAACCTTACCTTTATAAGAAAGATATTGCTTCCTAAGTCCCAGAGTGACATTTGGTCCGAAAACCCCCCTTTTTACTTTTTTTTAAAGGAAAATACATAAAGAGGCATGAAAAATTATGTATCATAACAATATTTAATTAGTAACAGAGTACAACAACAAGCATACCCAGTAAAAATCCCACTTAGAGTAGGGTCTGGGGGGAAGGATAGAGACAAGCCTTACCCCTATCCCAGTTGGGATAGAGAGGCTGCTCCGAAGGAATCCCCGACTCAAAGTTATCGTTTGAGGTTAATAATCTCAACGCTTTTAACGATTATTTTCACAAAATAAGTAAAATAACGTTAAAATTAGTGCACTTTTACTTTTGCCCATTAAGGGCCAACACATATATACATATATGCGTGCACCGCAAATGGGGAGTAATTTTAACGTTATTAGTAACAGAGTAATTAAGATAAATCATAAATGGCCTCTATAAAAAATACTATTGATATTTAACTCACCTTATGCATTTTGCTCTATTTTGAATTGTTTTATTATTCAGGAAGAGGCTGGGGAAGCTGTTGTATTGGGAAAGCATAACAAAGGATGTCATTGCAAAAAATCTGGATGCTTAAAGAAATACTGTGAGTGTTTCCAAGCTAACATTCTCTGCTCAGAAAATTGTAAATGCATGGACTGCAAGAATTTCGAAGGAAGTGAAGAGAGGCAGGCACTTTCCCATGGAGATTCAACCAATAATATCGCATATCTTCAGCAGGCTGCAAATGCTGCCATCACAGGTGCTATTGGATCCTCTGGTTACGGTTCTCCACCGGTTTCCAGGAAGAGAAAGGTCCAAGATCTATTCTTTGGAGTGCCTTTAGAAAAAGATTCATCAATTCATAGGCTTGCACAATTTCAACAGGTATTAGCATTTAGAATGTAGTCTTTTGTTAAAAATGTTGACTTTGATCCTAAATTCAAATTTATTTTGTTATTAAACAGACATATCACATTAAAACCTCTGCTCCTTCCTCGTCGTTGTCTCCTATTCCTGGCCCACGTGTTGCTAATGTGACACCAGTCGGCGCTTCAAAATTTACATACAGGTACAGGTTGTGAAATCTTTCTATTGCCATATATGACAAGGGGCAGATAGGGCAGGCAATGTCGGTTTGACAGTGGGTCAAACAAGTCCGAATTGTAATGAGCTGGGTTGGGTTGACTGCAAGTCTTCAAATAGTTTTTCTTCCTTTAATAAAATTATAATTAATCAATGTGTTACGTATGATTACAAAACCAATATTTTTACAATATTAATTTTAATTGTTGAATAAAATCATTTTACTAGATTGTATGGATTAAAATTAGACTTTGGGTGACTTTTGACTTTTTTGAAAAAAATAAATACGTGTTTGGGTGACTTTTGACCCATTTGATATAAAACACGAATTTAGGCTACTGTTAATCCATTTGAGATAAGTATGACTTTGGTGACTTTTGGCCATTTGACTTTTTTTTCGGTAAAAGAAACTGGAATATAAACACTTTACGAATTAGCTAGAGTTTATGTTTTACTCATTTGAGATAAAACACAACCCAAACCCAATTATAAGTAAATTGGTCAAAATTGTCTTCTCAACTATGCATCATTGAAGTACTTTTTGAAGCTAACTAGTTGATGGTGTGAAGGTCTCTTTTAGCAGATCTTATCCTACCAGAAGATATGAGGGAACTTTGTTCTGTTTTGGTTGTATGTGCAAATGAAGCTGCCAGGAGGATTGCAGGTAAACACAACATTTCTTAGTGCTCTTATTTGAATGTCATGTAACATGTGTTATTGTGAGTCTATACGCAACAGTCATGTGAGTGTGAGCATAAAGTGTTGCCATGTCGACACTCTCTAGACGTGTAATGGTCAAGTGAGCGTTGAGGGGTGAGTGAACTTTTTTTATTTACAGTATTTTATTTATTATTTTTAAACAATCAATATTAAATTTTTTAACAGTTACCATCATCTGAAATGTATCTTAACACGTGCCAATACCACTTATTGAGACAACAAGATTTTGAAAACAACTCTATTTTTACTCATCAATTTTTTTGATTGCATGATGCACTCCATGATAAACATTGGCGCGTGTAAGTAAGGTGCCTACCAACTAAGCTACAATCATTGATTTTATTATGTAGATAATTTCATTGATAAGATAGATTTTGAGAGTTTATTGAATTCTTATACATGTCGAATTTATGTAATGCCTGCTTAGCTCAAAGGTTATAGCATTGCATTTTTAACGATGGTCATTGGTTCGATTCCCGTAGTCGATCTTTCCCTATTTATATTTGCTTTTTTCAAAATTTATATCGGAATGCTTAAGAGAGAGAAAATGTAGACTGCTTATTTGTTGTTATTTTTAATCACTGAACACAAGTTATGTAAGAAAAATCAAACTAACTCTTAAAATTAAATATTGATAAAAAATTAAAAAGAAATGACACATGGAGAGCTTTGATTGGATGTGAAATAAAGTGGTTTTTTTGAGAAAAATTATGATCTTTCTGACAATGAGTTGATAAGAAAAGTAGTTTTTTTGAAACTCTAATGTTCTTGGTAGTAGATGGAGCAATCAAACATAAGACATGGCAATATCAGGTCATAGATTGAAGCTAATGAGCCTAGTGGTGGCAAATTTGACCCGTTTACTCAGAAATGGGTTGAATTATCAATACATACGTGTGTGTGTATATATATATATAATTTTAATAGTTGATTTTGTAATATCTAATACATTACTTATTTAGGAAACGCAATTGATCAGAGAGAAAGCACTGATGTGTCAACACTCACGGATCAAATGCAGAATCAGAAAGGACTGGTGGGAGATGGTGTAGCCCAAACTGATAAAACTAGCCCGGATGAATCTAACTCGGATGATTCAAAAGGGAGGCCCTTGTCCCCGGGAACCCTAGCTTTGATGTGTGATGAACAAGATACAGTGTTCACCACCTTAACTTCAAATGGGCCGGGCCTGGGGCTCAATGGCATCAATGCACCTAGTCAAGTAGTGACTGAAACCTATGCTGCACAGGAGAAGATCATCTTATCAACTTTTCGGGATTGTATTAACAGGCTCATCACATTGGGAGAATTAAAAGGCAAGTTTCTATTTCATTATGTGCAAATTCATATATACCCCTAAAAGCTTGTGATAATATCATACTTACCATATCGAAAAAATCATTATGCCATTAAAGACGGTTCAAATTTAAATTTTACCCTTTTCACCATATATAAAATTTAACATAACCTATATTTTCTTATCTTTTCCCTTACACCCTTCAATGTATCATAACCTAAATCTTTACACAAGAGGAGGGTAATTATGTCAAAGGGGTGAATAAAGGTGTGTTGGGTAAATTTGATATTATTCAAGTTGTGAAGGGGATTTACGAAATTATCTCTTCTTCTTTTTGCTATTTTAAATGTCTAAAACACCCTTTGATAAATAAGAACTCTTTGGACCCAAACCAGTTTTGAAAACTTTCTAAAAGTCACATTAATCATCTTTCAATGTTTGAAATAAATATTTTCTGCTTCAGATTGTTTGATTATCTAAGTTTTGGACAATGGTACTAATTATTTAAGACTAGAATAAAGTTACCCACCCTTTAGCATAATTTAAAGTATTTTAGTTTTCATTTAACGTATTATCTCTAATTTTCATGATAATGCCATTCTTGGTAAATATTAAATTAATTTCTTAAATTTGTCAAACACTAGAATATTTACACTTGCTATAAAGACTATGTAACTATCACCTTTTCTTCATTCCACGTATGAGACCACTCTTGTCACCCACTTGTAATACCATATGTGTTATCATCACCCTAGTCACGCCCCTTTCCATTCCCTCTTAAACGGCTGCTTCACTGTGGAGAAGAACGTGACCACAGTCACCTAGATGCTATCACGCCCAACTTATGCCGGGTGTGTAGTAGAGCAGTGGTCGTGACCAAGGTGCTAAGGGGGCTACCACGGAACTATCATGCCCCATTACACACAATAACGATTTCAAGCGTTAGAAGCATCTTTAAACACTCAACACTGTTCTGACTATGAATTGGGCCTAGGAGGCCAAATCGGCGAGAATCCGACAAATATTCCAGTGACTTCAAATTCTAGCGGCCTTTGAAATTTTGGTGATTTTCCCTGCAACTTTTGGAGATTTGGCGAAAATTTGGGCAAAAATATTGAATACTAGAAAGTTTTTTTATATATAAGTTTATTAAACTAATTATTTTTATAAAAATAATATTGAAAAATTGGTTATATGTATAATTTTGGAAAATTACATATAAAAATTCCTATCTGTTTAAATCCGATTAATCCTTAGGCCCTATCTCACCGCTCGACTAGCGCCTAACAATTTTACAACCATAGTTTCTTGCCCCGCTTGGTCCCAAATTGTGCGATGCGCTCTGATGCATTTGCTTCAAAAATCCGTAGCGCGATGCAAGCGCATCATGTATGCGATGCGCACTTTATTTAAAATTTACTAAATTTCTAAAATATACGTAAATTACTAAATATTTGAGCATTCTTAAGTAATAACAAGCTAAAATTCAATATATACGAGATAAAAAGAACTTGTTTTGAGTGACAACAACAAATGTTCAACAATTAAAGCATAAAAACGCAAATGTAGTAATATAATATGGTCATAGGGGTATTTAAGCAACAAAATTGCAATAATATGGGGATATTTAAATAAGAGCGGGTGATCTTGAGCATAACCAAGATTATGAATAAGTTAATAGCGCGTGATCATAACTGAAGAAACAAGATTAGATGAAACAAAATTAAAAAAAAAAAAAACTCAAGCAAGAATATATTGTGCGCATTATAGTGCATCGCAATTTGTGACTTCCAGCACAACTTGACCACAACATGTAAACGCAACGCTTATGATTTACGACTTGCGATGCAATTTAGCTATCGCAATCGGCGCAAAATGCGCACATTTTTAAAACAAGCATGCCAACAACACCACACAAATTGCTGTTCGGCTTGTTTTTCTGGTGATCAGCACCTTCTCCGATTAGCAACAAATTGCTACCAAAACTGACCACTACCATGTCTGCTAATGATTTCAAGTCGACACCTGAACAGACACGATGCCATACAACCATAATAGAAAAAAAGATGCTGGAAACTTGCAACATGTATTTCCAGTGCCAGAGATCTAGAAACGATAAAGATTGCGATGTGCACTGGTGGTTGTCATCGGTGGATGGAGATGAACAAACAAACATACCTAGTATATTACCACTGTTCAGTATGGTCTGGGGAGGAAGGATGGAAACAAACCTTACCCCTATCCCAGTTGGGATAGAGAGGCTGCTCCGAAGGAGTCCTCGGCTCAAAGTTGTCGTTTGAAGTTAGTCATCCCAACACTTTTACTTGAAAATTTATCACACGACCTTCAACATTAAAGATTGAGCATGAATCTCCTATATTACTTGAAAGAATTCGAAGTGATATATGTGGACCAATTCATCCATCATGTGGACCATTTAAATAATTCATGGTCTTGTTATTACACCAAAGCCCGTAAAACATGGGGGCTACAAGTAGATTTTTGTGCGGAAATGAAATGTGAAAAATGAAGATACAAGATATTAAGCCAGACTTGTAGCTCAAGGTTTTTCTTATAGACAAGGGATAGGCTATGAGGAACCATATTCTTTAGTTATGGATGCAATCACTTTTAGATATTTAATGAGCTTGCAATATCTAAAAATCTAGAAATGCGTCTTATGGATGTGGTGATAGCTTACTTGTATAAATCACTTGATACTGACATCTACATGAAAATTTCTCAAGAATGTAAAATCCTTGAAGCATTAGGTTTAGAACCTAAAAAAATATGTCCAATCAACTTACAAAGATCTTTATAGGGACTGAAACAATCTGGAAGGATGTGGTACAATCGTCTGAATGATTATTTAAAAAGCAAAGGATACACAAATGATCTTATTGGTTTACGTGTCTTGATTAAAAAGAAGACATCGAGATCATAGGTGTGTATATGTTGATCTAAATATAATTGGGACGCAGAAAGAAATTCATAAAGAAATAGCCTTTTAAAGAAGGAATTTGAAATGAAAGACGTTGAAAAAACTAAGTAATGTCTTGGTTTATAGATTGAGCACATGCCTAATGGAATACTTGTGTATCAATCAAGTTATACGGAAAGGCTCTTAAAGGGTTTCAATATAAACAACGCAAATTCTTTAAACACCCCTATGGTAGTTAGATTACTCAATGTCGACAATGATCTATTTCCCTCATGCGATGATGCTGAAGAAGTTCTTGTTCCGGAGCAAGATTTAGTTCAGCACCGACATGAAAGCATTGAAATGGACTTGGACATATTTTTCGATACATTCTAGGAACTGCTGATCTAGGTTTATTTTATCCTAATGATTCTAAATCTAGGTTTAGTTCAACTAGCAGGATGGAATATATGTTGAACCGAAACCATTTTGTGTATTGATGGATGGGTTGGTCCACATATATCATCTTGAATTCTATCTGGAAATACAGGAGATTTATGCTCAATCTTTAATGATGAAGGCCATGTAATAAGTTTTCCAAGGGAGCAAGATACACATAATGGTATTTTATCTATTTGCGGTATCTTTTGATATCTTAATTGATGTTCACATGTATTTTTCGATTATTCTTTTCAGCATTGTAGATGCTGGATGACCTAGTCTATCATGCCATAAATTAAAGGCTGCAGGATCAACCATCCCTCAGATTTGACGCTACGGGGAGTACGCCCAAGCCCACCCGAGGAGGAACCCCACAACTAGGTAAACCCTCTGACCTTGCCTAAGCAAATAAATTTCGGCCTAGATTCGAATCCAAGACCTCTCATATAGAAATCAAGGGGCTACCATTAGGCTACAAGCCTTTGGTATCCATTTTGGCATAAGTTCTTGAAACTCAATAAGTATCTTCTTGATTTTGGGGAATACAATGTGTTTTCTATTGAGAGTTTTGTTGCATTTAGTAAAACCAAATTTGTTTTTCACACTCCTTCTATCAATTCTGTAGGACCAGATATTGTATTAATGGTTTCGTTTGTTGCTTTCAATGCTTGAAAGTATTTTTTAGATTTAAGAATAAAATATGTAGCATCACTATCCGTTATACACATATCTCCATCACTTGTTTGAATGAGTGCTCTGTTGATATTCTTTTTGCTCTTCAAATAATAAAATATTACGAAAATTTTAGCATTTTCATTAAATATTTTACATAAAATGAAAGGTTAGTTATACATAACTTAATGCGATTAAGCATAGCATTTATATCACTATTTATTAAGATAACATATATTTGTTCAAATCTCCAAGTTAGGTAAAAAGTCTAATTATTTAGCTCAGTGTTCGCATTATCGAACTATCAATGTGGTTAATTTCTTTCTCTTATTATTTGAGAGATGTTTGATATAACTTGCATAGATGAGATGGCGTGTGACAAACTTTTGACCAATGAATTTATACTTTCACATCTAAAACATGAACTATTAGGGTTTTGAGTCGTACCAACTTCATTTTGAATCTTGTTTTGTTGGTTGACATTTGTAGAGTGTAGTAACTACTAGCTCTTTGATTATGGCCACGACCTCGACCGTTATAATTATTGCTCTATTTAAATGAATTATTAAACGACTTTTATCAAAACGACCACGAACATGTCCACATCCTCTTGCATTTTTCTATCTGAAAGTTTTAGCATCATTATTATCAATAGCATTAGCTTCTGGTATAGTCATTGATCTTGTGGAACGTGCAAAATGATTTTTAGTTAACACTTCATTGTTTTTTTTGCTACAAAAAGTTGAGCATTTAGATCAGAATAGCTTTTAAAACCTTACACACACAAATATGTTTGCAATTCGGCATTTGATGCATGAAAAGTGATAAGAAAAATTTCTAGCATATCCTTTCCAGTAACATTTTGCTCATAAAGTCGAAGTGTTAAACATATTCTCAACAAAGCAGATGTGTAATCATTTACTTTTTTAAAATCTTAGATTTGAGCATTTATCTCTAGCAGCTGGAAGTAAAACTCCTCTTTGATGATTAAATCTTAATCATTCCATAAAGTAGACGGATCATCACAATTTGAGTATTCAAATTGTAACACTCCATCAATGTGTTTGTTGTGTTTGTGAGGAAAAACATCGCCTTTTGCTTTTTCTTGTTTCGAACAATTATTGTTCACGTTTATTATTTCTAAAACATCCATTGATTTTAAATCATCGTTACCAAATCGCTAGGGATGTCGCGAATTGCGTATTGGACCGCGGTGTACCGGATCGCAATTCGCTAGCGACTCCAATCGCTCCGGTACGGCAATTTGGTTTGTCCGAGTTACGGCGACGATTCACGTTTCAGATTCGATTTGCACGAAGAAGACATACATGTCATTGTGAGAAAGAAAGTGATGGGTGGCACGAGGGTGGCCGGAGGATGAAGATGGCTAGAGGATGAAGACGAATGTTGTTTTGATGGTGAAAACGGAGGACAGATTTTTAGGGTTTTTGGAAGGCCCTTTAACATGGATTTTAAGTTTTCTTATGTTTACATGTTAATCCCTAGAGTTATAATGATTTTAAAACTTAACATTATAAAAGGTAGACTTATTTTTACTAACCCTTAGAGTTATAATTTTGATAAAAATTGGCCCTAAACTTTATTTAAATGGTTTTTTAATTTATCAAATTTTATATTATGATTTTTTTGGTACAGGATATAAATGGTACTTCGTACCGAAATGAGCGTACCCCCTCCGTACCGAATACACTAAATCTAGCAAATCACGTACCATGATTTAGGTAAATATGTTTTAAATGTCTTTTTACATGAACTGTCCACGCCATGTAATTTTCTCCAGTGATGTTTAGATCTAGGAGTTCAAGTTTTGCAATATTTGACATTTTGTTTTTTCTAGCTTTGATGGATTATATATTCCTATGATTTGATATTATTAAAGGTGGCCCATACCCCCTTCTTGTCTTTCCTAATCACAGTCATCATGCCGCCACTATTAGCACCCATCATCTCCATCCACCGATGACAGCCACCAGCATACGTCGCCGTCTTCATCGTTTCTAGATCTTTGTCACTAGAAATACATGGTGCAAGTTTCCAACATGTTTTTTTCTATTATGGATGTGTGGCATTGTGTCTGTGTCAGGTGTCAACTCGAAATCACTAGCAGATATGGTGGTGGTTAGTTTTGGTAGGCGGAGAGGGTGCTGATCACTTGAAAAACGAGCCGGACAACGATGTTTTGTCCAAATTCCCATAATAAGAAGTTTTGGATAATTACAATGCTTATTATAGTGGTTAACTTCTTAAAGTATTATATAGGTTCTTATTAATGAAATGTTTATCTTTTATGGATGACTTGTGCTTTGTAATGATCTTCTAAGTTAAGATATTAGAACTCTACGTGCTGATAACGTATGGTATCTTATTATGATTTATAAGAGAAGGTAATAGAAATTTTTTAATGAAGATGAAGTGTACTTGCATAAATATGGAATTTTAGAGGGCATGACATTTAATGCTAAAAGTAAGAATATGTGCATCCAGTCTTTGGAGTTGAAAAAGCTTCCATCCAATAATTTGTGAAACTTATGGCTGTTGTAGTATATATTTTTTATATTAAATAGGTCACACACTAATTTTTATCTTTTTAAAAAGATTTGTCTTTTAGCAGGAGGTAAAATGGTCATTCACAACCACTGAACTGAAAAAAATTAGCGCCAACCACTTGAAAGAACACTGGTGTTATGGTTTCATTAACAGTTAGGACTAAACTTGCAATCTAGGTTTACTTGAACAATCATCTGTGTAGTTAAGTCTTAATTATGATTATCCATTGTCAGTCTAAGGATGTTCGCGGTACGGTTTTTCAAAAATTTCTAAACCACTAACTACGGTTTCAAAACATGACAAGCAAAACCGACCACGTAATTTGTGTAAAACAACCAGTATTGACAGTTTTATGGTTCGGTTTTTGTGGTTTCACAGTTTTTTAAATAAACAATTGGGAACTGTTAATCAAATGATACAAAAGACCATAATCCATTTCAAATTCAATTTTCAAAAGTCAAACTATAATTCAAAAGCCAACCATTATCAAAATAACAAAACAGTCTAAAAAGAGTGATGAACGGACTTTGTTTGAAAATCATCTTCTATATGAATAATATTATTATCATTTTTATCATTTTAATACAACCTCAGAGTCATGAATAAAGAGAATGAAAGACTTAAGGGGCAAGGTAAATGAAAAGACTATAACTTACACACACATATATATATACACTAATACATATATACATATATACATATACATATACATATACATATACATATACATATACATATACATATACATATACATATACATATACATATGTATGTGTGTGTGCGGTTTAGAAAAAATGTAAACTGTAAACCACACCGAACCACTCGATTGTTAGAATATTCAAACCATAAGCTGTACAATCAAGTTTTAAAACCGACCTATTGTCTTGGGTTCAGTCCGGTTTAAACGGTTCAGTCGTTTTATGAACGCCCCTAGTTGTCACATAATCACCCCAAATGTTCTATCAAGCTTTATAATGTGGTAGGACTGTTTGATCTCCATGACAATTGTTTCTGTTTCCAGTTTTTCATTATCTGAATACTGTCTGTGAATTGTATGCGTTTTATAGAAACACAATGCTCTTCGTTGGCCAGAAGCGATTCAGGAGGCCAAAGTCAACTAGAAGTCGTTGAAAGCAACCGAATCACGATACACTCAAGTCAACATGAACTATACGGCAACAGTTTCCTGAGGTCAGCATTCATGGCTCCTCAAGCCAGTATTGCAGCTGCGGGGACATTTGAAAATAACAGTTCACATGTGAAAATCCCTTTTCGCGCTGAAAATGGAGAACGGAAATAAACCCCAAACAAGAGATATAACATTTGATCAGTATAGTCAAAGTAGCTGCTGCCTGCATCTCATATGCATGGCTTTTCTTTGATGCAGAGTTGGAAATTACAGTTTGCACCCTCCCAATTGTTAGAAAACTAACATGAATCTTGTTCGGTTTTCAATTTATTATTTTTTTTTCCTAATTTAACTTAGTTTTTTTTTCCAGTGAATTTTATAGGTAGGAGTGATTAGTAAAAATGATGTATTGTAATATGTGCCTGTGATCTTTGTCCTAATAAAGAGCAATTTTTACTAATTTGTTTTGGAAGAAAACTAGATTATGAATGACATAAAAAAGGCATTTATAACAATAAAGTAATGATTTATGAAATTACAATACTGGTTCTTTCTTTAAGTTATGTTTTTATACATGTTTGTTGTGTGTAGATGTAAACTTATTCAATTGAAGTCATTGCTGGTATTCAGAAGCATTTCTTTGCATATTGTATCATCAAAAAATGATCATTTCTTTGGCACCTAAAACTCTTGAGCTTAGATTAATCTAGACCCACTTTTATATAGAGGTGCACAAACTGTTATTTTGTAACCGGAACCGGTTCAAAATCGGTTCTTGTTTAAGTCAACAAATGCAAGAACCAGTTCGGGTTTGTGGCCGGCTCCTCAGGTAAAAATTGAACCGGTTCTGGTAATACCGTTTCTTATTAAAATTCTCTTAAAAACAGAACTGTTTATACCCGTCGGTTTAGGTAGGACCGGTTCCAGTTTGGGTAGTCGGGCCTGATTCTATTACCAGTTTTTTTGCCCACCTTTACTTTCATATTGTGAATTTTGATTTTGATGGCTTGTTGGTAGAATCGTTGTGTGACACATCCATCTTCTTATTTGAGTAGGCAAGAATTGAATGATCTTCAGAATGAAAGAAAATTAAGATCGAAGTTGTTTGGATATAAATCTAGTGTGAAATTGATCTTTTGAAAATTGACTGTAATATCGGTTGTTAGGATTGTATCATGTTCTTTAAAAAGAACATTGGTGAATCAATGTGCTAACCCTTGGACACATAAATTGTGATATATATAACTAGGGGTGTTCACGCGCCGAACCGAGCCGATCCAGGGGTTAACTCGGACTCGGCTCGGATTTAAACCGAGTTCGGCTCGGCTCGGATTGTAAACCGAGCCTAAAATCTTGACTCGGCTCGTTTTTTAACCGAGCTGGCTCGGCTCGGCTCGTTTTTGGCTCGGTTTTTAGATAAGAAATTTAATATTTGAATTGCCTTCACCACAACTAAGCTCGGTTCGTTTTTGGCTCGTTTTTACATAAGAAATTTAATATTTGAATAACATTCACCTCAACTCAGCTCGTCTCGTTTTTGGCTCGGTTTTTACATAAGACAAGAGGCATGAATATGTGAAACTATAAATTAAGAATATGATTTAGGAATTAGTAGAGCACGTAAGAATGAAGATTTATTTCGTATTTCTGTCCTCTTTTCATTCATTATTTTATTATTTTTATTTTTTGACATAATTACGAAATAACTCTAAAGTATATTTATTATTGAAAATAACCCATGTCGGACTCGGCTTGGTTTCAAAACGAGCTGGCTCGGTTCGGCTCGGTTACAAACGAGTTTTATCCGAGCTGAGCTTTATCCGAGCTTTTTCCGAACGAGCTACGAGCCGAATCCGAGCTTCGAGCTTTTTGGACAGCCCTAAATTAACAACCACCTTACCCAATATATTCCCACTTTTCAGTAGGGTATCGGAGAAGGTTAGATACAAAGCTTACCCCTATCCTAATTGGGATAGAGATGCTGCTCCTAAAGAGTCCCCGGCTCAAAGTTATTGTTTGAAGTTGATCATCCCAATGATTTTAACGTTATTTTCACAAATAACTAAAATAATGTTAAAATTATTGCAGTTTTACTTTTGCCCCTTAAAGGCCCACACATATATATACATTATATAAATTGCGATATATATTCAATTCAAAAACTATCAAAAACCATTTGATGATTTCTTCATGCAAGTCATCATATAATGATTGGCCATGGATGAAAGGCCATTGGTGAATGAGTGTGTTGAATTAGGAATGCATTTGCAGAAAGAGATGCAGTCATGGTTCTTGGAGTATGTTGAGGAGTCAAGTAGATGTTGGTTCCCAAGTTTTTGGGAACAATAGTGGTAATAGAATGGGTTTTGAGGAAAATTAGTTCGGGTCTAAATGGATTGTTCTTAAAAAACATCAATTTAGTTTAACTTAATATGCGTTATAAATAAACAAATAGTCCATTTGGATAATTTTTAGTGATTTTCTCATCAAATATGTTATTAATCATTCTTAAATGTTTGAATTCATCACATTTACATTGTTTTTTGGTTACCCATCTTGACCTGCATTGTGTTTAAGTGCTACATGTCTCAACCCATTCAATATTATGATGTTACCCATTTCAACCCATTATACTACAATTGTTTACCCAAAGCAACCCATTTCCTTTTATATGAGTAAAAATTGCCACATCTAGTCACAGCTTAAACGAGTCAATGATTGGTTGGATTGTATGGTGTCGAATCAGGATGAAGCGTTGACGGGTGCAGTTAAACGGTTGAAAGGAAAGATTACCAGGTCTGTTATTCAACATGTTGGCATTACATATGACAACTCATCTTGATGCCTGAATTTACTTGTTTTGAAGTGTAAAAAAGGGTGTTGTTTTTCATAAATTTGCAAGTTTGTTACAAGAAAGAAAATTTTGGATTGTGTACAAGAAGGCAAGCTTATTTGCTCAATGTAATGACATCATATTTTCAAGAGTAATAACAACAACATATGTGGCATAAATGCCCCCAAATCCGTTTTATTTGTCTAGACTTCTATGTCGTCGATGATCGATCCATGTTCATGCTACACAATGAAATCTAAGCGGAATTGAACATTTGAATATGAGATTAGAATCATAATCAGAACCAGATAAAAATATGATAATTTGAACAAAATGAAGATAAGCAGTCATGGCTAAAATATGGTGCCAAATTCAAAATATGACCAGAAACCTTCGATGGTTGCATCAATGAATGGTGGTGGCAAACACTGAGCGACCATGAAGAACAAGCTCATTAAGAATACCCAATTATAGCTAGAAGATCGATATTCAGATTTATCAAACACTAGGTTGGTAACTGTGTATTAAACGAGATAAATAATAATATATTGTTAATTAATAGTTGTCAATAAAAATTTAAATTATATAAGATGATTTTTAATATAAGATACAATTAAATATAATTTCATAAATTAAATAATAAAATAATTATATTATTTTTTTAAACACTAATTTTTCAAAGTTTGTTTCTTTAAATATTTCGTTTTCAAAAACTATTTTTAAAAATTCTATATTTTATAACAATTTGATTTTTTAAAGGAGTGTTTTTTTAATATTAATATATTTTAAATGTATTAAAAAAATCTTATTTTTAATTTAAAAGTACATGAAAAGTATATATATTATTTAATATTATCATTTAGTATATAATATATTTAGGGTGTTGTTATTCTCACACCCACTTTTTTTAAAAATACACCCCTGAGACGGCCCGTAATGGCCATTACGGCCCGTCTCAGTCCTCGGTCAAACATTCGCTCCTGACAACCTGTGCCAATGATTGGGAGCAAGACGGGCCGTAATGGCCAGAACGGTCCGTCTCATTCATCGTACAAACATTCCCTGCAACCTAGTACAATGATTTGACAGCAAGACGGCCCGTACTGGCCAGTACGGCCCGTCTTGCTTTTTAAATTCTGACAAAAGGACACTAATTTGACCCAGTACGGGCCGTAAAGGCCATTACGGGCCGTCTTGAACATTTTCAAATTGGTATATAAGCATAACGAACGCGTAACTTTCGAATTCAAATATATTTCACGATAATTCATATATGTAACGATGTCGTTTTGGGACGGGAGTTTTTTCAACTATTCCGTGCCAGATTTGAACGAAGAGCCTCATGTCGAGTATTCATACGGCACGATAGATCTGAATGCTGAACCTAACGCTGATGTCGGTTTTGACAGTCAAGCATCGTATGGGTTCGTGTATGATGACTGTAAACAAAGTTACACGGAGGAGGGTTATGAAGAAAAGCCGGGGGCTTCAAACGTTAACTGGGAAACCAAAGAGGTAACTTAAATGAAACATAAATGTTAATAATTGTATATTATCGCTATCCATTTAAGGTATTTATTATTGTTTTTATATGTCAGGAGTTTATGACTGAGGAAGCGCTGGTAGGATGGGTGAAAAGTAGAGCAGTAGACAATGGTTACATTGTAGTCAAAAGAAGAACGAAGAAATCAAAGACAACAGGCAGTGTAATCAAAGTTTGGCTCATGTGTGACCGTGGTGGCGAGCACAATAGCATCGCAATCCTTAGACGGTCAGGCAGCAAGAAAATCGGTTGTCCGTTTCAACTGGTAGGGTTATACAATGAAGTTCGTGAATCCTGGAAATTACAGGTGATTAACAACAATCACAATCACGAACCTGCTCAGAATCTAGAGAGTCATCCATATGTTAGAAGATTCACCCAGGAGGAAGAAGATCTGGTTGAGAATCTGACCGAGCGACACATGGATCCTCGTAACATACTTTCGAGCATAAAGAAACATAACCCTGCAAATGTATCCATCCCTAGGGATGTATACAATTTACAGCAGAAGCTAAAAAACAAGAAGAAATTCGGTGATACTCCGATGCAGGTCTGGAAAACGTGCTTCACAGTCAGCGGTACGTTTACTATACCCGTGAGGATCCTGAAACAAACGTCGTGGAAGACATTTTCTTCTGTCATCCAAAATCGTATTGCTGGTGGCGTGCATTTCCGCACGTACTGATGATGGACGCGACGAACAAAACGAACCAGTACAGGCTTCCATTTATTCAAATTGTTGGCGTGACTTCCACACACCAGACGTTTAGTATTGCTCACGCGTTCGTAAGCAAAGAGCGTGAGGAGAACTACGTCTGGGTCTTAGAAATGGCTAAGAGTATGTTGAATAAGTGTATGGAGCCACGTGTGATCATAACAGATCGAGACCTTGCTGTTATGAATGCGTGCCGTAAAGTGTTTCCAGAAGCTGCAAAATATCTCTGCAGATGGCACATAGACGAAAATATTGCCAAACACTGCAAGGCAAGCTTTTCTGACGCAGACTGGAAGAAATTCAAAGGTCGATGGGCGAATTTGTGTAACTCTCCGACAACAGAGTTATACAACCACAACTACAACCGTCTGTATGAAAGACTTATCAAAGACGACAAAAAAAGTAAGCATCATATAACATAATTATTATCATCATATCATCATTGGTTTTTTGTTTCATTTCAGGGGTTCTGGAGTATTTGACGCACACCTGGTTAAACAATTACAGAGATATGTTTGTAACAACATGGACCAATAGAACGCGCAACTTTGGTCAACGTACAACACACCGGGTGGAAAGTCAGCACTCGAACCTAAAACGATTCCTCAGACCACCAAACAGCACGCTTGCCTCGCTTGTAGGTTTCGTAAATGAAATCGTGCAAGCACAGGAGGTAAAAATGAAACACGATTTTGAAACGAGCTTGATTAAAACTATGGGTCATCATAAACTACAAATATTTGATAACCTTCGAGGAAAGGTGTCCCATAAAGCTCTTGATTTGTTGGTCGAGGAAAAAGACAAAATAAGAGTCATGCGTGACAAAAATATGACGTGTGGCCTGTGACACCCGGCAATTTCAGGTAAATTGCGACACTTACATTCTTTACATTTCACATTCATACTTGTTGCATTTCATTTAATTATGTTTAAATAGATGAGCTGAACACAAACTACTGCGAAACGATAGTCCGTGGAGCTATCGAATCATACATTGCACATTGGTTTGGAAACCAAGTGTGGCAAACACAACACTAACGCAAAACAATAATTCGGGGAATTATTGAATTGTGCATCACACGTTGATTAGGATTAATCAAGCGTGCAAACACTTCGTTAGACACGAACACAAACAATCATCGATAATTCGAGGAATTACCGAAACACACACGAACGTTGGTTAACGTCAAACACATTGCGTAGCACAACACTCAAAACTTCACGAAACACTCACACAGTGAACTGGGAAGTTCAAACGAGACCAAACGATGTTTGAACGATGTTCTACAGTCGAGAAACGGGCAAGAACGAGCCCAGAACAACAAAATAGGCTTAGTGGGCCTAACTTTTGGGCCACGCGGTACGCCTGACCCGAAGCACCCAGATCTGGCGATGCGCGCGGGACTAAGAAATCAGCCGGACACATTTTCCATCCGCGCGGTACGCCTGGCCTTGGTGAGCCACGCCAGGCGTTACGCCTGACATGCACAGATCGCAAAACTAGATCTACACTCAACCTATCTCATTTTTAATCATTCTAATCCTATTCTCTCGGCCACAACACCTCTATCTCGAGTTCCTACCTCTGTTTCTTCATCATTTCACCAGCAAAACCTCCATTGTTGAAGCTTTGAAGCTTGGGAGGCCATTGAAGGTCCTTGAAGCTCAAAGTTAAAGAGGATTGAAGCTTGGAGGCCATACTTAGAGCTTGAAACCACCACCATCATCTCGAACCTGCACTATTCGAAGTTCCAGGAGCGTTGGGGGCTGCTCTTGTCATCATCTCAACCATCTTGAGCCTTTGAGGTAGTTCTTGTGACTAAAACACTCATTGACACATCACTACACACACATGCAAGTGTTAGATCACACATGCAAGCACCCACCCATCACATGCACGAATTTCTTGTGGTTTGAATCTGGGTTTGATGATATAAATGTGTTTCTTGATGATCTATGATGTTTAGATTGAGTTTTATGATGATCTAAAGTGATGAGTATGAACCTATATGCTTGAAATGATGATTTATGACATTATAATGCCATGCATGTATGATCCATGATGGTTAGAATGATTTTGAGTATATAGATATGCTTCTTGATAACATTGGATGATGATTTCATGAATAGATGATGTTAAAATGGTTTATTTATGATTATTTCTATTTTTAGTAACTTTTGAGTTACAAGATGATGATTTAGTGAGAGTGATGAACATGCATGTATGAGGAATTGCTATTAGGATGTTAAGATGATGATTTGAACACTTAGAATGTGATTTTGATAATGTTTATGATCATTTTGACATAGTTACTATATTTAGTAACTTTTCGGGTCAAAGTATTGCTAGATGATGTTATGGACCATGTATGCATGTTTAAATGATGCTAGGTGACTTAAAATGATGATTGGTGACATGAAAATTGGTTTAGAAATATTAAGATGGTCATTTTATGCAAAAACCACAAAGTTACTATTTCTAGTAACTTTATTTTTTTCAAAAACCGATTTGTAAACATGATGTGTGATTCGAGCATGCTAGATGACTTATTATGTTGTAGTATGATGATTAGATACTAAGTTAGATGGTTTCCGTTGTCACGAATACTACAAATGGAAACTTTCCATTTTAGGAAACTTTTATGTGCAAACATGTTGTAAACGACTTATGTGACTTTGTATGATGATGTGCTATGTGTTAACATGATCACGTAGGATTAATGAGCATGCTAGAACTTTAAAATCAATATGCTTGTGAACTTGCTATAAATGGAAACTTACTATAAATGGTAAGTTGTCCATAGACGCGACTTACGTGTTTTGCACACAACGAGCACTAACACGAATGTTTCACAATACACAAACAACACAAGGTTCACCAACGGGTCGTTGACACACACGGTCAAACACGGTCAATGTAGACCGACACGGACAGACATGATCGACCGAGAGTTATCGATCACGTAACACGATCACTTACACGAACTCACGTATAGTATACGATATAGGTAGCCGGTGACTGACCACCCGACGACACAGGAGCTTACGCTTACATTTGTTCACCTCGCTAAGGTGAGTTCACGGCCCCTTTTTACATTTTCTACCTTTGGGGGAGAAAACATTGCATACAACTGTTTTTGAACAACTTACACACTTTTGGTTATTTTTGTACATGCTAATATCGTATATACATATGTGTGACATTCATCCACAAACTGATAAGTCCTCATTAAACACACCTCGAACCGTTAATAGCGCGTTGCGCTCAGCGTGGTGATTCTGAATAGTACTATTTGGGCCTGACAAGCCCCACTGTTGCGAGCCGTATGGCCACCCCGACTGGAGGTCGGAACAGTGCATAATTGACCAAACAACATTTGCCATATCTTGGATGGATATGGCGGGAGGCAGCATGTTAGCTTCGGTTGCGAACCCGCATATGATATAAAACATATTGACTAGCTATCAATTGATATTGCATTGTATTGAAAAATAGACCTGCTAACATTTACTTTAAACATTTGATGTTTATTGCTGACTACAAACCTGTGCTCTCACCAACCTTTGTGTTGACCTTTTACTCGCATGTTTTCTCAGGTAACTAAGGCACGTGCACAAGGAATAGGATGCTAGGCTGGAGTCGCATGCATCTGTTTATGTGTCTTAGTCTACTAAACTATGATTATCATTTGATGGTGTTGTGTAATGTTAAACAACTTTAATCACTTCCGCAACTATTGTCATTTATCATTTTGAAAAACTGTTTTGACTAACGCTTCCGCAAACTATGAATGATTTAATCTGTTTTGTTAACTTGTACTTTACTTCCGCAACTCTGATATTACGAAACTGTTTTATCCAAATTATTGGATGTACGTACCCAACCAGACATATAGGTCTCGCATGTTGTGTGACCAGAGACTGCGATCCTGACAATCTGCCGCCGCTCGCGCCCCGGAAGGGACGGGATTTCTCGGGGTGCGACAGATTGGTATCAGAGACTCCGGTTATTGCGAATTAGGTTTGCATTTAGTGAACTTAGTCTATAACCACTAGTCTCCACACAACACATAGTGCTTAGTATTGTAGTACTTGCACACACGTTACATCTTTCATGCGTTACGTTCGTCACTGCACATGACTACCCATGACGGGGAAGAGCCGATAGCTCTAACATGTTCTTTACAGTACCTACCGCACACACTACATTAGTCATTAGACAAACACTAACACTTATTCTCGCTATGAAGATCATGGCTGGAAGACGTGGAGGACGCAGGAATGCAGGCGGACGTGGGAACATCAATCTGACGCAAGCTGAGTTGAATGCCCTCATCAACGAACGGGTTGAGGAGGTACTTGCTGCACGGGAAGCTGCCCGCAATCAGAACCCGCTGAACCAAGGTGATGAACCTGTTCATATTCACCTTGCACTACAAACACTTGTTTCCAATTCAACACGTTTATTCTATACCTAACTCAACCTTGTTCCTTGCGTATCTCAGGAGCAAACCCTAACCCACCTCTCTGCACGTTCAAGATGTTCCTGGATTGCAAACCCCATTCATTCAGCGGCACTGAGGGAGCCGTTGGACTATTACGCTGGATTGAGAAGGCGGAATCAGCCTTCGCCATGAGCAACTGCAGGAACGAGGACAGGGTCAAGTTCGCTGCAGGGACGTTCGAGGGAGCTGCCCTCACTTGGTGGAATGCCAACGTCCAGAACCTAGGGCTTGATGCAGCCAACGCTCTGCCTTGGGATAACTTTAAACGAATGTTGAACCGTGAGTACTGTCCTCGCGGCGAAGTGCAGAAACCGGAAACAGAATTCTGGAACCATAAGATGATTGGTTCCGAGGTCGAGGCTTACACAGCTCGATCGTATGAGCTGGCAAACTTGTGCCCGGAAATGGCAACCCCACCCTTCAAACATATAGAAAAGTACATTGATGGACTGCCACCCCAAATTCAGGGCATGGTGCTCTCTGCTGACCCCATCACCATGCAACAAGCTGTGCGACTGACTCACAAGCTCACTGATTCGGCAGTTGCACAAGGACTCTTGCCACCCCGTGGTGCTGTGACCACAACCAACGACAAGGGCAAACGGAAATGGGATGACACCCAGAACAAACCAACCACTCTTCAACCACCACCACAACAGCGTAAGTTTGGATCAACCCAAGCTTATGCCCCACCCATCCCAACCACCCAGAATCAAGGAGGTTATGCTGGAAAACACCCCAAATGCCACAAGTGCAACTTCCATCATGCACCGGGTCAATGTGGCAGCTTCCAATGCCAGCGCTGCGGAAAAGGGGGACATGCAGCCAAAGACTGCAGGGGTGAACTAATGGCAAAAACCCCGCAACAGCCACAACAACAGCAACAACTTGAAGCGCCGAAGGGTTGCTTCGAATGTGGGAAACCAGGGCACTTCATGAAGGATTGCCCGCACCTGAAAAAGAACAACAACCAACCGAACAACAACGGGAACAATGGAGCGAGGGGACGAGCCTTCGTGATTGGGGCCAAGGAGGCCAGGAGGGATCCCAACCTTGCAACCGGTACGTATCTCTTAAACGATAATTATGCTACTGTATTGTTTGATACTGGAGCTGAGAAAAGCTTTATATCTAAGGACTTTAGTGAGATACTTGCCATAACCCCAACACCCTTAGATGTTGAATATACAGTAGAGCTAGCTGATGGTAAATTGATTGTAACTAAGCACATTCTGAGAGAATGCACTTTAGAGCTAGCAGGCCATAAATTTAAGATTGACCTCATGCCGGTTACACTAGGCAGTTTTGATGTCGTAGTGGGCATGGATTGGTTGTCTAAAAACCAGGCTGAAATCATTTGCCACGACAAGGTTGTGCGCATACCTCTCCCTAGCGGAGAAACTATAGACATCAAGGGCGAAAGGAGTGACACTTCTCTGAACATCAACTCGTGCATGAAAGCTCACAAATGCTTACGAAAAGGATACACTGCCATATTGGCGCTTATCACTGACAAGACTGAAGAGGAGAAAAGGATAGAAGACATCCCAGTCGTATGCGAATATCCCGACATTTTCCCGGAGGATCTACCAGGACTTCCACCACCTCGACAAGTGGAGTTCTGCATAGACCTTGTGCCGGGAGCAGCACCTATCGCACGAGCACCATATCGACTTGCACCTTCGGAGATGCAGGAACTGTCCAATCAACTGCAAGAGCTGTTGGACAAGGGTTTCATTAGACCAAGCTTCTCACCCTGGGGAGCTCCGGTCTTGTTTGTAAAGAAGAAGGATGGCACTTTCCGTATGTGCATTGACTATCGGGAATTAAACAAAGTGACAATTAAGAACCGATACCCCTTACCTCGGATCGACGATCTGTTCGATCAACTGCAAGGATCGAGTTACTACTCCAAGATCGATCTGCGATCTGGGTATCATCAGCTAAGGATTCAGGAAGAGGATATCCCTAAGACTGCTTTTCGCACTCGCTATGGCCATTACGAGTTTTTGGTCATGCCGTTTGGGCTAACCAATGCACCTGCAGTATTCATGGACCTCATGAATAGAGTGTGCAAACCATACCTCGACAAGTTTGTCATTGTCTTCATAGATGATATTCTCATTTATTCCAAAACCCAGGAGGAACACAAAGAGCATCTTCAATTGACTCTTGAACTGCTACGAAAAGAGAAGCTGTACGCTAAACTCTCAAAATGCGACTTCTGGATCCGAGAAGTCCAATTCTTGGGACATGTTGTTAATGAACAAGGGATTTATGTGGATAAGTCTAAGATAGAGGCAATCAAGAACTGGGAAGCACCAAAGACCCCAACTGAGGTGCGACAATTCCTAGGCTTGGCAGGCTATTATCGGCGATTTATTGAAGGATTTTCAAAGATAGCCCAACCCCTTACAGCTCTCACCCACAAGGACAAGAAATATCTCTAGACTGAAAGACAAGAAGCTGCATTCCAACTTCTCAAGCAGAAGCTCTGTAGTGCACATATCCTATCCCTTCCCGATGGGACGGAAGACTTTGTAGTATATTGCGATGCCTCGATACAAGGGCTCGGTTGCGTGCTGATGCAGCGAGAGAAAGTGATCGCATATGCTTCTCGACAACTGAAGGTACACGAGAAGAACTACACCACCCACGACTTAGAACTTGGAGCCGTGGTATTTGCACTTAAGATCTGCATACACTACCTGTATGGTACCAAGTGTACGATATACACTGATCACAAGAGTCTCCAACACATATTCGAGCAGAAGGAACTGAACATGCGACAGCGTCGCTGGCTCAAACTCCTGAACGACTATGAGTGTGCCATCAAGTATCACCCGGGGAAGGCCAATGTAGTGGCCGATGCCCTAAGTCGGAAGAATACACCGAAACCCAAGAGGGTAAGAGCTTTACAACTCACCATTCTTTCCAACCTCCCTGAGCAAATACGTAATGCCCAGGTGGAGGCACTTAAACCTGAAAACCTAGCGGCAGAATCACTAAGGGGAATGGAGCAACACCTTAAAGTAAAAGCCGATGGCTTACACTATTTCATGGAACGCATCTGGGTTCCGCATCATGGGAACATACGAGACCTTGTGATGGACGAGGCTCACAAATCCCGATATTCCGTTCACCCTGGATCTGATAAGATGTATCACGATCTGAAGGAACTTTACTGGTGGCCGCACATGAAAGCCGACATCGCTACTTACGTAGGCAAATGCTTGACTTGTGCTAAAGTCAAGATCGAGTATTAGAAACCCTCTGGATTACTCACACAACCTGAGATCCCCATGTGGAAATGGGAGCAAATATCCATGGATTTCATCACCAAATTACCCCGTACCCCAAGTGGGTGTGACACAATATGGGTGATTGTGGACCGACTAACTAAGTCAGCACATTTCCTCGTGATTAAGGAGAACGACCAGATGGAAAAACTAGCCAGAATCTATGTCAAAGAAGTAGTCTCGCGACATGGAGTGCCAATCTCCATTATTTCAGATCGAGACGCCAGATTCACTTCTAACTTCTGGAAATCATTGCAAAAGTCGCTCGGCACACGGCTGGATATGAGTACAGCATACCACCCACAAACTGATGGCCAGAGCGAACGCACAATACAAACCCTCGAGGACATGCTACGAGCATGCGTAGTAGACTTTGGTAGCTGCTGGGAAACTCACCTACCATTGGTGGAGTTTTCCTACAACAACAGTTATCACACAAGCATCAAAGCAGCGCCTTTTGAGGCACTCTATGGCAGGAAATGCCGATCACCTATCTGTTGGGCGGAAGTGGGCGACAGTCAGCTCACTGGTCCGGAACTTGTACACGAAACGACGGAGAAAATCGTGCAAATCAGAAATCGCATGGCAGCAGCTCGTGATCGTCAAAAGAGCTATGCCGACAAACGCCGAAAGCCTTTGGAATTTCAGGTAGGAGACAAAGTTCTTCTGAAAGTTTCGCCATGGAAAGGCGTCATTCGTTTTGGTAAACGAGGAAAACTGAACCCACGGTATATTGGACCTTTTGAGATCTTAAAAAGGATTGGTCCAGTGGCATACCAACTCAACTTGCCAACCGAACTCGACGGAGTGCACAACGTATTTCATGTCTCGAACCTGAAAAAGTGCTTATCAGATGAAACACTTATAGTTCCACTGGATGAGATCCAGGTGGATGAACAACTACGGTTCGTAGAAGAGCCGGTAGAAATCATGGACCGTGAGGTCAAACAACTCAAGCAAAGTAAGATCCCTATTGTCAAAGTTCGATGGAACTCGAAACGCGGACCTGAATTCACGTGGGAACGTGAAGATCAGATGATGCGCAAATATCCCCATCTCTTCAAACAGACAACGTCGAACGTCGACAACAACGAATAAATTTCGGGACGAAATTCCTTTCAACAAGGGGATGATGTGACAACTAGAAAATTTTTATTTTCTCAAACACTATTACTTCTCAAACACTACCAACAACAACCAAATTTCGGGACGAAATTTCTTTCAACAAGGGGATGATGTGACACCCGGCAATTTCAGGTAAATTGCGACACTTACATTCTTTACATTTCACATTCATACTTGTTGCATTTCATTTAATTATGTTTAAATAGATGAGCTGAACACAAACTACTGCGAAACGATAGTCCGTGGAGCTATCGAATCATACATTGCACATTGGTTTGGAAACCAAGTGTGGCAAACACAACACTAACGCAAAACAATAATTCGGGGAATTATTGAATTGTGCATCACACGTTGATTAGGATTAATCAAGCGTGCAAACACTTCGTTAGACACGAACACAAACAATCATCGATAATTCGAGGAATTACCGAAACACACACGAACGTTGGTTAACGTCAAACACATTGCGTAGCACAACACTCAAAACTTCACGAAACACTCACACAGTGAACTGGGAAGTTCAAACGAGACCAAACGATGTTTGAACGATGTTCTACAGTCGAGAAACGGGCAAGAACGAGCCCAGAACAACAAAATAGGCTTAGTGGGCCTAACTTTTGGGCCACGCGGTACGCCTGACCCGAAGCACCCAGATCTGGCGATGCGCGCGGGACTAAGAAATCAGCCGGACACATTTTCCATCCGCGCGGTACGCCTGGCCTTGGTGAGCCACGCCAGGCGTTACGCCTGACATGCACAGATCGCAAAACTAGATCTACACTCAACCTATCTCATTTTTAATCATTCTAATCCTATTCTCTCGGCCACAACACCTCTATCTCGAGTTCCTACCTCTGTTTCTTCATCATTTCACCAGCAAAACCTCCATTGTTGAAGCTTTGAAGCTTGGGAGGCCATTGAAGGTCCTTGAAGCTCAAAGTTAAAGAGGATTGAAGCTTGGAGGCCATACTTAGAGCTTGAAACCACCACCATCATCTCGAACCTGCACTATTCGAAGTTCCAGGAGCGTTGGGGGCTGCTCTTGTCATCATCTCAACCATCTTGAGCCTTTGAGGTAGTTCTTGTGACTAAAACACTCATTGACACATCACTACACACACATGCAAGTGTTAGATCACACATGCAAGCACCCACCCATCACATGCACGAATTTCTTGTGGTTTGAATCTGGGTTTGATGATATAAATGTGTTTCTTGATGATCTATGATGTTTAGATTGAGTTTTATGATGATCTAAAGTGATGAGTATGAACCTATATGCTTGAAATGATGATTTATGACATTATAATGCCATGCATGTATGATCCATGATGGTTAGAATGATTTTGAGTATATAGATATGCTTCTTGATAACATTGGATGATGATTTCATGAATAGATGATGTTAAAATGGTTTATTTATGATTATTTCTATTTTTAGTAACTTTTGAGTTACAAGATGATGATTTAGTGAGAGTGATGAACATGCATGTATGAGGAATTGCTATTAGGATGTTAAGATGATGATTTGAACACTTAGAATGTGATTTTGATAATGTTTATGATCATTTTGACATAGTTACTATATTTAGTAACTTTTCGGGTCAAAGTATTGCTAGATGATGTTATGGACCATGTATGCATGTTTAAATGATGCTAGGTGACTTAAAATGATGATTGGTGACATGAAAATTGGTTTAGAAATATTAAGATGGTCATTTTATGCAAAAACCACAAAGTTACTATTTCTAGTAACTTTATTTTTTTCAAAAACCGATTTGTAAACATGATGTGTGATTCGAGCATGCTAGATGACTTATTATGTTGTAGTATGATGATTAGATACTAAGTTAGATGGTTTCCGTTGTCACGAATACTACAAATGGAAACTTTCCATTTTAGGAAACTTTTATGTGCAAACATGTTGTAAACGACTTATGTGACTTTGTATGATGATGTGCTATGTGTTAACATGATCACGTAGGATTAATGAGCATGCTAGAACTTTAAAATCAATATGCTTGTGAACTTGCTATAAATGGAAACTTACTATAAATGGTAAGTTGTCCATAGACGCGACTTACGTGTTTTGCACACAACGAGCACTAACACGAATGTTTCACAATACACAAACAACACAAGGTTCACCAACGGGTCGTTGACACACACGGTCAAACACGGTCAATGTAGACCGACACGGACAGACATGATCGACCGAGAGTTATCGATCACGTAACACGATCACTTACACGAACTCACGTATAGTATACGATATAGGTAGCCGGTGACTGACCACCCGACGACACAGGAGCTTACGCTTACATTTGTTCACCTCGCTAAGGTGAGTTCACGGCCCCTTTTTACATTTTCTACCTTTGGGGGAGAAAACATTGCATACAACTGTTTTTGAACAACTTACACACTTTTGGTTATTTTTGTACATGCTAATATCGTATATACATATGTGTGACATTCATCCACAAACTGATAAGTCCTCATTAAACACACCTCGAACCGTTAATAGCGCGTTGCGCTCAGCGTGGTGATTCTGAATAGTACTATTTGGGCCTGACAAGCCCCACTGTTGCGAGCCGTATGGCCACCCCGACTGGAGGTCGGAACAGTGCATAATTGACCAAACAACATTTGCCATATCTTGGATGGATATGGCGGGAGGCAGCATGTTAGCTTCGGTTGCGAACCCGCATATGATATAAAACATATTGACTAGCTATCAATTGATATTGCATTGTATTGAAAAATAGACCTGCTAACATTTACTTTAAACATTTGATGTTTATTGCTGACTACAAACCTGTGCTCTCACCAACCTTTGTGTTGACCTTTTACTCGCATGTTTTCTCAGGTAACTAAGGCACGTGCACAAGGAATAGGATGCTAGGCTGGAGTCGCATGCATCTGTTTATGTGTCTTAGTCTACTAAACTATGATTATCATTTGATGGTGTTGTGTAATGTTAAACAACTTTAATCACTTCCGCAACTATTGTCATTTATCATTTTGAAAAACTGTTTTGACTAACGCTTCCGCAAACTATGAATGATTTAATCTGTTTTGTTAACTTGTACTTTACTTCCGCAACTCTGATATTACGAAACTGTTTTATCCAAATTATTGGATGTACGTACCCAACCAGACATATAGGTCTCGCACGTTGTGTGACCAGAGACTGCGATCCTGACAATCTGCCGCCGCTCGCGCCCCGGAAGGGACGGGATTTCTCGGGGTGCGACATGGCCACCAGCTTTGGACGAGTTGTGGGTTGCCGTGCGCTTGTAATATATCAAAATATTATAACACATGTTCGTAATATTAAATGTAAATCTTAGATGTTTCGTACGTAGTTACTGCTATATTAATTCTAATTATAAATTATGCAGATAAAAAGTTACCACTCTCAGATATAGATATTTTTTGGACAAAACTTAACACAGCTAACCCAACACTGTTAGAAGAAGAAGAAATAGATGTTATAGGACAAATGGGTTTGGTTACAGAAGAAATAAATTCCAAACCTCCTGAAATATAAAAGAGTCTAATAAAGAAGGTCTTGGCGCAGGTATTTCCAAACAAAAGCGACAAAAAGGCGCCTTCAGTTCAAAAAGATACACGTGGTCGTCCAACTTTAAAGGCACAGAAACAAAAAGATCAAGAGGAAGACGTTGTTAAAGATAATTTAGCGTCTCAAGAAAGTACGTTTGAACCTTCGAGGCATAGTTCGTTTACAGCTGTGACCGAGATAAGTCAGAAACCCGTATTTCGGCGCAGCCGTTCCACATCGGTATCAAAAGCAATGCCACCATCGGACTCGATAAGTCAAAACGAATTTCGTTTTCCACGTAACATGAAACTAGAAGTATTAAACAATGTTTATCGCTTCGGTCATCACATCCTTCCTCTCATTCAACCTTACATGATAAACATACAAGATGTCCTGCCAGATGGTAACTGTGGTTTTCGTTCTGTAGCCGTGGGCTTAGGATTCGATGAAAGTCATTGGGCATTTATTCGACAACAACTCTTGCATGAATTGGATTTCAACGCAGATCTGTACAGATATGTGTTTAACTCCTACGACCCAGATTCTTATGATGTACTACGCAACACAATAAATTGGCAACAGATTAAACCTGCTCCCGCCGAACATTGGATGTTTATGCCTCACACAGATTTAGTAATCGCTCAAAGATTTAGCGTAATCGTTCAACTTTTCAGCAGAGGAGGTCCTCAAACCATTTTTCCTTTGTGGACATCTGCTAATAGTTTGCCGCGACATAACGTCGTATCAGTAATTTATCTTGGCCAACATTTCGTTAATGTTACCTTACAAGGATGTTATCCAATGCCAACGGTAAATCCTATCTGGAAACGTTACCGAAATGATGCCGCATCCGACTGGGAGTTCGTATATCATGACAGGCTGCAATACCAAAGGTTTTTAGATGAAAATAAGTTGGTCGAGTACATAGACGTTTAAATGTAATAAACAAATTCTTTAATGAAATATAATAAAAGTGAATTTTTTTGAATTAAAAAAAAAATTAGAACAGTACGGCCCATAATGGCCAGTACGGCCCGTACTGTTCTAGATTAATATCCATTTTTACTTTTCATTTTTTACTTTACCACACACATACACCCACATTTTCTCTCGTCTTGGCCTTTACACCCCGTCTTGGTGCTTCAAGTTTTCGATACCAGGTATGTATTTTCGCCCGTAGATCATGAATATGTGTTTAGATTAGGTTTTTGATCGAAATAGAACCTGTTTAGGGCGTTTTTAACTTTTCGAAAAATGAACAAGACGTTTTGGCCATTACGACCCGTGTTGGCCATTCAAAATTTGAATCAGTTAACAACAAGACGGGCCGTCTTGCCCATTACGGGCCGTCTTGTTCAACAAATGAAGAAGGTGACCTTTGGCCTGGTATGGCCAAGACGGGCCGTCATGCCCATTACGGGCCGTCTTGGCCATACCAGCCTAGTTTTGGCCTGGTATGGCCAAGACGGGCCGTCATGCCCATTACGGGCCGTCTTGGCCATACCAGCTTAGTTTTGGCCTGGTATGGCCAAGACGGGCCGTCCCGCCAATTACGGGCCGTCCCGCCAATTACGGGCCGTCTTGACCAGAAATTTTTTTTAACGTTTATTCGTTTTTCGGTTTTTTCAGCTTATACATTTATTACTGAGATGGATGCCGAGATGCTACAGCAGGAGCAGGTCGCCCAGCAGGGGCCGCCGTTAGATCCCGAGTCGCTTGCGCTATCGCAGCACGCGTGGCTCCAGTTCGAGGAGCATTCAGCGATGTTTATGAGGTGTCGTCGGATACTTCGGATGAGTGTGCCGACGCCCTGTTGTATAGATTGGGGTCTTCTGGCTGATGCCGGGGAGGCGGTTCGTGCGAGAGCCATCCTCGGTCAGGACACGCCGTGGACTCGCTTGTTCGATCTCGCGGACCTGCCCACCTACCGGTTGATCACTGTGGAGTTTCTATCCACATTTAGATACCGAGGTCACCAGGCCGCAGTTCGGGAGGCGGATGACGAGGAGCTTCCTCCGGATATCGAGTTCTCCTTATGCGGCCAGCACTTCGAGATGTCGATCGAGCGGTTCGCCGTGCACTTAGGCATCTATTACGAGCCGGAGACCGTTCGTGACGACTTCGCACAGGCCCCCACGCAGGGGGAGGAGGGAGTTATGAGGGCCTGGTGGTCCCAGGTATCAGATACGCCCTTCACCGGCCCCCGGGTACGGGCCTCGGCGATCAGAGATCTACTGATCCGTTACATCCACCGCTGCATCGTGACGACCATCTCAGGTCGCGGTCAGAGCCAGGAGTGGGTGACGACGACAGATCTGTTTTATATGCACTCACTCATTGCTGGCAGGCCGTGCAACCTGGCACGGTGTTTTGCGTTGTACTACGCCTCCTTCTACCACCGACAGGAGCACGGTACATTGTGGGGTGGCGCCTTTATCACCCACATAGCCCGCAGCAGAGGCATGGTTGACATGCTTGAGGATCTGCCGGCGATCGAGCCTCGTAAGCTCGATCGGCGGACGGTCCTCAGCATGAAACTTGCCGCCGAGATCCCGGGTCTGGGATTGCGGTTTATTGGGCTGGGCGGCCGCCCGTTTCAGCCGGCCCAGGTCATTGTATTGCCAGACCAGCAGCAGCAGCAGGACGGTGGCCCGATGCCGGAGCCCGAGCCGATTCGGGAGGAGCCGGTTCTGTCACCGCCGCGCGAGGAGGAGCCTCTGCAGCATCCACCGCACGTTTACAGTGTGGTGCGCCTGACCGAGCCACTCGAGGTGTTGTTGCACCAGATTGCCGCCCGGTGCGACGAGACGGCCCAGCGGATGGCACGCATCGAGCGACGGCTCGATCGGTATGAGGATTTGGTCCAGTGGACAGTCGCGTCAGAGCATGCGCGACGGGACGGGACACAGCTTCCACCGTTCCCGGAGCCACGCGTCTACGCAGACGACGGATCACACGCTGGACCATCCGGATCGTAGTTCATTTTGTATTTTTGTATTTTGTTTCCTTGTATATAAAACCATACAGTGTATATACGTATGTTTCTTTCTGCATTTGTATTGTTTCTGTTTGTGTTGTTTAATATTTGCGCGAAAAACTTTATATTGTTTAAATTATTTTAATTAACGTAAACAAACTAGAAAATGAAATATTTAGTTAAAACGATATTATGACGTTTAATTAACGTAATTGCCGTGTATCGTTCAAATAACTTACATAATAAACGTATATCGTTAAAAATTAAATTTAAATACGTAAATTAAGTTTAAATAAAATAAATAACACATATCGTTCAAATAATTCACGTATTAAACGTATATCGTTAAAAAATATTTAAATACGTAAATTATGATTAAATAAAATAAATAACACATATCGTTCAAATAATTCACGTATTAAACATATATTGTTAAAAAATATTTAAATACGTAAATTATGTTTAAATAAAATAAATTAACTCAAGACGGCCCGTAATGGCCAGTACGGGCCGTACCAACATACAAAACTGGTTGACACCCAAAATGGCTTGGAAAAATAAGCTTGGGGCCAAGACGGGCCGTAATGGCCATTACGGCTCGTCCCACAGAATGTTTCACTGATTTCAAAGAATTCTCTGGAATATTTGTTTGTACTCAATACCGGGCCGTAATGGCCAGTACGGCCCGTATTGGCCCGCATGGGTGTAAAAATATAAAAGTGGGGTGTCCAAATAAAACAGCCCTATATTTAATAGGAGAGAGATGCAGGAAAAAACATCAAGGTGCTTTAGAAACGTGCAAGTGTTCCTAGAGAACCTTTATTTATTAGTTAAGTAAGATAAAGATAATATATGATTGATTGTCGTTATGGTGGTAAAGTCAAGAGATCATGAAGAGTGTGTTTCTAATGTACCAAAAAATTTAGGGTGAAAAAAATATGAGCACAAACAACTGTTCATTTATAATTAAGGCTCAATAAGTTGTAAGTTTAGGCACTTAAATTTTGAGAAGAAGAATGTTTTGTGGGAGAACATATTGCTACATTGGTATTTGGTAATATGAGTTTAGCTATTAAATGTCAAGATTTAAGAGATCAGGGACCAGTTGTGTAATAGTTAAGAAACTTTATTACCATCAAGTGGTGGTTAGTTGTTACACTCATCTACTTAATCAAAGGATATAATTGAGAAGGGTGCCCAATGTCTAAATCTAATAGCTAGAGGCCTTAAAATTATTTAAATCTGAAAGTTGAGGCCCACTCCAACCTTAAGAAAGCCCTTTACTTCTATGCTACCAAAATAATAATAATAAAATAAAAAATAAAATAAAATAAAAACTTTTCAATTTCAACTTGAATTTCAAAAAATGAAAATGAAACCGTACCCGCTACCGCTTTAATTTTAATGTTTTTAATTTATTATAGAGTAAATTATGATTTTGGTCTCGTGGTTTAAGTGTTTCGACTATTTCAGCCCAAAATAGAATATTCCTATCAATTCAGCCCCAAAATAGAATATTCCTATCAATTCAGCCCCTATGGTTTAGGCAACTAACGTTTTTGGCCCTAACCATAGTTAGATTTTGGGGCAAAATCATTATAATAGTTAAATTTGAGGGGCCAAAACCGATAGTTGTTTAAACCACAGGGGCTGAATTGATAGAATATTTTATTTTGAGCCAAAATAGTTAAAACACTCAAACTATATGGGCCAAAATCGTAATTTACTCTTTATTATATTTCGTGTGTATAGGAGAAAAAAATTGCTCACAAAGAGATTAATTAATTTTTTAAATGACTAATTTGAATCACGAACAGATCGTCAAGTCACCGGTTAACAAGGAAACTTAATGCTTTAGGAATACCCCTTGTATCAATGGTGATTTCTCGAATACTATGCTTTAAAAACCATTTATCAATGTTGCAATTGTAATATGTAACATGGGTTATTTATAGTGTTAATCTGTTCATATTATTTTATTAGTTTTGGTTTTTCATAGAAAACGAAACCATAACCGGTTTCATTTTTACTCGGTCAAAAGTAGAATCAGAGCAGGCCAAAATCGGAACCGAAACTAATCAAAAACCCGACATTAACCAAAGCCAGTTATTGATTTTGTTAATCGAAACAATATATAGAAACCGGTTTACCCACCTCTATTATAAAGTCCATTTATTCTTTTATTTTCATCCACAAGATTACCATACATTGTTTAGGCCATTAAAGCCCAAATGGCGAAACAAATTATAAACAGCCTAATCATTGTAATTCTAACATTGAAATACATATTCTATTAGCATTAAAAGTGTCTAATTATAAAACAAATCACAATACCTTTTTGAAAACCTCTCACAACTCAGCTCACACACATATTTTTATTCAATTATAAATTACTTGTTTTTTTTCCTATTACATTTTCTTTTCTTCCGCGCACAACATGAATAAAAATAAATATTAGAGTAAACTTCGTTTTTGCTCCCTATGGTTTGAACCAAATAACGTTTTTCATCCAAAGGTTTCAAAATGTCCAATATACTCCCTGTGTTTGCCAATTTGTCTCCATTATACTCCATGGTTTTTCCAATATGTCTCCATTATACACCCTGGCATTTTGAAAAGTTTGGAGCAAAAGGGTTATAACTTTTGAAATGTTTGAAGCAAAATGGTTATAATTGTCAAACACACGGAATATAATGGATATTTTGAAACCTTTGGATAAAAAACGTTATTTGGTCCAAACCACATGAAGTAAAAACGAAGTTTACTAAATATTAAGAATGAATAATGACTTATCTAGTATAAGAATTGATGTAGATGAAGATGGAGATAAAATGATACACTAACATTCCAAGCTTCTATCATGCAACTTTTTGGATTCAGGTTCGAGTCTCGATGAGAGAAAAATGCTTTTGGTTGAGTCAAAGTGTTTTTTTAAGTTGTATGTTTCTTTTTAGATGGTGCGAGTTCGGTCACGTCCGGCTATTTAGTAGGGTGCGAACAGTTGTGAGCCAAGTAATTAAGTCTTTACAACTAAAACAAAAAGAAAGAAAGAAAGAAAGAAAGAGTAAGTTAATAAATGAAGGTTAAAACTAATGATCATCGGCTCAAGTGAATGAGAGGAGGTACCATGTGACTTCAATATTAGGAGGTCACGGGTTCAAGTCCTAACATGGACAAAATAGGGGTTCCATGCTTAGGCTATGAGGTTTTCTCTCACCAATGGTGGCTTTCCTCCTATTAGGTATGGATATGATCGGATGTGTCTATGACCCGTCAGTAATCCAAATTGCCGTTCAAAGAAAATAAATGAAGGTTAAAAGATGAAATTCAAGATGTCTTATTTTGACCGTTTGCTGTGTTATTTATTGTCTGTCTCTTCTAAAACAAAGTTAATATTTATTTGTAGTTGAATTTTTAATCTTTTCCCACCTACCAATTAAAGGATGTATCTATAAACACCACTCCAATCTTAATCAATCGTTACTTGCGTGACACTTGTATGGACATATATCACATATATATTATTTCTAATTACGATAGTTGCCAATTTTAAGGGTATCTAATAAAAAATATTTTTTTGCCTATAAAGGCTAAAAATATTTCTGAAACCTGAAAACAGCTCAAACGAACTCTGATTGAATAGAACCATATTGTCGAACTCTACGATAAATAGTTTTTAAGTTTAGCTTTTAACATTTAGCTATAAAGTTTAAGTTTTAAAGCTTGGCTTTTACTTGTAGATTTTATCTTTAAGTTTTAGAGTATGCGTTAAAGTTTTTGTTGCTCAAAAATCCACTTGTTTAATTTGGATGTATTTTGTGCATGTCTCATGTTTGAATCACCAATCACTTCAATGACAAAAATATAAATCTTTAATAATTTTTTTTTTCAATTTTAGCAATTTAATTTATACTTTTTTATCCACAAAATTTTATCATTACAAGACAGAAACAACCATTTGGATGTATTTTGTGCATGTCTCATGTTTGAATCACCAATCTCTTCAAATAAATGGGAATGGGTTTGAGTCCTTTGAGATGCATTTTTTTTCTCTTTAATTTTTTTTTTGTTAACTTAAGCTCTTTAATTTAAAATTTTTTTATCTTATACTATATATAATATAGGGTTAGGATCAACTAAATAGTCTCTTTATCCTCAAAAAAACCTAAGAAGTATTATTGATCATTAGATCAGGTGATCAAATTTAAAATTTTAGAGAGAAAAGTTGTTAGAGGGTAATTTACTCATAACCACTTTCTCCCACATTTTTTTAAACGTTCATAACTTTTGTATACGATATTATTTTTTCATAAAAAATATATCATAAAAACAAGCATTTTTTATCTTTAAAATGAGTATAACATTGCTACAAAAAATTAAATTTTTTCAGCTCATTGTGTTTAATTATTATCATTGTGTCTTTTTAAATGTTTGTGTAAAATTATCTTTTTGTGTTTTTTCTTAAAGATAATTGTGTCTTTTTTACTAGGTAACTGTGTCTTTTTTAAATATCAATATGTTATTTATACTCATCGTTGTGTCATCCTTGCTTAACATTATGTATTATGCAACATCATTATGTCTTAAATTGTTTATGAAAACACAACATTTAGCAGAAATACAAAAGACACAATAAATGTACAAAAGACACAATAACTTGTACAAAAGACACAATGTATATACAAAAGACAATATTGAGAGAAAACACAAAAGACACAATGACTATAAAAAAGACGCAATACCTATACAAAAGACACAATGACTTGATTGTGTCTTTTTTACAGGTAATTATGTCTTTGTTTGAAGATCATTGTGTTTTTATACTCATCATTGTGTAACATTTGTGCATATAGTCATGTAGTTGTAAACAGTGTTAGAACAGTGTCTATTCATGGTTCAGTTCATCAATGTGATTCGTATGTTCAAAATGTGTGCTTGTGTGTTACAGGATCTTAGTAATCAGAAAACAAGTATGTATTATATATTTACAGTCGATTTCACTAAGCAAGAACAGTAACTTGTTATATCGAAACAGTGGTGGGCAGCGAGAGTGAGCCCTATATATATACTGCGTTCGGTGTAACAGGTTAGTGTTAGTGCGTAGTGTCGAGACGAATACTATGACATTTAATTAATTCAACAAAGATCGTAATCTGTAAGCGAGACTGAGTATAGTTATGGGTGACGATCCATAATAATACGAATGTTGAACTTATAATTACGATTAAACGACTTTAAATAATTAATACGATCGGAAAACGTACGCGATTGCGGGTATACACGTAATTGTATGTGTTTAACGATCTGTCAACACCCGAAGAGTAAAAATAATTAAATTAATTATTTTCTATTTTTTTACAATTTTGAAACTCATCGTTTTAATGAGTTTAACAACTCTTTTATTTAAAACCGCGTAAAATACGCGTTACGTTCCGGAAACGCGAACCGAGCGACCGAAACGGACCCGAATACTACACGGGCTATAAAAGCCTTGAACAAGGCTTAAATGCTCATTTATTACTTCAACAACCCACTCTCTCTCTACAATTCCCGTCTACCCTCTCTCTAGAAAACCAAACTTTAAACGCGCGTATCTCACTCGTTTCTCGACGGATTTCGGTGTTCTTGGTGTCCACGCGAAGCTCTCAACATTATCTACACGAAAGTACAAGATTTTCTCAGATTTGTCCAGCCAAAAACGAGGTATGATCGAAAGAAAATCTGGAAAATAGGGTTTCTTGTGTGTTTTTGTTTAAACTCGACATTGAGCCGGTCCTAGCACTCTCCTAGTTAGTTTCGCAGCCATGATAACTCCTCTTGATGATAGATCAGCTCTGCTAACTGACTGGAACAGATTGTATGCGATGGTGATGATGCAGAATAACAGGTTCGTGGGGTGTTCGCTGCACACAGCAGGCAGCCGAACCCAGGAGGGTTTCCTGACCGAACCCTTTGTATTAGGGCGAACCTGAACGAGCCCTGCATGGTTCGTGGATGCTGCCGAACCCTAAAGGTCCTCCCGAACCCGCCTCAAGTCATCATGTCTCCCGAACCCCTCAGCCACGAACCCTTTTCAGTCGAACCCTATTAACTGCAAGATCTCACGAACCTAAGAAACACCAACGAGCCTTCATGCAGATGTTAACCTAGACGAACTCTACATGGTTCGTTGCTTGGCTTGACGAACCAAAGTTTCTTGAACGAACCCTGCATGGTTCGTTGAACATGCAAGCCGAACCCTTCTAGGCCTAACCCTGAGCAGACGAACCCTGGAGGCCACGAACCCACTTGAGCTGAATTTTAAATAATCAACGAACCCTTGGTCACCACCATCTTCACGAACCTAGGCTGAAACCAGGAGGGTTCGCTGCCCAAAAGTTGGCAGCTCACGTCTCTTTGGCCCAATTAAATGTTATACGGCCCAACTCAAATAGCAACTTGGCCCATATACTTAAACTAAGCTCAATCGATTATGTAGGCTCGTTTTAACCTCTAGTTGGCCTAATATCGCTTAGAAACTTACATGGCCCAATATCATATTTAAGTGACCCTTGTTATCATAAAAGGCCCATGGACCTTCATTTAAGCCTAGTCTTATAATTATGGGCTTAAGGCCCAAAGTGAGGCCTTCGATTAAGAAGATTGTGAATTTATCATGAATTGATTAAGTTTGTAACTTAATAATAATTACGAAGATTAATTCACAATTACAAGACCTTAAAGCAATTGGAACAATCTTTTCATAAGTCATATTAATCAACGGTTATCAAATTCAAGAACATTGATCATCTTATGCATAAGAATTATGCACAAGGGGAATATCTCGTATTCGTTTCTTGGACCCATGATCAAACAATTGATTCAACGCATAACTTTCAAGTTTTAACAACAATCATAATCATAATCAAGTTATCAAGTGTTAATCAAGATCAATAGAACACAAGTCAATCAATGAATCAAAGTTATACAATTATAAATCCTATATCTTATGTATGATTACAATGTTATAGGAAACAATTAGAAGTCCTGTTTGCTACTTGCTATCTGTCTTAAGTTCAGAGTCTACTGCAGACAGGTGAGAACTTTAGCCCCTCTTTTACTGTTTTTATAACTGTTTTGGGGTGGAACACGTGATCAAACCAATCATTTACAATCATATTTCATTACACAAGGTGTGTGTATTCTTATAAACATTACGGGTTCATTTTACGAATCCTAGGGATTCATCAACTGTTTTAAGGGAATTATCAACTATTAAACTCTTTTCACTAAAAAGGTTTTATAAAGGATCTTTGAACTGTTTTGTAACTGATTTACTCAAATGTATTTATGAAGGATAAACACTTTTAGATAAAGGATTTTATAAACTCTTTTGTTATAAACCTTGTTGTTACACAAGGTCACCACATCATGGTATTCAAATCAAGTGGTTCACATCATGGTATTCAAAACAAGTGGTTCACAACATGGTATTCAAATCAAGTGGTTCACAACATGGTATTCAAATCAAGTGGTTCACATCATGGTATTCAAATCAAGTGGTTCTTTTCATGGTATTCAAAACAAAGGATTTAATTCGTGGAATTAAATCTAGGTTTTCAATTCATGTTATCAAATAAGGCATTAACACATCCGGTTAAAGTAAGATTCAGAAAACATGGTGTCTATTGTTGTAAACAAACTTGTAAAAGCATCAAGTATCATATTCATTAGCGTTAGTACTGGGTGATCACAACAAGGGAAAGCGGACACATTGTTTCTTATCCAGGATGGAGTTAGCTTTTAAATTTGTTTTAAAAGCTAACTGCAGGTCTGGTGTCATTGTTTTCTTATCCAGGATGGAGTTGGCTTTTAAATTTGCTTTTAAAAGCCAACTGCAGGTCTGGTGTCATATGGTTATCAAAACTGCTGATGTATTATCTAACTCCAAACGTGTTTTGGGACTTGATATTATATGTTGGCTTTCGTGCGAACAGTGATTGGACTGTTTACACTCATTTTCTTACTTGATGTTAGTTTGGGTTGCAGCTCATCCGTGTGAATCTTATGTAGCTTTAACTTACCTATGCCTTATATCATATAACTCATGTTTACAAATGTTTAAACCTATTGTTCTCACCAACTACGTCTGTAGTTGACAGTTACTTTTCACGTGTTTCAGGTAATCAGGTTTAAGGCATTCTCAGAGACAACTAAGGAGACCATACTAAGATAGAACAAGATGAAGAAACATGCTAGGATGGATTAGAAACACATTAAATCCTAATTGTTTACTTGTCTTGTTTGAAGTCTTATTTTGTAACTATATTTTGGGTCTGTAGTTGTCTTTCTTTTGGTAGATAGCTGTCTGTAACTAAACAACTGTCTTAACATTATGAAACATAGTAATCCGTTGTGGTTGTTCTTATTCAATGCTTGTGCATGATTCAACTGTTCATACGTCACCGCGCCGTGGATTCCGCACGCGGCGCAGGGGTGTGACAGTTTAATTATTATCATTGTGTCTTTTTAAATGTTTGTGTAAAATTATCTTTTTGTGTTTTTTCTTAAAGATAATTGTGTCTTTTTTACTAGGTAACTGTGTCTTTTTTAAATATCAATATGTTATTTATACTCATCGTTGTGTCATCCTTGCTTAACATTATGTATTATGCAACATCATTATGTCTTAAATTGTTTATGAAAACACAACATTTAGCAGAAATACAAAAGACACAATAAATGTACAAAAGACACAATAACTTGTACAAAAGACACAATGTATATACAAAAGACAATATTGAGAGAAAACACAAAAGACACAATGACTATAAAAAAGACGCAATACCTATACAAAAGACACAATGACTTGATTGTGTCTTTTTTACAGGTAATTATGTCTTTGTTTGAAGATCATTGTGTTTTTATACTCATCATTGTGTTATCCTTGCTTGACATTATATATTATGCAACATCATTATGTCTTAAATTGTTTATTAAAACACAACATTGAGCAGAAATACAAAAAACACACTGACATGCACAAAAGACACAATGACCTGCACAAAAGACACAATGAACTAAAAAAACAAAAATTTATATAGCAAAAAGTATATTAATTTTGAAGATAAAAAATGATCGTTTTTATGATATATATTTTTTCGAAAAATAATTTCGCATGTAAAAGTTATCAACGTTTAAAGAATATGGGGGAATTTGATAAAAAGTCAACAAAAGTAGGCATGACTAAAATATCCTCTAACAACTTGATTTAATCATAGCGATTGATTAATGATCAAATGACACAAAATCCTTCTTAAACTTTTTAGGTTAAGGGGTTTATTTAGTTTAACTTAACCCATATAATATAATATGCATTTTATAGCTATAAGTTTTTTTTAATCAATTTGATTTTCTTTGATAAGTTTAATTTGTAAAGTTCTTAAAAAGCAATAAAAAATAAAATTTATTTATTTGATACGTGGATTTGAGTTTGCCGGTGACTCGAGTCGACTCCCGTGTTGGGTAAAACATTTTTTTTGCTTTTAGAATTTTATTATATATTTTACTAAACTACTTTTTTGAGTTTTTTTATAGCAATACACGAGACATAATAATGTTTTTATAGACATTTAAATCTACATAATCAATCTATTGCGATTTCATATATGTTTCTTTTAGTCGTATTGTTAAGTTACAATGCGCAGATTTTAACTTTATTGTTAACTTTGCTTGTTTTATCCATAAACAAAGTATGATTTGCTTGTTTCAAACTTCATACTCGAACTCTATGTCTTGGGGGTCCCACCTGGTTTATTTCTATAAAATTTGAACCAGTAAAACTACTAGAAAGTTTTATCTTATGTTATTTTCATAAAACCGAACGTCCGGTCATTTTAAATTACCTTGATAAATAGAACATTTTTCCACCCAAAAACATAACGTGGTGACCTGACCACCTGTTTAAAAGAAAATTTACAACTAAGAAAAAAACTCTGTCTTAACACAAGGTAATATTTTTTGCTTTAGGCGAAATTATAACCTAAAACTTCCTTGAAAAGAAGTTAGGAGACTAATGCTAGACTAGCCATTTGAAAAGAAATTAAGAAATTATCGCTAGATAAATATATTTTGTTTAAAGTAATAACAAATATCTAAATAAATGAGAGACTATGCGTGTTCATTCTCTTGGTGACATATATACTTCGAACATGCACAAAAAAAATAAAAAATTAATAAAAGAGTAAATTACTGATTATATCCTTTAAAAATATAGCAATTTGCTGGTTTCGTCCTTTAAATTCAAAAATTAGTAGGGGTGTCCCTATTTTGAAAATTTTGTACTGGTTACGTCCTTTGTCATTAACATTGTTAATAGTCTCCGTTAAAAGAGGCATGCCCCATCCACGTGATGGGTAAATTAGCCAATTCACCCCTCTTCTCTTTCATTCTCCTCACATCATCAACACAGATTAAAAACCTACGTTGAAAGAGGCATGCCCCATCTCCGTCCTCTGCCGCCTCCTCCTCTGGCGATCCACCTCCGCACCACCAGCCAAATCCTCAAACAAACAACCGCCATCTTCTCCGGCAACAACCACCTCTTCATTTTCATCCCCCACTCATTCCTCATCCTTTCATTCCTCATCTTCTCCTTCATCGATCACGAACCTTCGACTACTCTAGCGTCTCCACATCTCTGCCAACCCTTCCGGACCACCGGTAATCGCTGATCGACGTCGCCGCCGGTCGTTTCTCCAGCTAACCCGTGTCGGAACCCTAGACGATGGGTTTTTCTCCGGTGAAGAAGATCCCGATCTTCGATTGTCTGAAAGCATAGCTAGACCACAACCTTATTCCACCTAGTTAATACTTGGATCCTTTGATCCCAGAATAGGGTTTTATAATTTTGTTTCTGATAATGGAATAAGGGTTTCGGAAATTGTGCGTTCTAATGGTAAGATTACGTTTAATATAGTCGAGTCAATTGATGTAGAAGAGAAGATGGATGCAGGTGATCCTAATTTGAAAGCTCATGAGAGTGGTAGTATTGATGATTTGCAGGGGGTGTGGCTAAATGTACCCCTCTTTTGAACTTGTTATACCCCTCCTCTAAAATATTAAATATAAATTTGTTAAAATCAACCCTTCAACTATATAACACAACCAAAATACACCAAATATTATTTTTACTTTAAATTCTACTAAACGTATCCCCTCTTACTTGTCATACCCTATACAAAATATAAAATTAAATTCATCCAAAATCAGATTTAATTGTATGAACCTTAGTTCCTCTTTGTTCAAATTCGATTGAACTGAGGCCCGATTGTTGTTACAAACATAGGGCTTTCGTTCCTCGAACAAAAACGAGTGTAATTGTATATGAAACACCTACCTTAGCTATCTAATTCATGTTCGTTGCTTGATGAACCGAAGTCGAACCGCCGGGTTCTTACACGCCTTTTTCTTGATTTGTGTTGAGATTGTGAATAGCTTTTGTTTACGCATAAAGTTTCGCAGAGGTTAAAGGATTGTTTGGGTTCAATAAATTTTGAGTTTTATGCTCGTTTTAATAGACTTTGAGTTTGAGTTCGACTATGGTTATTTAAGATTAGATTTCGTATTTATTTGATTTTTAAACGATGAATTGATGATGATAATGATTCCGTGATGTTTGAGATCCCTTTGTAAAAACAGTCCCTCACGTTTTTGTTTAAAGGTTTATGGATTTTTTTAGTTAATTAAAAACATAAGGTTTACTTGTATATATTTAAAAAACTTAAGGAGGGGGTACGACAAGTAAAAAAAATACAAAGGGGAGTATATTTAGCATAACCCTTTGCAGGCCTTCCTTAAAAGATATGAGCTGGAGCATCATGAAATGACTGCATTTTTGTTTCTTCTTAGTGTTTAATTTATCTGCTTCATATGAATCGACGAACAAAGATTACAGGGTTTTTGATCTGTGTTGATGATGTGAGGAGAATGAAGGAGAAGAGGGGTGAATTGACTAATTTACCCATCACGTGGATGAGGCATGCCTCTTTTAACGGAGACTATTAAATTAGTTAATGACAAAGGACGTAACCAGTGCAAAATTTTCAAAATAGGGACACCCCTAGTAATTTTTGAATTTAAAGGACGAAACCAGCAAATTGCTATATTTTTAAATGATATAATAAGTAATTTACTCTTAATAAAATTTAAAACATGCAAAAAATGATAAAATAATTGATGAACAGAACGAGATGTTGAGGGAAGTGACTAAGATATGGAACAAATGGAGAGTTTGTGTACTAGATTTTAATGGTTTTTTGTGTCATATATTGATTAATTGATAAAAATTTTGTATGCTGCCAAATAAATGATAAAATCTTGCACATGTCACATAATTCATGGAATCTTATGTAATATTTATTAAATAATTGATAGAATATTGTATCAAATCATATAATAATATATATAAAATAAAAAGGATATTTATTAAAAAAGCAATTTTCTTTAATCATAAAAAATATTTTAATAGAAGTGCTAAAAAGCCTTTTTAACTTATTTTCAAAACTATGCCTGCCATCTTTACCATAACCCACAGTCCACAGACATCATTTTATATGTAAACCAAAAAGGTTAAAAAGACGTGCGATAAATTTATACACATGCGTTATAACGCCTGCATTGCTTTTGGTAAAAAGCAGATGTAGACGCACCAAAGCAACTAATGTATCCGAAAAACCGAAAACCGTTTAAAACGATAAATGCACTGTATCTGTAACCGAAAAAACCGGACCTAATTCTAAATTCGGTTTTCGGTTCGGTTAACGGTTTCAGATATTTTTTGAATTCGATTTGTTCGGTTTATTCGGTTAACCAATTAAACCAAATTCATAATTAAATTTATTATTTTTATTAATAATATAAGGTTGAATTCGGTTTATTCGGTTTTTAACCGGTTTATCTAGTTTTTAATCGGTTTGTTCGGTTCGGCTAACTATATCCTGAATTCGATTAGGTTTGCGGTTAAGGGAAAAAATTTTGAAAACCGAACAAATCGAACAAATCGTTAACCGAAGCGATGAACACCCCTTGAGTTTTGATTAAAGCAAAATATTGCGCTGCTTTGAGCTAAATAGTTTTTCTAGTTACGAGTTTTTATAGACAGGTAAGTCAGGTCACCTCAATCTGTTTTTCAGCTAAATAAGTAATGTATTTGTCATAGTGATCTAGAATAATGGGTATTTGATGTTAAAAGATAGATGTAAAACTTAAGAGAAATTACAAAAGGAAATTGTTGCTTTTGACTTCAAACTTATTAGAAACAAATTTGACATGTGTCATAAATTAACTTTTTTCTTCTTAAACTGGTAAACCATATATATAATAAATAAATAAAAGATTTGTGATATATATGGGTGAGAGTCTTCTTATAAGCAATATTTTTATCCTATTGAGATACAACTATTGGTGTTAGTTATCATGGGCGGCTTGGGGGAGGGCAAACCCGAACTCCGTCCCGGACTCATTTTTTAGGGGCACAAAAATTTTTATATATACGCATATATAGAAATTCATTCGATTCAGAATTAATAAGGCAAATACAACTAAAAAGAAGCATTTATAAACACATTGTTTAATGGTGCAAAAAATCATTTTTTTTAAGTTTAAGAAGTTATTTTCACGCCCTTTAAACCAAATATGTCCATTGGTTCGGTTAACGATTTATTCGGTCTGGTTTAATCGGTTTTTTTTCTCTATCAAAAACCCGGACTGAATTCGAGAAGTGGTTCGGTTCTAATTTCGGTTAAAACCAAATAAACAGATTGAAAGCCAACAAACCGCTTAAAAGTCGAATAAACTGATCCAAATAAACCAAATTCACCCAAGTAAACCGATTAAAACCAAATAAACCGATTAAAAACCGAATAAACCGATCTGACTAAACTGAATTAAACCGTGCGAGTAACTGAATTCAATCTTATATATTATTAATAAGATAATAAATTTGAATTTGAATTCGATTTAATCGATTAACCAAACAAACCAAATTTATAAAAAAAAATAGAATTAAAAACCGAATTCTATGGTAAGGTACCGAAGAGAAAACCGAATTCGGAATTTGGATACAGCTAGAACCAAAACGAAAACCGAATTCAGAATTCGGTTTGATTTTTTCATATACGAATAGGTTTCGGTTTTTTTATTTTTTAAACACCTCCACTTTAATGAATTCGCCAGGCACGTCCAGGGGCGAAGCTCTTTGAGGGTCGGGGGCGACCGCCCCCCCTCTTTTGTTGTCCGTAGTGTTAATTTTTCGGCCGAAATGTTATTTTTAGTTAAAAATAGTGGTTTCGCCCCCTCGCTTCAAAAAATTAACATGTATTTTGGGTTTCAAAAATTTCTGTCCCCCTCTTAGTTCGGCCAAGCTCCGCCACTGGGCACGTCAATTCTCAGGGCCGTCCCTGTTAGTTATGCCTTCAACCCACTCCTCATACTATATTATTTAGTGAGATTTTAATAGGTATATTTGTTTGTTTCGTTTAATATATCTGTCATTTTTTCTTGTTACCCAAATTATAAAACTCTATTATTTTGTCACACGACTTTTAGTGTCAATATATAAAAGTATCCCTTTCTTTTGCTGTCTTTCTCCCTCTGAAAGAATCACATAAGAATTGTCATATTTCTTAATAAAAACATTATTTATAAAAAGGTTTTTCTTATAAGAAACATGTTTGAAAAATACTTTTCGTAAGAAAATTATATTGTTAAAAATTAAAAGGGTTTTATAGGAAGCTAAATAATTATTGTATCTTCAAACAACAGTTCACAAAAAAAAAAAAAAAAAAAAAAAAAAAAAAAAAAAAAGAAAGAAAGAGAAAGAGCGTGTCATAAAATGGGTAAGTTGTCAATTAAAAATTGGCTTAAATAATTATTTACTTTCCTTGCTTTTGTATTTAAAAATCTAAGCATGTTTAATTGTTTTATAATCAGATTAGACAGGTTTAAAATATGTTTAAACTTGTAGGGTTGTTTACGAGCCAAGCCGAACCGAGTGAGAGGCTAGCTTGGACTCGGCTAGTTTTTACGAGCGAATCACAAATAACATGTGAGACGGACAGAGTAAATCGCGGATATCCTGTGAGGGTGTGAGACTATGAGGACGCTAGCCGTGACATGCGACTGATGGTTGTGAGCAACAGGGGACACAAACCTGTCACAGAGCGATGTAAGCAACTGTTTGTGCTGAATGTGACTGTGAGGGCGCGAGCGACAAGCCTGTGACGGACGAGAATCGTGAGGGCATGAATCGTGATTTAGGAATTAGGGTTTCAAGATTCAAGATACGGATGTGAGTCTTTGACTTGTAAGCTCACGTTATAAACAAAACATGTTTAAATCAAATCTAAATTTTTTTAATAAGTTCTTTTACAACTCGTGTTGTGATAACATGTATTTGAAACATGTTATTATTATAGATAATCTTAACAATAGTTTTCCCTTTTTTTCAATTTTCTCTCATATTTAATGCATTATGTATTAAATATTGAATAAACATTTATACACAATTAAAAATAATTTTAAAAACATTAAAAATATATTAATATTATAAAATATTGTTTTTCAAAAACTTATTATTATAAAATAAAAAAATATTTGAAAAAGGTTTCTAAACGAAATGTTTAAAAACACAAACTTTGAAAACTTAGAATTTAAAGAAATAATATTATTATTTTATTAGTTAAAGTATTAAGTTATTCTAAAAGTTTAATCATATAAAAAAATGACTTATACAATATAGATTTTTATTAATGAGTATTTATTTTTTTGTATTTAACCCTGTATTACATGAAATATTAACCTACTACTAATAATAAATGATAACGAATTAGATTCAAATATTAGCTTTGGCATGTTTGTGTCCTCGCGATGGTGGCTTAATGATAAGGGGGTGATAATATATAATAAAGGTCTAGGATTCCAAGCTTTGCATCACCCAATGTTTCATGGGTCACGCGATTTACCTCCCTCATGTTGGTCGTGAGACCGGTCTGTGAGGGAGCACCTAATAACAGCGTACATCATTTTTTTTATTTGTGTATTCTTGTATAGTTGTATCCCTAAGAATGGATACTCGAACCCAACTTTTGTATTCTTGAATCTTAAAAATTATTATTATTTAATAACAAAAATAAATTTACTTTATTATAAAATAATGTATTTCTTATTTCAATAGGCATATCGTGAAACTACTAACAAGCTTCTAGCCTAGCGAGAGAAGCTCGTTAGTAATTTCATGCTATACCTATCGAAATAAGATATTCTTTATTTTATAATCATGTAAATTTATTGTAATTAAAAGGAGAAAATGCACTTTATTAGCAATGTTTTCATAACCGGACCGGACGTCGAACCGGTCTCCTTAATGGTCAGAGGTCGGACCGGATTTAAGAACCGAATGATTTTATATACATTTTATAAATATATATATATATATATATAATAAAAAAATAAAAAAATATTAAAAAACGGTTCAATCACCGGTCCGACCTCCGGTTCGACCGGCCGGTTCACCCAAAAACAGCCCAGAACCCCTAACCGGACCGGTCCGACCACCGGTTCCCGATTCGGCCGGTCCGGTCCGGTTTTCAGAACATTGTTTATTAAGGTCAGTGATTTATATTTAAGTAAGGAATTCCTGCTTATCTGAGAAGTATGGCGTCACAACGGTTAAAAAAATCGACGTTGGCTACGTCGCTCGGTTCTTAGTGACTAGCATGTTAAGATCCTCTACGGTCAAAAAAAAAAAAAGGTGTAGTGTGAAACTGTTTGAGGTGTATAACGCGGCAGTTTGTTCATGAATTTCCTTAAATTAATTTTTTATGGTCTGAGTTTGTTTTGTAATTGAGCCGGTAGCAACCCACGTGTGCACCATCAACACCACCTTCACCGCTAAAGCGTACCGGTTCGCCTACCTAACGATCTAGTTCAACTACCACCAAGCGACTCCTATCCATATATTTAATATTCAACCGTACGTATGAGCACTTTGTTTCAAAACGTTTACGTATTTTATAAAAAAATAAGTCATTTTTAGATAAAATCTCAAACATAGTCTAAATTTAAAATGCAAATAAACTAATGGGAAAAATATAAAAAATTCAAAAGTGATATATAACAATGTGACTTATTTACGAATTTTATAATGTGTGTCATGTTGGAGATAATAACATGGTTAAATAGTCAAAAGAAAATATAAAGTTACGGTAGCTTGTTTATAAAGATTGAAATATAGATAAAAAATAGTTATAAATAGATACCAATGTTGAGTAAGTATTAGTCTTGATATTCTTTATGGTATAACCAGGTTATCATTAGTTGATATAACCCACTATTCCTAACAAACAAAATTATTAATAGCTAAAGAAGATCAAAATGACATTCGCAACAATTAACCGTTGATATCGATTCTAGTATTTGTTATAAGATATACACTGCTAGACTGTTTCATGTGCTAAAGATATTATATTCAAGGTTCAGAACAATGATGAAAATGTTATTCTCTATATTAAATTAACTAGGTAAAAACCCGTGTATTACACGGCCTGAAAACTGAAATGTTATATACTTTGTAATAAAACTTGTTTTAAATAACTTGTTTATTTAAGAAAACTTATTTTTACAGAACTTTTATTTTTTCTAAAACTACAAATTTAAAATAATTCTTATTTTTTAAAAAAATTCATTTTTAGAAAATTTTCATGTTTTGTAAACTTTGTTTAAGTGTGTTTTTTAATTAAAAAAATATTTTTTATTTGTTATAACTATTTTTTAATATGAAAAAAAGGTATATAAAATTATTAGTCATTATATTTAAAATTATTTAATAAACTAAAGAATATAATTATAATTGTCATTTAATATAAGAGAGAAAATTTGTAAATAATAAAAAATGACATGTGGCTATATTTCTTTCAAAAAAATGACATGTGGCAATAATAGCCTAATAAATTGACATGTGGCAAAATATTTACTCTTTTATTAAAGAACTATGATAGTTCCCCGTGTATCACACGGTTTGAATAAAAATATATTAAATAGTTATTAATAAAAATTTCAAAACATCTTAAAGGGTTTATTTATATAAAATACGATTGAAATTGAATATAAATTAAAACTTAAAATAATAATATTATTTTTTAAAACATTTGTTATTAAAGTTTGCTTTTTTACACTTTCATTTTTAAAAAAGTTGGTTTTAAAAAAAAATACATTTTTTACAAAGTATAGTTTAATATTTGTTTATTATATGAGTTAAAATTTATTTTTAATTGAAATATAATTTGAATATATTATTTAATGTGTATGCATTTAATAAGAGAGAGATGCGAGAAAGTTCTTGTGAAAATGCTTAAAATTGTGATATGTGTCCACTTTTATTTTTATTTATTAGTATAGATAGATATAGATATATAAAACAATGATATTTAAGATCGGGATACAATCTCTCTCTTACATGTTATTTTAAGTGTTTCCTTATAAGGTCAGGATACGATATCTCTCTTTTTCTATAACATTTTTGTGTCTTAATTTTTTAGGAAAACACAACATTAAACAGAAATAGAGACATAATGAACTCAAAAAAAAAAATTTCTATAGTAGTTTTATACTGATTTTGAAAATAAAAAATGCTATGATATATATTTTTTCAAAAAATAATTTCGTATGTAAAAGTTATAAACGTTCAAAGAAGGTGGTGGAACTTAATAAAAAGTCAACAAAAGTAATTATTACTAAAATATCGTCCAACAACTTGATTTAATCATAGTTATTAATTAATTATTTAATGACTTAAGATATTTCTTAGACGTTTTAGGTTAATATGCTTATTTAGTTTAACCTAACCATAAAAGATAATTTGAAAACTATTCTTGGTGTGGAAATCATGAAAATCATGGTAAAAACCGTGTAAAAAAGGTTGTTTTATTTGACACATTATTATAAAAAACAATTAAAAAAGCGCCGAGAGAATTTTTTACAAACATGTGACAAACAATGTTACAAACATGTAAAAAATAAAAAAAAATATTTTCTTGCATGGTTTTCACATTTAGAAGTAGTTTTCAAATTATCATTTCCCTATATATGTATATATGTGTGTGTATAAAAGAGAGTGAGAGAGATATATATTGTATCTCGATCTTAAAGAGAAACTCTTAAAATCTATAAGCGTCATCCATTAGAAATCATAAAAACAAATATGTGATCTATTTTAAAATTAAATAAAAACTATGTATTAAATGTGGAACACATATTTATTTACAAAATTTCCAAAGAAAGACAACATATAAAATTTAAATATTCTCTTTAAGATTGAGTTTGTCTAAACTAGATCAATATTTAACCAATCCCTTACGGCTTTATCTCACTTCTACTTCTCGTGGAGCATTGCGATAGGAAGGAATCACAGGTCTACACACACATATGATTCATTTTTAGGATTACAGATAGAGAGCACATATATATTTAAGAATTTTTTCTTTAACATTGAGTTTTCGCATGATAAAAATCCTATATATATATATATGTGTGTGTGTGATTTGTATCATGTGAAAAACTCAATCTTAAAGAGAAACACATAAATCTTATATAAGTCTTATATATGGAATATTGTAGATAAATACGTGGTATGCATTAAATTACATTAAAATTGATTGATAATTATTGGAATTAGTTTTCTAAGTTTTATTCAGAAAGAAGGTATTCTGTGTAACTCTCCTACACACACACACTCTCACACAAAGAATAATTTGAAAACTTACTTGAGATAAGATACCTATGATCCTCAGCTCAAGTGGTTGAAAAGAGGTACCCCGTGACTTCAATATCGGAGAGGTCACGGATTCAAGTTCTGACATTGACAAAATAGGAGTTTCATGATGGGTTAGGGAGTTTTCTCACTTATGATAGGTTTCTCCTATTGGGTGTTGATATAAACGGGTGGGCCTATGACCTGTTAGTGATCTAAATTGTTGTTAAAAAAACGTGAGATAATTAAGATTTAAAATGAACGACTCATATATGGTTTAAGAGTTTTTTATTTAAGATTTAGTTTTCACATGAGTATAAATACTAAATTTGAAGTATAAATAATAGTGTTTGATATATACACAAACAAGAGTATAAAATGCTAAATTGCAATTAAAAATGCATACTCATACTCATACCCACGCATAATATTTGAAGTATAAATAATAGTGTTTGATATACTTAATGTATTTTGATGCCAAGTTTTTATTAACAATGCAATAACTTGTATTAAAAGTTATAACGTTGAATCAAAGCTTGTTTACAATTGTAAATTAATTAATTTAGACGTATCAATTATGTCGTCTTAGTGGTAAGATAGATGCATGAAGGAAGTGATAGAAGACTCAGGTCTTGGGTTTGATTCCTGATCTCCTCCGGTTTTACCGACCTTCCACCGTCATGTTTTTGGGCGTGTACTTGGGTCGGGTTTTCCTCTGGAATTGGTGGCTGGTGGGCTAGGGGCTCCGTCCGTCTGTACTAGTGGCCAGCTTGGGCATCTTTTAGCCATTGGTGGCCGCGTATAGAGTACCCCGCAGTTGATTAGTTGGCCGTTGAAAAAAAATAATAATTCAGACGTCATAGGGTCTAAAAATATATATTTACTTTTCAGCATGAATAAAAACGGTTTATACATGCATTTATTAGTTTTATTAAGTTAAATTAATATGAGTTGAGGTGAGGTGTGTGAAATTAAAATGCATGTTGTTAAAAGTTTCTTTCAATCCATCATCCTACACCATAACTTTTCAACCTAGAAAAAGCGACGCTATTAAAACTGTTGGGACCCCAAGCTGGATCTTTAACCAATTTGAATCGTGTGGGTTGAACCGTCACGCCTTACTCATTAGGATGGCTAGTATTTTACGAGCAACTGTTAAACCGTGAGCCTATTTACGATTGGACCGTTGTTAAGTATGTTTTTAGAAGATTTTATTTTGTAACGCTATAATATTTAAGCTTAAGAAACTCTCGTATAAACACAATATAGTATTTGTCAACTAATTTAAAAATATGTTAATCATGTATTTTTAAATATTTAAGTTTAATGCTTTTTTTAACATTTTAAAACTGTTTTACCAACAAATATTTTGGTGATAATATGATTTGAATTTGTGATCTCTCGTACATATTAAAGTTTTTGACCACTTCTTTTAGAAAAAATCGGTGTTAAATTTCATTTTTTTTAATTTGAATATAATTATTTTGTAACACCAAAATGTAACACACACTTCAGTATTTTCAAGCTAGTCAAATTAAATGCTTCCCTTCAAATAAATCTTTTTGTAATTTTTGTTTTAAAATAATAGTTTTTATTTTGTTTCGTAAATTAACAAAAGATTGTATGAGAGTTAATTACACAAATAGTTCGTATGATTTAGTGTGTTTTTAAAGTTTGGCTACTAACTTTTTCAACAAATTTTAGACTTGTGATATTCAATATCTAATACGCTTCAGTATAAAGATAGATGCTTTTTAATTTTTTATTACGAGTAAAATAATTGAATGACTGATATATTTTTTGAGAATATAATTTAGAGAAAAAAATAATTGTAGCGACTGAATCAAAAATTTCGTTGGTAATGGGGGTGTTCATGATTGGTAACAGGGACGAAAATTAACAACTCTTGTAGTCTTGCAAAAGATAACGATGTTTTTATTTGTTCATGATATTTTTTTAATGACTAACTTGATTACTGATATAATATTTTAAGAAAACTTTTTTGTAAGATTCGAAGCCAATATCTTATGGTTTATGAATCCCTTCTTATTACCGTGAAATTACTGAGCTGTAATGCCTTTGGCATTTGTTCATAACATTTAGCTTGAATAATGCATCGTAAAAAATTCTATTTATTTTATTATCATCTTTTTTTTAAATTTGGATTTTTTGTGTGTGTGGAGAAGTACTAGATAACAAAAGCTGTGATGATCGAGTGGTTAGAATTTCTTTTGGGTTAATATACATCATTTTTTTAAAAACAATAATCATGTATGTATATTAATTTAGTAGCTTAAATAATCGAGTAATACACTTATTGAATAAATAAAAACAATTTATAATTAAATACAATTAATTATTTAAAAATATATCCTTTTAATATTATTATTTTATTTAGTAAGCGATAAAAGAAAAAAAAATATTAAAAAAAGTACTAAATAGACATGTGTCATTTCAATTTAATTTAAGAAATACACAAGAAACAAAGCTAAAAGGACGTCAATGGGTAACATATATTATTTTTAAATATATATTTTTTATTATAGTATACGTCTCAATTTTAGCCCAATACCAATTCTCGCACCATGTCCATGAATACGTAGCATTGAGTTTTCGAATAACTAAAAGTTTAAAGCTCACTTGAACAAAACCTGTTTAGATTTAACTCATTTAGAAGCCAAGTAAGTGTAACCTTTTATAAATCAAGTCAGCTCAGCTAGATTTATTGCATATAAAACCGAACTCGATCAAAATTCCTTCCGTTTTAAGTAGAGGTGTTCATCAGGTCGGATAATGGTTTATTTGAGTTATTCGGATTGAATTCGGATATCCGATCCAAATAAACAAGATTTTGTATATTCGATCCGAATTTGGAAAACGGATATCTGATCTGAATATCCGAAGTTTTAATTCGAATCATTTTTTGGGTTTCAGATACGATTCGGATTTCAAATATTTTGAACGCCGTTTTAAGCCGGATGTGGGGGAAAAGGGATTCAAACCCCCGTCATCATGGTTCGTACTCCCTAACTAACCTTGACCGAGTTCGGCATGCCTTAAAAACAGCTGTAATATTTAAAACGGTATTAATACATTATAAATTAAAAAAAAAAAAACCTTATATATAATAATGAAAAATAATAATATTAACATAATTCATATTTGAGAGGCGGGTAGGGTAGTATGGTAAATAATGCCAAGACAGCGGGATGATTCATAACTATAAATATGTTCGAAGCATCAAATCCCTACAACCGAAAACACGCTGGCCCTCTTCATATACATCTCTCTCTGTCAATCTCAATCTCGATCTCTGTAGAAATTGAAGAATGTTATGAGAAATTTCAACACTGCTCATAATCGCAGACCCTAGGTTAACGATTCTCTTCATTTGTTTCTTGTTTAGCTGTTGTAGATCGAACAACAATAGCAACGAATCTTTGATTGCCTGTATGTACATCATTTTCATGTATCTGTGCATATTCTCGATCATTTTTAGCTTAGAAGAAGGTACGTTGGCAATTTGGATACGTTTCGTTTGGTGATGTTGTGATCTCTGTGTTTTGTTTCTGTAGATCTAGGTCTAGTTATGTAGAAAGTTCGATTACATGTGCAGGTTTGGGGAAACTGGAGGATTTTGGAGTTTGAATGAATTTTATGCTAGATTTTGCGTGAATTTGATGTTAGGGTTTGATGAAATGTGATTTGAGATGTATACTCAGATGATCGAACTGGTTTTTGTTTTTTTTTTTTTTTGTTTTGTCTTTGTTAGATTCTTGCCTAGCCTTTTTCCCTTCAAATTGATATGAAATTCAATATTTCTTCTTAATTTTTGATAAATTGCTTGACATGGATTTGTTTTTTTTGCTTAATTACCTTGATTGCAACACGTAGCAGTTTTATATCTGTTTTCGTGTGGTGTTTGTTGTTGAAATGTTTATTAGAAAGAAAAGGATTTAGTTTTGCTTCAATAGTTGTTGGTGGGAGAGGTAGGTTGTCTGGTAATCCATAAGTATTGGTTTTTCTTAAGCCAAGGGAAGTGCTTTAATTTCAGTTTGTTGGGTATGTGGTATTTATGATAGGTAGGTTTACACGCAGCCAAAATTAAATAAATCACATTTACATGTACAGCTTATCATAATTGAAATGCTTAAAAGAATTGACGAGTGATGACAACCATTTTCTTGTTGTGTATAAATGGCTTATCTAGATTCTAGATTGCTTTGTGCAAGTCAAGTTCATTTGTCAATTGAGCTTTCTTACCATAGAACATACACGAGCTATGAAGAAAGTATTACTTACCCTTAAACTTGGTTGATTTTTCCAGGGTATGTGATAGCTGCAATTGCATGAAATATTTTAAAAAATTCTCATATGCTCTCCCTCTTTCTATGCAGGATATAGGTCGCCGTTTGTTTAGTTTTGAGCAATAATTTGTGGAAATTTCAATTTAACTTGTAAACATTCAAGTGAATTAAACGCTGAAATATTTAAATCATGGTTGCTCTGGGTGCTACTGCATCGTTGTTTCCGGTTTCTTCCCCCAAACCTCACTCTGGAGCCAAGACATCTGGTGAACTTGGAGGTGGACCGGGTAGTGTTGAAGTGCGTGGAATCAAGACAAAATCTATTAAATCTGGTGGTATGCAAGTTAAGGCTAATGCACAGGCTCCTACTGAGGTGAATGGGAGTAGAGCACGTGTCATGAACAACATCAAAACTGATGATAATCTTACATCACATTCTCCAAGAACTTTTATCAACCAATTGCCTGATTGGAGCATGCTTCTTGCTGCAATCACAACAATCTTTTTGGCTGCAGAGAAGCAATGGATGATGCTGGAATGGAAGACCAAACGACCTGATATGATTGCTGATTTGGATCCTTTTGGTTTAGGAAGAATTGTTCAGGATGGCCTTGTATTCCGCCAAAACTTCTCTATTAGATCATATGAAATAGGGGCCGATCGGACAGCATCAATAGAAACGCTAATGAATCATTTACAGGTATTCTAGTTTAATTTTACAGGTTTCATAGTCCTTGGTGTTGTATGCTAAACAGGTCATGCTCATTGGAATGGGTGACCGAATCCAACACAAACTTGAAAATTTCACGCGAACTCGAAAATGTTGGACACATGAACCCAAACGCGCTTGTATATTCGCAGTTTGACATGAATACGACTTTTTTAACCCAAAAATAGGATTATTATTATTATTATTATTATTATTATTTTTATTTTTTGCATATTTAAACTTTAAAATAACAAATTTGCCTATACTCTTTTTTTAAATTTTTTTTACGCAACTAGGTTACACGGGCCAACCTGTGGAATATACACGATCAAGGCCCGTTTTGCTAACTGGGTTTGTGGGTTTGACCTCAAACTTACTTGAATCCATTTAGACTAAATCCAAACAAGTGAATTTCATGTTAGGTTTGTATTGGGTCAGCAATTCTCACCCTATATGTTAAACTGGTGCTTAAATATTTGATGGTCCCAGGAAACTGCCCTTAATCATGTAAAGTCTGCGGGTCTCTTGGGTGATGGATTTGGTTCAACACCAGAGATGTGCAAGAAGAATCTCTTTTGGGTGGTGACAAAGATGCAAGTGATAGTTGACCGTTATCCAACTTGGTAAGAATCCACTTTGCTTAATTACAAATTTGTCCCTTTCATATGTTCTTTGACATTCTAAATCAACTGCAGGGGTGATGTTGTTCAAGTAGATACTTGGGTTGCCTCAAGTGGTAAAAATGGTATGCGCCGTGATTGGTTGCTTCGTGATTGCAAAACAGGCGAAATTTTAACAAAAGCCTCAAGGTTATACGTTATAGTTTATAACACATTTAATATTGCCTTTATTAAATTTTTATATGCTGAATAGGTGTATGGATTTATAACAAAAAAAATTTTTGTTACATCTTTTCAGTAACTGGGTTATGATGAATAAAGAGACAAGGAGGTTATCGAAAATTCCAGATGAAGTCCGAGGTGAAATAGAGCATTACTTTGTAGATGCACCTCCAGTTGTGGAGGATAATTCCAGAAAATTACCTAAACTTGAAGAAAACACTGCTGACTATGTTCGCGATGGTTTGACTGTGAGTCAAACTTAATCTTTTCCATAAAGATTATTTACCATTTTCACTTCGATAGTCTAGTCCATATTGACATTTTGTATTATTTTTCATGCAGCCAAGATGGAGCGATTTGGATGTCAACCAACACGTTAACAATGTGAAGTATATCGGCTGGATCCTTGAGGTAACACATCTTCTCTGTACTGCTACACGAATACAATCACAAGTTGCATCATTGGCATTCAACAACTACTTTCTTTTCATATATACACACATAAATCTGATATCATACGGATAGTTGTTAGATTTAAAGCACTTATTTTTTCATGACAATCATAAGAACTTGATAGGATACATGCCAACTAGTGGGCAACTACTTATGCTGAGTGCCTGGGTAGCTGACTTTCGAGGGGTGAAGGCATGAAACTAGTAGAAGCTAATTTGACCTCAGGACACCAATGAATCCTTTTTTTTAAGAGTAAATTACGGTTTTGGCCCCTGTGGTTTAGATAACTAACGTTTTTGGCCCCTAACAATAGTTAGGTTTTGGGCCAAAACCGTTATAATAGTTAGTTTGAGGGGCCAAAACTGTTAGATGTTTAAACCACAGGGCTGAACTGATAAAAGATTATATTTTGGGCCGAAATAGTTAAAACACTTAAACCACAGGGGCCAAAACCATAATTTATTTATTTATTTTAATAATCTTGAGAACCTGTTAGGAAAGCTCACTACCCTGAGGAGTCAATTTTTTTTATCCATTTAATTATAGTATTCATTGTTAATATTGCAGAGTGCTCCACAAGTTGTGGAGAAGTATGAGCTTGCTAGCATTACTCTCGAGTATCGTAGAGAATGTAGGAAGGATAGTGTAGTGAAATCACTCACCTCGGTATTGAGCGGCGGCAATAGTGGCGGAGACAACGGTGGGATAGATGATTCCGACCTTGTTGATTGCCAGCATGTGCTTTTATTTGTGGGTGGCGGTGATGGTGCTCCTGGTGGTGAGATTGTTAAGGGAAGGACCCAGTGGCGGCCAAAACATGAGAAACAAATTAGGTATATTTGACAATGGCGACATTATTGCCTCATTTGAATGTGTATAAAGAATCAACCATCGTATCTGTGTTTTCATGGAAATAACTTGGAATTTCATATGTATGTATATATATATATATATATTATGTATAAATATTATGTTTTTTTGTTGTACATGTTTATTTTCACTTGGTTGCAATGAGATCAAGTATATCTCGTTTGTTTATTTAATTTTAATTTAAAAATAAATAATAATTTATTATTTTCTTTGTTAATATTATTTTTTTTCAAAAGAAAAAGGTTAGTTTAAAATACTTTATTTAGGGTTTAGACAATCATTTATAGAAGCCTGTTTGTTTCAAATTTCAAAATAAGTTCTACGTATTATACTAATTACTCGCATTATATGCAATCCTTTCGACACTAAATCCGCATGGTAACTATATACAAATGGGTTTACTCGAAATAGATTATTATAGAAAATGTCACATAAAATTCATGGTTTGGATTAGTTTTGGTTGTATTTTTTAAATATAAATGATATGTAAAGATCGTGAGATATTGGAGATCTAACTTTTCAATCGTTCTTAAATTTTGATATGAGCTTCAAAATACATAGATGAAGACTTTCATCATTGGTTTTTTGATTTAGAGGCACGAAAATTGAGTTTTTATGGTCACGAACATAATAGTGTGGCTTGTTTTACGATGGATTGTTTGGTTCTCTACATACGGTGACGGATAAGGCTGATGGTGGTAAGGGTGTTGTTTGTAGAGCTTGACAAGATGGATCCATGGCCGCATAAATAACCTCAATTAGAGTATATTTGGGTCAATTTCAAGCAGTGGCGGACCTAGAAATTTTTTTCATGAGAGGCGGAAATTTTTTAGGTTTGTTGGTGTTCAAGTTGAGTTGAGGCGGATCGGGTCGGGTCATGTTAAAAAAAGACAATCAAACTAAAATTTATATATAAAGACGCAATGAAAATAAAATACATCTAAAGTTGTTCGCTACGTGATTTTATTTTTTTATATATATCCAAAACAACATATAAGACCCTGAGAATTGGGGGTGCCCAGGACGAGTCGAAAAAAAGGCCCCTTAGTGAATTTGAATATTAAGTTGACTAGTTGAGGATATTCAAAAAAGCTAAAAACTGTTAATATGAGAAAAATGAACCGTATTCATCATCGAAAAAAACGAACTGAATTCTGAATTTGGTTTAAGGTTTGGTTCATAACTGTATCCGAATTTTGAAGTTGGTTCTTAACTGTATACGAATTTCGGTTATCGGTTCCAATTTTTGTGAAATTCGTTTTGTTTGGTTAACTGATTAAAGGGAATTCATATTTAAATTTTTTATCTTTATAATATATAAGGTTGAACTAGGTTTATTTATATCGGTTTATTTGGTTTTTAATTGGTATATTTGATTGAATTCGGTTTAATCGGTTTTTAACCAGTTTTGTGGTGGATTGTCTTATTATAATTAATACTAAACTTGAATTTACATTGGATTTAGATTATTAGTTGGGCATTTTTAAACTTAGTTTTATTAATTAACACTTAGATTTTAAAAGTTTAATGGGGGCGATTGTAAAATTTTACGGGGGGCGATTATGATTTTAACATATATATATATATACTACTAAAATATTTTTTCAAGGTGGGCGGCTGCCCCCCCGGGGCTCAATGTAGGTACGCCGTACGCCCCTGGTTTCAAGCTACTTGTATGTAACTAAGTAAACACTCAGTGTTATGCTTTGGGTTCAAAAGGATTTTTTTTTTCTCAGAGTTCATTAAAGATGAGTTGTAGATACTCTGTTGTTACAAGTTATATTATAGTTATAGGCTAAGATAAAATGTTATAAAATATTATACATTAATGTGTTTTTATTCATAGATAAAAAATGTTATACGTTAAAGTTTATTGCTTGAAGGCGTGTGATCTAATTTCTTCTCCTACATCCAAACAAGAAACAAAATAAACACCTGTCACCGCTTGCTACATGTCTGATTGGTGAATCAAAAGAAAATTGGTTCATTAAATCAGGGGAATTATGACTCAGTTTATAATTATTTTGACCATACGATTGTTCACTGTAAGCACGTTATAATCTTTCTAGGTTTTATGATATGGGTTTGTTCAATTGCCAATAAATAAATTTGAACATTGCTTATTTTTATTTTTTGAGAATTCGCTTTAATATGTACAAATGTTAACATGGTTACAATTTTTAGGGTCTTTATCATGTTCGTTGTTAATTTGTTATTGATGATGGTTACAAATAGGATGTTGATTGGGTCACCCCGATAGGATTTTGGGTTAATCGGGTTTTCTCTAACAAATATTGACATGCAATCTGACCCGAATAACGTTTGTGTTAATCGGGTTCGGAGATCAGGTTAGTCAGATTAATATTTATTTGCTATTATCTTGACCCAATTTTAAATTGTTAGAAATAATTCATTTTTCAAACATATAAAAAGTGTAAATAAATCATTTTCCATATATAATTTGATTAATACATACAGTAATATTTAGTTAACGTAATTAAATATTTCGGTAAAAAGTTAATTAGATTGTATATTTTATAATCATCGTTATTCGGGTTAACCTGAAACGCGACTAACTTTTAATAGTATACCTGAAACCTGACGCCATTAACAGTTTCGGTTAATCGGGTTGACCAGAATAACACGACTAACATTTTTGACCCGAATAACCCGTCCCTATTAAGTTTATTCGAGTGTGGGTCAGGTTAGTCGGGTTTTGATATTTTCGACACCGACAGTTGCAAATATTCTCTGTCATGCTACTAGAGGCTCTCATATTTTCTTATATAAAGGATTAAACAATATGTCATGCTACTAGATACCCTTCTTCGTACCTCTTTTTATTTCATAGAAGTTGCATGAAAAGTGATATGATACTGTTTTTATCCCTTTGAATGCAGGGTGTCTTTTTTCATTTTTTAATCCATATTTAACTAAACATAAACAACCTTGAATTGACGTCTTCATGTCTCCGTGATGGTGGCCTAGTGGTAGGAGAGTGAGAATCCATAATGAAGGTCTATGGTTTAAAGCTTGGCACCACCCAATTTTCCCTAGGTCACGCGATTTACTTCACTCATGTTGGCCGTGAGACCGATCGGTGAGGGGCGTCTAATGGTGGCGTTCACTATTTTTTTTTGAATTGACGTCTTCATAGTTTAGAAACAAATATACAAAGAAACATAATCAATTCTTATTTTTGAGTGGAATTTGATAGAGAGATGTAAAGAAACCTTATTTCTACCTTAAAATATGATACAGAAACTGCTTCGGATCTGATTTGTTAATAGTTTAGAAACAAAATTAATAAATCATATAACGAAGACAAAAAAGGAATTAAACATTATATATGGTCCACGTGCAAAATTAACGTTCAACACAATTGAATATTGTGACATCAAAGCTCATATTTTCCGCATTTTGTTCAATTTCTTTTGAAAAATAAAAAAAAATAAATATATAAATAACTTAACAAGGAATAATAATAATCAAAACGAAGGAGAAAGAGTAAACAAACTTCCACGATTTAATCCCTGAAACCAGCGATTTATACTCACTCACCCCTCATTTCAATTAACTGAAACCCACAATCACATCTGCTAGAGCTGTTTTGGCGATTCATTAAGGTACAAATCCTTCATTCTTGCAATAATTCGAACCATAAATCATTCATTCTTATGCATATAATGTTAGATTATTTGATAATCAGCCTTTTATTTCATGTTTAATCGATATTTTGATTTGGGAATTTTTGATTAGTTTCGGATCAAATAAAGTTATTTCTAGTTTTGTTTCTGTTCATGTGGATTTATCTTAAACCACCCTCAATCGTTGCTTAATTTATTCTAATTGAGTGTCATTTCTCTTTTTTATTTAGTTTTTGATTTGTCATTTTATGCTGTTTGATTAATATAAGTTAGGTGTTAACGTTCATGATAGATGATGATTAACATCAATAGCATAACCAGTGGCTGAACAGAAATTTTTTCACTTTGGGCGGAAAATTTTTAGAAACATTTGAGCATAGATATATAATATTTTATTCTACTATGTTTAGGTTAGTTTTGGTTGAATCGGGTTATATCATGTTAAAAAAAACAATTATACTAAATTTCATATATAAAAACATAATACAAATATAATACATTTAAAATTGTCCTCTAAGAATTTTACTTTTTAAATCTATTCAAAACGTGGTATATGGAGGTTTTCCTTGGTAACTCTTTATTTACAAACAAATACAATTATTGCTTAACTTTTTATCAACAATACGATTATACAAATTTAAGAGAGAGATTACAAAATATTAAGGGAGTCAGTAGATATTTTAACATATATATATACTACAAAAAAAAAATTAAGGTGGGCAGCCGCCCCTCACACATTAGAGTGGGTACGCCTCTGAGCATGACCCCTTTTTTCAGTTTTTGTTTTAAATGTAGATGTGTAATTATATAGATTTGTTTTTAAAGAATTAATGACTGCATTTGATTATTCTGTTTTGACTTTTAATGGATCATGTTCTAGAAACAGTAATTTTGACTTTTAGTATCATGATTAGGTTATAAGATTACATCTTTTTTCATAAAATAAAAAAGAAAAGACATAGCTCCTGTGATCAAGTTATAAAGTTTTAGTTTCCTTATTTAAGATGCGTGTATCAGTTTATATGTGTTTTAAACAAAAAAATGCTGCATTTGACTTTATATTTTGACTCCAAGATGGTCAAAATAGCAGCATAGACAAATAAGTTAAAATGCAAGATGTTTTGTAACAACAATTCATGAAAGGGTGTCTTTCTTTTACAAAAACTTTATATAAACATGGTTTAAAAAAACGGTATGAGGCGGCGCCTCGAGGCGAAACGGAAGAAAAACGGTTTTGTGGCGTGTAACATCACTCAAAATTTTTTTTCAAGCATCATTTAATGGAAATGAAATTCATAATTCGTGTCATTTTTTTTATATATGATAATAACAATTTTATTTACATAAATAATACTTTTAATAAATATTAAATAGATGCATATAATAATATATATATATATATGTATATGTATGTATGTATGTATCTTATAATGTTTAAGGTGTTAAATACCACTGGCGGAGGATTAGAAGGGCCCGGGGGTGCCCCGGCCCCCCTGTTTTTTCGCTCAGAAGTGTCGGTATAATAGTATTTCGTCCGAAAATCCTTCGGTTCCCTTCGTTTTCTTCCTAAAAATCCTTCGGTCCCCTCCGTTTTCATCCTAAAAATCATTCGGCCCCTCCGTTTTTTTCCTAAAAATCCTTCGGCCCCCTCCGAACTTCTTTCCAAGCTCCGCCACTGTTAAATACCATACTAGTAAACAAGTAATATAACTAACTAAATAAATAAATAAACAAATAAACAAACAAAGAAATAAATAATAACATTATTACAATGTATAAATATTTAGATTAGTATGGAGATCTTATAAAGTTTATAAACTTTGTAACGTTTAAGAGAAAGGTTTTATAAAACTATAGGGACCAAAGTTGTCAAAACAGAAACATAAAACACAAAAGAAAACCAAGGAGGGACTGTTTCTGCCATAGTCTCAAACTAGTCATCTTCTTCCCACCCAACTCAACCCATGGGTACCATAAACCCGGTTTCGACCCATATCGCATTACAGGTCGAATCAGCGGATAAAACGGATAATAATTTGAAATTTAAACCATCACGAACAAGAAGGGAACAATATTAACTACCAATTCAACGATTAAAGGTCAAAAATTATACGGATTAATTGCCTAAACTCCCGTAGAAAAACTCGAACTTGAATCCGATATAAAGGAGAAAAATAAACAAATTAAACCAACCCACACCTTCGCCTAACACCCACGAATTGATCTGTACATTCGAGATACACCCACAGCCTCTACAGATCGCGAAATCGAGCCCTATTCATAAGCATTCGTCGTTCATGAGCCTCCAATCGAAATCCACCCATTGTTACACTAAGGTTAGTGTTTTATACCTCTTTAGATTCGTATTTTGATGAAGAACAAAAGCCCTAATTTTTTGATGCCAATCGGATGCATAATCGAACGAATTTGGATCAAAAAGGGGGTTAGGGTTTCGACAATCACAATGATAAAATACTAATAATATATGTAAAATGATAAAATACAAATTTTATTCACTTAAGATTTATTTATAAAACTTACAATGATAAAAAAAATTAAATTATAAGCATTTTATTTTATAAAATGAATTAAGATTTTATAAAACACACGCACACATATGTGTGTGTATCAGTGTATGTATATATAAATAAAGAAAATACAAAGTATCATTTTAAGACTATATTGTTGAGAAATTTATAGTAAATATTTATTTAGTTTTATAATAGCATTAACTAAGGCTTTATGTAAAACAATAAAATTGTATTGGTTTGTTTAAGTTATAAATATTTATTTATTTATTTTAAGTTATTTTAACAAAATTCTTATAAACTTTAAAATTGTTATTAAAGTCATATATTAACTTAAATTTTTGTAAGTTTTGTGAGATCATAATAACTGTTTTATCAACATTGTTTTAATAAATAACAAGATAGTTATTATAACAAACTAATATATTATTAATCGATTTTAATTTGTTTAAGAGTAAATTACTTTGTGTAACATAGAAACTATAAATCTTTTCAACATACTAGAGACAATTATATTTAGTACTAATACAAATATTTCATTACGGGTTAATAATTTATTTTAAACATTTATAAACTTTTAGACATTAAATCACAAACTTTAAAGTATTTAAACAATGATACAACAACAAAATATTTTTGAAACAAATATAATTACACACATATGGGATCAAAGTACAATATTATAGTTGTATTAAGAAATACGATATCAGTCATAGTTACATTAGTTCATATGTGATTGCAACTAGGTTAATTTGATTGTGTTGGATACTATTTGGACTACACACTATCATTTAATTGCAAAGACTAGCTCATCAATCAATGTGACTCTTCATATCCTCTTTTTACGCTTTTATTTTTGTGGTGAAACATGTTTACAACTATTAAACTATGTTTTAAACTTTTATCATGTGAAACTAGTTTGATGACATTATACATTTCGGATATCAGTTAACAATGAGCATTGATCACCCTTAGTTACTATGATATATCTATTGGACCGGTCATCCCACTGTTGTTTGATTTACCCTTCGGAGGAAGCCCGCAGTGATAGTTTCTAATTTTAAACTTGGTCAAACATTATTTGATAACATTAGTTGATCTGCTTTAGTTAATGATTCATATATGTTATGTTCATTATGTTATGATTTCACATGTGACTTATAACATTTGATATAACATTTTACTCAACTATTTTGGTGTGTGTGCTTAAACATGTGAAGCTCACCAACTTTATAGTTGACCTTTTATTTAAACATGTGTCAGGTGGAAATGCAACATAAGGATTGCTAGAAGTTGAATTTAGTTTTATTTATATTTATTGTTTAATTATGTTTAGTTTAAATTTAAGATTGTGGTTTCATTAGTGTAATGGAGGATTGAGGTTGAATTGAATATTAAGTTTGAAATTCTTTTAATTGGTCGGGGTGTTACAAGGCGACATCTCACAAGGTCTGAAGAAATGCACGCCTCATTGGGCCGAGGCAATCTGAGGCGGACTGAGGCGGTCTATATGGGCTGATGCTTTTTCTAAACATTCTAAGTCTTTTTATGTTTTATATACTATGTCCTTTTTATGTTTATTGAATGATGTTGATCTTAGTTATAAAGCTCTTTAATTGATGTTTAGTATTTTTTTTATATATATATTATAAAAATATTTATTTATTTGCTACCGACTCGGACTTATGCCTCGTGAGACAGAGTGAAAACGCCTAAAGGCGCGATTCCGTTCTTTTAAACCTTGATATTAAAACAATTTGATTGCTTTTTTTCTTTAATTTTACTAACATTTTTGTGTGCTTTTATGAAGATGTCGAGATACTCATTTTTAAAGGATGTTCAAGTCATCGTAAACGGGACGCCATTCAAGTTGAGCAGGGTAAAACACTCAACCTTTGAAAATAGAAATAATTACATATATCCCACTATTTACAACTCTAATTACACATATACCCAAGTCAAAAGTTAAATTACATATATCCCTTTCTTTTATAATTTTCATTCTTTATAAAATGGTATGTATATAATTTAAAACTTTAGGTAAGGGATATATGTAATTTAAATGTTAGATCATAGATAGGGGTGTTCATTTTCGGATATCCGAAGTTCGGATATCTGAAAATTTCGGATAGTGATTTTCAGTATCCGAATCCGAAATTCGAAATTTCGGATTCGGATATCCGAAATCAGAAAATAAAAAATTTAAAAAATATATTTTTTGAATACCAAATATCCGAAAATTATCCGGATATCCTGAAAATATCCTAAAATTATCCGGATATCCGAAAAAAATATCTGAACATCCGAAAAATAAAACTAATTCGGATATCGGATATCCGAACTATCCGAAAATTTTCAAAATAAGTATCCGAATCCGAATCCGAATTTTCGGATATCCGACCTTTCGGATATCCGAACTTCCGGATATCTGATTTTTTCGGATATTTCGGATTCGGATACAGATTTTTTTGAACACCCCTAATAATAGATATATGTAATTTATTTTTTAAGTCAGGTATATATCTAATTATAAGGTTTATAGGGGTATATGTAATTACCCCTTGAAAATATTCACATTGTGCATGCTGGGTTAATTTTGACTTTTGAAGTTAATTTTGTTCATATGAAAAACTTGTAAAAGAGTCTCTTTTTCAAGTTATAACATCCCACACAAGATTAGTAAACTATTCTGTTAAAAAATTTGGTTATAAATTCCAGAACAAATAACTTTAGTATATTGTATATTGATAATCTTTAAACAATACATACCAGAAAATGTATAGACACTAATACAATCTATTTAAGGTAAATATAAATATATATTACAATTAAATAACAATCTTAGATATAGTTATGAAAATAATTCTTGGTCTAATAAGAACTTTACATATTCTTTTCTTCTAAATCTTGGGAGAATTGACAATCAATCTAGCTAATAGTTCTTTTGACCTTAATAAAGTCAAACTATACATTTTTCTTGAGCTGCAGGATCTTCTTGCAGCAAAATCATCAAAACTGTGCAAGTTGTTTAAAGAAAATCCTGATGAAGATCTTTCTCATCTTCTTTCTGATATCCCTACAAGCCCTAAAATCTTTGAGATCATGGCAAGATTCTGCTATGGTTATCAAGTCAATTTTACACCTGAGAATGTCATCTCAATTTCTTGTTTGGCTTGTTATTTGGGTATGACAGAGACCCACAGCCCTCACAATCTCTTGAATCAAGCTCTATCTTTCTTTGAACACGAAATCATCACGGGCTGGAATGAATCGTTAAGATGCTTAAAGGCGATAGAGAATCCAACTGTTCTTCAACAAGCAGTACAACTTGGATTGATTGATGGTTGTATGGATTCAATCATTAATAAAGCTCTTAATAATCCATTACTTCTTGGCGAACCGATCAAGTATCCGGTTCTTGATGATGATGATGATGATTACAAGCCAAATGCTAAAAGACAACTCTTTGTTCTTGATTGGAAGTCAGAGAATTTAAGTTTGGCCACCCTTCATCTTCAGTTTTATGAGGCTATAATTCGTGGGATGATTCAATGTAAAATGGGCTCAAACTACATTGCATCAAATCTTTACGAGTACGCGAAAAGATGGGTGTTTGATCCAAAAGAAACAGATGAAGAAACCTCTTCTCCTGAAGGTGATTCATCAAGCTCGAAAAGACTCGCCATTGAAGCAATTGAAAGACTTTTGCCCTATGATCAAGGCATCCTCCCTTGTTCATTACTGTCTGAAATGCTTCATTATGCAACAGTTTTAGAAGCTAATGTCAACTGTCGAGACGGGTTCGAAGTAAGAATTGGAAAACAGTTGGATTTAGCAACTGTAAATGACCTACTTATACCATCACAAGGTTACTCCAAAGAAGAAAAGTATGACACTGAATGTGTTAGAAGAATCTTGAAGCATTTTTACTGCAATTTCTCTGGAAAAGATCAATCAAGATTCGATTTCGTGGCTGAACTGGTGGAGAACTTCTTATCCGAGGTAGCAAACGACATTGATCTCAAAAAAAGCTCGTTTATATCGTTTGCTGAGATGTCGATTGCAGCTTCAGAAGGAACACAAAGAACCTCAGATGGGATATACCGAGCTATAGACATCTACCTAAACAAACACAGGCATTTGACAGAATCCGAACGCGAAGAGATCTGCAGTGTTTTGGATTGCAACAAGCTGTCAAGCGAGGCATGTGAGCATGCAGCCCAAAACGAACGGCTTCCAGTGCGAGTGACAGTTCAGGTGTTGTTTGTAGGGCAGTTGCACCTGCGGGAAACCATTGCTAAAGAGTCCTATAAGTCTGAAGATGACGACGAGGACGAGGAGGATGATAAAGTGATGGGAGACTTGGTGAAAATGAGTAGTAAAGTGTCTGCATTGGAGAAAGAATGTGTTGTGATGAAGAAGGAGATTCAAAGGGGTTATATGAGAAAAACTAACAAGATTGATGATGTGAAAACTAATGTTTGGCGGGAAATGAAGAGGAAGCTTGGGTGCATATCCAGCCTCAACAACAGCAACTGTCATGTGAAGAAGAAGAAGAAGATGAAGGTTCATCCTAGGTAGATTGAAGATTTTGAGTTGGTTTTTCTAACTTCATTTGGGTAATAAGTGTTATTTCTTGTTTGTTTTGATTAAACAACTATTGTTTCTTCTTGTTTTTTTTACACATTTCATTCATTTGGGTAATAGATTGAAAATTTTGAGTTGGTTTTTTTTCAAATATTCGGTTGGTCGGTTTCAAAATTTAAAACCGTAATAAACGGTCTGGTTTACGGTTTTCATAAAAACCGGATCGGATCATATATGTGTGTGTGCACGCGTATATAAATATATATATATAGATGTTTATATATGTGTGTATGCACATATTGAGTTCTTGATTTATTCGCGATTTTAAACAAAATACATATGGACTTTGTGTAAATAATCCGTGTTGAACTATAAAGGTTTCGTTTGATTCGATTTTTATTTTTAGCGGGATCCAAATCCCAAACCGCAAACCAAACTGTTGATAACGGTTCGGTTTGGTTCGATTTTTATTTTGAATGATTCGGTTTTGATTTTCATTGTTCAAAAACCGTTGTTAATGGTTCGGTTACGGTTACACATAAAAATTGTAAAAACCGGACCGTGAACACACCTACTAGAGCTTACAAGTCACCAACTCACATCCTAAAATCTAAATTATATAAAAACCATGACAAAAACGAGCCGAGCCAACTCGGTTAGAAACAAGACAAGTCTGAGCTAAGATTTTTGGCTCGATTTGCAATCCAAGCTGAGTCGAGTCAGTCTCGCTTTAAATCAGAGCCGAGTCCAAGCTTGCCCCTAGCTCGACTCGACTTGTGAACACCTCTAGTCAGAAGTTTATTTAGTTGATTTGTTTTGACCAATAATAGTTCTACTCCTAAATTACACCCAAACACACCTTGCTTGGATTTAAATGTAAGACCTTTATTGTAAAAGATAGTGCCTCTACTAAGTATATACGAAACAATTAAGCACGAATTAAATATGTATAAACATATTTATTTATTTTTATATGATAAATAACCTGATTCATCCATTGATGAGGTTTATCCATACAAGTTTTGGTTAATTAGACATATTTTGGGTTAGTTTTGGCAATGGCATGTATATTTAAATTTCAAATATGAATCTTTTAAATTAAGGGTTTTGCTTTTAGTTTAGATTAAATTAACAGCAAGCTATACTTATTATTTGATATAATTTTCTACAGATTATTAAATTCCCTTTTTCATATTACGTGTGTGTATATACTAGGAAATTTATGTGTGTATATATACTAGGAAATTTAAAGTGTTGAAATTCGGTAACATACATAAATGCATGCAATCCATACATGTGAATTTTTCATATAATGTTTGTTTTGCAGCAATACATATATCTGATATCTCTTTTTGAAACTTGTAAAGTTACATATTTACTTAAATTATGTATAAACGTAATTTAATATTATATATTAAAGACTTATGTTTAAAAATATTATAATTCAACAAGTTTGAGAGGATATACAAAATAATAAAAAATAGTTTTTTTTTTATTTTTTATATATCAATAACATACATATATTAAAGACGGAAAATGCTTGAATTTTAGTATACTTTTTTAAAAATAATATCGTATGAAAATGTTATAAATGTTTAAAAGAGCAAGAAAACTTCAAAAAATCAACAAAAGTTACCATACTCAAATTACATCTTATTTTTATTTTTTATAAGCTTGACATATGCCAAAATCTTATTCCTTCATATATATTTAAGAAAAAAATAAGTTTCATTTGAAAATCCTCTATTGTTATATATGTTACTAGCTTAAAAGTAAGAGGTTTTTTAAAGTTTGAATTTTTTTCTTTGTATTATGTTTCACTATCAAGCCTTTGTGTTTTGTCCTTAAATTTTGTGTAATGTTACATTAACACCCCACCCTTCTTTGATTTTAGATTTTAGAAATTTCCCTATACTTAATTAGAAGTTTCGGTTATAGCTTGCAATTGACCGCCTCTAATTCTTCAACAATTTAGATATTACTCCTGTATATTTAGATTACATTGTTTATTTAATTACTAGCCTATTGCCCCGTGTACTACACAGGGTTACATAAAAAAATTATAATTCAAACATTAGAAAATTAAAATATGCAAATGAAGAGAATATTTAAGAATTATAAAAAAGACAATTAAAATTTACAAATTTGTAAAACTTCCTTGTACACAATATTTGACGATTTGTTTGTAAGCTCTCCGTCTTTATCAAGAATCAATAATTTTAGCTGTTTTTAAACCTGGAAAATGCAACATAACTGATGATGAGTGAAAACTGGATCTTTCAAGAACAAACCTAATTTTGAATTTGTTGATCATAATTTTGTTTTATTCCTTGATATTCCTTGATTTCATCAATTGATTCATCATGAATTTGTTAATTTTGATTTTTGCTGACAGAAATGGTAGCTCTATTTAGGACCTTTATTAATGTATTTAAACAAATACTTAATAGACAAAGCTTGGTTACCCCACTCATTGTTAATGAGTCTAATATTTTTACAAAAGAGTTTTGTTGTACGGGACAATGTTTCGATCATCTAACTTAACTCCAAACTTTTCAACAAAGAATCTAGAATCTCTTATTTTGTAAACTGGATAACCGTTGAAATCAGTTGATGATTTTACAAATTTTTTTGGGAATCTTAATAGTACTTTTTATCAATCATGCATGAGTAGTTCATATTATGATGAATTCTTTGATAAGAGAATATTACCAGTGTGGTAACACGGGTTGAGATATTGTAAACAAATAGACGAAAACATAAATACATATATTTTACAAATCAATGTGTACAAGTTACAACAAAATTGTTCTAAAAATCAGAATTACATCGAATAATTATAAGTTTCTAAATATTTCTATATAAATAACATATGATGTTACATTTGAATGATTTTGCTAACAAAAAAGTGTACTTTTAGGATTTAACATGCCATCATACGGACTCAATGATTTTGATAACATCCGAGATTCAACATATTACATACCCTTACGCAATTAAAAACACTTGTGGGACGTGCCAGAGAACTTTCTTTAAACTATAATTGTGTTTCCCAATGGATGATTCTATAATAGTTTGCATTCTAATAATCCTCAACAATCATTAGGGGTGTTCATCGAATCGAATTTCGAATAACTCGAATATTTCGAATTTTGAATTTTTTAAGAGCATTCGAATTCGATTCAAATTCGAATTCGATTAGAATTCGAATTGTTTGATTTGAATTTAATAAAAAAAATATTTATACTTACTATTTTTATATATTCAAAATATCAAATAATCAAAACCTTAAACATCCAAATATCAAATAACCAACATATAAGTTGTAATATTAGAGATATCATTTAAACTAATAAAATGATAAAAGTTCAATATATAATACCAATGATAATATACAAAAAACATAAAGTGACAAGTAATCAAAATATTATAAATTAACAACCAAAATGATTAATTTTTCAAGCTTCACAATTGACGCTTTTGTTGTGAATGTTTAGGTTTAGCGTATTTAAAAGTGTTAAAATTATAGGCACTTTATAATTAAATTGACATTTGTGTAATAAGTTTTTCATTTTTTATAAACTAAACCACTTTATTACTAAGCCTTTTTTTAATATAGTAGTATATATAAATAAAAATATATAAATAATTTAAATTCGAATTTCGAATCGAATTAAAAATATGAAATTCGATATTATACTACGAATCGAATTCGAATAGGAAAATTCGAATCGAATTTCGACTTAGTGTTTTTCGAATTGAAATCGAATCGAATTTCGATTTTTTCGAGTCATATTCGAAAACTGAGCACCCTTACTCAACATAATTGAATTTGACAATAAAAATTTAACACGTACAAAGAATACATCTAATCTCCAGTAAAGTGACTTGGGATGTCATACAAATTGAAAATAAACTTGAAGTCAAACATGCACAATTTCACGTCTTCTCAAAAATCAGTTTCATTTGAAGTTATAGTATTTAAGATTAAAGTGTAAAGTTTAATATACTATTACTTGGTAAAACAAAATCAAGCTCTCTATTACATTTAAACTTTTTAAAACTATAATACAAAATCTAGTATTTATTAAGTTAATTTGTTTTTCCAAAGGCTATAGTAGAGTTAGGGTACCTAGTAAAAACCAGATTCTAAGAAAATAAAAAACATTTAATCACTATTTTTGCTAAGTTTTAAATAAATTCATATATGTTGACTTTATTTCTTTGTCAAAGTCAAATTGACAAAGAAATTTGATTTTTGATTAAATTTGCAGGTCTTTGGATTAAGATTTGTGTTTAAATCAAAAGGAAATCTAAAAATGGATTATGTCGGGTTAAGTTAAAGTTTTGGTTTTCTTATATACACATACTAATTTCTAATTAAAAGTTTAAAACAATCAGATTCTTCTAGATTACAAAAGCTTAAAACATATTTTTTTACTAAGTAACTTGATTTTATTCCATTTACATGAAAATTTTCTAAAAATTATGGATCATGATCTTTTATGATGCCTTGAAATTATCAAAACTAATAATTAACAAATTCAACTCATTTCAAAATTAATTTTATTTAACATTCATAATTAATTGAGCTATACATCTCAATTACTTACGGCAACACCAATCCCTATGGACAAAAAAAAGTCGAACTCAAACCTTAATGAATGCATAATTAAAATTAAAAATATGTAAATATAAGACAGACCACAAAAGAGTGTAGTCGACTCCAGTGCAACAACTCTTTTCCTATTTGTCAAAGTGGTAGTAACATCCTGTGAGATTCTAATAGTCCCATATTAGTAGTGATGCAAGGGATTTTTAAATCATCCAAAACGTATTTAAAATTCGACTAATTATCCAACCATGCAACCAATTTCCAAACTTTAAATCAAATATATGAAAATATAGGGTGTTATTAATCAAATAAATTTTCAAATATATATTATTAAAATTCCAAAGTTATACCAATTATGCAATCATGTATCTAAAAAAACTTCTACCAACTCCTATCAACTTCCACCAAAGACATGTAAACTGACATCTGGCAAGAAAGTAAACTTTTCATGTAACATGCATTTAACATAACATTGTGTGCGTATAAGCACATGGCAACCTCTACAAGGGCGGATCTAGGTTGAAGGTAGTGGGTTCACGGGAACCCACCGCTCTTCGACTCGTTAGTAGAAATTTTTTTTGTCGAAAGAGTTAAATAATAGGGTGAACCCATTAATATTTTAAGGGTGAATCCGGAGTACGATTTTGCTCCAAAGGTAAGGTGAACCTATAAAGATTTTTAAGAGTGAATCCTTAATGTAATTTTCACATCAATTTGTCAACTTGATTGAGGTAAGTGCTATTTGTTAGAAAAAATCTCGATAATCAATGCTTAGATTTCTATTCGATCGTGTTAAAATCATTTTCTGGTCATATAAACTTAGCAAGCAAAATGACAGTTATTGGTGGTTAAACCCTTGTGTCAAGTTAATTTGGTCATATAAACTTAGCAAAATTCGAGGGGTGCTGCCCCCTTGACCCATGCCTGCTGACTAGCAAGCGGGATCGCCACCTTGGACTCAAATGGCGTATGACCCCCTTGACTTCCGCTTGATTCAGAGCTCAAAAATCTTAAATGAAAGTTCACTATGTATCTCCGAACTCTTTAATAAAGATGTTTATACTTTTAATCATTAACTTAATATATCGTATTGTTTTTATGTGATGAACATTACAAGACGCAAACCGTCAACCCGACCCGGATTTTTTTTTGTTCGGTTTTAGTCAATTGAAACGTCTGAAAATAGTGAACCCACTGAAAAAAATTCCTGGATCCGCCACTGAACCTCTACAGTGTTATATGGAAGCCAGTTACTAACTCACTGCAGTTGCTTGAAAAGCATGAAGTGCTAATACATAATTGTTACAAACAAACAACAAATTATCCCAAATTTCACATCAAATGTCTTAAAACAACAGAAAACAAAAAAGTTCTAGCTAACATGCCTATGATAATTGATAAACATAAATTATGTCACTTATGCCTCTATTTTAACCAAAGGTGATCAAATACTGCATATAAACACTTAAATTTTGAAAGAGAGTTTATTTATTTTTATATTATTTGCTATTCGTTCTCTTTTTTGCATACCTCTATTTTAAGAGCATGTAGACTGCAGGCTTCTTGCTCTGCAATAACCTTATTGTGGGCAAACCACTAATGCGTCTATGTATCTATTGAAGATAAGCAGATCAGATTACTTTAGGAATATAAGATATAGTGGTTCCTTACATCTAAAAATTTCATCCTTTCCAACTCTATTACAGAGAATCTGCAATGCAAAAAATAATGTATTTAAATGAAAAACTAACATAGGATATACAAAGATAAATTTCAAACTACCTCAAGAAACTGATTCGAATTTCAGCTTCTTGTTGATCTAAAATCCAAAGAATTACATGCTTTGTGTTTGAGAAGAGCCGCTAAGTACCCCATATGTTGACACCAATAGAAGCTTAAACTAAGGATAAACAAACATAACTTAATTTTAAATAGACATAACACCAAAATAAGTTGGGTATAGATTTTACATATTTCATTTAGGATTTATGTACAACATCCTTATTTGTGCAAATGAAACAAACCAAATTTATATCAATTATCCATGTAAAAGATTATAACATATGTTTGAAAATATATTGAATCCATACTAAAATACAACATCACTAAGTAACACTCACTGAAACAAAATATTACACTTCTTTTGAAGAAGTCTTCACCTAAATCTCATTATTCACCAGCAAACATGAATTAGAAGAAATAGTCAAAACTTAAAATCAATTGGAATATGAACCAAAGAGTATTAATCAATATAAAAAACCATTAGCTGCGAAGAGAACTATTAAAAAACCCTAAATTGTTTGAAAACAAAAATAAACCTAAATTGTTCAAATCTCAAACAATTATCCAAAACAACGGAATTAAAATATAGAAAAAGATGCAATATAACACAACGAAAGCAAAATATATGAAAAGATGTAACAAATACCTATGAAAGATGATGGATGTGGAGCCGATATTGATACGTATGATGACGATCTTTCAGAGACAAATATCAGAGATAGTATCTGAGCAATAAAAGAGCAAACATTCAATGTGAGAAATCAATATACAAATACCCACAACATAATAAACGAAAGAACAAACCAAAATCCTAAAGTCAAAAACAAATATACTAACATTCTGTGTAATAACATATTGTTAAATGGATGAACTCAACTTAGCGTTTGTGAAACTCTATCAAATTGACAGAACAACAATCAACCATGGACAAAAACTTGAGATTGTTAAAATTTATGAACAATAAAGTATTAAATAACACATAATAATCAAACCTGATACAATGATTCCGACAACATATGAAGATGAAATGCAGGAGAAAAACAGAGTGAGATGAACGGAGATGGATAAAATCAAACCATTGTAAAAAAGATGTTATATGAAACTGTTAGCAACAGAGGAATCAGTGTAAGATGAACGGAGATGGATCCGAGATTGAGCCGACGAACGAAGATGGTGTCGCGATGAAGAGATTTACGGAAGAAGGAGTTTTAGGGTTTTGGGATAGAGGGTACAAGTTTTCAGGATATTGACGGGTCAGATGTATATGGGTATATCCGGGTATTTGGATCCGTGTGTTTCTTTTAGGGAAATCACCTACCGATGTCATGTGGCATTATAAGTTATTAATCCAATCATTTGTTGTCATTTGTCATGTGGTTGAACCAGAGAACAATATGTGGCGTAGTGTTATTGTTTTATTAGGTAGTATATATATGTTTCTGTTTGGTAAATCTTTTGAAGTAAATTTGGTTAGAAATGCGTTACGTCAAATATAATACATTTTCATTCGAAAATATTTAATTTAATTGTTATACGATTCAACCCTGCCGCATAGGACGATGAAGTTTAACATAATTTTTAACAATTGTGTTTCCTATATTTATTATTATTTATTTTATTATATACAAAGTAAATATAATTTATTATTATATTAGAAAATAGATAAATTAGTTATACAAAACACTAAACATCTAAAAAAGGTAATAACCAATGAGGTTAACTCATTTGGTTTAAAGATGATCGCCTTCTAGATGAGAAATCTAGGTTTAAAACCAAACATAGAACATAATAATTAAGGTAGTTAAGAAGCTCAAGTAATAAGACAGTTTAGTAGTTGGTTTTTCTTAGGATTGCTAATCGTTTTAATTATTGGTTTGTTTGTATTGTTTGGTTCGTTTAATTGATTTTGAAATTTTTTTTATCTGTAACAGAAAGCTAACCAGAACCAAATTCAGGAAATTGTTAATTGTCCCTAACTCAATTTGGTTTTGTTTCTGTTAAAAATCAAACACTCCACATTCAACCAAATAAACCAATTAAAAGTCAAATAAACTGGTTAAAAAAGAATAATCCGATTAAATCTAACTTAAATCTAACTTAATAAAGCAAATTCAGCCAAATCAAACAAAATAGTGTATTATATTAGTTTTTAGGGTTAATTTGTTTAAAAACTTTATATATTAGTAATAAAAGCAATAATTTTGTATTTAAATTAAGTTCAATTGATTACTTTTAATAAAGAAAACAAATAGATTTCAAAAAACACATAGAACCAATAACCGAATAGTTAACAAATTCGAAATTCAATATACGATTATTAAGGGTTGAGCTAAATATACCCCCCTTTGAATTTTGTTACTTGTCGTACCCTCCTCCCTTAAGTTTTTTAAATATATACAAGTAAATCTTATGTTTTTAGTTGTTTACTAAAAAGATCCACAAGCCTTTAAACAAAAACGTAAGGGTCTGCTCTATCTAATGCTCCAAACTTCTATCTTCTTCCCCATCATACTCTACTCGTAATCAACTATAGATTCATGGATACATCTTCGACCCCGATCGTTCTATAGCTCGTGTTAACGGATAAAATCAATCAAGATTTGAAATTAAAACAACTATAAACATCACGGAATCGTTATCAGTCATTAATTCATCGTTTAAAAATCAAATCAATATGAAATCTAAGCCTAAATAATCATAGTTGAACGAAACTCGAACTCTATTAAAACAAGTATAAAACTCAAAATTAATTGAACCCAAACATTCCTTTAACCTCTGCGAAACTCTCTGCGTAAGCCAAAGCTATGCACAAGCTCAAACAAATCAAGAACAAAACCTGTCAGAGCTTGATGGTTTGACTCTCAGTTCATCGAGAAACGGACACAAATTAGTTAGCTAAGCTAGGTGTTTCATACACCATTACACTCGTTTTTGGAGGAATGAAAGCCCTATGTTTGTAACAATGATCGGGCTTCAGTTCAATCGAATTTGAACAAAGAGTAACTAGGGTTCGTAAGTCTTGGCTGTATGATGTGCAGAAAGTGGTCTATGAAAACGACTCCAGACTCTAACCTAGACTCGACCTAAACACAACGAGTTAAAAATCGGAAAACCTTTAACTAGACCACTAAAACAGGCAAGTAGACCTAACAATAATCAATTGTAGAATAGCCTGGAAGTCCGGATATCGAACCCACGAGACATTGGCACAATGAAAGTAGACTAGACAGTGATTTACCTAATGGGGGGATCTTGATTAAATTAAAATACTAAATCAAATAATTAAACTAATAATAACCTGTGAATTAAATTAACAAAAGAAAAATAAAATAAAGAAAGACTAGTGTGACACCCCTTAAAATCTAGGTCAACATTTTATTTATTTAAATGTTTATTTAAACGATATTTGTACATGTGGCACTAGAATTAGTTTAATTTAGTGTGACACGTGGCAAGACGGTACGAACACTAACACAACAAGATAATTCGAGGAATTATCAAGAAACCGCACACACGTGTCAAAACACACGAACGTTGGTGAACGTTTAGCACATCATGTAACAAAACACTCGAAACCTCACGAAACGTTCAAACACTGAACTTGGAAGTTCAGACGAGGCCGAACGATAGTTCGTAAACGTGAAAACGGCAACGAACGGATCAAACCATTGAAATTGGGCCTATTGGGCTCTTCAGGGACCCATCGCGGTACGCGATGGCCTACAAGAATCTTCATGGCGGTATGCGATAGATGGGCGGGGGATTTGAATCCCGAAATCCATCGCGGTACGCTGAGAGAATCCGGAGCCCTCTCAGCGGTACTCGACGACGACCACATGCAAAATCTTTATAAAACCAAAATGTAATCATTTTCTAGCCACCCTATCTCTCTTATCTCGAGTCCCAGACCCCCATGCACGTTTTCCTCACCTGCAACTCCGCTTGAGAACCTCTGGAAGCCATTGACACACTTGTAAAAGATTGAGACAAAAGATTGAAGGCTTGGAATAAGGAAGGAGCACAACAAGAGCTTGAACCAACCGTGTAGCACGATTCCTGCCCTTCTCAACCTCCATGAACTACTGATTAATCATCATCTTGGTGTTCAAGAAGCTCTAGAAGGTAGCTCTACACTTCTTATAGCTTAAAAACACATCTAGGCACACATACAAGCTTTAAAACTCGCATGCAAGCACATATAGTGCACATGCATGAAATTTTGATCTAGGTTTGATGTGTTCACAACTGATTTTGATTATCTATGACTGTTTAAAGATGTATCTTGGTGATTTATGATGATCCATGATAATGTGTGTCATTATAATGCGTGATTTGGTCATAAATGGGTGATTTACTCACATGCATGTATGATCTAGGAATGATAGATGGATTCTTGATGATTGTTGATGATATTGTTAGCATATTGCATGATTTGACCTTGTTAAAATGGCTATAACATGAGTTCTTGATGAACTTTCCATTTATAGTAACTTTTTATTTACAATTTGATGATAATGATGATATTATGAACATGCATGTGTGTATATTTGCTATTAAAAGGATATTAGGATGATATAAATGTTTAGAACATGATTTCTATGAATAAGAAAGGGTTATCTATGAACTTTCTATTTATAGTAACTTTTTAGATACCTCTTGATAATATAGGATGAAACATGATCATGCATGTGTATGAAATTGTCATTTGAATGATTATATGATGATTAGAAGCTTAGGAATGTGATTTGGACTTTATTGTGGTCATTTTAAACCAAGTTACTATTTTTAGTAACTTTGGTGAATCGACTTTTGCTAGATGATGAGTTTGTCTAGATTGTCATGTTTAAGTAATTTAAATGGCTATATATGATGATTTGTGATATAAAAATGGGTTATAAATGCTTAGGATGATCATTTGATTGTTATAGGTCATAGTTACTACTTTTAGTAACTTTATGTTACAAAATATCGATTTAGAAATGTTATGAAAGATTTGAGCATGCTAAATGATTTACTATGCTTTATTATGGTAATGGCATGCTAAGCTAGATGGTTTCTGTGACACCCCGCAATTTTCCAGGTCAGACTCTTATTTATTTAAATGTTTATTTAAATGATTTTGTACACGTGGCACTAGAATTAGTTTAATTTAGTGTGACATGTGGCACGACAGTACGAACACTGACACGCGACTAGATAATTCGAGGAATTATTGGGAAACCGCACACGCGTGTCAAAACACACGAACGTTGGTGAACGTTTAACACATCGTGTAACACAACACTCAAAACCTCACGAAACGCTCTAATATTGAACTTGGAAGTTCAAACGAGGCCAAACGATAGTTCGTAAGCGTGAAAACGACGACGAACGAATCAAGCTCATTAAACTAGGCTTATTGGGCTCTTCAGGGGCCCATCGCGGTACGCGATGACCCATAAGAGGCCCTATAGCGGTACGCGACGAGATTCGGGAGAATTTGAATCCCGAAATCCATCGCGGTACGCGGAAGGAATCTTGGAGTCTCTCCGCGGTACGCGACGACATCCAGACGCCAAATCTTTATAAAACCAAGACCATTATGCCTATCCTACCTATTCTCATCATTTTGTTCGACCCACCATTCACTTGCACCTGCTGTGGAGCTGCTCTCTACCATTCCAGGAGCATCTAAGAGCTGTCTAGGATCCATCTTGAACTTCCAAAGCCTCCTAAGGTAGTTTCAATGGTTAAAATGCTCTCTAGACACTCATAAGCACACATGCAATGCATTGTACCCACATGCAAGTTCATAGCATGCACATGCACGAGATTTGTTTCTTGGGTTTGGTAATTTAGATGTGTTTCTTGATTATCTATGGTGATTATATGGTGTTTTATGATGATCCAAGATATTGGGTATAAGTCTATATGCTTAAAATGATGATTCATGACATTATGAATGTATGCATGTATGATCCATGAATGTGGGAATGGTTTTGGATATTTGTAGATGTTTATTGATGATATTAGAAGTATGTAACATGATTAGATCTTGCCTTGATGATTGAAAATGTGATTTTTATGATTCTTTCTATTAATAGAAACTTTTTATTTACAAAATGGTGTTATGGATGAAATGGTGAACATGCATGCATATAGTTACGTCATTTGGATGATATTGTGATGATTAGAAGCTTAGGAATGTGATTTAGATTGGATTATGGTCATTTTTAAGATAGATACTATATTTAGTAACTTTTCGGGTCAAAATATTGATAGGTGATGAATTTGACTATGTTAGTATGTTTAAATGATGTTAAATGGATTATTATAATGATTTGTGACATAAAAATGGATTAGAATGGTTTAGTATAATCATTTGTATGCAAAGTGGAAAAGTTACTATTTATAGTAACTTTATTTTTAGAAAAACCGACTTGTGAATATTATGTATGATTTGAGCATGGTGAGTGATTTATTATGTTTTAACATGATGAATGAATGCTAAGTTAGATGGTTTCCGATATCGCGTATGCTAGAAATGGAAACTTTCCATTTTAGGAAACTTTTATGTGCAAACATGATGTAAATGACTTATGTGATTTCGTATGATAAAATGCTATATGTTAACATGATCACGTAGGACTAACGAGCATGCTAGAACTCTAAAACCGTCATGCTTTGTGAACTTTCCATAAATGGAAACTTACTATAAATATTAAGTTGTCCTTAGGCGCGACTTGCGCGTTTTACACACAACGTGCACTTACACAATTGCCACACGATTCACAACCGTCACACAGTTCACCAACGGGTCGTTGACTTGACAGGGTCAACTGTGACACCCCGTATTTTCCAGGTCAGCTTTGTATTTATTTAAATGTTTATTTAAATGCTTTATGTACACGTGGCACTAGAATTAGATTAATTTAGTGTGACACGTGGCACGACAGTACAAACACTGACACCTGACTAGATAATTCATGGAATTATCGGCAAACAACACACACGTGTCAAAACACACGAACGTTGGTGAACGTCAAGCACATTGTGTAGCACAACACTCGAAACCGCACGAAACACTCACACACTGAACTTGGAAGTTCAAACGAGGCCAAACGATAGTTCGGAAACGTGAAAACGATGACGAACGGATCAAACCCATTAAAAAGGGCTTATTGGGCTCTTCAGGGGCCCATCGCGGTACGCGATGGCCCAACAGGGAGAAGTGTCGCGATACGCGACAGACATCGCGGGGAGTTGACTCCCGAAATCCGCCGCGGTACGCGGAGCCTCTTTTGAACCTTCTCCGCGGTACGCGACGAGTGTCAGACGGCAAATCTTTATAAAACCAAGATGTAATCATGTCTAGCCGCTCTACTTTGTATTTCTCGAGTTACAGACCACTCAAGAGCGTCTTCTTCACCTGGAAATCCTTCTGGAAGCCATTGTTACACCCTTTGAAGCTTGGAAGTGAAGGTTAGAAGGCTTGGGATCAAAGAAGAAGCTCGAACACCATCACCTTCCTTCTGTTTCTGTCGAGTCCAGCAGCTCCAGGGGGCTTAGAATCTGTTCAACCATCGTTCCAGTGTTCTTAGAACCTTAGAAGGTAGTCTCTACACCTCTTGTAGCTTAAAATCACCATTACACTCACATGCATGCTTATATTCACACATGCAAGTACTTTGGATGCACATGCACGAGATTTGCTTCTGGGTTTGTTGATTTTAAGGTGATTTATGATGATCTAAAGTGTTTAGATGATGACCTGTGATGATCTATGATGATGAGTATGGGTCTTGTTGCTTAAAGTGATGTTTTGTGATGATATATTGACATGCATGTATGATCTAAGGCATTTTGGATAGTTTTGTTGATGTTGAAATGATTCATGATAATGTATAAGTGTCCTTGCAAGATTAGATTGTGGTTATGATGGTCAAAATGTGATTTAGAGGCAAACTTACTATATTTAGTAACTTTTTAGTTACAAGTTGATGATTTAGTGTATTTGATGAACATGCATGTATGTGAAATTGCTATTTGGATGATATTATGGTGATTAGAAACCTAAGAATGTGATCTTGATGTTATTATGGTCATTTTCAACATTGTTACTATATTTAGTAACTTTTTGGGTAAAAATATTGATGGATGATGATTTGGACTATGTTGACATGATTAGACGATAGTAAATAGCTTATTATGATGAATGATGATATGAGAATTGGGTTAGAACGGTTGAGATGGTCATTTTCATGAAAAACCAGAAAGTTACTATATTTAGTAACTTTATTTTTACAAAAACCGATTTGTCAACGTGTTGAATGATTTGAGCATGCTAAATGACTTATAATGCTATGACATGATGATTAGATGCTAAGTTAGATGGTTTCCGATGTCACGTATGCTAAAAATGGAAACTTTCCATTTTAGGAAACTTTTATGTGCTAACTTGCTATAAACGACGTATATGACCTTGTATGATAATGTGTTACGTGTTAACATGACCCCGTAGGACCATTGAGCATGCTAGAACTCTAACACCGATATGCTTTGTGAACTTTCCATAAATGGAAACTTACTATAAATAGTAAGTTGTCCATAGACGCGAGTTGCGCGTTTTGCACACGACAAACACTTACACGATTGCTACACGATTCGCAACCGTCACACGGTTCACCAACGGGTCGTTGACTTGACACGGTCAACTTTGGTCAAACACGGTCAAACACGGTCAATATGGACCACTACGAGCAAACACGGTCATTGAGAACCGACACGGACAAACATGAACAACCAAGGGTTGATTGGACACGAACACGAGCACTAACACAGACACTAGCACGGTCACATACACGAACTCACGTACGGTATACGATATAGGTTGCCGGTGACTGACGTGCCTACTACATCAGGAGCTTACGCATACTTACGTTCACATCACTAAGGTGAGTTTACGGCCCCTCTTTACTCTTTTTCAAACGCTTTCAAATAGGGGGAGAATACTAGTTACATCGAGTCAAACATTTATTACTGTACAAACATATTTGGTGTATGCTGGTTTATTGGACAAACATTAAGTGTTGAACTCGTATTAAGCCCTCACAAAGTCTTACCGTTAATGTACGAACAACGTGGTAGATTTGGATGGATCCATTAGGGAATGACTAACCCCACGGGGCACTATGTTGACTGGATGTCATAACCCGTGCAAACTCTGACCTAACTTGCTATGGATACGAGACATAGCGGAGGCAAGGACAAACAAGTCTAGTTCGGTAGTGACGCACTGACACTTTGGGCCTAGGGCTCGGTACTAACATTGATAAACAGCATGACACACTTTTATTACTATATGTATATCAAAACCTGTGAACTCACCAACCATTGTGTTGACACTTTTTCAAACTTGTATTCTCAGGTAACTAGCAAGCTATGGATAACAGGAATGCGCACACTAAGGAACGAGCATTAGGAACCTCATGCATTTCTGTTTATGATCAGTTTTCGAAAACAATTTAACTTTCGTTTGACAATGATGTATTAAACTTATTAATTTCCGCTGCATGATTTAACTATTTACATTTCCGCTGCATTATGATATGATAACTTTTATTCCGCTGCAAACTATTTTATTGTGTGTGTGTGTCAAACTTGGATTTGTAAACGCATATAGAGTTGTTCTATATGACCTTGAGCTGTGATTCTGGACACGTCACATCCACGTGGACATCCGCCACGAGTGGGAAATTGGGGGTGTGACAGACTGGTATCAGAGCCTTGGTTATAGGGAACTAGGTTTGCATGTAGTAAACTTAGACTATAGCCATTGCTCAACTCTAGACACTACACGTAGAACTTGCACATTTATGACATTGTTACTTATTAAACTGTTGCTTACTAACGAAGAACTTACAGGATGGCCAACAATGACAGCACCGGTAGGAACGCAGACCGACTCCCTACCACTGACGACATGGTTACAGAGAGCCGGCGACGGATTGATGATATCGTAGCCCAGGTTGACGCCGAGATGGATCGGTGGGCTAGGGACGCTACACGGGCCAGATATTGGGGATGGCTTCCCGCCATACTCCAGAGTTGGATCGTCGAGGAGAGAGTACCTCCATATCGATATCCCGGCGACACCGCTCCAGGACATCGACTACCACCATTCGGAGTGCCGATGGAGCAGGCCTTCGCGGCACATGTTGCTTGCACTCGACGGGAGGTCTGGAAGACTAGGGGACTATCGGAAGAGGTTCGGGCTCTTCACGAGAAGAACGATCGACTAGAAAGACAAAACGATAGGCTGGAGAAACGCAACAACAGATTAGAGGCACAGATGGAGACTCTACGCCTCCAAGTGTCTCAACTGATGACCCAGCACGGGCAGATCGTTGACGTCATGCAGGAGCATGATGTACGCATCACTGAGAATCGGGCAGACATAACCGAGACTCAGGCGATGGTGCAGGCTAGTGATGCCATGCTTAACGCATGGGCTGCACAGTTTATTGAGGAACCACCTCAAGAGGATGGTCCTGAATTCGAGGCCGAGGACCTCGAAGAAGAGGACTTTGACGAGGGTCCTAATGAGGATCCGGAGGAGGATGATGATGACGGAGACGCTGCCAGCGACATTTCACACGTCTCTATGGATTCGGACTAGAGGACTCTTTTATTTTGTATTTTTCTTATTTTGGCCTAGACGAGCGGGATGTGCTCGAAGAACTTATTATGTATTTCCTTTTGAAATTATTGTACTTCAAGCTTATTATTAATGAGAATTATGTTTTGTTTTACTTATCGCATTTATGACCATGACTACTTGATGACATAACATCTGACTTGACTACTATCATGACATGTGATCTGACTTCTGACATGACATCTGACTTGCCTTCTCTCATAACATTGGCTAACACTCTAACTCATGCTAACTAACATTCTAACCTTCCGTATAGAATATGTCGGGAAGAGGAGCTAATGCCCTGAGACTCAAACGTAAGGCCGAAAAGGCAAGGATCAACATGATGGTTGAACGCAAATTCAACAGGATGCTTGCGGAGTACGAGGCGAACAAGCACGCCAGCGAGACTAGTGGCACTAACAACGGTACTAACACTTGCCTAACATGACTAACACAGTGTAGATGTCACGCACTAACACACGACATTGGTTTCTGACCAGCAGGATCGCAAGGGAACAACAACAAAGGATGTTCTTTCAAATCCTTTCTGAACTGCCACCCCCACAAGTTCAAGGGGACTGAGGGAGCTGTTGGGATGCTTCGCTGGGTGGAGAAAGTTGAATCTGTGTTCGCCATGTGCGACTGTGCTGAAGAAAACAAGGTTAAATACGCAACCGGTACACTGGAGGGACCGGCCCTCACATGGTGGAATACCCATGTTCAAACCCTGGGGTTGGACGGTGCCAACTCCATGTCATGGGCTGACTTCACCCGGCTACTGCAAGATGAATATTGTCCTCGTGATGAGATCAGGAAGTTGGAAGCTGAATTCTGGGTGCATAAGATGGTGGGATCTGAGATCGAGCAGTACTGCACTCGATTTCACGAGCTATGCAAGCTATGCCCGGCTATGGTGACGACAAGAAAATCGAGCAGTTCATCAGTGGACTGCCCGAGCAATTTCAAAGCATAGCGATGGCGTCTGACATCACCACCATCCAACCACTGATCAGACTGGCTCATAAGCTGACTGATCAAGCCGTAGCACAGGGCAAGCTACCGAAACGAGGCGAGCACGTGAAGCCTCAAGAAAGCCAGAAGAGGAAGTGGGAACCCAGCCACCCTCAAACTCATCAACCTCAACAACAACAAAGATCTGCACCAGCCAGAGCTTTCACTGCCACCCAACCCGATGACAAGGGGAAGGGTGTATACCAAGGGAAATACCCACTGTGCAACCGATGCTCATACCATCACACCGGGCAATGCGAACGATACCGATGCCTGAAGTGCGGAAGGCATGGTCACATGGCCAAAGATTGCAGATCAAGATTTCCTATCAACAACAACAATCCCAACAACCAACAAAATCAGCACAACAACAATCAGAACACTCTTAAGGGGTGTTATGAATGTGGCAAGCCGGGCCACATGAGGAGGGATTGCCCTCAGTTGAAGAAGGCCGGAGGAGGAGCGGCCAAGGGACGAGCGTTTGTGATTGGCTCGGGGGAAGCCAAAGACGATCCTAACATCGTAACCGGTACGTTTCTTTTAAATAATGTCTATGCTAGCATATTATTTGATACCGGTGCCGATAGGAGCTTTATATCTAGTGAGTTTAGCAAATTACTAGATATTACCCCAACACCACTAGATTATAAGTATACCGTAGAGTTAGCTGACGGCAAACTGATTGAAACACAACACATCTTCCGAGGATGCGTCATGGTTTTGGCGGATCATGAACTCGAAATCGATTTAATGCCTGTGACTCTCGGAAGCTTTGATGTGGTCGTTGGAATGGATTGGTTGTCCGCTAACCAAGCTGAAATCGTATGCAACGAGAAGATCGTCCGGGTGACGTTGCAGAACGGAGAACAGATCTCGATTCAGGGGGAAAGACGGGGAGTACCTCTGAACATCATGTCATGCATGAAGGCGAACAAGTACCTACAAAAGGGATACGCTGCCATACTATCCCTCATTGCGGAACAACCGAAGAAAGAAAAGAAGATTGAGGACATAGCTGTAGTCCGCGATTTTCCGGAAGTATTTCCCGAGGATCTACCGGGACTACCTCCGAAACGACAAGTTGAGTTTCAAATAGACCTCATACCAGGAGCAGCACCAATTGCCAAAGCTCCATACCGACTAGCACCAACGGAGATGCAAGAACTGTCTAATCAGTTGCAGGAGCTATTAGACAAGGGATTTATCAGACCAAGCTTCTCACCTTGGGGAGCACCGGTCTTGTTTGTGAAGAAGAAAGACGGATCATTCCGTATGTGTATTGACTACAGAGAGTTGAACAAAGTAACGATCAAAAATCGATACCCGTTGCCACGAATAGATGACTTATTTGACCAGTTGCAAGGGTCAAGCTACTATTCAAAGATCGATTTAAGATCGGGTTATCATCAATTGAGGATACAGGAGAATGATATTCCTAAGACTGCCTTTAGAACCCGATACGGACACTACGAATTCTTGGTTATGCCCTTTGGACTGACCAACGCACCAGCAGTATTCATGGATCTCATGAATAGAGTGTGCAAACCTTACCTGGACAAATTCGTGATAGTGTTCATCGACGACATCCTGATTTATTCAAAGGATCGGGAGGAGCATGCCGAACATCTAAGGCTAGTCTTGGAACTACTGAAGAAAGAGCAACTGTACGCGAAATTTTCAAAATGCGACTTTTGGATTCGCGAAGTCCAATTCCTTGGACACGTGGTTAATGAACAGGGAATACACGTAGACCCAGCCAAAATCGAAGCCATCAAAAACTGGGAAGCACCCAAGACTCCGACTGAGGTGCGACAATTCCTAGGACTGGCCGGGTACTACAGGAGATTCATTGAAGGATTCTCAAAGATTGCCCAATCACTGACATCCTTGACACATAAAGATAAGAAATTCGATTGGGGAGACAAACAGGAAGCTGCTTTCAACCTGTTGAAACAGAAACTATGCACTGCACCCATCCTATCCCTGCCGGAAGGATGTGATGACTTCGTGGTGTATTGTGACGCCTCAAAACAAGGACTCGGTTGCGTGCTCATGCAACGCGAGAAAGTGATAGCCTACGCTTCACGACAACTGAAGGTGCACGAGAAGAACTACACGACTCATGACCTTGAGTTGGGAGCCGTGGTCTTTGCTTTGAAGATCTGGCGACACTACTTGTATGGCACGAAATGCACTATCTTTACCGATCATAAGAGCCTACAACACATCTTTGACCAGAAAGAGTTGAACATGAGACAACGAAGGTGGGTTGAACTCATAGGTGACTATGATTGCGCCATCAAGTACCATCCCGGTAAAGCCAACGTAGTGGCCGACGCGTTGAGCCGGAAGGAAACAACAAAACGCGTGCGTGCTCTACAACTCACGATTCATTCTGAATTGCCAAATCAGATACGAATCGCACAACAAGAAGCCCTAAAAACTGAAAACCTCACTCTTGAAGCCATGCGTGGCATGGATAAGCAAATAAAGGCAAAAGACGACGGAGCTTACTATTTAATGGATCGAATCTGGATTCCACGCTACGGAGGATTGAGAGAAGTAGTGATGGACGAAGCACACAAGAGCTGGTATTCCATACATCCGGGCTCTGACAAAATGTATCATGATCTGAAGACAACCTATTGGTGGCCAAACATGAAAGCTGAGATAGCAACCTACGTGAGTAAATGCCTAACGTGCTCAAAAGTCAAAGTTGAGTACCAGAAGCCATCAGGGTTACTTCAACAACCGGAACTACCAATGTGGAAATGGGAGCAGATTTCCATGGATTTCATCACTAAACTGCCAAAGACGGCAAGTGGTTGCGATACCATCTGGGTTATCGTAGACCGACTGACAAAGTCTGCACATTTTCTACCTATCAAGGAGACTGACAAGCTAGACAAACTCACTCGGATTTATTTGAAGGAAGTGGTCACTCGGCATGGAGTGCCAATCTCAATCATATCTGATCGCGACAGTCGATTCACGTCGCATTTCTGGAAGTCTTTGCATAAGGCTTTGGGCACGAGATTGGACATGAGTACTGCTTACCACCCGCAGACGGACGGGCAAAGTGAGCGAACGATACAGACACTGGAGGACATGCTCCGAGCCTGCGTTATTGACTTTGGGAGTAGCTGGGAATCTCATCTACCGTTAGTTGAGTTTTCGTACAATAACAGCTACCACACAAGCATCCAAGCTGCACCGTTCGAGGCACTATACGGACGTAAGTGTCGATCACCCATCTGCTGGGCAGAAGTTGGAGACAGCCAACTGACTGGTCCAGAACTGGTGCACGAGACAACTGAGAAGATTGTGCAAATACGCAAGCGAATGGCAGCAGCTCGGGACAGACAGAAAAGCTATGCTGACAAAAGACGCAAACCGTTAGAATTTCAGGTGGGGGACAGAATGTTACTCAAAGTCTCGCCCTGGAAGGGAGTCATTCGGTTTGGCAAACGAGGAAAGTTGAACCCTCGTTACATTGGACCGTTCGAGATAACAAAACGAATAGGCCCTGTAGCCTACGAACTAAACCTGCCAGTTGAACTGAGCAGCGTGCACAACGTATTCCACATCTCGAATCTCAAGAAGTGCCTATCTGATGAGACACTTGTTATTCCTCTCGAGGAAATACAAATCGACGAACAATTGAACTTCGTTGAGGAACCGGTGGAGATTATGGACCGGGAAACCAAGAAGCTCAAACTTAGTAAAATACCGATAGTAAAGGTGCGATGGAATTCGCGACGCGGACCGGAATTCACGTGGGAACGTGAAGACCAGATGAAACAAAAGTACCCACACCTGTTCGTGGAACAGACAAACACTGACAACACAAGTTGAATTTCGGGACGAAATTCATTCTAACATGGGGAGGATGTGACACCCCGTATTTTCCAGGTCAGCTTTGTATTTATTTAAATGCTTTATGTACACGTGGCACTAGAATTAGATTAATTTAGTGTGACACATGGCACGACAGTACAAACACTGACACCTGACTAGATAATTCATGGAATTATCGGCAAACAACACACACGTGTCAAAAGACACGAACGTTGGTGAACGTCAAGCACATTGTGTAGCACAACACTCGAAACCGCACGAAACACTCACACACTGAACTTGGAAGTTCAAACGAGGCCAAACGATAGTTCGGAAACGTGAAAACGATGACGAACGGATCAAACCCATTAAAAAGGGCTTATTGGGCTCTTCAGGGGCCCATCGCGGTACGCGATGGCCCAACAGGGAGAAGTGTCGCGATACGCGACAGACATCGCGGGGAGTTGACTCCCGAAATCCGCCGCGGTACGCGGAGCCTCTTTTGAACCTTCTCCGCGGTACGCGACGAGTGTCAGACGGCAAATCTTTATAAAACCAAGATGTAATCATGTCTAGCCGCTCTACTTTGTATTTCTCGAGTTACAGACCACTCAAGAGCGTCTTCTTCACCTGGAAATCCTTCTGGAAGCCATTGTTACACCCTTTGAAGCTTGGAAGTGAAGGTTAGAAGGCTTGGGATCAAAGAAGAAGCTCGAACACCATCACCTTCCTTCTGTTTCTGTCGAGTCCAGCAGCTCCAGGGGGCTTAGAATCTGTTCAACCATCGTTCCAGTGTTCTTAGAACCTTAGAAGGTAGTCTCTACACCTCTTGTAGCTTAAAATCACCATTACACTCACATGCATGCTTATATTCACACATGCAAGTACTTTGGATGCACATGCACGAGATTTGCTTCTGGGTTTGTTGATTTTAAGGTGATTTATGATGATCTAAAGTGTTTAGATGATGACCTGTGATGATCTATGATGATGAGTATGGGTCTTGTTGCTTAAAGTGATGTTTTGTGATGATATATTGACATGCATGTATGATCTAAGGCATTTTGGATAGTTTTGTTGATGTTGAAATGATTCATGATAATGTATAAGTGTCCTTGCAAGATTAGATTGTGGTTATGATGGTCAAAATGTGATTTAGAGGCAAACTTACTATATTTAGTAACTTTTTAGTTACAAGTTGATGATTTAGTGTATTTGATGAACATGCATGTATGTGAAATTGCTATTTGGATGATATTATGGTGATTAGAAACCTAAGAATGTGATCTTGATGTTATTATGGTCATTTTCAACATTGTTACTATATTTAGTAACTTTTTGGGTAAAAATATTGATGGATGATGATTTGGACTATGTTGACATGATTAGACGATAGTAAATAGCTTATTATGATGAATGATGATATGAGAATTGGGTTAGAATGGTTGAGATGGTCATTTTCATGAAAAACCAGAAAGTTACTATATTTAGTAACTTTATTTTTACAAAAACCGATTTGTCAACGTGTTGAATGATTTGAGCATGCTAAATGACTTATAATGCTATGACATGATGATTAGATGCTAAGTTAGATGGTTTCCGATGTCACGTATGCTAAAAATGGAAACTTTCCATTTTAGGAAACTTTTATGTGCTAACTTGCTATAAACGACGTATATGACCTTGTATGATAATGTGTTACGTGTTAACATGACCCCGTAGGACCATTGAGCATGCTAGAACTCTAACACCGATATGCTTTGTGAACTTTCCATAAATGGAAACTTACTATAAATAGTAAGTTGTCCATAGACGCGAGTTGCGCGTTTTGCACACGACAAACACTTACACGATTGCTACACGATTCGCAACCGTCACACGGTTCACCAACGGGTCGTTGACTTGACACGGTCAACTTTGGTCAAACACGGTCAAACACGGTCAATATGGACCACTACGAGCAAACACGGTCATTGAGAACCGACACGGACAAACATGAACAACCAAGGGTTGATTGGACACGAACACGAGCACTAACACAGACACTAGCACGGTCACATACACGAACTCACGTACGGTATACGATATAGGTTGCCGGTGACTGACGTGCCTACTACATCAGGAGCTTACGCATACTTACGTTCACATCACTAAGGTGAGTTTACGGCCCCTCTTTACTCTTTTTCAAACGCTTTCAAATAGGGGGAGAATACTAGTTACATCGAGTCAAACATTTATTACTGTACAAACATATTTGGTGTATGCTGGTTTATTGGACAAACATTAAGTGTTGAACTCGTATTAAGCCCTCACAAAGTCTTACCGTTAATGTACGAACAACGTGGTAGATTTGGATGGATCCATTAGGGAATGACTAACCCCACGGGGCACTATGTTGACTGGATGTCATAACCCGTGCAAACTCTGACCTAACTTGCTATGGATACGAGACATAGCGGAGGCAAGGACAAACAAGTCTAGTTCGGTAGTGACGCACTGACACTTTGGGCCTAGGGCTCGGTACTAACATTGATAAACAGCATGACACACTTTTATTACTATATGTATATCAAAACCTGTGAACTCACCAACCATTGTGTTGACACTTTTTCAAACTTGTATTCTCAGGTAACTAGCAAGCTATGGATAACAGGAATGCGCACACTAAGGAACGAGCATTAGGAACCTCATGCATTTCTGTTTATGATCAGTTTTCGAAAACAATTTAACTTTCGTTTGACAATGATGTATTAAACTTATTAATTTCCGCTGCATGATTTAACTATTTACATTTCCGCTGCATTATGATATGATAACTTTTATTCCGCTGCAAACTATTTTATTGTGTGTGTGTGTCAAACTTGGATTTGTAAACGCATATAGAGTTGTTCTATATGACCTTGAGCTGTGATTCTGGACACGTCACATCCACGTGGACATCCGCCACGAGTGGGAAATTGGGGGTGTGACAGACTGGTATCAGAGCCTTGGTTATAGGGAACTAGGTTTGCATGTAGTAAACTTAGACTATAGCCATTGCTCAACTCTAGACACTACACGTAGAACTTGCACATTTATGACATTGTTACTTATTAAACTGTTGCTTACTAACGAAGAACTTACAGGATGGCCAACAATGACAGCACCGGTAGGAACGCAGACCGACTCCCTACCACTGACGACATGGTTACAGAGAGCCGGCGACGGATTGATGATATCGTAGCCCAGGTTGACGCCGAGATGGATCGGCGGGCTAGGGACGCTACACGGGCCAGATATTGGGGATGGCTTCCCGCCATACTCCAGAGTTGGATCGTCGAGGAGAGAGTACCTCCATATCGATATCCCGGCGACACCGCTCCAGGACATCGACTACCACCATTCGGAGTGCCGATGGAGCAGGCCTTCGCGGCACATGTTGCTTGCACTCGACGGGAGGTCTGGAAGACTAGGGGACTATCGGAAGAGGTTCGGGCTCTTCACGAGAAGAACGATCGACTAGAAAGACAAAACGATAGGCTGGAGAAACGCAACAACAGATTAGAGGCACAGATGGAGACTCTACGCCTCCAAGTGTCTCAACTGATGACCCAGCACGGGCAGATCGTTGACGTCATGCAGGAGCATGATGTACGCATCACTGAGAATCGGGCAGACATAACCGAGACTCAGGCGATGGTGCAGGCTAGTGATGCCATGCTTAACGCATGGGCTGCACAGTTTATTGAGGAACCACCTCAAGAGGATGGTCCTGAATTCGAGGCCGAGGACCTCGAAGAAGAGGACTTTGACGAGGGTCCTAATGAGGATCCGGAGGAGGATGATGATGACGGAGACGCTGCCAGCGACATTTCACACGTCTCTATGGATTCGGACTAGAGGACTCTTTTATTTTGTATTTTTCTTATTTTGGCCTAGACGAGCGGGATGTGCTCGAAGAACTTATTATGTATTTCCTTTTGAAATTATTGTACTTCAAGCTTATTATTAATGAGAATTATGTTTTGTTTTACTTATCGCATTTATGACCATGACTACTTGATGACATAACATCTGACTTGACTACTATCATGACATGTGATCTGACTTCTGACATGACATCTGACTTGCCTTCTCTCATAACATTGGCTAACACTCTAACTCATGCTAACTAACATTCTAACCTTCCGTATAGAATATGTCGGGAAGAGGAGCTAATGCCCTGAGACTCAAACGTAAGGCCGAAAAGGCAAGGATCAACATGATGGTTGAACGCAGATTCAACAGGATGCTTGCGGAGTACGAGGCGAACAAGCACGCCAGCGAGACTAGTGGCACTAACAACGGTACTAACACTTGCCTAACATGACTAACACAGTGTAGATGTCACGCACTAACACACGACATTGGTTTCTGACCAGCAGGATCGCAAGGGAACAACAACAAAGGATGTTCTTTCAAATCCTTTCTGAACTGCCACCCCCACAAGTTCAAGGGGACTGAGGGAGCTGTTGGGATGCTTCGCTGGGTGGAGAAAGTTGAATCTGTGTTCGCCATGTGCGACTGTGCTGAAGAAAACAAGGTTAAATACGCAACCGGTACACTGGAGGGACCGGCCCTCACATGGTGGAATACCCATGTTCAAACCCTGGGGTTGGACGGTGCCAACTCCATGTCATGGGCTGACTTCACCCGGCTACTGCAAGATGAATATTGTCCTCGTGATGAGATCAGGAAGTTGGAAGCTGAATTCTGGGTGCATAAGATGGTGGGATCTGAGATCGAGCAGTACTGCACTCGATTTCACGAGCTATGCAAGCTATGCCCGGCTATGGTGACGACAAGAAAATCGAGCAGTTCATCAGTGGACTGCCCGAGCAATTTCAAAGCATAGCGATGGCGTCTGACATCACCACCATCCAACCACTGATCAGACTGGCTCATAAGCTGACTGATCAAGCCGTAGCACAGGGCAAGCTACCGAAACGAGGCGAGCACGTGAAGCCTCAAGAAAGCCAGAAGAGGAAGTGGGAACCCAGCCACCCTCAAACTCATCAACCTCAACAACAACAAAGATCTGCACCAGCCAGAGCTTTCACTGCCACCCAACCCGATGACAAGGGGAAGGGTGTATACCAAGGGAAATACCCACTGTGCAACCGATGCTCATACCATCACACCGGGCAATGCGAACGATACCGATGCCTGAAGTGCGGAAGGCATGGTCACATGGCCAAAGATTGCAGATCAAGATTTCCTATCAACAACAACAATCCCAACAACCAACAAAATCAGCACAACAACAATCAAAACACTCTTAAGGGGTGTTATGAATGTGGCAAGCCGGGCCACATGAGGAGGGATTGCCCTCAGTTGAAGAAGGCCGGAGGAGGAGCGGCCAAGGGACGAGCGTTTGTGATTGGCTCGGGGGAAGCCAAAGACGATCCTAACATCGTAACCGGTACGTTTCTTTTAAATAATGTCTATGCTAGCATATTATTTGATACCGGTGCCGATAGGAGCTTTATATCTAGTGAGTTTAGCAAATTACTAGATATTACCCCAACACCACTAGATTATAAGTATACCGTAGAGTTAGCTGACGGCAAACTGATTGAAACACAACACATCTTCCGAGGATGCGTCATGGTTTTGGCGGATCATGAACTCGAAATCGATTTAATGCCTGTGACTCTCGGAAGCTTTGATGTGGTCGTTGGAATGGATTGGTTGTCCGCTAACCAAGCTGAAATCGTATGCAACGAGAAGATCGTCCGGGTGACGTTGCAGAACGGAGAACAGATCTCGATTCAGGGGGAAAGACGGGGAGTACCTCTGAACATCATGTCATGCATGAAGGCGAACAAGTACCTACAAAAGGGATACGCTGCCATACTATCCCTCATTGCGGAACAACCGAAGAAAGAAAAGAAGATTGAGGACATAGCTGTAGTCCGCGATTTTCCGGAAGTATTTCCCGAGGATCTACCGGGACTACCTCCGAAACGACAAGTTGAGTTTCAAATAGACCTCATACCAGGATCAGCACCAATTGCCAAAGCTCCATACCGACTAGCACCAACGGAGATGCAAGAACTGTCTAATCAGTTGCAGGAGCTATTAGACAAGGGATTTATCAGACCAAGCTTCTCACCTTGGGGAGCACCGGTCTTGTTTGTGAAGAAGAAAGACGGATCATTCCGTATGTGTATTGACTACAGAGAGTTGAACAAAGTAACGATCAAAAATCGATACCCGTTGCCACGAATAGATGACTTATTTGACCAGTTGCAAGGGTCAAGCTACTATTCAAAGATCGATTTAAGATCGGGTTATCATCAATTGAGGATACAGGAGAATGATATTCCTAAGACTGCCTTTAGAACCCGATACGGACACTACGAATTCTTGGTTATGCCCTTTGGACTGACCAACGCACCAGCAGTATTCATGGATCTCATGAATAGAGTGTGCAAACCTTACCTGGACAAATTCGTGATAGTGTTCATCGACGACATCCTGATTTATTCAAAGGATCGGGAGGAGCATGCCGAACATCTAAGGCTAGTCTTGGAACTACTGAAGAAAGAGCAACTGTACGCGAAATTTTCAAAATGCGACTTTTGGATTCGCGAAGTCCAATTCCTTGGACACGTGGTTAATGAACAGGGAATACACGTAGACCCAGCCAAAATCGAAGCCATCAAAAACTGGGAAGCACCCAAGACTCCGACTGAGGTGCGACAATTCCTAGGACTGGCCGGGTACTACAGGAGATTCATTGAAGGATTCTCAAAGATTGCCCAATCACTGACATCCTTGACACATAAAGATAAGAAATTCGATTGGGGAGACAAACAGGAAGCTGCTTTCAACCTGTTGAAACAGAAACTATGCACTGCACCCATCCTATCCCTGCCGGAAGGATGTGATGACTTCGTGGTGTATTGTGACGCCTCAAAACAAGGACTCGGTTGCGTGCTCATGCAACGCGAGAAAGTGATAGCCTACGCTTCACGACAACTGAAGGTGCACGAGAAGAACTACACGACTCATGACCTTGAGTTGGGAGCCGTGGTCTTTGCTTTGAAGATCTGGCGACACTACTTGTATGGCACGAAATGCACTATCTTTACCGATCATAAGAGCCTACAACACATCTTTGACCAGAAAGAGTTGAACATGAGACAACGAAGGTGGGTTGAACTCATAGGTGACTATGATTGCGCCATCAAGTACCATCCCGGTAAAGCCAACGTAGTGGCCGACGCGTTGAGCCGGAAGGAAACAACAAAACGCGTGCGTGCTCTACAACTCACGATTCATTCTGAATTGCCAAATCAGATACGAATCGCACAACAAGAAGCCCTAAAAACTGAAAACCTCACTCTTGAAGCCATGCGTGGCATGGATAAGCAAATAAAGGCAAAAGACGACGGAGCTTACTATTTAATGGATCGAAGCTGGATTCCACGCTACGGAGGATTGAGAGAAGTAGTGATGGACGAAGCACACAAGAGCTGGTATTCCATACATCCGGGCTCTGACAAAATGTATCATGATCTGAAGACAACCTATTGGTGGCCAAACATGAAAGCTGAGATAGCAACCTACGTGAGTAAATGCCTAACGTGCTCAAAAGTCAAAGTTGAGTACCAGAAGCCATCAGGGTTACTTCAACAACCGGAACTACCAATGTGGAAATGGGAGCAGATTTCCATGGATTTCATCACTAAACTGCCAAAGACGGCAAGTGGTTGCGATACCATCTGGGTTATCGTAGACCGACTGACAAAGTCTGCACATTTTCTACCTATCAAGGAGACTGACAAGCTAGACAAACTCACTCGGATTTATTTGAAGGAAGTGGTCACTCGGCATGGAGTGCCAATCTCAATCATATCTGATCGCGACAGTCGATTCACGTCGCATTTCTGGAAGTCTTTGCATAAGGCTTTGGGCACGAGATTGGACATGAGTACTGCTTACCACCCGCAGACGGACGGGCAAAGTGAGCGAACGATACAGACACTGGAGGACATGCTCCGAGCCTGCGTTATTGACTTTGGGAGTAGCTGGGAATCTCATCTACCGTTAGTTGAGTTTTCGTACAATAACAGCTACCACACAAGCATCCAAGCTGCACCGTTCGAGGCACTATACGGACGTAAGTGTCGATCACCCATCTGCTGGGCAGAAGTTGGAGACAGCCAACTGACTGGTCCAGAACTGGTGCACGAGACAACTGAGAAGATTGTGCAAATACGCAAGCGAATGGCAGCAGCTCGGGACAGACAGAAAAGCTATGCTGACAAAAGACGCAAACCGTTAGAATTTCAGGTGGGGGACAGAATGTTACTCAAAGTCTCGCCCTGGAAGGGAGTCATTCGGTTTGGCAAACGAGGAAAGTTGAACCCTCGTTACATTGGACCGTTCGAGATAACAAAACGAATAGGCCCTGTAGCCTACGAACTAAACCTGCCAGTTGAACTGAGCAGCGTGCACAACGTATTCCACATCTCGAATCTCAAGAAGTGCCTATCTGATGAGACACTTGTTATTCCTCTCGAGGAAATACAAATCGACGAACAATTGAACTTCGTTGAGGAACCGGTGGAGATTATGGACCGGGAAACCAAGAAGCTCAAACTTAGTAAAATACCGATAGTAAAGGTGCGATGGAATTCGCGACGCGGACCGGAATTCACGTGGGAACGTGAAGACCAGATGAAACAAAAGTACCCACACCTGTTCGTGGAACAGACAAACACTGACAACACAAGTTGAATTTCGGGACGAAATTCTTTCTAACATGGGGAGGATGTGACACCCCGTATTTTCCAGGTCAGCTTTGTATTTATTTAAATGTTTATTTAAATGCTTTATGTACACGTGGCACTAGAATTAGATTAATTTAGTGTGACACATGGCACGACAGTACAAACACTGACACCTGACTAGATAATTCATGGAATTATCAGCAAACAACACACACGTGTCAAAACACACGAACGTTGGTGAACGTCAAGCACATTGTGTAGCACAACACTCGAAACCGCACGAAACACTCACACACTGAACTTGGAAGTTCAAACGAGGCCAAACGATAGTTCGGAAACGTGAAAACGATGACGAACGGATCAAACCCATTAAAAAGGGCTTATTGGGCTCTTCAGGGGCCCATCGCGGTACGCGATGGCCCAACAGGGAGAAGTGTCGCGATACGCGACAGACATCGCGGGGAGTTGACTCCCGAAATCCGCCGCGGTACGCGGAGCCTCTTTTGAACCTTCTCCGCGGTACGCGACGAGTGTCAGACGGCAAATCTTTATAAAACCAAGATGTAATCATGTCTAGCCGCTCTACTTTGTATTTCTCGAGTTACAGACCACTCAAGAGCGTCTTCTTCACCTGGAAATCCTTCTGGAAGCCATTGTTACACCCTTTGAAGCTTGGAAGTGAAGGTTAGAAGGCTTGGGATCAAAGAAGAAGCTCGAACACCATCACCTTCCTTCTGTTTCTGTCGAGTCCAGCAGCTCCAGGGGGCTTAGAATCTGTTCAACCATCGTTCCAGTGTTCTTAGAACCTTAGAAGGTAGTCTCTACACCTCTTGTAGCTTAAAATCACCATTACACTCACATGCATGCTTATATTCACACATGCAAGTACTTTGGATGCACATGCACGAGATTTGCTTCTGGGTTTGTTGATTTTAAGGTGATTTATGATGATCTAAAGTGTTTAGATGATGACCTGTGATGATCTATGATGATGAGTATGGGTCTTGTTGCTTAAAGTGATGTTTTGTGATGATATATTGACATGCATGTATGATCTAAGGCATTTTGGATAGTTTTGTTGATGTTGAAATGATTCATGATAATGTATAAGTGTCCTTGCAAGATTAGATTGTGGTTATGATGGTCAAAATGTGATTTAGAGGCAAACTTACTATATTTAGTAACTTTTTAGTTACAAGTTGATGATTTAGTGTATTTGATGAACATGCATGTATGTGAAATTGCTATTTGGATGATATTATGGTGATTAGAAACCTAAGAATGTGATCTTGATGTTATTATGGTCATTTTCAACATTGTTACTATATTTAGTAACTTTTTGGGTAAAAATATTGATGGATGATGATTTGGACTATGTTGACATGATTAGACGATAGTAAATAGCTTATTATGATGAATGATGATATGAGAATTGGGTTAGAATGGTTGAGATGGTCATTTTCATGAAAAACCAGAAAGTTACTATATTTAGTAACTTTATTTTTACAAAAACCGATTTGTCAACGTGTTGAATGATTTGAGCATGCTAAATGACTTATAATGCTATGACATGATGATTAGATGCTAAGTTAGATGGTTTCCGATGTCACGTATGCTAAAAATGGAAACTTTCCATTTTAGGAAACTTTTATGTGCTAACTTGCTATAAACGACGTATATGACCTTGTATGATAATGTGTTACGTGTTAACATGACCCCGTAGGACCATTGAGCATGCTAGAACTCTAACACCGATATGCTTTGTGAACTTTCCATAAATGGAAACTTACTATAAATAGTAAGTTGTCCATAGACGCGAGTTGCGCGTTTTGCACACGACAAACACTTACACGATTGCTACACGATTCGCAACCGTCACACGGTTCACCAACGGGTCGTTGACTTGACACGGTCAACTTTGGTCAAACACGGTCAAACACGGTCAATATGGACCACTACGAGCAAACACGGTCATTGAGAACCGACACGGACAAACATGAACAACCAAGGGTTGATTGGACACGAACACGAGCACTAACACAGACACTAGCACGGTCACATACACGAACTCACGTACGGTATACGATATAGGTTGCCGGTGACTGACGTGCCTACTACATCAGGAGCTTACGCATACTTACGTTCACATCACTAAGGTGAGTTTACGGCCCCTCTTTACTCTTTTTCAAACGCTTTCAAATAGGGGGAGAATACTAGTTACATCGAGTCAAACATTTATTACTGTACAAACATATTTGGTGTATGCTGGTTTATTGGACAAACATTAAGTGTTGAACTCGTATTAAGCCCTCACAAAGTCTTACCGTTAATGTACGAACAACGTGGTAGATTTGGATGGATCCATTAGGGAATGACTAACCCCACGGGGCACTATGTTGACTGGATGTCATAACCCGTGCAAACTCTGACCTAACTTGCTATGGATACGAGACATAGCGGAGGCAAGGACAAACAAGTCTAGTTCGGTAGTGACGCACTGACACTTTGGGCCTAGGGCTCGGTACTAACATTGATAAACAGCATGACACACTTTTATTACTATATGTATATCAAAACCTGTGAACTCACCAACCATTGTGTTGACACTTTTTCAAACTTGTATTCTCAGGTAACTAGCAAGCTATGGATAACAGGAATGCGCACACTAAGGAACGAGCATTAGGAACCTCATGCATTTCTGTTTATGATCAGTTTTCGAAAACAATTTAACTTTCGTTTGACAATGATGTATTAAACTTATTAATTTCCGCTGCATGATTTAACTATTTACATTTCCGCTGCATTATGATATGATAACTTTTATTCCGCTGCAAACTATTTTATTGTGTGTGTGTGTCAAACTTGGATTTGTAAACGCATATAGAGTTGTTCTATATGACCTTGAGCTGTGATTCTGGACACGTCACATCCACGTGGACATCCGCCACGAGTGGGAAATTGGGGGTGTGACATCAACCTTGGTCAAACACGGTCAATGTGGACCAACATGAGCAAACACAGTCATTATGGACCGACACGGGCAAACATGAACAACCGAGGGTTGTTGAGCACAAACACGAGCACGGTCACTTACACGAACTCACGAACGGTATACGATATAGGTTGCCGGTGTCCGACGCACTTACTACTTGAGGAGCTTACGCATTCTGTTACTTGTACACTAAGGTGAGTTTACGACCCCTCTTTACTCTTTTCAAACGTTTTAAATAGGGGGAGAATATTAGTTGCATCGAGTCAAAAAACTATATTGTTACAAACATTTTACTATGTATGCTGGTTTATTAGACAAACATTAAGTGTTGAACTCGTAACAAGCCCTTACAAAGTCTTACCGTTAATGTACGAACAACGTGGTAGATTTGAATGGATCCGTTTGGGTGTGACTAACCCCACGGGGCACAATATTGACTGGATGTCATAACCCGTGAAACTCTGACCTAACTTGCTGTGTATACGAGACACATCTGAGACAAGGACAAACAAGTCTAGTTCGGTAGTGACGCACTGACACTTGGAGCCTAGGGCTCGGTACTAACATATGATAAACTGACACACGTTTTACTTACTATATGTATATATCAAAATCTGTGAACTCACCAACCATTGTGTTGACACTTTTTCTAAACTTGTATTCTCAGGTAACTAGCAGGCTATGGATTTCAGGAATGCACATTAGGAATGAGTATTAGGAACCGCATGCATTTCTGTTTTGTCATTTGAAACAATTTTAATTATGATATGTAATATTTCAATGTAGTGTTTAACAATTCGTATTTCCGATGCATTTATGACAAACAAACTTATCTCCGCTGCAATACATTATCTTTTTCCGCTGCATGTCAAACATTGTATTTTGATACACATATAGAGTTATTCTATATGACCATGAGCTGTGATTCTGGCCACGTCACACCCACGTGGACTGACACCACGAGTGGGAATTGGGGGGTGTGACAGTTTCCGATATCGCACATGCTAGATTTAGAAACTTTCCTTTTTAGGAAACTTTTGTATGTAAACGTGACTTATATGCTTACTTGATTTCATATGACAACGTGCTAAAGGATAACATGATCACGTAGGACCTAGCAAGCATGCTAGAACTCTAAAATCAATATGTGTTGTGAAACTTGCCATAAATGGAAACTTACTATATATAGTAAGTTGTCCATGGACGCGACTTTCGCGTTTTGCACACAACGAGCACGATCACGAATGTTACACGATTCACAACCGGCACACGGTTCACCAACGGGTCGTTGACTTGACACGGTCAAACACGGTCAATGTGGACCAACATGAGCAAACATGGTCAATGTGGACCGACACGGACAGACATGAACAACCGAGGGTTGTTGGGTACAAACATGAGCACTAACACGAAAACGAGCACGTTCACTTACACAAACTCACGTATGGTATACGATATAGGTAGCCGTGACCGACTACTTGATACAGGAGCTTACGCTTGTATTATCACATCATTCACTAAGGTGACTTTACGGCCCCTCTTTACTCTTTTCAAACTTTTCAAATAGGGGGAGAATACTAGTTGAATCGAGTCAAACAATTATACTATTACAAACATTTTATGTGTATGCTGGTTTATTAGACAAACATTAAGTGTTGAACTCGTAACAAGCCCTCACAAAGTCTTACCGTTAATGTACGAACAACGTGGTAGGTTTGAATGGATTCGTTTGGGGTGTGATTAACCCCCCGTGGCACAATATTGACTGGAGGTCATAACACGTGAAACTTTGACCTAACTTGCTATGTTATTACGAGACATAGCGGAGGCAAGGACAAACAAGTATAGTTCGGTAGTGACGCACTAACACTTGGAGCCTAGGGCTCTGGGATAACATATGATAAACAACATAGACACATGTTTTCTATTACTATGTATATATCAAAACCTGTGAACTCACCAACCATTGTGTTGACACTTTTTCTTAAACTTGTATTCTCAGGTAATTGACAGGATCATGGAATCCAGGAATGCACGTAGGGGACCGAGCATAGGACCCGCATGCATTTATATTATGTTTTATGAAAACAAACAATTTATCTTATGTATTCGAATTATGTAGTTTTAACAATGTTTATTCCGCTGCATTTATCAAACGTATTTTATTCCGCTGCAATTTAAACATCTTATGTAATTTCCGCTGCGATTATTTTGTTAACTTTTATGTCAAACATTGTGTCTGAAAACGCGTATAGAGTTGTTCTATAGGACCATGAGCTGTGATTCTGGCTACGTCACACCCACGTGGACTAACACCGCATGTGGGAATTTGGGGGTGTGACAACTAGACACGAAAACTTAAGAGACACTCTAATCAACGAGGAAAGCTCTACTTAGGTTAGAATCCTGCTTGCGACTTGGAATATTTTGACTTTGGTTGACTCGATGGAACTAGGATCTTAGAAAACGAAATCTAGAAAACCTATAATGGATCTTGGATCAGCTACCGTGTGTGACCAAATAGGAAACCCTAGATCCGTAATACACGCACTAGGTATTCAGGTCACCTTCTGAATTTCTCCAACAACAGTCTTGTACTCGAACAGACAAGCCACCTCCTATCCCAATACACCCAAAGATGCAAGGATTAACCTAAGAATACCTACTTTTATACGGAATGACATAAACAACAAGAATCCCAAGTAAACATCCCTCCCGGACAGTTTACTAAGAAACCCTAATTGCCAAAGACCACCCGACAAACCTATAACTTTTCGGATTTCTAGACTCAGACACACACACAAGACCCGAAAAAATCAATCGCATCTATTCCTATGGAAAGTGACATCAAACAAACCATAAACTAGTCATAACACATAGTCAATGACCTAATACGTGCCTAAAATTGAAAGACATTCAATAGAACACACATGGAATAAGATAACAACCAACATAATCGAATCAAGTACATGAAAACTCATCAAAAAGACATAAATAGGTCTGCTACAAGAATGTTACCTATCAAAAGTCAAACCAATAGTCAAAATTAACCAAGAAATATGCAAACAATCATCAAAACCTGAGTAGAATCCAAAATCTAGCCAAATATCATCATTATAACTCACAATAAATCAAAAACAGAAATTTAAGCAAGTCTATAGTACTGAAACGAATAGAAACTAAAGAAAACAAGACGTTACACGATGATCTTTATCGAAAACTGAACATTCTAGGCCTGAAAAGACCCCGACAGCCTCCAAAACCACCAAAATTGGATTCTCCTCGAAAAATCGTGTGAAAAGCATCCCAAGTTCGTCCAAAATGGCTAAGAAGAGCTCCCCTTTTATAAGAAACAAGTTTTTAGGGCTTTCTACTCGACAAGTCCTTGGAGTATCTCCAAGGATTTCGCGGAGTACCTCCAAGGATTTATTGGAGTGCCTCCAAGGAGCAAGGAAATGCTGAAAACCGACTTTTCCCGCTTTTAACCCTGTTTCTCGCTCCTTTAAGCCAAATACCTATAAAAAGACACAAAATATGTAAAAGTGAACAAAAATAATAAAAATGAATCGAATGTAATACGAAAACCGACTCAAAAATACACCAAAACTATATGTGTTTAACGACACATCACTGTATTATAAAATTGAAGAGCTGATTTTGACAAATTTATATTATATATTTTGAAGAGGGGGTATGATAAGTAATAAGAGGCATACATTTAGTAAAATTTAAAGTAGAAGTAACGTTTGATGCATTTTGGTTGTGTTATAATGTTGAATGGTTGATTTTGACAAATTTATATTTAATATTTTGGAGGAGGGTATGACAAGTCCAAAGAGAAGTTACATTTAGCCTGACCCGATAATTAATCCAACCGAAAATTAAATTCACAATAAGATTTGATTTTTTGTTGATGTAAATATTAAAATATTTTGATTTAAACATACACTAGGTTAAAATCCCGTGTATTACACGGGTTGAAAAAAATAATATGTTATATATACAAATCAATTGACAAAAAGTTAAGCAATTAAAAAAGATGTACATTGCAAAGTTTCACTAAACTCATGTTTACAAAGTTTGAATAAAATATGATATTTGTTAATGGATGAAGTCTTCAAAATATGTTTAAAATATTTGACGTAATAATTATAAATTATGTTTTAATTTTAATTTTTTCTAACAATGTGTTAACATTTTGATGTAATGTAATTCATAAATAATTTAATTAAAATATATTTATTCTCCTTTTAACACATTAAATTACCTTTTATATTCCAACATAATACATTTTTATCATTCAAATAATCCAATCATATTAAATGTTTAAAAATTTTTAAAGCAATTATAAAAAAATTAGTAACCTTATTGTTATATTTATAAATATTTTAAGAATATCATTTGAATTCGATAATATTTAAAAAGCCAAACTTGTTAAATAAAAATATAAGTTCACTTAAAAACATCATAATTGATTTCATTTTAAATATAATTAATTAATAGTATATTAATTATTATAATCCTTAATTCCTAATTCCTAACTAAATAATAAATATAGATAATTAAATAGGAGAGAGAAGCGGGAAAATCAAAATATAAGTGATCTAGAATTGTGACAAGTGTCCACTTTTATTTTGATTTATTAGTATAGATAGATTAGTTTTTCAACTTTTTATTACTAAAGGTAGCTTACCAAATGGAAAGTCATGGATTTAAATCTATCCTAAGGCATCTGGTAACCCGCCGCTGCATATGTCAAAAAAGAGGGAGAGAGGAAGGAAGAACAACCGTTTGACTTTGGCACATGAGGTGGCGGGTTTGGCTAGGTTACATTAATGGAAATGTATCAGACTGCAAATCTTGGAATGACGGTTCGACCCCGCCCTTGGCCTGGAGGAGTGGTAAGCAGCACGGAACTCGAATGAGTTAGAAGGGGTTAGAGGTTCTCCCAAAAGATTTCCTCCTAGTGTTGGTTATCTTGGGTTAAGCTCTTGGCATATGATTCAAGTCTTGCTCGGTGAAATTTTGGGTTCAGATGTTGGTGTTCTTAAATAAAAAAAAAAGTTAATTGCAATTTGCAACCCTATGGTTTAACTCTTACCATATGTTGCAACCCTCCTTTATTATTTATGCAACTTGTAACCCTGTGGTTCTAAAACACCTGCAACATGCAGTCATGCACCATTTTAGTTAAATTTAACATAACTCTGTTAATTTTTGATGTGTAAAATTGTAATCTTGTAAATATTTAGCAACAAAGATGTCACATACATATGACAACAACCATTTTTTGAATCATTTATAAATTTATGTTATGCTATCCACAAGTAGTCTTAATTGCATTTTTTTCCGGTCATTACATATGCCCCTGCTTGGAATTTTGAAGTCACTAAAATATGGGGGTGTTCATTGGTTCGGTTTATTCGGTAAGGTTTAATTGGTTTTCAAATTGTTTTCCCTAACCATTAAGCGAACCGAATTTAGGAAATGATTATCCGAACAATATTCAATTTGGTTTGTTTTCTATTAGAATTGAATAAACCAAATCCAACCGAACAAACCAATTAAAAACCCAATAAACCGGTAAAAAACTGAATCGAATAAACCGAATTCAAACGAATAAACCTTAGAGATTATTAATAAAAATTATACATTTAAATATGAATTCGGTTTAATCAGTTAACTCAATTCAAAAAAAAAATTAAAACCGATAACCGAATCGAAAAACGAATGGTTGTTCTCATATGTATGCAACATCTTTGTTGTTAATATCTTTAAGATTACAATTTTATCATTCAATAACTAACAGAGTTATGTCAAATTTAATTGTAAGGGTTCATGTTATAGGTGTTTTAGAATCACAGGGTTGCAAGTTGCGAAAATAAAAAAAAGGTTGCAACATGTGGTAAGAGTTAAATCACATGGTTGCAAGTTTCAGTTAACTCGGAAAAAAAAAAGACAAAAAGGAAAGGTAGTGTTTGAGGCAAGTTTTCAAATGAGAAGGTGTCTGCAGCCATTGGAGACGGTCTGACTTGACAAGCAAGAAAGTGTTGAGCCATTTCCGGCTCACCTCGTTTAATTTTCCGGTGCATTTCTTGACTCCCTTCCTTAACTTTCCGGTGGCTACTTGACGTCTATTTGCCGCCATGAAACACACACACACACACGCTCGACGCTTTGACGCCGAGTTCTCTAAATTCCTTGAGTTATATCCATAATGGTACTCATTTGAACATCAAATCTCGATTCCCTAATTTTATAGATATACAGGCTGTGTGATTCGTCATGTGTGTCTAAATCTACAATTGCATTTCAACATTAAAGAATTTTATGGATAATTTCTGTTGCTAAATTGATCATAATACTTAGGGTTTCGTACCATTTGCGAAGTAGATTCAAATCTTATAATTGAAATGCATCTCTTTTGAGCAAATATATATCCAAATTGTTAAAAATGCCTTATTTACTTCTCTGATGTGCGACTGTGTGTGAATTTGCCATGTTAATAAGTACTAATAAACATGAAAAAAGGTGAAAATGTTCTGAAATTCAAGTAGTTCTGTTCTTGTTTACATTTTGTTAATTAAATGATCACCGATACACTAATAACAACAATTTGGTTTTACTCGTAAAAACTAAGAAGTGTAATTATGATAAAATGTTTATGTTACAGAACAAATAACAATTAAATGAATTAAAGATCTTCAAGGTCAGGCTCCTCATTTCTGCAGCTTGGATCTTGATGAAAAACACTAGACTCAACTTCCTCGGGCCGCATTCAGGTACCTCTGCCTCTAGAATATCATAGAAAACAAATACTAGGAGTTTCATGAATGAAATTACAACTATAACAAGTAAATCCGACGTGTAACATGACTATTTGTAGGGTGGGACAGAGAGACTGCTTCAAGACATACCACTAAAGTTTCGTGAGTGAAATAAGATCATAAATTGTAACTATGTGAAAATGGAATAACCCACAATCCATGGAGCTAAATTCAAATGGTTGAATGGTTGATTATGAGAGTAGTGTCGTTGGTTATTCTTTTTTTGGTCAGGTCCACAAAGCCATCGGGCATGTCTTCCAATACTAATCTCTTCAGGCGCCTTGGTTTTATGAGTAGTCTACAAGGGATGTTCTTTAATTTATGGCAACGTCTAATATTTAACTCTTTGAGGTTCTCCATTGATTCTTCTTCTACATCCCATTCCTCCAACTCTGTCAGATTCCACATCTTCAAAACCTCGAGTTTCTTGAATCCTCCTCTATGACAAACCATTCTTTTTCCCATGAACGAGTCACCCAAAAGCCTCAAAACAATCAAACAAGGCAGTTGTCCTAACGTCTCCATTGGATCTTTGTTTAGTTGAGAGATTGACAATGTAAGAACCTTAACTGTTGGCGGGAAGTCATTTGCAGCTGGTAATGTTTCTAAAATACCATACAAATTAAGATTTGTAAGTTTGGTTAAGGTTGCTAGTGGCTTTAAATGTAGCTCCAAAGCGCTTGTTCCTTCTATGGATCTCAATCTCAAAGACTGAAGATGGGATAGCTTCGCAATCCAGTCTAGCAAGACATCTTGGCTTTTTTTGCTTAATTGGAACTTAATGCCTAATTCTCTAAGATTAAGCAACATTCCCAAAAGTTCATCGACATGTGTCTTGTCATCTAGAACCAATCCCCAGAGGGTGACAAGAGTTAAAGAACTGCTAGGTGGCATGGTGAGAAGAATGTTATTCAGATTGAGATGACGAAGTTGTTTAAGCTGCCAAATAGAGTTTGGTAGACTGTTTATATTAGTGTGCTTAAGGTCTAGGGTTTCTAGATACGACAATTTGCCTACCGAGTCTGGGAGATTATCCAAGAATGTTCGTCTTAGTCCCAGGTACTTGAGAAGATACAAGTGATCAAGCTTATTGGGTAGAGTAGGCTTATAAACACCCTCTAGATCAAGCACTGTTAATAATCTAAAGTTGCTGTTAATGATTCTACCCAAAAGTAGGCCTACTTCTTTTGCTGGCTTGTCCCTACATGGGAGATTAAAGGACACATAAGACCTCAAAAGAGAGGGATCAAATTTGTGTGCCTGGACGCTGTTGGTAAGGGCCCTTGTTGTGTGTCCCGTTTTCTGAATCATCCTACGTACACCAAAGGGACCTGGTACATCTTCAAGATGATCCAAATCATGGTGGTTGTAAAACAGGCCAATCTCTTGGGCTTTAGACGACAAGTAGTCATGAAAAGCAGGAACTAAACAGCATTGTTTAGGGTTGTTATCAGATCTTAATTTGGTTATCTGAATCATACCTTGATCCACCAATTCTTCAAAATGTTTCTGCACAATATCCTCAGGGGATGGATATCTCTCAACAAACCGTTCGGCTAGCCATAGCCTGAGCAACCTCCGTACTGGAATCTTGAAATCTTTTGGGAAAAGAGCCAAGTATAACACACAAAGTTTTAAGTCTATGCGTAGGTCATTATAACCTCTAGCAACAACTTCATAAGAAGATTGATTATCATGAACATTTGGTAGCACATGATCATCGTTGTAAGAATAACTGAATGTCAACCTCTTCTTTTGTGGATGAGGATGTGAGATTGTGCTTAATGTTCGAGTCAAAGTTACATGTTTTGGACTTGGGATTGTTGGAATTGGCCAAACAGCTGAAGATGAACTGATGCTACTGCTGGGGGTAGCAGGAGCCTTATGATCTTCAGGAAAACAACCAATCTTGCTCATAATATTGGTTAATTTTCGTATGAACATGCGACAAGAGGTGAGATTACTGAAAAAGAATGGATGCTTCATTAAGAAACCATACCTTTGCCTCTGTCGAGCAATTCGGAAGCTGAATTTATCTATTTCATTTTCAACTTCATAAAGGTGGCAAAGATAGCACCTTGATTTCTGGGATTTGTCCAAATCATCCCCTTCATCTGACAAGTTTTGCAGCATTTCAAGAGACTTCTGGACCCACTGAAGTTGACCTGTCATTAGTTTGTTATTGGCTATCAATTCTTCATTGAATGTGTCTCTCAGCTTTTGGATCAATACCACCAAGACCACCTTCACCTCCATTTCCATCATATGTATATAAAATTGAAGTGTTTTTGAAGACAATATTTCTGTATTTGTGTTTTTTTTTTTTTGCATGACTTATGATATGAATTATCATGCTATATATAAGATTGAGTTACCAATTATGATTCATAACATCTTTTTCCATGTCTTTTCTACTTAATTGCGAAGAATATGTTTTTGAGTTTTCTTGTTGAGGTCTCAAAAACACACAATCACACACCTGAGAAGCTAAATGCTTTGAGTTCTTCCTTTGGGGCTTGTAGGGTCAAAGCTTTCTTTTCATAGTATTCTCATCCTCTTTTCCTTCTGATGTGAACGTTGGGTTTTATTTGCCATTGGTGTGTTAAATTTATTTTACATTTATATTTATGGGTAAATTTCACTTTTTGTCCTTTATGTTTACACAAAACTTCTGAGATTGTCCTTTATGTTTCGAAATGTCAAAATTAGTCATTTAAGTTTCCAAATGTTGCAAACTTGGTCCTTTCTCCTTTAACTTTGTTAAGTATTAACATATAAAGGTCCATATCTGAAAATCTATGCGAACATAAAGGATCAAAAGTGAAATTTAATCAGTTACTTATATGATTTTTTTGACATTTATGCTCTTATTATGTTAATATTTAACAAAGTTAACAGAGAAGGGACCCAATTTGCAGTATTTGGAAACTTAAAGAATTGATTTTGACATTTTGAAGCATAAAAGACTATTTCTGAAATTTTGTGTAAATATAAAGGAAAAAAAAGTGAAATTTACCCAATATTTTTTGTTATTTTTTCATTTGCTTCACACCTCAATGGCAGGCTAAAATTCACATTTGGGATTGAAGGTTGAATACTTTGAATAACTTGTAGAGTTGTTTACTTGTTTGACTCCATGGCAATTTCCCATGACATTGGCGTTGGATTTACTCCTTTTTGTTTTATTTAAGCAATAAAGTGGATAATGATGATTTCTTTCTCTTTGAAGGGTATTTTTGTCTTATAATCAAAAGTGTTCGTAATTGAATCAAAAAAATCTCTCTTTGTAATACAAAAGTGATTTTTTATTTTTGGGTTTGACTTTTGTTTAATATTTGTGAATCCTAAATAGATGGAAAATAGCTCAATTCAAAATGCATGTTTTCCTGTAGTTTTTATATTTTCTTGTAATTGATTTCTTGTAATTTATTCATTATTATATCAATAAAATGTTTGTTGGACATGATAAATTTGGTTTACACTTTTGTTGGTTGTCTAATAAATACATTTAGGAGGCTTACGTATGTTCTGAAGAGTTTATATGTGAGTGTATTACACGAGATTATATTAATAAAATAACAAACAATTAACATTAGTGAAAAAAATTTAAAGAAAATACTTGAAAAAAAATGTAATAATTGTAATATTTATTATATTAATAAAATAACAAACAATTAACATTAGTGAAAAAAATTTAAAGGAAATACTTGAAAAAAAATTTAATAATTGTAATATTTATAAAGTATATATTAACAATGAAAATAATAAATTATTATTTAATAGAAGATATAATGAATAAATTGTTATTATTTAATATAATTGTTTAATAACAAATAAATACGTGTAACTAAAGCAACAAGTTAGGAGAGAGTGAATATGTATAATATTATTTATATTATTTATAAATATAAAGATTTTTGTGAGTTTTGCTAGAGTTTTTTGTTTTCTTAATGGGTATCACCGGTTTCAAAGGTTTCTTTTTTACTATGACGTCTTAAAATATTTTATCGTATATAGTTTTCACTAACATAAAGAATTTAAAGAGTCACAATTTATCTGTAAAATTTAATATTAATATATTTTCCCGCCCTCTCCTCCAACACAAACACATCCAAAAATTTTTTTAATGGCCAACTAATCAACTGTCGGGTTCTTCGTGCGCAACCTCTAATAGCTAAAGGATGCTTGAGCTAGTCAGTAGTCCAGACGGACGTATCTCCTAGCCCACCAGTCACTAATTTTCGGGGAAAACCCGACCCAAGCACCCCGCCCAAAGGTTTACAAAAAATTTTTTAGCAGCCAACTAATCAAATGTTGGGTACTTCGTACGCGGCCTCTAATAGCTAAAGGATGCTCGAGCTGGTCAATAGTACATACGGGCGTATCCCCTAGTCCACAAGTCACTAATTCCGTGGAAAACCCGCCCAAGCATCCGTCCAAAGACACGACGTGAAATGCTAGTAAAACCGGGTGAGATCAAGAATAAAACCAGGACTGGGGTCTCCTATCACTTTCTCAGTACCTCTATCTTACCCCTAGGCAAGACATCATTGGTACACACACTTACTTTTTATAATAACACTCAACTTTATTTATTTTATTAGCTATAGCTACAAGTCCCGTTTTTCATTCACGGACAAAGCATTTTGAACTTGACTTGTTTTTGTAAAGAAAAAAAATAGCATCTGATGTGATAATAGCTTTGCCTATAGAGTCTAGTAACCAGGTAGATGATGTTTTAACAAAAGGATTATAGTACAACAAAATTCTATTTTGATTGATAAGATGCACATGTTTGATGGATCTGAGTTATAAAATTGAGAGAGGGTGTTAAAAATAATAATATTTTATTCTTTTATCAATTTCATAACTTTGATAATGATGTTATGTGATGTTTTAAATGAGGTTAGTATGATTGGGCTTGAAGCTGGTGATATTGTAGGTGATTTTTAAAGATTGATTGCTGGGCTGATTAAAGATTGATTGCTGGGCTTTTGCTTACGAGTGGATGAACCGACTTACCACCGGCTGTCCGGCTTATCTATTTACCTTTTTTTTTTTAACGACTAAGCTTACTATCCACCTAAATTACACCATAATTACGCTCTTGTTTGGAATTGAACCCATGACCTTCCATTCTAAGAGGCAAGCCTTTACCAAATGGACTAGTCCCACATAGTGAGAACCAAAAGGGCATTTGTCTCAATGGTATCAAAGTGTGTTAAGGTCTTTTTCCTTAAAATAGGTTGAGGGTTCTAGTCCTGAACAAAGATGGAAAAATTTGATGTTCAAAAAGAAATTTAAGAGAGAGAGAGAGAGAGAGTGTGTTCAGAGATGCTGTTTAAGTGTGTGTTCTATGCTTTCTCTCAGATCTAGGGTTTGTCAATATTTCTTAGATCTATTGCTTTAGCAGAGATTAGAAATTCATGAGTGTGAATCATGATTCGTAGTTGATCATCTGATGAGTGTATTGCAGTAGATTCTTTGTATAGTTTGTGAGATCAAAAGATCTCTTAGTATTGATAAGTTTGTGCATGTTAAAAGAAGATATATTTATCTTTTTAACAATATATATATATATATATATATATATATATGAAAGTGTTCAAATAATAACCCACTCTTAAAGCAATAACCCGAAATAACACGTCAAGGTAAGCCAAATCTTGATTTTTTTAACATCATTGTAACACATTAAGAACACTATGTTCTTTTATTAGTTTGTGTAAATTCATCACCGTTTAAGAGATATTATCGTTGTAAGTTTTTGATTTACAGCACTGTAACTGTTTTAGACTCAAAAATTACAACGATGTAAACTTTCAAACGGTGATGAATTTTCATTAACTTATAAAAGAACATAGTGTTCTAAATGTGTTACAATGATGTTAAAAAAAAAGATTTGGCTTCATCTTGGCAAAGTTATCTGGGTTATTGCAATAAATATGGGTTATTATTTGTTCACAATCCTATATATATATAGGGAGAGGATCAAATGCTAACTCATGTTTATCGCGTTAACCGAATAACTACATCTTATTAATTTGAGGCTCACATTAAAGTAAATATAAACCTTTAGATTTACTTTAATGTGGGGCCCAACGTAATAAGATGTAATTATTCAGTTAACGCAATAAGGAATTGTTAACATTATATTTATATATATATATATATATATATATATATAGGGGATGGTTCGAATGTTAACCCTTCCATATTTTGATAACCGAATAAGTACATCTTATTACTTTGGGGCTCACAGTAAAGTAAATTTAAAGATATATGATTTTTCTTATATTTTTATTACTTTGGGCCTTACATTAAATAAAAAATAGAAAAAACCTACACCTTTATATATACTTTAATGTGAGACACAAGGTAATAAGATGTACTTATTCGGTTAACGCAATAAATATGGGTTAAAATTTGATCCTCTCCCTATATATATATATATATATATATATATATATATATATATATATATATATATCTACAATATGATACTCCATTTTGCTTATGTATTTTCTTACGGTTTGTTTGTTCCATTGAAGTTTTACATATTCATGTTAGTGTGTGGTGGGTTTTTTATTTGATATATATAAAATTAAAAATGTTGGTTTAGACATGTGTGGTAAGTAGGGCTCTCATCGGGTCGCATTAGTTTGAATCTAATATATTTGAATTACGGCTTCAGATAGATCCAAATAACTCGAACAACCCAAATAATATTGAACAAAAATTTTCGAACTTTTTGTTTTTTTGGTTATTTATTTTTCTACATTTTGTTTTCGAAAATAAACATTTAACTAGTTTAGATCCATAATATAACACTTCAAAGTTCAAATTTTAAAAATGATCACAAATCTATCATAATAAAATAGTATAAATAGATTTATGATTCATATAAAAATCAACCCAACAACACAAACAACTCGAAATTAATAATGATCAATAGGCTCGTAATCAAATTTTTCGGATCACCGAATAACCCGAACTACAAAAAAAAATAGAACTCCGAATTAGATTTGAATATCAGAATTAACTTTTTCGAAGTCGAATATATCCGACCCGAACAACCCGAATTAAGATTCGGATCGAGTTTTCCGGTTTGAGATATGATTTCGGATTTTGAACTTTTTTAACACCTCTTTCTAAAACCTGAAGGAATGTGTGAGAGTTAGGGCTGTTTACGAACTGAGACGAACCGAACCAAGCGAGGTTATGCTCGTGCTCGACTCATTTTCAAACCAAGCGGCTCGGCTTAGTTCAGATTTGTAAAATCGAGCTAAATGTTGTGCTCGTTGCTCGGCTCATTTTAAAACCGAGTGGCTTGGCTTGGTTCGATTTGGCCCGATTTCAAAATAAAATTTAATATAAATTCAAAATACTTATATCAATTTCAAACTTAATAATTAAAAAACAAAATGAAGTTCATAAATCACAAATTATCATAATACAAAAACATAAAAAAGTTTCAAATATTTGTAAACTTTATCAAGATCATTATTTATTAGTTTGACTACACCAACATTATCCTTCATCGTCAAACAATTGTAACATGTTAGTGTTTATAAAAAAAATTACTATTACTTTAAAAACATATATAAAATTTTGTTTTACTTAAACGAGCCAAACAAGAGAACCAAACGGACAACTATCCAAGCAAGTGACGAACGAGCTTACCTTGGCTCGTGCTAGGCTTGTTTTGAAACCGAACAGACCGTGCTCGGCTTGTTTAAAATTGAGCAAAATATGAACGATCTTTTTCCGAGCTTTTCATGAAGGAGTATCGAGCGACAAACATTTTGAAAAACGCGAATGAGAGTGATTGATACATGATGTATGCGAGATATATTTCTTTTTGCAATTGAATTTTAGTATTTGAGATCGTAGCTATGGATAAAATTTAATTTACCATGAAAGTCAAATAATTTTTTCATACCAAGATCAAACACAAAAGTAAAAAATTGAAGGGACAAAATCAAGAAGAAAACCTAATTTGCAGAAGTAAAGACGCCATCCCCAATTTTCACCATTGTTATTATTTATTTATTTATGCCTTCAATTTCAAGAATTTAACAGAAAACATTACACACACACTCTCTCTCTCTCAGAATCATTTTTTGGTCCCTGAAACTTCTTGTATTTTCTCTCTATGTATGTATATGTATAGATCTCTAAAATCCAACTGCTTCTTCAGTGTTTTGACTGCTTCTCTTTAAGGGGAAACCTTTGTGAAAGAAGACTTCTTGCATTCTGACAATTTTAATGGTAATCTTGTAGCATTCTATTCAGAATTAGGGATTCATATACCTTGTTATTAATTATGATATGGAGTTCCTTCCATTTTTTTAAAATTCTGTGTGATGATTTTGCAGATCTTTATCTGGGTTGTAGATCTGGATCTCTCCTTCTTAGATCCCTTTTCAAAATTCTAGGAAAATGCATGATTTCTTTTTTCTAGAATTTGCTTGTTCCCTGTTGGATTGTGGTTCATGCTTATGAGTATAGCTTTAGTTTTAACTTGGGGCAATAATTATCGGCATTTCTTGAAATTTTTTCAAAATTTTGTATACCCATTTTGAAAGATCATAATGAAAATGGTTTTTTTTTTTGTTTTTTTTTTTTAATGAGGGTTTTGCTCTGTTAAATGATGTACTTCATGTTTTTCCGTCATAAATTAAACATGGTCATAAAAATGGCAAAATACATATATGGGTTACAAAATTGACGGTCATTTTGGACAATATGCTGAAATGTATATGCAGATAAAAGAAAGTTATCTTGGTTTACTCCTTTTGTCCTATATAACTTGAATCTTGCAAAATTATATGATGTTTTTCCATCTATGTTATGCCTCCTGCAACAAGAAGCAACAAAATCTTGATTTGAAAAGTGTCTATTAATGATTTAACAAAATGGGATCTTTGAGAATTGAAGAAACACATAAAAACTTGTATATATTGCTTTAGTTGTGATACATAAGACTGCTTTAGTTGTTATACATATGTGCGTATGTGTTTATTGCATTTCTCTACTTAGAATTGATCTTGTAATAAAAGGATATTAGTTGTGTCAAAAATGTTTTTCTAAACTGAATTCTGCCTTTCTGCATTGAAATAAAGGCGTTCTTGATACTTTTCTCAGTCTCATTCATTTTTTTTTTGACCTTATTGTAGGTTTGTTACTGGATTCAAATTCAACTTTTTCAACTATGATTAAGCAATTTCTTGCAAAAATCCCACGTAGATCGTTGAAATCCAGTTCACAAGATACCGATGGAAATAATTCATCAAGTATCATTACAACTGATGTCGGAAACAATGGCTTCATCAGCACATATAATGCCATTTCGAGTCGATTAATCTCGGTTAAACAAATGTCTTCCTCAATTTTCCCAGCTAGCATAATGTCAGGGGGTGAAATGATCGATCCTCATGTTCCTTTTAAAGATGTTCAAAGTTCAGACAAGCTAAGACTTCTGATTAGTAAACTAAATCTTTGCTCTAAGTTATATGATTTTCATGATCAAGATCAAGATTCCACTGAGAAAGACATAAAGCGTCAAACTTTATTAGAAATCATTGACTTTTTAGCTTCCGAATCTCCAAAAGTCAGCGAACCTGTGATGTTTGCAATATGTAAAATGTGTGGGAACAATCTTTTTAGAGATTTCCCTCCAAAACGCGTGCTTTATTTGCCTCGTGGTGAAAAAGAAGATGATGAACCATCTTTTGATCCAGCATGGTCACATCTACAACTTGTATATGACATACTCCTTCGATTTCTTAGTCAAACCTCTCTTGACTCAAAAATTGCCAAACAGTATATTGACCACTCGTTCATATTACGGTTACTTGATCTTTTTGACACTGAAGATCCTAGAGAAAGAGACTGTTTGAAATCAGTTCTACATCGAGTTTATGGTAAATTTATGGTTCATAGACCCTTTATTCGGATGGTTGTTAGCAACATTATTTACCGGTTTGTTTTTGAAACTGAAAAACACAACGGGATTGCAGAGTTATTGGAAATTTTTGGTAGTGTGATTAGTGGATTCGCGTTGCCATTGAAGAATGAACACAAGATGTTTTTATTAAGGGCTCTGGTTCCTCTACACAAGCCCAAGTCTATGGGGGTTTATCATCATCAGCTAACATATTGTGTGGTTCAGTTCATAGAGAAAGAACCAAAACTGTCGAGTACTGTTATTAAGGGGTTGTTGAAATTTTGGCCCGTTACAAGTAGTCAGAAGCAGTTGATGTTTTTGGGCGAGTTGGAAGAGTTGCTTGAAAAGATCCACACTGATGAGTTTGAGAAAGTTATGGTTCCATTGTTTCGGCGTATAAATTGCTGTCTTCGCAGTACCCATTTCCAGGTAAGTTTTTTTTAGTGTTTTCATTTTGTCCCTTAGAAACGATGTTGTAAAAATCGGAATTAATTGGTGATTGATCGCTAGCCGGCCCTATACCGATTAAATGAAACCTAGTCGGTTCAAAAATCGGTAGTCAGGGCAGTCTGATTAATAGGTCCAAGGGCAAAAAATCTGTCAACAGGTGGTCAACAGACCAATAATTTTATGTCTAAGCCAAAAATTTCGGTCCAAGCCCAAAGTAATTGTGATTTTCCTTCTTCCTGGTCTCAATCAACTCCTAAAATCATGATCGATCAGTTAAAAAGCAACTGCGCACTATCAATCTCAGTCGACTACCAAGGATGCTTATGTTAATGTTTGAATTTTTAAGAACTTTGTTTATTATCTTTAAGTTTATTAGAAAAATATTTGAATTTTGAAGTATTATATTTATGTTGATGTGTGTATTTATGTGTATATATATAAAATTTGAAAAATTTTATATAAAAATTCCAATCCGGTTAATCCCTAGTCACTAATTCGCTGATCGACTAGTGACTTCTCCAACCATGCTCAGAAACGTGTGGGAATGCCTTTGGTTTGAGTTAGAGATGGCAATGGGACGGGTACCGGTAATCCTAATCGCATACCCGATTGTGACAATGTGTCCCATACATGTCAGGTCCCCAATTACTCATTGCCCATCAGGTATTGGTATAACTTGTTATTTATTGATGGTAATCCTAATCATCTTCCATCTCTAGTTTTAGTTTGAATATTGACCAAAAGGTCAATGGGTTGGGTAATGACAAATTGACAATATGACATGATGGGTAACCTATTTTGCCACAGGTTGGAACGGGTCGGGTTGGGTTGACATGAAATACTTATTTTCCAAAACTTCTTAACTTTTTATAAATAGCAGTGTGCATAACAAAATAATATTCTTTTAAGCAATGATCTAGTTTTTTGGATGATTTATATTTATTTATATAATTCTTTTTACTTTTTTTTCGGATGGTTAACTCGCATGTTCCTTAAACCTACTCCTAAATCTACATATTTTCTTTCAAACTGTTTGTTACATGTTTGGCCACACAAGCTGGGGCATTTAAGATTTCTTACTAGCAAAACATTTAGTGTGAATTACGTGAATCGTCCCTGTAATTTGTTCAAATTTCACCTTTTATCGTTAGGTTTTGAAAATTATGCATGATTAACTCAACCATTTTATGTGCAGGTGGCTGAGCAAGCGCATTTCTTATGGAACAACGAACACATACTCCATCTTATAATGTGTAACCGCCATGTGATCATACCTCTCGTCTACTTGTCGATAGAGCAGAACTCTGTAAATCATCGCAGCCGAACAGTACTCCACCTTGCACAAAACATGATGAAAATGTTGATTGATGTGGATCTTGAGCTGGTGTTTTCATGCCAAGGCCAATTAAAGGAGGACAAGTCAAAGTCAACCGTGGTTGCCGAGAGGCGGCGGCTGACATGGGAGCGCCTCGAAAACATTGCCGGTTTTCAACCTCCTGTTGAAAGTGTGTCTGTTTTGGAAAAAACCTCGACTTGTATCGTTTCTTGCTAGTAAAGTTATTTGTTTTTTAGAAAACTCCTAATCTGCTCATGTTATCCACCTTACAGGATTCAAATCCTTGACCTCTTGGATAGATGGGTGGCACTTTACCACCACGATTTCGTCTTGGGTATAGTAAAATCGTGTCTAAATCTCCTGTTTTTCGGGTTAGAAATGCGGTCTTGTGTTGGATTTGTTCTTGTTTATATATATCTATATGAAGTTTGGTGATGTTATTATGTTATTGTTGGATGAAATTAAGGAGTTGTTTTTACATGTTTTGACTAGAAGAATCAATTTTTTTTTTTCACAAGTTGGAGCCAAGACTGTTGACATTCTTCATGAGTTCAGCTTCAAACCAAGAAATCCCTTAATGGTGCTTTATAAAACCTTTAAATATTCATGTTGTATCTGACGTGTCAATTATGTTGTGCTAAAGTAGTTATATACTTGCAAGTTACAACTTACATTTTGACCACCTTTTTCTCTTGAAGTAAGAAAATCCATTGTTTATATAAGCCATTTATGATTGAAATTTGCAATTTTGTTTACAAGGTTATTGGTGGTGTATAAGGTTAGAATCATTTTGAACTTTTATTCATAATGTCAATAAGAAAATATACTAATGTTTAACATTAAAATATATGTTGATAATACTAAAATCTAGAAACAAATTAAGAGAGAGCACTCGTGTTTAAAAGTTCATATAAACCCTAATGTGGGGATAGAGATCCATGTTTATGAAGAAAGAAAGGTGCTTTACATAATTACACGTAGGGGCGTTAATTTTCAACATGACATGAATTTTTTGGGTTAAGATTTTGGCTCAATAGGTTTGGGTATGTGACATCCATCATTTCCAAATTTGTCTTAATTAACATCGTTAATATATTTAAAATTGACTATGATGGTTCTGCCAGAAAACCTAACCCATTAATTTTTATTTGAAGTCTACAAAGTATATCCCTTTTAACAAACATAATTTTTGCAATTTATAATTTTATTTTTCGGTAAACTGTCTGAAAATTCGGTTAATGAAATTATTCAATACACTAAGTTTAGCGTGAAATAATAATTCAAAAGTGAGGAATTTAAATTAACAAGGAAAAACCATGCATTGAAACTATAACTGGTAAATTAACAGACAATTAACTATACTTGTGTTTTACCCGGTTAAAGCCGACGCAATAAACCAAACATCATCAAATATAATTAACTAAAATTTAATTATTTTAGTAAGTTTAAATATTTTAATAATTTACAAATAAAATCGTTTATAAAATAATTACCAGGTACAAGATCTAAATATCTTAAACTCAGATAATACCAGTTTTAATACGTAAATAACCAAAAAGGAACAATATTTATCCACACCTACACTCCACCATCATCCATCTTCATTCAACCATGACAACACTCAATCTCCAATTCACTCAACCATCAAAATCATGCATGAAACTTGTAGATCTTGTCCCTTCTTGAGTACTAGCCACCATAAAAATTCACCACTTGTAGCTTTTCTTCATTATGATCATCGTCCACTATCATTTTTGTTATTCTTCAAGAATAACACAATGTAAAGCAAACTACTTTTTCTCAAGTATTATTGTTCTTCCATCATCTACTAGGGTATAAAATCCTTAAGTCTTTATTTATATGCAGTTTTTACCTAAAAATGCACCTATATGTGCGAAACAGATTCTAGATAGAATCTATCTCAACTTCAAGAGTCCATAACTTCATCTTACAAATAGAAATTGTAAAATCTCAAATACCATGATGAATTTTATCGATTTAGCTTTCCAAGAACTATTTACACGCTTTCTAACTCGTCCGTCTGACACCAGAACATCCCCGACAAGATGAGTGCGTAGAATTGTACTTCTGTCTTTATCAGATGTTTTGACATGTCTCTGAGCCGAGTCATAAAAACTTTTATAAATGAAAGTTGTTCAGAACATATTAAAATACTTGAATATAAAGTTTCATAACCTAACTCCAACGTTTTCTATGTTAAAAACGTATACTAACTTACTAGACTGAATATGTTAAAATAGAAACTTCAAGAACTTACAATTTTGTGACTGTTTTGACCTATTTACAAGGAAAATTACTAAAAGTTTTTTAAATGAAAGTTTTTCATAAAACCTTAAAATAATATAATGGAATGTTTCATAATTTTATTCCAAATATTGCTAGTTTTAAAGTTCACCCGAACAAGCTGGATAAAATCTGTCCAAATACAGTTTTTATAAACTTAAACACTTTTACCAAAATATTAACTAATTAATGCATGTATATAAATGGTGTCTGTATAGCATACACGTACTTGAATGATATGATATAGATACCTATAAACATATACATGTATAATCCTGACACTTCAAATAAAACATAAACACAACTATATAAACTCTAGTAAGTTTACAAACTCAAAAGAAACTTATTATGTTATAGGACCCGAATTTCATGGAATGAAATTAGCATTACAAAACATGTGATTCATTACGTGTTCATATTTGATCTTTGAACTCCCTTTTCAATATTTTCTGTAAAATACGAGTCTGACATCTACTATATTTGTTTTTTGTTAGCCAGTTTCATAGAAGTAACACATTACAAAAAAACTAGAAGGTTGGATGGAGTTATTGTTGTCAAAAACATTAATTTCATGGTTGTAAAAATCGGCCTAGGCGGCCGCCTAGGCGCTAGGCGCCCGGATTCCTTCTCGATTTTGCCCTAGGCGGGGCCTAGGCAGCCTATTTTTATTTTTTATGGTTTTTTTTGGCTTTTTTCGAGTAAAAATGACCCAGATAAGTGATTATTCGAGACATTTCTCCATCCCAAATACTTAATATGTCTCTAAAACATCAAATCCAACATCTGAAACATTGAACCATGCCACTAAATATCGAAATCCATCTATAAACTCAGAATTTTGTGTTTAAGTTTGTAATTTGAAGTACTTGACTTAGTATGTTTAAGTTTATTTTTTAATATATTTGAAATATTATATTAAATTATTGATATTAATGTGTTTATATAATAAATATTTGTAAAATTACATATAAAAATTCCAATCCGCCTAGCGCCGATTAATCCCGATTTATCCCGATTAATCCCTAGGCGGTAACTCGCCGCCAGACTAGCACCTAGCGACTTCTACAACCATGATTAATTTTAGAGTAAATTAATGAGATAGTATATGTAGTTTGCTGCTATTTTACTCTTGGTCTCTTGGTTTTCATAATTTTCTATATGGTTCAAAACCTTTAAATATGTGTAACACATATAATTTTTATGTCACAAAATTACACTCACATGCGTGATCAAATTCTCCTCACCTAACAACTACATGTGTTACAAATGTTTAAAGTTTGGGAATATATGAGTACTTTATGAAACATAAGGACCATGAGTAAAATATATGCAAATCTCTCGTATAATCTCGACAATTTACTTAGAGATGGTAAAACGGGTAACTAGTAAGACACAATTAAACCTGTTTAACAAAAAGTACACAATTTCATTTATATATATTTTTAAAATAATAAAAATTAGAAGGCTAAACATCATTATATTTCTTTTTTTTTTTTTTGGCTATATAAAGCATTAAACTGTCACGCTTAAATCACAAAGCTAAGTGTTAAATAAGACGTTTTTATGTTATATATTTGCATTAATCACATCATTTATAACATATTAAACATGATAACACTTGTTTTATCAGCCCTAATTATTTAATCTTTAAATTTATTTTGAAAAAAAGTATTGTTGGACACATCTAAGATATTGAAAACGACAGTAGGGGTGTGCTCGGTTTGGTTCGGTTCGGTTCGGTTTTTGGCTAAAACCAAAACCGACTATCACTACAAGAAATTGATCCTGCCCCGTCCAAACCTATCCCGACGACATATGTCGTTGCTGAAGCTCGAGCTGTGCCGACGACATCTAGTCGGTACAGCATCCCGCAAGTTTTTTCTTTTTTTTTTCATCTATCCCGACGATTTTTAGTCGGCACAAAGTGAACCAGAAAGCGGAGATTTTGGCGCTCAAACAAAATCTCTATACCGACTACTCGTCGTCGGTATAGATAAAATACCTTTTTTTCGCCTTTTTCGCGCGTGTGGAGCTCGGGTGTCTTGAATGGAAAAACTTTTTGCCGGAGGTATCGTCGGCATAGGTTCCCGACTAAAAAAATTAATCCCGAAGACCCTATTCGGTAGAGAAGTCGTCAGGACTAATTAATTCGCAAAAAATAAACTCCCAGCGTCTGTCGAGCTGGGTTATTTACCCCTTTGCTGCCCTTTCGCTTTTTGGTCGTATCTTTCGAGCTTTAGACGGGTTTCAAAGGTAATTTTTATTTCAAATGTGATTTTGAGCTTAGATTGTTGTTAGTTTTGAAGTTTTAATCCCCATTATGCCAAATTTCACTTATGTTCTTCATGTTTTTTTGGTTTTTGAAGTTAGATGGGTGTTTAAGAACTTCTTTCATATTTAGGTTCTTCATGTTGCTGCCCTTTCATGATTTGGTCGTATCTTTCGAGTTTTTGATGGTTTTCAAAGGTAATTTCCATTTTAAACGTGATTTTGAGCTTAGATTGTTGTTGGTTTTGAAGTTTTGATACCCATTATGCCAATTTTCACTTATGTTCTTCATGTTTTTTAGGTTTTTGAAGTTAGATGGGTGTTTAAGAACTTGTTGTTTCATTTTTGGATTCTTAATGTAAAATTATCATTTTTCTTGCAAAATATTTATTTAAATATATATATTCATTTTTTTTGTAAATGATTAGTGTTTATTTATGAATTGTATGTATGTTTGTATGTTTACAAGAAACAAAGGAAGAAAATTTGAAGTTTATTTGGGATTTTTGTAGTTTTGAACAAGTTCAAGTAGGGCATTTGAAGGTAATAAATAATTTGTGTTTAAGATTTACATGTGATTCGTATAACATGATAATTAATTTGGATTTTGATTCATGTAAATAAATGCATATTTATTGGTCATGTAGTTGGTTTGTATGTTTAAAATATAAGCATATATGTTAGCTAGCAATTAGATGTGCCTTAAGTATGCATTATTAGTATATATGTTATTGAATTATGTTGATATTGTAATTCTTTAATTTTATAAAAATATTATTGTTGTTCTTAAAAAATTGAGTTTAATTACTTGAAAGAATGATTGAGGTAGAGAAGCGATTATTTAATAAAACCCTAATAAAACCTTAAACTAATAAAACATAAACCTTAAACTAATCAAACCTTAAACTATTATTTAACAAAACCTTAAACTAATCAAACTTTAAACTATTATTTAATAAAACCCTAATAAAACCTTAAACTAATAAAACCAAAACCTTAAACTAATCAAACCTTAAACTATTATTTAATAAAGGGTGGTGTTAAACTTACACCCCAAATGTATGTCTGCACACCCCTCATACGCCCCGTAGTGGCCACTACGGGGAGTTTTAGTACGGCTTGTACTTTCTTGGTCAAACGACAGGTGCATTGATTAGACCTAAACGCCTCGTAGTGGCCACTACGGGTCGTTTTGGTACGATGTTCTGAAAAAGGATCCGACATGTCAGTTGATTAGACCCAAACGCCTCTTAGTGGCAACTACGGGGCGTTTAGGGCTAATTCATCGTCCATATATACACACATACTGCTTTACAATATCACACATTCCCTCGAATCACTTTCCAAATCGTTGAACGAGTTTATCTTGTTTCGTTTATTAAATATCTACACTCTACACCCATATTTTTTATTTGAAATATGTCTTGGTGGGACGGAGACTTTTTCTTCGGTCAATATTCCGACGTTTCGCGTGTGGCTGAAACATATCAGGTACAAAACTGTATTTACTTGCTTTTAATGTTAATCAAATGACAAACTAATCATAACGTTTTTAAGGATGAGACTGGTGCGCAATCGTCTGAGACGACAAATAGACCAGCATTGCCAGATCTTAACGAAGAGGTTGCGGGTCAAACTTCGTACTGGCAGTTTGATTTGAACCAGGAACCTTGCGATGATGAAGACGTTAACAGGGAATGTTACGGTGGTGAACAATCACAACCACCCCAAGTGGCGATTAAAAAGGAGGAAGCTGACATTGTATACCAAAAATATGGACTGGAATACCAATGAGGTAATATATTTTCACTTGTTTTTAGTTAGATGGACGTTAGTTTAATGACAACATTGTTTTCAGATATTCATTTATGTGGAGGAGCTGATGGCATGGGTGAAAAGTAGAGCCCTTGATAATGGATACGTCGTAGTTACCGGACGATCTAAGAAAAAGAAGGGGACCGATGAGGTCAACAAAATCTGGCTTGTGTGTGATCATGGTGGTGAACACAATAGTACAGCCATCTTAAGGCGTACCGGTAGCAAAAAAATCGGCTGTCCTTTTAAATTAATAGGGATATACGACACTGATTCTTATGGTTGGAAGCTTCAGGTCAGAAACGACAAACACAACCATGAACCTGCTCAAAATCTTGAGGGGCACCCATTTGTTAGAAGAATGTCCGAGCAAGAACAAAACATGGTGCATCATCTGACTGAGCAACACATGGAGCCACGCAACATACTCTCCAGCCTAAAGAAGCAGAATCCCGACAACATCTCTATCCGTAGAGACGTATACAATGTGCAGCAAAAATTTAAAAATAAACAAAAAGTCGGATCAACCCCAATGCAGGTCTTAGAGAACCTACTACATACTAAAAATTACGTATACTATACTCGCGAAAACTCCGAAACGACTGCCGTGGAGGAGATTTTCTTTTGTCATAAAAAAATCATACACCTGGTGGCGTGCGTTCCCACATGTTCTTATGATCGACGCGACTTACAAGACTAACATGTACAAACTTCCTTTTGTACAGATAGTTGGTGTTACCTCAACACACCATACGTTTTGTATTGCACACGCGTTCGTGAGTAAAGAAAAGGAGGAAAATTATCATTGGGTTCTAGAACGAGTAAAAGATATGCTAGATAAGTGTATGGAGCCCCGCGTGATAATAACCAACAGAGACCTTGCTCTGATGAATGCATGTCGTAAGGTCTTTTCGCACGCTTCCAGGTATTTATGCAGGTGGCACATAAGCGAAAATATCGCAAAACACTGCAAGGCGAGTTTTTCAGACGGTGATTGGAAAAAGTTTAAGGGTCGTTGGAGGAATTTGTGTGACTCTTCGTCGCCAGAAATTTACGACTACAACTATAACCGCCTGTACCAACAACTAGTCGCAGATAACCGTCAAAGTAAGCGTCATTCAATATCATTATCATTATTTTTGGTAAAATTACGTTTTCGTATGTCATAGTGTTTTTTTATTTCAGGGGTTTTGAATTATGTGACTTAGACTTGGTTAAACCCATACAAAGACATGTTTGTCACATCCTGGACTAACAGAACGCCTAACTTTGGTCAACGTACAACTAACAAAGTCGAGAGTCAACATTCAAACTTAAAAAGATATCTGAGAACCACTAATAACTCGCTCTCGACACTGGTAGGTTTTGTTGATCAAATGGTTGAATCGCAGGAGGTAAACATGAAACATGGGTTTGAAACAAGTTTAATAAAGACAATGGGTCATCATAAAATACCCATGTTTAATAACTTACGTGGCAAGGTTTCACATAAAGCTCTTGATTTACTACTTGATGAAATAAATAAGATCAAGGTTATGCGTCAAGGTAGTATGTCATGCGGCCACCAGTTGTGGACAAGTTGTGGCTTGCCATGTGCCTGTCGGATCTCAACATACGAAAATACATGTATCAAATTACTGTAATCAATTCCTATTTGTTTGTTTTTTACATTTTTTTTTGTTGTAAACTGATTATTTTACTTTCATTTGTATACATACACGATTATCCCGCTTTCTGATATAGACATCTTCTGGACAAAACTTGATACTCGGTACCCGACACTTCTAGAAGACGAAGAAATCGACGTCGCAGGACAAATGGGTCTGGTGACGCAGGAAATAAATTCAAAACCTGAGTCAGTGAAAAAGAGTCTGGTTAAAAAAATACTTTCGCAAGTGTTTCCGTTTAAAAGTGAAAAGAAAACGCCATTGGTTCAGAAGGATACACGCGGACGTCCGACATTGAAGGCTCAATAACAAAGAGGGAATGAATCTAGACAAAGCACAGTTGTCGACTCACAAGAGAATAGTTTTCAACTTCCAAGGCATAGTTCATTCACTCCAGCAATGTCAAACCAGCAAAGACCCTCCCTCCAACGTAGTCTTTCAACGTCTTCTAGAGGGAAAAAAGGACTCGAGACAAGTCAAGTTGACTCGGTAGTTGCCTCGCCAGTGAAACCAGAAGGAATGAACAATCTTAGACGATTTGGTGGTTACATTCCTTCAATGCTTCATTGTTATGTAAGCAACATACAAGATGTTATGCCAGACGGTAATTGTGGATTCAGGTCTGTAGCCGTTGGGTTAGGGTTCGATGAAAATCAGTGGGGTTTCGTTCGCCAGCAACTGTGTGACACCCCAATTCTCATAACAAAACGTTTAACATAATTGCGGAATTTACAAAATTTAGGTCCCAGATTCACGGGTTTTAAAACCCTTACAATTAAACTAAAATCATTTAACACTTTAACATGACTAACTAGACTTGTTCATCATTTACAAAACATGTTAAATACGTTAAAAGTGTAGTTTTAAACTTTACAATCCATAGACTTAATCTTTACAAAAGCATGGTTCGATCCTTTTAACCGTCTGATTCGTTCTGAGTCGTAGCCGAGCCTACCTTTGACCTGAAACAACCACAAACAATCAAGTGTTAGTCCAAAAGGACTAAGTGAGTTAACCCCTTAACCTCCCCGTGCTTAACCGAATTAAACGGAAGCAAAATCAAAAAAATTCCATTCTCGGCGTATGGTACGCCCACCCCCGGCGTATCATACGCCCAACCCGACCAGCGTATCCTACGCCCAAAATCCAGCGTAGGCAGAAACTCCTGGCCGTAGGGTAAGGTTCCCGGCGTATGATACGCCCAATCTGGGCGTATGGTACGCCCACTGCAGGTCTGCAGCTCCAATTTTCGCGTTTTCACTTCCAGAATCGATCCGGATCATTCCCGGACATTCTTTCACACAAAAATCAACTCCATGACACCATTTAAACATGTTTTTAAGTCCCCAAACCTATCTTGGTGACCCTCAACATATAATTTCACATAATCACCTAATGGTTTGTTTTTCCCAAACCATTACCATCTTTAATCAATTCCCTTCGCACGAATGCGAATCATTCCCCATGACATTCAAGAGTCATATTACATCAACTTTCACACGAATGTGAATCATCTTCCTTGCCATTCAACATGGACTTATAATTTCTTCCACACGAATGTGGATCATCACCTAAATACCATCACCAAATGGTTTTACCTCATATTCCACACGAATGTGGATCACCAACATGAAACATGTCAATTAACTCCTATCATAAATTGACATCAATTACATTCATGTATACACACCACATAACATTCAACTTCTACAAAACAACACATTTTGTAATGCAACCAATTCAAACATTTCAAACATGAATAAGTCTTATGGTTGCTTATTCATGGATAGGTTACTCACCTTGGTCCTTAGTTCCACTTGGTTCAATTTTCTCTTTACCGGGTCTTTGGTTGGTACTTCCACCTCCTAGATCATATTATCACACATACACATTCAATCTAGGAACATCATACAAGAAACAAGCATACAACCCCTTGACCCATTATCAACATATTTGACTTTATGATAGTCAAACTCTCCCACTTCACCAATTCACATTCTAATTGCGTTCAACAATTAAAGTTAAGTTATACTTCACTATTCAACCCTTTAGTTGAGTTTATGAAGCATTTCCCCCAATTTCAACCAAACCTCCAATCATTTGAGTAATAAAATTGTTAAAAGCATTTCTTCAAACACCTTATGTGCATGATCATATATCACCCTAATCATCAACATTCTAAAATGTCAACATTCCCATTTATATCATACTAATTATGAAACCCTTATTTATGGTTTCTCATTCAAAATCATTGAACATTTAAAACCAAACAACTCCCATTCATATACACCCAATATTGACTTTGTAAAGTCAAAGAACTCATAACCCATGAAATCCCCCAACACCCATATCTAGGTTTTTACAAGAGATTACATATAAAATGGTTATATTAGTTGATTATCACTTCACTAAACACAATACATGTGCTAAACTACCATCAAACATCTAAGATTCAAATTTTATCATCATCTAATCACACCCATATGCAAACCCACGAAAATTCACCCACACAAATGAAATCACATACCTTTAGTTGTGAAATCACAAGAGGAACACCAATCTACACTTGCATTTATGATCAGAAAGAGTTTAGTAGGTGGATTTTGGTCCAAAATCATAAAACCCTTCTTTTTCTCCTCTTGAACGTCGACCTCCCCTTCTCCCAAGTCAAAAATCTGATTTTGACTTATTTGACCAAGATTTCCCCATATAACCCCCTTTTAATTAAACTTTCATCATTTGGCACTTTAGCCCCCTCAACTTTCAAATTTACATTTACTAAGACTTACTTAGTAATTAATCAATTGACCTACTAATTAACACATAACAACACCAATTAACTTAAAATTATATCACATATCGATTATTTTAATAATAAGCTAAATCGAGTCGTTACAAATTCTCCCCCCCTTAACGGAGTTTCGTCCCCGAAACTTGTTTACATATCAAACAAGAAAGGATAAAATTTCTTCATTTCATCTTCCGACTCCCACGTTATGTCGGATCCTCGTCTATTCCTCCATTGCACCTTGACTTGGTTCAACGACTTGTTTCTAAGTCGTTTTATCTTTCGATCTAATATTGCCACCGGTTTCTCCACGTAATTCAATTTGTCTACTACTTCCACATCTTCCAATGGCACATAGGCCGATTCATCCGCCAAACACTTTCTCAAATGAGACACATGAAAAGTGTTATGAATACCACTCAACTCGTCCGGTAGTTCTAGACGATAAGCAACTTCACCAACCCGAGCAATGATCCTAAAAGGACCAATGAAGCGTGGACTTAGCTTCCCGCGCTTACGAAATCGAATTACTCCTTTCCACGGAGAAACTTTCAACAACACATAGTCCCCCACCTGGAACTCAATTGGTCTTCTCCTTTTATCCGCATACGATTTCTGTCGGTCTTGAGCTGCTTTCAAATGAGCTCGTATTTGATCAATCTTTGCATTAGTCACCTTAATTACCTCTTTTTCTGCAATCTCTCTTTGACCAACTTCATCCCAACAAACAGGAGTACGACATTTTCTCCCATAAAGCATCTCATATGGTGGCATTCCAAGACTAGAATGATAACTATTATTATATGAAAATTCTGCCAACGGCAAATAGTCATCCCAATTTCCCCCAAAATCAATAATACACGCACGTAGCATATCCTCCAAAGTTTGAATGGTCCTTTCACTCTGACCATCTGTTTGAGGATGATACGCCGTGCTAAGCAAGAGTTTGGTGCCTAACTCCTCCTGAAATTTCCTCCAAAAGTGTGAGGTAAACCGAGTGTCTCTATAGGATACAATAGATATAGGTACCCCATGTCGTGACACCACTTCCCTTATATATACCTCCGCCATCTTCTCCGACGAATACGTCTCCCGTATCGGAATAAAATGAGCATTTTTCGTCAACCTGTCAACAATGACCCAAATCGTATCATGTCCCTTTTTGGTCTTAGGGAGTTTAGTGATTAGATCCATTGTGACATGTTCCCACTTCCATAAAGGAATCTCCAACGGTTGTAACTTGCCATACGGTTTCTGGTGCTCAGCCTTCACCTGCATGCAAGTCAAACATTTCTCCACATACTTCACAATATCTCTTTTCATTCCCGGCCACCAATAATTTCTCCGGAGATCACGATACATCTTGGTGGCACCAGGATGAATAGAGTACTTAGACTTATGAGCTTCATCCAACAAAATCGACTTGAAGGGACAAGTGGGAGGTATCCACACCCGACCCCACCTTGTCTTCAAGCCTCGCTCATCTTCATCCAAGTTATGAATTTGCCCCTTTATTCGGTCTCTCTTCCAATTTTCTTCCTTGAGTGCCTCCACCTGTGCTTCTTTGATTTGAGTTATGATTTCAGATGAAACCACAATTTTCATCACCTTCACCTTTATAGGTAAATAATCCTTTCTACTCAAGGCATCAGCAACCACGTTTGCCTTTCCCGGGTGGTAGAGGATTTCACAATCATAATCTTTGATTAACTCTAACCACCGCCTCTGCCTCATGTTCAACTCTTTCTGAGTAAAGAAATATTTAAGGCTCTTATGATCGGTGTAAATGGTACATTTCACACCGTATAGATAGTGCCTCCATATCTTCAATGCAAAAACTACAGCCGCAAGCTCAAGATCATGAGTTGGGTAATTCACCTCGTGCACCTTCAATTGTCTTGAAGCATACGCAATCACCCTTCCCCGTTGCATTAACACACAACCCAAACCCGAATATGATGCATCTGAATAAACTACAAAATCGTCGGGTCCATCAGGTAGTGCCAATACAGGAGCTTGGGTCAATTTCACCTTCAATTCCTGAAAAGCTCGTTCTTGATCATCTCCCCATTCATACTTCACTCCTTTCCTTGTTAGCTTAGTCAAGGATGAAGCAATCTTGGAGAAATCCTGTATAAAACGCCTGTAATAACCTGCTAGTCCAAGGAAACTTCTCACCTCCGTTGGAGTCTTAGGCGGACTCCATCTTGCTACAGCTTGTATTTTTGATGGATCAACATGAATTCCATCCGCGTTCACCACATGCCCCAAGAATTGCACCTCTTGTAACCAAAAAGCACACTTGGAAAATTTCGCATATAATTTCTCCCTACGGAGTGTTTCAAGCACCTCACGCAAATGACATGCGTGATCACCCTCATTTTTAGAATAGACCAAAATGTCATCAATGAACACAATGACTGATCTATCCAACATTGGTCTACACACCCGATTCATTAGATCCATGAATGCCGCCGGTGCATTCGTTAAACCAAAAGACATGACGAGAAATTCGTAATGCCCATATCGAGTGCGAAACGCTGTCTTCTCCACATCTTCATTCCTAACCTTGAGTTGATGGTATCCCGACCGAAGATCGATTTTAGAAAACCACTTGGCACCTTGCAACTGATCAAAAAGATCATCAATTCGAGGTAAAGGATATCGGTTCTTCACAGTTAACTTGTTCAACTCCCGGTAATCGATACACATTCTCATACTCCCATCTTTCTTCTTAACAAAGAGCACCGGAGCACCCCAAGGTGAGATGCTAGGACGGATGAAACCTTTGTCAAGAAGTTCTTGTATTTGAGTCATTAACTCCTGCATTTCTGTTGGTGCCAATCGATAAGGAGTTTTAGCTATTGGCTTAGCTCCAGGAACCAAATCTATCCTGAACTCAACATCTCTTTCCGGAGGAACACCAGGCAAGTCATCCGGAAAGACGTCCGAGAAGTCTCTAACAATAGGAATATCTTCTAATTTCTTCACCTCTTTCTCCATATCCACCACATAAGCTAGATAAGCCTTACCTCCACGTTTGATATACTTCAAGGCTTTGATCATTGAGCATATCACAACCCCATCTTTCTTTTCTCCATGTATGATTACTTCTTTCCCACTTGGTGATGACAATTGAATTATTTTTCGATTACAAACTATATTGGCTTGGTTTGAAGACAACCAATCCATTCCCACTACCACGTCAAATTCTCCTAACAACATAGGTATTAGATCAATCGTATACTCCTCATCTTCTATGGTGATCTTACAATTCCGGTATACATCAAACACCAAGAAACTCTTAGAATCTGCCACTTCTATTTCTAAGGGTGCAATTAGTTTCTCTAATACAAATGATGCATGATGAGTAAATTTTGTGGATACAAAAGATTTGCTAGCTCCCGAGTCAAACAAAACATTAGCAGGTACAGAATTTACTAGAAAAGTACCTGTTACAACATCCCCCGCATCCTTGGCCTCATCAGCAGTAATTTGAAAAGCTCGACCTTTAGGTTTAGGTACTTCAAATTTCTTTCCACTCCCGCTTCCCTTGAAAGAACGATTATCACCACCACTCGATGCTGCTCCTCTTAATTCTGGACATTCACTCTTCTTGTGACCAGGCTTATAACAGTTGTAACACAAATTTAGTGGACTTGTGCATTGAGTAGCGAGATGCCCTTGCTTCCCACATTTGTAGCAATTCATTGACTTAGCATAACACTCACCCAAATGATTTCTTCCACAAGTAGTGCAATGACGAACTTCCCGACTTCCCGTAAACTTCTTTGGTGAGTTTGAAAACTTTGGTTTCTTGGAAGATCCCCCTTCTTTTTCAGCTTTTCTCTTCTCCCCCCTTTCTTCTTGTCGGTTTAACTCTAGTTCTCTTTCCCTTGCACAATCAATAAGTTCTGATAGGGTCTCACATTTTGACGGTGTGAGAAATTCCCTATACTTAGCATTCAACATGCTATGGTATCTGTTTATCCACATCCTCTCTGTTTGCAAGAGATCAGGGCAAAACCTTGCCTTGTCAAAGAACACCGCAGTGATGGTGTCTATGCTCTCATCTTTGTGTCGCATATGTAAGAACTCCTCCGTTATGCGATCAATAGCAGCTTGAGGGCAAAACCGTTTAAGGAATAACTCCTTAAATTCAGCCCAAGTTAGACTTTTGACACCCTCTCTCCCTTTCTCCTTACGTAGGAGTTCCCACCAGTCTTTAGCTCTCTCCCTAAGTTGATTCCCAGCAAACACGACTTCATCTGTCGCATCACAATGACACGTTTCGAAAGTGCCTTCCATATCCGCTATCCACCTTTGACTTAGTAGTGGATCAACTTCACCTTTGAATTCTGCAGGTTTACATGCCACAAAATCCTTGTAGGTCACCTTTCTAGAAGGTCGTTCAGCATCACCACTTACTTTAAGTGTAGCAAACTCTTGTCGAATAGAGTCTAGTAACGATGCTTGCATACCGTCCATGTGAGTAGGGATGGTAGCTTGAAGTGCTTTAGCCACTTCCTCTTTCACAATTTCTCGTATTTGAGCGAGTTCAACTGCATGACTACCCTCCCCGGTATCATGTTCATCAGCCATTTATGACTGAAATAATTTAAGTGGTTCATTAGTATCACTACTTGAATATACATAGTTAAACCAAAATTGGTGATCCTAGAGATCACTTTACAAACAACACTCCTACCACCTTACCTACTAGTCTTTTCCAAAATTCCAAATGAATTCGTTAAGGTCATGCCCATGTCACTTGAATATGATTATACTGGCCAGGTATAATAATATCCGCATCACATGTTCATTAAATTAACTTCATCGCCTAAAACTTTGGTTAAGAGTTTCGGTTCACGTATCACATATTTATCACATGCATTCACATATCGAATGTATCAAATCTTTATTACATCAATTACAATTACATATCAATTGCAATTTCAATCACACATATATATCAATTACCTTTACTTATCAAATGTAATCACACTTACTAACCTCAGGTCTTCGGCTACGTGATCAGACCTTGGATCGAACCTTTCTCCCCATATCAAGAGCACAAAAGTTTGAGATCAAATGAGTCATCACACACTTGATTCACTCAAACCTATGGCTCTGATACCAACTTGTGACACCCCAATTCTCATAACAAAACGTTTAACATAATTGCGGAATTTACAAAATTTAGGTCCCAGATTCACGGGTTTTAAAACCCTTACAATTCAACTAAAATCATTTAACACTTTAACATGACTAACTAGACTTGTTCATCATTTACAAAACATGTTAAATACGTTAAAAGTGTAGTTTTAAACTTTACAATCCATAGACTTAATCTTTACAAAAGCATGGTTCGATCCTTTTAACCGTCTGATTCGTTCTGAGTCGTAGCCGAGCCTACCTTTGACCTGAAACAACCACAAACAATCAAGTGTTAGTCCAAAAGGACTAAGTGAGTTAACCCCTTAACCTCCCCGTGCTTAACCGAATTAAACGGAAGCAAAATCAAAAAAATTCCATTCTCGGCGTATGGTACGCCCACCCCCGGCGTATCATACGCCCAACCCGACCAGCGTATCCTACGCCCAAAATCCAGCGTAGGCAGAAACTCCTGGCCGTAGGGTAAGGTTCCCGGCGTATGATACGCCCAATCTGGGCGTATGGTACGCCCACTGCAGGTCTGCAGCTCCAATTTTCGCGTTTTCACTTCCAGAATCGATCCGGATCATTCCCGGACATTCTTTCACACAAAAATCAACTCCATGACACCATTTAAACATGTTTTTAAGTCCCCAAACCTATCTTGGTGACCCTCAACATATAATTTCACATAATCACCTAATGGTTTGTTTTTCCCAAACCATTACCATCTTTAATCAATTCCCTTCGCACGAATGCGAATCATTCCCCATGACATTCAATAGTCATATTACATCAACTTTCACACGAATGTGAATCATCTTCCTTGCCATTCAACATGGACTTATAATTTCTTCCACACGAATGTGGATCATCACCTAAATACCATCACCAAATGCTTTTACCTCATATTCCACACGAATGTGGATCACCAACATGAAACATGTCAATTAACTCCTATCATAAATTGACATCAATTACATTCATGTATACACACCACATAACATTCAACTTCTACAAAACAACACATTTTGTAATGCAACCAATTCAAACATTTCAAACATGAATAAGTCTTATGGTTGCTTATTCATGGATAGGTTACTCACCTTGGTCCTTAGTTCCACTTGGTTCAATTTTCTCTTTACCGGGTCTTTGGTTGGTACTTCCACCTCCTAGATCATATTATCACACATACACATTCAATCTAGGAACATCATACAAGAAACAAGCATACAACCCCTTGACCCATTATCAACATATTTGACTTTATGATAGTCAAACTCTCCCACTTCACCAATTCACATTCTAATTGCGTTCAACAATTAAAGTTAAGTTATACTTCACTATTCAACCCTTTAGTTGAGTTTATGAAGCATTTCCCCCAATTTCAACCAAACCTCCAATCATTTGAGTAATAAAATTGTTAAAAGCATTTCTTCAAACACCTTATGTGCATGATCATATATCACCCTAATCATCAACATTCTAAAATGTCAACATTCCCATTTATATCATACTAATTATGAAACCCTTATTTATGGTTTCTCATTCAAAATCATTGCACATTTAAAACCAAACAACTCCCATTCATATACACCCAATATTGACTTTGTAAAGTCAAAGAACTCATAACCCATGAAATCCCCCAACACCCATATCTAGGTTTTTACAAGAGATTACATATAAAATGGTTATATTAGTTGATTATCACTTCACTAAACACAATACATGTGCTAAACTACCATCAAACATCTAAGATTCAAATTTTATCATCATCTAATCACACCCATATGCAAACCCACGAAAATTCACCCACACAAATGAAATCACATACCTTTAGTTGTGAAATCACAAGAGGAACACCAATCTACACTTGCATTTATGATCAGAAAGAGTTTAGTAGGTGGATTTTGGTCCAAAATCATAAAACCCTTCTTTTTTTCCTCTTGAACGTCGACCTCCCCTTCTCCCAAGTCAAAAATCTGATTTTGACTTATTTGACCAAGATTTCCCCATATAACCCCCTTTTAATTAAACTTTCATCATTTGGCACTTTAGCCCCCTCAACTTTCAAATTTACATTTACTAAGACTTACTTAGTAATTAATCAATTGACCTACTAATTAACACATAACAACACCAATTAACTTAAAATTATATCACATATCGATTATTTTAATAATAAGCTAAATCGGGTCGTTACAAACTGTTACAAGAGGTGGACACCAATAGGGAAGCATACAAATATGTTTTTAACTCCGTTGATGAAAATTTATATGAAGCAATACGTCATAGCATAAACTGGTTTGATATCAGACCTGCACCTCAAGAACATTGGATGCTTATGCCTTATACGGGACTTGTTGTTGCACAACGATTTGGCGTGATAGTTCACCTTGTCAGTCAAGTAGGGTGTGTCACGTTTTTCCCGTTATGGTTAGCTCCATCGCCAATACCACAACATAATGTGGTTTGTCTTCTTCATATGCCCATGCATTTCATGAACCTAAGGTTGGAGGGGGATTATCCGATTCCAACCCTAAGTGCGGTCTGGAAACGTTACCGAAATGATGCGGCCGGTGCGTGGCAGACGATTTATCAAGAACGAATCCAACGTTATCAATCGATTATAGAAGCAAACAAAGAAGTATATTATCACAACGAAACTTTGTGACAACGACAATTTGTATTTATCTGTCATTGTTTCCAATTATACTTTGTAACCTTTTATAATTAATCGTAACGTTTCGTATAAAATACATATTATGGTTTATATGTTTAAATAAATATCTATTATATATAATAAATCAAAATAAAAGAGGACACATGTCATTAATCTAAACTTTTAATCATATTTTATTTTAAAAAATCAACTTATATTATAAAGATTTTCTTTAATAACTATATATTATCTTTGTATTTAACCCGTGTAATAAACAGGATATTAACCTTGTTAAATATAAAATACGGAGTAATAAAATATATTAATTATAATATAATTATATATAATATAATCAAGATTAAAAAAAATTAAAAAAACCTACACGCCCCGTTGTGGGCACTACGTGGCGTATGGTCAGATTAAAAGGGGCAAACGACCCCCGACCCCCCACAAACGCCCCATTTGAGCCTCGTTTGATCCGACGCCGACGCCATCGATTACCACTCGTTTGTGCCTCGTTTGCTACTTCTAGGTTAGTTTTCCGACCTTGTGATAGAGTAGGGTTAAGGTGGATGACTGGGGGTTGGGTTCTTGAGCAAACGAGGGACCAAGTGCCGCGTGTGGGTCACTACGGGGCGTTTGTCCCCCGAAATTCAAATGAAACGACCCGTAGGGGTCACTACGGGGCGTTTGCTCCTTCCAGTTTATTATTATTATTATTATTATTATTATTATTATTATTATTATTATTATTATTACTATTATTATTACTATTAGTATTATTATTATTATTCTTCTTCTTATTATTACTATTACTATTATTACTATTATTATTACTATTATTATTATTATTACTATTACTATTACTATTACTATTATTATTATTATTACTACTATTATTATTATTATTATTACTATTACTATTATTCTTATTACTATTATTCTTATTATTAGTATTACTATTATTACTATTATTACTATTATTACTACTATTACTACTATTATTACTATTATTACTATTATTATTAGTATTATTATTATTATTATTATTATTATTATTATTAGTATTATTATTATTATTATTAGCAGCCGCAGCCCCAGCACCCACATGATCAGCCACAACAGCCCCACCACATGGCGAGGGGGAGCCGCATCAGGATGTGCCACATCAGCATCCTGAGCGCATATACAGAGCGGTGCGGCTTCCGGCTCGTGTCGAGGCTATGCTGCAGGGTATAGCTGATTCGACGCAGCAACTCATCCAGCAGCAGGCACACATGCAGCAGCAGCAGCTCGAGCTCACGCAGCAGCTGTTGCATATCCAGCAGCAGCAGGTTGAGCACAGTCAGCGGCTCGCTCATACCAGCGAGCAGCTGACGCGACGACTGGATCGGTTGGAGGATCTGATCTCGTGGCATGTGCATGTCGAGCTTAGGCATGCACAAGGAGAGGGTATCCAGCTTCCTGCAATTCCTCAGCCACGAGATTATCCTCCTCCACCTCCACCTCCACCTTAGTATTTTAAGTTATATTTGTATTTGTTAAACTAACACTTGTATTCATGTTTATGGTTTGTATATATTTGGTTGTTTTGGTTGATGATGCGTGCATATATTTGGTTGTTTTAGTTAGTGATGCGTGTTTATTATTATATGTTTTGTTGGTGATGCGTGTTTATTATTTAAATATGTTTTGGTTGGTGATGCATTATTTATCGTATTATTCTGTAACATCAGTATGCTTAAACAAAGAACGTCATTCATATATCAATTAATTAATATATTTAAATTGTAATTAAATCTAAAAATTAAAAACAATTTTAGCTTTCAAAACTAAAAGTTTTAAAAAACAATTAAAAAATAAACGAACCGAGAGACCGTAAAAAATAAAAAACAAGTTTTAAACAAAAAAATATTAGATTTTTACAAACAAAAAACATGCGTTTAAAAATATAACTAAACTTTTTAACGTACGAGAGATACGTCATCGTAAAGTATAAATGCTACGAGAAATACGTCGCAAAATATAAAAATAATTTTTAAACAAAAATTTTATATTTTTACTTTTTTTTAACAAAACAACTATAGTTTTACACCCAAAAAACATACCCAAACCCCCCAAATCACACTCAAACGCCCCAAGCTGCTGCGTTTGATTTTTTTGAACCCTATACGCCCCGTAGTGGTCACTACGTGGCGTATAGGTCTGAAAAAGCTGACAAAAGAATGCCTGTCGTTTAAGGTTGTCAGTCTGTGGCTAAAACGCCCCGTAGTGGCCACTACGGGGCGTATGGGTGGCGGCCGAGGTGTTGAATTAAAATTCTGGGGTGTGTAGATAACACCACCCTTAATAAAACCCTAATAAAACCTTTTTTTTTGAACGGCCAACAAACTCATTTTATTAGAATAAACATACACAAGGAACAAAGAAAACATAACGGAGACTAACAAAGAGTTAGACCCACACCCGCAAATTACACACCGAGACTAGATGACTCAAAATTACACCATTGACCCCAAGTTAAAGAATTAAACTTGGCCCGATTACTCACCCATAAGAAACTAAGAATCTTAATCTCCTCCACTATGTTCTTCATCACAAAAGGTTTTGAGTTAAAAATAGCTGCATTTCGGGTCTTCCAAACACACCAAATAGAAGTGACCAACACCGCATGAAGAATTTTCTTCCACTTCTTGGATCCATTACCAAATCTCCTAAGATCCACTAAGTCTTGGATGCTGAAGAAAAAGCAGTGTGTTAATCTACACCATTTTGAAATTTCTTCCCAAATAGATTGCGTCACACTACACGACAGAAATAAATGCTCGGCAGTTTCATGATGTTCTTTACACAAAACACACCAGCAAGAATCCAATTGCATTCTTCTTTTGACCAAAGCTTGTTTTGTTGGTAATCTATCTAATTCGGCTCGCCATGCAAGGAAATTTACTTTCTTTGGGATCCAATTGTTCCAGAAGTAAGTCTGCACCATATTCTGATTTGGTTGGTAATTAGCTTGGAGTGCTTCTTTTATACATCTAACGGTGAAGCCACTTCCGCTACCCATGTTCCATCTCCATCTATCATCACCCAAATTAAATGGGGTACTAAATGCTTTGCCCACGTATTATTTCTCTATTAAACGGTGTCGATAAGATTTGAGTATTATTTATGCACACATACATGACCATGGGTTTCTACTATCATATAAGACTTGGAATTATCATGGCGAGAAATATCATTAATGATGATGATACAGAAGATGATGATGAAAATGCAAGCAATTCAGATGAGGAAAACGAAATTGATGTCGATGATGATGAAGATGATGACATTGTATACACTTGTTATTCAAGTGATGATTATGATGATTGTATGTTTTATTATTTGTTTTTATTAAAATTGTTAAATGCTATTATGTATGTTTATCATATCTAGACACTAATTTATTCTTATTGAAGGAATGACAACATATATTGCTAGAGGACATGGTGGAGAATGGAGATGGTGGTGATCGACCTCCTCACGACGATCCCAAGACGCTGCCTAAGGGTTGCGAGTCTTGTAAGTTAGTTGTTCGTGTTAAATATGTATATCCTTATATTTAATATATTTTTAAATGGTAACTTTTCAATGTCATGTGCCAATGTAGCGCAACCGAAAAGACGTTCAAAAGGAAAAAACATCAAACTCATAAAAAAATTGAAAAGAACAATTGTATGCCATTACCCATTGAGGTTGAAGATGAAGGTGGACAATACAAGTTTGTAGGAGAAAATTGTTCATATTTTATAAGAATGATCTCCAACAAGGTTGGAAAGGTTGCTCCATTTCATTACACTAGTTGGCAAAATGTTCCTGATAAGTTTAAAAAAGCTATATTCCCTACGCTTTTTGTAAGTATATAATGTAATGTTTTATTTGTATTTGATTTCATTAAAATTAGATGTTTTATAATAATTATTTGTTTGTAGGAATATTTTGATCTTGAGAGTTTGAGAAACATAGATCAGTGGGAGGGCATAAGACTCGGAATACATGCCGAGGGCCAAAGAGCTTATAAAGACCGGAAGCAAGAATTTAAAAAACATTTTGATTCTGTTGGAGGTTACGAAGATGTTGAGAAGGCAAGAACAAAACCCCCAGAATAATTGGACCAGCAGGCATGGGAACAACTCATTAATCAGTTGTTCCTAAATCCAGATTTTAGAAAACGATCAGAGAAGAATAAATTAAATAGATCCAAGCAACGCTATACAAGCTTTCATGGAAGTAAATCATATGCGTAGAGACGCCATATGGAAGTTAAATATATAATTTTAGGATTATAAATAGATGTATTTAACTATTATATTAAAAGATATATAATAATAATTTTTTTTGTTCGTAGGGGACTGGTGGCATTGAAGTGTATAAAGAGACCCATTACAAGGCCGGGAAGGATGGGTAAACGAGATTGCAGAATCGGACTATGTAATTAAAACCTTTAGTTATGGTTTAATGTTTCTAGAATTATTATAATTTGTTGTGTTTAATATAGGTTTGTTGAAAATTGCAAATATCTTGGTTATTCATTTTGTAACATATTGAATTATAGTAAACTTGATTGTATATTGTTAGTCTTTAGTTGTATGGTTTAGCATGTTGTTAGTCTATAAAAGTCTTAAAGCCATTACTTGTATGCTTTAGAATGTTGTTAGTCTATAAACGCTTTAAGACCTTTAGTTATGGTTTAATGTTTCTAGAATTATTATAATTTGTTGTGTTTAATATAAGTTTGTTGAAAATTGCAAATATATTGGTTATTCATTTTGTAACATATTGAATTTTAGTAAATTTGATTGTATATTTTATTCTTTAGTTGTATGGTTTAGCATGTTGTTACTCTATAAAAGTCTTAAAACCATTAGTTGTATGCTTTAGAATGTTGTTAGTCTATAAAAGCTTTAAGACCTTTAGTTATGGTTTAATGTTTCTAGAATTATTATAATTTGTTGTGTTTAATATAGGTTTGTTGAAAATTCCAAATATCTTGGTTATTCATTTTGTAACATATTGAATTATAGTAAACTTGATTGTATATTTTTGGTGTTGTTTAACTTAGGATATTATGCAAGAGGAGCTTAAAAGATGTACCCAAGAGTCCGGTGATTCAGAATCGGTTAATCAAATTGAGTGTATGGAGCGTGCTTTAGGGCAAAGACGTGGACACATAAGAGGTGTTGGTCGCGTTGTTAGGCATCCCACACCAGACGTGTCTAGTACCTACCCCCCTCAACAAGGAGAATGGCAAAATCAAATGGATGAACGTGTTGAACAACTTCAAAAACAATTACAACAACAAGAAGAACGTGATAGAGAGAGGGATCGTGCCATGGAGGAGATGAGCCGTCAAATGGAAGAAATGCGTCACCTTTGGGAGTGACAACAACGTCATGATCCGTAGTTGCATTTGGTTTGAATATGGTGTTTAACTTGAACAATTTAGATGCACTTTGTTAAAACTTAAATGTTGCAGTTGTGTTTGCTAAACTTTGGATTTGTAAACTTTGGACTTGTAAACTTTGGATTTGTAAACTTTAAATATGGAAACTTTGTGTTTGGATTATTGGCAGAATGTAGGTTACAGGTTTGACAATTGGTTTATACGGGAAAATAGAAAAAACAGGAAAAAGCTATCAAAACTGAGTTTGACCTGTCCCGACGACATGTCGTCGCTAGAACAACCCCTCTATGTTTTTCTCCTTGGATGGATAATTCATAACCACTCGGGGTTATCAATTGTACAACTTTGCGATTGCAAAGAATATTGGCTTTATAATAAGATAGCCAATCCATCCCAATAACAACATCAAACTCTCCCAAGTTCATAGGTATTAAATCAACGACATAATCCTCGTTATTGATCGTAAGTTTACAATTTCGATAAATATCAAACATGAGAAAACTCTTAGAATGAGCAATCTCTACCTCTAATGGTATATGCAACTTTTCTAAGACAAAAGATGGATGATGCACAAATTTTATAGACACAAAAGATCTATTGGCTCCAGAATCAAATAACACATAAGCAGATATTGAATTAACAAAGAAGGTACATGTCACTACATCAGACGTGACTTTAGCCTCCTCTGCAGAAATTTGGAAAGCTCTCCCCTTTGGTTTGGGCGCTTCCGGTTTCTTTCCAGAGCCTTGAGATTTAAACGATCGACCATCATCATTAATCGGTGTTGCCCTCCTAAGCTCAGGGCACTCACTCCTCCTATGTCCTGGCTTATAACAATTGTAGCACAGACTTGGAGGACTCAAACACTGGGTTGCCAAATGTCCCGGCTTCCCACATTTGTAACAGACAACAGGCCTAGCACAACACTCACCTGCGTGCATCCTCCCACAGTTGGGACAAGGTTTAGTAAAGACGGGATCTTTAAACGATTTAACAAACTTCGCCTTTTTGGATGAACCTGTGTCTGTTTCCGCCTTTCGTTTATCTCCCCGATCTTCTTGTCGTTTTAACTCCAATTCTCGTTCCCGAGCACAATTAATCAACTCATTAAGTGTCTCACACTTAGAAGGCGTGAGAATTCCCGGTATTTTGTATTCAACATGTTATGATACTTGTTTATCCACATTCTTTCAATTTGAAGAAGATCTGGACAAAATTTAGCTTTATCGAATAAAATGGCAGTGATGGTATCAATACTTTCATCTTTTTGCTGTAGATGAAGAAACTCCTCAGCAATACGATCAATAGCGGCTTGAGGACAAAACCGCTTCAAGAAAAGTTCTTTAAACTGGGCCCACGTCAGCCCTTTCATTCCATCTCTGCCTTTTTCCTTCCTCAGCAACTCCCACCAATCTTTGGCACGATCTTTCAACTGATTGCCAGCAAACATGACCTCATCAGCCGGGTCACAATGACTAGTTTCAAACGTACTTTCAATATCAGATATCCAACTCTGGCTAATCAAAGGATCTACCTCCCTTTTAAACTCAGCTGACTTACAAGCCATAAATTCTTTAAAAGTAGTTTTCTTGGAAGATTGTTTCATTTCCGCTCCAGTTTCAAAATCAACCAATTCTTGATGAATGAACTCTTTTAATGAAGACTTAATTTCTTCAATATATGTGGGCAAAGCAGCTTCAAAAGCCTTTGCCACCTCTTCCTTCACCATTACTTCAGTTTCAGTGAGTTCCACCTTCTCACTGCTACTACTCCCACCATATGTATTTTCATCAGCCATTTGTGGTTGTAATCATATAATTAGACAGTTAGTCTTATATATCCACAATACTTAAAGAGTCTGTAATTATGCATCATATAAGCATCGTACCTAATATTCAAAATTATGATACGATCTGATTTGTTTAAGGAAACGTTCACATCATAAACATCTTATTATACTGGCCAGGCATAATATCATGTTTATCATACGCTCGTGCCCTTAACTTCATCATTTCATTTCATAAATGAGAAGTTCGGTTCACACAATTTATACACACAACCATGTGTACATATGCAATTCAACTCATATATATATATATATATATATATATATATATATACTGACCTCATACTTCCGGCTTAATGATCGAGGCTGGAATCGAACGTTTAATCACATATCAAGAGCATAAGATTTGAGTTCAAGTGTATTTCTAACACTCGAATCCCTCAAACCATTGCTCTGATACCAACTTTGTAACCCCTAGTTACCATTCAACCATTTGCCAATAATATCAGAGTTGGTCCCGGAAATTTCTTATTTTTAAAACCCTGTTTGACCTTCCTTATTTAATAATATTAAACAAAGTTTAACGCAAACGTAAACGTCTCACATATTTTACAATACTTATTTACATAATTAAGTTTAAACCAAAATTTTAAACGTTTGCAACAAGGTTTGTTTGTTCGATTCCCTGTCCACCTCGATCCTTAAAGCCAGGTCCATCATGTTTGACCTACAAACATCACACAATAATTCCCATTAGTTCATAAGAAATAAGTAAGTAAACCCAAATGATTTTGCACCAAAAAAATGTAAAAATACATTTTTCACGATCAATATTCAAACTGAGTCATTTCTATTCAAGTTGACTCTCACAATGTAATAATATCATATTACCAATCATCAACTATTGCTCACAATAGTTTAATCAAAATTACACTATGGTACTTCCACCATAGCTATTTGTCAGCACCTCTGACTATTCACACATTTGTGGTATCATAATTAGTTCAAGTCTTTAGATGTTCACCCACCGGTACTTCCATCTAAGACAAATTGTAACATCGCTGTATTTCCGGTCGTCCGTACATCCGTACGATTGTACTGTTACGACCAGAGATTTGTAATTATTTATGATAATGTATTATTTGATGATTATCACTGTGACTGGTATACATACTTAGAGCATATTATTATACGCGTAAACCATGGGAAGTTTAGTTGTAACCTAACTAAACAGAACCAGTGAGTTTATCACAATTACATTTCTGATAATTATGGATTCTGGTATAGAATGGAAAGGAATTAGGAGTTTGTTATGGTCTGGTTGCTAAACATAGTCAAGGACACATGGTCATGGTTTATCGAAATAGCGGTGGGACGGTGTAGGGGAGGTTGCGATCTACCTCTGCATATGCCCTATACATATGCATATTTCGGTCTATCATGGATGTGTCAGTGACTTGGTTTAGTGGGTTTCGGATTGGGATTGATAATATTAAAGTTAATAACATAATAGAAGTATAATGGGAATTGATTTCGCGATGGTGAGGCTACGAACATAATTTAAACGCGAATGTTAATTCAGAAATATTAACTTAATAATGTATTCGCGTGAGTGACGATTCACACGAATATAATTATTAAGAATAATATTCTGAAACGATATTCCACAAATCGTAAATCGAATCGAAATACGACACGAGCGACGGATTCGGAAAGGTGACGATCTTTACGAATACGTACGCGAGTAACGCGTTTCGACGAGATAACTAAATAATATCTAACGATATTAAATTAATAAATGAAAACTAAAAATATTTATTAGGAATCACAATCTAAATTAAATTCGAATAAATCGTTTATTTAAATAATAATCTAATGAAGATAAAACGAAACTGTTTTACGAAAACAACTTTATTCGAAATCGTTTTATGAACCAAGATTTGAAATGAAATATAATTATTTAAACATCTTATGTTTAACTATATTCACGAGAAGAACCGAACATTTTTATAAGATTTAACGCGTATTAAACGAGACCGAACACACGGGGATTGACCGGGAAGTTTAAGAAAGGAATCACCTCCCTTTCTTCTCATTTTCATCTCCCACATTCTCTCTCTTGCATCCATTTTCGCCACTTCTTTCTCTCTCTAACTTCTCTCTACCATAACTCCTTCGTTTCTCAACGAAATCACGAGATCTTGGTGTCCACGCGTTCGTGTGATCGACGAGAACAAGAAAGTACGAAGAAATCTCGACCTTGGCCAACACTAACCAAGGAAGTAGATCTTAAATTTACTTTCGGTTTCTTATTTTAAACACTAACCAAGTTATAATCTTAGATTTTAAACAAGTTTTACATTTTAAAAACCGTAAATTGCTGTGTGAGCTTTGGGGGAACATAGATAAACCTATGCCAACTTAGGGTGAAGAGGTGGAGCTGCAAGGATGACCACAGCAGGTTCGTGACAACCATGGCCGAACGAGACTTGTTGGGTTCGTGAAGGAAGTTTGAGCCGAACCTTAGTTGCAAAGACAAAGGTTTGGCCGAACCCTTTTGGAGACCAACGAACCTGAACCACTAGAGTTGGGCAAGGGTAGGGCCGAACATTATCATTGGCGAACCTACTCTTGGTCAAGCAGATTGGCGAACCTCTATAACCCAGCCACGAACCATCAAGCCACTGTCGAACCTTACTAGTCTCACGAACCTTCATGGGCAGGAACTCAGTTGGGTGGCCGAACCATGGGGCGAACCTGGTGCATGAGGATCCACGAACCTTGCCATGCAGCCCTAGCAGCCGAACCCTCTCATGCCCCGAACCCAGCCCCTCACGAACCTTAACAAATAACATGGCCGAACCTTGCTGAAGTTGCAGCGAACCTGAAAAGGAAAGGGGGCCTTGTTTCAGCCGAACCTTGCACCATATTTAGCCGAACCTTGGGGTGATCCACAAAGGGTTCGCTGGTTCCATGTTAGGGTCAAGGGCGGTTAAGTCTAAACATACAACTAAGGTCAAGGGTAAACTAATGGAATAAGAATTTATATATGTACATGCATGCAAGATGAAAGATGAATTGCCACTTGTTCTTTTTCTTAATAACCTAAGTTAGAACATAAGGTTTTATTTGATGTGAACATTTTATGAAAGTAACTTTAATATAATCCGTTAAACTTCAAATGTGATTCTTGATAACCTAAATTAAGATGGCCGATATGTTATGATGCATGCATGTATTGATGGATATATAACTAATACCATTGACCTTTTATACCTGGGTATGAGGGTTACACGTAAGGTTACATATGAGTAAACTATAAGCACTATTCGATTAAAACACACAAGTTGAAATGGCAAGTGATGATAATAACCCTTGTAGCAACAAACGTTTATTTTAACTTAGAGAAAATAAACTAAGTTGATAATATACTTACAAGTGTAAAAGTAAACACTTATGAATATTTGCAATAAATGAAACACAAATACTTATGAACATGAAATGAATGCAAATTACAGATCTTTGAGTTACATACGCGAGCGCGCATTATACACGAACACTATTCTAAGGACTTTGGTGAGTTCTCATAACCTCCCTTTATAAACCTTTCTGTTTTTAAACTCGGAGCTGAAACATGTATACCGGTTTACATATTGACTTGATAACACATGGATGACACTTGTTTACTTGTATGAGATCCATAGTTATGGATTATCATATTCCATGAGTTGTTGCTATTGACTCTGGTCATTCGTAACGACTGCATGTATTGTCACTATTCCATGAGTTGTAGCTAATGACTTTGTGTCATTCGCGACGACTGCATGTATTGTCACTACTCCGTGGGTCATTGTGGTTGACTTCGGTCTTCCTCAATGATTGCATGTATTGTCATGTGGATTACCACAACTCCGTGTGTCGTTGTCATTGACCTCGGTCATACACAATGATACATGTATTGTCACTTATACAAATTGAGAATATTGATGGATTGTGATTGGTTGATTGAACATATGATTGATTATCTATGATTTATTAATATATGTGATTATGTATTTGGATTGTGTATGTGGATATTGTGTTGGATTATCTCACAGGTGCTCATGTGGATGTTATCAAGAAAATATAAACTCTTAAAACCCTTTTGTAAAACATTTTTAAATATAAAATTTATGATTTCTCACCAACTACTTTGTAGTTGACACTTGATTTTTACATGTTTTCAGGTAATGAAGCTAAGTAAGTTGAGGAAGATGAACTCACACTTTTGGAAATCATCATATAGGATCTAGGACTTAGCTAAATAACTGAAATTCTGGCGATTAGAAAATAGTTAGATAGCTAAATCTCTTTTGTATTTGATGTAACTAATTCATGATAGACTTGATTTTTGTGTAATTAATTTGGTTGATTGAATGATATGTGATGATTTAATTTAGATGCCCACAAGCTTTTGAACAATCTACACATACCTCGTGGCATCCCGACGTTTCCGCCATTGGTCGGGGTGTTACAGATTGGTATCAGAGCCTGGGTTATAGGGAATTAGGTGACTAGAAATGGTTGACCTAGTATATAACCGTAGGATACCCTAGTATGAAGTTACTTCATACACTAGTTAATATATTCAGGATTTCATGCTTATGTGTTTATTACATGTTAACTGAACTCCTGTTATACATCTGAATTATATATGCTGCTTACTGATTATTTGCTTACTTGTGCCCTAATGACTCGATAAGGACATACTCGTGGTGTATTGTAAAGGTGGTGGGACGGTGGTTTGGGCGATTGCGACCTACCCTTATCATATGCCCTATACATATACCATTTACAGTACATCAGGTGGATGTCAGTATTGAGGAATAAGGGACCACTACCCGTTTGGGAAAATTATCTGTTTAAGAAATTAACTGCTTAGGAATTTATTTGCTTTAGGAATTATTTGTTAGATCTCTTGATCTCCAGACAAGGACACACTCGTAGTATACTACAAAGGTGGTGGGACGGTGTAAGGGAGGTTGCGATCTACCCTTGCATATGCCCTATACATATACCATTTGTAGTATATCGGGGGTCTGTTAGTGTCAGGGACATAGGATATTATTAGGATATTACTAGGAAATGTTGTAGAGTTATGGTTGATGGACTGTGGATGACATGTTGGTTAAGGTTGATGTGGATTGACACTTTGGATGATCACACTTGATGAACATATATATAAACTCATTTATAGACACACTTATTGGACACGTGGGGTGTATAGGATCTACGCACGATATGAACGATTAGTGATGGACTGTAGACTTGGATGACGATATAGACACTTGGTGATAATATAAACGCATAGTGATGATACTAACACTTAGTGATGGTATGTACACTTGATGAGAATAAACTATAGGGAGAATATGAACTCTTAGTGACAATAAGAGCACTCAGTGATGATATGAACCCTCATTGATAATTATGGACATTGGGATTAGTATGGACTTTTAGTGAACTTAGACATTAGGGGAGCTCAAACAAGATAGTGGTGAGAATGTCATATACAATACTCAATTCCATGAGTATAGTCTGTTGGTGCCTCATCTGGTGACACCTTTGGAGAGAGCAATTGAGAAGTATATCAGCGGGCTACCGATGCAGATTCAGGATACTGTCTACGGAAGCAACCCCAAAACACTTGAGGCTGCGATCCGTTTATCTGCAACTCTGACTGATAATCATGTGAAGGCTAGAACACTCACAAGGAAAGGGACAAAGGAAACAGAGGCGAAGATTGCTGCAAAGGAAACAAAGACTGAAGTCAAGTCTGAAGCTGCTAGTTCTTCTAAAAGCAGCAACAAAAAAAGAAAGACCAGGAACTTCGAGGTCACTACTCCTGCTGCTAAGTCTGCGCAGCAATCATCCAACAACACCACTGCCAGGAATTATATTGGGAATACTCCCTGGTGTAATACTTGCAGATATCATCACCTGCCTAGCGTGCCTTGTCGCATCTGCAACAGCTGTGGCAAGTAAGACCATTTTGCAAATGTATGTCGGAGCGCACCACAAGCACAAAGGATGCAACCTGCTCCACTTGCACTGCCCGCTCCGCATGTTCAACCGATACAAGCTGCACCTGTTCGCCAGGTACCTGCACAGGCAAGAGCCTGTTATGAGTGTGGCGAAGTGGGTCACTTCAGAAATCAATGCCCAAAGTTGACTGGGAACAATCAGAGGGTGGCAAGAGGCCGGGCGTTTCAACTGAATGCTCCAGCTGCTCAAGCCAACCAGGACGTGGTCAATGGTACATTTCTGATCAACAACTCTTATGCATCTGTCTTATTTGATTCTGGTGCCGATAGGAGTTTCGTTTCATATGATTTTGAATGCATGTTTGGTAGAACACGTACATACTTAGATAAACCGTTTAACATGGAGGTGGCTGACGGAAACACTATTGATATTGACACTGTTATTATTGGATGTACTGTGAACTTAAGTGATCATGTTTTCCCAATTGATCTCATACCTATGCATCTTGGTAGCTTTGATGTTATCATAGGCATGGACTGGTTAGCCACCCACAAAGCGGAGATAGTTTGTCATGAGAAATACATTCGTATTCCCTTACCCTCGGGTGAAACTTTAAGAGTTTTTGGGGAAACTTCTAGTGAAGGTTTTAAGTTGATGTCATGCACCAAAGCACACAAGTACCTTAGGAAGAAATGTATAGCATTTTTAGCGCACATTGTGGAGAAAAAGGAGAAAGGAAAGAGCATTGAAGACGTTCCTGTAATCAGAGATTTCCCTAAAGTATTTCCAGATGATTTGCTGGGTCTTCCACCAGAACGTCAAGTAGAGTTTCGAATTGACTTAGTACCTGGTGCGAACCAAGTTGCCAAAGCTCCCTACAGACTTGCGTCTTCAGAGTTGCAAGAATTGGCGAGCCAACTGCAAGAACTGACTGATAAAGGATTTATTCGCCCGAGCCATTCGCCATGGGGTGCACCGGTCCTATTTGTCAAGAAGAAGGACGGGTCATTCCGAATGTGCATCGACTACCGCGAATTGAACAAGTTGACTATCAAGAATCGATATCCACTGCCGCGCATCGATGACCTTTTCGATCAGCTTCAGGGCTCGGCATGGTTTTCAAAGATCGATCTTAGGTCTAGGTATCATCAGCTTCGTGTACATGGTGATGATATTCCCAAGACGGCTTTCAGAACAAGATGTGGCCATTATGAATTTCTGGTAATGCCTTTCGGCCTTACCAATGCACCGGCGGTTTTCATGGACCTCATGAACCGTGTTTGCAGGCCATACTTGGATAAGTTCGTGATTGTATTCATTGATGATATTTTGATATACTCAAAGACCAAGGAAGAACACGAGAAACACCTTAAGTTGGTTTAGGAGATCCTAAGAGAAGAGCGACTGTATGCCAAATTCTCTAAATGTGAATTTTGGCTTAAGGAAGTTCAATTCTTGGGGCACATAGTCAATGAAAATGGTGTTTACGTGGATCCTGCGAAGATTGATGCGGTGAAGAATTGGAGTACACCGAAGACACCGACGGAGATTCAATTGTTTCTCGGACTTGCCGGTTACTATCGGCGGTTTATTTCGAATTTCTCCAGGATTGTTGTCCCTCTCACTTCTTTGACTAAAAAGAATAAACCTTATGAGTGGGGACCGAAGCAAGAAGAGGCATTTCTGACTTTGAAGCAGAAACTTTGTGACGCTCCTGTCTTAACACTACCAGATGGAAATGATGATTTTGTGGTTTACTGTGATGCATCCAACCTAGGTCTCGGTTGTGTTCTCATGCAACGGGGAAAGGTCGTGGCCTATGCATCAAGACAGCTAAAAATTCATGAAAAGAACTACACTACACACGACTTGGAACTTGGTGCAGTCGTGTTTGCTTTGAAGATATGGAGACATTATCTTTATGGGACAAAGTGTGTAATCTTTACAACATATTCTCAGTCAGAAAGAGCTTAATATGAGACAACGGAGATGGGTTGAACTGTTAAACGATTATGACTGTGAAATTCGCAACCATCCTTGCAAGGCGAATGTAGTAGCAGATGCGCTTAGTCGCAAAAGCCAAGTTCAGATTCATAGTGTCCGAGTACACACTAATCTCCGTAATGATGTTCTCACAGCCCAACAACACTCATTGGCTCAGGGTAACTTGAAAAATGATATGTCTTGCGGAGCTGAGATTTTATTGGAAACTAAGGACGATGGCTTAATGTATTACTTGAATCGGTTGTGGATACCGAACAGGGGTGATCTTAGGATGGTGATTATGTATGAAGCTCATAAGTCTCGTTACTCAATCCATCCGGGTGCTGATAAGATGTATCAAGACCTTAGGGACTTGTACTGGTGGCCTGGAATGAAGAAGGATATTGCAGAGTATGTGTCCAAATGCCTTAACTGTGCTAAAGTCAAGGCAGAACACCAGCGACCTTCGAGATTGTTATTACAACCAGAAATACCCATGTGGAAGTGGGAGAATATCTCCATGGATTTTATTACTAAACTCCCACGAACCACAAACGGTAAGGATAGTATTTGGGTGATAGTTGATAGATTGACCAAGTCGGCTAATTTCTTACCGATACGCGAGACGTACCCTGTATGGAAGTTAGCTCGTATCTACATTGATGAGATCATTAGCCGACATGGTATTCCCTTAAGCATAATATCGGATCGTGATGCTCGTTTCACGGCACGATTTTGGGTTTCATGAAGCTTTTGGAACAAGATTGGATCTTAGCACCGCTTATCATCCTCAAATGGATGGTCAAACGGAGCGAACGATTCAGACATTGGAAGACATGTTGAGAGCTTGTGTCATCGACTTCGGTGGCAATTGGGATAGCCATTTACCATTGGTTGAGTTCTCGTATAACAACAGTTATCACGCGAGCATTGGTATGGCGCTGTTTGAAGCTCTGTATGGCAGAAAATGTCGGTCACCTATTTGTTAGACCGAGGTCGGCGAATCGCAGATCACTGGTCCCGAGATTATTCAAGAAACGACTGACAAGATCCTCTAGATCCGTGACAATCTGTTAGCTGCACGTAGTCGACAGAAAAGCTACCTGGATAAAAGACGGAAACCTTTAGAGTTCGAAGTGGATGATAAGGTATTACTCAAGGTATCGCCTTGGAAGGGCGTTGTACGATTCGGGAAGAAGGGTAAACTTGCTCCACGATATGTTGGCCCTTTTAAGATACTTGAACGGATCGGGAAGGTTGCCTACAAGTTGGAACTTCCTCCTGAACTTAATAACGTGCACCCAACGTTTCACGTGTCCAATTTAAGAAAGTGCTTAGCTGATCAAGATCTTCAGGTGCCACTCAATGACATTCGAGTCGATGATACCATGCATTTTGTTGAAAAACCAGTTGAGATAATGGATTGTGAAGTTAAGAAACTCAAACACAGTAGAATTCCAATTGTCAAAGTACGTTGGGAGTCGAGGTGTAGTCCAGAATTCACCTGGGAACGGGAAGATCAGATGAAGCTTAAGTACCCACATTTATTCACTACGGCCACTCCAAGTTGAATTTCGGGACGAAATTCCCTTAACTAGGGGAGACTGTAACATCGCTGTATTTTCGGTCGTCCGTACATCCGTACGATTGTACTGTTACGACCAGAGATTTGTAATTATTTATGATAATGTATTATTTGATGATTATCACTGTGATTGGTATACATACTTAGAGCATATTATTATAGGCGTAAACCATGGGAAGTTTTGTTGTAACCTAACTAAACAGAACCAGTGAGTTTATCGCAATTACATTTCTGATGATTATGGATTCAGGTGTAGAATGGAAAGGAATTAGGAGTTTGTTATGGTCTGGTTGCTAAACATAGTCAAGGACACATGGTCATGGTTTATCGAAATAGCGGTGGGACGGTGTAGGGGAGGTTGCGATCTACCTCTGCATATGCCCTATGCATATGCATATTTCGGTCTATCATGGATGTGTCAGTGACTTGGTTTAGTGGGTTTCGGATTGGGATTGATAATATTAAAGTTAATAACTTAATAGAAGTACAATGGGAATTGATTTCGCGATGGTGAGGCTACAAACATAATTTAAACGCGAATGTTAATTCAGAAATATTAACTTAATAATGTATTCGCGTGAGTGACGATTCACACGAATATAATTATTAAGAATAATATTCTGAAACGATATTCCACAAATCGTAAATCGAATCGAAATACGACACGAGCGACGGATTCGGAAAGGTGACGATCTTTACGAATACGTACGCGAGTAACGCTTTTCGACGAGATAATTAAATAATATCTAACGATATTAAATTAATAAATGAAAACTAAGAATATTTATTAGGAATCAGAATCTAAATTAAATTCGAATAAATCGTTTATTTAAATAATAATCTAATGAAGATAAAACGAAACTGTTTTACGAAAACAACTTTATTCGAAATCGTTTTATGAACCAAGATTAATTAAAATCATCTTATTTGAAATGAAATATAATTATTTAAACATCTTATGTTTAACTATATTCACGAGAAGAACCGAACATTTTTATAAGATTTAACGCGTATTAAACGAGACCGAACACGCGGGGATTGACCTGGAAGTTTAAGAAAGGAATCACCTCCCTTTCTTCTCATTTTCATCTCCCACATTCTCTCTCTAGCATCCATTTTCGCCACTTCTTTCTCTCTCTGACTTCTCTCTACCATAACTCCTTCCTTTCTCAACGAAATCACGAGATCTTGGTGTCCACGCGTTCGTGTGATCGAGGAGAACAAGAAAGTACGAAGAAATCTCGAGCTTGGCCAACATTCTGTGGTAGATCTTAAATTTACTTTCGGTTTCTTATTTTAAACACTAACCAAGTTATAATCTTAGATTTTAAACAAGTTTTACATTTTAAAAACCGTAAATTGCTGTGTGAGCTTTGGGGGAACATAGATAAACCTATGCCAACTTAGGGTGAAGAGGTGGAGCTGCAAGGATGACCACAGCAGGTTCGTGACAACCATGGCCGAACGAGACTTGCTGGGTTCGTGAAGGAAGTTAGAGCCGAACCTTAGTTGCAGAGACAAAGGTTTGGCCGAACCCTTCTGGAGACCAACGAACCTGAACCACTAGAGCTGGGCAAGGGTAGGGCCGAACCTTATCATTGGTGAACCTACTCTTGGTCAAGCAGATTGGCGAACCTCTATAACCCAACCACGAACCATCAAGCCACTGTCGAACCTTACTAGTCTCACGAACCTTCATGGGCAGGAACTCAGTTGGGTGGCCGAACCATGGGGCGAACATGGTGCATGAGGATCCACGAACCTTGCCATGCAGCCCTAGCAGCCGAACCCTCTCATGCCCCGAACCCAGCCCCTCACGAACCTTAACAAATAACCTGGCCGAACCTTGCTGAAGTTGCAGCGAACCTGAGAAGGAAAGGGGGCCTTGGTTCAGCCGAACCTTGCACCATAGTTAGCCGAACCTTGGGGGGAGATCCACAAAGGGTTCGCTGGTTCCCTGTTAGGGTCAAGGGCGATTAAGTCTAAACATGCAACTAAGGTCAAGGGTAAACTAATGAAATAAGAATTTATATATGTACATGCATGCAAGATGAAAGATGAATTGCCACTTGTTCTTTTTCTTAATAACCTAAGTTAGAACATAAGGTTTTATTTAATGTGAACATTTTATGAAAGTAACTTTAATATAATCCGTTAAACTTCAAATATGATTCTTGATAACCTAAATTAAGATGGCCGATATGTTATGATGCATGCATGTATTGATGGATATATAACTAATACCATTGACCTTTTATACCTGGCTATGAGGGTTACACGTAAGGTTACATATGAGTAAACTATAAGCACTATTCAATTAAAACACACAAGTTGAAATTGGAAGTGATGATAATAACCCTTGTAGCAACAAACGTTTATTTTAACTTAGAGAAAATAAACTAAGTTGATAATATACTTACAAGTGTAAAAGTAAACAGTTATGAATATTTGCAATAAATGAAACACAAATACTTATGAACATGAAACGGATGCAAATTACAGATCTTTGAGTTACATACGCGAGCGCGCATTATACACGAACACTATTCTAAGGACTCAGGTGAGTTCTCATAACCTCCCTCTATAAACCTTTCTGTATACCAGTTTACATATTGACATGATAACACATGGATGACACTTGTTTACTTGTATGAGATCCATAGTTACGGATTATCATATTCCATGAGTTGTTGCTATTGACTCTGGTCATTCGTAACGACTGCATGTATTGTCACTATTCCATGTGTCACACCCCGAGCCGGCGGGGTTGGATCGGGTTTCCCCGTCGGGCGGAAGGTTCCCGGGGCGCGATATCGTGAGTGATAATCGTGATGATCAGATTGTTTACATAGCATCAATGTTAAGAATATCTAAAGCACAAGAACATTTAACTAAAATCTACAAAGTTAAATTACAATATCAATGTCTGATAATTTAACCAAGTAAACATTTCAGAATGAATCATAAGTTCACTATCTTGTATTAGTAGATCTCAAAAATGATTCACAATAATCAACAAAAGATGTGCTTTCCAAAACTACTAGGTCCTCTAACTGAGCATCCTAGCATGCAATCCAAATACCTAGCTTAATCCTGTACGTCATCTGAGAAAGCATGAAAATAAAACAAAGTCAACATTTGAAAATAGTTTTGTAAACCTTCTAGGTAAAACCTTAACCTCATTATCAACACCTGTATCATCCAACTCGGTATGCTTATATATAGGGCATACCCCTGAGTCCAGCCTACGACCCACCCAGACGCCGTCCCACCACATACTAAGTCACATAGGACATTGTTGTTAATGATAATTAAGCATTTTACCTACTATTCCCTTCTATGATCGTCTGAGATCTAAAGCACTCTGTTTAACCGTTTATGATATCAACCCAAAATGTTTATGTTTCCCCCTAGGTAACAACCTTAATCTCATTAACATCACCTGTATCATCCAGCTCGGTATGCTTATATATAGGGCATACCCCTGAGTCGAGCCTACGACCCGCCCAGACGCCGTTCCACCACATACTAAGCCGCATAGGACATTGATCTTAATGATAATTAAGCGTCTTACCTAACACTCACTTCTATGTTAAAAGGCTTGATTTCCATAATTTGAAATAAAACTAATTTCCTGGGTTCACCATGTCTTCATGATTTCCCAAAAACAATTATAGAAATAAAATGTTAAATGTTTAATTAAATAAATAAATAAAATTTACATACAACTAAGACATGATGATTGGGCCTTATTTGACTCAATCAATTAGACTTAGTTGTTGGTGGTTGTCCAAGTTGTACCCTCTCACACGTGACCCATTCCAGGCATAACTCACAAGGAGTATACCTTAACTAGCCGGGATTTTAATGTTTTGCCCATATCATCTTGGCCCACTGGTCTACTGTATGCGTCGGGACTTTAAGGATATCCTTTGATTATGATCTTCATTGATTCATTATTCTCTTGATTTCTTGATTTCATCTGATAATTTAAGTTATTGCCCATGTAGCTTGACTACAAGAGTCTACTACTGTGAAGGGACTTTCCGTGTGTTACACGTGGTCTCGATTTACATACAACTGACAACTCACATTACTTTAAGTATTAATGATTTTATTAGGTCATAATGATTTCATTATTTCAATGATTCACACACAGTTATGATTCTTTTGATTCCTTGATTTCTGATCTGTAGAATTCCATGATTTCACAATGATTATAGATTTATGAGTAGGATCCTGAGTTTACTGATCACACACTGAATTAGATTCCATTGCGTTTGATCTTTAGCTTTGGTTCTTTTGATTTCACTTTGAATTTAGATTCTGAAATTTGAACTCGATGGACTAATGTGACAGGTGTATATGAGAATTACGTCATCAATGATGTGAGCACATTTGATCGTTCTAGAAATCCATTTTGATTTAATAATTTCAATTGTTACAGATTGATAGTATGCGAGAAATGATGAACGTGGGCGAAAACCGTGCACAAAACGGAGTCCTGGATTGCCCGAAATCAAAAAACGAAGAAAAATTTCTAAGTATTGGTCGAATGGGCTCGTCGCGGTACGCGGAGGTGGGCTTGAGGGTCCTCCGCGGTACGCGATGCTTGGAAAATATCTAAGATTCTCCCGAAAATCTTCGCCATACGCGAAGCCCAAATTGGCCTCCCGCCGCGGTACGCGACGGGTGAGGCGGTGGAGAAATCTGACCCTTTTATCAGATTGCATGCAAAAGAAGATTATTCTTCTTCTTCTCGAACTTCTTTGACCATCAGGCGAAAACACACACACTTTCACCATCTAAATTCATAACTGAAGCCCTCTGAACGCAAGGATCGCACCAGGGATCATCTCTACAAGTTCTGATCGTAGTTTTAGCCGCAGATATCCGTCTGATTAGGTAATGATCCGTTTAAACCTTCTAGTTTGATTTTGATTGATTAGATCTTGATTTTGAACGTAATGACATAGTTAGGATTGTTGGTTATTGCCTAGATGATGGCTAGGATTGATTATAAACAAAGAACAGGAAGTTTTAACGGTTAAATCCTTGTTTTGATCCGTTGTAATGCCCGGTTTGCATGAAACCATATCCATGATTATAATGGTTTAGTCCATTTGATTATAACAATGTAGGTCATTAGTTGGATTAATCCTTGAAATGCAAGGTTAAATCCAAGTGTTTCAAACTAATCACAACCATTAACATACTCATTGGAATGATTATCTGATGTTTATGATAACAGTCAGATTAGTATGTTAAACTTGGTTATTACACCTATTCTGATGCTACATTGTGATATTTCATGATAATTGGGTAATCAATAACAAGGATTGATCATTCCTAAGCCATTAAATTATCTAGAAACTGTTACAGTATCATAATCAACAATATTAACTATTTGGTTAATCCGAGATTATTCTGATTAATCAAGAGTGTCATCAACCTTGTATTAGGAATCCAATGCAATGTAGGTTCCTACATTATCATACATTGTATGATATAACATTAAATTAACTAAATACATAACTAATATTAGTTGATGATTTTCAAAGCAATGTCTTTGACATTGAACGTTCGGAAAGATCTAATCAGTAAACTAGAACATAAATAACTCATTAAATATAACTAATGCAGAATCATCTATGTACTACCAGTTTGGTGATACTCTGCTATACCTATATATCATCAGGTGAGTTTCGTACAACCCTTTTCTTTTTTATACTTTATAAACATCGGGGTAACTCTGTAAATTGTTGTCTGAACATATGATATGTATCAATGATATCTGTGTGATTTCATGTGATTTTTGTGGGATTTCATGGGATTTTGCCTGTAGAACTGACTCTATCATGGATCTAAAAGTCCTCATTCTTGAACTGTATCTAGTGAACCCATGTGTGGCCGAACAGAAAACATTGATAGTACTATTGGTTGACACCCCATTCGCTGGGAGGATTGCATCTCCCCTTGTGTGAATGTTTGTTATCTGTTTCCTGAACTTCTTAATGGTATGATATACATTAAGACAATGAGGCACTAAGATATGTACCGACGGGTAATATCTTGAGAACAGACTAGACGTCCGAAAGGAACTAGATACGGGTCCCATGGTTATCCGGAACTGAACTTTTGAGAACATGCTTATCATATCATATTGTTTTAAATTGAACTGTCGAACTCACCAGCTTTGTGCTGACGTTTTCAAATCAAACATTTTTCCAGGTAGACCATGACTCCCGGGGAGAATGCACTTCACAAACTTGTAGTTAAATAAGTTAACATTGTAATGTAAATTGTAATAACGTACCTGTAATGTATTTATTTTAAGTTAATCTGTGTGCTTGTGATATCGGATCAAGTAAGTCACCCCTCACCTCGGAGACATCACCACTATGCTTCCGCAATCGGTTCAGTGACATCAGGCTAGACATGAGGTGACGAGGGGTGGGGGTGTGACAACCAAGGGTTTCTTTAGAGTTGTAGAATTTAAGTATTACTCCTAAGAGTAATTTAATTAACGTGTTAGTTAATTCGGCATAGAGATTTCTTAAACATAAGTCTAGGATTATGAACAAACATTCATATATACAACATATAATAATTAAAGCATTAAAATAAACAATTTAATTAAAACAGTTTACGCATGCTTCTCAGCCCCGCGTTTGAAAACAAAAAATGTTTAGAAAAGGGGCAATGAACTCACCTGTGTTGCCGTGCAAATGAACCACAAAAGATATGCGCGCTCTTTGATTGTTGCTTATGTGTCTTTAGCACCTGAGTTATTTTAAGAGAATTCGAATACAATAAGTATATACGGTAGTTGTCGTATCTAGGGTTTGGTCTCGGTGTGCAACTAAGTGTCCTAGATTACTAATGTACTTTTAAGATTTCATCTAACTTAATCTAGCTTATTACCCATTTGTAGCCCTTATCCAATAATCGTTTATTACAAATATTTGGTTAAGATATTTATATGTTATTTCATTATTAAGTTAAATATTTGAAAAATTATCATTTAACGTAATTTAATCAAGCTTGTAAACCATTTACTTTTATTAAAAAAAAACATAACTAAATTAAGAATAGCGAGCTTTCTCATGATGGGTTTGGGTTAAGCCCATTGGGCCAACCTCGGCCCATTTCTTACACTTGATTTCTAAATGATTTCTTTGCAATACATTGATTGTTTAAGACTAGATAGTTTAGATGAACCATCTAGGTTAGTTACATATCCTTACGGATTTCACTAAAGTCTATGTGTTAATAATTAGCTCAACACCTTAACCTTAGTTCCTTGTGTCTCGATAGGCCTCTTTCTTAAAAATTCTTTGTTTGATCTTTAACTCTCCCAAAATTAGCTGGCATGGAAAGAAAACCCTAATTATCTTCTACCATCTCATACTTGACACCCATCTTAGTTTAGTGTGACCTTGGTGTTTGACCATTGCATGAAGGTTTAGTGATTCACTAATACTTTAACAAAACTTTAGGTTTATATCCCATGCACACCCCATCTTGACATGCATGAATTCATGTAGAGTTCCCATGCATGCTCTCATCCCCATTGTCTATCATGGTCCACACCTCCCTTATTTCACCCATCTCGAACCAGCCTTGACCGGATGGTTCTCAGCGAATGAAAGCTCACCCGAAGGAGATTGGCCGAACGAAAGGGGCATGGCCGAACCAAGGCTCGTTTCGTGCGTATGTAAGCTGACCCAACGAATGGAGGGTGGGCTGTATGCGTGCCTTGGGCAGGCCAGGTGATATTGGACCGACAAAACAGTAGTGGCTAAGCGGATGGGGTCTGTCGAATAGGCTAGTGCCGAATGAGAAGATGTCGAATGAGATTAGGCCGAATCAGGGTTTCGTCGAATGTGGAGTGGCTCATGAGTCTCTTTCGGTGATCTTCATTCGACAATGTAGGATGCTCATTCGACGAATAGGGTGGCGAAAGAGACCTGGCCCTTCGGCCTGCACACACCCATTTGGCCACATGATGTGGTCATTCAGCAGATCGGGTTTTGCAAGGGCAACCCTGGATTTTGAAGCTAAAACTCTAAGAGTTGACATGGTAGCTGCTCGTACATCATCCTAAGAGTATTTTCGTGGTGTTTCCCTAAGGCATGGTGGACTAAAACCGGCTAGTTGGTGGTCCGATTCAAAGGGTGACAAAACCCTAAAATTCGAACTTAAACTTGATCATTACCTCGAATCAGCTGAATAAAGGTCTAGATCGGTTGTACTTTCACGATCTACAAGTTGTGATGGTTGTTTTGGCACCAAGAACACATGATTTCATCAAGAAATGAGGGAGAAATCTTAGAGAGAGAGTGAGAAATTCTATAGAGAGAGAGCTCCGGGTTTTTGTTTTTAGAGAGAGAGAGAGTGAAGAGGGTGAATGAGGAAGGAGACTCATTCCGGGTACTTATACCCCGGGTGAGTTCGGGTTTGTTTCGGTTGCTCGTTTTCGCGTAAAAGTGTCGGTTTCGTTTCGTTCTCGTAACGAAACGTCTCGGTTTTAAAATAAAGTTAATAAAATTATTTTAGGTTGTGATTCCTAATAAATTAAATAAATATCTTCTGTTTATTTTAGATTTTCGAAAATATTTAATTTACTGTTTAATAATCGAATAGTACAGTCGTCGCGCGTATTCGTTCGAATCGTCACCCGTACGAACACTGCGATAACTATACTTTTCAATATGGTTTTCTAATTATCGGATATCATTCAGAACGTTAAACTTTCAGATGTATTCGTACAGATCGTCACCTATAGGAATAATCCGTCGATTTAGCATTCACATAACGACATCCGTTCTGTTTTGTTCTGTAAAGCCTCACATACGTTTATACATAAGAACATCCTAACAAATAATCATATGATGGTTCTGTATTGCCAGATAATTATCTGACTGATGAACCATGTGTCTGAGTTTCATTTCTGAATTGAGTCTGAAACTGTACTATGATAACATAAAGTGATAATAATATATGAACAACAACTGGTATGTGTACCTGGTTTACTGTTCATTTTACTGTACCGATCACTGTTCCGGTGACGTTTCCGGCACTGGTGTTACACCATGAGTTGTCGCTAATGACTTTGTGTCATTCGCGACGACTGCATGTATTGTCACTACTCCGTGGGTCGTTGTGGTTGACTTCGGTCTTCCTCAATGATTGTATGTATTGTCACGTGGATTACCACAACTCCGTGTGTCGTTGTCATTGACCACGGTCATACACAATGATACATGTATTGTCACTTATACTAATTGAGAATATTGATGGATTGTGATTGGTTGATTGAACATATTATTGATTATCTATGATTTATTAATATATATGATTATGTTTTTGGATTGTGTATGTGGATATTGTGTTGGATTATCTCACAGGTGCTCATGTGGATGTTATCAAGAAAATATAAACTCTTAAAACCCTTTTGTAAAACATTTTTAAATATAAAATTTATGATTTCTCACCAACTACTTTGTAGTTGACACTTGATTTTTACATGTTTTCAGGTAATGAAGCTAAGTAAGTTGAGGAAGATGAACTCACACTTTTGGACATCATCATATATGATCTAGGACTTAGCTAAATAACTGAAATTCTGGCGATTAGAATTTAGTTAGATAGCTAAATCTCTTTTGTATTTGATGTAACTAATTCATGATAGACATGATTTTTGTGTAATTAATTTGGTTGATTGAATGATATGTGATGATTTAATTTAGATGCTCACGAGCTTTTGAACAATCTACACATACCTCGTGCATCCCAACGTTTCCGCCATTGGTCGGGGTGTTACACAAATTGCTAGCACCTCTAGCTATCCACCATTGTGAAGTCATAAATAATTAAAGTCTTAAGATGTTCACCCACCGGCACTTCCATTTAAGACAAATTGCTAGCACCTCTAGCTATCCACCGTTGTGGAGTCATAAATAATTCAAGTCTTAAGATGTTCACCCACCGCTACTTCCATTTAAGACAAATTGCTAGCACCTCTAGCTATCCACCAGTCATAAATAATTCAATCAAATTACTATGATGTTCACCCACCGGTACTTCCATCATAGAGTTCCCACACTTTCATTCACCAAGGTATTGGATTTATCATAGGTTGTTGAACTTTTATTATTCAACTTTACCTTATCACTAATGCCATATTTACCATACAATTTATTCAACAACAAATTTAATGTTCATTATGTGATGTCATAGTTGTGGGATTACTTACCTTAATCAGATAAGGGATTAGCAACTGCAGGCTCCTTTCCTGCTCTATGACTAGTGGTTTGACTTCCACTACCACCACCTAGTTGCAAAACACATATACAACTAGTTTCAACACATATAGCACATACTATCAAGTTCAACGCACTTGACTGGTTTGACTTGCTCAAAGTCAATTTATCACATAATTGACTTTATCTTACTACGTTTAGCAAGTTTTAGTCAATTATTACAATTAATCATATTTCATGCCTCCCTTAGGCATTTCATCAAATAATTGATGTTCAATTATATTAGTTACGATCTTTAATCGCTTTTATTATTCAAAAATTCATTTATGATCATAACTGTTAAAAACTTTAACATCAATTCATCACAATCATCATTTAACCCATGGATCATAATCCTTATTTCATTTAAAATCATATTCTACCCATCCTACTAGTTATCACATCATGACATGGGTTTCATAACAGCCGGACATTATACCGGCTTCAAAACGAAGATTTCATCATCAAATATCAAGTTCTTCGTTTCTAACAATTCCTAGTTATCAACTAGGCAATAATCAATACCCATAATCATAGTAATACATTTAAAACTAGATTTAATCCACACAATACTAAACTAGTAGGATAAAACGAATCGTTACCCAATCGAACAGATGTTTAGTCACAAAACCACGATCAGACGTTGCAGATATGTTCCTTAACTAAATCCAAGTAATCTGGTGGCTTGAGTTTGACTTCCAGATGATCAGATCTCGTTTTTGTGTGTGTATATAGAGCTGCAGTTCGAGAGAATGAAAAATATACATTTTCCCATGAAATCTGATCTTTTAGCCAAATCTGCCGACTTAAAACATCCCAGGCGTACCGACCCGCGTGGCCACTTGGCCCGAAGCGTACTGCGTGAGCAAGGAATCCCAGATTTTTTTTGTTTAGCCTCGCGCGTACCGCCTAGCGAGGACCACTGGGCCTAGGCGTACCGCCTGGCACCACTTTTGTCAAATTTTTAACTTTTTCTTCGTTTTGCGATTCCAGACAATCCGTAACTCCGTTTCGCGCACGGTTTTCTCCCACGTACATGATTTATCACATATTTTCAAATTCTAACAACCACAATCGTTATTTTAACGATTATTTCAAATACATTGAATTATTTAAAACTGGTTGTTACACCCACACCAAACATGTCTAGTACCTACCCCCTCAACAAGGAGAATGGGAAAATCAAATGGATGAACGTGTTGAACAACTTCAACAACAATTACAACAACAAGAAGAACGTGATAGAGAGAGGGATCGTGCCATGGAGGAGGTGAGCCGTCAAATGGAAGAAATGCGTCGCCTTTGGGAGCGATAACAACATCATGATCCGTAGTTGCATTTGGTTTGAATATGGTGTTTAACTTGAACAATTTAGATGCACTTTGTTAAAACTTAAATGTTGTAGTTGTGTTTGCTAAACTTTGGATTTGGAAACTTTGTGTTTGGATTATTGGCAGAATGCAGGTTACAGGTTCGACAATTGGTTTATACGGGAAAATAGAAAAAACAGGAAAAAGCTGTCAAAACTGAGTTTGACCTGTCCTGACGACATGTCGTTGCTATAGGGATCTTTCAGAATTTTTTTTATTGCCCTATCCTGACCACAAGTCGTCGCTATAGGCCTATTTAAGAAATTTTTTGATTGATCTGTCCCGACCACAAGTCGTCGCTATAGGACTATTTAAGAATGTTTTCAATTGACCTATCCCGACCACTTGTCGTCGCTATAGGGCTATTTCAGAAAATTTTTTAATTACCCTATACCGACCAAAAGTCGTCGCTATAGGGCTATTTCAGAAAATTTTTTCGTTGCTCTATACCAACCAAATGTCGTCGGTACAGGTCAAGTTTGTCCCGACGAACCCTATGCCGACGACTTTTTTCTCTATTGGTACGAATCTATACCGATGAACCCTATCCCAACCATAAGTCGTCGGGACAGGTCAATTTGACCTATAGCGACGAAAAGTCGTCGGGACAGGGCGTGTAAATTTCGTCGGGACAGGTCACGAATGTTGTAGTGTGTATTTTTAGTTATAAGCAACCATTCGGTTTTCCAGTTTTAGTTCGGTTTTCTGTTTTATCGGGTTGTTTTTTGTTCTCACTTACACCCAATATTGAAAATGCAAACACTTTTAACAATGGATAACTCATAAATTAATTGATCGAACACCAACTAATAAAAATAAAACTAAATAATTATCATTATGTTCTTACATTTAAAAAAAATCAAAAGTAAATAATTAAATATGTAATAATTCCGATTTTCACCTTTTAAAATGGTAGAGTTCACCAAATAAAGTCATATAAAGTTGTATAAACTAGTCAAATATATATATTTTAATACTAGTTTATTGCCACATGTATTACATATGTTTAATATAAAATATTATATAGTTAGTAACAAATATTTAAAATTTATAAAACGATTTTTTAAGATAAAATGTTTATATAATTTACATATTAATGAATACTTTAAGTAATAGAATAATAATTAAAAACTTTAATAACTATATAAATGATATATGATCTTTTAATTTGTAACAATTATTATCTTTAGACTAATTGATAATAAAACTTCAGTTTGTATTCTAACTTTTATAAATCAAGAAGCTAAAAATACAATTAAGTAATTATTAAATTTAAACGACTCAAATTAAAAATAACGTTAAACATAAAGACCAAAAGTGTAACTTTCGCTATCATTTTTACTTCGGTTTTTTCAAATAAATTAAAAAAACAACATTAGTTTATTAAAATCTTATTGTTTAAAACTGTGGTTTATAACATATTTTATTTTTTACAAAAAAATCATTTTTAAAGAAAACTTTTTTTTTTATATAAAACTTTGATTTTTGGAAAATAAAATGTATCCTATATTGAAACAAATTAATATTAAAAATCATATTTTAAAAACATTTTTAAATATGTTTTCTATTAAAAAGATAAATGACATATGGTGTAAGAAATTGATAAGTGGCAAATATATGTTTGTTTATAGGAGAATTAAATGAATTTGATAAGAAATTAACATGTGGTGATAGTGGTATAAGAAAATGACAACTGACAAATATATATTTGTTTATCAATATAATCCTCCAACATGTCCCCCATTAGAGTAGGAGTAGGATAGACACTTAAACTGGATCTGAAAATGATGCTTTGGTTGGGATAGGAAGAGGCCTTGGTTGTTTTAAAGTTAGAAAATGATGTATAAACCCATTCCAAACTCCCAAAATAATGCTAATAATTGCTCTAAAGACACATGAGTTGGAGACTATTAAGAAGATATCATTCACGTAAAGAAGTAAATAGGTTATACCGATCATACATCACATAAGCTACTCTAGAACCCAATTGAGATGAGGCACATTAAAATTGAATGTACCGCTATCAAGGAGCTTGTATGAGTCCATAAAGAGACTGGTCAACTGCAAACATGGTGTGTCATAGGGTTTACGAAACCTAGAGGTTGATGCATGAAGACTGTTTTGTCAATGTCGTATAAGAAGATGTTTTTAACATCAAGCTATGAATAAACCATGACATGGAAACTGCCAAAGGAAGAATCGTGCGAAAAGTGACTGGCTTAGTCACGAGACTAAACGATCTCGTGAAGTCAAATGCCCATAGTTTGGGACTTACCATTAATTAACCACCAAATGAGTTTTGTGCCTTTCAAGCATGCATGGTTTATAAGTTGCTAGGCGCTAGTCGGCTGCGAAGTACCGCTTAAGTATTAATCGGCGCTAGTTGGATTGAAATTTTTATATGTAATTTTACAAATATATATTATATAAACACACATTAATATCAATAATTCAATATAATACTTCAAATAATTTAAAATAAAACTTAAACATATTAAGTTAAGTACTTCAAAGTTTAAACTTAAACACTCAGTTCAAAGTTTAGAGATGAATTTCGATTTTAAGTGGCTGAATTCGATGTTTCAGATGTTAATTCGAAGTTTTAGAGACATATTAAGAAGAGTTAAATGCTATTTTAGTCCTTGTGGTTTGACAACTTTTGCCATTTTAGTCCCTGTGGTTTGAATTTTGCCATTTTGGTCACTATGGTTTCATTTTATTGCCATTTTCATCCCTATGGTTTCCATTTTATTGTCATTTTAGTCCAATTAAATTTAAAATTTTGGACTAAAATGGCAAAATTTATCAAACTATAGGGATGAAAATGGCAATAAATGAAACCATAGTGACCAAAATGACAAAATTCAAACCACAGAGACTAAAATGGCAAAAGTTGTCAAACCACACGGACTAAAATGACATTTAACTCTATTAAGAATTTTGGGTTAAGAAATGTCTAAATAATCATGGTTCTTTTTACCTGAAAAAAGTCAAAAAAAGAAAAACTGACTAGGACACCTAGAGTCAAATCGACACAGTTGGAAGACGCCTAACACACCGCCTAGGCTAATTTTTACAACGCTACTTTCGAGTGAACCATCATATTTGAATTTTTGGGTCAGTTTGTTTTATTTTGTTTTGTTTCTTCTCACTCAAAGCTGAAATCAAAACGTAAAGTTCTTTATAAAAATCACATTTAACCATCATTTACTAATTTGTTTGGGTAATGCTCGTTGTTTAGGTTTTTTGCTCGTACCTATGTCAAACTCGAACTTACATTGACGAAGGTGAGGCACCCCTCTTTTTTTTCGTCCGTAATGTTAACTTTTCGACCGAAAGATTATTTTTTTTCTTTGAATATTGGTTCACCCTACCTTTAAAAAATTAACATGCATTGTGGTTACCATAAATTTCCGCCCCCTTTTAAAAACATTTAGGATCCGCTACCGGGGACATACAATATTTGGTCTAGGGCTGGTATTGAAAATTGAAATACTCGGGACGGGAGGGAAAAAAATGTCCCTATGCTCAAACAAATTACCAATTGTATAAACATTAATTTTTAACACGATAATCACTACTACAAAAAAGAGCATTTGCGACCATAAAAACGGTCGCAAAAAGGTTGCAAATGCTCTTTTGCGACCATTTTGTGACCGATTTCAGTGGTCGGTTATACCTTGGTCGGTAATTATTTTTGCAACCATTTTTTGCGACCAAAATATTGCCGCAACCGATTTCGCGACCAGATTATCCGTCGCAAAATTAGCTAATGAATTTGCGACCAAATAATTTTACGACGGAATTTGCGACCGAAACATTAGAGGCCAACATCGCAACCAATTATTTTTGCAACAGATTTTCCAACCAAACTTTTGGCGACCAGAATTATGACAGAAATCTTTGCGACTAGAACCGTGACGAAAAGTATTTGGAACCGAATCTTTTTGCGACCAACTTGTGACCGAATTGCTTGCAACCAAAATTGCTGCCAAATCTTTTTGTGACTAAGTTTGCGACCAAAATCATTAGTGACCAATTTACAAACTCACATTTTGCAACCAATTTTCCAACCAAGTTGTGTTATAAACCTCCAACCAACTTTGCAACCACCACTTCAGTTGCAAAAATACATATAATGAACAAATAATTCAAGATTTTCACTAGTTACATATTCCAATGCCCAAAATCCAACGACTAAATTCATAAAATCACATTAATTCATTAAAGTATCTAAACATTAAAAAGTAAAACAAAGTATTCAAAAATACGTACGATAAAAAACATTCAAACATAACTATGAAAACAAACATTCAAATAACCTTATATGCCAAACAATCAGTTTTTGGTGATGTTTTTCAAAAGGAACTCAATTTGTTTTTTCATTTCAGCATTTGCCTCTTTCATTGCATCATTTGCAGCTCTATTTTCCTCAATTTGTTCTCTCATTATGAGTTTCTCGGACTTTTCCTTTTCTTTCTCTAGTCTTTCGGCTTCTTTCTCTTGTTGCAGTTGTGCTATTTTCTCATTCAATTGTTGCACCTATAATTAAGAACACACATTAAAATCACAAAACTCATTATGAACCATTAGAATTAAATAGAACTCATTTCCATAAGTCACCTAGGCTGGTGCGTCTTTGAAGTCTCTATTTTAACATAAGTAGAAGATTTCTCTTGGGCACTCGTTAAATTCACTTCTTTGTGCTTAATATTTTTTGAGCTAGATGACATCAATAAACATACATGGTTTGCCATGATCTACAGGTATATCAGGGACCTCAAGTAGCTTGGCCATCACATCTGAAGGTTTTGTTGTCTTGAATGCTTTAATTATCATGAACCGATCAATGCATAATTGTTAAGTTTTGGGCTATTATGGTGGTATTCAAAAGCTGACAGCACTTATGAAAGGTATGCTATTAGTTGTTTTTAACAATTTTTTTTGTTTTCACTGTTCGTGTCATGCTTTGGTTGTTTAACCAACAGTATTGGTATACTAGATTTTTATATAGACTTGAAAATGAGTGTATGATTTAATACACAACAGCTAATACACTCTTTTAGGTTTTTGAGTTGATAAATTTTTAATTTTTCATTGCTTAGATTCTCTTCTATTGTTCTTTGGTTGCTATTTTATTTTCTAAGATTCAGGTTTTATGTGGAAAGAAAGTTCTGTTTTTGTATTTAAGAGGTAGGGGCAGCTTGGTAATTTCAGATGATTTATAGATTAATGTCATCTGAGTTATGTTCATTGTCTTAGACTAGTGGTCAGGTTTTACTTTTCATTAAGTAACAACATCGGTTCAGTAGCATCATTGGAGCATAGTTATTTTCTGTATGCATTTCTGTATGTATTTTATTGTTAGGAATATGGTTTCTGTGTATGTTTAGTTACTAAGTCTAGTTGGATCCTCCCTTTCTATGTCTCTAATAGCATTTTGACCTATTATACCATCTAAATAAGAGTGAAAACTTTGACTAAAACAAAAAAAACATACCTCTTCATTTCTTGCAGGTAAATATGTACTAGTACCCAAAGTTGATTGTGTACCCGTCATCATAACTTGTGGATCACTAATATCGAACCTGCCCTTTTTCTTGCCTGCTTGTATCCATGTGTCGAGATCAAATAATGGGTCTTTACTAGTGTTATCTCCATACTTCTCCATTACATATTTTTGATATGATTTCTAAGAATACATATACAAAATTAATTATTTTATTATACCATTTGATAACTAATAGTAATAATACACATTTTGAAGTAGAAAACTTACAAAAGATTCTTTTGCCTTCGCATCAACCCATTCAACATTGTCTTGAAAATTGATTTCTTCCGGTTCTTTAGAACCCTCACCTCTTTCACGCCTCAACAATCTATCTAAAGGTCTCGTCCCTTTCTTCCCGTGTGACTGCATCCATAATTCATCCACCGTAGCTGGCCGTCCAAGTTTCTCATCCTACAAAATTTGTATTTGAAAGCTAGCAACCACATGATATATTCACTAAAAAATATCGCATGTTAATATCTCTTACCGCTTTTAGTTTAAGCGTAGCATATGTTTGAGAGCCGAGAGTATGTTTGCCCCCAACAAATTTCGCTCTATTAGTGGTATTCTGAGAAGACTTTGCTTTCCACTCTGGTGTATTCCAAATTTGAACCCATGGTTCCCAAAACTCCGCCCTCATCCATCGTGGCTTATACGGAATAATCGCAGACAAATCACTTCCAACTTCTACCCCTGCCTTATTTGCAGCAGCCTTAGCACTTTCTCGAGCCCTACTCAATAAATCCTTAAATTTTCTCTTCTTGAACTTCTCCCTGCAAGTTCGAACTTGGTCATCCCATTCACTTTCCCATTGATAGTATCTCTACAAAATGATACTTTTAGTAACACATATATAGTTTTAAGTTGCAAAAAATGTTATATATTGATCTTTTTAGTACAAACTTTAAATCGCTCAAACATCCTATCGGCATCTTCACTAGAGACATCTTTCCAACTCTTCCATGGATGGCACCACATGGCCTGCAAAATTTCTCCAATGGTTCGAGTAGCTTTGTCTTGATTGCTAAATCTAAAAAATTATAGAAATGCAACCAATCAATACTACTTGTATTTACATACAAGAACAAAATTAATATAGAGTAAGGTTTATCAGCCAATAATCAACACCCATGTTATATATGCGCCCCATTAGCCATAAAGTCCAAACCAAACCACAAACACCCTTAACTTAGACACACACACACACACACACACTTACTGGTCATGTCGAATCCATATCCACTCACGATTTCTTGGTTCAGGTAATGGTGTAGGCGCGACTGGTCCCCGTCTACCAACAGTTGACTCCTCATCATCACTACTCTCATGTTCAGATAGTGCCTCATATGCATTTGAATGCAATCGTCCAGTTATACGTGGTCTGCAACTATCATGGTCACTATCTCGACCCTTGCCTCTACCACCTCCTGCTGGACTACGTGCCATGATATCTACAACCAAAACAAAATCGATAATATCAAGAAATTTTAATACAAATAAACATAAACAGTGTAACCAAAAATAAATTTATATATGCAGACAATATTCATAAAAAAAACAAACTAACTAATAATGTGTTAATGAAACCAACTTTATAAGCATAAACCAAACTCACTATTCTGTATCATCATCTTCAAATTCCTCCCCTTCAAATTCCTCATTTTCATCATCTAAATCACTATCTTCTAACTCATCTTCTTCTTGATCATCATCTTTCAAATCATCAACTTCTTCAATTACCTCGGCCGCTACATGAGTAACAGGGAGCAAATCCTCAGTAGATATGCATATTAATCTTTCATTTTCTTGAAAGAATTGCTCCACTTCTTCATTATCATCATCATCATCAAGCATACTGGCATCTTCATCTAGTTCATAAACTCCCCTTGGTGCAGTATTAACAACAGCCCACCAGTCTTTTCACCATTTTACAATTGAAGGGTATGGGGTATAATACACTTGGTGTGCTTGGGATGCTAGAATAAATGGGTCATGAATGCAACCTATTGCCTTAGGTTTAACATCAACCATATTAGTGTTTGGGTCAACCCTTACACCATTCACGGGGTCAAACCATGTACATTTGAACAAAACAACCACACAAGTTCCTAAGTTGCTATGATATTCTAACTCTAGGATCTCATCTAGCAAGCCATAGTAGTCACTTTCATGTTCATTATAGGAAGCCCCTTTCACACACACACCACTATTTTCAGTAACCCGCCCATGGTAAGCTGTTCGCGTATGAAACTTGTAACCATTTATCAAATAGCCTTTGTGTGATTGGACATAAGTAAGAGGTCCTTGAGCTATATCTTTTAAATGTGCATTCTCTGGGTTGTTCAAAACCTACATTCATAAAAAGGTGTTAGTAAGTTTGCAATAAACTACATTAGCAGGATGTAAAATTGTCTAATGTTTTGCCTACATAAGCTTGAAGCCACCGAGCAAATTCCTTTTCTTTCTTTTTGTCAAGTGTTGCTTGATCATAAATGGGAAATGAAGCTCTTAATTCTTCATCAAATAAGCAAATAGAATCGTAAAGCTCTTCACAGCTAAGCAATATATAAGTATGAGCCTTGTGTCTATCTTCATCCGTAAGAACTAAAGTCTTTCCACCTTTTTCAAATAATCTTCGAGATGGATGCTTGAATATACCTAGTCGAGAATCAATACTTGAAGAACAAGGAATGTTGGGGGAAAAATTACGAGGCTCACGGTTTAGCCTTGTATTAAGTGCCGGGTCAAGATATAAGGAGCAATAGTTAGAAAGCTCATCTATGAGATATGACTCAACAATAGATCCTTCAACCCTTGCTTTATTTTTAATCGTCCTTTTCAATCGACCCAATTTTCTACAATTTGGAGAAATTGTTAGCAATTATTAATAATTTAAATGATCAAAGAATAATTTATTAGTTTTAAACAATTACCTCTCATATAGATACATCCATCTGAACTGCACTGGACCTCCAAGAGTAGCTTCATTGGCTAAATGTATAACAAGGTGTTCCATTGAGTCGAAAAATCCAGGAGGGAAGATTTTTTCTAACTTGCAAATTGTTACAATGATACTCTTTTGCAATTTTTTTAAATCTTCAATGTGTAAAACCTTAGAGCATATCACACGAAAAAATGTGCAAAGCTCTATTATTGGTTCAAATATTTGTTTTGGAAGCATCCCTCTTAAGACAATAGGCAACAATCGTTGCATGAAGACATGACAATCATGACTTTTGAAGTTGTAAAATGTACCATCTTTAACATTTACACACCCCCCTATATTTGAAGCATATCCATCAGGAAATTTTACTTTTTTCAACCATTTACATACTTCATTTACCTCTGGTTTGGTTAAGGTGTACGAGGCTTTTGGTTTCATATATTTATTATTGTCTTTCATCCAAGTATGCAATGATGGACGATTGCAATACTCTTCTACATCCATCCTTGCCTTAATATTATCTTTTGTTTTTGAAGTACCCATTAATGTGTGAAATAAATTCTCAAAAACATTTTTCTCAATGTGCATTACATCAAGGTTATGTCTGATTAACAACGATGGCCAATATTCAAGCTCCCAAAAAATGCTTTTCTTTACCCAATTGTGGGTTTTACCAAAATTCGGATCTTTATTCTTTGGGTTTGATAATTCACCTTCGTAGACAGTTGGAAGGTTAAACACTTGCTTATATATTTGCCAACCTGTTAACTCAGGTGGAGGTCCAAATGATGGCGGCACAGACTTATTTGCTCTAAATCCATTTTTATCACGTCGAAAAGGGTGTGATGGAGGTAAAAACCTTCTATGGCAATCAAACCAACTCGGTTTGCCCCCAGCATGCAACTGAAATGCTTGCGTGTCTCCCATGCAATATGGACAAGCTAAGCGTCCATGTGTACTCCAACCGGATAACATGGCATATGCGGGAAAATCACTAACTGTCCACAAAAGGATTGCTTTCATTATAAAGTTTTCTTTGCGATAAGCATCAAAAACTTCAATGCCTTCCATGTATAACTGTTTCAACTCGTCTATCAATGGTCTTAGAAACACATCCAAATTTTGATTTGGGCTCTTTCTTCCAGGAATGATCAAACTTAGTTTAACAAAAGAATCTTTTAAGCTCATCCAAGGAGGCAAGTTATATATTGTGAGAAAAACCGGCCATAGTGAGTAAGGATTAGAGTTTGAATTATTTGGATTAAAGCCATCAGTGCATAACCCAAGACGAACATTTCGGATCTCATTTGCAAAGTTGGGGTACTCTGAGTCAAAATGCTTCCAAGCCTTACCATCACTTGGATGAACCATGCTTCCATCCTTTGTTTTGTGGTCATGATGCCAAGTCATATATTTAGCGGTCTTTGTGGACATATATAACTTTTTAAGTCTAGGACCAATTGGCATGTATGTTTTCAAACCTATCCAAACTGGTTCTATAGGTTTGACATCCTCATCTCTCCAAATCGGTTGAGACTATCCGTTGACCAAACCGAATATGTTTTCAAACCGAACCGGTTTGGAGAAAAAAACCGGTTTTTGCAACCCTATCTCTACTTTTGCGAAAAATTCTTCTAGCGACAAAAACCTTCTTCAAAGTTCAGTGGCCTTGCTCGAACTCCTCTTCCTTGATTAGCAGAATTTTATATCTTTAGCATAAAAAACACAACTTTTTATTTATATTTGATAATTCATTTAGCATTATATTATTATCAAATCTATTTATTAATACTAAAACTTTATATTTTCTTAATTTTATATTTTTTTCTATTAAAGGTGTGCTCATTTTAGCTTTTAATACTTAGATTTTGTTAGTTTTAATATAAGTTTCTTTTCACATTTGTTTTCTTATAAGCTTTTGACACTTTATAAAGTTAGATTTTGTTAGTTTTAATATAAGTTCCTTTTACAATTGTTTTCTTATAAGATTTTGACACTCTATAAAGTTGGTTATATTTGTGTAAATTTGTCCCTATAATTTAACAACATATAAAAGAAATTAAATTAATTTATTATAGAAAGAAAATAAATTAGTTACTATAAAAACATTATAAAATTAAATGGGACCCCTTAACTTAGCTAAGACTTAATTAATCATATCAAAACATATATAGCTACGGATGCATGACTCATGCATGTTCTTAGGAAAGATATATAATGCATGACTCTCATGCATTTAAGAATTATTTATACTTGGTTGAGAGACCAAAAACCAAACCGTCAATTAATGACAAGACTTAGCTTCATAGATAACAATTTGTACATGAACACCATAACAACACGATGACAAAAATTTACAAATTGCAAACGTTGACTTTAACTAAATGTTAAATTCAAGAACACCATAAGATACTCCCACAAACCAAACCAACCACCAACACACATTGATTGAATACTATTTTTAAATAACCTAATCCCCACCAATTAAAAAAAATTATAATAATAATAGTAAGAGGGAAAAAAAGTAGCCTTAAAAAGTTAAAAAATGAAATGTATGTGTATGCCATCAAACTGAGTTTTTTCTCAAATGGGTATAGCTGAAAAAAAATATTTACCAAATTAGTGTAGCAGAAAACTTATTTGCCGAAATTAAGAGAGGAGTCGGAGCAACGACTCGAACAATGATTGCGAGAGCAAAATGAGCTAGCGCAAGAAAAATGCGACAACAAATGCAAGAATTTATAAGTAAATTTGGTTTCGTGATAAAAACTAATGATTGGGTTGAATACTAGGTAGTTATTTTGGACATTTTAAATTGTGTTAATTTTCTTTTTTAAACATCAAAACTTGGAAGATTAATGTATGAATTTCCTGTTTAATTAGGTGGTTATGTTTGTGGTTGAATTTGTGAAACAATTTTTTGAAAATTTTGGGATGAATTAGATTATTCTAGTATTTAAAAAAAATTCTGAATAATTCTGCTTTTAAATATTGTTTTATTAAAAAAGCTTTTGTCGCAAATGTGTAGCAAAGAAAAATGAAAATAAAATGTGTTTCATCGCAAATCTGTTACAAGCTAAAAGATAATAAATTATGTTTCGTCGCAAATCTGTTGAAAGCTAAAAGAGAATAAATTATGTTTCGTCGCAAAATGTGTTGCAAATGTTTCGTCGCAAAATGTGTCGCAAATGTGTCGTTAGAAAAAATTATAAAAAACAAGCTATTGTCACAAATGTGTCGGTAAATATGAAAAACATAGAGATGACGCAAATGCGTAGCTAATGGAAAGCCCAAAAAGTGTTGCAAATGTGTAGGTAAAAAAAAAACTCTCAATGTCACAAATTTGTCGCTAAAAAAACAAATTAACTAATTTAGTAATTGTAAAGAAAATTGGGTGTGGCGTAGCAAATGCGTAGGAAGTTTGCAACGCAGTTTTTTGTCGCAAACTTGTTGTAACTTGTGTTGCAAATTTGTAGCTAAAATTTTGTAACAAGGGTTTTTACCACAATTTTTAGTAGCAAATGTGTCATAAAGTGTGATTTGCAACGCATTTGCTACGGAAGTTAGCGTCGCAAATTTAGTTTTTTTCTAGTAGTGATTCTTATAGAGTAACTGATGTGAAACTAGTTCATTGATAGAGATATTACCTCTTAGAGAAAAGTCTTGAGTTCAATTCAAGTAAACAGGAATATTTAGGAGTAATTCAAGAATATGATAGTATTGCTAGTTAAAAAAATTTGATGCCTCTTTGCTTTCGTGAAAAACTCTTCTAGGAACAAAAAACCTTCTTCAAAGTTCAGTGACCTTGCTCGAACTCCTCTTCCTTGATTTGCATAATTTTAAATCTTTAGCATAAAAAGCACAGAACTTATAATTTATATTTAATAATTCATTTATCATTATATTATATTATCAAATCCATTTATTAATACTATAGCTTTATATTTTCTTAATTTTCATGTTTTTTTTTTCCTTTCAAAGGTGTGTCATTTTAGCTTTTAATATAAGTTTCTTTTTACAATTGTTTTCTCAAAAGCTTTTGGTACTCTATAAAGTTGGTTATATATGTGAAAAGTTATCCCTATAATTTAAAAACATATAAAAGAATTAAATTAATTTATTATAGAAAGAAAATAAATTAGTTACTATAAAAATAGTATAAAATTAAATGGGACCCCTTAACTTAGCTAAGACTTAGTTAATTATATCAAATTTTTCTTAGGAATGATATATAATGCATGACTCTCATGCATTTAAGAATTATTTATACTTGGTTGAGAGATTGAAAACTAAACCGTCTATTAATGACAAGACTTTGTTTCATAGATAACAATTTGTACATGAACACCATAACAACACGATGACAAAAATTTACAAATTGCAAACGTTGACTTTAACTAAATGTCAATTCAAGAACACCATAAGATACTCCCATAAACCAAACCAACCACCAACACACATTGATTGAATACTATTTTTAAATAACCTAATCCCCATCAATTAAAAAAAAATAAAAAATAATAATAATAATAGTAAAAGAAAAAAAAAGTAGGCTTAAAAAGTTAAAAAAATGAAATACATGTGTATGCCATCACACTGAGTTTTTTTCTAAAATGGGTATAGTTGAAAAAAAATATTTACCAAATTAGTGAATCAGGAAAACTTATCTATCGAAATGAGTATTTTTCTTTATTTCATTACTTTTAACTTATCTAAAAAGAAAAATAAAAATAAAGAAAAACACTCATTTTAGTAAATAAGTTTTTAACTACATCTATTTGATAAATATTTTTTCCAACTATGCACATTTGGAAAAAAAATTCCCATCACACTCCATCAAAGATTCCTAGAAGAAAATATTCATATAGCACGATTAAGAACATCAAGAAACTGAATAGGGGATGTGAGTTGAGGAAAGTGTCCGATAGTATCAATCATCTCAACCAAAACTTCTCCATTAATCATTCTCTTCATGTACTCGACGACTGCGAGTGGAACCACAATATCGTTCGTTGCTTGAACTATGGTGCATGGGATCGTGACCTTTTCAAGGATGTCACGATAGTCTGATAAGAATACAGTTTTAGCTAAAGATAGACCAATCTCGGGTTTCATTCTTTTCAAGCTTTCTTCAAACATTTTTATAGATTCCGAGTCGTTTTTGTCTATAACAACAGAAGGAAAGAAGGATGCCCATTCGTAGTAGTTTGACTCTATGCTTGAGAATAGTTTTTCAAGGTCTTTGAGATCAAAGCCACCTTCATAGCAATCGGAATTTAGGTACCTATAATTAATAACAAGTTAATTTACTTAAATTCATGTAGACTCAAAACAATTATTTTCATTTTTTAACGTACAAGTTGAATTAAGAAAAGTTAGAGATGAATCAACATTCATCAATCACACCATAAAAGTTGTTAATAATGCGTTAAAACCTAACTTACAATTTTTTTTCCAAAACTTAAGGTCGATTGGTTCATGTGGTTTGAAGGTTTGACGGTTTAACTTGTAACATTAAACCTATTGTGTGAACAACAACATATTTTTGTTAAATTTTCAAATATGCATTTATGTATATAAATTTTTTATTCATGAATCACCTTCTATCATTTTAGAAAGTCCAATACAAATAAACGAATTTTTAAAAGATATGATTAAATTGTCAAAGTCGAATTGTTCAACCTTTTGCGAAGTTCAATTCATAAATGCATTAGCAATTTGTTCAAGAATTTTCACTAAATACCCCTAAATTAAAAGATAGTGTTATACGATAAGATAACTAAAAACACATAAGAAAATATAAGATTCGTTTATGTGTTTCTAGCTTGTTAATTAAAAGAACTTTTTATATAAGAAGCATAATAAATAATATATTAATAATATAAAATAGTTATGAATATGATGATAGTCTTGGCATATTCAACAATTTCTTTTCGTAAATACATATATAATAATTGAGTGGTCACAACATATGTTTTTAATTTGGTTTTTGGTGTTTGGCCTCTTTCTATACCGGTTTGAAACTTTTTATGATAGAGCCCAAAAAAATAAACTTAAACCTAGTATATTCTTAATTTTTTATAGGGTTTGGAAGACAAGGATGAAGACAGACCTTATCCCTATTTCTGATGGAATAGAGAGTATGTTTCGAAAAAGTCCCCAACTCATGTTATTGTTTAAAGTTTATCATCCCCAATGCTTTTTAATGTTATTTTTATAAAAATAAGTAAAATAATGTTAAAAGTAATGCAATTTAATTTACATTTGACACTTGAGAGCCCACATGTATATAGATTATATGTGTGCTTCGTAAATATGACTTTTATGATAGAACCCAAGTATATATTGTCCAATCAATTGCACAAGGCACTACACGCCGGTGCATGCAACTTGTAATATTTAACATCTAATCGTCATCGCTTATCTTTTCACATTCAATATTGCAATAATGTAGATGTATATATTTTACACAGGCCGGCAACGATGCTTTAGTCTGGAATAAAAAGTGCGTGTGTATGTAAGGATAGGATGCACTTAGGGCTCTAAATTAACAAGCCGAACGACCACGAATGAGCTTTTGTTCGTGTTTATTTGTGTAGTTTTAAATTATTCACGAACACTAACAGGACGAAAATTCTTATTCATGTTTGTTTATTAAGAAATTGAACTTGTTCATTAACAGTTCACGAATGCAAACGAACATACACTTTTTAGTAAATTAAAATTAATATACTAATTTCAGACTTTAGACATATAAATATAAAGTAAAACACTTGATACAATAATAAAAAGGTAATTGTTGTATAACAAAACAAAAGTTAGAAATAATAATCGTAATTAAAATTACCTTAAAAATATCAATCAATGATCTTAGTTTTAAATTATTATGTTTTTAACAACATAAAAAATTCAAAGATTAGATTTCTAGTTTATATGTTATGATATTAAACAAAAGATATACAATTCAAAAACATAAAACACCTTTAACGAATGAATACAATAAATGAACATATACGAACGTAAACAAACACATTATTGAACGTTTACAAACACAAATGAACGAACACGACCTTTGTCAATGTTTGTTTTTTCAACTAAATGAACGAGCATAAACAAATTTTCCGTCGAACGGTTCACGAAATATTCGCTAAACGTTCGGTTCGCTTATAACCTAGATGCACAAGAACTAATATATTGATGAGAATAAAAACAACTCTTTATAATCAATTATTTAAAAGGTATAAAAGTAGTTTTATTCTATTTTAATTTTTAAAATATTTCAATTGAGCATACCCCCCAGGCCCCCCCCCCCCACACATATTTATATAAATAAATAAATAAATAAATAAGAACTACTAAATCTTACTATTATAATAAACAAAAATCTACATTTGCCACTTGACACATTCTAAGACTATATTGACACTTGTCAATTTTTTATACTATCACTTAATTATCTCTTATTATCTCTCACATTAAATGATTATAATAATACAACTAATGGTATTATTTGTCTTTTACAAATTAAAAAAAGTTTTTGATAAATTGGGTATCAAATCATTTAATTAAAAAACATACTTTAAAAAAGTTTAAATGTTATATTTTTTTTATAACAATCAAAATTAAGAAAAATGAAACATATCAAATCCTTCTTGTAAAAAATAAAAGTTTTATGAAAAACAAGTTTTATTAAATACGAGTGTTTTTCAATAAAATGAAATATAAATCGAAATTAATAAAAAATATGGTAAAAGTTGCTTTTTTGGTCTTGTATGTTTAATAAAAATTTCAAATTAGGTTTTTTTTTAATTTGAAATATTACCTTATCTTATAATTTGAATTAGTTAGTTTTTGACAGAAAGTTTACTTAAATTTATAAAGTTAATTAGTTCAAATATCTCAATTATTACAAATTAAGAAGTTTAGATGATATTCCTATTGTGATTAAAATTTTAATTATTATTTATTACTTAAAGTAATTATTAATACATAAGTTAAACACTTAATATCAAAATATTGTTTCAAAATTTTTATATTTTTGTTACTAACTATTTAGATGATATTCCATTGTGATTAAAATTTTAATTATTATTTATTACTTAAAGTAATTATTAATATATAATTTAAACACTTAATATCAAAATATTGTTTCAAAATTTTTATATTTTTGTTACTAACTATTTTTTTTTGTACACAATCTGTGTAACACACGGGTATTAGACTAGTTATTAATAAAAAATCGTATATACTTACATGATGATTTTAGTGTATAAAAGTAGATTCATTCAACTTTATTTTCAAAAAAAAAAACGTGGTAAAAAATAATACTTTTATTTTTAAATTAATATTGGTTATTAATTAAACGTGTTTATATATGTGTGTAGGTATGAGTGCGCATGTGTATGTATATTCAAACGAAAACCATTAAATTATTAAAAACAAAAAAAATCAATTATAACTAAATAATTTAGGGGTAATAAAGTTATGGGGAAGGTTATTTTGGAAACCCACTTGAGTTTGAAAACTTTGGAATCTTTGAAAAAAACTATGTAAACAAACCTAATTTTTTTTATAGTTTTGTAACATCATTAGGGTCAATTTTATAAAAAAAATAAAAAAAGCGTCGAGCCATTTTTTTAAAAAAAATAATTTGTAGACGATGTAACACAGACGTAACACGATGTACACAGCCGTACAGTTGTGTTACGTCTTTGTTACATCGTCGACAAATTATTTTTTTTAAAAAAATGGCTCGGCGCTTTTTACATTTTTTTTAATAAAATTGACCCTAATGATGTTACAAAACTATAAAAAAATAAAAAAAATTAGGTTTGTTTACATTGTTTTTTTCAAAGTTTCCAAAGTTTCTTCAATTCAAGTGGGTTTCCAAAATATACATGCCCATAAAGTTATAAACATACATATATATACATAGATATATACACACACATACACGCATATACATACAGGGGGGGTTCAAAAGAAAACTCCCCACTTTAGAGAAAACTAAGAAAACTCCTACTAACCAATAAATTTAAAAAAAAATCATGATTTTTTATTATTAGGTTAGAAATGTTATAAACAAGAAAATTTTCTTAATAAAAATATCTAGATCACGAAGTTACGTATATCTAATATATAAAGTTACATATATGTAACTTGAAAATGTAGTTTACAAGTTATATATATGTAATCAATGAGTTACATATATGTAATAACATGAATTATATATATTTTTTTTCTTTTTTTCCTTTTGTTAACAAATCTAACATTATAATAAAACAAAATGTAAAATAAAAACGAAAAACGAAATTGATTAATAACAATTGTGATTAGTTTTCTAAGTTTTCTCAAATATGAAGGTTTTCTATGGAACCACCCCTATACATATAAAAGTTGTTCTATTAATAAAATTTTATTTATGCAAAAGAAAAATAATGCTATATGATTTTGTTAGCTTTTCTTATAACTTGTTTAATTATTAGAACCATTTCTGCTTATGCTTATATGCAAAAGCTTTAAAAAAAATTTCTAAAAATGAGTTTTTACATATTAAAAAAAATTATGTGTATTTTAGAACGAACAACAATGATTATTTTGTTCCTTGTTTTATTGGGTTTCCCAAACAACCACAACCACTTACGGGTTGTTTGATAGTCTTTTAATGGTTTCATTAACAGGTAAGATCTGAATCAATTGGATGATAAGTTGTTTAGTTTAACTAAAAAACTCTTAATGATTTAGCAAAGATCTGAATGGTTAAGCAAAAAAAAGTTTGAAAGAGGAAAGAAACCCTAGAGGTATATATTCTTTCTCCCCCATCGTCGATCACTACCCCTCCAAACCAGGCTCGACACAAGCCACCACCAACTACCCACCCACGACTCAAGCCGCTACCGCTTGATGCAAACCACCACCTGCAATGCAAGCCATCACATACGACGCAAGCCACCACCACTCGACGCAAGCCACCAATGTCGCTTATCTTCGATTATTGGCACCCTAGGTGCGATATCATCCTCATCCATCGTTTTCTCTCTTGTTAGTGGCTCTCCCTGCACATTTGATTTTTGGGTCTGTCGATTTGGGATCTAGTCGAAGGTTGATTTTTGATCTGTATATTGCTATAGGGTTGATTTATGAGATGTGTTGATATGTGTTGCTAGAGTGTAAAATGGTCATTCTGCGCATTCGTTTAGAGATCCAACTAAATAGCCTTACTGATTCAAAACTTAAATAACTCAGAGCCTCTTATTCAATCAGATCTCAAATAAATTAAACAGTAAATGATATATATATATATATATATATATATATATATATATATAGGAGCCGGATCAAATACAAATGGTTATTAACGTGAGAAGGGTAGGAAAGAATCTGGAGCCTTGATCAAATAAATGAATGGTTAAGATCTAGTGGTCCCCACATTTTATTTAAAACTTGCGTGAATTAAAGCTGAAAGGGCAAAAATAGAATTACCTACATTTGTTGACTTTTTTTTTTGGGAATCAAGTTCCACCATTTTTTTAAAAATCGAATAACTTTAAAACGCTTAATTTTTTTATAAAAAAATTACACCATAAAACAGAGAATTTCATTATCTTTAATTTGAATATAGTATTGTTATAGTATTTCGATTTTTTTTACGTGCTCCGTGATTTTAATGCTTGGTACGTGATTATTGATACGTAATTATGCAATTGTTTCTTTGATATGAAAGGTAAATGACAGCCTGTAATTTTCATATAACGCGGTACGTGATTATATGGTCCGTAATTATGCAGTTTGTCATTGACTACGTGAGTTCAATTATAGTCCTAATTTTATGAATCACGGTCTGTAATTTTATATAGACGATAATACCCCTTACCCTGATGACACATGTCAAATTCCTATGGCTTCTTACGCTTCTTATGTTAAAATCTTTTGTATTATAACCGTCCTCTATATATATATATGTATGTAGAGAGAGAGAGAGAGAGAGAGAGAGGCCGGCTACCATACAATCCCTCATACTTTTAACTCTATTGTTTAAAAACTCTGCATCCCTTGTTTCTTCTAGAGATCTTTATGCACAATAAATATCGTAAAATCGATTTTCAAGATGACATTTATGAACTAAAATGTTGCAATTTCTCAATACGAAATGAATGGAATTTTTTTTTTCTTTTCAAATTTATCATATTTATTCCTTTGAATCTATAATTATGCTTCACATTCTTAAAAGTATAAACAGATTAGAATTTGAACATTCTTGTGTGATTTATATCAAATCGATATCTAAATAATCTTAGACGACCTAGAATTAAATTTCAATTTTAAGATGTAATTAAGTAAGGATTTCAACGATTTGAAAATTGTAACAAGTTCGAAAAACCTATAATTATATTTATCTTTACTAGTTAATATATACACAAGCAGTTAAGTTGTCTCTGTCTATATAGGTTGATATCCAACTGAGTACGGTTAATTTTTAATTCAAAACTCAACATTATACTGATGTGTATAATCTTTTTTTTTTTTTATCTTAGAATTCTAAAATCTAAATAAAGATAAATCAAAAGAAAAAGAATTATTAACCATAGCCAGTGAAGCTAAAGTATATGGAAATATAACGATATCATATTGGTATACACACACACGTATGATAGGTATTTTTCTCACACTACTTTAATCGAATCTCTTATCAAAGCAATCAATCGTTTAAAAATATAAGAAAGAGTTTGATTTTTCAAACTTCTAGCTTAAACAGTTTGTTTGACTTTTTTTCAAACAACTGTTTTGAAATACTGAAAAGTATATTAAAAACGAAACGTTTGTTTAAAAAAAGTCAAAAAATCGTCAAACTTTTTTGGATAATGTATGAGTAATAAAATAATATTATTTAAAGTTTTAACTTATATACAATTTCAATCATATTTCATATAAATAAACCATTCAGCATGTTCTAATGTTATATTGTTGATTATTTATTATTTTTTTATTCTAACTTGCGTGATACACGAAAAATTATCGTAGTAAAAACATATATATATATATATATATATATATATATATATAGGGAATGGATCTAATACTAACTCTAAGATTCATCAATAACTCATTAACCCAACCATATTGAATGATCAAATTACAAGATGCTAATCTAATGGTTGATATTAAACTATAATATAATAATGTAATTGATTTGAAAGAAAAGGGAATAAGGGTATTAATGTAATTTGATATATTAAATACTTTACCCCATCTTTTTTTATACATCCATAACTTTTTTATACTATAATATTTTTTTATAAAAATTGCACCATTTTACTCGTCTTTTTTTCTCTTTAATTCCGTTATAGTCTTGACTAGGTTTTTTTTATTTTTTTTCGGATGTTCGTATTTACACCAATGTAACAAGTATAAAACTAACAAATTATTTGTAACAAGTTGTAACAAATTTGGGTTTACATTGTTGTATAATAAATAGGGGTTAAGTTTAAGAGTGTAAACGATCCTGAGCTCGTTAATTACGTTATATTCTTGACTAGGTTTTTTATTTTTTCTGGATGCTCGTTAATTATGTTATATTCTTGATTTTGTAACGAATTTTGGTTTTTAAAGTACTAAAATGTATTTACAATCTTGTAAATATAATTTTTAAATTATGAAAATGTATTTACAATCTTATAGATATAACGAATTTTGGTTTTATAAACAAAATGTTATATTATTTTTTTAAAGTATTAAAACATATTACAATCTAGTAGATATAACGAATTTTAGTTTTTATCAACAAAATGTTATAGTATTTTTTTAAAGTATTAAAATGTATTTACAATCTTGTAGATATAACGAATTTTGGTTTTATCAACAAAATGTTATATTATTTTTTTTAAGTATTAATATATTTACAATCTTGTAGATATAATTTTTTTAAAGTATTAAAACGTATTTACAATCTTGTATATATAACGAATTTTGTTTTTATCAACAAAATGTTATATTATTTTTTTTAAAGTATTAAAATGTCTTTACAATCTTGTAGAGTTGTAGATATAATTTTTTTAAAGTATTAAAACGTATTTACAATCTTGTATATATAACGAATATTGGTTTTTATCAACAAAATGTTATATTATTTTTTTTAAAGTATTAAAATGTCTTTACAATCTTGTAGATATAATTTTTTTAAAGTATTAAAACGTATTTACAATCTAGTAGATATAACGAATTTTTGAGCATCCGGAAAAAATAAAAAAACCTAGTCAAGAATATAACGTAATTAACTAGCTCGGGATCGGCTTGGGTTGTTTACACTCTTAAACGTAAACCGTATTTATTCTACAACAATGTAAACCGAAATTCGTTACAACTCGTTACAAATAATTTGTTATTTTAATACTTGTTACATTGGTGTAATTACGAACATACGAAAAAAAATAAAAAAAAACTAGTCAAGAATATAACGTAATTAACTAGCTCGGGATCGGCTTGGGTCGTTTACACTCTTAAACGTAAACCGTATTTATTCTATAACAATGTAAACCGAAATTCGTTACAACTCGTTACAAATAATTTGTTATTTTTATACTTGTTACATTGGTGTAAGTACGAACATACGAAAAAAAATAAAAAAACCTAGTCAAGACTATAACGGAATTAAAGAGAAAAATAAGACGAGTAAAATGGTGCAATTTTTATAAAAAAATATTATAGCATAAAAAAGTTATGGATGTATAAAAAAAGAGGGGGTAAAGTATTTAATATAGCAAATTACTACTTTACCCTTATTAAATAATAAAAGAAAAAACCATGTGTTTAATTCTGATTGGTTTATGAAGGTTAATGGGTTAGTGCCATAAATGAGGGTTAGCATTTGAACCCAATCCTATATATATATATAGTGTGTGTGTATAGATACAAGTACCTCTAAGTAAAGATGATTGTTTGTATGTGGTATACCTTGGAGATGCTGAAACAAGGATAAGCTTTTTAAACAAGTGAGGTTTTTTTATGGAAGCAATGCATCCGATCATGGCGGACATCGAGTGGCCGACGAACACCGTCGAACATAAGTTCAACTCTTCAAGAAGGGAGATTAGATCATCTGAAAAAGCATCATAGGAGGTGTATTTGGAGGGATCATAAAGGGTGTTTGGTTCTTTAATGGCTCCTGAGAAACTCCAGTCAAAGACAACAACTTGGTAGGTCTGACTGACCACAGGGAGAACCTTATCCCAAACAGACTGGTCTCCCCCAAACCCATGAGCCAGAACCATGGTTTCATTCCCTGAACCTATGATTTTTGCATTCATGGTGGTTGATAGAGTTTTTTCTGTAATATTAATCACCATGCTGATCTTCTAGCTTTTGTGTGTGTGTGAGAGAGAGAGAGAGAGATTGATTTGTGTTTTTAGATGTGCTTATGGAAGTGTGAGCTAGTTAGGTTTATATAGGAAACCAAAGGGTTGATATCAATGCTTTCATTACCGTAATGGATATCGAACCGGATAATTTACTGGTTCATTAATTGGACCGTATTTAAAAACTGGATGCATAATAATGAATTTTAATATATATAACTTAATAGAAATGTAAGGAAAATTATATACAAATATTATGTAGTTTATATATGAATTCAAAAACAATTTTTCATATATTTAAATATGAATATATTTGTGTGTGTATGTATATTTAAAAATAGAGCATTATTCTAGAGTTTGTGTGTTTTTGCCTCAAAGTAATCTCTTTAAAGTTTCAACATTTGATCCCACATTGCTTCTCCGTCTAAACTCTAAACTTGAGCGGCAATCCCTTTGTTTTATCCCACATCGCTTCCACATCCAAACTTGAGTGGCATCCCATGCTATAAACATAAAGCGACAAATATTCCGGTATCATGAATGCAAATCTGGTTCAAATGGCTGACCGGAATATGGTTGAATCATGTTTGAATAAAGCCGCTTGGTTCAAAAGCCAACGGTTCAACTAAGAGCGAACAAAACGCAATTGTTAACGTTATTGTTTAGTTTGGTTTAAAAAACGCTGGTTGATACGACGGTTGAAGTGAATAGTTTTTTTTAACTAAAATAATTTCTTTGTATATGTATATTTTATGAGAAAGTTTAAAATAGAATGTCGTTTTTGTATTTAAGTGTACAAAGTCTGCATAAAACAAATATGTAAGAATGATTAACGCTTGCGTCATAATTGACGCACAGATCGAAGAAATTATCATGCTAGGGCATAATTATTATACAAATGAATTATGCGAAATAATTCCTTTCTTCATAAAATTATCATGCAAATGCATGATGCTCTCACGCAAACCTTACTGCAAAATTTTCTGTGTAGAGTAATTAAACCTTATGTTTTATACTCGAGTAATATGCAAAAATCTGAATATCCAACTGTGTAAACAATTTTACAGATCATTTAATATGAATTGGTTTCATTTATATAATTATATCAAATTTGATGAAAAATATTTGATATAAATGATGAAATTTTCATTAAATTTTGATTTTTCTATAAAAGTAGAAACCGAATCCCAAGTTTTCAAAACCAAAAATAGTCTAAACTATTTGCTAAAGTCTAAACTCTGTTCATGTTCCACCTATTAGGGAAGATCAACATAGGAACACAATTTTGTCTATAAACAATAAAACCATCTATAAAAACCATATTTCATACTCTAACAAACTCTGATTGAACCTATTAATTTCATATACGTTAGAATTGTCTCGTCAAACTATATGATCTTAGATTTTAGGGTTTAGAAATTAAGTTTTATAATTTAACTTGATTTTTAGTTTTTATAATTTAGATTTAGCTTTTCAGGTTTAGTTTCAATTAAAGTTTCGCGCTTTAATGTTTATGATTATGATTTAGCTTTTAGCATTAGGGTTTAGCTTTAGCTTTAAAGTTTAGGATTTAGGTTAATGTTTAAGTTTCGACTATACGGTTCTAACACATTCAAAATGAGTTCAATCGAAGTTCGTTAGAATTGTTAAATGTTATTTTTGAAATGTTTTTAAACAAAAATCTTGTTTTTGTGGATCTCATTCATATATGATATATCTATAAAACACGCACTTTTAAATGCTAACCTATCACGAATAAAAATGTGGATGAGTCAAAAACAAGATGAAAGCATATATACAAGCAAGAAGAAAGCTAGTAAAATCCATAAAAAGCATTTGGCAAGTTAACTTTTTTTTTTACAAGTATTAGGCTCTTATCACATGTATTACATGTGTTAAATAAAAAATTATTAAATAGTTAGAAATTCTAAAACAATTTTTTAGCAAAATAAATTAAATTGTGTATTAATAAGCATTTTAAGTATAAAACAATAACTAAAAACTTCAATAACTACAAAGACGATATATACCCCATATGAATTGAATATAAAATATTAAGGTATTAAATTTTTGTAAAACTAACTGTTGCAAATAATGTACTTAAGAAAATAAATTTATGTATTGAAGTTAAAAGATTGAAAAAATAAGTTTTTATTTATATATACGATTAAATGTTCAACTTTCAGAAAGTAAATATGTAATATTTGAGTGGCAACACCTACAAATGTCACCTACACTTCCTATAACACCTAAGGAGTCCAAGACATCCATGTCTGATTATTTCATTTTTTTATATATAAAAAAATAAAAAAATAATAAATAAAATTAGAGTACTTGAGGTGCATTCCCATGTGAGTAATGTCGCATGCTATTGTTTTATTTATGAAGTGGTTTAAGTTTTAAAGGAGTCTACCAATCTACCATCCTAATTTGGCTCGAGCGAATGAAAAAAAGTTTAAGTAAATAGGAAATGATGTACGGGTATAACTTATGGAATATTTAGTAGTTAGACTCGTCCATATTGAATCTAGACCTCATGAAATATTGGATAAAGTTGGAATTATGTGGTTGAAATGAATGTAATTGGATACTTCACTTGGTTATATGATTAGCGGTATAAGATTTTTAATTTTTTCGACAACAATAATATCGTATTCATACTTCTAAACTACTCTCAAATATTATATACTAGGTAAATACATGTGTAATACACAGGTTAAACAAATAAATTTTAAAATCATTTATTTTAATTAAATAACATCTTACATATTTTTCAAAGACTTTCTACAAAAAAAATAATATAACTTATGATGTAATAATTTTATTTGTTAAATTGAATAAAATTGTTATTATTTAATAGAAGAGAAATAAGAGAAATCAAAATATAATAAAAGATGATTTACAAACAATTAATATGAGAGAGAAATGAGAAAACTAATTTTTAGGTTGTCTACAATGGTGACATGTGTCCCACAAAAACCTTTATTTATTATGTAGTATAATATAATTGTTTTTAGTCTGGAATTGAACTCAAAATCTTATTTGTAAGACAATATTTCTATCAAGTAAGCTAATCGCACATTGACAATGTTAGAACAAATGATTATCAGGCGAGTTAAATCACTTCATCTTGAAAACAAGAATCACATGTTATAAACTTATGTGCCTCGGATCACAAAACAAATTGAAACATATTAAGCACATTTAAGCCAAAGATAAACCTTTAATCATCTAAACATATCTTTAACATAAAAATAACTTGTTATAAACTTAAATGATTTTATATAACATAAAACAACAAAATTACACGTGTCAAAAGTCTATTAAGGCTCACTAGTGAACCATGAATCATATAACCATGTATTTAGCATACAAATAAGTTGTTATAACCTAGATTCCTTAGTGTAACCTAAAAAACACTATAATAAATAAGCATTATAGAGTAAACCACTAATCAAAAACACATATCTTTAACACATATATGACATATTTTTATCTAAGTGATTTTTTTGGCATAAAACAATATAATAACACATTCAATGACCATTCAAAGTTAATAGTGAACCATTAATCATATATACATGTCTTTAACACTAAAATAACTTGTTATAACCAGTCACTTTGTCAGACCTAAAACAACAAAATTATTTAGGGACAATAGCAAATTGTTAGATCGACCGCTTTGCTAAATTAAGTGTCACGAATGACCACTATATGAATTAACGAAATAAAAAGGTGACACTAGAAAACATCACCACTAAATTCTTTTAATTAGTGGGATTTTTTATTTTATGGCATGGTGCTATATACTTTTGGACTTTTAGTAACACTTGATCTTATGAAAATATTTCAAAAGACTTTTAGAACACACGTTTTGTGTTAGATAAAATATCTATTCTATTTTTTAGTGACACATAACAACTACAATATGTTTTACCTCCAACTAGTTCAAACAATTGAGTTGTTACAACTTTATAAACTTCTACTTAACTACATATCTACATCAATGTTAGTGTCAACAATGCCAACGACGTTATTGATTAAATATTACCGCCTGATAATTACTTTGATTTTTCTTTCTATATCATGCATTAAATTATGTTTGAATATTATGATCATGAAATTGAAAATTATATAACATCAACTTTGTTATTAACAATAGACTTAAAAACCAATAGGTTCTATCCTAGTGTTGTACGTTGCAATGAAGGGGAAAAATTGCAGAGCCGGCGCTTAATAAGGGCAAACAGGGCCACCGCCCCAGGCCCATTAAGTTTATAAAAGATTATAAAATGTATTTTATATTATTATAAGTAGGATTGTCGAAAATTCCCAAATCCGACTAACTCAACCCGCACGTAAACCCGAATAAGCTTAATAGGGTCGGGTTATTCATGTTCAAAAAGTTAATTGGGTTATTCGGGTCAATTCGATTAACCTGAACTGTTAATAGCATTGGGTTTATGGTATATTTTGAAAAAATAGTCTGGTTTCGGGTTAACACATTTATCTTTTTACTTAAATATTTAATTATTAAATCTAAAACACATTTATCTTTTTACTTAAATATTTAGTTACGTTAACTATTTGTGATTAGGACTATTAATTAAATTATACATGGTTCAACATATTTTTTTATTAAATTGTATGTTTAGAACACGAATTATTTGTCGCAGTTTAAAATTGGGTCAAGATAATAACAAATAAAGATTAACTTAACTGACTTGACCTGAATAATGAGTGACCCAACTGGCCCAAACTTAATTTATTAAGGTAGGGTTGCGGTTCAATATTTTTTAAGGAAAACCCGACTAACCCGTAATCCGATCGAGTTGACTTGATCAACACCCCTAAGTCTATGATTTTGCTATGTTTATTGTTATAACGTTAAACATTCTTTAAAAAAAGTTATATAAATTTATAATTCGTTTGAGCCAATGCACACTTTTTTCCTTCTCAACCCGGGAATTTAAATTCTCAAGATCGACCCTGAAAAATTGCATCTCATTAAGATCAGGGATTCAGACCTGAGCATGAAAGAAAATTTATGGATTTATCTGGTTATTGCTTATTTAGGAGTACAGTCTCACGAGTCACGACGGTTGAGGAATCGACCTTAGTTACATCGCTCGGTTTCCGGATACTAGCACGCGAAGAATTCTGCTGATTAAAAAACCAATAGACTTAAAAGAAGTAAAAAAAAAAAAAAACACTTAACATGCTCACATGCATTGCATCCCTCCATTAAGGTCTTGTTATTCTCACAACCATCCCACAACTTTCATACATTTTATATGCCTCGTATAGGTTTACGGGGACAATCATTATTTGTTATTTTCTTAGAGTTTCTCCGTGTTAATGATTGTACTCCTATATGTCTCGTATAGGCCTATATGGGCATATAGGTCGTATTTGAGACGTATATGTCATCAGTCATTATCGAATCGGTGAGTGTCCGAGCAAGTTATATGCCTTGTATAGACTTAAAAAATATATAATATCAGCAAAATGTTAAAAAAAAAAAAGTTAAATAATAAATATGTAAATATTCAAATCCCTATTATATATGTTTCTTTTTTAAACGAAAAAAGTCGACATATGATGGAGTAGTTGAAAAGAAAATAAATATGTGGTGGGTTCCCAAAAATGACTGCCACCAATCGTTGGGGTCCTCAGCATTTAATATTCGTTCGACCAAAAAGCCATTTCTTGTCGTTTCTGAATTTAAATAAAACTTTTTGTTTGAATGATTCTTACCAGGGTTATGCTAATTGCACCCACATTTCACCCTTACATTAATTGCTATCATTAATTATTATATATAATACTAACCCAATCATTTATCATTTATTAGATATCTATGTTATTAATTAACTATTCATTTATATATTAGAGTTAGTTTCTATTTTGGTCCCTGTGGTTTTTAATTATTCTTTATTTTAGTACCAATATTTAGATAATTCCTATTTTGGTCCCTGTGATTTTAATTATTCTCTATTTTAGTACCAAAATTTAGATATTTTTCGATTTTGGTCCCTGTGGTTTTTAATTATTCTCTATTTTTGTACCAAACGGTGATATGGGTGTTCATAGGGTTGGAAATTTTTTTTGATATATCCGAAACTCGACCCGAAATTCAAAATATATTATCCGACCCGAAAAACCTGAATCTGTTCATCCGAATAACCAGAACCGAATCTAAAATCATATTATCCGACCCGAAAAACCCGAAATAGATTTCGGATACGGTTTTCGGGTTTTGGATACGATTCGGATTTTGAATTTTTTCGAGTTTCGGATATTTTGAACACCCCTAAACGGTGGGGTCAATAATGGGTAAAAAACAAATTTTGGTACTAAAATAGAGAATAATTAAAACCACAGGGAACAAAATATGAATTATCTAAACGTTGGTACTAAAATAGAGAATAATTAAAAATCATAGGGACCAAAATAGAAATTATCTAAATGTTGGTACTAAAATAGAGAATAATTAAAACCATAGGGACCAAAATAGAAATTAACTAAAAATAGAAAATTATATTATAAGATATTATGTAATTGAAATTTTCTTATGATTTATTAAGTTTTAATTAAATTTTATGATAAGAAGATCTATATATTTTATATTTAATTGTGTAATTTAATTACTTCAAATTATTTATTATAAAATATAATTAGTATTTAATAAAAGTAACAGCCCGAAAAAAAATTCTAGTGTTTATGGGAAGAGAATATGTGCCCAAGCTAGTTGTTTATTTTATCAGAATAAGAATATCAATAAATAAATAGCAATTATCTATTTAAAATAGAATACAATCTATTTATAAAATTACTCATATAACAAGATAACAACAATTAAAATTTTATAATTAATAAAAAAACTAATCTATAACTTGATATTCAACACGTTTTGTTATTCAATTTTTATAAAGTTTTTGACCCACCACCATCACCACCTTTGTTAATCTGATGTTGTGCAAACACATTTTTTTTTTTGTAATTCTTAATTATTTCTTAACCTTTTTGTCTACGGTTTTAAACAAAAACTAGAATTGATATATGGTTTCCATATAATAAAAAAACCAGCTTTACAATTACCTAATAAATTAGCGTTGATTTAATATTTCAACAAAGATAATTTTCATTTATTTATTTTTATAACGTTTATAAATGTTTCATTTAGAAAAAAAAAAGTAAAGGAAATGATATAATAAGTTATAGATATAGATTAACAGTTTGACATTTAAATCACTTCAAAAAACTTTATAAGAATTAAACAACAAAACCAACTAAACATGAAATTGTATATTAATTTTTTATTAGTTATTAAATTTTTATTTTTATTAGTAAATTTTTAGATATATCAATGGTTTTTTATTAAATTTAAATAAATGGTTCTCTTTTATTTATTTATATGTAATAATATAAAATTTAATGTTTAAGTAATAAATTAGGTATGTAACAAATAACAAATGATTAAGTTAGTTTTAATGATAATTGATAATTAAAGATATATAAAATTTAATGAAAAAAATTAATTGGGTGATTAAGTCAAAATAAGTAATTAATATAGTAGGATGGTGTAGTTAGTAAATAGAGTTGGTGCAATTAGAATCACCCTTCTTACAAATTCGGTAATATATATTTTTTTGAACGGTGTTAAGTGTTAACCCACTGTTTCTATGTCATGTCACCAAGGTCTAGTTACCTGAACCTCCCATGAGCCACTACAACCACCCCAGGAGGAAACCCCACTGAGAAAACACTCAGACCCCTTTTTCGCTGCGAGAAGGATTTGAACCCAAGACTTCTCATTTGAAAGAATCTTGGGGTACCATAATCTTCGGTAATATATAAGAATAAAATGTGTAAATTATACTGATTCTCCCTATATTTGTTCCTTAATTTTATAAAATTACTAGTTTCTTTTGCTGTTTATTAGCGTGTAAAACCAGTGTTTCTTAAGTTGAATGGAAGCTAAATTTCAAGGCTAATTTTTTTTTGAACGGCAAATTTTATTTCAGACTTCTGACTAAGCAAGATGCTCAGCACAGAACAAAAACCACCAGACATAATAGTTTAACATACATCCACCCAACTAGAATTAATAAATTACAATTGAAAATTACACCAATCCTCCCAACTTAAATCCCTCAATCTAGCTCGATTCTTCACCCATAAAAAGCTTAATGACTTGATCTCCTCCTTGAGGCTTGAAATTGATACTCTTCTTCCTTTGCAAATCCTCTCGTTTCTTGATCTCCAAATACACCATATTGCAGTCAATATTACCACATGAATTGCCTTCCTTTTAAGATGTTCTCCATTTGCAAACCGATGAATTTCTAAAAGGTCTTGAATCGAGAAGACAAAAATTTCAAGGCTAATTAGTTGATGTAAAATGACTTTGATTAATGATGCATAGGTTGAAAAGTTTGTTTATCTTCTTTCGTTAAATAAATAAATAAACCTGAACATATGTCATGTTGGTTAATTTGTGTTCGTGAATGTTCGATAATTTTTTCGTGAATGTTTGGTATAAGTGTTCATTTACGTTCATTCATTTTCATGCATTATGTTTATAAGTTACATGTGTGGCATATTTGTAATTTTTTTCAACTTTTAGTTTAATACCATAAATTTTAAATAGAAATCTAGTAACTTGAAATTCGTATCTTTCTAAAAACATAGTAATTTGAAACTCAGATATTTGAAATGTTAGTTTAGGGTGATTTTAATTACGATTATTATTTCTAATTATTTCTTTGTTTTTGGTTAATTATTTTTTGATTTTTATATCAAATGTTTAACTTTATATAAGATGATTATTTGTAGTATTTGAGATTGAGAATCCTAGTGTTTAATTTTTAAATAATACATATTTTTTAAGTTCTTGGACAAGTTCAATTTCTTAATGAACGGACACGAATAAGAATTTTCATTTAGTTATGGTTCATGAACATGATAAATGTTAAACGAAAGAACATGAATAATGTAAAATACAGTGACGAAATGCATTCATCAAAAAATTAAGATAATATGTGTTTTTTCAAAATTTTAAGTTATGAAAAGCATAATTGTAAAACATGTAAAACAGAAATAATTTTTTATGCATAAAAAATAATGACAAAATAACACAAAATAATTTAAAACATAAAACAAAATGATAAAAACATATTACAAATTAACAAAAACATATAACACAATAATCGGAAACATAAAACACAATGACCAAATATTTTTTTAATTTAACAAGTAACACTTGTCAACTTTATAATCTTCTCACCTTTTTTAACAATTAAATTTCTTTTTACTAGAATGATATATTATACATATAACTAATTTGACTAGAATAAGATATATAAATAATGAAAAATATTGTATAAAAAAAGGATATTTGTGGTTCTATCAATTACACGGTGACGTAAGGATACATCCAAAATATTACTTTTCATTATGAATGCTGGTGGGGGTCCAAACAACCTTCAAGGATTGACAATACACCAGCCACGGGTGGGCCCAATTTCATACCATTCACAAAATTATAAAAGTCTTGTTCAAAATTGGCGTATATTTTGATTTAATTTAACAAATTGTTGTTTTAATATTATTAAATAATAATAAAATGTTTTATATGTTAAAGTTGTGGTGTTAGAAAGGCTATTTTTATGCCATCCACAATCAACGTAGCATTTCATCCGGTTGTTGCAATAAGACAATTTAAAAATTGTTAAAAACAGTCTGCTATTTCATTGCTTACATTTTTATATATGTTTATAGTACAAAAGTGCTACATAGGGTAACACAATACTTAAGTTGGGCGATTTTAAAGATTTGTATAATTAGGTCTTGAGTCATAACTATAACAAAACAAATTTGTTTAATTTAGTAGTTAATTAAAATTTAAAAGTGACTTTAACTCTTAACAAAAAAGGAAAAATGTACCAAAAATATCAAAAAAGTAAGTCATTTGTTTTGATAGATTTTTTTATAACACTCTATCTTACTTTAATTGTTAATAGTATGCCCGACAAAATAGGCGGGTTGGGTAACGAGTCAGAACGGGTTCGGGCCAGGATGGGTGCGGGCCAGGATGAGTGCGGGTCAGAACGGGTTTTTAGCAAAATCATTTTGGGTCTAAATGGATTGTTCTTAAAAAACATAAATTTAGATTAACTTAAGATGCGTTATGAGTAACCAAATAGTGCATTTAGATCATTTTTAGTGATTTTCTCATAAAATATGTTATTAATCATTCTTAAATATTTGAATCCATTGCATTTACATTCTTTTTTGGTTACCCGTCTTGACCCGCATTGTGTTTAAGTGCTACTTATCTCAACCCATTCAATATTATAATGTTACCCATTTCAGTCCATTATACTACAATTGTTTACCCAAAGCAACCCACTTCCTTTGATATGGGTAAAAATTTCCACATCTAGTTAATGGCTACCAATTTGGGACAAAGGAAAAAAATATAAATTCTTTTAAATTAAATTTAAAAAGTTGTACCATATGCTATAAAAGTTGTAAACATCTTAATATTAAGAGATTTAATCAAATTAATATTTTGTCCTTTTAATATGTATTTGTCACACCCCGGTCGTTGCGGAAGCGTATGGTGTGACTTTCAAGGTTCCTCATCTATCCTTCACTATGTTTCACCCTGTTGAGTCTAGTTCTCATGGACTCTCCTATGTGTCTCCAAACATTGAGCTTCCAGCTCCACCCTCTGTATTTTAGGCATCTGAGAAAACATGGTTTTAAAAAAAACAATCAGCATATTGCTGGTGAGTTCACAGATTTACTTGTTCAAAACGTATATAATGTATCTCAAATGATTCGAACGTTTGCATAAAATATTTTCATAAATGCATGCAATGTATCCAAAGCATTCAAATGTTTTCATAAAAATAGTTCAAAAATGTTAGTGCCCCTAACTGGGAGTAAAACATTGGTATTCAGTGCAGACATTGTTTCATTTCAACAATGTCGTGTTTCTCTGTTCTGACCAGCAGACCAATTATAACTCCAGGGCTCCCGTAACCGAGCTGACGAGTTCAGTGTTTGCCCCTTCCCAATGTCCTTGTCGCAAGACATTGTGTGTTTAGCCTTATTGAGCGCGCGCTCGACATCCAGTCGTGGTTTTAGCTACGAACCACGGGCGAGGATTGTCAATCACAAATAGAATCTATTCTCAATAATCACGCCCCCCCACGGTTAACGGTTACAGAATAGGGGACTTAGCGACAAATGTTCAACCCGAGAAATAACGACAAGCCTGGTCATATGTTTTTCCCACTGTCACGTGTCTCAATCAAATGTTTTACAACGCTTTCATTTCCATGTCTCGCAAAATGTTTCAAAAGTTTTTCAGCATAACACATGATGCAAAATACGTTTTCATGTTTCACAAAATATAACAAAAGCGTTTCAGAGTTCCACCTGATCTCATCAGGTATCATGTATCACACAATGTATCAAACGAGTTCAGTGTTTCAACTGATCAAATCAGGTATCATGTTCCACAAAATGTATCAACACGTTTCAAAGTTTCACCTGATCAAATCAGGTACCATGTTTCACAAAAATGTATCAAAATGTTTTCAGAGTTCCACCTGATCAAATCAGGTATCATGTTTCACAAAATGTATCAAAAATGTTTCAGAGCTCAACTTGCTCAAATCAAACTTCACAAAATGTATCAAAAACATTTCAAAGCTTCTCAGTAAACAAGATATTTCAAATAAGTTTTTATGTTTTCTCATTTCCCGAGTTCAAAGACAAAATACAGAAAAGGGGATTCGTGAACTCACCTGAGTTGATTCAACTCAATAACAGTGCACAACGCTCGTATCACTAGTTCTTGAACTCTAAACCTGTATGTCATTAGAGTTCTATGAGTTACTTAAGCCTAAACTGATTCTCAGAACTTTCCTTAGTTCAACATCTCACAACGTGTTTTAACTGAGAACCTATAGTGATTTAGGTTCTTATTAAGAAACTTATAACTTGTTGGTTTAATCAGGACATTCCCAGATTAACCAAGTTAGTATTGTTGTTGATTATATCACCAAAACAATTTCTCAATGGATTCCAGGTTTAGAAATAGTTAATCCTTGTCATTGATCATTCCACAGAATGATCAGGACAATCACAACCATTGTTATAATCAAATGGTTAAAACCATTATGATCTATGATATGGTTTCATGATAATCGGACATTATAACGGATCAAAACAAAGATTTCACCGTTAACCTGTCGAGTTCTTGATTTCTAACTATTCCTAGCCATCATCTAGGCAATAATGAACAACAATAACCATGATATCACTGTTAAAATCTAGATCTAATTCATATTTAATCAAACTAATAGAAGAGGTCGAATCGTTACCCTTTAGAACGGATTTCTCGGATGAAAACGATGATCAGGACTTGTAGAAACGTTCCCTAACTTGATCCGGATGTTTGGATGGCTTCAAAACTGAGATTTGGGGGTTAAAATTCGATCTGGAGCGTTTGGAAGTCGAAAATATCGACTAAAAGTGGGTTATGATCAACAAAAGCAGATTTTTATGCGTACTGCTTCCGTCGCGTACCGCGGAGGATTTAAAAAGGTTCCTTCGCGTACCTCCGCCGCCTTAGTTAGTTTTAAATTTTGTTTTCGCGATTCCGGGAGCATACGAACTCCGTTTTACGCGCCGTTTTCGCCCACGTTCACGATTTTTCGAGCTCTTTCCAATCATTATAATTTCAAGACCTGAAAAGTTCAAAATATATGATCTCTTATTTAACGCTATATTCGAATCAGTGTATCTTGAAATCGGAGTCTCGTTTCGAAATTTCGCTTACACTCATTTTCTTTATTTTTGAGTTATGATTCTAACCTGGAATTTGTTGAATTGTCACAGTATTATATAGTAATATAGATATTTTGTGACAGTGAACTCATCATCTTACATTTTTTAATTTTTTAAATTATGAAAAACAACAAGATAGAGTGAGAGAGAGACAATGAAATGCAGGGAAGGAAAGTTTCTTTATGGGTAGAAAGGGCCATAAAAAAACGGGTTTACCAACCTGACTTGATAACTAAATTAGTTATTAATCAGCATCACACTAATTGGTGTTGTACAACTGGTTTGTAACAAATAAGAATTGATGGTTTGGAGTTAGGAGGTTTGTGTGTTGTAACACTCCGACCGATGGTGGAATCATCGGGCGTCATGAAGTGTAGATTGTTCATATCAAATAGTATAAAGTTGTAATTACTTAAAAGACATTTTATTAATATCGAACATTCAATTTAAACTTTCATTACGTAGTCAAAATATTTAAATCCTAACTATCACATCATTTCAAATTCAAAACATTAAAACAACTAAACCAAAACAAATCTCCAAGCTCAACATAATGCTAATTGGCAATTTTCACATGAAGCATGTTTAAAATCAAGTGTCAACTACAAATAGTTAGTGAGTTTTATAGGTTTGAACACTCACATCAAAATGTTTATAAAGATGTTATAAATAATATCTTATGTGAACTCAAAGTACAATAAACATAGTCAAAATGAACTAGCAGGTAAAACAGATCAACTGATGATAACAAATGATGTTCTGACCACGTTCTAACATTCCTAGCAATGCTGAAGTAGTAAACTATCACCTTGGGCCTTCCCCACAGGGTCGATCAAACATCGGTGGGATGGTCGGTCCAATAGATCTATCATAGTCACTAAGGGTGATCAATGCATGTTCTTAGCTAAAGTTGACTAACTATAAGGTCATTAAACTAAGTTCACATTAAAATGATAATATATAAGTTGCATGTTTCACCCTAAAAGTAAAAATAGTAAAAGAGAGGCTATGAAGATTCACCTAAATAGATGAGATAGATGTGCAACTATAGTCACAAATATGTGTAACAAGTTCAATGTTCACCTATATAGTTCATTTGGCAAAATGTTAACACAACTATATCTTTTTATGTGTTTTCCTAATCGATAAGATCAAGCAATGATTTACGGGGATTTACAGGGATTGAGCTGGAGATTAAAACAGGGTTGGAGATGGGTCGTGAGTCGATCCAGATAAGGGACGGGCAAGGGAGGAGAACCATAATAGGGATTTTTAAATACAGTTTTGAAATTGGCAGTTTTTACCCCCAACTTTATTAAAACCTTTTTTTCACTTGTTATAAATTTTATTTAAACTTCATATCTAATATAAATTGGTTATATTAAAAAAAAAACGTTATTTTAGTGTTATTTTAAAATTATAAATTTAAAACATAGTTATTTATTCAAAGTTTATGAAATAAAAGTTAATTACATACATACATATATATATAAATTTCGCATTCTTATATATGTATGTATGTGTGTGTATATATATATATTTGTATAATTAAGTACATATTTATGTTCATGTATATATGATTTATAAGTGTACGTGTGTAAATGGAAATTTTAAATGACGTCATAAATTCTCTATTGAATGTATTTATTTACTAGAAATTACAAGAATGTTACATGTGTCAAATTGGTTTTTGAACAGGTTTTGTCTTTAACGGTTAATTAGTTAGGTTGTAACCAAGCCGATTGCATAGTATACTTTCTTGATTCCTCCAAACCAATTATTTTGAAAATCAACTTCGTTCATATCAACTGATAACAAGTAGAGTTAAAACCAAACAAGTTTTTCAAAAATAACTAGTTTGTGCACCTCTGCCTATGATGTGAACGTTGCATTATTCTGACAAGTGAGTGCACAATGAGAGGTTGGGGAGGAGAGGGGGTTCCTTTTACCATTGTCTCCATATTCACCCCTTGTAGTCATTAATGGGTTGTTTATTGATGGGGTTTGGTCTAATGAACCGGCAAAGATAAAAGACGCTATCTGGTCTTTTTACAGTCAAAAATTTAAGGAACCTGATGTATTACGACCTCATTTTAATTGCCCATTATTGAAGTTCTTGTCAGAAAGAGAAGCAAGTGATTTAGAGGTCCCTTTCACAAAAAAAGAGATTAAAGAGGCGGTTTGGGCATGTGGGGGAGAAAAGGCACTGGGCCAGATGGTTACAATTTCTCATTTCTTAAAAAGTTCTGGAATTTACTGGAGGTGGATTTCTATAAAATTTTAATGGCTTTCTATGACAATGGGCATATTTCAAGAGGATGTGGATCATCCTTTATCACGTTAGTTCCGAAGAAGGATAGCCCAGCAAACCTATCTGATTACAGGCCCATTAGTTTAATCGGGTGTATTAGCAAAGTTATCTCAAAGGTCCTAGCCTCTCGGATTAAGGTAGTCTTAAACTCGGTTATTTCAGAAACCCAAACGGCTTTCCTATCAGGAAGAAATATCATAGATGGTGCCCTTATTGTTAATGAGGTCATTTCGTGGCTTAAGAAAACGAAAAGGAAAGCCCTCCTCTTCAAAATTGACTTTGAAAAGGCTTTTGATTCTATATCATGGGACTTTTTGGTTTCTATTTTATCTCAGATGGGATTCCATCATAGATGGTGCAGGTGGATAAGGGGTGTTTTGGAGTCTGCTAGAGCATCTGTTCTGGTTAATGGGTCCCCTACCCAGGAATTTCATTGCTCTAGGGGGTTAAGACAAGGAGATCCATTGTCGCCTTTTCTTTTCATCATCCTAATGGAAGCATTTAGCTGTATGTTCAGGAAGGCTGATGTGGAAGGTATTTTCAAGGGTATTAGCATCCCGGGGTCAGGGCTGAACATCTCTCATTTATTATTTGCTGATGATGCTCTAATAATGGGTGAATGGTCAGATCTAAATATCTTAAACTTAAGGAGGTTGTTAAGAACTTTCTATATGGTTTCTGGGCTCAAAGTGAACTTGGGTAAATGCAATATGGTGGGAATAAATGTTGAGAACACTATAGCTTCGGAGGCTGCTTCTAAACTTATGTGTCATATGGGGGAACTGCCTTTTACTTATTTGGGGTTATCAGTGGGTGCAAATATGAACCGTGAGGTGCATTGGCAACCGGTCATTGACGTATTCCGGAAAAGGTTGTCTTCTTGGAAAGCCAGGCACTTGTCTTTTGGAGGGCGCATTACGTTAATTAAACCTGTATTAAACAGTCTCCCTTCTTATTATTTCTCTCTGTTCAAAGCACCAATTAAGGTGATTGAATCATTGGAAAAGATAAAAAGGGCTTTTCTTTGGGGTGGAAATGATGAGAATAATAAGGTACATTGGGTTGAATGGGAAAAGGTCAAGGCTCAGAAAAGTATGGGGGTCTTGGAATTGGATCTCTTAGAGATATAAATCTTAGTTTGTTGGCAAAATGGTGGTGGAGGTTTAAAAATGAACCGTCTAGTTTATGGGCCAGAGTAGTTGGGGGAATACATTCTCTATCTTTATTAGGTGGATTAGTGCCTTTAAAACCCAAAATGTCAGGTGTATGGAAAAGCATTGCTGCTTTAGATATTGATCTAAACAAGAGGGGAGTAAATCTAAGGTACTTATTTAAAGGAAGTGTGGGAAACAGAATGAATCTTGCTTTCTGGACTGATTTATGGTGTGGAGTCATTCCGTTTTGTTTTAAATTTCCCTGTTTATTCAAATTGGAATCCCAGAAAGGATGTAAAATCAAGGATCGAGTGGTTAGTACTAATGAGGTTTTATCTCTAGAATGGAATTGGAAAAGATCTCCCAGGAACCAAATAGAGAAAGATGAATTGGATCTGTGTACTGAACTCATGGGAACTATAAAGATGGCAGAAATGGAGGATAAATGGAAGTGGTTGGGATCTAAAAGTGGAGATTTCTCGGTTAGTTCTCTGAAGTCCAGAATTTATGAGGCAAACTACGAGGTACCGGATTATGTCTTTCATTGGAGCAAACTGGTTCCGATTAAGGTAAATGCATTTGCCTGGAGGGCTGAAATGAACCGGCTCCCAACTAAAGATGGCCTTGTTAGAAGGCACGTGATGGTGTCTAACACTCTTTGTCCTTTATGTGGTGATGAAGAGGAGTCGGTTGATCTCCTTCTCATCAGTTGTAGGGTGTCATCGGAGGTGTGGACAGTAATATCGCTGTGGTGTAAAATCCCTACGATATATGCTTTTGATGCCCGTGACTTGTTTTCTATCTATAACTCCCTTCCGGTTGGGGAGTTCAAGAAAGAAGTTATTCACGCGATTATTCTTGCGGGCTGTTGGTGTCTATGGCAAGCTAGGAACCGGTCAGTTTTCAAAGGAAATAGCTCATCAGTATGCGGGATCGTGGAAGAAGTAAAAAGGGTGAGCTACATGTGGATCAACAGTAGAGCAAAGAATGTGCAATGGACTTGGGATGTTTGGAAAACCTTTAGAATGGGGGGTGATATGTAATGACTGTGATTTTTTACTTTTTGTAATAGTGTGTTTTCAGCTAGCAACTTGCTAGGCTGGTGGTGTAGTTGGTGTTTTGGTTTGAATAAAAACTTTCGCTGTTAAAAAAAAAAGTCAATGTTGTAGAAATCACTAGGCGCAAGTCGGGCGGTGGGGTGGGGACTAGGGATTAATCGGGATTAATCGGCCAACTAATCGGCCTAGTAGGATAGTCGGGCCTAGTTGGCCTTAGGGGAGTAGCGATTAATCGGCCGATTAATCGGCCTAGTCGGGGATTTTTACAACCATGCTTGTAGTGTACGAGTTCAACTTTGTGCAAAGTCATATTGAATGTCAAAAGCTTTTTTATAACACGGGTTATTATTTTTGTATTTAACCCGTATAATATACGGGGTATTCACTTAGTTATATAATGTAATTGTTTTAGATAAAAGTCTATTACTTTTAAAACAAAATGTTTTAGTTTAGGTTCACTATCTCATTAAAATTTGATTTATTTTATGTTCTTTTAACATTTGAACTATTTTTTTTTTAATTAAACTCATTAGCAATTACCTGATTACTCATTAGCCCATTTAAATTATTAAATTTAAACCTAATGAAAAGCCATATCAATTTACAAAAAATACTAAACAAAATATAGAGATTATTGATGAAGCTTTATAAATTGCTATTGAAATGAGTTTTGATATGGTATTCTTTTAGAGGCGTATTCGATCCTTAGGAAAAATAATATGATGAGATTTCAAAAGAACAATAAGTTTTATTTCATCAAATGAGAATTCAAAGTCAATTATTGTTTATATATTGATGATTAAGCGATTCCTTTTCTTGAAATAAGATTCGAACTATATTAATAGTCAAATACTATTTGACTTTTTGTTTCCTAAAAATTTGAAGGAACATGTTGAAAAGGATCTTAAGTCTGTGTTTTTTCTTTAAGATAGTATTAAAGTATGGAGAAAAATTAGAAATTCATGCTGATGAACTTTATTTGTAGTCGATAAATGGTTTAGACATTTATACCTAGTGGAACTATAAACTATTTTTGATGCTTTAAAAAATCTAAAGCTTGTAAGGGTTTTTTCTAATGAATTAATTGCATGTATAGTTTTGTTGATACCAAAAGATAATATTATATAGAGTAAATTACACATTTGGTCCTTTATGTTTAGTGTATTTTTCAGTACATGTCATTTTCCTTTAAAAGTGACTAAAATCATCCTTAATGTTTAATTTTTTTGTTTGATATGTCCTTTTTGCCTAACACCGTTAGTTTTAAACGGAAAAGTCAGTCATGTGCCCTCCATATGAGGGCAAAATAGTCATTCTCACCTTTCTCTTTCTAGTTCTCATTTATTATTACTCATCTGATCTTCTCCTCTGTCATCAGTCTCATATTTCTCATCACAGTTTCTTGAATGAGATTTGTAATTGGCACCTCATCTTCTTCAATCAAAAAAAAAATGAATCCCAAATCTGAATCTCATCTTCCCATTATTTCTTTCACACTTTCAATCCCCAAATGTATCCCAACCCATTTTATATCCCTACCAACAATCTCACGCAAAAACCCTACAAGTCTCAAAATCCCAACTCAAATTGCTTTCATTTTCAATCTCAACAACCCCTCTTCTTGTTACTAAATTGTTACAGAATCAACCATATCTGCAAACCCTCTTCAAGGCTTGCTACCATTGAACCCTCGCCGCACGTCTGATCCATCAAAAGCCGATGGTCTCCATCGCGTCTCCATCACCTGGATCTGTAGCAATCTTCATCTTCACGATAATCGCAAGAAGTTCAAGACGCCAAAAGTCTTGCGTCCTCCGGCGCTGGGGCTTTCGAGCAACTTTGGTCGCTGGTTGCTTCTTGGAGCCTTTCTGCCCTTGGATTTACGGGCAGATGCTTTGTTTGTGCCATTGATGCGTTTGTTAACAATTTGATTGTGTATTTGTGTAGATGAATAAATTAGGGTTTATGAAGGTGATTTAGGGGGAAGAAAGACACACATAAGGATAGTAGAGAATATATGACTATTTTGCCCTCACATGGAGGGCATGTGACTGACTTTTTTGTTTAAAACTAACGGTGTTAGGCATAAAGGACATACCAAACAAAAAATTAAACATTAAAGATGATTTTAGTTATTTTTAAAAGAAAAGGACATGTACTGAAAAATACACTAAACATAAAAGACTAAACATGTAATTTACTCTATTATATATGCTCTTCTTTGTGGTAATTGCTTTGTTGAATATCTTTAAAACTTAGTAAATTTTGAATTGATTTACTAGAATATAATGCTTTATTAATAATTAGTTTGATACAAAAGACAATATTGCTGTTCTAGAGCTTTTGATAAGGTAATTGACACCCGACACAATACTAAATGGGTATTTATGCTGAAAACAATGTAAAGAAAATTTTTTAAGAAAATTGTTGATGTTTCACTGTCTACAGCACATTCGTTACCAATAATTGCTCCGCTCTAAACTATAACATTTTTTTTCATATACGTACGTACATACATACATATATATATATAGGGTATGGTTCCATTGTTAACCCTTCCTTATAGCGTTAACCGCTTAACCCTGACGTTTTTTGCCCGAATCTTTGTTTTTTTTTTCATGGTTTTTATTATACATAAATAGGGGGTTTCTTTTTTGTGTTTTTCCTAATTCATCACCGTTTAGAAAACCTCCATTTTGGAAGGGTTAACATTCTATATATATATATATAGGGGAGGGTTCCATAGAAAACCTCCATTTTGGAGAAAACTTAGAAAACTAATCACAATTGGTATTAATCAATTTCGTTTTTCGTTTTACATTTTGTTTTATTATAAGGTTAGATCTATTAAAAAAAGAAAAAAAATAAAAAAAATATATGTAACTCATGTTATTACATATGTGTAACTCATTGATTACATATATGTAACCTGTAAAATACATACATGAGTTACATATATGTAACTTAATTGGTTACATATACGTTAACTTTGTAATCTACATATTTTTATTAATTTTTTTTTTGTTTATACAATTTCTAAGCTAAATATAAAAAATCATGAATTTTTTTTAAAAATTGATTGTTTAGTACGAGTTTTCTTAATTTTCTCTAAAGTAGTGAGTTTTCTTTTGAACCCTCCCCTATATATATGTAAGAGATCATTAAAAGAGTTCAAATTAATCCCTTACATAATTTTAAGAAGGTAACAATACATAAGTTTAAAAAACAAAAACATAAGTTATAGTCTAAACGTAAACATGTTGTGTAGGAAATGAGAAGTTATATGCCTATTCAAGAATATCAGTCTTAATATTTTTTTCTTTTATCATTCTTTGATAAGATTCAATGATGTGTTCGAAGGTGTTATACGTGTAAGACCAATAATTTGATATCTAACATTTGAAACATGTATTGTTAGAATTAGTGTTGTTAGAACTAGACCGGACCGGAAACTAGGGGGTCGACCGATGTGAACCGCCCTCAAAGGAACCAGCCGGTTGAGCCGGTTCACCGGTCAGATCGGATTTCATTTTTTTTAAACTAAAATTCAAAGAATTAAACATTAAAATCAAACCTTGTATTTTTTTAACACGATTATGTTTGTTTAAACACTAATTATGTTTGTTTAAATGTGTTTATAATTCTATAAAACTTTTGGAATTTTTTATATATTTATTATGGCATCCGGTTCTTGAATCCTCTCCAACCGATCCTATGGGTCTGACCACTAACCAGTAAGACATCCGGTTTGATGTCCGGTCCAGTTCTGAAAACATTGGTTAGAATGAAAAACTGATACTATCAGAGTTGACGAGAATGTTATATACATGTATGGAAAATATCTATAACTAGGAGATATGTAAATTTGATTTTAAAACAGATACTTTTTGTTAGAATTTTATAATAAATATAATTTATTATTAGTTTTGGACCACTATAATTATTCGTATATGTTACGAATACATTTATTGTAAATTAGTTTAGGTTCTACTATGTGTAAGGATCACAACAAACTAAACGGGATCCAAAACGAAGCTAAGATGAATGAAATATTGATGCTCAAATTTGTATAGTTTAAGTGTTTTAACATTAATTTTTATAATAAATGTGGGAACGGATTCCAACATAGAATTAATGATAAACTGGTTGTCAGTTTATAAGTAAGAGATGTTATAAGATAGTATTCATATATAACAAGACACACCTAATGACGGTCAGGAGGGTGCTGAGCACCCGACGTGCCCGCGCCCGGGTTCGGGCCCGAGGGCAATGGATGTAATGTGGCGTTTTGATGGCGCACTTCGCACACTTGCATCGCCGCGAGCCAGTTATACTATTTTTGAATCGATTCGGGTTGGCGGTTCAGGTTTGATCGACATGTGGGTGTTTCAACTCAACAGTCAATAACGTTTGAATTTTAATACATTGAATCGCCTGTTTCAAGTGGTTTAAATTCCAGACATTTTAGAATTCAATTCTATGATTGTTTTGAGATGTAAACCACACTATAAATACAAGATTTGGGATGTCTTGTGAATTACCACGGAAACAACTTTCTCTTGAATATATATCGACTGCGCTCTTGTTTTCAGGTGATTTTCAGGCCGAGGTTAATTCCGACAGTGCATCTGCTTCGGCTGTTGTATCCTGGGAGACAGACGTGTTTACCTGGGTAGCCCGAAAACTGTTTTAAGAGTTTAACGGATATTCTTAGCCACCATCTTTTCTTGTTTTCTTCCTATTCGTATTTTTGTATTTGAGTTCATGTTTATGTAATTTTTATTTCATGTAATAGTTGCAATTTCTTTTTGTTTGTGTAATTTTAATTTTCTGGTTCTGCATAACAAATTATAATTTAATTAAAATTTTATGAACAGTTCTCCTACATTTTTTTTCTCAGTAATTATTTGTTTTCGTATGTGAAGTTATCTCTTTTTAAATTCACTACATGCCGACTCTTTATTGCCAAACAAATTTATTCATTATGCCCTCCTACCAATTGTTCAATCTTTTTCATGTGTTTCTTTAATAGTGTGATAAATTTATAAACTCTAGTTCGTTATTTAAAAGGGATATAAAGAGAAAAAAAACAATTAAAACAACAATTATAAAAAAGATTTCTTTTAAAATTGGCCAATTGGTTTAAGTTGTATCATAATGTACTACTTATATTTGCAAAACCAAAGGGCATTTATCTCCGTGATATTAAGGTGTTCTCTCTAAAATAAGTTGAGAATTCAAGTCATACCGTAGATAAAAAGATGAAAAAATATTTTTGTTAAAAAAAAACTTATATTTGCAAATTAATATACGGATAAACTCGAAACAAATAGTATTATCTATCTATCTATCTATCTCATGGTCGTTAGTGTTGATACATTTATAATAGATGTTGGACCTACATTACGACATATATATAATTTCCCAATATATAATAGTGAAATAAATCTAGGACTTAGAATGGGTCGTACCTATATGCATGGGGTATATAGTTGGTATATGCATATTAAATAGCTAGCAAATAATAAAAAATGATTACGTCTATAAATGTGGGGCATTATTTGTCGATCTATCCATAAATACAAAACTTGACATGATCTAAGGGACAATAACGCCCTGGAGAGTAGACTACAACAAACAACCTTAGATATGAAAACAAGTAGCGGGATTATCCGTCGGTGTGTTATACAGGTAGCCCCACAATTAAAACACAATAACAATAACAATAACAATAAACATAAAGTTTAACAAAAAGTAAACCTATAAACAAAGCATTAAGAAAAGTGAAAGAAGAAGAAAGAAAAATAAAATAAAATAAGCATACATCATCAAGAAACACGAGTATAAACAAACTCGTAATATAATAATATTCCAATTTGTATGAGCTTCTAATATTAGTAAAAGTAAATTGTTGATAGAAATAAAATTTTGGGTTTCGATTAAATAGATATTTGATAAGAGGGTTAAATGGGATTATGGGAATTAGGAATTATCGTAATCTCCTTAGTCACACTACACCACTTTCCTTTTATCAAGTTCATTACTTTTTTTTTTTGAACGGCAGGTCCCATTATGCTACCGTTAGTTATCCTGATAGAGTGGTGGTTGGGAACTAAGACCCCTTGATATGTGGAAATCATGTGGAACAGGTAAAGTCTCGCCCCCTATTGATTCAGAACCTGAGATTAAGCTCAAGATTGTTCCCCTCACCTGTTATCCATTAAAGTGTCACCAGTAAGACTTGAACCTTGATCTTTAAAAAGAAAGAGTCAAGCCTTAACCAAGAGGCTAACTTTGCTGGATTATCGAATTCATTAGTAAGAGAGTTCATTACTAGGAGAAAGAAAGAAGATAATCGGAGAGAATAAGTCGTATTGGCATGATTGAAAGCAAATCATGTAAGATTCAATCACAAAAAGTCATGATATGAAAAATAGATCAATTGGATCCATCATCATCTTTGTCTTCACAATTGAACTGATAAGTTTTTGCAAACGTGTAAGATTAATATGTTTTTTTTTCTCTCATATATTTATTATATCATCAACTAAATCATTACTAATTACCATCTAATTTTTTATGCAACATGTGTAATACAATGGTTAATAACTAAGTTTATAATAAAAATTTAAAATACGAATTTATAAAACCTAATTATTCCACCTAAAACTTTTTAATAACCAAACAACCATTTGGCTTGTAATTAAACATGTTTATCGGTTTAGGTAAAAATGTTATGTGTGAGTGATATGATTTAACCTCGTTATTATAATAAAGTAATAGATTGAGTTCTTGTTCATCTATTTTAACCCACAACCCATTAATATCCATCAACCCTAGTGTTATTTGAACTCTCAATCTTGATTTAATAACTCACCAAATGATTGATCCGAGTCAAAGATGGGTCATGTGTTGAATATCAAACTAACAAAGTTTCTTGTTTCTCTAATGCTTGGGCCACTACTTTTTGTATTGTATGAAGTATGAACTGATGAGTTGTATGAATGTATGTGTATGTTACTACAAGATTTCTAGAGGTGCGAAATTGGTTTTTTTTTTAATTTATTTTTTTTTTAAATTGATTTGAGTTGGATCACTATAAATGCCAAACCATTTTTTTTCACAAAGTTGTTTTACACGAGTTAAATAGTAAAAAAATGAAATTTCTTAAATGTGTGTATATATATATATATATTTTTCTTAAGTATCTATCTTTAGTAATGATAAAGTTAAACTGATTTGAATTTAAATATGAAACAAAGTAGTTTTTTTTAATGACAAACCATTGCATAAAATTAAACCCATAACCTCTTATTATAAGAAGCAAAACTACTATGAAACAGTTAATTAAAGCTCAAGAAATAAGCTCGATCAGCCTACTGGTTGGGGTTTCACCTTGTGACCGATAGGTCAGGGGTTCGAGCCCTACCAGAGGCGATTTAAAGGACATCCAGGTGAGGGAAAAAATCTTGAGCTTAATCTCGGGTTTTGGACCAATGGGGGGCGAGCCATTCCAGGAGGTTCCCGTGCATCTGGTGTGGCCACGTCTTACCTCTGCTTGGTGGGCCCTGTTAAGATGAGATTTTTACCTAAGAGTAGTAAGAACCACTAAGATGAGATTTTTACCTAAGAGTAGTAAGAACCAATAGGAGTTTGACAAGTGGCATGTTAAAAACATAAAAACGAAAATCTAGTACAAAAAACAAAATCAAGTACAAATAAAAAATCTAGTACAGCAAAATAAAAATTCCGTACGAAAAACATGTACTTCAAAAAACAAAAATAGAGTACAAAAGTCCAATACAAAAAAAATGCATAACAAAAAAGAATCTAGTACAATAAAAAAAAGCAGTACAAAAAATAAGATGTTTCATGTTATAACTAAATGATTATGCCAGATGTCAAAATCTTATTAGTTTTACTGTTTGTAGGCAAAAACGTCTTCTTATTTGAACTTTCCTTCGTATATATTATATCTTGACTCATCTGGATCGAACAATAAAAATTTCATATCTATTCTCCGACGGCAACGAAAAAGACGTATAATAAAGAACTTTATTTAGAACCATGTTAGGTTTAAGCAAAAGAATTTACTTGTGTAGTTTTAGATAAAAATTTATATTAAATATTGATTAAAATAAGTAAGATTACCTGGGTTGGTTTTTAATTAAATTTATATCAAAACATATATAAAAATAATTATATTAGTGGTGTATTCAACTATTCATAATTTAAGAGATTGAACGTTAAACAGACACTATTTTATAACCTACTTTTAAATTAAAATCGACCTATTGTTTATTTTATGTCACTTGAATCTGTATCACTTTAATAAGAATAAACACAAGAGCAAAAACGATTGACATGTGAAATATTTAAAAAATGTTTTTTTTTAACGACATTTGATCTCAACGTGTAAACCACTGATTTTCAGCCCACGTCACCAAGGTTTAGTTACCATGACCTCCGTTGAGACCCCACCACCACCCAAGGAGGAAATCGTACCGGAAAACCACTTGACCTCTCAAGACCCCTATTTCGTCTTGGGAGAGATTTGAACCCATGACCTTCCATTTAGAAAATGTTATTTAATTCGGTTTTTAGAAATAAATTGGATTGAGATAAAATTTTTGAGTTGTGATGAGTATAAGTGGTATTGAATGGTCACAAGACAGGTGAGATCATTTATTAGACGGCTAATGTTAAATATGGTTGTGTGATAAAGAAGATATGATGGGCACTCAAATATTCAATTCTATGGCCACGCATTTATGCATCAAAAGTGTAACCTTCATGTAATTAACCATTTATCCACCAAAGTTCGTCTAATGATTAAGATTTGACCCTTTCTCTTTCGAGACTAGGGTTCAAGTCTCACTATTTATACTTTAATGAATACAAGCTAATGAGAGAAATCTTGAGCTTAATCTCGGGTTTTAAACCAATAGGTGGAGAAGGTTTGCCTATTCCACGGGGTTCCCGCGTATTAGGGGAATACGATCTCACAATCGGCGATCGAGGAATCAATTAGTTAGGCCTGTAAACGAACCGAACCATTCGTGGACTGTTCGGGGGAAGTTCGTTTATGTTCGTTTATTTAATAAAGGAACGAATACGAACATAAAATTTGTGTTCGTTTATTTAAATGAACGAACATGAACGCAACTAGTGTTCGTTTATTTATGTTTATGAATTGTTTAGTTATGTTCGTTTATTTGTTTTCGTTAATGTTCGTTAACTATGTAATGTTAGTTTATGTTCATTTAACTATCTAATTTACGAATGATATGTATTTACATTTAAGAAACTCGTCGTTTGTGTTCGTTTATGCTTTGTTCAATTGTGTTTGTTTATGTTTGTTTAATAGTGTTCATGTTCGTTTATGATTGTTCAATAGTGTTAAATAATGTTCATTTATATTTGTTCGTTTATTTTGGTTCATTTGTGTTCATTTATGTTCATGAATAGTGCGTTTAATTTATTAATAAACGAACACGAACACAAAATTCATGTTTGCTAATGTGTTCGTTCGGTTCGTTTACACTTTACAGGCCTAATCTTAGTTACTAACCGTTAGAATAACTGAAGGTAACATGACGAGATCCTTTGCCGTTTAAAAAAAATGTAATTAACCATTTATCTTTCTTATTTTTTCTTTTATAACCATATGTATTTTCACTTACTTCACGAGCGATCGTTGGTGGGTGTGAGAAAGATGTGATGACAAATAGGCGGTGTATATATAATAATGGTAAGAAAACATATTTGTAATAATTAATAAAAAAAAAACTAAAAAAGAATGATATCACATAAGAGAAAAATTATAAAAAATTAACTATTTGTTAGAGGTATTTAACCATACTCATGTGAACCAAAGGGCTTATAGCTTAATGCTACCCCCTTGACTTCCTGAATGAGAGATCCTGGGTTTGAATCTCACCTGGAGCAAAAAAATGCTAGGTTGAGCCAGAGGGTTTTTTCAGTATGGGTTTTCTCCTACATGGTGGTGTCAATGTCAATGATAATTGACGTTAGCTGTTAAAAAAAAAAACATACTTATGTGAACCTGGTCATGTCTTTGGTCACTAAAGAGAGCCCGGTGTTGATGCTCATAGCCACACATCGCTCACTCACGCCCCTTTCACACGCCTATTAGATATAGCTTTTTTTTTTTGAACGGCGAAGGTCTCAATCGTGTGAACCCACTGTTTCCAAGCCATGTCACCAAGGTCTAGTTACCTAGACCTCCCATGAGCCACCACAACCACCCCAGGAGGAAACCCTACTAGGAAAACCCCCTGACCCCCCTCAGACCCTTTTTTCGTTGCGGGAGGGATTTGAACCCAAAACCTCCCATTTAAGAGAATCCTGGAGTACCATTGAGACAATGCCTCTTCGGTATTAGATATAGCTTATAGGTTTGATAAGAAATTCATTTAATTATATTTGTTATGACTTATGAATGAGTAAGAATGATGAGTAATTGTTTAAAAAGTAACTTTTTGAAAAGCTAAACTAAAAACAAATGATATTATTGTTTTATTATTTAAATTTTTTGTTATTAATAATTTGAATAGTAAATTATCTCAAGTTAGTGTTTTCTATTTTCGAAATATTTATTAATAATTATTTAATATTATTTTATTTAACATATGTAATACACAGACATACGTGTACTAATATAATAATTATTAATATAAATATACACATATAAAATTGAATAAAAATTATTTAAATAAAAGACTCGTTAAGCTTTCAAGTTGGCTCAAGCTCGATGTGAAACTCGAGCTCGGGTTCAATAACTAATCGAGTCGTATATTCAAAAGATCAGGCTCGTTTAAGCTTGTTTCGTTTGATTTTTTATTGGTAGTTCACGAACCACGAGTAGCTAATAACTATCAAAAAAAACTATGAGAATAAAACCAATTATTTAGTTGATCATTTGGTTGTGAACGTTACTTCAGAGTGATTCATTAGGCGGTAAACATTTTTAATCATTGTTTATAAAGACCCATATAAGATATTTAAAAAAATATAAAATTTAAATATGGGTGTGATTCATTTTTATGAATATATGACAAATATTTTATGGATGCCTATTCAGAAATGGATGAAGCACCTTTACATTTGATATCATAAAAGGACTCTTATTCACACATGGCACACCCAACTTTTTTATTTAACACCCTTACCGATCTTATACGCCTCGTATATGAGTCCAATTATTGGCACTAACACCCAATGATTGATCACGTATAGAGCCGCATATAGGACCTATACAACGTGTATATGTCTATATGCCTCGTATAGAAGTCCAATCATTATCACTGACAAATTCTGACACCCAATGATTGCCCTCCTATACAGGCGTATAGACCTATATGAGGCATTTAGAAGGTGTGAGGTGTGTGAGATGAGTATGATAATAACATGATCCATCATAAATTAGACTTTACGATCTTGTAAAAGGTATTTTTACAACTGATGTAACATGACCTTTGCAGTTTGCAGAACCAGATAAACTAGAGGACTTGAAAGTTGAAATGGAGGTAAAGATAGATAGGAATTAGACAATGTGGGTTAAATATATAAATTATCTAATTTCCTACATTGAAAATAAAATAAAAACGAACTAACAAAAATAAACTTAGGGTAAAAAAAAAAAAGCCATTTGTTCTCTTATGATCTGATAGTAAAACTACACTATCAAGAATGTAAATTTGCAAGTTCATGAAAAATTAACGTAAACATAATTACTCAATCTGTTAATGTGTTTATAATTACACGTCATTTACGTCTTAATTTTGTTTAATTTTTTTGTGACTTCTAGTTGATTAGTTTTTTTACCTGTTAACTTTGAATTTTCAGGAATAATTAACCTCTAAATGATCTAACGGACGAAATTGGTAGAATGATGTCGTCAACATAAACCATAAGAAGCAAATGACATTGTTTTGTTTATAGAATGAAAAGAGAGGCATCCGCAAAGGATTCTTGAAACCTAATTTGGATTAGAAAAAAAAAAAAACTAGTGAACTCAATGTACCAAGCACAAGAAGCTTGTTTGAGACCATAAAATGATTTCCCAAGTCATATGCGGTTCGGAAATTAATGGTGAACATAGTCCGGTGGTTGTTGCATGTAAACCTTATCGTGTAGTGTTCCATGAAGAAAGTCATTGTTGATATCAAACTGAAAAAGAGACGAATCTTTGGATAGGGCGATCGATAGAATGGTTCAAATAGTTGTCAATTTGATAAGTGAGTTAAAAGTGTCAAAGTAATCTTTTCTGATGGAAGTCTTGACCATGAGACACGCTTTGTAATTAGCTAGTGAACCATTAGGGTGTCTTTTGGCCCTGAAATCCCAGCCATTTGTAGCCAATGGGTGTGTGAGTTGTACGAGGCACAAACTCCAACGTTTGGTTTTGAAGAAGCACATTAAATCCTAAGTCCATGGCAAATCTCCATTGTCTTTGAGTCCTTGAGTAAGAATGGTGGGCTCAAGTATATATTGGGGAACAGAGTAGATGATGGTTGAATTTTCGAAGTTATTGTTATCGTATTTGAGACTGGGTTTGCAGTTACACATAGGTAAGGCCGGAGATGAGTGGTGCTGATCAGAGGTTGGAAGATGTGACAGTTGTAGGAGTGGGGTTAAACAAAAAAGAGGGTGATGAGAAGTTTGGCTAGTAGTTTACAAATGATGGGAATGGGGATGCTTGGGATAACGTAGGTGTGGGTGAGTTCATGGAATGTGTGTGAGAAGTGGGTTTGGTTGGGGTTGGGGTTGGGGAGCATGGGACGAAGGTTGTAGGGGAATGTTGTTGAGTGGGGAAGTAGTTTGCATGGTAAGCACAAGCTTTTTGGTGACCCAAAGCGGAGCCAAAAAATTATGAATGTTTTCTACTGTAAAAATTATGAATGTTTTCTACTGTAAATAAAACTCTCATCTTTTATCCGAGCTTATAACATAAAAAGTATAGATAATCATGAAGGAGAAAGCTACAGAAAACATAAATCACAGAAAAAATATGTAGATTAACTACAAATATAAAAACAATTTTTTTTACACATATCAGAATTCGTCACAACAAAAAAAGCCTCAAAAGTCATTGTAGGACTATTCTATTTGGTAGATGCATTGTCTCTTAGAAATGAGGTCCAAGCAAATAGAGGAATATTTGGGTGTAGTTTTGAAGAATAAATAGGATAGCATGGCTGTTAAAACCCAAAAATTTGAGGTCCCTGTATTTTGGTGGCCCTAAGCTAGGGCTTTTTTTTTATATACTAAATCCGGCCTTGATGGTAAGGGTTGATGGAAAGAGTGAGTCAGCTATCGACAAGTTAGAGGTGAGTGAGGCAGCGGATTGAAAGGGAGAATTCGGCTCAACAAAGTGAACATGCCAAGAGCGATTAAGACGATTTGAAGTTGGATCGTAGCATTTGTAGGCACACTCCGATGTCGAGTAGCGTAGAAAAATGCAATGACTGGACCTAGATTTAAATATGTGGTCGTGTAGTGAAATGAGATATGCCTTTGGGATTGAAGATAGAGAAGCAAGAAATGCTGAGAAAAAAGTTAAACAGAAACATGGTAAGGTGATTAACTTTACAGAGTTTAGCAGCTAAAATAAGTTTAGTATGTAACTGAAGAACACATGTAACATTATCTATGTTAAAGGGGAAGATTGTGTGTGAATATTTGTGTGACCGGTGGTCAGAAATGACATGGTGTATGCCCCTGTGTCAAACATCCAAGGAGGAGTTGGCGATGTGTATTGAGCGGAAGGCTCTTTGATTGCATGAGAGAACATGTGAAGTCTTTTCCTAGAGAAATCGAGCAAGTTTCCGACACTCTTTAGGCTCATGTCCAAGCATTTTACGAAACTCTCAACAGAGAGCATTGCAAGGGCCACAGTTACTTTGAGTGTTGTTAACGGTTGTAAGGACCATGATAGATAGTAGCCATCTCATTTAGGGACTTTTCTTGGGGGCCGTTTGGTTGGATCTAAACTATTAAGTACTGAATGATTAAGATGTCTGAATGGTTAAGAGGGTCTGAACCATTAAGTGCTGAACCGGTTAAGGCTGTTTGGTTGCACATATGAATGAAAATATAAAATAAAAAAAATCTTTTTTTTTGTTCAGATGCTACCAAACAGCTCCTTAGTCCACTAATTTGTCAAACAATTCACAAAACGATAGAGTTTCTCTAACCGTTTGGATTCTTAGCGAGCCTGGACATGAGGGAAATAATACGCTCTGATATCATGTAAGACATAGAACGATTGGGGTCAAGAGTAAATAATTATATTGTTCATGTAGAGCCTTGTATGGATAGAGGTACAATTAGAAGGTGAAGTGAAAATATGTAACAAACTAACAACTTAATTTACCATGAAAACTCTAATTTAAATTCAAATGTAGCTTTGATTTGGTGGTGTTGATCCCTTGTCCATAATAAGACAAACTTACAAAGTACATACAGAAATTTGCAATTAATTCACCTGGGAATTTTTTCAGAAAAGTATAAAAATGAGGTGGGTTTATATAAAGAACCAATGGGAATGCTTTCATCAAAACCTGCAAATAAATTGATGTGCCTTCAAGACCTCATGGCCACATTTTAATTTAACCAGAAGAGCATTTACCAGGCAAACAAACGGTGCATTCATAAACAATCAAATATATCTGTCTGCCAAAAACTGTGTGAAATAGATGAGAAAAGAAACTTTAAATGCAAATAAGTTGTTGAGTGTTGAAATGACAATTCTATCCCTCTTGTTTAGAGTGAAAACTCACCATTCATATTTGGTGCTCTTGTATGATATCAGCAAACGTATCAACCAACTGTCCTGCTAAGCTACGCGGGTCATCCACAAGTGTGTGTATGTAAGTGTTGACCACTCTGCGTTCCTGCTCAGTTGACCTCAAACTAAACCACGTTAACAGTTTTAGTCTAAATTCTTGTGTGATGTAACCTTGACATTCAAGTGATCGGATTGTCTTTACACAATATTCAAAATTTTCGTCCAAGTTACCAGGTCCTCGGATGTTTCTAGAAGCGCTATATACACAATCATGGATATCTGTACTAGCAGGCCTCTTTCTTGACACGTCATCCCGGGAATCTACAGCTTGAACTACCCTATTGAGCCCTTGTTGGGCCCAAATTTCAGATCCACCACTACCATGTTCTACTTCATTCCTATAGGAATCATTTGGAGGAGCAACATCTTCATTTAAATCAGGCACTGTGGTGATGTTCAAGTCAAGCCCATGTGACATACATGGATGCTTATCAGCTATTGAAGTGTCGGTGCTGACTGTTTGACCAAGCCCACTCAAATTCGGAAGTGATAGTTGTAGAATATTCCCGAGGTCCCGAACCTTAAATCTGGAATCTGGTTCAGCATTTTTGGCAATCGAGGTTCCTTCATTTTGAGGAACCACGTCATCAGGGTTCTTGTGTAGTATCTCCACACTCGAAGTGTGACACTTGGCCTCTGAGTAACCTAAATCACCAGTTTTGGTGTATGGTATGATCCTAAATGAGTACTCGGTGCAAGGCTGCAGATTGGAAATCAATATTCGTCTATGAAATCTAGGGAAAATTGAAATGGGATCTTTTGTATGGGTTTCTTCTACAGTTTTGGAGTACCATAACTTGAATCCAATTACATCACTAGAAGATGCTGTGGATGATTCTACTAAAATGAGCACTACAGAAGAAGCTGTAATTTCATCAAATGTGAATGTGCATGCTGCAGGGACGGAATCATCTGCAAGAAGGAAAACATAACATGCATTCCTAAGAGATTTGAAGGAACTTGCACCAAAAGGTGGAAACTTCAATCCACTTACTAATGAATGGTTCAATTTGGGTCAAGTTTCAAACAGATGTAATTAAAAAAAAAACAAAACAAAAAAAAAACCAGCTAGAAAGACACTGGTCAAATGGGCTGAAGGTTTGATATAGTGTATTATTAATGCACAAAACCTCCTTAAATCATGTAACTAAAATTAGTTAACGTTATAAATAGCATGAATCTTGCAAAATCTTATTTGACGTATTAGCAAGTTATAGATAATTACAATTTTTGGATAAAAATCGTACATATTTTATCCCAACCAGTTACCCAACCAGCCTGTTTTGCCACCTACAGAAAATGCATTCATAAGATTTGGAGGAAATTTATACATACAAATTTAAACAAAAGAACCCGAGTTTGAGGAGATACCTCTACCATCCAGGTTTGCGCTAGAAAGTGTGGCAGAAATTTCATCTGCCTTTTGAATTGCAGCATTACAAAGTTCTTGGACTTCTCCTGCAACAGAAAGTCTACTTACAATGCCACGTGCCATCTTGGCAGAGACCCCACTCAGTGGGCCCACTTCAGTCTCTAATTTGTTTTTTGCATCTTTAACAATATTATGGAGGTCTAGAAACCTTGATGTGCCATCAAAAAGCCTATAACTCAAATATATCCTGTAGCATAGGTTATCAACACGACGGCAGTCCTTGGCAATAGTTAGCTGCTTCTTCCAGTACCTAAAATAATAAAATGCCAGGCAGAAAGAACAAGGAAAACTGTATTAGACTCAAAAGAAAAAACATATTTCAACGAATTATAAAAAATTCTAGTAATCCCATAACATTCATTTGTTCATATAAATGGTGTTGGGATGGACAGAATGGTTGGGTGATATGTAAAAATGGGTCGTGTTGAACAGGTCGGTAGCAAACATTTTTCTGTCCACTTTCTAAGAAAACTGTAAATCGTTAATGTGTTAGATATGATCAGAAAACATTACAATAGCAAAATCATAATTTCTAAATAAAAACACTTCGGGAGGTTTTATGCATAGAAAAGGACACTATGCAACTTTCAACCTGTTTGAATTATTCAACCCATTGAACCACTCTCCTTTTAGCTAAACTTTTGATTAGACCCATAAGAGATAATACACAGCCCAAGTAGACCTGTTCATTATTAAAAAGGTCGCCACTGACGCTTTTGGAAATCAGGCTCAAAACTGAATACCAAACACAGTATTGATCTCTAAATATCTGTGAAGACAATTGGATCGTAAAACCACAAAACAAGAACAAGAAAAGAGAGGGCAGTCGGCCCGATTTGCTTTATTCCTTCAAAGAAATCGTGAGGAGTAGTAGTGATGAAAATACAAGCAGCACACTATTCTATTTATACTAGAACATAAAAACGGAAACTATCTAAACAAAGGAAACAAATTATTCAGCATTAAAAACAGAATAGAAACTGATCCTAATTTGATTCCTAAAATCATGCTTCAGTTATTATCTTGATAATTATCCAAGATTAACTAACAATCTCCCCTTTAATCTTGGATAATCTTCATTCCTAGCAGTTCCTTCATAACAGCAAATTGTTGTCTTGGCAGTTCTTAGTTAAAATATCAGCCTTTTGAAGTTTTCCACTGATATGTTCAACTTTTTATTTCTTCCTTCTCAATGCATTCCCGTATGAAATGATAGCGCGTGTTGATGTGCTTGCTCCTCCCGTGAAACACTGGATTCTTCATAAGTGCTATGGCAGATTGGTTGTCGACCTTTATAGTTACTATCTCTTCTTTCAAGCCGGTTATTTCAGCAAGTAAACCTCTCAACCAGAGTGCTTGGCAGGCTGCAGTTGCGGCTGCCATAAATTCCGCTTCACATGAAGAAAGAGCAACAGTGCTCTGTTTTTGAGAATTCCATGCTATTGGTGCACTGTTGAAGAAGAAGATAAGACCTGTTGTGCTCTTGCCCATAGTTACCTAAATCGCGGTACGCTCTGGTACGGGTACGCGGACCGGGTACGCGATTCGCTAGATCTAGTGTATTCGGTTCGAAGAGGGGTAGGCTCATTTCGGTACAATCCGGTACGATGTACCATGTAAAACCGGTACGATGTACCATGTAAAACCGGTACGATGTACCATTTATAACAATAAGATGTAGTGATGTACAAAAAAAACATAACATAAAATATAAATTACCATGTTCAAAATTAGATAAAATATAAAATTACATTACAAAATAACAGAAAAGAGAAATTGGAGAAGAAAACTAGAAATAGGTGAAGAAGAGAAAGAAGAATTCATTGATTTATAGACCCACTTGAAAGAATGATGAACGTTAATCGTCTGATTTGGTCGGCAATTGGACTCATTTGAACATCAGAAAATGAAACGACGGGAGATGATTAGTCGGCGGACCAGCTCACCATTAATCGCCGTAACCTACCTCTAAGTCGTCGTACCCGCTCACCTCTAATCGTCGTGCCGCAGCGTCTCCACACCGTACCAAACCGCCGTACCATGACGTCCCAGAACGACGTACCGAAGCGAACCAAGTCGCTACCGTATTCCGATTGGGTACACAACGTACCAATTCGCAAAACGTGGGTGTAGGAGCGAATTAGGTAACTATGCTCTTGCCATCATCCAGATCAGCCATATGGCTGCTATCACTGAAACCTTGTAGTTCCTTGTCCCCATTCTTAGGATAAACTATCCCAAGTTCAGCCGATCCCTTTACGTACCTTAGAATCTCTTTTACAGCTTGCATATGCACCAGTTTTGGTGACTGCATGTACCGACTCGCGTACCCAACCGAGTAGCTTAAATCCAGTCTAGTGTGAGTCAAATAACGAAGACTCCCAACTAGCCTCCTGTACTCAGTTTCATTCACCTCAGCTCCTTCATCCTTTTTTGATAACTTCAATCCAGGCTCCATGGGAAATTTTGTTGCATTACATTCTTCCAAACCAGCCAGTTTTAACAACTTCCTTGCATAACCTGCTTGTTTGATAGAAATACCTTGACTTCCTTGGGTTACCTCAATACCAAGATAGTACTTAGTAACCCAAGATCACTCATTTCAAAACGACTCTCCATTTCCTTTTAAAAACGAGTTATATCCAGCTTCCCCCCCCCCCCCCGGGTGACAATCATATCATCAACGTATACTCCCACAAGTAACAATTTCTTGTTTGTTACTCTCTTGTATACGGCTTGTTCATGTTTACACTTAGTAAAACCCAACTGTTTTAAAGCGTTATCTAACCGTGTATTCCAAGCTCGTGGAGCTTGTCGTAAGCCATAGAGTGCCTTTTTCAGCTTGTAAACTTGGTGCTCCTTTCCTTTCTTCACAAAGCCCTCCGGTTGAGTTACATAGACTTCCTCTTTAAACTCTCCATGAAGGAAAGCTGATTTTACATCCAAGTGATGTACTTCCCAACCAAAATGAGCTGCCAATGCAAGAATTAATCTCACGGTTTCCATTCATGTGACCGGTGCAAATACTTCTTCAAAATCAACTCCATAACGCTGAACATATCCCTTTGCTACCAAGCGTGCTTTATGCTTTGTTACAGCTCCATTTGCATCCTGTTTTACCTTGAAAACCCACTTTAAACCAATGGATTTTTTACCTTTTGGCAAATCAGTCAGCTTCCAGGTGTCATTCCTTTCGATTGACATCATTTCTTGGTGCATTGCATCTTCCCACTCCTTATTTGCTGCTTCAGAGTAATTCCTAGGTTCATTTTCCATTAGAAGCAAGTTTATGTCATTGCTGTATTCATAAACTTCTTCAATGGATCTATGTCCCCATACTGGAGTGTCATCAGCCACCTCATCTTCAGCTACTGATGGATCCATAATTCCATCCATATCAGTTGCCTCCCTTGGTAACATCGGACCTCTGCCCGTTACCACTTCTACTGAGTTGTTTGAGTCTGTATCTGATGAAGGATCAGAAGTAAAAGTTTCTGATGGATGTCCTGATTCAGCTGTCTTTGCATCAGGCCATGAAGAGTTTTCAGCTTCAAAATCAGTTTCTACAACAAACTCAGTCACTTCTTGTTTGTTCGAAACACCTGATCAGCTCCATTTCTCTCCTTCTTCGAACACAACATCTCGGCTTACAAATATTCTCTGCGTTTCAGGATCAAAAAGGCGATAAGCCTTGGTGTTAGGTTGAACACCAAGATGAATAAGTCTTCGGCTTCTATCATCCAATTTTTTCAGATGTGTAGTCATTATTTTTGCATGACATACACATCCAAAAACTCTTAGATGTTCTAGGTTTGGTTTCCGGCCCTTTAGCATCTCATATGGTGTCTTCTCCTTTAGAATTCTTGGGAGAACCCGGTTTAAGACATATATTGAATGCCTTATTCCTTCTCCTCACAAGTCTTGTGGTAATCCAATGGCCTTCATAATACTCTGAGTCATCTCTAAAATGGATCTATTTCTCCGCTCCACTACACCATTTTGTTGTGGTGAGTATGATGCGGAAAATTGGTGTATGATTCCTTCTTGATTGCAAAAATCTTCAAAGACACGAGACTTGAATTCACCTCCATTATCCGTTCTCAACATCTTAATTTTTGTTTCAAGCTCTACCTCCATTTGACTCTTGAATCTTTTAAAGCAATCAAAGACTTCATCTTTTGTCTTGATTAGATAGGCCCACATGAAGCGGCTATGATCATCAACAATTAGGAACATATACTGGTTTCCCCCTTTTGTGGTGGGAGAGATTGGACCACACACATCTACATAAATTAGCTCAAGAGATTTCTTGGCTTGATTATTAGCTTGATTAGGAAAAGGAGTTCGGGTTTGTTTCCCAACAAGACAAGAATCACATACCTTTTTCGGATGCTCGATCTTTGGAACTCCTATTGCCATCCTTTTGTTTCCTAACAGCTTTATGGCATCAAAATTAAGATGTCCTAGCCATGCATGCCATACCCAAGCCTCGTCCTTCAAGTTTGCTAAGAAGCACACCGGATTCACCACCTCCAAGTCGATCTTGTACAGACGGTTTGAAGCCCTTAGAACCTTCATAAGAAGTCTCCCATCAGCATCTCGCATCCATAAGTACTCATCTTTCATTAGCACCGAATATCCAATCTCCGTGAATTGGCCCAAACTAAGAATGTTGCTTCTTAGGTAGGGTATGTAGTAGACATCTTCAAGAACTTTCTGTTCACCATTCTTGCATGCTAAGGTAATCATCCCCTTGCCTTCTATGTCTACACATGAACCATCTCCAAAACGAACCTTTCCAACCGTGTCAAAGTTGAGTTTGGAGAAGAGAATCCGATTACCCGTCATGTGGTTGCTTGCACCATTGTCAAGAAACCATGTATGATCTTCCTTTGCTTCTTGATTGTATTGTTGTGGAACAACCTTTTCTTCATTTAGAAAGACAAATTCCTTCTTTCTGAATGAATGAATGAATGGTCATCAACAAGGCTGGTCCATCTTCTTGCACGAGATTTGCAGCTTCATCTCTTCGTCTTGTGGGGCAATCAGACGAGAAATGGCCCTTCCCATCACATCGGAAGCATTTCACGTTTGTTCTATCTCTTCCCCTGGAGTGCTGTCCTTGTTCATCAGCTCTTGTACTTGAAGAAAACCGACCCCTTCCTCTCCCTCGGCCTCTACTACTCCTTCCAGCAGATCCCCGACCTTGTCAAGCACCCTTTTGGTTTCGGTTTCTGTTCTGCCCATCTTGAAAGGATAGTAAGAGTTGGTCGTCCTTCTTTGTCTCTGTGCAAGGTTTTATTCTCTCCTCGTATGCTCTAAATCTCCCTATTACTTCCTGGAATAGCATGGATTCCAGATCAGCAAATTGTTCAATTGAGGCCACGATGGGTAGAAATCGATCCGGAACAGCCCCTAGGAATTTTCAAACCAGCTTTCTCTCTTCGACTCCTCCTCCAAGGCTGTTCATTTTTGAGACGATCTCTCCCATTCTTCCAACAAAGTCTTCTATTGTCTCTCCTTCCTTCATTTTTAGGGCCTCAAATTCAGTTTGTAACAGCCCTAAGCGAGCTTGTTGAACTCGATCAGCCCCAACAAATCTGGCCTTCAGTGCATCCCATACCTTCTTTGCTTGATCCAGATGAGTGAGTTGAAGAACAAGCTCTTCTGGAATAGTTTGATAAAGGTATGCAATGGCAAGACTATTTTTCTTTGCATCTACCTCGACCCCTTCTTCTGGCTCGATTGCTTCCCACACACCATGTACATTGAATATAGCCTTAATTTTGACAGCCCAAATAGTATAGTTGGTAGCTGTCAAAATAGGGCATTGCAATGACAGGATGATGTGTTCTCTTTGTGCTCCTTGCTGTGCTCCCTGATTTACTGGTGTAGCCATGATCTCTTCCTCTTCTGTCCATCGAACAAGAATGAGTCTTCCAGCAAATTGAGCAGTGGTTCTAAGTGAAACCAGCAGCTCTGATACCAATTGAAGACAACTGGATCGTAAAACCACAAAACAAGAACAAGAAAAGAGAGGGCAGTCGGCCCGATTTGCTTTATTCCTTCAAAAAATCGTGAGTAGTAGTGATGAAAATACAAGCAGCAAACTATTCTATTTATGCTAGAACATAAAAACGAAACTATCTAAACAAAGGAAACAAATTATTCAGCATTAAAAACAGAACAGAAACTGATCCTAATTTGATTCCTAGAATCATGCTTCAGTTATTATCTTGATAATTATCCAAGATTAACTAACAATCTGACTACTCTTCCTTGTACTATAGAACCACCACTCTTGTATTACAATAACCCTAAACATCTCTTGATTTATAATGAACTAAAACTTAAACACCAAGAAACCTAAAGACTTGCAACTTGCAAGGAAAGTAAAGTAAACCAAATCTAAACATACCAAATACAAAACACCATACCATAAACTCGTTATTCTAACCAAAATAACTGTCACAATCCTTCAAAATGACTTTTCAACTTTCTTGACTCTTTCACATTAGGATTAATAGCATTCAGCCACCTCTAGGAAAAAAAAAATAACTCAAAATACTCGTTTCATGTCAATGTCAAGGACTCACCCAAGTATCTCTGAAATTTTGCCACATGAGGCGCAACAATAACTCCCATCGAGCCGCGTCAATCGGCTATAATCAACAACCCCTACCCTTCCACGCTGGAGGGCACACTCAATGTGACAAGATAACCCACATGATTCACCATCATCAGATGTGCATTCCAACCAAAGACTGGAATCTTTGTTCTCATCAAACAAATGGCAAATGCAGCATGAACACCTCTTGCAGAAAGTTTCAACAATGGAAAGCACAGCTCTACACGCAGAGTTCCTGCAGATCCATGTACTTGAGCATATAGAATTAGAACATGGCTGTGTCACATCTGTAATTAGTGAGACCCGTATAGGATTGTCCCCCTTTCGATTCTGTTTTCTTGAAGGCTCAGTTTTAGGACTCATTTGGCTTGATGCTTTGTTTTTTTTGGTTTAATGAAGTTTATTGCTTTTCCTTATCAATGAAAATACACAACAGTTGACCAGCTCTAGGCTTCTTGATGCGCCCCTTCCTTGAAAAGCAGAAACAACAAACAGAAAGAAAAAAGACCAAATATATATATATATATATATATATATATATTATTTTTAATAGTTTAATGTAAGGATTTCCCCTCATTAATTAACTTGATGACTTACTGTAGATCTTAGTGGCTTCCCGTTGATGAAAACTCAGCATTCACGACAGGATAGAAGTGTTCATTTCCTATGTTGCTCACAATAATGGAAAATAATCCTTCCATTCACATCTAACAATATTATCAAACAGAGAAGTAAAGAAGAAAATCACAAAAGAGCATAAGATTAACCAAAGAAAAAAGCAGCCCATAATATGATCTTTTGAAAGAAAAATATAAATAATCACGTAATTAAACCTGCATGTGACCGGATAAGATAGAATTGATTCTGTATATAAATTAAGCATTAAGAAAAAAAAACTGAGTTCTTGAGGACAGTCATCCAGAGATTATCGTCAAGACTCAAGACCAAGTAAATCGAAATGAAATTTATTGTAGAGAATAAAATTAAAAATCCTGACCTAATGCAGTTGAATATATAATTCCATCTCTCTTATGAGATATCAGAATCTAGAGCCTAGAGTGTGTATAAAAGACAAGAAAATCCAAATACAGCAACAAATTTTCTTATAAAAACAGATCTAGAATTTAATTAAGCAATAGATGAGCTTAACAAATTTTATCACTTAAAAAAATCCAATGAAGAGGATTTCAAATCGGGTTCAAAAAGATCTCAGAATGAATTTTCTTACAGAGATTTCAAAGGCAATTTATGAGATGAAATCCAGCAACAAATCTTTCCAGTGAAACAAAGAGAACAAAAATGATGAATCGAGGGCAAATAACGTAAGAAGAGACTGCCAATGAAGACGCCGCATCACGTTCTTATTTTATTTAGGGTTCTGTATTCTGTATCCCTAAGGCCTCATCACCACCCTTATATAGAAATTGTGGAAGTAATTAAGCGGATATTCGGCATAGGATCCGGTTCTTTCACCTAATTTGGCTTTGTATCTTTCCTCATAAATGAAGAAAATTGAAGAGCAAATCGGTTGCTATGTTGTGTGGATTACTTTGCTATTATAATCCTATATCATACCGCATCAAAAAAAGGTTTCTATAGTCGGGCTATAAATGGGTGTAACGTCTCTATCTCTAGCGATAAAGGCAAGGGCTGTGTCTATCATACCCTCCCCAGACCCCACAAATTCACTACCATGAGTGAGATTATACTGGGTATGTTTGTTTTTTTGTTTACCTTCCAACTCAAGTTCGAGCACAAAAGTTGATCATGTCCAACTTATCACATTTAAAGTCTATGGTGGCATTTTTTTTTCAGAGTTAAAATGTCTGCAGTCTCTGTAGCAGAAGAGCATAACAAAACCTCTGCAGTCTATTAAAAGAAGACTGTTTGTTTTTTAACGTCTGCAGCTTGCTAAAGAGAACATCAGAATCATTGAAAAAAGAAACAAACTCTGACCCTAAAGAAAGACCCCAATTTCTTGTATATGTTTTACCCATACACGCTTCCTGCCCAAAAATCCCTTCAAATCTTCCATACTCAAAATCGCCAGAGGTTTTAAGCATTTGATTCTTCGGACTACCAGCTATAGCATCAATGACGAAACCAGTTCCCATCACTTCTCATGAAGATTTCAAATTCGATATGGACAGCCTTCCCTCTTGTCCTCTGACAGTCTCAAAACGATTTGGGGACATTTTTGTTGCTCATTCATTGTTATCTCTCTGCCACCGCCACCAGATTCGCTTCAATCGTCGTAGCCAGCGTCTCCAACACTCCCGCACCAGCTCCACCACATCCAAACCAGATAATCTATGATCGCATCGCCGAACAAGTCAAACCGAAGCTCAAACAACTCGAAAACCCCAACCCGAGATTCCTCAAACACGACTCTTCCCAACGGCCTTTGGCAGTGGAGGGACGGGGAAGGAGAAGGAGATCCATGTATTAAGGTAGAAGAAGAGGGTGAGAAGTGGTTACTCCATGCCTGCACTAGAAAAAGGACGAGAAGATGTTTTTTAATGAAATGTCTTCGAGAATACAAACAGCCTGCAGACCCCAACCTCTGCCCGTGGTATGCGCAGCACCGACATAGGAAGGCCAGGAAGAGCTTTCTTGAAAAAACAAACAGCACCTATGAGTGGTTTTGTGAGGATACTTGCTATGAAATTTATCTTGATGACTGAATGGATGAAGGATGTTCCTGATGACAATCGACCTTTATATGTTTCAACGTGTCATGAAATACGTCTTAATTATATGCATCTCTTATTGCCTTTCACAACATTGTACACACACGAAAATTCTCAATGATTATCTCTTGATAGATTACAACGAAATAAAGATACACATATAAGAGAATACAATACTAAAGCTTAAAACTAGGAAAATATATCTATTAAAGTATTACAATTATACACTAATAACAAGACCTAATATAATCCCAAAATAATGAGGTATATATTCGGAAAAATAAAGATCCGGTTAATACTCCCCCGCAATTTGAGCAACTTTAAGATGAATGCACAAGTAGTTGGACAAATGCACATGCTAGACCGAAAATGATGGAATAAGTATTTAGGGATCCCTTTGCAAAGATATCAATGTACCGATATTGGAATGTGAAGTACCCAGATCGCACCAACCCAAATTTTTTCTCTACGTGTTTAGTACGTTGTATTGCACTAGATTTTTCAACAAAAACGTGTTTGAGACATTATCACAATAAACAAGTGATGCTTGACAAACACCAAGTTCCAACACTAGATTATGGATCCAACTTGTTTCAGCAAAGATATTATCAACTCTGCGATATTTGACTTCAACACTAAAATGAGATATTGTGGCTTGCCTTTTAGACAACCAAGAATAACAATATCTCCAAGAATAACAATATCTCCAAGATAAACACAAAATCTAGAAACGGGCATGCCAAATCCAATCACCATTCTTTCTATTGTCATAGTTTTTTAAGCTTCGAAATTTAAACGGCTGAGGGGGGCTTGCCAAATCCAAGCCTCCTCGTCCATTTTAGTAGTACGATAAGTTGGTGGTCTAATTCTAGGTGTACCTTATAGAGTAGATTTTGGTCTCTTTTGAATTTTAAGAGAGCGTTGCCACATCGATCATAAAGCCACAAGAATTCGTTCTCTAAATGCATTTTGCATCCACCTCACTAAATTGTCCTACACTTGGTATACTGTTACATAAGTACGGGATGTACGCATTGGTGATGAGTTGTTGGTCACCATTCTTGCACTCCAAGAGAATTGACCCTTTGCCTTTTACTTCCACAGGGGACCCATATCCAAACTTTACACAACTCACAATTTTTTCATTAAATTCACTAAAGTAGTATCATCTCCACTTCCAACTTTAGCATATTCACTTAGGAAAAAATTTTCCTCATTGAGCAACACTTGTTCTTGTGTGATCTTCATTAGAAGAAATGTTTGATCATCATCTTCTTGTGTCAAAAATGCTTCTGTTTCAGATCATGAAGCTCTCAAGTTTATCCAAGGTCAACATAAACTGCAACCCAGGTATGCTAAATGGGTTGAATTCTTGCAAAGTTTTAATTTCATTATCAAACATAAATCTAGCAAATTCAACAAAGGCGCTGATGCATTATCACGCAAACATGCTTTACTCACTTCACTCCAACCACGGGTTATTGGATTTGAGTTCTTGAAAGATGAATACTCCGATGATCCTGATTTTGGAAGCATATTTTCTAACTGTCAAAAACATGTTGGTAATTATCACATACACCAGGGTTTTCTTTTCAAGGGTCGAGAGCTCTGTATTCCACGACATGGCACCCGTACCTTGTTAATTCAAGAAACCCATGAAGGGGGACTAGCAGGTCATTTTGGTATTGACAAGACTTTTAGTCTTTTACAACTTCATTTCTTTTGGCCAAAACTTGCTCGTGATGTGCAACACTATATTCGTCGATGTCTACCTTGTCAGCGAGCTAAAAGTCATTCTCAACCCTATGGGCTATATCTCCCGTTAGGCCGTTACCTGTCCCAATTGCTCCTTGGGAAGATGTCAGCATCAATTTTATTATTGGATTACCACGTACCCGCCAACATAAGGATGCTATCATGGTGGTTGTTGACATATTTTCGAAAATGGCTCACTTCGTTGCTTGTCATACCACAAATGATGACATTCATGTCGCAAATCTCTATTTTAAGGAGATTGTTCGTTTGCATGGAGTTCCAAAAACAATTGTTAGCGACCGTGATACCAAGTTTCTCAGCCATTTTTGGCTTACATTGTGGCGCAAGTTGGGGACTACTCTAAAATTTAGCACATCGAGCCACCCTCAAACAGACGGTCAGACCGAAGTTACTAATCGAACTTTAAGTGCTCTACTTCGTGCTCTCATTAAAACCAACCTGCGTAGCTGGGAGGAGCTACTGCCACTTGCTGAGTTGTAAGCCCAATAAAACAACCCGTTTAAGTCCTTTCACAATTGTTTATGGCATGAATCCAATTACACCCATTGATTTAGCTGTCCTTGATACATCTACTAAATTCAGTAAAGAGGCTAGCGATTTAGTTGTTGACATTAAAGCTCTACATCAACAGGTTCATGACCGAATTACCAAGTCTAACGAGCTGCTTAAATATCGCCGTGAAAAGAATCGGAAGCATATTCTTTTTCAACCAGGAGATCTTGTATGGGTTCATCTCAGGAAGGAGCGTTTTCCATCTAAACGGCGGTCCAAATTGAGTCCACGCTCTGAAGGTCCTTTTCGTGTGATTGCTAAAGTCAATGACAATGCATACAAGATCGATCTACCAGGTGATTATGGCGTTGCTGCTACCTTTAATGTAGCAGATCTTCAACCTTACTATGATCTGGATGACAATCTTCCAAGTTTGAGGACAAACTTTTCTTTAGAAGGGGAGGATGATAGGCATACATGAGACCACGTGGGGTTAATTGACTTGGAAACCACAGTGGATCATGCGCAGCAGCAGCTGACTTGGGTTAGCTTGGTTCAGATCGTTCAGAATGATCCCAAGTAACTCAGCTGGAGATGTCCCACGTACCGGCAGCTGCTATGTTTGTTTTAATTATTTATTTTAGTTGTCTTATTTAATTAAGTTGTGGCTTTGTTATTTCCTTATTTTATGATGTGCGTGGGGAAACGGTTATTTTTGCTTGTTCTTTGTATTTGCGCATGAATGAAGGAGACGTCAGTTCTCAGAAAATTTACAGTCCAATTTGATTTCTTATTCAAGAAATCAGATCTTTTCCATTGCTATCTTAGTTGTAGCGGGCTAGGAGGTGATCTTGGAAGTCTAATTGGGTTTGTGCGGTGTATTCTGTATCGTGTAAATCCATTTAGAGCAGCTCAACAGAAACTTCGAGTGGTGGAACTGTAACTCGCGGGATTTGTTGTTAATTACGTACTGATTGGCTATCACTATATATGTTGGATTGAGGTGATCACTGACCTGAAAGGCACAACAATGAATTTTAAAAAGCTCAGCCACGAGTTATACCGACCATTTTCCATCTCAAGCATGAACAGGATGAAGTTCCAAATGTTTCTACTGTTATAACTGGGTGAAGCTTGTTGTCCACGGTGAGAAATAAAGAAAATAGTTTGACGGTTGTTGGCTGAAGATGATACAGGCAGAAGATGAAGGGTGATCGGCAGATGGTAGTCGACTGGCAGAAGAGGATGACGGCTTATGAAGATGATAAGGATGACAGCAATTAGGGTTTAGAGAAGTAGTTTTTGGGATTAAGACCATAATAGAGTATGGTAAATTCCTTTTTGGATTTCTTCATACAAATATCGGTAGCTGTGCATTTGACTTCTTCTCTATCTATGTATGCTATTGATTTGCATAATAAACTAAGTGATATTCTCTCTTAACTATATACAAATGTATTCTAAATTTCTAATAATTGTTAAGAAACTTTTCTAGACATTGCTAAGCAAGTTTATAATCTCTATCAATTGGGACCCGATACAAGTATTTCCCATGGTTAATGAAAGTAGCAACAAAATGTCATGTAAAGCTTCATAGGATGGAAGAAAATAATTGAAATAAAGAAGGCTTATAATCTCAAAGACCAAATTTTATGGTACAGAATTATGGGCATGAAAAGATACTTAAAATGCACAGAGAAAAAGGAATGAAATCATAATCAGATTAAGAGTTGCCTAATATCATACCAATCATTGAACCAAATCCAGAGTGAAGAAGAGAAAGAAATGGGCTCCTCTATTCACAGCATGCATAATTACTACTTTCCGACATTGATTGAATCGTCATAATAGCAACATTTCTTCAGGAACAATCATCATGGCACATGCCATGTAATGCCCTTCATCCCATAATAATTTCTGTGATTTAAAACAGATATTTATCAGATGATATAAAAAAATAATCAAACATCTATATAGCATGTTGGATTAATTTTCACAAGTCAACAGGTATGGGTCATGGAGCCTAATTCATGGGCATTTGTTTAGATGAATCAAGATTGGTCAGAATGTTAAGTCATCAGTAGAATAAATCTTTTTGGCATAAGTTCATAGAATCCTTGTTTTAGTCCGGGTTTTCCAAGTAGTTGCAGGTTTTTTAGGATGATTAGTTTGTTCTTTTTATAATTCTCACGTGTCATGTAATTGGTTATATAATGAGCCAAGTAGCACGTAGAATAAAAAATGTGTTGTGTGCAGAGAAACAATTTAAAACTACAAAAAATCACTTTTCAATTCCTTTGTTATTTTCTGTTTTCAATCTTATATATTGAAGGTTGATCCAACATTTGGTTCAGAGCCTAGAGCTCATACTGGGGGATCTCAGCAGCAAAGCATAGAAACTGCCGCAACAGTCATCATATCCATGTGATGAACCGAGTGAAAGTAAGAGCAAGAAGGGCTGATTAATGTTCTGATCGACAGAAAGAAACAAGACAAAAAGCTATTTTCATATTAAGGAAGAAAGAGAGCAGCAAGCAAGTAGGCACGTCTAATTGAAGCGAGCGACTGAGCGAGTAACCACATGGTGAATTATCCATGAAATTTTAACTTGTAGCAAGCAAGCAATAAAAATAATAAATAAATAAATAAAAGATGTAGCAGCTGCAAGAAACAGATTGGCAGGTAAAAGCACGGATCGATTGTTTTAGCAAGAGGCACCAAGATTAAAGCAACAGTAGCAAGAAACTAAAGCAGAGAAGTGCAAGACACAAAGATTCAAGCAAGAATTTAGCAAGAAGTGGCAAAAAACACAGGTACAGTAACGGTTCATGAGAAAGGTCATGTGACTCTCCAATGTCCTAAGGACCTAAACTGACCGAAACAAACCATATATCATGAATAATATTAATGGAAAACTGCTAAGAGCATATCTGTTGTACGAGTCACTTAAATAGGTCAACGATGGAACTAGTGAAGAAGAGAAAATTTATACCACAAAAAGCTATAATTTTTCAAACCATGCCTGATGATATTCTATTGCAGGTTGCTAAACATATGGATGCAAAGGATTTTCGGAAGTCTATTTGTGTTTGGAACTTATGAGCTAACCACATACAAGGCACGTTTGCAAACTCTTAAGGGTGAGTTGGAAATGCTAAAGATGAAGGAGAACATCACAGACAAACATGCTCATTTAAGTCCTACTAATCAGTATGATTGGGGAGGAAGGGGGGTGGGACGAAGAAGCTGCTTCTAAAGAGACCCCTGACTCAATGTGTCACAAAACTTTCATTTATTTTTCGGGTAAGATAGATGGCATTGTAGGAAAGCTTAAAAGTTTAGGTTCAAGTCTTGAAAGGAAGCAGTTGTGAAAAAGCTTACAAATTCAGCCCTAAAGAAATACCTACCAATCTTTGCTTACTTTGAGCAATACGTGGAGATTGAAACCATGTCTTTTGAAGAAGCGGTGGGTAAACTTAAAGCATATGAAGAAAGGACAAAATTTATGATGAAAAGGACGAAGTTTAAGAGCAACATTTGTTGACAAATAATGAGCGTGAAGATAGGCAATATGGATAAGGAAGAGATCAAGAAGATTCGACAGAGGGAACGTGGAAGAGGCTCGAGTCAAGGTGACAAGAGTGGTTTAGATTCTATGAGTGTGGATCATTTGGACACTTTGCAAATGAGTGTACAAAATGGAAAGAAAAGGACAATCAAGCCAACTTAATTCAATTGGAGGAATCGACTCTACTTTGATGAATGCACGAGTCAATGTCAAGATTAATGGATGAATGTTGGGTTAATCTTGGCATGTCAACGAGTATGTGTCATGGAGCCTAATTCATGGGCATTTGTTTATATGGGTCCAAATGCTCAGTCATTGGTAGCATCAGTCTTTTTGGCAAGTGTTTATTAAATCCTTGTTTTAGTTCAGGTCTTCCAAGTATTTGCAGGTTTTTTAGAATGAGTATTTTTTTTTTAAATCTCATGCATCATGTAATTGGCTATTTAAAGAGCCAAGTAGCACGTTGAATACAATGTGTGTTGTGTGCAAAGAAACAATTCAAAACTACAAAAAATCACTTTTTCAATTCATTTATTATTTTATGTTTTCAATCTTATATTCTTAGGTTGATCCAACATAGCAGCTCCCTCTCAAGTGTGTGAACAAAAACACACTCAATACATCTTTCGGCTATCATATGTGTTTAAAAATAATACCAAACTACTCAACTGGAATGAACATTGACATCTAAGCATCACAACCCTGTCTAACATTTAACTACTCTTGAAATTTAGATGATTGCATTTTAATTATTAAATAAAAAATAAGAAATACTACTTTCAGATTTTCTGTTGATCAATTATAAATAAAAGTAAAAAAAAAAAAGATCGATATTATGCACAACACATATTAATCCTTTCTCTAAGGACCTCAACAACAAAATAAAAACAAAGTTTTTTTATCCCAAAACAGGCCAGGAATCCTTGAACCAAAGAAGGATATTTTATGGATTCACCACATATCATCAAAGTTTATTGTTATTAGGATTGTATCTTGAAATCATTTTTGCTCTTCGAGAGGACGAGGAGGATTAAGCCTAGGCCTTAGGGCTTGGACCAAGCCTCCTAGCCTCACATTAGGTATGAAATTATTGATTGTAACTACAATTACTTGTCATGAAATTTAAATCATATTCATGGTCATTCATTGGATTTTTGGAGAGTGCATAATGAATGGATATCCCCATCCTAGTGATGGTATTGGCCTCCTAGTGATTCATCTTACCTTTTTATATAGAGCATCCCATTGATGCCGTTGTTCCTGATGATCATGAATCAGTGGACTAAACGCATCTAATTCCAAGGAAAAGATTTCATTAATTTGGGAACATTTGAAGGCCATATTGATTGCAATCTGTTCAGCACTTTAAAATGGAAACCTTCAAACCTGTAGTTCAGTGTTTTTTTAAGCAGTTGGCACCAACTAAGAATGGGAATCAAACCTGGGCAAACTCCTTGGAAGTGCTATATTTCCCACGTGTTCAACCCCACTTGCCAATCTTGATTAGTTCTGTCAATCAGCATATTAATAGTTTTAAAGTCAGTATTGTGTTAGGGCAGATCACTCTTGACCTATTGGTAGACCTTCATGCAAGTGTACAAGCTATTAAGGCTGATAAAAAGAGTAAAAAATATATGTATGAAGAGAATAAGAAGGTGAGGCGTCTTTAATTGGAATTTCATACAGCTTGGATAGATTATCTACACATATGATGAGTCAGATAAGATAAAATAACTAAAATTTATTCACTATCTACACATACAATGAGTGAACAGTTTGTTGGAAGATGTCTCAGTTTTATTAAAGGCCCTTAGGAAGTATAATAAATTGATATGCTATATTGCTGTCAAACAGCTTTATATTCCCTTCCAAATTTGTTGTGCAAATGTGCAATGATCTGAGCATTAGTAAGCACCAGTGTGACACAAATCTAAGTTTGTGAACAACGTTTTGAGCACTACATTAGTATTTTATACATGTTAATCACCTTTAGCAACAAGTTCATCATCCATATTCATATGCCATAATTCTCAAGACAAGAGATATTCCTATGATGAAGTAACGTAAAACATTCAACATTGCATTACACTAAATTCCAATCATATAAAGTTTAATATGAAAAGGGAATATCAAAAAATAGATTTATCAATGAAATGAAAAAGAATTTAACATGTACTCATTGACTAATACGAATTTGAAATTTTCTAGCAACCTTCATGTGGATGGCTAGCATTAAGCACAAAATATTATTTTTTTGCAATCTAATAGGTTTCCTCAAAAGCTGACTATCCTCCTTTCATTCATTCAATTTATAAAGCCACAATACAATCCCATAATATCGGGATATACATTAATTTCAAATCAAATACAAATATACGAACTATCTATTCCTAATATATCTCTGTGGATATATGTGTGCTATTATACCCCCGCAGTCGAAGCAGGAGGAGAGCAAATGGTGAGACTGGAGCGAAAGTCGCCAAAAAGAATTATAGGCAATCCTTTCGTGAAAATGTCAGCAATTTGAAAACGGGAAGAGACATGTAGAACTCGAACAAGGCCTCGTTGCACTTTTTCCCGGACAAAATGAATGTCCATCTCTATGTGTTTGGTGCGTTGATGTTGAACCGGATTTCCAGTTAAGTAAATGGCACTCACATTGTCACAATAAACTAGAGAAGCTCTAGAAGGCGGGTGATGTAGTTCCAGCAAGAGGTTGCGAATCCAACAAAGTTTAGAGACAACATTAGCGACCCACCTGTACTCGGCTTCTGCACTGGAATGAGATAAGTTAGATTGTCGTTTGGAAGACCAAGAAATGATGTTATTCCCGTAGTAGACACAGTAACCGGAAGTGGATCGACGAGCATCTGGGCAACCGGCCCAATCAACGTCGGTATAAGCAACAAGGGAGGTAGCTGTTGAAGGTGCCATGTGTATGCCAAAATGAGAAGTCCCCTGTGCTGTATGTATCTGAGGATACGTTTTAAAGCATTAAAATGTGACGAGCGAGGGGCATGCATATACACGCAAATTTGTTGAACTGCATATGTTATATCTAGGCGGGTGAAGGTTAGGTATTGTAGGGCACCCGCAAGACTACGGGTAATGTGTAGGATCTGAGATAGGGTCACCGTCTAGCGCGCTTAAATTTCCATTAGTGTCGACAGGGGTAGCGGCGGACTTACATGAGGACATGCCTGCGCGTTGTAAAATTTCCATGGTGTATTTCTGTTGGGACAAAAAAAAAGACCAGATGCATGGTGTTGGACTGCAATACCCAGAAAGTAGCTGAGAGGGCCGAGATCTTTCATAGCAAATTCGCTAGCTAGCTGGGACATGAGTTGTTGACGAAGGATGGGCGATGAGGTGACCATAATAATGTCGTCAACGTAGAGTATAATGTAAGCAGTGTCATTGCCATAGTGGTAAATGAACAAGGAATGGTCAGAAAGACTGTGTTTGAAGCCCAAGGTAGAGACAAAATCCGCAAACCGTTGGTACCAGAAGCGGGGGGCTTGTTTAAGGCCATAAAAGGATTTCTTTAAGAGACAAACATGATTCGGATTGTTAGGGTCACGAAAAGCTGACTATCCTCCTTTCATTCATTCAATTTATAAAGCCACAATACAATCGCATAATAGTTGGATATACATTAATTTCAAATTAAATACAAATATATGAACTATCTATTCCTAATATATCTCTGTGGATATGTGTGCTATTACAATCTGTAGAAGATGATTAAAAACTAGAGTAATAAAGAGAAACATTGATCACTATAACTGCCACTGAACCATGAAAAATTTTAAATTAGCAAGTGACAATAAAATAAATATAATGAAAGGGAATCAAAATAAAGAGCTGTCGTATCTTATATGTTTAACAAGCCAGTAAACCGCATCACCCACAATAGACTGTCTTCTAGCACTTAGGGACTTAGGGTTTCCTAAACCATATCCTACTTTTTTTTTCCGGTAACAACTGGAGCCCATTACCAAAATACTCATCGAACCCACCAATACCCTTCTAACCAACGTCATCAAGTAAATCACAAATAAATGGACTGAAGCGTTTACCACTGTACCACCACTAAAAAGGCACTACTGCACGTAATATATGATCATTCAGGCCCTAATTTTGAAACGAGACAACAATCTCAGTGAAGAATTCACGTTTTGCTAGATTCATCATCATGCATCATTGAATTAAAAAAAACAGTCAACAAATTAGAAGGTCAAACATGAACAATATAGTAATGGATGAAGAGGAGATACCTGTAAAGAATGTCTTCAATTGGGGGAAAATTAGGGTTTTTATTCATGGAAACGAGAAGCGGGTGGGCGAGATGGAGATGGCGCGTGACGAATCGGATTCAGTTATAATTTATAAAAGTTTAGCAGTTGGAGCTTAGCCGATAAAGCTCGAGCATTAGCCGATACGTATTCGGCTCATTTTTTCTTGTTTTCCTTCTAGGATTGAGGACGTCAAAATGTCGTTACTGTTTTTTTAACAAAGTGTTGATACAACTTTCTTCGTATTAAATATTGTAAGAATTACCAATAAGGCAGTATCTTAATGGTACCACAAGATTCTTTCATATGGGAGGTCTTAGGTTCAATCCCCTCCACAGCGAAAAAGGGGTCTAAGGGGTTATGGGGTTTTCCGTGAGGTTTCCTCCTAGAATGGTTGTGGTGGCTCATGGGAGGTTCAGATAACTAGACCTTAGCGACATGACCTATAAACAGTGGATTCACACGATTGAGACATTCGTCGTTCAAAAAATATATATATTGTAAGAATTGCATACTTCCTTTTTTTTTGGAACGGCCAATTAAGCAAATACCGGTTACTTTGTACGCTACCCCTAATGGCTAAAGAATGCCCGAGCTAGCCACTAGTCTAAACGGACGAAACCCCTGGCCCATCAGCCACCAATTCCCAGGTAAATTCCGACTCAAGCATCCACCCAAAGACACGACGATGGTATTAACCAACCAAATGTTTCTTAAAACTCTCACATTCTAGATTAGATAAACTATATATTTGAAATTTGTAATTATTGTTATATAGTTCTTAATCTTTCTCTTTATCCTACAAAATAGGATCTCAAGATGTAAGCTTGTGTGTATAAATAATTTATACATCCAATTGCTATTGTTTATAGGTAGAAGGCCGCTAAAACCGGATGAGATCAATGATCAAACTCATGACCTGGGTCTCCTATCACTTTCTCTAATGTCTCCATCTGACCACTCAGACTAGACATAATTGGCACATATTTCCCCTTCTAACTTGAAAAATTACATATTTTCTTAAGATACAAATTATCAATGCTTAATATACAATGTTCTTAAAGCATGATTTTAGGAAATATATAATTTTACAATTTAGGAGATAGAAATATGTAAAAAGCCCCTTAAAAATTTGTTCAATGAATTAAAAAGACTGAGTGCTAAACTGCTAATGCTTGATAATGACTCCAAATGCTATTTTTAACCAAAATAATCATCGTTACAATAATAAATGTATGATAATGATTTAAAATATAAAAATTACCTTCACAATACATTTAACTTTTTTAGCAGGCATCTTCTCATGTGTAATGTGATATTTTCCATTTACTCTTAACTTTTTTCTTTAAATTGAAAGATGTATATTACATTATGAAGCTTTCAAAGGAGGGAGTATGTTACTTGTATTATTTTCAATATTGTCAAGTCGTTGACTCTAGAATTTCATGAGTCACTTGTAAAGAGTCAATTTTCTTTAAATATTGTCATATGTATGTCTCTCACTATCCAAATTTATAACCTTCAAATGTGAATATGTATTACATTTTTCAAAACATTGTATTTTGCAAACAAACATACATTGAACACCTTCATACAAAAAAAGTATGAAATATTGAGATGTGAAAAGGGTCGTAAGATCAATTTAAACCCGGCCCTTGAAGAGGCAGTATCTTTTAAGCATTTTCATGGAACATGTGGTATGCATTGCTAAGTCACTCACATTTTTGGTTAGAAAGAGTTGCATTTCTTGGTCATGTGGTGTCTGCACAAGGAATCGAGGTGGATCCGGCTAAGGTCGAGGCTGTTACTAATTGGCTGAGACCTAGTAGTGTGACTGAAGTAGGAAGTTTCTTGGGTTTGGCCGGCTATTACCGACGCTTCGTTGAAGGATTATCGTCCTTAGCTTTACCTCTAACTCAGCTGGTAAGAAAAGGTGTGAAACTCGAATGGAATGACGAACGTGAAAAGTGTTTTGAGGAGTTAAAGAAACGACTGGTGACAGCTCTGATTCTCGTTGTGCCAGAAGGGACTGGGGGATTCCAAATTTATAGTGATGCATCAAAGAAAGGTTTGGGTTGTGTTCTCATGCAACATGGGAAAGTGATCGCCTATGCTTCCCGTCAGCTTAAGCCCTATGAGGTTAATTACCCTACGCATGATTTGGAACTCTCAGCCGTTGTGTTCGCTTTAAAAATATGGAGGCATTACTTGTATGGCGAAACTTGTGATATCTATACCGATCACAAGAGCCTAAAGTACATTTTCACACAGAAGGAACTCAACATGAGACAAAGAAGATGGTTAGAGCTTCTTAAAGATTATGATGCTAAGATTCAGTACCATCCAGGGAAGGCAAACGTGGTTGCAGATGCTCTTAGTAGAAAAAGTTCAGGTAGCCTATCATGTCTGACTACTCAAAGAGAGATTATCTCTGACCTCGGGCGACTCGAATTGGAGATTTGCAATACTAGAACAACACACGGCAGCATAGCACACCTAAAGGTTGAACCTACCATAGTGACACATATTAAAGAAGCTCAACAGGAAGATGGTAAGTTGTGGGCAACAATAAAAAATTGAGAGGAAGGTAAAAAACAAGAATTTAGAATCGATGAGGATGATGTGGTTTGGCTAGGAAATAGATTATGTGTTCATGAGGACCCAACAATTCGACAAGCACTAATGACAGAGGCTCATAGTTTTCAATTCTCAGTTCATCCAGGTTCAACAAAGATGTACCAAGACTTGAAGAAAAATTTCTGGTGGGGTGGAATGAAGAAAGATATTGCAGAGTTTGTAGCAAAGTGTCTTACGTGTCAACAAGTAAATATAGAACACCAACGGGCCGGCAAACTCCTACAACAACTACAAATTCCTGTTTGGAAGTGGGATGATATCACCATGGATTTAGTTACCAGACTCCCAAGGACTTTGAGAAAGAATGATGCAGTATGGGTAGTAGTTGATCGACCTACAAAATCAGCTCATTTTCTACCTATTCAAGAAAAGTACTCTGCTAGCCGATTGGCAGAAATATTTCAGAAAGAAATTGTTAGATTTCATGGCACCTCGTGTCAATTGTTTCAGACCGCGACCCACGGTTCACTTCGCAGTGTTGGAAGGGATTTCAGAGAGCTTGGGGTACAAATCTGAAGTATAACACTGCATTTCACCCTCAGACAGACGGCCAATCTGAACGAACAATCCAGACATTAGAAGACATATTAAGGGCTTGTGCGTTAGAATGGACTGGGGACTGGGATGACTATATTTGCTTGGTGGAATTCGCATATAACAATAGTTGGCATGCAAGCATCGACATGGCACCATTTGAGTTACTATATGGTAGGAAATGCCGGGCTCCAATTTGCTGGAATGAAGTTGGGGAAAAGGTTATTGAGGGGCCCGAGATGGTCAGAATTACTAATGAGAAAGTTGAAATAGCAAAACAAAAACTAAAGGAGGTTCGTTCACGTGAGAAAAGTTATGCTGACAAACATAGAAGAGAACTGGAATTTGAACCAGGCGAACATGTTTTTCTTAAAGTCTCCCCGTGTAAAGGTGTTTGTCATTTTGGTCTTAAAGGAAAACTTGATCCTAGATTCATCGGCTCTTTTGAAGTGTTGGAAAAAGTAGGAGAAATAGCCTATCATATAGCCTTACCCCCAGCACTATCACACGTGCATAATGTGTTCCACGTTTCTACTCTACGAGGTTATAACTACCATCCGCTCCACATAGTACAATACCCGCTCAATAAGATTCAAAGTGACCTATCATGTAAAGAAGAAGCAGAGGTGTGACACCCCGTAAAATCCAGGTCAGCGCTCTAAATTATTAAATGTTTATTTGATTTATATTTGTACACGTGGCACTAGAATTAGTTTAATTTAGTGTGACACATGGCATTACAGTACAGTACGAACACTGACACACAACATGATAATCCAAGGAATTATCAAGAAACCGCACACACGTGTCAGAAATCACGAACGTTGGTGAACGTCACAACATTTAGGCACAGAAACACTTCATGGATCAATTATGGTTAATAATTGACAATTAGAGTCCAAACCATGCTCAAACGATGTATTATAGTCGAGAAATGAGCGAAAACGGGCATAAACATGAAAATAGGCTTATTGTGCCTGACAGGTGGGCCAGGCGGTATGCCTGAGCCCAAGCCATGACTCCAGGCGGTGCGCGCGGAAGGGAAAAGGCACCCCTCATCCGGATTGCCTCGCGCGGTACGCCTAGACGCCAAGGACTCTCGCCAGGCGGTGCGCCTCAGAGCCAGATACGCAGATTTTCCTTTTTAAACTTCCAAAACTCATCATTACACCTAAACACTCATTTTAACCGATCCTACACTCAACATCTCGGCCATTTCTCTTCCCAAACAGTTGATACACCTTGATTTGACCCCTTGGAAGTCATTGAAGACCTCCATTGAAGCTTGAAGCTTGAGAACTACCAAAAACTTGAAGAAGAAGGCTTGTGGAGTCGTTTCACCATCGTTGTCTCTTTGTTTCTGTCGAACCCGGCAATCCAGAAGGTTTTAGGAGCTGTGGAGCCATCATCTTAGTGTTCTTGAAGCTTTAGAAGGTAGCTCTACATCCCTTGTAGCTTAAAAACACTATTACACACACATGCAAGCTTCAAAACACACATGCAAGCTCTATAGCTTTGCATGCACGAATTTTGTGATGAATGAATTTGGGTTTGATGATATTTATGTGATTATTGATGATCTATGATGTTTAGATGAAGTTTCATGACGATCCAAGATGATGTGTATTTGTAAAATGCATGATATGGCATGTATGATCAAAATGGTGACATGCATGCATGATCTAAGGTTACTAGATGGATATTTGATGATGATTAATGATGTTGTTAGTATATTACATGATTTGATATCTTTAAAATGGTTGAAATATGGATATTTGAAATACTTGCTAATTTTAGTAACTTTTTAGTTACAAGATAATGAAATGGATGAGATTATGAACATGCATGTATATGGATTTGTTATTAGAATGATATTATGATAATTAGAAGCTTAGAAATCGATTTGTGAATTGATTTTGGTCATATTTGGCTAAGTTACTATTTTTAGTAACTTTTGGGGCCTAAATATTGATAAATGATGATTTAATCCGAATTGACATGTTTGGAATGATGTTAAATGGTGTTACATGATGTTATATGATGTAATGATGGATTAGATATGCTTAGGATGATCATTTGAATGAAAATTGTCATAGTTACTATTTTTAGTAACTTTACTTTGAGAAATATCGATTTATGGATGTTATGGGTGTTACATGCTTGCTAAATGACTTAAAATGACTTGATATGATTATCACATGCTAAGTTATATGGTTTCTGATATCGCACATGCTAGATTTAGAAACTTTCCTTTTTAGGAAACTTTGTATGCAAACGTGCTTTACATGCTTATTTGATTCGTATGACAATATGCTATGTGTTAACATGATCACGTAAGACTTAACGAGCATACTATGACTTTAAAAACGATATGTGTTGTGAACTTGCCATAAATGGAAACTTACTATGAATAGCAAGTTATCCATGAACGCGACTTGCGCGTTTTGCACACGATGAGCACTAACACAAATGTTACACGATTCACAACCGACACACGGTTCACCAACGGGTTGATAACTTGACACGGTCAAACACAGTCAAACACTGCCAAACATAGTCATACACGGACAAACTCAAACAAACACGGTCAATGTGGACCAACATGGGCAAACATAACAACCAAGAGTTGTTGAGCACAAACACGAGCACGAACACGAACACGATCACGATCACTTACACGAACTCACGTAAGCTATACGATATAGGTAGCCGGTGACCGACACGTTTACCAAGCAGGAGCTTACGCTATCTTATCCAATTATCACTAAGGTGAGTTTACAGCCCCACTTTTATACTTAACTGTTTTGTTAAACTTTTGGGGTGAGAATATTATGCAACTGTTTTAGATGTATGACTGGTATGTTGTAAAACAACTTTTGAGTGTAACTATATCGCAACAAAAGTCCTCACACCCTTACCGTTAATTGTGTAACAAACGAGTCGTTATTGAGTAGTACTACTGAGCCTGACAAACCCCACTCGGCGCCAATGTTGACCGGAGGTCATAACGAGTGTAATATCGAGCTTTTGCTGGGTACCGCGATAACCCAGGGAGGCAAACAACAAGTCTAAGTTTCGGTAATATGAACTGACACACTCGGGATCGTAGATCCAACAAAACAACAAATTAACATACCCAGTATATATATGTTTACTGCTTTCAACTACTTAAACCTGTGAACTCACCAACTTTATAGTTGACACGTTTTCGCATGGATTCTCAGTTAACTGAACAACACAAGCTAGGACACAATGGAGGAAACACAAGGAGAGTCTCATGCATTTAGACTCTAGTCCTAGGTTTATGTTTTGGATTCATGTCTTTTATAACAATATTAATTGTGTAGTGTCTGATACAATTTACATTTCCGCTGTAACCATTTATTATTCCGTTGCTTTAAACATTAAACTTTTCCGTTGCGTTTTATTGAAACTTGTTTTATTTTCAAAATTGTATGCTTGTGTAAGTCATATAGAGTCGTTCTATATGACCAAGAGCTGTGATCCTGGCCACGTCACACCCGCGTGGTCTGACACCGCACGTGGAAATTTGGGGGTGTGACAAGAGGCAATCCTAGATCGGGAGGAGCAAATAATGCGGAAGAAAACAATCCCATTTGTGAAGGTGTTATGGAAGAATCATACTGAAAGAGAGGCAACATGGGAACTAGAGGACTCTATTCGCAAATGATATCCACACCTCTTTCATTAAGGTACGGTTATTTTCCCTTTAATTTCGGGGATGAAATCATTTTTAGGGGTATGTGTTATAATAACCTATTATTCGAGTTAAAATAACTTGCGTAACATGGATTAGAATTTCGAGGAAGAATTTTTATTAACAAATTAGTGATGAAATAACCCAAATTTAGTCACTAGATATTTAGGTTCCACCATTCTCCATATTCTTAGGATTTGAGCTTGGATTAGAATTTTGGTGACGAAATTTATTAACAGGTTAGTGATGAAATAACCAAAATTTATTTACAAGAGTAGAAACTAAAATAAAAATTATAAAAAAAACAAATAAATATATAAACATAGTATTTGACCTAATCTTCACATCTCCTTCTTCTCCTCTCCCTTAGACTATGTCCATTGCATGTGGAGTGGCTGCATTTGCTGATGTGTAAATATGTATGTGTAAGGATGCAATGGAGATAAAATAAAAAGTGGCGCACGTGATTCTTTTGCACGTCCAGACGTGCACTCAAACGCAAGGGGGGGTGGAGCCCACCCATTTGAAAATCAAATTTTTTTTATCAATTCAAAGCAACGGTTAGATTTTTAAAAAAACAATTTTTTTATTTATAAAATCACCAACAGCTATATTTAAAAAAAACGGCTAGTTTTTTCCCCCTATAAATACCTACTCAAACTAACTCATTTTTCACCCAAAAATCTTACAAACTCTTAAATTCTTTCAACCTCACACTCTCAAAATGGATTCAAGAAGGTCATTTTCGTTCACTGGTTTGTTAAACGATGATGATGATCAACAAAACCCACCACAACAAAAATCATTCCCTGTTTTCTCACAAACACAAAACTTTTCTCAGTTTTCACAACCACAACTGTATCCCCAATTTCAACTACAAGGACCTTCATTCTCCCAATTTGGTCAATTTCCAGTCATGCCACAGTTTCAACAACCTGCTTTTGATCCTCAACAATTTCTTCAATGGCAACATCTTTAAAAAACCTCCCAAACGTAACAACTGCAATTTCAACAAACTCAAGAAGATGTTATGGAATCACCTTCAATGGGAAAGGCCACAAAAAAAAAGAAGAAGCCAACCAAGATGGTCACTGAGAAGAATGATGAACAACCAACCAAGACGAGTCGTCAAAAGTGGCCTCAAAGTGATGAGGTGTTGCTTGCCAAATGTGTGATTTCAATTTCTGAGAATCCAATCACTGTAAACAACCAAAATGGGGATGCTTACTGGCGTAAGATTGAAAAATACTACAATGAAAGTGAGCCTAAAATTTCAAGAGATGCTCATAATTTACGAAGTCATTGGCATATGTTTAAATCTAAGGTGAATAGATTTAATGAGTTGTATTTACAAGCCAAGTCTCGTTACAGAAGCGGTTGGTCAGACGACCAGTTCGTCCAAGAGGCTAAACAATTGTATATCAACGACCCAGCCAACGCTACATCTGCTCCATTCACATACGAACATGTATGGAATGTTGTTAAAGACCATGGCAAGCACAACTCTGCTACACTTGTTCATGGCTTTCAAGCCCCCAGAAGAACAAAAACAAACAACTCAGGAGGCTACACAAGTTCTGCTTCTGATGCTAACTTTGGTGAGAATCCTGAAATGACAATATCACTTGATGATGTTGATGAATAACAATTTGAAGTTCAAGTTGAGGAGGTTCCTCCGACCCGTCCAATTGGGAGGGACAAGGCCAAGGCAGAAGCCAAAGCCAAAGCCAAGGGAAAAGGCAAAGCAGGAATTGAGTCATCTGAAATCAATCTGAGGAAGCTAAAGCTCATGGATGAGGTATCCTCGACCAATCGTGATAAGTTTGAAGAAATTGACATGTTCAAGTATAGAATCGATAAATTCTATGAACTTGAGAAGAAGAAGGTCGAGGTGAAAGAGAAGAAACTGCTCTACATTGACACGAGACGTATGAATCCATATCAACTAGCCAAACACGAGGCAATGTGGCAGAGAAAGAGTGCATGTGGGAAGGATGGATTGGAGCATAGTTATTAAAAGCGAGCGCCTTGAGCGCCTAGGCTCCAATCTGAAGCCAGGCGGTAAAATCCCGCTTTTGATAATTCGGAAAGTCAGGCACTGTTAGTCTAATCTTGTAATTGAGTAGTTAACAGCATGGTTGTAGAAATCGCTAGGCGCTAGTCGGGCGGTGAGGTACCGCCTAGGGATTAATCGGGATTAATCGGCGCTAGGCGGATTGGAATTTTTATATGTAATTTTACAAATATATATTATATACACATATCAATATCAATAATTTAATATAATACTTCAAATAATTTTAAAAAAATATACTTAAATATACTAAAAAAGTACTTTAAAGTGCAAACTTAAACACTAAGTTCAATGTTTAGAGATAAATTTCGATGTTAATTGTCTGGATTCGATGTTTCAGAGACATATTAAAGATTTTTGGTTGAGAAATGTCTAAATAATAATGAAATTGGTCCCTTTTTACCAAAAACAAGTCAAAAAAATGAAAAAAAATAAAAATCTGATCGGGCCGCCTAGGCCCCGCCTAGGCCGCGCCTAACACCGCCTAGCGCCTAGGCACCGCCTAGGCCAAAAATTAGACAGTTGGTGGCCGCCTAGCGCCTAGGCGGCCGCCTAGGCCGATTTTTACAACACTGGTTAACAATTAGTTACATTGTTAGTTTTCTGTTATTGTAATAACCAGCTTTAAATAGCTGTTTGTTCTGCATTTGTTTTAACAAGCAAACTAGAGTGAAATCAAAGAGATCGATTTCCAAAAAATGTGTGTTCACTTTTATTCTTTCTGATTTTATTTCGGATACCATCTGTCAAGTGGTATCAGAGCTCGGTGATTTCCAGATCCATCGAATCGAGCTCGACGAAAAAATTGACGAAGGAACTCGACCGAAGAAAACTGTAACATCACTGTACTTTCAGTTGTCCGTACGTCCGTACATCCGTACGATTGTACTGTTACGACTGGATATTTATAATTATTAATGATTATGAGATTATTGATTGACATTACTGACATTATCACTGTACTGGTATGCATGTTATAGCACACTTATGATACGCGTAAACCACGGGAAGTTTAGTTGTGATACAACCAAACAGACCCGTAGTGTTTATCGCAGTTACTTAATACTGATGATGATAGATTATTGGTCTGAGAATGGATTTGGGATGGAACTAGGAGTTTGTTAGAGTCTGGTTACTAAACATAGTTAAGGACCCATGGACATGGTTTATCGAAATAGCGGTGGGACGGTGGCTAGGGCAGTTGCGACTGACCCTTACATATGCCCTATATATATGCATATTTCGGTCTATCATGGATGTGTCAGTGACTAGGGTTTAGTGGGGTTTTGGTTTGGGAAATGATAATATTAAAGTTATTGAATAATGGGAATTAATTACGCGATGTGAGGTTACGAACATTAATTAAACACGAGTATTGATTCAGAAACATTAACTTAATAATGTATTCGCGTGGGTGACGATTCATACGAATATAATTATTAAGAATAATGTTCTAAAACGGTATTCCATAAATCATAAATCAAATCGAAATACGGTACGAGCATCGGATTCGCAAAGGTGACGATCTTTACGAATACGTACGCGAGTAACGCGTTTCGACGAGATAATTAAATAATATTGAACGATATTAAATTAATAAATGAAAACTAAAAATATTTATTAGGAATCACAACCTAAAATAAATTCGAATAAATTAATTTATTAAATAATTATTTAACGATAATGAAACGAAAGCGATTTACGAAACAATTTATTAAAACTTATTTTATTTAAACAATACAAATTTATCTAAAATGATTTATTATCTTAAATATGCTACGTTAGAAAACCGAGCATGTTATTACATTTCACACGTATTAAACGAGATCGTCTTACGAGACCAAGATTATTTAAAATAAATTTAATTAATGAAACCCTATTATTTAAACACTTTATGTTTAAATATGTTTCACGCGTAAAAACCGAACATTTAATGTAATGATGTCGCGGTAGAAACGGGACCGGGCGCACGGGGATCGACCGGACTATAAAATCCCATTATTTCTCTTCTTCTTCATTTGACAAGATCATCTCTCTCTCTCTAGCATCCAATTCACGCCACTTTCTCTCTCTACAACTTCTCTCTACGATATCTCCTTCGTTACCCAACGAAATCGCGAGATCTTGGTGCCCACGCGTTCGTGTGATCGAGAGGAACAAGTAGATACGAAGAAATCAAGTTCTTAACCGCAGAATCAAGGTAAATCTGATGTTTTGTTTTCGGTTTTTGTCATGAACACAATGTAGTAGGGTTTTGTATGTTTGATCGAGATTAGGACCTTGTGTTATGCTAAGTCGAGTTATTGTCGAGATATGGAAGCCATAGACAGACCTGTTATTGAATGGGAATGATCGTGAGGACAAGGGGGCTGATGGTTCGCGACTAACGAACCTGTAAAGTATTGGCCGAACCCTAGAATAGCCTCACCGAACCAGGACTGCCTCACGAACCCCTCCGCCGAACCTTGTTTCAGCTTTACCCTGGCGAACCCTGCTGGCGAGCCTTCCTAGGCCACGAACCCTCGGCACTCCCCGAGCCCTAGCGAACCATTAAGGTCAGCCGAACCCTATGGTTGAGGCCACGAACCCTACTGGGCGAACCATGGTAAGCCAAACCAGCATGTGCATGGGAGACGAACCTTTTAGAGCCAAACGAACCACCTGCGAACCCTAGGGTGTTAACCGAACCTTCTTACACCGAGGGACCTACGAACCTACCATTTAACCAGCCGAACCTAAGCACAAAATGCCATAGGTTCGCTGCCTTCTTTGGGATAAAAACCAAATCTCGTTTTAATTAAGGGAGTTGGGATATAGGGGTGGACGTAATTATATATATATATCGATATATACACATATATACTCATGCATGCATGAATAGAGTTAAGGTTGTCATCTTTAAAAGTAAATATAATTATATCATGAGGAATGATCATAAATTTAAATTCGTATATTATTTTATTACAATCAAGTTAAAAAGCTAACTAACGATTTAAAAAATTTTTTTGATGATAACGGATTAAACATGCATGCAAGTATGATATTAAAGGTGTTATACCAAGAACTAACACCCTTGAGTTCATACATAATTAAGGGAAATATAGCTAAGAGCTCGCAATTAATTATTATTGTTGAGCAAATAAAGTTAACAAGTTAGATTAAATCTAATAATTGTTGCTTATAAAATCTCCAATGTTTTACTTAACTTAGATAAGTTGAACTAAGTAAGTGAAACACTTAGTGGTATAAAAAATAAACACTTACAGTGTTTTTGGTTAAGAATAAGCACATATGGATACTTAATGGCAATGAAACACTTGTACTCACAGACACAAATACACGATAATTACAGATCCTTGAGATTTCCTTGAATTATATACGCGAGCGCGCATTACTAGAGAACACTGATTCTAAGGACTTCAGGTGAGTTCTCATAACCTCCCTTTCTTTTAAACTGTTCTGTTTTAAAAACTCGGAGGTGAAGCATGTATACCAAATTCAAATATTATTTTGATAACTCAAGGTTAATACCTGTTTATCAATATGATATTCACATTTGAAAATATCATTATTAATGGATTATCTCTTATTATCTTATATCCGTGTAAACATTGTTATTGACCTTGGTCAATAACAAAGATTACAAGTATTGTCACAAACTCCATGAATCATTGCTTTTGACCTCGGTTAACCGCTTTGAAATCATGTATTGTCACGTGGAGGATTCCACACCTGTGAATCATTGATTTAACTTCGGTTAATTACTTTGACTTCATGTATTGTCACGTGGTTAGCGACCACTCCATGAATTATGTATTTAACTTATGTTAATTACATAATGATCATGTATAGCCACGAACATTATTTGAGAATATAAATGATGAGATTGGTTGATTTGTTTATGGATTGATTATCTATGTTTGATTATGATTATGTGGGAATGACTATGACTGATTGATTATGTGATTATGTGATTGTGTATGTGTTTGGTTGTTGAATGGATGGATGTGTGTTGGATTATCTCATACAGGTATTCATATGGATTTTCCCAAGAAGATCATAAGTCTTATACTTGTTTTAAACAAAGCATTTTACAAAACTATTTTAAAACACAAACTTTTAAACTCATTTTACTAAAACATTTTTAAGTATAAAAACTTATGATTACTCACCAACTACTTTTGTAGTTGACACTTGATTTCTTACATGTTTCAGGTGATGGAGACAAGTAGGATGAAGAGAGGATCTCTTCTATTTTGGACATCATCATATAGGCTCTCGGACTTAGTTAATTAACTAAATTTCTGGCGATTAGAGTTTAGTTAGTTTAACTAATTCTTTTTGGGTAATTGATGTAATTGATTCATGACGAACATGATTTTTGTGTAATTATGTTGTTTGCTTAATTGATATATGATGATTGAATTAGATGCCCACGAGCTTTTGAACAATCTACACATCCCTCGTGGCATCCCGACGTTTCCGCCATCGGTCGGGGTGTTACAGATTGGTATCAGAGCCTGGGTTATAGGGAATTAGGTTACTAGAAATGGTTGACCTAGTCTATAACCGTAGGATACCCTAGTATGAAGTTACTTCATACACTAGTTAGTATATTCAGGATTTCATGCTTATGTGTTTATTACATGTTAACTGAACTCCTGCTATATATCTGATTCGCATGTATTTCTTGCTTACGTGTGCCCTAATGATTCGATAAGGACATGCACGTGGTGTATCGTAAAGGTGGTGGGACGTTGGCTAGGGCAGTTGCGACTGACCCTTACATATGCCCTATATATATACCATTTACGGTACATTGGGTGGATGTCAGTATTGAAGAATGTGGGAACTACCCGTTTGGGAAATTACCTGCTTAGGAAATTAAATGCTTAGGAATTATCTGCTTTAGGAATTATTTGTTTGATCTATAAACTCTAGACAAGGACACACTCGTGGTATACTACAAAGGTGGTGGGACGGTGGCTGGGGCAGTTGCGACTGACCCCTACATATGCCCTATACATATACCATTTGTAGTATATTGGGGGTCTGTCAGTGTCAGGAACTTAGGACATTATTAGGAGTTGTTGTGAAGTTGTGATTGATGGGATATAGATATTGAGGATATGTTTGATGATTGACTGGGATAGACTCATGAATAATCACATTTGATAAACACTTATAAATTCACTTATGAAACACACGGATTGGACACGTAGGGTGCATAGGATTAACGAACGATATGAGCGATTAGTGATGGGTTATGGATTTGGATGATGATATAGACACTTGATGATAATATAAACGCATAGTGATGATACTACCACTTAGTAGTGGTATGGACACTTGGTTGGATTAAACTATAGGGAGGATATGAACACTTAGTGACGATAAGAGCACTATGTGATGATATGAACCCTTATTGATGATTTTGACATTGGGATTGACATTGATTTAGTGAACTTAGACAGTTAGAGGAACCTTAATGTCAGGTGAACTTAGACATTAGGTGAGCTTAGAAATAGGTAAACCTACATGCCAGGTGAACTTAGACATTAGGTGAATCTAATTGTCCAAGGGAAACTAGAGACCACTTCACTCAAAATTATCCTACCTAGGATAAGGTTTGTGAAGTGAGATTATGGTAAAATACATGACACACTCTAAACACTAGCAAGGACATAATCGTGGTGCAATGGAACGGTGGTGGGACGGTGTAGGGGAGATTGCGATCTACCTCTGCATATGCCCTATATATAAGCTTGTTGCATTGCATTGGGATGTTGTCAGTGTTAGTATAGAGTGAGGAGTGTATAGGACTTAAGGATAGTTAGCTAATATTAGTTAGGACCAACTAGGACACTTAGTATAATATTAGGAAATCTATAAAGGTTATGAGGTTAATAACAGATAGGAGAAAAATATAGTTCCTATATGAAATCCTAACTGTTTAAATGAACTCATTTGACCATTGTTTGTATGACTTATGTTGTAAACGGTAGTAACATGTTTCTAACTTCTTCAGAAACATGCCTCGCCGTCAAAACGGAGATGATTCAAACAATGGGGAGGCTAACAACAGTAATGCCAACTCAGGCATGCAAGAGTTAGCAACACTCATTACAGGATTGGTGAACCAACTGAATCAATCCAATCAAACTCTCAATCAGAACCGAGGTGGTGCAAACCCACCAACTTGCACGTTCAAACACTTCAACTCCTGTAACCCACAGAAGTTTACGGGTGCTGAGTCAGCCACTGGCTTGTTGCAGTGGTTCGAGAGTATGGAGAACACCTTCATCAACAGCGAATGTCCCGAGAATCTGAAAGTTCGCTATGCCACCAGTGTTTTCCAAAAGAGAGCACTGACTTGGTGGAATGGGGAAAAGCGAACTAGGGGAGTGGATGCTGCCTTAGCACTGACATGGACAGAGGTCAAGAACCTGATGACCACTGAATTTTGTCCTAGAAGCGAGATGAGGAAACTTGAGACTGAGTTCTGGGAACTCAAGCAGGATAGCGGAGAGAATGTCATCTACAATACTCAGTTTCATGAGTATAGTTTGCTGGTGCCTCATATGGTGACACCCTTGGAGAGGGCGATTGAGAAGTATATCGGCGAGCTGCCGGTACAAATTCAGGATACAGTCTATGGGAGCAATCCCAAAACACTGGAGGCTGCGATCCGTCTATCTGCAACCCTTACTGATAATCACGTGAAGAATGGAACTCTTACCCGGAAGGGATACAAGAAGACTGACACCAAGACTACTGCAAAGGAAGTCAAAACTGAAGTCAAGTCTGAAGCTGCTAGTTCATCCAAAAGCAGCAACAAGAAGAGGAAGACCAGAAATTTCATGGTCACTGCCCCTGTTGCGAAGTCTGCGCAGCAATCATCTAACAACACTACTGCAAGAAATTACACTGGGAACACTCCCCAATGTAATACTTGCAGGTATCATCACGCACCGAATTTGCCATGTCGCGTTTGCAACAACTGCGGCAAATTTGGTCATTTTGCTAATGTTTGTCGGAGTGCACCGCAAGCACAAAGGATGCAACACGCACCGTTTGCACTGCCAGCTCCTCATGCAAACCTATTCCAGCTGTACCCATTCGCCAGGTACCTTAAGCACAGGCAAGAGCCTGTTATGAATGTGGTGAAGTGGGTCATTTCAGAAATCAGTGCCCAAAGTTGACTGAAAATAATCAGAGGGTGGCAAGAGGCCGGGCATTTCAACTGAATGCTCCAGCTGCTCAGGCCAACCAGGACGTCGTCAACGGTACATTTCTGATCAACAACTCTTATGCATCTGTCTTGTTTGATTCTGGTGCCGATAGGAGTTTCGTTTCATATGATTTTGAATGCTTGCTTGGTAGAACACGTACATATTTAGATAAACCGTTTAACGTGGAAGTGGCTGACGGAAACACTATTGATATTGACACTATTATCGTTGGATGTACGGTGAACTTAAATGATCACGTTTTCCCAATTAATCTCATACCTATGCATCTTGGTAGCTTTGACGTTATCATAGGCATGGATTGGTTAGCCACCCACAAAGCGGAGATTGTATGCCATGAAAAGTATATTCGTATTCCCTTACCTTCGGGTGAAACTTTGAGAATATTTGGAGAAACTGCTAGTAAAGGTCTTAAGCTAATGTCTTGCACTAAAGCACACAAGTACCTTAGGAAGAAATGTATAGCATTTTTAGCTCATATTGTGGAGAAGAAAGAGAAAGGAAAGAAGATAGAAGATGTTCCAGTGATACGAGATTTCCCAGAAGTCTTTCCAGACGATTTGCCGGGTCTTCCACCAGAACGTCAAGTTGAGTTCCGAATCGACCTAGTACCTGGTGCGAACCCAGTCGCCAAAGCTCCTTACAGACTTGCGCCATCGGAGTTGCAAGAATTGGCGAGTCAACTGCAAGAACTTACCGATAAAGGATTCATTCGCCCGAGCCATTTGCCATGGGGTGCACCGGTCCTGTTTGTCAAGAAAAAGGACGGGTCATTCCGGATGTGCATCGACTACCGCGAATTGAACAAGTTGACTATCAAGAATCGATACCCACTGCCGCGCATCGATGATCTCTTCGATCAGCTTCAAGGCTCGACATGGTTTTCAAAGATCGATCTTAGGTCTGGGTATCATCAGCTTCGCGTACATGATGATGATATTCCCAAGACTGCATTCAGAACAAGATATGTCCATTATGAATTTCTGGTAATGCCCTTCGGCCTTACCAATGCACCTGCGGTTTTCATGGATCTCATGAACCGTGTTTGCAGGCCATACTTGGATAAATTTGTAATAGTATTCATTGATGATATTTTGATTTACTCAAAGACTAAGGAAGAACACGAGAAACACCTTAAGTTGGTTTTGGAGATCCTAAGAGAAGAGCAACTGTATGCCAAATTCTCCAAATGTGAATTTTGGCTTAAGGAAGTTCAATTTCTGGGACACATAGTCAACGAATACGGTGTTCACGTGGATCCTGCAAAGATTGATGCGGTGAAGAATTGGAGTACACCGAAGACACCGACGGAGATTCGATCGTTTCTCGGACTTGCCGGTTACTATCGGAGGTTTATATCGAATTTCTCCAGGATTGCGGTCCCTCTCACTGCTTTGACTCAAAAGAATAGGCCGTACGAGTGGGGACCAAAGCAAGAAGAGGCATTCCAGACTTTGAAGCAGAAACTTTGTGATGCTCCTGTCTTGACACTGCCTGATGGAAATGATGATTTTGTAGTCTATTGTGATGCATCTAACCTAGGTCTCGGCTGTGTTCTCATGCAACGGGGAAAGGTTGTGGCTTATGCATCAAGGCAACTAAAGATTCACGAGAAGAACTACACCACACACGATTTGGAACTTGGTGCAGTCGTGTTTGCCTTGAAGATATGGAGACATTATCTGTATGGCACTAAGTGTGTAGTGTTCACTGACCATAAGAGTTTGCAACATATTCTCAATCAAAAGGAGCTCAATATGAGACAACGGAGATGGGTTGAACTCTTGAATGATTATGACTGTGAAATCCGCTACCATCCTGGTAAAGCGAATGTAGTAGCAGATGCGCTTAGTCGCAAAAGTCAAGTTCAGATCCATAGTGTCCGAGTGCACACTAATCTCCGTAATGATGTTCTCACAGCCCAACAACACTCATTAGCTCAAGATAATTTGAAGAATGAGATGTCTTGCGGGGCTGAAATCTTATTGGAAACTAAGGATGATGGTTTAATGTATTATTTGAATCGGTTGTGGATACCGAACAGGGCTGATCTTAGGATGGTGATTATGGATGAAGCTCATAAGTCTCATTACTCAATCCATCCAGGTTCTAACAAGATGTATCAAGACCTTAGGGGCTTGTACTGGTGGCCTGGAATGAAGAAGGACATTGCTAAATATGTGTCTAAGTGCCTTAACTGTGCGAAAGTCGAGGCAGAACACCAGCGACCTTCTGGATTGTTAATACAACCTGAAATACCTATGTGGAAGTGGGAGGATATCTCCATGGATTTCATTACTAAACTCCCACGAACCGCAAACGGTAAAGATAGCATTTGGGTGATAGTTGATAGATCGACAAAGTCGGCTCATTTCTTACCGATACGCGAAACTTACCCTGTGCGGAAGTTAGCTCGTATTTACATTGATGAGATCGTTAGTCGACATGGTATTCCCTTAAGCATAATATCGGACCGTGATGCTCGTTTCACGGCACGATTTTGGGAATCACTTCATGAAGTTTTTGGAACAAGACTGGATCTTAGCACTGCGTATCATCCTCAAACGGATGGTCAAACGGAGCGAACGATTCAGACATTGGAAGACATGTTGAGAGCTTGTGTCATCGACTTCGGTGGCAACTGGGATAGTCATCTACCATTGGTTGAGTTCTCGTATAACAATAGTTATCATGCGAGCATTGGTATGGCGCCGTTCGAAGCTCTTTATGGTAGGAAATGTCGGTCACCTATTTGTTGGACCGAAGTCGGCGATTCGCAGATCACTGGTCCCGAGATTATTCAGGAAACGACTGACAAGATCCGCCAGATCCGCGACAATCTGTTAGCTGCTCGCAGCAGACAGAAGAGTTACGCGGATAAACGAAGAAAACCTCTAGAGTTTGAAGTGGGAGATATGGTACTGCTTAAAGTGTCGCCTTGGAAGGGCGTTGTTCGATTTGGGAAGAAAGGAAAGCTTGCTCCACGATACGTAGGCCCTTTTAAGATCCTTGAACGGATCGGGAAGGTTGCCTATAAGTTAGAACTTCCTACCGAACTTAGTAACGTACACCCGACGTTTCACGTGTCCAATCTAAGAAAGTGCTTAGCTGATCAGGATCTTCAAGTACCACTCGATGACATTCGCATCGATGATACCATGCACTTTGTTGAAAGACCAGTGGAGATAATGGATCGTGAGGTTAAACGGCTCAAACGCAGTAGAATTCCAATTGTTAAAGTACGTTGGGAATCGAAGCGGGGTCCAGAATTCACATGGGAGCGGGAAGATCAGATGAAGCTTAAGTACCCACATTTATTTACTACGGTTACTCCAAGTTGAATTTCGGGACGAAATTCCTTTAACTAGGGGAGACTGTAACATCACTGTACTTTCAGTTGTCCGTACGTCCGTACATCCGTACGATTGTACTGTTACGACTGGATATTTATAATTATTAATGATTATGAGATTATTGATTGACATTACTGACATTATCACTGTACTGGTATGCATGTTATAGCACACTTATGATACGCGTAAACCACGGGAAGTTTAGTTGTGATACAACCAAACAGACCCGTAGTGTTTATCGCAGTTACTTAATACTGATGATGATAGATTATTGGTCTGAGAATGGATTTGGGATGGAACTAGGAGTTTGTTAGAGTCTGGTTACTAAACATAGTTAAGGACCCATGGACATGGTTTATCGAAATAGCGGTGGGACGGTGGCTAGGGCAGTTGCGACTGACCCTTACATATGCCCTATATATATGCATATTTCGGTCTATCATGGATGTGTCAGTGACTAGGGTTTAGTGGGGTTTTGGTTTGGGAAATGATAATATTAAAGTTATTGAATAATGGGAATTAATTACGCGATGTGAGGTTACGAACATTAATTAAACACGAGTATTGATTCAGAAACATTAACTTAATAATGTATTCGCGTGGGTGACGATTCATACGAATATAATTATTAAGAATAATGTTCTAAAACGGTATTCCATAAATCATAAATCAAATCGAAATACGGTACGAGTATCGGATTCGCAAAGGTGACGATCTTTACGAATACGTACGCGAGTAACGCGTTTCGACGAGATAATTAAATAATATTGAACGATATTAAATTAATAAATGAAAACTAAAAATATTTATTAGGAATCACAACCTAAAATAAATTCGAATAAATTAATTTATTAAATAATTATTTAACGATAATGAAACGAAAGCGATTTACGAAACAATTTATTAAAACTTATTTTATTTAAACAATACAAATTTATCTAAAATGATTTATTATCTTAAATATGCTACGTTAGAAAACCGAGCATGTTATTACATTTCACACGTATTAAACGAGATCGTCTTACGAGACCAAGATTATTTAAAATAAATTTAATTAATGAAACCCTATTATTTAAACACTTTATGTTTAAATATGTTTCACGCGTAAAAACCGAACATTTAATGTAATGATGTCGCGATAGAAACGGGACCGGGCGCACGGGGATCGACCGGACTATAAAATCCCATTATTTCTCTTCTTCTTCATTTGACAAGATCATCTCTCTCTCTAGCATCCAATTCACGCCACTTTCTCTCTCTACAACTTCTCTCTACGATATCTCCTTCGTTACCCAACGAAATCGCGAGATCTTGGCGCCCACGCGTTCGTGTGATCGAGAGGAACAAGTAGATACGAAGAAATCAAGTTCTTAACCGCAGAATCAAGGTAAATCTGATGTTTTGTTTTCGGTTTTTGTCATGAACACAATGTAGTAGGGTTTTGTATGTTTGATCGAGATTAGGACCTTGTGTTATGCTAAGTCGAGTTATTGTCGAGATATGAAGCCATAGACAGACCTGTTATTGAATGGGAATGATCGTGAGGACAAGGGGGCTGATGGTTCGCGACTAACGAACATGTAAAGTATTGGCCGAACCCTAGAATAGCCTCACCGAACCAGGACTGCCTCACGAACCCCTCCGCCGAACCTTGTTTCAGCTTTACCCTGGCGAACCCTGCTGGCGAGCCTTCCTAGGCCACGAACCCTTGGCACTCCCCGAGCCCTAGCGAACCATTAAGGTCAGCCGAACCCTATGGTTGAGGCCACGAACCCTACTGGGCGAACCATGGTAAGCCAAACCTGCATGTGCATGGGAGACGAACCTTTTAGAGCCAAACGAACCACCTGCGAACCCTAGGGTGTTAACCGAACCTTCTTACACCGAGGGACCTACGAACCTACCATTTAACCAGCCGAACCTAAGCACAAAGTGCCATAGGTTCGCTGCCTTCTTTGGGATAAAAACCAAATCTCGTTTAATTAAGGGAGTTGGGATATAGGGGTGGACGTAATTATGTATATATATGTATATATATATATATCGATATATACACATATATACTCATGCATGCATGAATAGAGTTAAGGTTGTCATCTTTAAAAGTAAATATAATTATATCATGAGGAATGATCATAAATTTAAATTCGTATATTATTTTATTACAATCAAGTTAAAAAGCTAACTAACGATTTAAAAAAAAAATTTGATGATAACGGATTAAACATGCATGCAAGTATGATATTAAAGGTGTTATACCAAGAACTAGCACCCTTGAGTTCATACATAATTAAGGGAAATATAGCTAAGAGCTCGCAATTAATTATTATTGTTGAGCAAATAAAGTTAACAAGTTAGATTAAATCTTATAACTGTTGCTTATAAAATCTCCAATGTTTTACTTAACTTAGATAAGTTGAACTAAGTAAGTGAAACACTTAGTGGTATAAAAAATAAACACTTATAGTGTTTTTGGTTAAGAATAAGCACATATGGATACTTAATGGCAATGAAACACTTATACTCACGGACACAAATACGCGATAATTACAGATCCTTGAGATTTCCTTAAATTATATACGCGAGCGCGCATTACTAGAGAACACTGATTCTAAGGACTTCAGGTGAGTTCTCATAACCTCCCTTTCTTTTAAACTGTTCTGTTTTAAAAACTCGGAGGTGAAGCATGTATACCAAATTCACATATTATTTTGATAACTCAAGGTTAATACATGTTTATCAATATGATATTCACATTTGAAAATATCATTATTAATGGATTATCTCTTATTATCTTATATCCGTGTAAACATTGTTATTGACCTTGGTCAATAACAAAGATTACAAGTATTGTCACAAACTCCATGAATCATTGCTTTTGACCTCGGTTAACCGCTTTGAAATCATGTATTGTCACGTGGAGGATTCCACACCTGTGAATCATTGATTTAACTTCGGTTAATTACTTTGACTTCATGTATTGTCACGTGGTTAGCGACCACTCCATGAATTATGTATTTAACTTATGTTAATTACATAATGATCATGTATAGCCACGAACATTATTTGAGAATATAAATGATGAGATTGGTTGATTTGTTTATGGATTGATTATCTATGTTTGATTATGATTATGTGGGAATGACTATGACTGATTGATTATGTGATTATGTGATTGTGTATGTGTTTGGTTGTTGAATGGATGGATGTGTGTTGGATTATCTCATACAGGTATTCATATGGATTTTCCCAAGAAGATCATAAGTCTTATACTTGTTTTAAACAAAGCATTTTACAAAACTATTTTAAAACACAAACTTTTAAACTCATTTTACTAAAACATTTTTAAGTATAAAAACTTATGATTACTCACCAACTACTTTTGTAGTTGACACTTGATTTCTTACATGTTTCAGGTGATGGAGACAAGTAGGATGAAGAGAGGATCTCTTCTATTTTGGACATCATCATATAGGCTCTCGAACTTAGTTAATTAACTAAATTTCTGGCGATTAGAGTTTAGTTAGTTTAACTAATTCTTTTTGGGTAATTGATGTAATTGATTCATGACGAACATGATTTTTGTGTAATTATGTTGTTTGCTTAATTGATATATGATGATTGAATTAGATGCCCACGAGCTTTTGAACAATCTACACATCCCTCGTGGCATCCCGACGTTTCCGCCATCGGTCGGGGTGTTACAGATTGGTATCAGAGCCTGGGTTATAGGGAATTAGGTTACTAGAAATGGTTGACCTAGTCTATAACCGTAGGATACCCTAGTATGAAGTTACTTCATACACTAGTTAGTATATTCAGGATTTCATGCTTATGTGTTTATTACATGTTAACTGAACTCCTAGGCTCGGTCCCAGAAAGATTCTTGGCCATTGTGGCCTCGATAGAGCAATTTGCAGATCTGAATGTAATGTCATTTCAAGAGGCCATTGGGAGGCTAAAGGCGTTTGAAGAGCGAACCAAGATGAAAGACAAGCAGATCTCAACAAAGTCGGATCAACTGCTCCTGAGTTATGATGAATGGCAAGCCAAAAGGAGACCTGAGGCCGGCCAAGGAGCAACCAGAGGAGCCATGAGACAAGGGCCCAGGGGCAGAGGCAGGGGCAGAGGGCCTGCGGGTAGAGGCAAGACTCAAGACAAGCCTTCCACAAGCTACCAGCCAAGAAAGACCAAAGATAAGACCAAGATCAAGTGTTTCAGGTGCGATGCAATGGGACACTATGCCTCTGAGTGCCCCACAAACCCAAAAAAAAGGAAGAAACCAATCTGACAGAAGCCAGAGAAGATGGGCCAGCCCTGATGATGACTCTTGCTGTGTTTTTGAATGAAGAAAGAGTTCTTCCCAAGAGATACTCAAACGAAGAAAAGGGGGTGTGGTTTCTAGACAATGGGGCTAGCAACCACATGACAGGATATAAGGAGTTGTTTGCTAAGCTAGACAAAAATGTAAGTGGGAAAGTGAGATTTGGAGATGGCTCCTATGTGAGCATTGAAGGCAAAGGAGACATAGTGTTGGAATGCAAGAACAAGGATCAGAGGGTGCTAACCGAGGTATATTACATTCCCACTTTAAGAAGTAATATCATAAGCCTCGGTCAACTCACTGTGATTGGTTATGAGGTGAGAATGAAGGACGATCACCTGTGGGTTGTTGAAGCAAGTGGAGCTTTACTGATGAAGGTACCAAGATCTCCAAATAGACTATACAGAATTGAACTCAAAGTGGCTGCACCAGCATGCTTATTGGCTCAAGTTGGGGTAAGTACAGCTTGGCTATGGCATGCTCGGTTGGGCCACCTTAATTTTGAGTAAATTCAGAAACTGTCCAGAAGAGAATGGGCTCAAGGGGTGCCCAAGATCACACACCCTTCTCAAGTGTGCGATTGTTGTATGGCAGGAAAGCAGTCCAGAGTCCCTTTCCCAAAGGAGACTCGATTTAAGGCTGAGAAGCCACTTGATCTGGTGTATGCAGATGTTTGTGGGCCCATAACACCAGAAACCAAAGGGGGAAATAAGTATATGCTTATGATGGTTGATGATCATAGCAGATACATGTGGGTGTTCTTCATTCGAAGCAAGGCTGAAGTATTCGATCAATTCAAGGAAGAGGTGGAATTGGAACATGGAAGAAAAATGAAGGCCTTGAGGACTGACAATGGGGGTGAGTTTACTTCCAAGGAGTTCAGGTTGTTACGCACCAAAATTGGTATGTACCACCAGTTGACATCACCATACTCTCCACATCAGAATGGGGTTGTGGAGAGGCGAAACATGTCTGTCATGAGTATGACAAGGTGTCTATTGAAGGCTATGAATCTTCCCCAAGATCTGTGGGGAGAAGCAGCTAGGCATGCTGTCTACATACTAAACAGATCTCCCACAAAAGCACTGGAAGTTACTCCCTATGAGGCTGTTAAAGGTAGAAAACCAAGGCTGGATCATGTGAAGGTGTTTGGGTGTGTCGGCTATGCAAAAATTCTTGGTGTTAATCTGAAGAAGTTGGATGATAGAAGCAAGAAGCTGGTGCATTTAGGCTACCAACCAAAGACAAGGGCCTATAGAATGTTAGATCCAGAAACTGGTAAGATCCATGTCACAAGGGATGTTCACTTCGATGAAACAAGACCATGGGAATGGGAAAAGGATGAAGAAGCCCAAGGTCCAGAATGGACTGAGATTCTGGTCAATACAGAAACCAGGAGTGAAGAACAAGCCTATAGTGATCAAGCCTCAACTAGCTATGATTAGGTAAATGTGGGAGGTGAAAATGACGAAGATGTTGAGGATGAGCGAGAGTGGAGTAGTCCAGAATCTACAGTGAAAGGAAGAGGTCTAATGTTGGGCAGGCTGCCTACTGATGTAGATGGACTAGGTGATCCTACTGTTGTCCCTGATGACATGTATGATCACACACCTTTAAGAGGTTCAAGGAGCCTGAATGAAAGTAATGATAAGGCACAAGAATCTCATTTGCTACTACTAGAAGGGGAACCAGCTAGTTATAAAGAAGCAAAAGGAATAAAGGAATGGGAAGAAGCCATGGCTGCTGAAATCAAGTCTATAGAAAAGAACAAGACTTGGGAGCTCACAGAAAGGCCAGAGGGTACTGTACCAATTGGTTTGAAGTGGGTCTTCAAGGTTAAAAGAGATGCCACAGGAACTATCACAAAATACAAGGCCCGGTTAGTCGCTAAAGGATATGTGCAACAGTATGGGATTGATTTTGAGGAAGTATTTGCTCCGGTGGCTAGAATTGAGACAATCAGGTTGATTTTGGTTGTGGCTGCTCAGATAGGATGGTGGGTTCATCACATGGATGTTAAATCAGCATTCTTGCATGGTAAGTTAAAGGAGGTGGTATATGTGACTCAACCTGAAGGGTTCATAAAGAAGGGGCTGAACAGAAAGTTTACAAGCTGATGAAAGCCTTGTATGGGCTTAAACAAGCCCCTAGGGCTTGGAATTTGAAGCTAGATGGTGTGCTGAAAGAGCTGGGATTCAAAAGGTGCAAGTATGAACCTGCAGTATACAGAAAAGGAGTCAAGGAGGAAGTTCTGATTATAGGAGTTTATGTTGATGATCTGCTGATAACTGGAGAAAGTTCTGAGAAAATTAAGGAGATGAAGAGAAAGATGGAAGAAAGATTCGAGATGGTGGACCTGGGGTTGCTATCCTACTACTTGGGAATTCAAGTCACACAAAATCAGGAGGAAATTAAGTTGCAGCAGACCAGTTACGCACAAAAGATTCTGGAAGGAGCAGGATTAAAGGAGTGCAATTCAACAAAGATTCCAATGGAGCCAGGACTGAGGTTATCCAAACATGATGAAGGAGGAGATGTTGATTCTACTCAATTCAGGAAATGGGTAGGGTGTTTGAGGTACTTAACTCACACCAGGCCAGATTTGAGTTACTCTGTTGGATATATCAGCAGGTATATGCAGGCTCCTAAAGTGGTTCATGTTCAGGCCTTGAAGCAGATTCTGAGATATGTTAAGGGAACAACTCAGTTGGGTTTGGTCTATCAAAGAAAAGGTGATGACGAGTTGCATGGGTTTAGTGACAGTAGCTATTCCACTGATAGAGATGATGGAGCACTACTGGTATGGTATTTTTCTATGGGAATAGGCCAGTCACTTGGAATTCTCAGAAGCAAGCTACCGTGGCCTTATCTTCTTGTGAGGCCGAGTTTATGGCTGCCTCTACGGCTGCGTGCCAAGCCATTTGGCTGAGAGGATTGTTGGCAGAAATCACAGGAAAAAGGGAACAGCAGGTGGAGATAAAGGTAGATAATAAATCTGCTATTGCACTTATCAAGAATCCAGTTTTTCATGCTCGTAGAAAGCATATTGATACGAGGTATCACTTTATTCGAGAGAATGTTGAAAAGGAGCAGATCAGAATAGAGTTTGTAAATGGTGAGAATCAGAAAGCTGATGTATTGACTAAAGCCCCTCCAAGAATAAAGTTTGAAGAAATGAAAGATAAGCTTGGCATGAAGGAAATTACAAGCTTAGGGGGGTGAAATGTTAGTCTAATCTTGTAATTGAGTAGTTAAGAGTTAGTTACATTGTTAGTTTTCTGTTATTGTAATAACCAGCTTTAAATAGCTGTTTGTTCTGCATTTGTTTTAACAAGCAGACTAGAGTGAAATCAAAGAGATCAATTTCCAAAAACTGTGTGTTCACTTTTATTCTTTCTGATTTTATTTCGGATACCATCTGTCAGGCACCACTTGGAAACTTGTTTTTTTTTAATTTATGAAAAATATATAAATTAATTATAAGTCAACATAATTAGGAAAGTCAGGCGCCACTTTGGTTATGAAGAAATATTATCTATTATTTTATGAACTTTTTGTTTTCAAGTTTAAACTTTTTTGGTTTTGAGGGATTTTTCATTTGGGATGATTTTGCTATTTGATATTTTGAACATTGTGTTTGGTTAGTGAGAACTTTTTGGATTTCTAGTCTTATTTTTTATTTTATAATTTTTTTGGAAAGGGCGCTTTTTTTCAGGCCCCCGCTTTTTTGGCGCTTAACGCCTAGGCCCTTGGAGGGGACCAATCGCCTTGAGGGCGCCTTACGCATTTGATAACTATGGATTGGAGTTAAAGTGCATGTGGTAAGGATGGGTAAAAAGCTGATGTGGCAGTGATGATTGGGCTGCATGTAGTAAATGAAGCCCTTTGCATTGCGGGTAGTCTTATCTCTAACAACCAAAACAATCGAATATCATGGTGTCCAAGTCTCATCCCCTCATAACCATCATAATAAATGGATCCCCATAAACCCTAAACCTATTTCATGAAAATTGGCGAACAGAGACCCCTCTCAACCCTCTCGTTCTATCTCATTGAGCCTACACAAAATCGTTGTTGAAGCACCACTGTGAGGAAACACCGATGATTCTGATCTGACTGCTGGGAAGAACACAATATACTGTTCAGCAACAACTACTGGCTACTTACTTAAGGTAACCCTCGATCTGATGGTTTTGAGTCCAATTTTCCCTAACTGATCATAGATGATGATAGTGCATTAATGAGAAAATGGGCATCGGTGGATTATACCAACCAAACTTGACAACCATACCTAATAATAATATGAAATTAAATTGAATGAGGGATCATGTTGCTTCCATTTTTATGTTGCTTCCATGAGTAATTCTTATCTGATTTGGGATTAACCAACTCTACATCAATTGGGGGTTGTTCTATTTTCTTTTCATTTTGGCTTCGAAACTTCAGTACCTTCCTTTAGCAAAAATAAATAAATAAATTATTATGAAAAAAAAAAGAAGAAAAAAAAGAAGCTAATCTTAAATTCATAGGAAGGGGCATAATGAGACTTTATCGACCTGGTTTAATTAGTACAATTGGTTAGATACCGGTTATGCAAACGGGTCAAAGAATCTAAGTAAATAAACAAGCATGTTATGGGTGTGTATGTCGAGGCAATCCTTCTGATTGTTGTTTTAAATTCTTTTGTCATCTAAAGATCCAAAATTTAGATTGACCATTGGTGATCTCTCAGGTTGGTACACCCTCATCATATGAACATTTAATCAAATTCTGGTTTTACCTTCTGTCAGGGCCGGCTCAAGCAATTCTCGGGCCCTAGGCGAATTAAGAGTATCTAAGTCTAAGCCTTAATCAAATAAAAGTAAAACAGTAAGACAATTAAGAGTTAAACAATGTCTAAATCTAAGAATTAATCAACTAAAAGTGAAAGAGTAAAACAATTAAGAAGAGAACTAGAGAAGTAACGAACCTAGCCACTGCTCAAGTGCTCAATCCTCAATGGTTTGGACTTCAAACATTGAATCAATTAATCACTGCTCAACAGTCAACACCTGATGACCTGAAGGTCCAGATTCGTTTAATCACCGATGGTCGATGCCCATTGGGAATTTTACGACCGAACATGAAATGGTGCACAACCGAACAGGTAAACAAGGGTTGACGAATATGCGAATAGGGGTGCACAACGGAACAGGTAAACAGGGCTGAGGGCACTCGAATCTCAACGAGGGCGATGGGATTGACCAATGACGGGTTAATAGGTTCTACGAGACGAAGTGACGATTCATGATCGACGATGCCGTAATTTCTCTTCTGAATCATGAATTTGTGACGAGCTGTGCCTATTCACCTACTAGGGAATGACGGGGATTCTTCCAAGGGCTCTTTTATTTGGACACCCCACTTTTTTATTTTAACACCCATGCGGGTTAAGACGGGCCGTACTGCCCAATACGGCCCGTATTGAATACAGACAAACATTTCAGGGAATTTCTTAAAATCAGTGAAACATTCTGTTGGACGGGCCATACTGACCAGTACGGCCCGTCTTGGTCCAAGCTTATTTTTACAAGCCATTTTTGGGTGTCAAACCAGTTGAGTCACTTGATACGGCCCGTACTGGTCAGTACGGGCCGTCTTGAAGTTATTTATTTTATTTAAACTTAATTTACGTATTTAAATAATTTTTAACGATATACGTTTAGTACGTGAATTATTTGAACAATATACGGCTATTATATTAATTAAACGTCATAATGTTGTTACGTTATCATTTTTAACGATATTGATTATTTACGAAATCGTTTTAACTAAATATTTTATTTTATAATTAGTTTGTTTACGTTAATTTAAATAATTTAAACGATATAAGTTTGTCGCGCAAATATTAAACAACACAATACAAAAATACAAAACTAACTACAATCCGTGTGGTCCAGCGGATGATCCGTCGTCTGCGTAGACGCGTGGCTCCGGGAACGGTGGAAGCTGTGACCCGTCCCGTCGCACATGCTCTGACGCGACCGTCCACTGGAAAAAATCCTCATAACGATCGAGCCGTCGCCCGACGCGTGCCTCCCAGGCGGCCCGACGACGATCGGCCTCAGCCATCTGCTGAGCCGTCTCGTCGCACCGGGCGGCAATCTGGTGCAACAACACCTCGAGTGGCTCGGTCAGGCGCATCGAACGGTAAACGTGCGGTGGATGATGCGGCGGCTCCTCCTCGCGCGCCGGTGATCGAACCGGCTCCTCCCGAATCGGCTCGGGGTCCGGCATCGCGCCACCGTCCTGCTGCTGCTGCTCCGGCACGATGACGAACTGGGCGGGCTGAAACGATCGGCCGTCCGATCCAATAAACCGCAATCCCAGACCCGGGATGTCGGCGTCAAGTTTCATGCTTATGATCGTCCGACGATCGAGCTTAAGAGGCTCGATCGCCGGCAGATCATCAAGCATGTCAACCATGCCTCTACTGCGAGCGATGTGGGTGACAAAGGCGCCACCCCACAATGTACCGCGCTCCTGTCGGTGGTAGAAGGAGGCGTAGTATAACGCAAAACACCGTGCCAGGTTGCACGGCCTTCCAGCAATGAGTGAGTGAAGATAGAACAGATAAGTCGTCACCCACTCCTGGCTCTGGACGCGACCTGAGATGGCCGTCACGATGCAGCGGTGGATCATGGATGTAACGAATCAGAGGATCTCTGATCATCGTCGCCGGTACTCGGTGGACGGTGAACGGCGTATCAGATATCTGGGCCCACCAGGCCCTCATAACCCCCTCCTCACACTGCGTCAAACCCTGGGTGAAGTAGTCACAAACGGTCTCCGGCTCATAATAGAGCCTAAATGCACGGCGAACCGCTCGATCGACATCTCGAAGTGCTGTCCGCATATGGAGAACTTAATATCTGGAGGAAGCTCCTCGTCATCCTCCTCCCGAACTGCTGCCTGGTGAGCTCTATATCTAAATGTGGATAGAAACTCCACAGTGATCAGCCTGTGGGTGGGCAGCTCGCGATCTCGAATAGGCGAGTCCACGGTGTGTCCTCGCCGAGGATAGCTCTCGCACGCACTGCCTCCCCGGCATCTGCTAGAACCCCCCAGTCGACACAAAGTGGCGTCGCCACGCTCATCCGCAAAATCCGACGGCACCTCATCGCTGCCGCCGACGCTAGCTCGAACTGCAGCCACTCGTGCTGCGACAGCGCGAGTGTCTCGGGATCTAAGGGCGACCCCTGTTGGGCGACGTCCTCCTGGTGTGGAATGTCGGCCTCCATCAACATTTATGCTTCATTTAAGTTACCTCTTTGGTTTCCCAGTTAATGTTTGAATCCGCCTGCTTTTCTTCATAAGCCTCCTCCGGGTTACTTTTTTACCGTCATCATACACGAACCCATATTCGTTTTGTTGCGCATACGATGCTTGACTGTCAAAACCGACATTAGCGTTAGGTTCAGCATTCAGATCTATCGTGCCGTATGAATACTCAACAGGAGGCTCTTCGTTCAAATCTGGCACGGAATAATTGCAAAAACTCCCATCCCAGAACGACATCGTTACAAATATGAATTATCTTGAAATATAATCGAATTCGAAAACTTACGCGTTCGTTTGAAACAATTTAAGCTTATATACAAATTTGAAGATAGTTCAATACGGCCCGTACTGGGTCAAATCAATGTCCTTCCATGTCAGCATTATCAGAATTGAAAAAGCAAGACGGCCCGTACTGGCCAGTACGGGCCGTCTTGATTTCAAATCATTGTCCTATGTTGCAGGGAATGTCTGTACGATGAATGAGAGGGGCCGTAGTGACCAGTACGGCCCGTCTTGATCCCAATCATTGTCAAAGGTTGTCAGGGGGAATGTTTGACCAGGTACTGAGACGGGCCGTACTGGGCAGTACGGGCCGGTCTCAAGGGTGTATTTTTAAAAAATGGGGTGTAAGAATAACACAACCCGTCTTCCAATTCAATGCGATAATAAATTTCCTCGTTTGCCCGCCCCTTTCCTTTTCTATTTTAAGGCTTCAAGCCCAATGGCCCGTCCAATATAGTAATATACATAAGCCCATTTGATTTTTGTTGGGGCCCTATAAAATTTGGGGGCCCTAAGTAAAGGCCTAGAATCCTAAACCCATTGGGCCTGCCTTCTGTTAGTAAAGCAACACTTGAATTATTAATAATCTAAAACTAAACGAAGGCAAATAAATAAATACAAAATAATAATGATGATAACAAAACTTGAATATAAATCATTAGGAATTGGAATTCTAAGGGTGTTTGTTTTTTCCAAAAAGCTCTTCCTGAGCTCTTTTGTCTGCGTCACGCAGACCACTGGCAGAGGTTAGGGGCTGCAGATTGTTTGTTTTTCAGAAGACGTTTCATTAAAAAAACATCCGTCCAACCTCTTTTTCACGCAGGCATGGACCAAGCTCTTTCCACCTCTTCCAAACCTCTTCCCGTCTCCATATTCTCCTCCCCTTTTTCACGCAGCCCTACTCCCAAGTCCCACTGGTGCCTCGTCCCCGTCCACCTCCACATCGGTGACCGCCTTCCACCGCTGCCCCCTCCGTGCCTCCCACCTCCGTTGGCCCCCACCGATCGCGAGACCTCCACCACCCCCACTGATCGCGAACCCTAACCTTCCACCGTTCGCTCCACCGCCTTCCATCACCGTTGCTCGTGATCACCGATCGTGATCGGAGTTTGAACAACCGTGGGACTCGTACGATCGATGTTCAAGACAAAAAGGCTGCAACGAGAAAGCGAAATCAGGATTATATTTTGAGATTCTACAAACGGAAAGGGTGAATCTATTGAAGAGGTTATGGATTTACCTTGTGACAACCGTCGCATTTGAAGGGAAGAAAATCAGGTTGTTTGCAATCGGAAAGTTGGCAGTGTTTGCCTAGATCAGGAAAGACTTCTGTTCCTCCTCCCATGATGATTATCCGGGATTGAGATTAAGATTAACTTGGTTTAAAAGAGGTTTGCAGAGGTAAAAACAAACCCTCTTCTTGCAGAGGTTTGGTCCACCTCGTCTGCAAAATAGGTCTGCCGACATGGTCCGCAGACTGCATATGTTTTACCTATGAAAAAACAAACACCACCTAAATGTGAGCTCAACCCAACCAAACCTGCCCTTTTGCCAGGCTTAATATAAACTTATCATTAATCAAGGAGGCTGATAGATCCTACACATGGTTACATATTAGTGATGATCGAATGACTGCCCTTAAAAAACTTAAATATTTTAACCACATAATTGTCAAATGTTTCATGCGATAAGATTTGAAAATATACATACACACACTAGTATGGTACCCGCGCAATACAGCGGGAAAAACGACATTCAAGTTGGGTAATTTTAAAGGTTTGTATGATTCGGCTTTGAGTCATAACCATAACAAAAGCAATTGTTTTTAATTTATTAGTCAACTAAAAGTAACTTTAACTCCAAACATAAAAGTTAAATAGTCGAAAAATGCTAATAAATGATTCATATGTTTTGAGGGTTTTTTTTATATAATCACTCATCTCACTTCAATTTATAAAGACTACCGGTGTCAGACAAAGTGAAAAGAAAAAAAAGATACTTTGGTTAGATTTAAAAAATTGTATCATGTGCTATAAGAAGGGGTGTTCATCGGGTCGGATAACGAGTTATTCGGGTTTGAAAATTTTTTGGTATATCCAAAACCCGACCCGAAATTCAAAATATATTATCCGACCCGAATAACCCTGTTTTTTTCGGGTATTCGGAAATCCGACCCGAAAAAACTAGTTTTTACATATCCGAAACCCGACCCGACTATAAAATCGTATTATCCGACCCAAAAAACCCGAAATAGATTTCGGATATGGTTTTTTCGGGTTTCAGATACGATTCGGATTTCGAATTTTTTCGGGTTTCGGTTATTTTGAACACCCCTAGCTATAAGAGTTGTATAACTCTTAATTTTAATAGATTTAATCAAATTACTATTTTCTCCTTCTGATACTATACAGTAGTATATATATATACATGGTTGTAAAAATCGCGATTCCTCGGCCGATTAATCGGAATTAGGCGCTAATCGGGGTGTTCCCGACTAATTTTCCTCAAATCGGCCAATTAATCGCTATTCGGTCAACATCGGTCAAAATCGGACCTAATCGGTCCTAATCGGTTCTGATCGGTCCTAATCGGCCACCAATCGGCCACCAAACAGCCACCAATCGGCCAAAAAACGGTCGATTTCCGGCGAATACAAGAAGAAAATGGAAAACAAACCTTCGATCTTCGTTGAGAACGACGATTCCGACTTCGATTGACAAGAATGGCGACTGTAGCGTTACTCGCCGGAACCCTAATTTGGAGAAGACGACTAGCGTGACTGTGCGTGAGATCGGGAGTGTAGCCAGAGCCCAAATAGAGGGGAATTGATTTTTTTAAAGTTAGAATTTGGGCTTTTATTATATGAATGGGCTGGGTATTCAAAAAAAATAAAATAAATAGCCCATATGAATTATTAATTTGATAAAATCTTAGATTATTTGCAAACTTATACATAATGTTTTGTATATATATATATATATATAATTTTTAAAATTTTTATATAAAATCTCAATCCGATTAATCCTGATTAATCCCTAGTCCCTACCTCGCCGACCGACTAGCGACTGGCGATTTTTACAACACTGTATATATATAGGAGACGGTTAACGTACAAATGATATTAACGTGCTAAACGTAGGAAGCCACAAGAACGCATCATGTGTCATTAGGGTAAGGGGCATTATCGTCCATATAAAATTACAGACAATGATTTATAAAATTACAGACTGACCTTTAATACACATAATCAAGGACCGCATGGATAATCACAGACCAATAATTACAGACCTCATTATATAACAATCGCAGACCGTATTTTAACACTAAGGGGGTGTTTTTTTTGTAAAAAAACTCTTCTAACCTCTTATGTCTGCGCCACGCAGACGTGAGAAGAGGTTAGAGGTTCGCAGACCGTTTGTTTTCTCGCAGACCGTTTGTTTTCTCGCAGACATTTCATTAAAAAACGTCTACGCGGCCGCTTCTTAGCGCAGACGTGGACCAACCTCTTTTTGAGGTCTTCCAACCTCTTCTTCCTTCCACAATCAACATCTGATGAACCAAATTCCCACCGCCAAAGCCACGCCTCCCACCTCCCATCTCCGTCGGCCTCCGCCGCCGCCGCCTCCACCATCGCACCTACCGCCGCCTCCGCCGCCGCACCTACCGCCGCATCTTCTGCTTCACTTCTTCCCTACCCACGATCCACGATGTAAGCCCTTCTCCTTCGTCCTCCAAAACCCTAGGATCGCGACCTACTGCTCGCGACCTACCGCCGCACCTACCGCTCGCGGCCATGTCGATCTACCAAAACCCTTCGTCCTCCAAAACCCACCGCTCGCGGCCATAGGCGATCCACCAAAACCCTTTGTGGTTCGACGATGATGGTGACAGCGGTGGTGGTAGCTCGTGATGGTGACAGTGATTGTGGTTAGACGATGGTGACAACCACAGTCGGCCTCCTCCACCGCCGGTCGTCGCCCCTAGTCTCCTTCTCACACGGGTTCGACCAAGGGTTTTAGATCTAGGGTTCCGGTGGAGAAGAGGATGATCGACGGGAGGGGGTGGGTTGGGGCAGACGATGGTTGGGGCAAGTCGGTGGGTTGGAAAAGCTTGATGTGGTCCGCAGAGGTTAGAAAACAAACACCTCAAAAAGACCTACTTGCAGAGGTTTGGTCCACTTCTTCTGCAAAAGAGGTCTGCAGATGTGGTCCGCAGACCGCAGACATTTTGCATCTAAAAAACAAACACCACCTAATACTCAAGGATAAAATGTATAATCACTAACCAATAATCACGGACCGTCATTTAACATGCATAATCAAATAACCAACTGCATAATTACGTACCAATAATCACGTACCAAGGATAAAATCACGGACCACGTAAAAAAACTTATAAAAACTATAACAACACTATACTTAAATTAAAGATAATAAAATTCTCAATTTTATGGTGTCATTTTTTTAAAAAAATAATAATAAAGCATGTAAAAGTTATTTAATTTTTAAAAACCAAGTGGAACTTGTTGTAACATTTTTTAAAAAATGTGGTTGTTCCTCTTTTGCCCTTTCAGTAATATTTTAAGTTTTTTTGTGGAGAAAATTGTATAAAGTAGGGACCACTTGATCTTATATATTGATTAGTTTGATCAAAAGGTCCAGAATTCATCCTACATTTTGTACGTTAAGCAACATATGTATTTGATCCAGCTCCTATATATATAAATTAAAAAATGATCAAAAAATTAATAACATATATTGTGATTTAAATGCTACTTTTATAAAGTTTTACAACAGATTTTCTTTGCAAAATTACCAACGCATTTGTGCTTCAATCACTCTATATTTTGCATGCATCGCATATGATGATCTCCTAGGATTCAAACGAAACAAAAACTAAGGGAAGATTATATTAAAAAGTTTTGTAAATTTCATCGTTACATACACTGATTCATGGAACCGGATCGATCGATAAAATTAAAGACTCGTTCGACCCTTTGATCCAAAGTTTTGAAAATCAAATCTTATGCAACCTGTGATGAATCGGTTATGATCGAGTCATGATCTACAATTTAAAGATCAAAAATTGATCATGATGAACATCTAAACAACAGAAGATCTACGATCCGTAAACCGAACTGAAAACGATCTAGAGAGGATATCAGGCTCTAAATCATTCCCTTGTATGCCTTGATCAAAATTTTGCATGTACGTGTGTTCATCATATGGAACATGATGGACATGCATAGATGTAGATCTAACCACCATCTTTTTCTTCTCTCTCTTTAGCTTCTTCCACAACGTTTTCCACGTAGACCGTAACGGATCGGTTGGCTCATTGTCCGAGCGCGGCTGGTTGTAACCGATGTCGGGTTTGATCGTTTTGCTGAGCCATTTCTTGATGTCCATTGTGGTATTTTGAGTGAGTGGTTATTGGTTAGGGTAGCATGTATATACATTGTGAATGGTCATGGTCAAATTTGATAACCCGGGTTAGAATAGTCAAACATATTGTATTGTTTTTCGTTTGACCAAATTGCAATTTTTAATCAGGTACATTCTTTTGACATTCATTTAGGATAAACAAGAATTGTTTACTTTTACCTAATTTTAATTAATGAAAAACGGTTCTTTTTAATTATATGGAAATATGTCTTGTGTTATATATATATATATATATGTATATATATGGGTAATGTTCTAATACTAACCCACTCTTACGGCGATAACCCATTAACTTTGGCAAAAAATAGCCGAATCTTGAATTTTTTTTTAAACATCATTGTAACACAATTTGAACACCATGTTCTTTTATGAGTTTGGGCTAATTCATTACCGTTTGGCCTCTTACAGTACTGTAGGTGTTTAAATATTTAAAACTTACAGTAATGTAGCAAAAAACTTACAACGATGATATTTTTTAAAAGGTGATGAATTAGCCCAAACTCAAAAAAGAACATGGTGTTTAAATTGTGTTACAATGATGTTCAAAAAAAAAATTCAAGATTCGGCTTCGTTTTGGCAAAGTTAATGGGTTATCGCCGTAAGAGTGGGTTATTATTTGATCCCAATCCATACATACATATATATATATATATAACAATTTACCATAATTTTCAATATATTCTCTAAACTATAGTCTTTTGTAAGGTTATAAAACGTTTTTTCAATAATAAAACATTTATAGATCATTTGATATATTGCACCATTGGACTTGTATTTATATTTATATAATTCATTACTTTATTAATTTTAATACTTTTTTTCAAACATTTAAATAGAGATATAAAAAGAGAAAACTTCATCTAATAATAATCAAGATTTTTAATGTTTTATTAAAATTATTTCAAGTTTTTTGTCCTTCTAAAATCACTTTACTTTTAATAGTGTTTCAATCATTTATAAATTTTTTTAAAATAGTTTAAATTTTAAAAAATTAATTTAGACTAATAAAACATATATGAATCTTTATTAATAAGTTAAACTTTTTTCTAATTAACTTGAAATAATATGTAATAATGAAGGTAACAAATTCACAAATTAATAAAAAAGTTTATTAGTTGTTAAAATATTAGTCAAATTAAGAAAAAATAATAGCTAAATACTAATAAATATTAATATTCATTTCTCTCGATTAATTAAAAAAATTAAATATTTATAAAAAAATTACCTATCATTAGAACACTTGGGAAAAAATTAAACGACTTTAAAAAACTATAAATTTTAAATAACTTTTTAAAAACACTTAAAAAACTTTGTTATTGTTATACAAAGTTACATCTCATAAAAATTATTAACTTTTTATTACAGGCTGTTTCTTTCTTCTGTGGCTCCCATCCTTCTTTACCAAACGCATATGTAACATTTTTAATTGTTTAGTAAACGAGCAGGTATCGTTTAATTCATACTTTTATTTATTTTATTATTTTATTACTTCATAACTATTCCATAGTTATTATATTTTGTTTTATGTTTTGTAATTTATAACTTAAGTTTTCATGCATTCGAAAATGCATTTTTTAGGTATACCATTTCGACATGCTTATTTTAATCGACAAACTTACTTTGTATAAATCTTATTTAAAACTGAACATGTATTTTAACAAAATCAAGTTAGGATTCAATATGATATGTTTCAGTCTTTTCTTTTAAGCATGTTTTTGTTATCTTGAGATGCTTTCAAAAATTCGTGTGTGTATATATATATATATATATATATATATATATATATATGCTAGTTGGAAACCCGCGCGATGCGGCGGGGGAAACAACAATATACAACGCGGTGTTCGTATTTTACTAATTTATCACTTTTTTTGAGATACTGATAGTTATCTTGATGGTTTCACTTATGTATTAAGTTTGGTGTCAATTATAACATAAAATAAGAAAAGAAAACACACAACAAAGATAACAAAAGTTGTTTAAAAGTTGTTTATAAACATAGATATTTAGAGTTAAAAATCCACATGTCAACTCAATAGTTTGAGTACATATCTTCATCCTTCATGTCAAAATGTTTCTTCTTTTTCTTCATATTAGCAAACCATAATCCTAATTTATTTAATAGGATAATGAATAAGTAAATATATTATAAATGAATACTATGGTATTATCAAAGACTATTATTAAATTACCTTTATACTAACTTTAAAAAGTTCTGATTTAACTATAGATACATACATATAGTAAGTTTTAAAAAATATCATTTTTTTACACAAAAACATTCCTGTATAAAAATTAGCCTCCACAAAATTTTGTTGCTTATAGTATATTGGGTTAACACAACTTAACAAAATCATTCACACATATACATATACATATGCATGTACATGTACACACAAAATCATTAATATCTAATTGTTTTTAATGAATCAAATATCAAGCTTTTTGCCTCTAACTACAAACCTAGCCAGCAGCAAATTTACTATTTGACTAATAATTGGAGCTTCCAATTGATATCATAAAGATGAAAATATCAAGAAAGATAGCAAAAACAGTAATCTAATAAATAATCTCACAAACTTAAGTAACCATTATATCTAAGAGCAACTTCCTTCTTTACAGTGTCACGAATGTTCTTATCAAAGCACCTTTCCTTTCTAGTTTCTCTAAACCAACTCAATGAAGTAGCCCTTTGAGGTTGACTTGATCTTCCAGGAAATTCAGTTAAACCATGTACATTCACGTAAAAATACCCAATCAAATTAAAATGAGCAAGAATGTAAAAAGCAAGACTTGAGTCGAACAATTTTCTGTGTGCATACCCTTTGATTCTAAGCATATTAAAACCCTCAGAAGACAAATCAATATTACTCGTAGCCTGATAAGTATTTTGCATCATTTTTTGACATGCAAAAAAAATAATAAAAATAAAATAAAAATAGATAACTTTTCCCATAATCAAAATTAGATTAAAATATGTTTACTTGCTTATGCAATTAACCCATCTAGTAATCATATTAGACATAACTAACAATATATTAATTGTTTAAATTACTTGTTCTTTCTGCACCCTTTCTTCAACAAAGTAGGAGTTTTCTGCAGGGAAACTTGGGCGATGTGGCCCCTTAAATGATAAGCACTCAAAAGACCACAAAAGAGATTAACTTGACCTTTATGAGAAACTCTGTTTAAAATCCAAGAACCTGCTACAAAAAGAACATTGTCAAGTTAATGTTGGTTTAGACCTAATGATAATTAAATTCTTTCTTCAAAAAGAAAAACAACCGATACTCGGGTTTGACATAAAAAATGAGGTTTCAGAATTGTTATTTTGAAAAAGTTAGCCTAAGAAACATAATTAGAAAAATCAAAAAAAAAAAAAAAATCATTTACACCCCTTTGTTTAAGACATTGTAGAAACAATTGTATTTGATTTAACTTTTGTTATTGAATTGCTATTTAAAGAAGCTAGGAATATGCACTTTTGGAGAAAAATAATATGCTTTCGCTTGTAGCTCAATTCTAAGGCTCGCCCAGACAAAAAGGTAGAAACATAATCAACTAAAAAAAACCATTCAAGATAACATTAAATCAATATACGTCTCAAAGAAATAAAACCTGAATAAATGAAACAAACAACTCGGTTATATCAGCAACTTTGCAATATGTACAGCGTAAAGAGCAACCCCCTTGCAAATTTAATTGCACAAACAGAGACCATAAGTAATAGGCAATATTTAAATGTAATGTTATTAATATATCAACTTATAGATAGCTCATAAGTAAATGTAATACTATTAATAAGAGACCATTTGAGAAACTGATCCAATACCCAAGAACTACCAAACCATATTTTACAAATAATTGAAGTTACATAAACCATTACAACTTTGAGTAGGTATTTTGATTTAGCAACGAAAAAGAAGTCTCAAATGATTAATAGAATATTACACACAACCCTTTAAGGTTTCATCATGATCAAATAATTATTCCAACAAAAAGTTAATGTTGGGTATAAATCAAGGATCATCCACAATATTATCAAATCAAAATCAATTTTGCAGCAAAAATCAGTTCATGAAGAGACAAAAAAAACTTAACAAAACCCAAAATTTCAAGCCATCTCGACATCTTAAGAACAAACACTTAATATTCTTATAAATAAAAACAACGAACAAAAAAGAAACCCTAAACAATATTACCTTATAATGGAGAATCAAGTCAAAACATTGATATTGAGTTGAGAATTAAAGGAAGCTGCATGGTTTTAGATCACATTGCAAATTTGAGGCCTCAAAAAAGTAACCCTAACAAAGTGAGAGTGAGAGAGACAACTGATGGAGCATTTGAAATTTAAATTTGGAACTGGGTTTATAGAGCATGGAGAATCCTTGAAGTGGGTTTGCTATATTCAGTTGTATCTACAGCTTTGTTATTTGCACATTTCTTAAAATTAAGTCACTACACATTTCTTAAAATTAAGAACATGGTGAAAGTTGTGCATTCATATGCACTCAATCAACATACACAAGCTGACACATAATTCTGCATGCATACATACTTAATTCTGCATAAACAAACAAACACCTGCATACACACACATACAAAACTGCATACATACGCACACCTAACTGCATAATTCACATATACATATGCAATCTGCATACATACACTCACAATCAACATATATGCACACATAATTCTACATACATAGAAACAAAAATCTTCATATATAAATATACAAAACTACCTATAAAATTTTGCATACAAACATCACGTAACTGCAAATATACATACATATTTCTACATACATACACACGCAAATTAGCATACCACATACATAAATTTGGATACAAATTTCATTATACATGCACACACAATCTGCATTCAGAGAAACACAAATCTGCATGTATTTATGAACTTTCAGAAACTAAAAACATAAAGCAAATAGTGAATCAGATCAAAACTTGTCTGTTGATCGTTATTGTTTCTCAATAAATCTAACTTTTTTCCTCAAAACTTGTTAGCTGATAATTAAACAATTGATGCTTTTTATGAGAAATCTTAATTTAAGTCATAATAAGCCAAACAACAAATCCAAGAAATGATGAAATCAGTTAATCAATTCACTAAATCAAATGATTAACGTAAGCCCGTGTAAAATAACTCTTAGCACACACACACCCACACGCATATATGACCACATACTACTTATGTTTAGAAATCAACATATTACTAACAATGTCAAAATAAAGAAACAGATCTCACATGGTTGAAGGCTTGAAGATGTGACCAGAGGTTAGCTTGAGCCTTGTCAATGTTGTGTGGTTCATAAGTTTGGGAGCTTAGCTCTGTATGTTCCTATTATGCTTTGAAGTCCAAGCATGTGATACTCATCCTCGCAATATTAATTGCATATTTTTTAGGTGTTGATTAGTAATTGAAAAGGAAAATTCAATTAAGCATGTATCTTTTTGTTGTAGAATAACAGGCCAAGGATAATTAGATGATAATATTGAAATAACGATGAATGTATGTACAATATGAAATCAAAATTAGGGTTAGAGCAGAAACTTGCTGGTGGATCCATGTTCAAAGCAACCTTCTTCCATGCCTCAACGAAGCACTGTCGCCGGCTGCGGCGCCGGCAGAGTAACTGGTAGTGATGGGTTTATGGTTTCAAATAGTGGTTGGGAGATGAGTCGGATAAGAAGGTGGGTGATCGATTGAATAAGGTTTTAGGGTTTGAATCTTGAGATTAGTCGGATCAGAAGGTGGGAGATCAATTGAGGGGTGAATTTGATTTTTGAAATTGGAGTGTTATTTCACTTCACCGTATTTGTTCTTTCTTCTTTTAAGTTTCTTCATTCACTGTCAAACAAAAGCAAAAGGATGTACATTCCTTTTTGAGTCTTGAACAAACCCGAACCATTTAACCAAGATCCACAATTCTTTCAGCTGATTATTTAACGCATAAAATACTTGTACATTCTGCTTTGTTTATTGTACAATTCTTAAACTCTTAAAATCCATGGGTCAACCCATCCAATATGTATTATATATAGTATATAGATATATAGATATATATATAGGGTAAGGATCAAATAAAAAGTATATTTTGTCTAAGAAGGCTAAAAAGGATTTTTAAAATCTTTAAAACCGATCCAAAAGAACTCCGATTGAACCCATTTCGATAGCATTGAAACCGTCTCATCGAACCCTACAATATTTGCCTTTTGGTTTAAGCTTTAACAACTAGTTTTAGAGTTTGGATTTTTGGGCATGTTTTTTTAACTTTTAGGTTTTATTTTTATGTTTAGGGTTTGTTTTTATAAATTTTGTTTTATTATTTGGGTTTATTGTTTATGATTTAAAGGTTAGGTTTTAGGGAATTACAAGTCGGTTCCAATGATGTAAAAATGAATTCAATCGGAGTTTGTTTGGATCGGTTTTCAAGTTTTTAAAAATCCTTCTTAGCCTTCTTAGGCAAAAAAAACTTTTTAGAGGAACCTTCCCCTATATATATATATATGGTATATTTCTAATTTTATTCAAAACTTGTTTTTTTAGTTCAAAGATTATTGCAAGACGTGCTTATTTCTATCTTTATTTTCATTAGAACTTTTATTGAAAATCGAGCCGTCGCAATGTATTTCTTTACCTCAACCATTGCCACAATTTCATACGCCACTTTTAATGTGATTAACCACATAAACACGCCGAATAGAAGCGATGTGTAAACGACCCAAGGCAGCTCGTAAAATGATTGGAATCGGATCGGATCGGATCAATAAAAAGCTCGAACGAGCCGAGCCTTAACGAGCCCCGAGCCCAAAAGTGTGACTCGTTTAGTTATCGAGCCTGAGCTCGAGCTTTACATATCGAGCTCGAGCCGGCTCGCGAGCCTTGAGCTTTTTGAATATATAATTTTTATTTATTAAGTGTTTATTTATAAAATTAATTATTTTTATATATAAAATTATTATAAATATATTTAAATCAAATATTTTATGTTAAATTTTGAAAATATAATTATAAATATAATTAAATTAGTAATTAAAGTAAATAAATTAAATAAATAAAATCTAAACAAGCTCGAGCCGAGCCGAGCCGAGCTCGAGCCTAAAAATTTTCTAACGAGCCGAGCTCAAGCCCAAATTTATCTAAACGAGCCGAGCTCGAACCTTAACGAGGTTTACACCTCTACTCACCAAACACAAAGGAATTACTAATTTTGGATACATCTTACGACGTGTGTATTTATCTCTATGTTTTAATATAAATTTAATTTAAAACTAAATGGGGACAAATAAGAGGTATTCTAGATTTATTTTGGTGGCAACATATTATTTTCTTAAATGTGTAATATGTCGTTGTGTTCTACTTATTCCATATACATCACAACACGTGACTTTGACATTATTAACGGTATCTTTATCGTTGTATCTACATTTACAATAGGGCTTCTTCATGCTACGTTTTAGGTATGTTTGGTTTTGGATTTCCATTTTATTAGGATCATCTTTATCATTTGATCTGCATTAATTTGCAATTGAACTTCTTTATGCTACACTTTCAAGTTTTACGATAAAGAAGTGGTTACTTTTTTTATAATATTCAAGATGTGGGTGAACATACCAACTATACTTTAGTGTATATACATGTGAGCATCTTGCATGTGCATTATATATACTTTAGTCATCGTATTACACTATTACTTTAGTGCATTTATTGATGAATGCACTTCTTTTTAGATTCTATGAAATTTAGTGTACTCTAAGCAATACTTCTAAAATGATTATTTTTTTAATTGTTTTAATCAATTCTAATGGAATAAAAAATAATGATAAAATTATATATATATATATATATATATATATATATATATTATACACTACTATACAAAACTCATTATATAGATACAAATCCTCATTACAACCATTTCTAGGTTTTTTTTTTACAAAACTAAGGCTCTGTTTGGGATTGTTTATTTAACTACAAAATGATTTTTTTGTCAAAAGTGCTTATTAACATATGACTTTTTGAAATGGAGTTTTTAAAAATATGTTTGTATTAGCTTTTTCAAAATTAATTTTCAAAATGACCAGGGACATTTTTTTATTGACACTATTTAATGCTATTGGGTAAAGGGTAAAGAGTGGGGTAGATTTGTAATTTTATGTCAATAATTTGAAAAACAACATATCACCATTTTATAAAAAGTCATTTTCAAAAGTCCTTTTAGGTTTGACAAACAACTTATTGGCTTATTGGTTTTTTAAATAAGTTAATAAGTTATTTTTAAATGAAATCTCAAACATGGCTTAAGTTATATAGACAGACAACATGCATATAGCATATGTTTGAGCTCATCCATCACAGGATTTTATTGTTATGTTTCTCTTCCATTATTCTTTTTTTTTTCTTTTTGTTGTATTTTTTTAACTGTCCTTTTTTTGTTTCCATTTAACTAAATTTCAATTTAGTTGGATTTTGTCAAGAAATTTAGTTTATTAACTAAAAGTCGAGTCGGGTCAAGAGTAGTCCAGACTCCTGTGACCTTTTGGTGGTATTGTGCACCATGTCACCTCTCCCCAGCGTTCCAAAAACGGCTCTCACGCGCTACTTTTCTAATGGCGCGATAAGCTCTCACTTCACACAACCAGGCATGGTACATGACCCTGACAATATCTAATTTTTTGAACGGCTAAGGTTTCTCTCTTCCTAAATTACACCATAATTACACCTTTGCATGTGATTGAACCCATGGCCTCCCATTCTAAGAAGCATGCATCTACCAAATGGGCTAGTCCCACATTGGCTGACAAGAGCTAATGAAGCGCGAAAAGCCGAAAACACAACGCGAGAAGGCATCAACAATAAACAAACATTCTTACCCTTTTTCTTTCAAAGAATCACACAACCATAACAAAAAGTTTGGATTATTGACTGAAAACCACCTCCTTGGCTCAGAGCAACAACATACATAGAGATCAAGAGCCATGAATGGCCTTTTGTTTAGCATATATCAACAACATTCTTTTTGCCTGTACATATCATAATATGTTTAAACAAACACAAAACAAAAACTGTATGTGTGTATTGCGCACCGAACCGCCACCCTGCATCAAAACAACCACATCAATTTTTCATAAATATGTCATTTCTAGAATATCACTAAAAAAATAAGCTTTATCAGGAAAACATACCAATTAAAATTTATTATTGAGGATGTCAAGAAACTGTTCTTCCATAACAGATGGATGCTATGTACAAATTCTTGGACCATTTCTCCTGTTGGTGGAAAAACAAATATTCAAAAATGCAGCCTTTTTCTTTCTATTTTGGTTCTTGACAATCAAGATATTCAAACCAAGTTAGAGTGTAAACAATATAAAGCCAGAACCAAGGTATGCCTAGCTCGTGGCTCGCTCGTTTACATTAAAGCCTAAATTTTAATAATTTATATAAACCTATACTTCAAAAGTTATCATATTAGATAAACTTCAAAATTTGACTGTCAGCTTAGTATTCAAATATACCATAGTTAGGGTGTAAACAAATCAAGCCCGCTCATGAGCTACTCGAGATAGGATTAGTAAAAAGCTCGAATGATCCGAGCTCGAGCTCTCTTAAGTCAAAACGGGTTATGCCTGAGCTCGGCTCGGCTCGGCTCATACGCCCCTAACCACACATTTTCAGATGAAAAAATCAAGTCTAAAATATAGAAGGTGATCATAGTCCTTGGACTATCTTTCTTGTATCATTGGTTTGATGAGTTGAGATAAACAAATACCAAAAATCTGCACATATATGTAGGAATTCATTCTATTAAGAACCAACTAGTTGTAAAGAACTAAAAGAACCATATTCATAGCCATATGATTTAAGAGATATAAAAGTAAATTCCCTTTAAAGCAGGGAAGTTACTATTATACTCTTTAAACTTGTGGCTAGAATTGGTTCTTTTAGTTCTCAAGTAACAATACCTCTATATATATTTGTTTGTGTCTAAAAAAATAACAAAATCAAAATTTTTAGAAAATAAGCAAGCTGGCTCATGGGACGGCTCGGCTCGTTTACAAGCCCTATTGAAAACAAGACTACCTTAACATGGGTGCTCGGAAAAGAGGATGTCCTAAGAGTTTCTTGAGTGACATCTTGTGATCTTTTCTTGGATGTACTGAGTATGAAGGCGGCTTGATCTTCGGTTGCAGCAGCAGCTGTTATCCGGTAGCCATTCTCCCATCTTCTATGAATCCCTTCACTAGGGTACAGAAAATCTAGTTCAACCACCTGAAAATACACCACATAAGTTGACTTTTCATGTAATGACCATAAGTGGATGTATCAATACCTGATTTGAGTAAGTTGTGTCTCGAGACATCACGATGCCCCATCGACTCCCTGCAGTCGTCATTGCAGTTACCAAAAACCCTTCTTTCCATTTTTTGGAAATCCACTTGGATGGAAAAACATCACTCACTTTGTATGATTGCTGTGTGTATGTTGTTCCTAGGAGTAAATTAAAAAAAAAAAAACATCATTGACTAGCGGACATTAAAAATTAATTGGTTTTAAGTGAAAACTTGAAATACACGATAAATCGATAATAAATCTAAATCAACTATGGTAAAATCTATATTTCAGGTTTAACCCTTCAATAACCAGTGAACTAACTTATAAACTTTTCTATTTAAGGTAATTTTCAACCTTAATGGCAATTAAATGGCTCCACATAAATGCCACATACAAAAATATACACACTTTAATTACCTAAAAAGAATTATAAATTTGAAGGTTTTCATGAATGAAAACAAAATTAATTACATGAAACAGAACTTCAACCAAAGTTACTTGTCTTTTTGTGCAGTTAATACTTTTATTTTTCTTAATTCATAAATGGTTTTTTTTGGGCCAAAAACTGAAGGTAATCAATCATGGATTTGAAGTCAAAATAGGACAATTAACTAAAAACAAAATCACATGATATGACATTTCAGATTATGCAAATAAAAAAGGTATCCCAATCACTAAAATAAAGAAAAACCTAGATCTTGTTTAGATTTATTTTTTTTATGACCGTGGGAACCACTTACGTGGTAAAACCCCGGGATTTGGATCTCAAATCTTCAGATAAATTATATTGATGTACACAGAAAAAAAAAACTCACCCTTAGACATTACCACCAAAGCGCTACCATTTGATGCACCGGCAAGTGATGTGATGTAATAATTTTTCTCCCATTGCTCCATTATCCACTCCTATAATGGACAAAAATATATATATATATAACAATAATGCAAAGAAAACAGTAAAGTTGTACTAAATAAAATAGGACGAGATATTGATACCTTGTGCAAAAAAACAGGAGAGAGCTCATAGACTTGTGAAGTGAAACCAGTGCCGGCATCCATAACAATAGCCCATAAATTAGACGAAGAAGCCACACAACTAATATTCAGGCCATCGTTCTTTCCTTTCTCAACATGTTGATGGAGCCTTGCATCCGCCACATTGTAGTAGTACCTGAGTGTTCATATTGTTTGACCAAGTAACGACATTTGACTCAGTACCAAATTGTTATTGTTTATTTTGAAACTTGCTAAAGAAGGAAACATTGGAACTTTGATAAACGTTCTAAAATAGAATTTCTTGCAATCTTCATCTGGAAAGCCTGGTTTAAAAAAGTGTGAGCTGCTCTGAGGCATATTGGTCCCTAAAGTCAAGATGTGTGCATCACATACATCAGGCGTTGCTCAATATACAACAAAATATGATTTATTTAAAACCAGAAGTCATGTCTCTGCAATCTGTTATACCAACCTTTTTATTAAGTAATTCATAATTTCTTCATTCCTTTGGTTATTTTTACATATAGGTCTCTTACACACAACAACTTTGATCAATTTTGACCAAAAAGTATATGAGGCTCGGCCTCAAACCCCTAATGTGTTTTCCTAACATGCCTCGAGTGCCTTAAGCGTGCCTTTTAAAACCAAGGTAGATGTTGTAGTTTAGCATTTGTTATGTCACATACCTCTGTTTCATTGGTGTTCTTGAAACATATATAGAAATCCATTGTGTTGCCGGAGTGCCTAGCCGAATTTTCTTCCTAGGCTGAGCATCATCTCCCGACTCAATAAGTAGTCTTCCCCTCTTTTGTCCCACCTACAACAAACAATTATCGGGAGTTACATCAAAAAGGCCATCAAAAGACATTTTAATTTTTCAAAATCAAACCTTTAAGGCACCATCTATTCTGATTGGCCGGAGAGATGCACTTGAAACTAGGCAGTTTTCAAAGAGCCCGATAAGCTTCAAGTAATTTGGTTCTTCATCAAATTTCATATTGGTTACCGTTTCAAGAAATTGTTTGAAAGGTGATGGACAAAGATAGCAAAGTAATTCAGGAGATGTTGCCATCTTCTTTTTACAAACAAGAAACCCTTTGTTTTCTCCCTGTGGTTAAAATGTCGAATAATCATCAGCCGCGTAAAACATTATATTTAAGGATAAAACTACACAACGAAACAGGAAAAATAATGAAACTCATAATTGTTGCCTGTCAATTTCTGCAAACCAAAGTACTAACATCTAAAAACAAAATGAAACAAAAGAAACCAAAAGCAACAACTTTGTAGGATGCAAAAAAAAAATTAAAAATTAAAAATTAAAAAACAATAAAAAACACACGATGAAAAGTACACAACTCAGGGAATAGGGAATCTTGAATGATTCCCTTAAACCCTTAAGCCCATGAAATTGAAAGCTTCTATATAAGGAAACAAATCCTAAATATCTGATTGATAAAGATTTTTGATAAAAGAAGAAAAAGCAACTTCCTAAAAAACAAAAAGATAAAATTTTGTATGTCAATAAATTTTAGTTACTTCAAATGCATTTGCGCACAACTTTTTGTCTTTAAATTCTTCAAACCCATGTATGAAAATCTTGAAAAAGTTCAATGAAACCCAATAAGCCAGAAGCAACCAACTTTAAGATCAATGATTTATCAACAAAAAGAAAAGAACACAACTATGGGAAATGATTCTTTTAAAGGCATAAACCCTAAGAACTTAAAGAACTATGCTTTATGAAATTCCTTTGGAAGCAAGTCCCAAATCTGGTTTATTACGACAGGGTAGAATACGAAAAACAACTTCCCTAAAAAAACATACAAACAAGATGCTAGAAATTGAAAACTTTTAGCAAGCACACAAGCATGAAATCTTTCAAAAGTTCAATAATTAAAATCCATGAAAATGAAGAAAATGATTGCAGAATCTTCAAATGATACCCTTAAAGAGCTTCATAAAATTCCTACTTTGAAAATCCAAATTCATTGGAAAATATAAAAGAACATGATAAATTTAAATCAAAGAAAGAAACTCACGATGAAGCCTTGCCACGGAAGCTTTCCTCTGAGAAGAAATATTAATGTATACGCCAAAGACTCGAGATCATCCCTTCTGCTTCCTGTCCTCCCTAAATGCGCATGTACACTTGCATAACGCACCGTTCCCCTGTTTAAGAGAAAACACAAAATGTATAAAAATGATATAAATGATGTAAATGAGATTAAGCTAACAGAACACCATGATGGAATTTGAAACCACATATTACCCTAAAATTCATAGACGTAGTCTGAGGTACAAATATTACCTGAAAACATCAGGCTTTTGATCATATTCAACATGATTTCCAGTTGATGCATCTCTCCATTTTGAAGCTAAAAATTCACAAGAATATCAATCCATCACAACCCTTTCAATAAAGTATTCAAACGGTGACAACAGGGTACGAGAAATGAGTACCTAAACCAAGATCAACCAAATACAACTTTTTCTCATTAGGGGTCCCAGGCTCACCGAGCAAAAAGTTTTCAGGTTTTACATCTCCATGAACAAAACTGAAAACAGAATACAATTTTCAACCAAATATGTTAATAATAAAAGAAATGTTATTATATGCGGTCAAAAATTGATGTGTGGGTACCCTCTTAAATGAAGTTGTTCTAATATTGATAATGCCTCAACTGCAATGCAAGCAACCATTTCTTCAGAGAGACTGCCCAAATCAGCAAATTTTAAACTTAGTTACAACTTTAGAAAAAAACAACATAAAAGATATTTAAAAAAATATCAACCACAACATACATTTGGTTGCTAGAGTTCCAAACATCCCATAAACTAGGGCCTAGTTTGTCCATAACCTAAATCAAATTGAATCGAGGATAATAAGACCAACGAATCAAATCCACAAAGAAAAGTAAATCTAAAAAACTCACAAGGATATAATAGTCTCCTTGGCGGCCTTTGTGATGGACCATTGGAACTCCATAACACCCATTAAGGGTGCTTCAGGTAAAAAATGAAGAAAATAATTAGCATTCAGAAATGAATTTTATAAATCTTATAACAAATTTAGAGCAACACTTACCTATAAACTTGCCACTCATAGGGAGGACCATAACTACACCCCTTACCATTTCGATGCTCCAATTTTAAAGCAACCTGCATCCCAATATGTAAGTAAAATAGATCACAAAATACCAATTAAATCATGATTGTGAAATTTTTGTACCTCAATGGCATCAGGGCCTGTGTTTCCTGAGCCCCCACTCACCCTTCTCCCTACATAAACTTGACCAAATCCTCCTTTACCAAGCTTTCTTTCTAATTTGTATGCAGGGGAATTACCAACTTGAACCTGAAAAAGAAAATTAAGTCAAAATTTTGGACAGTATGTAACCATTTTGAATATTATGCCAAACATTGTTTGTTGTCTGTTTTGAAGCCACAGATCACTTTTTAGACAGCCACTTGATTCCCAATGATAAAAGTAATGTTGCCTACATCCCACTCTCCCCGATACCAATAGCTTTGCTATAAGTGGAATTAATGGGCATGGTTGTTGCTGATTATAATGTCAAAATCAAAATTCATTATTATCTTACTACATCGTTTTTCTAAATAATCAAATATTAATTCAAGATCCAAGTTGTATCATCCAAAACTTCTTTAGATCATTTAATAACAAGGCAAAAGAATATATATAAAACTTCTTTAGATAAATAGTAACAAGGAAAAAAAACACAAACTTGCATAATTACCCGTTCTGGAAGCGGATTTGTGCTTCCTTCATCTTCTGCATCAGCCGCCAACTTTTCCGCACTTCTACCAACTACTAATTGATTGCACACTCCAACATCTAAATTCAAAAGGGGGCGACCAACTCCACCACCAAATATGTCTGGATTTTTATTTTGATCTGTTGGGCGACTACCCCGACCTCTGCCAGCTGGTCTTGGCATTGGATAAGGATATCCAGGGACCACTGGATTGGCGGCTTTGCCTCTCCGGGTCCCACGCCTGGGAGTTGGGGCTAAAAGAGCTGCTTTATTGTCCTTAACAATATTATTACCTTTTTTGGCCTGACGAACTCCTCGTCTCAAATCCGGCATTTTTTTCCATGCACAAATAAATATCCTCCAACCTCTAAAAAAGATATACCTATAAAGTCATATAAAAAAATCAACAAATCATCTTCATAAACCACATTTCAGATACACTACATAACTGATATCAAGTAACAAGAAACCACCTTCATACATGCACAATTTCAGAAAATGCCTACACTTTATAATACCTATATTCATTAGCCAACTAGTTTCCGAATCTTTACTTACAAGTTCATATACTAAATCAAGAAAAAGATTAAATCTTTATATGCACCCATCAAATATCTAAACTGTTTTGCAAGAAGAACCATTAGAATGCTTTTGAAAAAACCTAATAATATGAAAGTGTTAAATATAAGATTTTAATCTTCTCATCATCATAACGTTATGTATAATTTTGTATCTATACAAGGCTTCAATTGGGTTATATACTTGTATCTTATTGCAAATGTTTGATGCTTGTTAAACTTTGGTTATTTTAAATTTCAATATTGAGATTATCTCCTAAAATAGAATATTATTTTCCCTTTCCAAGACTTTTACCATCTTAGAGACGATGCACACCACCATTAGATGCCCCCCACCAACCGGTTTCAACTCCCACGGCCACATGTGATGTGAGACGCACACAAAAAACGAAGTGTCTTGAACGAATTACACACACACACACACACACATATATATATGATACTTGAGGAATTACATCAATGTAAAATTCATTTATAGTACTTATCAGCAAAATCTTGTATGTTATTAAGAAATTATTGTTTGTGCTATCTTCTTATTCGAAAATTATATTTATGAACTTAGAACCGTGAAACTCACACAAAATCAAACGTAGGTCTTTCATATAAGATAATACAAAGAAGCATAAATAATAAATGAATATTGCAATAGCCTTAGACAAAGGGTTCCAATTACATTCACTGTTTTTGCAATTAAATTTCTAAATAATGATACAAATTTGTTTATCTTACAAGCTTTCGTGCCAAACAACTAACTAAAACATTGAAAAGAAGCATGACTAAACGAATGCAAACGCTATAAACGATTTCAGGAAGGAAAAATGTCAATTACATAGTTTGTTGTTGCAAATAAGTATCCAATCAATCATCCTAAGTTGTTCATTCTTGCAAACTACTAAATTTTTACATAATTAATCAATAGCTGCAACAAAAAGCAAAGGTTGATGATTCAAAATCTGCTAAAATCAGTGTTTCTGATAAGATCAAATTCAATTTAAAATTACTTAGTTTCATCAACAATCAGAAAAGTAACCTTTTTTGGTATAATTATCTAATAAACCACACACAAGAAAAAACTTGAAAACCAAATTTTGAACATCGATCAGTTGTAAGATCATTATTTGATACAATCTACAACCTCAAAAAGAATCCCGATGTGAACACCGACAACATTGATCATCAAACAACACAAAACTTTGTAGCAAATTGATCAAAACCCATTCAGATATGAGAAAGAAACAAGCAAAAACATACATCATGAATGCACATATGTCAGATTCAAACACATACACAGTACAATCAACAAGAAGAAACAGATCATCTAAAGTTCAGAACAAAAAAAAAAGATTATACCTTTAAGTTAATAATCAAGTCCCCAAATGACAGATTAAAAGCGGTTTCTTAAGATTGAATCGAAGGGGTTGAAATCTTGATCAAAAAGATGTTTGGTTTTTTAGAATTTAATAGATAGATGAGGTCGGTAAGTCGATGGGAGTTGTGTGAGGGACATGGCGCATGGAAAGACGGTGTAAGGTACGTATGCGCGTACGATAGCAAAGTCTACATCACACCATGGTTGGTTTATCAATGGCTATGTGGTTGCTGGTGCGGATTCACCTATAGATTTCATGGGGCCTTCGATCTGTTGATGACAAATGGGCTCCCTCCTCACCATCTTCGATCCTCATAGCTATGAATTATGATGAGTCTTGTGGGCTCTTTTTCTTGGTTGTGATTTCAGAGATTTGAATTTCAAAACCCCACCCAACATCAAACCCGATTATAAAAAAAAACCACACTTAGGTTATTAAGATCGTTTATTACTAAGGGAGGATTGTTTGGTAGGGTTTGAAAGAGATCATGTCTGAATCGGTCAGATATAAATCGATTGTTTCAAACGTCTGAATGAAAAGAAATGTCTGAATGGACATTTCAGTAGTTCAGATCTGGGTATATCTGAATGGGCAAGGGCGGACCTTTTAAGGGGTTCGGTGGTGCCCCAGTCCTACCGTTTTTCCATTTTGAATGGTTGATTTAATAGTATATCGTCTAAATTTTTACAGGTATTGAGCCCGTCCATCCCCGTTTTTCCTTAAATATCCTTGGCCCCTCTTGGTTTTTATAAAAAATAAAAAAGTTGAGCTAGTTTTTAACACTACATTTAACGGTTTAAACTTATTTATAAAATTCAAATAAGTATATTAGTGGAACCATAAAGCTTAATTTATAAAAATGTTATTAAGTTGTAGGAAGTAATATGCACTAGTAAAATCTTGTTTTTATAGGGTGTCAATTGTTTTAAGATTGTTTTATTGCGACGAGCAGCAAATTTGGCCGCTTTATCAATAAACAGCCACAAAAAATGTTTAAAAGGTTAATTTAGGCGGTTTAATTATATTTTTGAAGGTGTTTTTAAGATGCTCGGTTTTTTAGCACAATTTCTTTGTGTTTTTAGGGGCGGTTTTACAAAGGTTTTTTTAAATGGTTTCTTTATATTCTATGGGTAGTTTTAAAAGGAACATTTTTTTAAAATTTTTGGGATAGTTTTAAAATTGTATCTATTTAGGAAGTTGTTATAATTTTTGTGGGTCAGTTTTAAAGGGGTAGTTTTTTAGTCGGTTTATGAAATTTTTTGAGCGATTATGTGCTTTTATGGGACGATTTTTTGTGATGTTTTTTTAGCAGTTATTGTTATTTTTTAATTTTTTTTAGACGATCATGTGTATTTAAAACCGCCTAAAAAATAACAATTTCACCCTATAACCCAAGTTTCCCACTCACTCAATATTTATGCATCTTCAAAAATGTATATTTTACTCACCATTTCATTTTAAAACAGTTTATGTCATGTTTGTTAAAACACATTTAGTTATTATGGTGCAAGTAAAAAACTAAATACTTAAAGTTTTAAATGATGACCGAATCACCGACCCGAACTGCCAACCCAAATTTATAATCTGTAACATAACGATAGGAAAGAAACGGGGTGTGTGGCTTTAGGCCACCTGAGAGTTTTAATCTATGTCAATGTGAATGGGTCTGAATGAAAGAGGTTGGCTCCTCTTCACCTCTCCAATCCTCTCCAATGTCATATTCTCCTCTCTGAGAAAGACATCTCATCTCTAATGACATCTCTACTCTGTATAGTCATTTAGTTGTTCAACCAAACAAGCTTGAACCAGTTCAGCACTTACTGATTCAGAGTCTCTTTACCATTTAGACATCTTACTGATTCAGCACTTAATAGTTAAGATGTTACCAAACAACCTAAGTAATTTATTGACCTACGTATTACACATAATTGTATAAAAAATAAGCAATAGAAATAAATCACTGATAAAAAATAAATACACAGTTATCATAAAATTTTTGCTTTAAAAAAGAAATGAAAGAATATTTTATAAATCTATAAACACTTCTTTAAATAATACAAATCAGATTTAGAAATTTTGAATTTCAAAATTTATAATCGAAATTGAAAAGTTTGAAATGATTGTATATTCATTAATATTTAAAGAAAATGAGTATTACCTTTTTTTTTTTAATTTGTAAGTTTGACTTTATTTTATTAATTGAAATTAATCTATAACTTTGTCAAATATTTCATGTGGATAGATTAGAAATATGACATTTAACATATTCTTATTCTTTTATTATATACTGTAAATTGGTAATTAAAAGGGTTGTAAATGAATCGAACGAGCTTGTTTGTATCTGTTCATTTGACATTTAACTTATAATGAATAGTTCACGAATACTAAACGAACAAAAATTATTGTTTTGTTTGTTTATTAAAAAAATAAATTTGTTCACGAATGTTTCACAAAAGCATACAAACATATATTATTTAAAAGAATGAAAATCAATCTTTTCAATCCCAAACACTAGACATAATTAAATTATATTATTATATAAATATGACCCTTAATATAAAAATCATAGATATAGTTATCCTAAAAAATAGTTTAAAAGTTAAAAATAATATAAAAACTGGAAGTATCTTAAAACAATATTTTAAATATGTAATTTTAAATTACTATGTTTTTAATAACACAATTTTAGTGAGTTAACCATTAAACCCAATGTTTGTCACATGTTTAAATCTTGAAAATAAATGTGTGGTATACATTAAATTTGAATAAAAATTGAGTTTTGCTATGAAAATCAACCTTATATGGTCTGATATGAAACACACATTTATTTTCAAGATTTAAAATTGGTGATTAAGATTATGTTTAAGGTTGAGTTATTATACGTGGATTCATTTGAAAACTAATATTACTTGATAACTACAATAATTATTTGTAAACACAAGTTTTTTTTATTTAAAATTAAAGTAGTTTAAAGTTAACCCCTATATTTTTTAAATCATTTGACTATAAAGAATTCTTTTTTCGTTTCAATGATTTATGTTTTTTTTTTTAATTTGAATGAATTTAGGACTCTATTCAAATGAAACCAACAAGTTGTTGACCGACATAATAGTATATTTATTTTGTTTTTATTTTAAAGTATAAATACTTGTAATTATAAATGATTATTTTGGTTACATGCGTGTATATGTATTGGTTGCATGTGTGTATGTGTATCGAGGAAGGATGTTCAATCGAGAACAATATTAGTTGGCAACCATGTAACTATTTATACTCATATCTTTAACGATATAAAAATAATTTCCATAAAGTAAAAAACATATGTTAGTTTAATCAATTGGCTATAAATAATTATGTTTTGTTATAACAACTTGTTGGTTTTGTTAAGATGCGTTCAAATAAGAACCAAACATTGTTGAAACTTAGAAAAACATTTATTGTCATATGTAATCTATTCTAATTTTAAAATAAAAAAATGTAGCTGTATATATTATTGTTAAGGTTTACCCACGAATATAACAATATATAATAGTCATGTTTAATGAATTAAGTAGAGGTGGGCAAATCAGTTTTGGTCAACAAGTCAACAACAGGTTTTTGGCCTGTTCGGGTTTGGCAGGGTAACGGTAGAACCGGCTCCGTTTTCGGTTTCAATTTCTCTGAGAACCCGAAACCACCTGTATCCACCGGTTCAAGTTGTCGGTTCCGGTTTTTTGCCCACCTCCAGAATTAAGAACTAAAATGATTTATTTAGGCCTTGTTTGTAATTTCATCTAAAAATGACTTATTGACTTATTGGTTTTTTTCAAGAAAGCCAACAAGTTAATAAGTTGTTTGTCAAACTTAAAATAACTTTTGAAAATGACTTTTTGTAAAAGAGTAATAAGTTGTTTTTCAAAAGTTAAAAATTCTAACTTTCCAAAATTACTTATGACTTATTGACATAAAATTACAAATCTACCCCAATTTTTACTTTTTATCCAATTACCTTAAAATAATGTCAATAAAAAATGTGTTTTTTAGTCATTTTAAAAATTCATTTTGGAAACGTTAATCCAAACACATTATTAAAAACTCCATTTCAAAGATAATAAGTTAACAAACACTTTTAACAAAAAAAAAATACTTTTAAAGTTAAATAAGCAATACCTAACACGCCATAGTTAATTTTCATGGGATTCCGTTTAAACAAATTTCTAGAGTTGGGTCCGTATCTTGATATATTGGGCTGCATTAAAATTACCATCCATGCTGATAACGGATTTATTACTTTTCTGGGCTGCCACCCAGTGCAGGTGACCCAACCCAATCAGTATACAGAGTCGAGAGTAAATAATAAAAGCCAACGACATCTAGCAGGGTCCTAAAAAAACTTGGGTCTTCTTGAAAAAGGTTCTGATTGAAAAAACTCAGTTTGAAAAAAACTCGTTAAAAACAAACCGATTCCAAGCCAGGGATGGTTCGGCTCAAGCTTGACTTGATTTTTATTATATGTGTGTGTGTGTGTTATAATATATACACACATATACATATAATATTACATATACATATATAAAGTTTGGAATTTTTAATAACCCACTAAATGTGTACTAACCTAAATAACTTTGGCAAGATGAAGCCAAATCTTGGATTTTTTTTAAACATCATTGTAACACATTTCGAACACTATGTTCTTTTATGAGTTTGTGTAAATTCATCACCGTTTAAAAGATTACAACGATGTGAAAAAACACATAAAAAAAACACATTTTCTTATGTGAAAAAACCTACTTTTAAAGATAATTTTCAGAGCTTTTGCATATCAAAAACATGGAGAAGACGTTCAAACATAAATGTATCATTTTTGCAATGCGTTTATGTGTAGTATTTTTAAATTTTATTTTTACATATATTTTTCTTTTCTTTTTTTAATATTTTTATTAGAATTACTTTTGCATGTGCTTATATGATGAAACAACTTCAAAAGATTATGTAAAAATAAGTTGTTTTACATGAGAAAACGGTTTTTTTTTCCCACATAAGTCACCCCTATATACATCCACATACACACACATGTTTGCTTATACATACACACATATTCGACGCATTTAAATGAGAACAAAAACCTATAAAAAATTTAAACAATCATTTATGCCTTTATGGTCACTTGTTTTAAGAGATTAGTCCCCGCGATGGTGACCTAGTGGTAATGGGGTGAGAATCTATAATGAAGATTGTTGACGTATCCGAATCAGGGCCGGGTTTGTGTCGGGCTAACTCGTGCCTTGTTATCCTGAGCGCGAATCCTAGCTGCAACAACATAGAAAACCTACGTTAGAGGGCCCAAGTGGGTTATCCCTAAGGACACTCCGACGCTCAAGTCAGTAATTGATACAAAATAGTGATATGTATAACATATGAACATGTAAAGAAGCATATAAGGATCAAGAACGAGACCCATGAGAGTCTATTAAGAAAATATGTGTTTGATGCTTACCAAAGGTAACAATGAGAGATTATAGTAAGAAATGTATTCCTGTAAGGAATAGATGATTAAACATGCCATGATCTTCAAGTCTTGCTAGAGATCAGCAAGGATAAAGAGATCATACATAAACTTGTTGTCTAGATAGAGAGAGATAGGATGCTAAGTGTGGGTTTTCCACTTGCAAACGAGGTGTCCTCCATCTGTAGTATTCTCCTCTATTTATAGAGGGGAAATAGACTTTACCTCACCTGGCTTATCTGTGATGTTGGTATCCCGTATAAGGCTTATCCAGACTGTGCTTTATCAATGAAAAGCGTTAACCGTGCTACGCGGTTAGTTCGGCTAAAGGGATGCACCTACTCCCATCATCAACCCCCAGTCTAGTGTGATGTAGCTTTAATTACATTATACTATACTCGGCTCATACTTTTTATTTCTTTGGTGTTTTTGTCCTTTGCTTTGCGGGATCTCAACTTTGAAAATATTAACTTCAACCTTGTGAGATTTGATTTGCCAAATCTAAACTTTCTGAGTTTTGACATGATGAGTTTACCATAATTGACTTCAGCATGATTGATTCTATCTTCTTTTAGTTTGTTATCAGCGTGATAACTTGATCCTTGGCTATAAGGATACACATGGATTTGAGCACTATTCTTGTTGTGCTTAAACAAGCTTCAAGGTAAGGCCAGGTTGACTGAGTGAGATCAGGCAAGGTGACTTGTTGAGCCAATGCTTTATGGACAAAAGTATACATGGATGATTGATGAGACACTGCTCCCTGAGTAAGACCAAGCAGGGTCGCTTAGTTAGACAAAAGTGTCTTTGTTGGAACTATGTAAAACAACCTGAGTAATAATGCGCAAGGCAGCCTGGTTGAGGCAAGGCTTCCTTGGTAAGGGAAAACAAGGTGGCCTGGTTGAGGAGATGCTTTATGAAAGTAACTGAAGTGAGTTAGACAATGTTTCCTAATGTATATGTGGCTTCCAACTCCATATACTAATGTTGGATTTAGTACAAACTTGTGTTGAGATGGCTTCCGAAGTATCATTCATAGAAGATAAAACAAAATATAAAGATTATTTTTACTTGTCACCAATCACCTGGGGAGGTATTGTGTGTGAATTGAATATTGCCTTATGTAAGACATTGAGCTTAGAGATGAAATATTGCCTTATGCGACTAAGAAATCCATCATAGCCTTGTATAGTTGAATTAAGCAAGAAAAACTTTTTTGACTAATTTAAAAGCAAGGCTTGTTATAGGCAAGGTTTTTGTCCCTTTAGCAAAAACGAAGTTAAGCTAGACCTCATGATACGTCATTAGGTGGAACTTTTGTCTTTTCACAGGATGTCTCTTACTCTAGGATTGCTTTTTTTCCTAGCAAGGCCTCATGATACGTCCTTAGGTGGAGTTTGGTCGTGACACGTTTGGCCGTGACAAGTTTTGGCCGTGACACGTTCGGTCATTACAACTTTGACCATGACACGTTTGCTCATGACATGTTTGGCCGTGATATTTTTGGCCATGACAACTTTGGCCGTGACATGTTTGGCCATGATATTTTTTGCCGTGACAACTTTGACCGTGACACGTTTGGTCGTGGCACGTTTGGCCGTGATATTTTTTGCTGTGACAACTTTGTCCGTGACACGTTTGGCGGTGATATTTTTGGCCGTGACAACTTTGTCCGTGACACGTTTGGTCGTGACACGTTTGGCCGTGATATTTTTGGCCATGACAACTTTAGCCGTGACAAGTTTTGACTGTGATAATTTTGTCTTTGACACCTTCGGTATTGACCCGTTTGGTCGATCGCGGTATATGTGTTTTATCAACTGGTCCTCACCATGTAGGTAGTAAACAAGTATATGAAAAATGATTAAAGCCATGACACAAGGTTAGTTTTACTACATGCCATTGTTTGACCTTATGATCATATCTTGTCTCGAAAATCCAATGACAAGGAGTAGATATCTAAAGCTATGAAAAGAAAGTATTTTGTCAAAACTTCCCCTAGCATAAGACTTTCTTCACATTGAAAGTAATATTTAATTGACGTATCCGTAGGTACAATTCTTTGCTATATGCGTCCAAGTAAGAGGGCAAGTTTTCCTTAACGCCTCGTCAAATGGAAAAAATGCAATTTATTTAACCAGATATTTCGGTATGTTGGAATACTTATGAACTGTCTATGATAAGATACACTCTTACCTAGAGATTGCTGCCAAGCATTTGAATATGCTATATTTTGTCTAATTTTGACAATTTTCTTTTTGTGCGCGCTATTTTTCGTGAGTAGGTCAAGGCCGGATCCCATGGAACAGTATTGTAACAGGTGCTCACCCTTTACATGGGTAGGTCAAGGCTGGACCCCATGGAGCTTCATTATGAGGTGCTCACCCTTTACATGAGAAAAACAAGCCTGTAACTCATTAAGAATAAATGTATTGTATTGTCATGATGATGTTTTTTTCATATCATGAAATATTTGTCAATGTAATCAATTTGACTTTTGTAGTATTATACCATGCTAGCCCCCAGTTCAATACTACTAAGATAGCATTAGTAGCCTTGAACTTATCATGAGTTTATTCTGATGAACTTTTCTAGGTAAGGAAGATAAACTGGAAGTTCCTATACCTAATACTCATAAATAGGATCATTGGTCCTTGCCTGAATATCAACCTTGGTTGAAATGTTGTGCAAAGAAATTATCAAGATTATGAACAATTGCTTAAAAATAATTTTAAGGCAGATATAAGTTATGTATGTCTTCTTCACTTCCATGCAAGATGAGAATGTCAAAATTTTAGATATCCTTGCCTTGTTCTAGGCAAAGTGACTCGAAATTTTATTAAACAATGTAGCATGAGCTTTTTCAAATCTAGGTCGGATTCCACCATGCTAGGTAACCAGCGTTGGTGTTTAGCAGCCAAACTGCCTCATGCTATTTGCAAGTCAAGGTGAAAATGACTTGCTTTTGTCAAAGCAAGTTGCCTTTTGTCAGACGGGACAACCTTGGTACTTTTTAAAAGCAAGGAAGTTTGGAGTAATTCCAAGTTAGATGACTTAGGCTTTGCCTTATTATTTGATCTTCTTGTTCAACAAAAGTATCACGTCGTCAAGTGCTTTTGTATGGTTGTATTTTGGATAAATTGCGTTATGGCCAGGTCTCCTTGTTGTGCTTTAACCAGGATATAAACAATTCTGCTTCAAATCGTTAATATTCTTAGTCGAGCTGACTTGGTATGATTAGTCGATATTTGGGAACTAAACCCTATGTCATGGGTAAATTTAGCTAGGCTGATTTGGTATACTTAGTCGAGACATGGGTATTAACCCCCACGACATGGGTAAATTTAACCATGCTGATTTGGTATGCTTAGCCTAGGTTGAGATGTGATTTAGCCATTATGTGTCTTTGCTATCCTTAGTTTGGAAGGACTTTGCCTTCCTTTATTAGCAATTCTGCCTTGGTAAGCTTAGCCCGGATAGGGAAGTTTTTACGTCCCGTTTATGTAATATGTTTGTGAGAAAGCCATGACTAAACAGACAACTTGTTATTAGCAAGACTAGGTGATCTGAATGTTGATGTAGAGTCTTGTCACGTATGATGACTCGACTTCTTTCAGGGAAATATGATTTTGACTTCCATTAAGTGAGAGAACTTGAGTTCCTACTAAACAGGAATAATTTGAGCTTACCCATATCAAGGATAAAAGGGTTTTTTCGTTCTTTGGCGAGTAAGTTGACTTTAGCTCTTTAAGGGGAATATGGCATTGTCTTCTGTAAAGTAGAGTGACTTCAGCCAAGGCAATGTAGTATTGCGTTGCGCAAGCAAAGCGACTTTAGCTTTAGTGAAGCAATATAAATTGAGTTCCTTCATAACAAGGAAGTCATGCCTATCATCAGACAAGGCAATTACGTCGCTTTATAGGCATGGTGTCTTGAGTTTTTGCAAAACACAATAACTTGATTAAATTCATGACAAGGTGACCTTGCCATCATGTTAGGTGACTTTGATGTCTTGATAAGAAATTGACTTGACACATTTCAAAATAAGGAGATCTTGTCTTTACAAGCAACATAACTGTAGCATTTTTCATGAAGGGTGGCTTGGCTTAGCCTTTTGCGCTTATGGTAAACATGGTGACTTGATCTTCTTCAAAGTAAGGTGACATGCCTTCTTTCTTGCAAGATGACCATGATGTGTTTTAGGCAAGGTGGCATGGACTAACCTCCTTGTCTTGACTTAGATTTTAGGAAAGAAATGTAACTTGGCTTGTGTCTAAGCGATGTTACTTTTCTAACCAAGAAAAATGATTCGTCCTTTGCTAAACAAAATGACTTAGGTTGCTGGCATGCAGCCTTTCTTGAGTGTAATCTTACAGTGGCTCTGATAAGCTAAGCCATGATAAAGGTTCCTGGCATCTTTGCTAAGTAATTACATTTCAAATGAAAAGTCACAATACTCTTGCCAGAGAAGTAAATGCTTGATAATGTCATTGCTGAAATGTCAAATCATAATATTAGGAACATATGCTGCACATTGTCACTAAAGTTTAAAAAAAAACATATTAATAGTTTTGCATAGTGATTACTCTTAGCCGTGACAAAACTTATGTTGGCCCTGGTAAGCTGTGCTGATACAGCTTCCGGACCTTGCTGTTAAATAGCTGGGATTCAGATGAAAAAATCTAAAATCAAACATTGTTATTGCACGTTGTTTAAAGGTAAAGTTCATATCAATATCTATGATGAAATGACAAGCCATAATATAGAGAAGGTACATTCTGCACCTTGTCAGCAAAAATAAAAAATTCTCCATATTCTTCCTGAATGGCTACCCATAACCATGACATTACTTGTGCTGGCAGAAAAGTATTCTGCAAGGCTGCAAGTCTGTGTATGCAGCTTTTGCTGACTCTTTTTTTTTTTTTTTACCGAATGGTCAAAACTTTTTCTTCTGATTTTCTTTCTTTTATTTTTTAAAGAAAAAAATAATAATAATAGCAAGACTAAAGTCTTTTTATAGCAAGAATAAAATCAAAATTTGTGAAGAATTATTTAAGATTCGTAAATCACTTTACCTTGTCAAGTTTTGTGTACAAACATAAGGTATTAAATCAAAAGAGAATATTTGTTTGAACGTATTCTTCTTCTTTCATTTTTTTATTATATATATAATGATATAATGATTATTACTTGCATTTTACTCATCAGTACGTGATGTTATCTTATATGCATGCAATAAAAGATCAAGAATACATATACCTACTTTATGAAAGTATATTTAATCTTTGCGTAGATTCTATATGCACATGATTCAAAATGGTGAATAACGATATTCTACATACATGCATGCATGCATGCATACATACATATATATATTTATATATTTTGATTTCTAACTATAAATTTTCCAAATCTATTTAAAGATGTCACGATGGGAAAAATATACGTACCTTGCAAGAAACACTTAATGTGTTATTGGGTATCTTGTAAAAGAAAACCCTACTGTGTGAGTAAAAAGCCAATGAATATCACACATGTTGGGAAAGATCTATGAATATCACACAGATTCAACCATATTTCTAGATCAAGGGGCACAAGGCATTCATGCAGGTTGAAATTTTCGGGCCCCACGGTGGGCGCCAATGTTGACGTATCCAAATCCGGGCCGGGTTTGGATCGGGCTAACTCGTGCCTTGTTATCCCGAGCGCTAGCCCGAGCGCGAATCCTAGCTGCAACAACATAAAAAACCTACGTTAGAGAGCCCAAGTGGGTTATCCCCGAGGACACTCCGACGCTCAAGTCAGTAATTGATACAAAATAGTGATATGTATAACATATGAACATGTAAAGAAGCATATAAGGATCAAGAATGAGACCCATGAGAGTCTATTAAGAATATATGTGTTTGATGCTTACCAAAGGTAACAATGAGAGAGTATAGTAAGAAATGTATTCCTGTAAGGAATAGATGATTAAGATCTTCAAGTCTTGCTAGAGATAAGCAAGGATAAATAGATCATACATAAACTTGTTATCTAGATTGATAGAGAGAGAGAGAGATAGGATGCTAAGTGTGGGTTTTCCACTTGCAAACGAGGTGTCCTCCATCTGTAGTATTCCCCTCTATTTATAGAGGGGAAATACACTTTACCTCACCTGGCTTATCTATGATGTTGGTATCCCGGATAAGGCTTATCTAGACTGTGCTTTATCAAATATTAATCGTTAACCGTGGTACGCGTTTAGTTCGGCTAAAGGGATGCACATACTCCCGTCATCAAACATCTAGGGTTTAAAGCCCGGTACCATCCAATTTTCCCTGAGTCACGAAATTTAACTCTCTCATGTTGGTCGTGGATTGGTCGGTGAGAGGCGCCTAATGGTGACGTTTACCATTTTTTTTTTGTTTTAAGAGATTTATTTTTAAAATAGATATAAGTTACTTTTGTCTCATAAAAACATATAATTAAAAATGGTTATTTTGTTTCTCAACTAACAATAATTTTCAATTAAACATCAATCTATACATATAAATAGATGGGCACAAACACACACGGTAATGCTCTGTTAAGTATTAGCAACCCACTGTTTTTTAATAACCAGATAACGCTTGAGATCCAACGGTTGGGTCAAATTATATTATACTATATATTAAAAACCAAGGTGAAATGAATAGGTGAATTTTACTCTTTTAAACTTTTACCACCACTCAATTTAGCTTTTATTTTAACTCTTTAATTTTATGGCACATATATGTATATAGGGTGTGGTTTTTTTGTTAACTCATGTTTATTGCGTTAACCCAATGACTATATCTTATTACTTTGGGGCCCATATTAAAGTAAATCTAAATGTGCATATTTTTTTCTATTTTTTTTATTATTGTATAATTTTAAGTTTTTATTAAAAATTGTATAAAGTTCGTGATAAGATATTTGATTTTGTTATGTAACTTATGTTTAATATATAATACCCGTTCTCGGGAGTGTATTGTGATAAACCGCCGCAACGCGCGAGGATATTAAACCTAGTTCTCTATTAAAAATGAATAAAGTACTTATCTTTTTTACAGAAAGGATCATATGGTCATTGCACCTTTTTTTTTCCTCTACCACTCGATCAATTCATTAAAATTGTGCTTTCCTTTTGTTAAACAAGTTTCAAGACTGTGTTTATCGGGTTCAACAATCACAAAGAACATGTTTACTAGGGTTTCAACCGTCTATTCGGATTTGACGATCTGAGGCGTACACCTGAGCCATGTTAGAAAGAACCCTATAACAGGGTAAACCCCATGACCTTGTCTCAGCAAATAAGACTCAATACGGTTCGAAACCAAGACTTCTCATAAAGAAGTAAAGGGACAAACATTAGGCTAGAAGCCCTTAGTTTCTCATCCTAGTTAAAAGATGCATTCTTGTAGCTGTCTGCCATTTTGATTTTGGGTTATGTAGCTTTAGCATGTTTACATTGATGTAATTCATTATTCATGGTTTATTTTTAGCAATTTTAAAACAAAAGTTTTTTTTTTCCCTAGGTTTATAGATTAATGTTTGAATTAGCTGTCGGCAACAATGAAAATACAATCAAATCAAATAGATGATAGGGTAGCACTAGAAGTTAAACAAGTCACAAAAATAAAAATAAAAAACAAGAAAAAAACATTGAAATATGTATATGTAAATACATGACTTCTTATTACATGACCTATTTACATCGATGTTAATTGAGGCCCGCATTTTTTGAGATATTGTTACACCTTATTAATTTCATGCATGTGACATACTCAGATGTGTAAATGCATATGTTTTCAAAGGGGTAGCTTTATAGAAATGTAACCAACTTTCAGTTTTGTTCTAATTAGGTCACTCATACTTTTTTTTTTCCGATTAAGTCACTCATACTTTTTTTTGTTTCGATTAAATCACTCATATTTTTTTGTTCCGATTAAGTCACTCATATTTTTTTTGTTTAGGTTCAATGTTAGTGAAAATTAGTTACAAAATTTTATGTCTAATACTTCAAATTATACATACCATAAGCAGTTAACAACATGAAAATTACATGAGTTACTTAAGTCTTTTGCCAAACTATATACAACATCAAAGATTTCTTATCAAATAAAAAAATAACCCAAAATGCAAATTACAAAAAGTTGCATAAATGTTTGCCAAAAATATAAAACATCAAAGATTTGTTGACTAAGACAAAAAAACATTCATACGCAACCCTATTGGTTTTCCACAAGATCCTCAATCACAACATATTGCAACTTAAAGATAGATACAATAGATGAGAAGAGAAAGAATAGAACAATATGATCATCCTTCCTAGTTCCTAAATTCTCAAAAGACACATGACATGGTGTAATTTGATTATAAATGTTAAAGGATTATTAGAATAAAGGTTGTTATTATATAATCAGGGTCGGCTCAAGTTTTTTGAAGGCTGAAGACATATACAAAAATTATGACTTTCTGTAAATAGTTTTTTGTTGCGATAAAAATTTGTGGTTCGTAAATTCTAGAAAACATAAAACATTTGTTACTTTGTCTCTATCTACATAAGTTTAATCGTAATTATATTTAACAAATGATAATCATAAATGATATAAACATATAATGCTAGAAAATATAAAACTTAGTGATGATATTTTATAATCATGCATCTGTTTGTTAATCGGCTTGATTACTCAATGTAATCTAGATTCATGCACTGAAGCCGCCTTTGTCTATATTTAGTATTATATATCCACAAATTCTAAAAAGTAAATAAAATCTTTTGTCAAGTGAAAGTCATAATTAGACACCATTACAAGACAAAATGTCAAAAGTTTTGGATGGTATGTTATATAATTATATATTTTGTAGAATTCTCAAATTTATTTTTATATATTTTTGTTTTATGCAATCAACATATAGGATAAGCATGGATATCCTATATCCACAGATTTTGGTTGAAAGTGATTTATAATTTTAGATTCAATTAATATTTCATATTTGTTTAACTTTTTGCATAAATTTCATTTTATTTTTATCTGTATAAGAATTTATATTTACATTATTTTTATAAGAGAACAGACTAACAATAGACATTTGCCTAACTTAATTCATGTAATACATTCACCGGATCGGGCAGAATGAGTTACAAAAATTTTAATGGCATTGGTTAGGTATTATAATGATATCCATAAGGTGTTATTGAGCCCAAGGTAACCCTAGATAGTAGATACAAGTTTTTTTTAAAAATAATAATAATAAAAGATATTAAGGTCCATTACTGTCCACTACTAAAATAAACTACTTAACTAAACCTTAGTCAACTAAAAAGTCAAGAATTTTTTTGAAGATTGCTCATAAATTGTTGAAATTTTTATTAGAAAATGTCGCAGTAATTTAAATCATTTTTCTTAATATCCTTTTCAGCAAAAATTACATAAATAAAATCAAATATCGAAGGGCCTTTTCGCGATTGTACCAAAGTGATGTATTTTTCTAAAAGAATGATAGTTCTAAGTCTTGTAATAAACAAATGCTACGTTTGAAGAGTGTACGACGCGTTCAACGTTTTAAAAGAAAATAAAATAAAAAATAAGTAATCATATTCGTCTTGAGGACCTAATTATTAAGAACAATATCAACATCGAAGGTTTGGTGTTATATACGTACCTAATTGCTAGAAAACATGAGAACTTTGAGTACTTTGTGTTTTGTTGAGTGACACATCGAAAGTTGGTGAAATTAGATGGGATGTATCTAAGTGACTTGCTTTAGTAATGTGATTGTATACCGGCCAAAATATCATATATTTCTTTTATTTTAATCTTTTGATTATTAAAGTTACTCTTTCATTTTGCAATTACAATCTTTTCCAAAACAACATGTTGTGTTACTGAGTTAACTTAAGGAGGAAGCAGAAGAGAAACAAAAGAAAAATAAATATGAACGGAAAATAAAAATAAGAATGGAAAATTTTCCTATTATTTCCTTCCAAATTAATCGAAAGGAAAAAAAATAAAGAATTTTGCCTAATTTTCTTTTATTTTTCATTTCTTTCTTAAGTGAAACTCAAGATCACAATATGTTTTGTGTTTTTCCTTTCATTCGTTAAATAAAACTCACAAGCACAAACATATATACTTCCCCTTTTTTTCTATTTATTTTGTTTTTCTCTCCTTAACTAAAGTCGAAAATATAGCGTTAGTGATGGTTTCATTTTAAAAGTAACATTTAAGAAATTCTTAAGATACCTATATATTTCTTCCTTTTTTTTAATATTTTTTAGAATGAATGATAATTTACTTGTGTTATATTTAACTTCTAAAACGACTCACTATTGAATTTTCGTACCTGATGAAAAGTAGACCTTTTTATTATTATTATTATTATTATTATTATTATTATTATTATTATTATTATTATTATTATTATTATTATTATTATTATTATTATTATTATTATTATACATATATATATATAGGGAGAGGTTCAAATGTTAACCCTCCCTTATAGCGTTAACCGCTTAACCCTAGCGTTTTTTGCCCGAATCTTAGTTTTTTTTTTTCATGGTTTTTATTATACATAAATAGGGGGGTTTATTTTTTGTGTTTTTGCTAATTCATCACCGTTTGTAAGTTATAGTAAGTGTAAGTTACTTACACTTACTTACAATTTGAGTAAATGTAAGTAAGTGTAAGTAACTTACACTTACTATAACTTACAAACGGTGATGAATTAGCAAAAACACAAAAAAGAAACCCCCCTATTTTTGCAAAATAAAAACCATGAAAAAAATAATGTAAGATTCGGCCAAAAAACGCTAGGGTTAAGCGGTTAACGCTATAAGGGAGGTTTAACAATGGAACATTCCCCTATATATATATATATATATAGGGCATGGAATTTTTGATAACCCTCATCTTTTGTTACAACTCATTAACTATCATACAATGGTTACTTGAAAAAGGTAAATGTATAGGATCGTGCCACGTGTCAATTCTTTTGTCTTTAGTATGAAGGGCATTTAGTGTTAGATATTTTAGTGTAATTGGGGTTAATTTTATCGATCAATATGAATTATGAAATAATTAAACAAGTTGGGTGTGGGGTGCACGCTTGTTTAATATTTTATAAATTCAATGGGGGTTCCAAGGGGGCAACGCCCCCTTGGCGGGGGTCCGGGGGCAGCGCCCCCGGTTAGCGGGGTCCAAGGGGCGGCAGCCCCTGGCGGGGTCCAAGGGGCAGAGCCCCTGGCTGGGGTCGAGCTGTTATATTAAAAAATCAATAGAAAAATTGATTTTACGAATTTTACATAAAAATTTGTTTTTAAAACTTTAGTGTCGTTTTTATGAAAAATGGAAGTTGGAAAACTGCCTGGAGGCAGTTTCCAAAGGAATGCGCCCAGATATTGATCGAATAAACAGATTGGTTCACATACGAAAATTGAACAGCGAATTCATACTGTTCTTGAGAAAAATCGAATTTTATCCGATCAAATATTTGTGTGAACCGCAAATAGTTTGATCTGAAAGTGTGTTCCACGACTTTCGATTCATCCGGTGTTCGTGTTTTTCTGGAATTCTCTACATTTAGGACATTTGTTATTTATATAAAGTTTACCCCTTTTTTTTAAACATTCATAACTTTTTTATACTATATTATTTTTTTAAAAAAATTGCACCATTATACTCGTCTCATTTTTCTCTTTAATTTCGTTATAGTCTTGACTAGTTTTTTTTTTATTTTTTTGATGTCATGTATTTGCATCATTGTAACGAGCTTAACGATAGCAAATTAATTAGAAATTTTTTCTAACAATGGTAAATTACAGTAATGTAACACAAAATGAAGTAATGTGACAAAATGAAGTAATTTACAATGACATAATTAACGGTGACGTAACACATTATTTACAGTGATGTAATTTTCTCTTTAATTCTCGTTATAATGTTGACTATTTTTTTTAATTTTTTTTCTCATTACCCATTATTAACATCGATATAACGAGCATAAATATAACACATTATTTTAAATTTTTTTCTAACAATGATAAATTACAGTGATGTAATTAATATAACACATTATTTTACTTTTTATCTAACAATGATAATTACAATGATAAATTACAGTGATGTACTATAACACATTATTTTGATTTTTTTCTCTAACAATGATAATTATAGTGATGTAATTTATCATTGTTCAAAAACAATTCAAACTAATTTGTTGTATTTAGGCTCGTTACAAATTAGGGATGAGCAAAAAGCCAAAAAAAACCGAACCGAAACCGAATTAACCGAAAAAACCGAAACCAAATTTTACGTCAATGTAAATTACATCACGATAAATTACGTCAATGTAAATTACATCACTGTAATTTATCATTTTTAAAAAAGTTTCAATTAAATTTGTTATATTTAAGCTCGTTACAATGATGTAAATATAGGGCATCTAAAAAAAGTAAAAAAAATTAGTCGAGACTATAACGGAATTAAAGAGAAAAATGAGACGAATATAGTGGTGCAATTTTTTTTAAAAAATAATATATTATAAAAAAGTTATTAATGTTTAAAAAAGATGGGGGTAAAAACTTATAAAGGTAAAATGACTAGGATGCCCTTTTTAATATTTTAATGAAAAGCTTATGTGTAAATTTATGATTGGTTGAAATGTGTTATGTAGTTGTAGCAAAAGATGAAGGTTATTTTTTATACACTTCCCTATATATATATATATATATATCTTATAAATGTATAATTTAATAGTCTCATATTAATGCAAAAAATAAATACCTTGGTCCATGATATCTTTGTCACTAGCTTACAGTTGTTTATTATTACTATTACTTTTATTCTGATTCAAGTGCCTTGATTGTGATGTTATGTCCGAAAGTGACATTTGTGGTCCGTATATAATATAATATATATCAAATTATCAACCAAAATAAATCCTAAAAAATAATTAAAAATATGTGAGCATAAAGGTTTATACTTCAGATTTTTATAAAGCATTTTTTGTACATAACATTAGTAGACTTTTAAGGGAAATACGATAAGCTTAGCATAAAATATGACCCCACTAATCATTAACCCACGTAGATGCAAAGTCACAGTTCTCCTGTATGATATTAAACATTCCAATCTTCACCCAAGACAATACAAATGAGGATGTTTCTTTAAATAATTATCATATTTTGGATTAAAATAAATAAAATCATAATCTATGATATATAATAAATAAATGTTTTGATATGACACATGTCAATATTGTAGATCATTTAAAAAATAGTTTTCTTGCTTCTCTCTTATTAATTGTTTGTAAACCATCTTTTGTTAAATCTTGATTATTAAACATTCGATCGTGAGATCAAATTTAAGATGGAAAATTTAAAATTTTAGAAGGGAAAAACTATTAGAGGCTTTTTTTAGTCATAACCACTTTCCCCCCACAATTTTTAAACGTTCATAACTTTTACATACGATATTATTTTTTTTAAAATATATCATAAAAACGAACATTTTTATCTTTAAAATGAGTATATTTTGGTATAAAAAATGAATTTTTGTCAGCTTATTGTGTCTAATTAACGTCATTGTGTCTTTCTTAAACATTTGTGTATAACTATCTTTTTGTGTTTTTCTTACAGCTAATTGTGCCTTTTTTATAGGCAATTGTGTCTTTTTAAATATCATTGTGTTATTCATACTCGTCATTGTGTCATCATTGCTTAACATTTTGTACCCTGCAACATCATTGTATCTTAAATTGTTAAGGAAAAAACAACATTGAGCAGAAACACAAAAGACACAATAACATGTACAAAAGACACAATGACATATTCAAAAGACATAATGACCTGTATAAAATTGTTCATACTTGTCATTTGTCTTTTTTAAAAATAATTATGTTATTCATACCCGTCATTGTGTCATCTTTGCTTAACATTATGTATTCTGCAACATCATTGTGTCTTAAATTGTTTAGGAAAACACAACATAGAGCAAAAACATAAAAGGCACAATGACATGTATAAAAGACACAATGACCTAAATAAAAGACACAATTACCAGCACAAAATTGTTCGTAATTGTCATTGTGTCTTTATTACAGGTAATTGTGTCTATTTTAAAGATCATTGTGTTATTCATACTAGTGATTGTGTCATCCTTGCTTGACATCATGTATTATGCGATATCATTGTGTCTTAAAATGTTCAGAAAAACACAACATTGAGCAGAAACACAAAAGACACAATGATATATACAAAAGACACAATGATCTGTACAAAAAACACAATGAATTAAAAAAAACAAAGTTTTTCCATAGCAATATTATACTAATTTTGAAGATAAAAAATGCTCGTTTTATGGTATATTTTTTTTCAAAAAATAATTTCGTATGCAAAAGTTATGAACGTTTGAAAAAAGTGTGAGAATTTGATAAAATGTCAACAAAAATAGTTATTATTAAAATACTCTCTAACAACTTGATTTAATCATAACCATTGGTTAATAATCTAATGGTTCAAGATCCTTCTTAAACTTTTTATGTTAAGATGTTTATTTAGTTTAACTTAACCCTATGAAAATAATAAATTCAAACGAGCAAAAATGATCGATAATAGATATGATAAGAAGATAATCAAAAATTATTAAAACGGACTATTTGTTTAATTATAATACACTATGTTATTGCCCCGTGTATTATACAGAATAATATAAAATATTAAATTGTTAAAACTGATAATTTAGAGATTATAAAATAATATTTTGATATAAAATTATAATGCATTTTTATTAAAACTAAATTAATTTTTTCTAAATGATTCATTTTAGACTCAAATTGATTTTATTAAAACTTATTATGACCCGCATCAATCCTTACCCAAACCAATTCTAGCTCATTATCTAACTCAATCTAACCTGCTTATTTTGTCAGGTTTAATGATCTAGTGGTCGTCAACATTACAATACATTCTTAACAAGGAAAATATTGAAGCTTTATTTAATTAGTTTATGTGTTTTATTATTTCTATAATTATTTAAAAGGTTGTAACCTCTTTTATGACTCATAACATTTTAGTGGTTAATAGATAAAAGTAAAATTGAATGTCAAAAAATTAACATTAAAAGATAATCTATTAAAGACTTGAAAATATACCAACTACCAAATAACACATAAGGTGTCATTCCTAGTTATGCATTAAATTTTAATAAATTAAAAGAACGGTACACAACACTATTTAAATGAGTATAGTTGACTCATTTTTCAAAAATCGAACATGAACAACCGATGTTGTGATTCAAAAACCTTGGATATGTTTAAATCGGTATTTTTAAACTTGGACCAGTCGGACCAGATTTCGGTCACTCAAGTTGTTCAGTTATACGCTCAGAAGTGTTTTTGGGTGAACCAGCTGGTTAGACCAGCAACCGGTTGCCTGATCGTAAAACCGCCCGGTAAACCGGTTCTTAGCTATATAATAATTCATTTTTTTAATTTTCTATATTATATATATATATATAATATTTATCACATCATCTGGTTCTCAAATCAGATCCAACCGGTCAACCGTTACTCAGTAAAAAGACTTGCTCAACATTCGGTACGGTTTTAAAAATATTGTTTTGATTCATTGTAATGATAATAATAATCATTAATGTATCATAATCAATATGCCTTTAGCTACAATTAATTATTTAATTTTTTTGAACAACTAATGCCAAGTACAGCTTAACTGTCAAATTTACACATTGAAACCATCATTTAGGAGGAAACCAGTGCCCATACTGGAAAAACCCCTAGCTCCATCTAGAGCTGCTTTTTGCTCCAGATAGGACGCGAACCCAAGACCTTTCAGTTAGGAAATCAAAAGGGTAGCATTATGCTGCAAGCTCTTTGGTATTATTTAATTATACTGTGTTTAAATATGATGCTTTGAAAAACAAAATCAAGCATATGTTGTCATTTATGTCTCATATACATTTAAAATAAAAAAATAAAAAAATAAATTATGTGTTGAAAATTGCCAACGGAATGATTGTTGATTATAAATAAAAATAAATAAATGGGTTGTGATATTCACACACCCACCCCACACCCCTTATACATCTTAAACGAGACGTATAGGGGATCAATTATTAGGTGTCAAAATTTGTTAGTGTCAATGATTGAACTTCTATACGTGGCGTATAACCCTATACGCGTATAGGTCCTATACGAGGAGTATATATAGACCTATACATGGGGCTATACGCCAAGTATAGACTTATACGAGACGTAAATGGTCGGTAAGGGTGTTGAACTAAAAAAGTTGGGTGTATGAATAACGGGTCCCTAAACACTATTAGTGCACGTAACCACCATCACCTTTGGCTCATTTTCTCCGACCACCGGTCACAATTGAAACCGTTGATTATCCCCTCAACAGCGGGATCCGCCATCCCCTATTCCCATCACATCCTAGATCTGCGTGATTCGAAGATTTTGATTGTCACTGAAAAAGAGGGGGACGCTTGCACCGGTGGCGGTTCAGTAGCGGAGACGTGATGGCGGAATTCCGGCAACTTCAGGCCTCATGGTGCTGCCAATGTGAGTGATGATGGTTTTTAATGGCAGTATATGGTGGTGGTATGCTGTTCTGATAGATTTAAAGTTGCAGGATTTTAATTTCCAAAACCAAATTGAATCTGTTGTAGTAGCAGTTTGATAATATGAAGGCAGTTGTGATAATGATCGATTAAGAAGAATGGCGGTGGTGGTTCTTATGGTGATGGTGGTGCCGCCACATAGTGGTCGGAGTTAGCGGTGTTCATCGGTTCGGATAACGGTTTATTCGGGTTGTTCGGATTTGAAAATTTTAAGACCTTATCTGAAACCCGACCCGATCCGAATTCGGAATTTTTCTATCCGAATCTATCCGAAAAACCTGAATAAACTTATTTTTTCATCTGAATAATCCGAACAACCAGAATAAATAGAGTTTTTCGGATTGAATTCGGATATCCGATCCGAAATAAAGAGGATTTTGGATATCCGATATCCGATCCGAATTCGGAAAACGGATATCCGATCCGAATCTGTCTGAATATCCGAATATTTAATTCGGATCGGTTTTTTCGGGTTTCGGATACGATTCGAATTTTGGATTTTTTTAGATTTCCAATTTTTTGAACACCCCTAGTCGGAGTAGGTGGTGGTGATAGGGTGGGGCGATGATGGCGGTGAGGATGTGTGGTCAACTGGTCACACTGATGAGCAAATTGTTAGATCATTGTTATATACTTATATTTTTTTAATTCTAGATACCAAAAATATAATTTATGTAAATAATAAGAATCATTCGTGTAATTAATTTTATTTATAAATTTATAGTATAGAGAGCTTGAGTATATTATTTTAATGAAAAATACACAAATTATACGAACTAAAAGTGTAATGTATGGAAACATGATTAAAAAGGTAAGGTAACATATCAAGTAAATACATAAAACATGTAACATAATTTATTCATTCAAAGAGTATAACACAATAGTATTATTTGAGAGACAAGTTAGAAGCACTACTCGTGTTTTCGTTTCGTGTAGTCGGCATAGACTTAGATCTATTAAACCACTCACTGGTTTTAGACCCTTGACGATGAAATTTGCACCTGAAAGATCCTTGATGTGTCGTAGGTGAACATAAACACAATTGTCCTCTAGGAGAGTTCGCTAAACCACCACTACCGTTTCCAGCACCACTCTCACCGCCACTGTCATTGCCAGATGCATCCTCTTTGGCACCCTTGTCTCTAGGTGATATAGTTGTTGTAATACTAATATTTGTGTGACCTTTGGAACCCATTTGAAATTTTATTTAAAAGTATTTTTTTTAAAAAAATTTGTTTGGATGGAGAAATTAAAGGATGAGAGGCTTATTAATTGGGAAAGAAATAATGGGAAGGACCATTTTGAAGGTGAGTGAAGCTGCACTTGGCAAAGCAATGAATCCCATTCATCTACTATTTATAGGCCTCACTTGTGATCGATTATTATATGGCAGGGATTCAATTGGACTAAAATGATCAAAATCAAAATTACTTTTGACTTTTTAGTTTATGACTTCAATTATATAACGAAACAATTTATTTAAACTTACTTTCTTGACCGTTTATAACATCTTTTAAACATTATCTAGTTATATGCAATATAAGTTGTATTAAAAGGATAATGATCCTGAAAACTCAGTGTAATGGCTAGAGTTCTCGTATTCCATTACGGAGGTCAAGGTTTCAATCTATCTGGGGGCAAGTTTGAATGGCAACAAGTGAAGGATCAGTTTGGGGTATATCTTGGTTCGATCATAATGGGGGCGAGGTTTACCTATTCCACGGTGTTATCGCGCATCTGGTGAGCTTGTGTGTTACCTCCGTCCAGTGGACCTGATTACAGCTACATATATGTGTGTGTGGTACGTAAGAACATCGTCGTTCAAAAAAAAATACTCCCCCATCACCATCAGAAATTATATGGTGAATCATTTCTTACATTTTTAAAATCGTAACTTAATATTAGATTTTTCTTTCCCAAATATTTTTGTAATGAAATTTTAAAATAATAAGATGGTTTCCTAATCTTATACATAAACATATATAATTACACATATGAAAAATGAAAGAAATAATAATTAAAAGAGTAAATTGTCATTTTCGTTCATGTGGCGTGATCAATTTTGTCATTTTCGTTTAAAAGTTTAAATTGCATTATATTCATTTTTATGTTTTACATGTTATTGCAAATTTTATCCATGTGTTTTTGTCACTTTTATCATTTTAGTCCAAAAGTTAAAATTTTAGTGGATTAAAATGACAATAATAGAGAAACCATAAGGACGAAAATAAGAAATTTAACTTACATTTGCATTAAATCCTAAATAGTGATGAATTAGCACATACACATAAAATAACATACACTTGTACATATATAATAAAGATCATGAAAAAACTCAAAGATTTTTGTTGATTTTGTCCGAGTTATTTGGGTTTCTATAATTAAAGTGGGTTAACATGGATCTTTTCCTGATACATACATATATATATTTATGTATATATGCAGGGTAAGGTTTCGATGTTTCAATTCTCTGTTTTTTATTATATTTATTATAAATATACGATACTGCCAACATTTATTTAACGTGATGACAACTTATATTGTCGTAAGATCTAAAACGAAAACTTTTTTGCACGAACATATAAAAGAACATATCTTGTACATGTATAAAAATATCTTAAAAGAAAAAAAAACCAAAGATTTGTGTTGATATTGGCGTTACTTGAGTTAACATGATAAAAATTATTTGATCTCTTCTCTATACATGCACGCATATATATATACCTATACGGAAAGGATAAAAAAAAATACGCACTAAAAATGTAATAACCCGAAGTAACCTGTCAAGATCAAACCAAATCTTTGAATTTTTTTTTACATCATTGTAAACGCATTTAGAACACTCCTTTTTTATTTTACAAGTTTGCGTAAATTCATCACCGTTTGAGAGTTAACATCGTTATAGACTTTTAACTTACAGCACTGTAAGTATTTTTGATCCAAAACTTACAACGATGTTAACTCTCAAACAGTGATGAATTTACGCAAACTCATAAAATAAGAAAGTGTTCTAAATGTGTTTACAATGATGTTAAAAAAATTCAAAGATTTGGTTTGATCTTGACAGGTTACTTCAGGTTATTACATTTTTAGTGTGTTATTTTTTATCCTTTCCGTATAGGTATATATATGCATGCATGTATAGAGAAGGGATCAAATAATTTTTATTGTGTTAACTCAAATAACGCCAAGATCAACACAAATCTTTGGTGTTTTTCTTTTAAGTTTTAAACTTACAGCACTGTCAGTGTTTTTGACCCAAAACTCTCAAACGGTAACGAATTTACGCAAACTCGTAAAATAAAAAGTGTTTTAAATGTGTTTACAATGATGTTAAAAAATCAAAGATTTGGTTTGATCTTGACGGATTATTTCAGGTTATTGCACCTTAAGTGGATTATACAAATACATATACAAAACACACATAAGTGTGTGTATAAAATCGTTGATCTAATTAGAGGAGGTCCACATGAATGGATCAAATGTTGACATGAATGGCTCCTTCATGTGCCTCAACCTCCACGTATCCTGCTATCTATTTTTTTAAGTGAAAAATCTTAAATTATCAAAATCCTGAAAACATGGCTGGAAGTGTTTTTATTTCTGCGTAGATCAACCCCACGCTATGTATATTCTCTCTTTTAAATTTTTAATAATAAAATATTACACAATATAAAAGAAGATGATGAATAATGACCGTTAGATGATTGAAAGATGAAAGTGGTGATATTATATTAATAAGATGATAAAAAAATTAAAAAAAAAAAATAATGTATCGTCACATATGGTCTAATAAGTAATAACGAATGATGCGAATTTAGGTGCAAAACAACATTTACTTCTTTCCAAAACAAATGTTCTTGTATATAATTTATTAGCTTACAAACACGTGTTACACGGTATGAATAGTAAGACATGAAACTCTTTAATGTATACAGAATCGTTGATGAGATGATCTTTTAAAAATTCGAGTAAAGAACCATCAAATCAGAATTAGGATTTGAGTTTGATATATTTAAAGTGTAAAATGAAAAACAAAAGAGGTGTCAATTCGGGTTTAGAGAGATCAGTATAAAAGGTAGTTTTGTTAGATAATAGGTAGAAACATAAGAAATTTGGGGTGATAGAAAATTACCAAATATTCCCTAATTAAATATGTTTTTCACTAACTCATTGACATGTGTATTACACAGAGTTACATAAAAAATAAGCCGTATAAGGTAATCACTGATTCACTGATATTAAATAAACATGCAAATAATATAAATTTTTTAATATTTTTAATATAAGAAAATAAAAGTATATTTTATAAAGATCCAAACACCTTTTTGGACAATCCAAATAAAAATAAGATTTAAAATTTTGAAATTTCAAAATTGTTAATTGAAAATGTAAAGTGTGAATTGATTAGATTTTTATTAATATTTTAAAAAATAATATTTGTTTTTTTTATAATTTGGAAATTTGACTTTTTTTTGTATTAAATGAAATTAATTTTTGAATTTCTTAAATATGTCACATGGTTATCCTAAAAACATGTCACGTGCCAAAACAGACAAATGTGATGTAAATAGACTAAAATTAGTCATATGATATATTGTTATTTTTTTTAGATTAATTTAGTTAGTTAATTTACTTTTTGTGAAAAGCAATTTTGTGCTTTTAAATATTACTTAAATCTAAGGGGATCCAAACTTATATACATTTTTTTACTAAATAAATTAAAGGGAAAACTCCACAATTGAAAAATAAGATTATTCAGGAATACATATTGAGTGCTGAGATTATGCATTGAATTTTGTAACAAAATTTTGAAATTGTTCTAATCAAATAACTCAATCTTTATTTTGTCTCAATTAGTCACTCAAGTTAGTTTTGACGTTCTAATCTTAGATTTTTTTACCTAAAACACTAGGTGATACCAATTATTGATGATCTCTTGTTAATAATTGACATACAATTTTGGGTGAGTTTTTTCACTCCTAACTTGATTTTAAGTGATTTTAGATTAATAATAAATTGATACGTAAATGTTGATACTATAAATGGATTTTGAGTGATTTTAGATTTTAAATTAAATATTAGTTTAAAATAATGAACATAGGATTCAAGTCAATCACTTTCTAATGTTACAAACAACCATTTATATGGAAAAAAATTACCTTGTAATCTGCTGTTTTGGTAAAAAAGAACTTACGACTAGAACATCAAAACTAAGTTGGTGACTTAATTGAGACAAAAAAAAGAGTAACTGACTTAATTAGAATAATTTAAAAAGTTAATTAAATATGTCTAGAATTTTTTCTAAATTAAATTATCAATATTAGTAGTTATGGCCTATCGGTTTTTATGTGTGGTACTAATATAGACAATCTGTACGTTTTTTTTTTCGGGACAGCTTAACTTTTGCATGCTAAGTGAATAGTGCTATAGAAAATAAATAAAATTAATAAATATGAAATGTCGGTAGAAAAGTAGGAAATTCAAGTTTTGAAATAAAATAATTTGAGCGGTCAGGTAATGCAACAAATCTATGATCCACAAATTCACGTTTGTGAAAAAGAATATTTTCTGACTTTTTGTAATTACATGTATATTAAAAAAACAAAGCTAATGAATAGTAGATGGTAAATGTGTAATTTCATGTTTGGTATTATTAAATTGAATAGATTGAATAGTAAAAAATAATATATATATATATATATATATAAAGATGGTCGATAAAATTGAATATTACATATTTTGGATTATTAGAAGTTTTTTAACTTTGAAAATTAGTAAAAATAGATGACAACACTAAATTTGAGAGATTTGCTCGTTAAATTTAAAATATTTACTTACAGATTTGAGTTATTTTTTTAATTTAACTGATTGTTTGATGGTGATAAAGATTTTATAAGTAATTTTTTCAATTATTTATGTAATATATTTGTGTTGATTTTATGTTTTTATAAAAAAGTTTATATAAAGTTCTTGATGAGAGGTGTTTAAACTAAACATTTAGTATATCCTAAAAAGTCTAAAATGGATCATGCGTCGTTAGATCATTAATCAACGACTGTAATTACATCAAGTTGTTGAAGGACATGCTAGTAATGACTAATGATCACTTTTGTTAACTTTTTATCAAGTTCTCCCTTGTTTTTAAACGTTCAAAACTTTTACATACGACATTATTTGTTGAATAAAAATATACCATAAAAACGAACACTTTTTTATCTTCAAAATGAGTATACAGCTGCTATAGAAAAAATTTCGTTTTTTTTCAAATCAATGTGTCTTTTATACAGGTTATCGTGTCTTTTGTGTTTTTTTGTCAATGTTGTGTGTTCGTGAAAAATTCAAGACACAGTGGCGTTGCATAATACATAATGTCAAACAATGATGACACAATAACACGTATGAATGACACAATAACCTATAAGAAAAACACAATTATATGTAGCAAAAAAAATACAAAAAAGGAGCATATACAAACGTTTAATAAAGATACAATGATGGTAATTATACATAATGAACTGAAAAAATTTCATTTTTATAGTAATACTATTTTTGAAAAATTATTTGGAACAAAAAAAAATATTTCAGATTTCGGATGTTTGAAGTATCTGAAAATTTTCAAAATAGGCATCTAAATCCGAATTTCTGGATATTTGAACTTTTGGATATCTAAATTTTTTGGATATATTGGGATCGAATTTTCGGGTATGGATTTGTTTGAACATCTCTAATACAAAGACATTCAAAAAGAAATTTCAATCATTCCCTCAAATTGACACTCTTGGAGTACGTCTGAGCTTACCCGGCCCAGGATGAACCTTACAAGAGGGTAACCATTACAATCACTTAAATCATGTGCATATAAATCATGTTTTTACTTTAAAAAACATGATTTATACATATTTTTACTTTAAAAATGTTACTTTTATACTCTTTAAATATATAAATAGTTCAGTAAGTTGTATAGACGTAATGTCCTAAAACATACATAGTCATAAAAATAACCTCATCTTGTCTTAATATACAAAAGCATAAACAAATTGCAAATGTAAACATATAACCAAAACAACTTAACAAAATAAAAACTTAAAATCAGAAAATATCACACAAGCCATAGGCGAAACTACACCGACAATGAAAAATGAAATGTTAAAAGTAATTAAGGCTGAAGCTAAAACTAAAAAAAAAAACAGAGAAAAGAAAAGAAAAGGTTAAACGTTAACCATTCAGCTAACATTTCATTTCAAAATGATATATAGAGACAATAACATATTTATGGCAATGATTCTATCTGTAGTTCTTTTTTTTTTTCTCTTGTTGTATTAATATTATTGACATTTAAAATTTGATTATTGAATTTTTTTTTGTTATAACTTATAAGACTTCAGTTTTTTTTTTGTTTTTCGTTTTTTTTTTCCCATTTCTAAGAGGATTAATTTTAAACGAAGAGGGAATATTTGCATTATATGGGACAGGAATATTCATTCCCACCCACTCTTGTATATTTTAGCAATTTAATTAGCTACAAGAAAACAAATTTATGAGATAAAATATGTATAAATGCATTAAAAAGGATTATTTATTTATATAATACGACTGATATTTGAACTAGTATTTTAAAGTGAAAGGAATAAAAGACAAAAGAATCATCAGAAAATGTCTGAACTTGCAAAATGCATTCATCATAATATATGAAAGAAAGAAATTATAAGTTCAATACCTTAGAAAAAGTATGATTAATTAGTTCGTTTACCTGGATGGTGTTTTTATTTGAGTCCACCTGCACTTAGAGGTGCGCAAATCAGGGTTTTTTTTTAACCAGTTTCGGTGTAAACCGGTTTCAGTTACAGTCAACAAAGTAAAGACACGGTTCCGGTTCCGGTTCCGGTTCTGGGCTTAGACCGGTTCCAACCGGTTTTTGACCGGTTCTGGTTCGGGTTTTGGCCGGTTCCGGTTTGGGTTTTGGCCGAGTATAGGTGGAACCAGTTCCGGTTTTTCCAATTCTGGTTTCGGTTCTAATTTGTCTGAAAAACCGGAATCGTTAGTACCCACCGGTTCGGGTATGACCGGTTCGGGTTGTCGGTTCCGGGTCCAGTTTTTTTGCCCGGCCACCTCTGCCTGCACATGTCAACAAAATATGAGTCAAGAGTCTAGAGCCTTCAAATTTGTGGGCCCTCACCGGTATTTGTTTCAACCATATAAATTATTTAATTTGTCGTTTTGGGTAAGAAAAAACAAAGAAACCTTTCATAATCTTAAAAGATATTGTATTTAGGGTTCTCTCTTTCCAAATAATCACACATTATTTTATTTGTTTTTATCTTTACTTGGCGTAGGAATAAGTCTTTTATTAATGTTACGGGTGTAAGATTTAGACAAGTTTTTTGGCTAAAATAGGGTATTTAAGTTTATTAACAAAGAGAGGCAAAGTTATAACATATCACTACTAGCTAAGTATTATAATTTATAGTATTATTTGTTAATATCTTTTATTGTTTGTATATATTTTCTTCAAATAAATGATTTTATATAATTCGAGCGATGACTTATTTACAATTAGTAATCTATACTAATAGTTTAACTAATTACATCCCAAAGTTTATTTTCATTTATAGGACAATCTCACTAACATAGTCATTAAAAATTTACAATCGATTAATAATATTTGATGATATGTTAATAGGATTACAATCATTTATAGGACAATCTCACTAACATAGTCATTCAAATAAACGATTTTACATAATTCGAACAATGACTTATTGACAATTAATAATCTATGATACTAGTCGTTTTAATGTCGATAAAATAAGTTAAATCATATTTTATTTGAACAAGTTTTGATTTTGTTTGGACCTTCCCTTGTGTGTCTGTGTAATGAATAAATATAACTCATTAATATTTGTTTAACTCGTATAACTTTAACAAAATCAATCCAAATTTTTTATTTTATTTCGTAAATCATTGTAATACATGTACAACACTTTATTCTTTTATTTGTTTATGTAAATTTATCACCATTTAAAAGTTAACATCGTTGTAAGTTTTGTATCAGAACAATTACAATGATGTAAGTCAAAAGCTTAAAACGATGTTAGCTCTTAGGCTACCCACAGCGCCTTCACCGCCGGCCCAGCGGGAGGCAGCCCTTCGGCGGGATTCAGCGGCTACACCGCCCCCCCCCCTCACCGGCGGCCTCCAATTCCCGCACCAAGCGGCTCCCGCTCCCAGCCCACTTTCTTAATTTTCTGCTTTCTGATTGGTTGATTGGAATAGTGGGGAAGGATTTTCGGTGGGGTGACCGTTGTGGGGTTTAAGGTTTTCAGTGGGGTGATGACGTGGCGTTAAATTTCGGTGGGGAAGGATTTTCAGTGGGGTGACCGCTGTGGATAGTCTTATACGTTGATGAATTTAAACATAAACATAAAAGAAAAAAGTGTTATACACGAGTTACAATGATGTTCAAAAAAATCAAAGATTTAGATTGATCTTGACGATGCTATAAGGGTTAAACAAATACGTTCGGTTATGAAAGATTCCAAACCGTATATGTGTGTATATGTATCAATTATCCCGTGAATCCAATATACTCAAATCATTACGCCTACGTCCCAAATAAGTTTTTAAGATTTAATTTATGTGTATATATTGTGAACTAGCCTAGAAAAAACGTGTATTACACGGGTTGAATAATATCAAATATAATTCATTAACGTTAAATAATAATAAATATTTAATAATTGTAAAATTATTTTTAGGATGAGATATAATTAAATTAAATTATTCTTATTGTTTATTAAATTTCAATAACTTAGTAAATTATTGTATAAGAAATATTATATTTTTTAAAATTTAATTACATAATTTAATTATTAAAATTAATTTTATTCATTAGGAGAGAGGCGGGAAAAAGATTTTCATATTTAACCAGAACGCGACATGTGTCTATTAAAAATACTCCTTTATTAGAGTAGGTATATTGTAAAGGGCAACGTCATAAAATTGATACAAAATCTAGGGTAGGGTTATAGTAAAAAGACTTAGATTTGTAAGAAGTGTGAGAAGGATTATAGGCCATTGATATATAATTTGATGTTTGAGATCAAAGTTGCATTAAAAAGTTAGTGGAAGGGTATTTTAGCCATTAACACTTTTGTTGACTTTTTATCATGTTTCTTATATTTTTTAAACGGTCATAACTTTTATATACGATATTATTTTAGAAAAAACTACACCAAAAAAACGAGCATTTTTTAATTTTTAAAAGAGTATAGTATTGTTATATATAAAATATGTTTAACTCCACCGTTTATATTTGTAATGCGTCATTGTGTTTTTTTGTTTGTTATTGTCTCTTTTTGTTCGTGATTGTTTCTTTTTGTTCAACATTGTGTCCAACTATTTTTTTCTAAAATGATAAGCTTTAAAAATAATATTGACGAAACAACATATAAAAATTATAAGATATAATCAAATTGTCAAAAACATAAAACACAATGCTAAATACATATAACACAATAACCTAAATATATGTTAATAAAAAAAGAAGTTTTGAAAAATAAAATGTTAAAATAATACAATTGTGTACTTCTAATAAGGAAAACATAAAAAACAAATAACAAATTTATTTAACATATAAAAAACAATAAAAAAAACATGAAATTAGTTAAAATGTATAACACAATGACCTAAACGTAAAACACAATGATAAGTATATTACACAATGACCTAAACGTAAAACACAATAATGAGTATATTACACAATGACCCGAACGTAAAACACAACTATAGTTATATTACACAATGACCTGAATGTAAAACACAACTATAGGTATATTACACAATGACCTAAACGTAAAATAAAATGATGCGTATATTACACTATGACCTTAACATAAAACAAAATAATTACTATTAGACAATGACCTGAACTGTAACAACCGGTTTTTAATAATGAAATGTATTTGAAATAATCGTTAATTGAACGATTGTGATTGTTGTAATTTAAAAATATGTGAGAAATTATGAACGTGAGAGAAAACCGTGCGCGAAACAGAGTTACGGATTGTCCGGAATCGCGAAACAAAGAAAATTTCAAAGATATTGTGTTTTGGGACTCTTCGCGGTACGCCAAAGTGATTACGAGGTTTCTTGGCGGTACGCGAAAGACCAAAAATATCTGAGGACTCCGGATTTCTTCGCGGTACGCGACGAGTGAGGCGGTTTAGAAACACCTCAAATTCATCAAATTTCAAGCAGAAAGATTATAATTTCTTTCTTTCGAGTTCTAAACACCCACATACGAAATTTTGAGTTTTAAAACTCATATTTGAAGCCGTTTAAGCCTACGGATCGTACCAGAAAACGTATCTGCAACATCTGATCGTTGTTTTGCGACTGAATATCCGTTCGATTGGGTAACGATTCGTTTTATCCTACTAGTTTAATATTGTGTTGATTAAATTTAGTTTTTAATGTAATACTATGATTATGGGTGTTGATTATTGCCTAGTTGATGACTAAGGATTGTTAAAAACGAAGAACTTGATATTTTGACGGTGAAATCTTCATTTTGAAGCCGGTATAATGTCCGGTTGTTATGAAACCCATATCGTGATGTGATAACTAGTAGGACGGGTAGATTATGATTTTAAATGAAATATGGATTGTGATCCATGGGTTAAATGATGATTGTGATGAATTGATGTTAAAATTATCAACAGTTATGATCATAAATGAATTTTTGAATAATAAAAGCGATTAAAGATCGTAACTACTATAATTGAACATCAATTATTTGATGAAATGCCTAAGGGAGGCATGAAATATGATTAATTGTAATAATTGACTAAAACTTGCTAAACGTAGTAAGATATAGTCAATTATGTGATAAATTGACTTTAAGCAAGTCAAACCAGTCAAGTGCGTTGAACTTGATTGTATGTGCTATATGTGTTGAAACTAGTTGTATATGTGTTTTGCAACTAGGTGGTGGTAGTGGAAGTCAAACCACTAGTCATAGAGCAGGAAAGGAGCCTGCAGTTGCTAATTCCTTATCTGATCAAGGTAAGTAATCCCACAACTATGACATCACATAATGAACATTGAACTTGTTGTTGAATAAATTGTATGATTGATATGGTATTGGTGATAGGGGAAGGTTGAACAATAAAAGTTCAATAACCTATGATAAATCCAATACCTTGGTAAATGAAAGTGTGGGAATGCTATGATGGAAGTACCGGTGGGTGAACATCATAGTAATTTGATTGAAATAATGACTCCACAAATGTGTGGATAGCTAGAGGTGTTAGCAACTGTCTTAGATGGAAGTACCAGTGGGTGAACATCTTAAGACTTAATATATTCATGACTCCGCAATGGTGGATAGCTAGAGGTGCTAGCAACTGTCTTAGATGGAAGTATCGGTGGGTGAACATCTTAAGACTTGAATTATTTATGACTCCACAATGGTGGATAGCTAGAGGTGCTAGCAATTTTGTCTTAGATGGAAGTACCGGTGGGTGAACATCTCAAGACTTGAACTAATTATGATACCACAAATGTGTGAATAGTTAGAGGTGCTGACAAATAGTTATGGTGGAAGTACAGGAATGTGAACACCATAGTGTAATTTTGATTAAACTATTATGAGCAATAGTTGATGATTGGTAATATGATATTATTAGATTGTGAGAGTCAACTCGAATATAAATGACTCAGTTTGAATATTGATTGTGAAAAATGTATTTTTACATATTGTTGTGCAAAACCATTAGGGTTTACTTACTTAGTTCTTATGAACTAATGAGAATTATTGTGTGATGTTTGGTTTAAACTTACTTATGTAAATAAGTATTGTAGAATGCGTGACACGTTTACGTTTGCGTTAAACTTTGTTTAATATTATTAAATAAAGAATGTCAAACAGGGTTTTGAAAATAAGAAATTTCCGGGACCAACTCTCATATTATTTGAAAATGTTGAATAGTAACTGGGGGTTACATGAACGTAAAAAACAATGATGAGTATATTACACATTATTTTGAAGATAAAACACAATGATAAATATATTATATAATGACCTAAACATAAAATACATTGATGAAAATGTATTTTTCAAAAAAATAAAACAATTTATGTTTTTTAAAAAGATGAGTGTTAAAAACATAATGGTGAAATAACACAATTATATACTTTTAATACATAAAACATAAAAAATAAATAAGAATAATTTATTGAATGCATAAAAAACATACCTTTGATTGGCTAGGATGAAACGCTCAAGTCGCGATTGTGGCCGGCACATCACAAAGCCACCGACTTTGAAAACGCATCCGTATACGTAAATAATATATATAGTTTCTTAAATAAAATTTATTCCTAAAATACCCTCTCTTGAAAATTAATCACATGCTTAATCTAGTTGTCAATATTGCTTCTCACCCTTCACACTAATCTCACCATTTTTACTCGAACCTAATCCACAAAATCTATCCGTAACATTAAATTGATGATAGATAATACAACAAGAAATTTCTTAAAACTTTGTACGATCCTTGATTACGTAATCTTTATACTATTTGGCCATTCAATGTTGACCTTTACTTAAAAACCAAACACTCCAAGTTAGTTTATATAAAACGAAGCAAGCCCAAACACACCTCCAACTCCTCGCCTGTAACAAAACATATCTATCTTCTATCTATTCTAATAAATAAAGGATTTTAGAAACACTTGTCACTTTCTGTACCACCTCAATTTTGTTTTCCCTCCTCCCTCTATTATTAAATCCATGTTTTGAATTAAGAAAAAATATTTTTTTAATACATTAAAAATAATATAAAAAAAAATTATTATAAAATATTGAATTTTCAAAAAGAAGATTAAAAAAATAAAGACACAAAATTGGAAAAAGTTATAGTGTTTAAAAAAATAATATTAATATTATATATTAAAAAATTGTCTTATATTGTTTAAATTTTTATTTATAATAATTTATTATATTTTTTATTCATTTTGTGTAATACACGGGGTACTAACCTATTATCATATATAACTAATAACATAATAGACTAATACCCCATGTGTTACAAGGATTTAATATAAAATATTAAATAATAAGTTATATAATTTATGTATTATAAAATAATATTTTGATATAAAATGATTAAATCACATATTAATAAGTACCTGAAGAAATAAAACAATAATAAAAAATTATAAGAAATAAAAAAATTATGTTCTTAAATATATTATTTTTTTAAAACTTAATACTAAAAATCTCATTTGTTTATCAAAAAGATGTTAAAATCTATGTTTTATGGTTTATTTTATTTTATTTTTAAAATTGTTTGTTTTTTCAGAAAACATGATTTTACAAAAAAAAATCTAAAAATACCGATTTAAAATATTTTTTATTACTAAAAATATTGTTTTTTTAGAAAAAAATCATATCTTAGAACTTTTTTAAAGTATTTTTTTCATAAAAATATTTATTTTTAATTTATTATAAAACTTTTAGCATTAAAAAGATAAATAATATCATTAATATTATAATTATTGAATATGAAAGACAAAATAATTATTTAATATGAGAGAGAATTAAATAAGATGATAAGATAACACACAATAACATTATATTATAATAGTAAGATAGGCAAAGATTCATCTTCATATACTAATAATTGATTCCAAAAAATGTCACATGGCATTCTCATATTATTTCAAAATTAAATGTTTATTTTTAAATATAAAAACTCACAATTAATGTTATTAATCATACACATGTTTACATAAATACACTAAATTAATACTAATAATTAATAATATGATAATAAATAACATAATGTTATATAATGTTATATATATATATAATGACATTATTCAATAAATTTTTATTTTCAAAGTTTTTTAATATAAGAAAAGTATAACTAATATTATTAGTTTAATATATTTATTTAATAAAAAAGAATATAATTATTTCATTTGATAAAAAAATTATAAAATTACATAATTTTTATTTACAAACTCGTGTAATACACGGGTTTATAACATAGTATAGTAATAAACTCAAACCTAGCACAATAACATTACCAAAGGGTCACACCAAATATCATATATATATATATATTCCATTTATGTCACACAACTTGTGACTTTGTATACCATTGTAATCTAACTATTTGTGGAATTGTGGGTAACACCCATGGTTGTAGAAGTCGTTATGCGCTAGTCGGGCGGCGAGGTACCGCCTAGGGATTAATCGGCGGTAGGCGGATTGGAATTTTTATATGTAATTTTACAAATATATATTATATACGCACATCAATATCAACAATTTAGTATAATACTTCAAATAATTTTAAAAAATATACTTAATATACTAAAAAAGTACTTTAAAGTGTAAACTTAAACACTGAGTTTAAAGTTTAGAGATAAATTTCGATGTTAACTGCCTGGATTCGATGATTCAGAGACATATTAAAGATTTTTGGTTGAGAAATGTCTAAATAATCATGAATTTGGTCCCTTTTTACCATAAAAAAGTCAAAAAAAGTCAAAAAAGTGAAAAATAAAAAATAAAAATCTGATTGGGCCGCCTAGGCCGCCTACCACCGCCTAGGCCAAAAATTAGACAGTAGATGGACGCCTAGCGCATGGGCGCCTAGGGCTTAGACGCCGCCTACTCCGATTTTTACAACCATGGTAACACCCTACATATATTTCCATGCTAGTAGTCATACAATATCATTCAATAACTAATGTGCATTTTCAGGTATAGGCATAGTTTACTCACCAACAATTTATTCACACCCAATACCTTTAATTTTCTCTATTTAGTATTTACAAGTATATTCTTCATTTTGACTCATATATTACGATTTGGCAATAAATCTAAATTTATTTTTGAATGTAAATTTAGGCACACTCGTATGTGCATTTCTACAAATGTCTATTTGTTAGACCATCCGTAATACTCATCCCACTGAAATCTCACCCTACTGAAATTTTTTGCTACGTCATCACCCCACTAAAAAACATTCCACACCGTGCCACATCATCATCCACTAAATCTTAAAACACCTACAATCACCAATCAAAATCGAGAGAGGAAAGCGGGGAGTGGAGGCCGCCCAATCCACAAAATCAATCCCGTCGGGAACGGGGGGCGGTGTTCCCGCTTGACCCCGTCTCACAACTGCTTCCCGCTGCTTCCACGGTGGGACCATTACGGATGGTCTTACTACATACATGTAATCATTATTCCTCCATTCCATCATCCTATTAATCCCCAAAAACAACATTTCAAATAACAAAATGAGCTCACAAGTATTTACACTAGTAAAATATTAAACCGTACAATATTTTAAAATTATAGATGAAAATACTCTTGAGCTGACTACATGAAATCTTAAATTCAAAGGAGATTCGAATCACTTGTCAAAGCAATTGGTCTATCGAGGAAGACAATTAAAACCTTCAATTCGAAATCCACTATTAATTTAGATGGATTTCCATTGCAAAAATCACCCAAGATAAAACAATTCTAACATGCCCCCCCTTACCATATTCTTAACAGTATAAAACAAATACACATAAATCTTATAGATAAAACTTATTGCATTACTTAGATTGACAAGTGACATTACAATTTTGAAAACAAACAAAAATAAACATTAAATTCTTACTTTTAAGTAGGGTCTGGAGGAGAAGAGAGCAAGATAAACCTTACCCATGTCTTAAAATGAGATAGAGTCTGCTTTGTAAGAGAAATCCGCCTCATAGCTCCTTTTTTTTCTTTATTTATTTTATATATATATATTCAAAAACACACTACTAACACTAAAACATACTTAATCGAATACATGAACACACAACAACATATCACACATAAAGCTAAACAACAAAATACCAAGAAAGAACAAAATCATATATAACGTATATCACACCACACAGACAAGCATATAGTATACACACCAATCAAGCAAACATATCAAACAAGCATTCTATTTACAATAAGAGGCTCATAGAACTAAGATTATAACTAAAACCATAATCTCTACCTATATCCTAAAAAATCTAGAAATCTCTCATATTTATTCTACGCCAACGAAAACTTCTATCATTGATCATGTCCTCAAAGATGTGCAACTTTAACAAATTATGCCGAATTTGTTTATCCCATGTCAACATTCAATCTAGGTCGACCCTTACACCTCTTCTCCTTCACAGTGAAATACTCTTCCTTCCCTTATTTTGGAAACACGTTATAAATACTCACCGTTCTAACAAGATTCCATCTTCGGAATCAGTTTACAAATAAACAAGATGAGGATACAGTTTCTTATCTCCTTTTCTGACTCCCAAGTGGTGTCAAATCCTTTTTATTTTTATTCTCTCATTGCACCTTTACTTTGGTTTATTGTTAATCTTCACATCCTCCAAAAATACGCGACGTGTTATAAACGACAGGTAGCTCAATTTCGGCTTAACTTTACATGTTATCAGAACAAGATAACACCGTGTTAAGTGGAAACCTTAAATAATACATAGTCTCTCCTTATAACTCAATTAGTTGTCTGTGTTTATCTGCTTATAACTTTTGACGATCTTGGACTGCTTTTAGATACGCTCGAATTTGATTTTCTTTGACATAGTATACCTTTACCGTGCTCTCATAAGTACAAGACTCACCATATATAGTGTAAGCACTTTTGGTGACTCGGTGAATCAGTATCTGTATAGTAATTGGTTTCATGTCCTTTTTTATTTTTCAAAATCTTTGTCGTAAGTTGTTGCTAGCAAACCCTTCCTAATATATTCCACCGATGTGAAAAGGCATCAACAACCAAGTCAAAGTATGTGCAACAATAAGACTGTTCGTAGTGCTCCCCGCGCTTCAGGCAAGGTCCGGTGGCTTCACAGGAAACGGCGGGAACATCGCCCCTCCCCCCGCCGGCTTCACTTTGCGATGGCCAGCAGCCCCCGCTCCCCGTTGAAGCTCCTCCCTCACATTTTCAATGAGGTGACAGCTACGGGGTTTTAAGGTTTTCAGTAGGGTGATGACATGGCAGAAAATTTCGAAGGGGTGGGTATTACGGATGGTCTAATTAAACACCATCAAATAATAAAAATTACAACGCCCAATTTCTTTAACTAAACGTTTTACTCTGTTACAAATTTTCTTTAACACACAAATATTCATTGATTCTCGAGTTTTTTATTTTTACAATAAAAAAATCAAAAAAAAAATCATTGGAGCATGCCACGTAGAAAGATACCGAACTTGGATATATAAATGTGAATGCTGTATCACGTTACCAAATCACAATTAAATGTTGTCACGTACAACCCCCGTCAACTCTACATACATTATGAATAAATTCAATTTTCCTGCTTTTATATGAAAACCTACCAACCAACCCATGAAAAATATGAAACTTGTGTCATAGAAGTTAAACATTTACCTCCCTCGCATTGCTGCAAACCGGGCTGCCAAATCGTCATAATCCGGTAACTTAGGATGCACATGTTTAGCCTGATTATCGGGCTGAAACGAGTTGGCACGCACATACACTTTCTTGGGTTCTGATTCACCGCTTTCCTCGTGAGGAAGAGAGATCGATCTTGTGGGAGGAACAACGATTTCTTCATCATTAGAGTTGGATCGGGTTTTCTTTTTCCTTAACTTCCCAACATCATAAACTGATGGTTTCTTACTATAATGTAACAATAATTTATCCATCATTTTTTCCTCCTCGTCCCGATGGCTAGGGTATTGCTCGTCATCAAATAAAATTTGTAAACCCTTTCGTTCTTTTCTTCTGCTACTAGAAACTCTTTTAACAATGTGGGCGTCTTCTGAGCTTCCAATATCATCATGGCTGGATGAGGATTTAGAGTGTCTGTGCCTCCTTCTAACTGATTTTGGTTTAGGTAACGGTATCATATTGTTCTGGTAGTGCAGATCTTCGATTTCATGATCCGATTCTTTCTTCATCTTTTCCATGTTTGATGCATTGTGAGGTTTGCTGTATGGTGGTGGGATGTTTAACTTGACATATGGAGGTGGAAGAGAACTATTGTAGGTTGACTTTGACCTAATCACATCTTCCTCCTTGACTTTCCCAGTTGACTTTGAACTAATCGCGTCTTCTGTAACACTTCTTCTTTCTTTATGATGTTTTTCTTCTCTTCCAAAAATTGGGCCGTGTAACACATCATTATCTCTGGTCTTGGTAGCTACTAACTCATGTTTATAACCATGTCTTTCATTTCTTCCTCTGATCACATCTTCCTCCTTGACTTTCCTGGTTGACTTTGAACTAATCACGTCTTCTGTACCACTTCTTCTTTCTTTATGATGTTTTTCTTCTCTTCCAAAAATTGGGCCGTCTAACACATCATTATCTCTGGTCTTAGTAGCTACTAACTCATGTTTATAACCATGTCTTTCATTTCTTCCTCTGATCACCCTATCATCATCAAAAACTTCGGGCATTTTGCCATTCTCTCCAAATATGCTCTTGTTGATATTAGATTCAGGGGTTCCTTTAGAACTATAGCCACCATTCTCTGCTTTAGCAGCAAGTTTATCGTGTTTGTAACCATGTTTTTTCTTTTCTACATTTGGAATGTCTAAGACCTCTTTCCTTCTAATGTTTACAATTTTATCATTGCGCAATGGTGGTACCTGGTGAGCATGTTCAGCTCTTTCTTTGAAATGCTGATCATTTTTCCTGAAACCATTGTTACCGATTGGCGGTTTGCACTCATCATCAGTTACAATCAAAGATCCAAGTTTCTGCAGTTTGTTACAACAAAATTATAAAAAATTCAGGTTGGGTTGAAATGACTTCAAAAGCCTGTTAAACTAAGATTTGTTTTCGGACATGAAAGGCACACCCTCTTTGTGTCTTTTGTTTGTGGGTGTGTGTTTGCGGGGGTAAAAATTATCGTATCAAGAAACATACCGGACCAAGAGCAGAGGACTTATCCATCCTTTGTTTGAATCCCTTAGAATCCCACTGGATCAAAAGCTCTGCTGCTATATCCTGTAATAACTTTATCCTCTTCTCCACCGCAGGAGGTTTAGAGGCCAACTTCTCAACAAACTAGCAAAAATTCAACAAGCCGGTTATATGTATATAAAAAAACTTAAATCAAATGAATATTCATTCGTTCATATAAAAGAGGAAACCTACCACTTGATTAACATAACATTCAAACCCGTTTCCGTATCTTTCTTGAAATAAATCCCTGAGGTCACGCAATTCAGGAAGATCAGAAAATCTAGCAGCAGCAAACATCAAGGATGCAACAGTCTCTCTGCATTCTTCTGGGCATTGCCTAAACAAATTAACCAACAAAGATGGTGTAACAATTTACAATTAACATAAAGTAGAAAAAAGCTTATAGTGAGTAGCTTCACTCTGTCTTCATACCCTAGTTTCTGCATCATCGACAACTGCTTCAGTATATACTCACATGACTGGTCGATAAAAGTATAACAAGATAAGATATTCAATCCAGCAATAAATTCTTCAGTCTGTATCACAATATTATATAACAATGAGGTCAGAACAAGCATATACATATAGAATTATTCAAAGTAAATGTCAAATTTAGATTACAAATTGGAGTTGTATCTAGCTTGTTCATTTTCTCTGCACGCCACTTTAGAATTTTTTAATATAATATTAAGAAACTAAGCACGGAACTTGTAAGCTAGGTATAGTACAGACAACAAACCCCAAATTCTCAATGTATCATCCCCAAATTACACTCTTCAAACTCAATCTCCTTGACACTCACACACAAACTAAGATCAACAGCACAGTAATTTCAAATCATCATCCTAAACGAATACGTTATATTAAAATTCAGAATCATTACCCTTCCATACGCATTAACATCGAGTCCATTAGCTAACAATTTCGCAAGATCTTCTTTCAAAAACCTCTGTTTCGCCTCCTCCCTCCTCCGCAACGCCGCTATTCGCGTCCTCGTCGGCTTAATCAACGATTTACTTCAAAACACACGATTTTGTCACCAATTTAGAACATCAATCGCGATTTTAGAAACAAGGTGCATGAATACAGATTCTACAGAGAGAGAAATCGAACCTTTTAGAAGTGAATCCATTGCGCCCTAATAATCCGTCTAACATTGTTGCAGATCTGGTGGACAGAACGACTGATTCTTCTGAACTGAGATTTAGATTGATTGTTGCTGTCTTTATCTGTGATTTGTATGTGAAAAATCCTCAGAAACCTGCGAAAAATTTGGATCTGATAAATTTTTCACGCAGACATACACATAGCAAGTGCGGGAGGTGTTTTTGCAGGTAAAAAAGTAAGGGAAAGCGTTCATCACCGTCGTCAATGGCAGTATTATATTATATTATAATAAATACAATAATAATGTTGCTTTTGAGAGGTTTAAGAGGATGTTTCTTCTTAGCCCCTTCAGTTTTCAAAAAGTTCATTTCTTCTTGGTTCATTTTGTCATTGTGTGGTGTTTCGCATATGTTGATTAGTCGATTATATAGTTATATGCAATTATGCATCACTTTATGTATGCTACCGTTTTTTTTAACAGCTAACGAGGGCTTAGCGGCATGCCTCTTCATAGCCCAAATGGATCCTCGGACCCAACAACCCACGCGTTACGACCACAGTCCGCTACCAACTCCCAATATCTAAAGCCCAGGTGTTGGCGAGCGTTGAATCGAGCAAATCCACCTGCTCCTCAGGAGGAAACCCACTATGTGGTAAAACCCCCTACTGACCGCTTTGGCCAGGATTTGAACTCATGACCTCAAAAAACCTAAACTTTATGATAATCATGAAGTGTCAGTTGAGCTACAAGCTCACTGACTTTTATGTATGCTACGTATACATAAGTTTGTGTGATTGAGTTATGTTGTTTTATCTGTTCTATATTGTATTATTGTCATCCATGGTATGTTAAAAAAACCCGAGCTAGGGGTCTCTTACGAAGCAGTCTTTCTATCATATAAAAGTAGGGTTAATGTTTGTTTTCATCTCTTCCTTCCAAAACTCTCAAAGTGGGATTTAACTGGGTACGTGTTGTTGCTGTTCAGATATAAGGTGGGCAAATCGAGTTTTTTTTTTAACCGGTTTCGGTTCCAAACAGTTCCGGTCAACAAAGTCAATAAACGGTTTCGGTTTCGATTTTTGGCCGGTTTTGGTTTGGGTTTTGCAGGTAAAGGTGGAATCGGTTCTGTTTACTATGAGAATCCGGAAGCACCTATACCTACCGGTTCAGGTATGACCGGTTTCGTTCTTTTGCCCACCTCAAGTTAGATGTATATGTATTGCATGTATTTTGGTTGAGGGATTGTTGTATTCCAACAAGATAAAGAGTTTCAATCTCATGGCAGACAAATATTGTAGACTTGTGAAGCTTTAGATAGAGTGCAAGTTCGTCTTTAAAAAACATATATTTTAATAGAAAATTGGATTCGATCATGTACGTGTAACCATATTAAGTCATTTGAGTATTTAAAAACTAATTGAATGTTGGTCAACTTGACTAATATTATTAAATAGTTCTTAATGACAGACACAAACATTAACAAATTAATTAGATAAATGATCATGAAATAAACAACTATAGAATATCATATTAGTATATAAAGGAAATTTATCATATAAATTAGTAGAAGTTATTACAAATCGTATAATTAAACATCTTAAGGTTACTATTTGTAACTCTAACCCTTTTAATTAAAAAAAAGGTGGAAGAAAAAGGTTGGTAAATTATTTGCACAAGGGAGCATAGTTAAGGCTATAGTAAGGACTAGAAGGTTTATATTTATGTGATAATTCATTAATCTCACAATAATATATTTGGATAATTCATTAATCTCACAAAAATTCTTCTCTCTTTATAAAAATTTTGAAAACTCACATATTACATTAATTTAATGAATAAAAAATTAAATAGTAATAACTAATTATCTAGTTAGAAATTTAAAAAATATTATAATTAAATTTAATTAAATATCCAAAAACAATATTTTTAATATCATTATTACTTAATAAAACAGGTAAATGAGAAAATAAAAAAAATCAGATAATGACTAGTACTCTAAAGTGCACAAGCTGGCCAACATGTCGAAAACGGGTTTGAGAAAAACTTAACCGATTAACTGGTCAAAAACTTCAAAACAATTTTAATCACAACCAGTTTTACAAACTCCAAAAATGAAACTTATCGAATAACCTAAACCAATTAGCTGTTAAATGACCATTTATTTACTTAGATGGACCAATTGACCGGTTTGAAAAACCGATTTGGTCTCTTGAAACCACCTCAAACTAATCCTAAACCATCAGTTTATTTTTTTTTTGAAAACCTGAAACCGATTCAAAAAACAGTTTCTAACCGGTTAGAGCCAGTATCTATTCAGTTTTAACTGTTTTTTCTGCATTTCTACATGTATTCTTTCATTTGATACAAGCAAAAATGAGAAGACATCACATAGTAACACGTGTTTTATTCAATTAATATTTTATTATAGTAGATTGAATAACAAAAATATACTTTTCGTTGCAAAAAAAAAAATGGAATGGCATTTTATACAAGCAAGTATTTTTTAGTGATATTTGTAATTTAATTTGTCATATAAACTTCATTTAAAAAAAACTAGAAAAGAAAAATAATGATCAAAGCTGAGTGAGTGCTTTCCCCTCACATATTCTTTAATACGTCATATTCATCCATGATAACAAAAGGGTCCTACTAAACAATAGTAAACATACATCACCCCCATTTACGAGACACAATACGTCTGTCTTTTATACGGTCGTATACGGCCTATACAACCCGTATAAAGTCTGTTAACCCGACAAAAGCTGTTACCGTTGACGTATCAAGTTGAAGTAAAACTATACGACCGTATAGGCCTATACGGGCATATAGTTCATATCTATACGGGCATATAGTTGATGTTTAAACGGCCATATAGGCTCTATACGGGCATATAGTTCATTCTTGTGTGGCCATATATATTTCTATATGTTAAGTGATTATGTATTACTTGTTTGTTTATGTGTAATTTATGTGTTGTTATATGGTTGTGTAGTTATTTCTGTGTTTATTTAATAGTTTATATAATCAAACGATTATGAAATCACTGTTTTTTTTAAAAGATAGTAATACAATTTATTTTTACGCAAGTTTAGTCATAACATTTTTTAAATAAATAACATATGTCATACCAATTTATAAACAATTTTCTAACGAAGCAAGTTTAAAAAATACGCGTACAAACTTATATAAAAACGTACAAATATCCGTGATAAAAACGTACAAAAAGTTAGCTTTAAAATTGATTTTCGTAAAATAAAAAAAAATTATATACGCCCATATAACATCTTCTATATGCCCGTATACGTGGACCCTGGTATATGTATAAAGGGGGTGGTGTATGGATAGTTGGACACACACATGATGCCAAAGATGGAGTACATCTTTGACTTCCGAAGGGACTATTTTGTAAAATGGAAAAAGTAGAAGGGGTTAAATAGAGTTGCATATTAGTTTAAGGGGTTTAAGAAACGTTGGCACATGCTAATGCGTCAAACCATTTTCCACTGGACCAGAAACTTTTTTATCGGTTGATGAAAGTGACCATTTCTTGTCGTGTTGAATGATTAAATAACGACCGTTGGATGTTTATGGTAAATGTGGGAGTAGTGGGCTGGTAGATGGACGGTGAGGATCGCACGACACCGAAAAAGTAGGTCCCACGCACCAAACGAATAGGATTGTCATGAGTAACGAGGAAGAAAGAGAAACTTATTAAAAAAAACTATCCGTTATGTTCTTATGACGAGGTACTTTTTTTCATGTTTAACTTTTGCATTTCAAATAGTTATGAGATAACTAAGGGATTCTAGCGTAATGGTTACCTATTTGGTTTTTTATGGAAGGTCACGGGTTCAAATCCCTTCCTAGGCGAAATACGGGTCCTTGGGAGGTCATGGGGTTTTCCGGTGCGGTTTCCTCCTGGGGTGGTGGTGGGCCTCAACGGAGATCATGGTAGCTAGACCTTGGTGACGTGCCCTGGAAATCAGTGGTTCACATGTTAAGATCAAATGCCGTTCAAAAAAAATAGTTTGCGAGATAACGTTACGTTATTCCGGTAAATAAATTAAACTAACACGATTGAGTTTTTATTCTTGTTTTTTTAATTTAATATTTAATATGTTTGTTAAAAATTCACAAACATTAACTAAACAAATTTCTTATGTGTTCATTCATTAATGAGTTGATTGTTTTATGAATATAAATGATATGTATTATTTTAAAAATAACTTAACATTTTTAATCTTAAACAGTAAATATAATTATCTTATATAAATTATAAAGTTAAACAAATGTTATAAAAATCATAAATATAATTATCTAAAAACAAAATTTAAGTTGTATTCAATAATCATAATTAAACCTATCGTAAAATAATGTTTTGAATATATAAGTTTTAAATTATTTTGTTTTTAACAATATAAAAAACCCAAATGCTTATGTCTCTAGTGTTAGTAATAAAATAAAAAATAAGAATATAAAACACATTTAATGAAATTAATATTATAAACAAATGTAAACAAACATAAACATGTAGATTATTGAACGTTCACAAACTCAAAAAACCCTAATATGATGTTTGTTCATATTCTTTTGTTTAACTAAATGAGCAGAATAAGCCGTTCATATTCTTTTATTTATTAAACGAACGATTAACAAATATTCAATGGTTTCCTTTACAATCCAAGACAACTGTATTTTTCTTTTTATCATAAAATAGAAAAAAAGTTATACATAAGAGCACAATAGGTAGCTGGTCAGATTCATACATACACCACGAAAACACCAATGAACAACCGTGTACAGTATTAAAATTTGTTATATATTTTAGTATAATTGGATGTAAATGATTATTAAAGAGTTGGAGGTATGAAGTGTACACTCATTTAATATTTTTGAACTCCTAACCAAGCGCGTGGGTCAAGGGGGTTGCGCCCCCTTGTAGGTTCCTAAGGGCAGCGCCTCTAACGGGGTCCAAGGGTTAGAGCCCATGGTGATGGTCCCGCTAACCTAAGCGAAATTTACTTATTTCTTGTAATCAGAATCGCCTTGACCAGAGATCTGACCCGTGAAGTTACCCGCCGAAACCAACCGTAATTAAATGTCATGCGGTTGGTTGATATTAGAAACACAGAACGTTCGCCCACAAAAGGATCAATCGAAAATTCATATCTCAAAATTCTCTCTATTGGATTATCCTAAAATCAAATTTTTTGAACTCGAAAGAATAGAAATATTGATTTCGTATAATAATTTTATACACGATCCAGTAAATTTCATAATGTTTATTGACGAATTTTTACAACAAAATCTAGAGGCAAACATAACAAACAACGTAAAACATCCAACAAACCAACACTAAAACCGCAAAACAACATTTGCCCCGAGAGTGACAATATACCAAAACAAACCAAAAAATATATAAAAACATAAATATAATGATTTTAGGTCGAACAAATATATACAACGTAATAATGAAACAGAGATGCGTAACTTAAAATAGAGATGCACAAAAAATCGTTTAACCAAACTGGTATTGGTTCATAATAGGTTTTTTAAATTGGCGTTAGGTTTTGGAAAAACCAACGATTTAGGACCGGTTTTAGGTTTCAATAAATCAAACTGTTTATTAACCCGTTTTTCAAACCGGTTAACGGTCTATCTAAGTAAAAAATTGGTCATTTGACGGTTAAACGGTTTCAATTATTATATTAGTTTAGGTTTTAGAACCTGAAAAACCAGTTATTAACCATAAACGGTTATTGGTAAACCGTTGACAAACTTTGACCGGTTTACAGGTTTGTTATTAAAAAATTGGTTAACTCGTTCCGTCGCCTCTATGTTACATAAAGGTTATAAATTTGGATGAAAAAAAACATAATTTTGTAAGTTATAAACTACATAGCGAAAAGGACGAAATTGGAACCATTGACAACACTCAACGGCCTAAAATGGTTAGAAACTTGCTTGAAAGTAACATATACTTGGTAGTCGTTTATATATTTAAGGCTAAAAAAGTGATAAAAAACAATGAAAATTTAAACGTATACCTATTTTGTTTTCTTTTGATTCTAAACATTTATATCTAATCAATATATATATATATATATATATATAATATTTTATGTCATGTCTTATAATAATATTAGTTTAATACTTCTTTTTTCCTTCTCATTTTATAATTTCATATTTTTTTTCTTACTTTATTTAATTTTCATTTATTTAATTTTATGTTTCATATATTATCTTTATATTATTTAATACAGTAAATTACAGTTTTGGTCACGCGGTTTAAGTGTTTTAACTGTTTTGGGTCAAAATAGAATCTTCTATCAATTTAGCCCATTAGGTTTAAAAAACTAACGTTTTTGACTCCCAATCATAGTTAGACTTTGGACCAAAACCGTCATTATAATTAAGTTTGAGGGGCCAAAACCGATAGTTAGCTAAACTACATGGGCTGAACCGATATAAAATTATATTTTGAACCGAAATAGTTAAAACACTTAAAAAAATCAAAACCTGTAATTTACTTTATTTAATATTTTATTTTAATTTTACTCGGTTTAATACGTACAAGTATACAACTAATGCAAGTCTAAACTAATATAATAACATATTAATACTGTAGCAGACTGCCATTGTTGTCACCGTGTCAGTTGCATACGACCATCCGCAGCCCTTGCCCCGCCCTCCTCCGCGGGATGCTCCCTTCCGCGGCCACTAGCGGGAACACCGCCCCCCATGCCAACGGCTCCCGTCAAGAACCCTTCCACGGCCCCCGCTCCCCGCTGTGTATCCTCTTTTCTGATTGGGCCACGTCACCCAGCTCTCCATAAATCAGTTTAAATGTTGATGATGATGTGGAATAGTGGGGAAGGGTTTTCAGTGGGGTGACCATTGTGGGTGATTAAGGTTTTCAGTGGGGTGATGACGTGGCATGAAATTTCAGTGGGGAAGGATTTTCAGTGGGGTGACCGCTGTGGATAGTCTACTAGCATTGTTCGTGAACAGTACACACGTACAGTCCAACAAATGTGGGATACAAATATGAATAGCACATTGTTTATATTTTATAGTTATATGATAACTAGTATGTTACCCCTCCATTGCGCCGGAAATTTCGTCATAATTCCAAATAATAGTTAACATATATGATTTCGTGTATCAAGATGTAGATAAAAAAATATTTTATATCAGTTGTTACTTCTATGTAAAACCCTAACATGTGACTGTTAGGGGTGTAAACGAACCAAGGCAGCTCGTGAAATGCTCGAGATCGGATCGGTAAAAAGCTCGAACGAGCCGAGCCTTAACGAGCCCGAGCCCGAGCTCGAGCCCAAAAGTGTGGCTCGTTTAGTTATCGAGCCCGAGCTCGAGCTTTACTTAACGAGCTCGAGCCGGCTCGCGAGCCTTAACGAGCTTTATGTTTATATAATTTTTATTTATTATATTAAGTGTTTATTTATAAAATTAATTATTTTTATATATAAAATTTTGATAAATATATTTAAATTAAATATTTTATGTTAAATTTATAAAATATAGTTATAAATATAATTAAATTAGTAATTAAAGAAAATAAATTAAATAAATAAAATCTAAACGAGCCGAGCCGAGCCGAGCTCGAGCCTAAAAATTTTTTAACGAGCCGAGCTCGAGCTCGAGCCCTAATTTACCTTAACGAGCCGAGCTCGAGCCTTAACGAGCTCGGGATCGGCTCGGCTCGTTTACACCCCTAGTGACTGTCGAAACGTGTCTCACATCTTAAAAAAGAATTATTATTAAATTTAAATTGTTTTAATATTTAATTGTTAATATTATTTAATTGTACGTATTATTGTATATATAGTAATTTACGTATACGTACCTTATACGTAGATTTTACTATCCACATGTAGAAGGTCAAATAATATATGAAAAAGTTGCTTTAATAATGTCTTAATGTAAATAAATTTTTAAGTGGTTTTCCTTCATTTTTTGAAGTGGTTTTCCTCCTTTTTTTGGAGCGGTTTTAAAAAAAAACAACTATCTTTTTAAAACGGTTCAATCTTTGTTTATCTCATTTAAAGCGGTTTCATTTCTAATAATGTTTTGCTTAACTTTTTGAAGCGGTTCAAATATAAAATTTTAACGTTTCAATCTTTGTTTACCTCATTTGAAGCGGTTTCAATTCTAATAATGTTTTGGTTTTAGAGCGGTTTTTAACTTTTTGAAGATAATTTTTTTGTACGTTTTGCTTTTTAGAGCGGTTTCAATTAGCTGTTGCTACGTTCACAATATTTATTATCGGAGTTCACTTACAATGATTGCAGTTACAAAATGTATATATAGTAATAATAATAATATGTTTATTTTTTATAAAGTATAGTTTACTTATATACACTGTTGTAAAAGTCGGCCTCCAAGGCCGAGTACCCTCCGATTACTCGCTCCAATGATCTATTCCAACCTAGGAGCGCTTAGCGACTTTTGCAACTATGCTTATATATATATATATATATATATATATTAAATATTTTTTAATAACAAAAAATACAAAAACATGTTGTTATTTGTACACTAATATACTAATAATCTAACCTATATGATGGATAAAGTTAAATTTGAATAAACAGATGATTTGGTCACAATACGCTTTAATCTAAGATATTTAAGACAGCTACTTGAGATTTCAAATTTTTAGGGTTTCAACCGATATTGTTGTTTATTTTCAACAATCAAGGTTATTTATGTTCTTTAGAATTAACACAATAATTTTTTACCATAATCAAAAAAATATTTACGAAAATGATCTCAACTTTTTGTATTTATCATGAGTTCCTAAAAAAACTTAAGCCGACCATACCCGTTGCAATTTTTTTTTGGTTTAACACAAATTAATTTTTAGATATGTTGAAGTTTAACTAGAATAATTAATTGCTTGCCTGCCTAACCTGACCTAGTGGTGAGGTGTTGCTCCTCATTAAACTAACACAATTTTCGAACTTGTGCATTGTTTTTTAATAACCGTGTGAATCACTTGCTTTGTAAACTCCGGGCGCTTAGATACCCGATTAATCGAGAGGAATAGGTAAAGCGTGATCGCAAGCAACCGGACCGGTGGCCTCCAAGTAATTTATTGCTATTTTAAATATATTAATATTGGGTTTCATTTAAATTAATGTTAAGTTTTTGTTAGGTCAATGTTGTATATTGTATAAGTTATATTAAAAATCAATGTGCTCTAAACGTGAGTACAAAGAACAATCTTAAATTTTTTTTTTCTGTTTGATTGACATGTTTTAGAGATACATTGAAATTTTCGGTTGGTGTCCGAGTGGTCTCTTAGGTCCCTTCATATGATATGTAAACCTTTAGATATCACTATTCATTAGACAAAAATCGTATCATACATATGAACCTGAACACAATACAAATATTTATAGATTGATAAGAACCAGGGGTGTGCTTGGTTTGGTTTAGCTTTTGGCTAAAACCGAAACCAAAACCAACATAATTGGTTTTTAGTTATTAGGAACCATTCGGTTTTTGGTTTTTTTGTCGGTTTCGATTCGGTTTTCGGTTTTTTCGGTTTTTTTATTTATTTGTTTTGTTCTCTTTCACACACAATATTGAAAGTGCAAATATGTTTAACAATAGCTAATTCATAAATTAATTTATTAAATACCAACTAATCAAAATAAAACTAATTAATTGTCATCATATTCTTACATTTAAAAAAAATCAAAAGTAAATAACTAAATATTCAATAATTTCGATCTTCATCTTTCAAATGATAGTATTCATTTAATCCAAATCTTTATCATATTTAACGGCAGACTATTTGTGTGTTTTATCCCGTTAAATAAGTATAAAAATAGCAACATATATATATGTATATATATATATATTAATTTTTTAAAAATGATTACATATCGGTTCGGTTTTTTCGATTTTTAGAATATGAAAAACCGAAACCGAACCGAATAATTCGGTTTCGGTTTTTTTCGGTTCGGTTTTCTTCGGTTATTCGTTCGGTTCGGTTAATTCAGTTCCGGTTGGGTTATTTCTGTTTTTTGCTCACCCCTAATAAGAACACGACTCATTTCACTTGATTTTTTTTGTTATTCTTTAGATATATTTTTTATTTATATTTTTTCTAACAAAAACATATAAATATATAAAGAAAACTTGACATTTAATTATAAGAACTTAATCTTTTTTAGTTTTGATTTTTAATATTAAATATCCAATCAGGTTAACATAAAACATAACTAATTAAAAAAAAATACATATAGTAGGTTAAACTCAACTTACAAACTTGCTGGAGTTGACACAAATCCAAATGTTTAACTAAATGTTTAACAGATCGTGAAGGCCAAGAAGTAGTTGAGTTTCCAGCCATATCTACTCGCTCACATTTAAAACCCTTTCATGCAGTTAAATTTATAAGTTAGCAAGGATTTACCTATCTTCCACAAGAATGAACTGAAATCTATTTAGGGATGGAAGGGTTCCGTCTTTTATTTTTATTTTTATTTTTAATTTATTTTGCAGGTTTGATTCCGTTTGAATAAGATGATAAGTTTTTAATGGAATAAAAAAAACGTTTTTTTTAAGGTTTTATATTGTTAGTATGGTAATTTTAGGGGTTTGGTGAATAGTTTTTGATCAATAAGCGCCTCCAAACGTTGAATTACGTGTAGGTTGTGTAACTGATACTTCAAATTGAAATTAAAGTCACATTAATTATATAATCTATCTACCCTTGACCCTATTTTTTCTTTTTTGTTTGAAGTGAAATAATATAATATGAAAAATGCTAGCGGGTCCTTAGCTTCAAACCCATACACCACACAAAGAACATAACAATTAAAACAATACAGCCCCCAAGTGACAACATAACACCTTAAATCTTAACGATCCTCTCCCATGGACTGACCTTCCATTTCTCCCAATCTGATGAGATTTTTGAGCTTCTTTCTTTCGCCCATGTAAACGCCTGCAACTTAGTTTCATCCACCAAGCAAGCAAGCAATCAATCGATCTTCTTATTCTTTTAAAATTCCAATTGTTTCTGCATAGTCATATACTCCAGATGGAGGAAGAAGCAATTAACATTTTCATTTTTTTCATGAGGCCCACCTCGACGCCATCCCTGACCGAAGTTGAATGTTGTGTATTGAGCAACTGTAAACAAAGTCAAAACCTGCCCTCCAAAGATTTCCTAAGCCAATAGACATCGAAAGAAAATATGCTCCTCGTCTTCGTCTTCAAGCAAACATACCGGGCATCTAATGGACTGCAAATGTATTCCTCTTACTCCCAGATTGACCAAAACTGGAATTCAGTTCAAAGACAATCTCCATACCAAGCACAACACCATGGGCGGGGGGTACCCATTTACACCATAAGATATTGTTAATAGGGACTAAGCCATGTTGATCTTCAATCCAGTCTCTGCACAATTTTGTTGAAAAATTATTAATGATGTCTCCGTTCCAAACCCGTCCATCTCTTCTACTTTGGAATTCATAGGCTAGTAACATGCTTTCGAGATCTTGGCATTCTTGCATTAGGTTGGTGTTTAGTGATGCACGATTCCGCTGATATTGCCTCCAGCGTCTTTGTTAATTCGTTGAGCTACTGTACAATTCTTTGAGATTCAATTGAGAATAGATTAGTAAATGCATCTGAAATATTGAAAATAGCACACTAAAATTGATTTGTTTATTTAAAAGCTAATTTTTTATTTAACTTTAATATAAATCACATTATTTTTCAAGATTCTAATAACATGTATTAGAATTTAGATAAGGTTTAAGTGTCTCTCGCTAAATCATATTTTTACATATTCCAAAAAAATATCATATATCATTCTCTTATTATTTAAAAAATTAATGTTTATTTTTAAATATAAAAAATAACAATAAATGTTATTATTAATATACATTGTATACATAAATCAACTAAATTAATAGTAATAATTAATAATGTAATTATAAATATCATCTATATTTTAAGAGTAAATCACTGATATAGTCCCTGTGTTTTTGTTAGTATTTCACTCTTGATCCTTAGGTTTCATAAATTACTCACATGATCTCAAACTTTAGACATTTGTAACACGTATAGTCCTTATGTCACCAAATTACCCTCACATATTTGACCAAATTATCCTCACATAAGGACCATATGTGTTAAATGTTTAAAGTTTGGAATCATATGGGTAATTTATGAAACTTATGGACCAAGAGTGAGATACTAATATAGCACAAGAATCATCTCGGTAATTTACTCATATTTTAATGTTATATATACATATATATTAATAATTTAATTATGTAAAGTTATAAAGACATGATTATAAAATCATATAAATTTTATTTGTAAATCCATGTAGATAATGTAAGTATACATATAGAAGAGTGTCTTGTACAATTACTAAATGCCTTCTTCTTATATACGAAAGATTACAATTCAAAATATAAAAAACAAAACAAGAGCAAGAAATGGATATAAGTGAGTGAAAATCGAAAGTAGGGGACAAAGTAACAACGATTTACAAAATTCAAAATATGAATCAAATCAATATTCATTTATATCAAATGAAGCTTGAAAATTAGACATCCAAAAAAAAAAAACAATTACAAAAATCAATTAATATTAGAGAATTAAATTATCAATCCATTGATATCAAACAAACTGCTAACAGATCAAATGATAACAAATTGGTATGGTTCATGATTCACATATTTAACGTGATCATGTCATATGGAATTTGAAAACTTTAGGTTGGTTAGAGGTGGTCATCGTACCTGGAACCGGAACCGAGGAACCCAACCGGAACCGGTGGGTACGGGGCGGTTCCGGGTTTTCAGAGAATTTGAATTAGAACCGAAACCGAGAAAACCGGAACCGGTTCCACCTTAAACCGGAACCGGTTCCAGTTCCAAAAGAACCCGGTTTGGCCACCTCTAGGTTGGGTTTTATATTGTGACTGAGGCCTGAGCCCATCATGAAAAAAATTAAATGTCTATGTATTGGGCTTGGGCTTGGGCTTCAGGGATGAACTCGTGTATGGTTTTGCCATCACATTTGAGAGGGAAAAAAAGAATGTAGACGTGGCCGAATAAGCTCCTGACAATATAAAAAAGAAACTGATTATTTGGTTATTTTATTAATCTTGCAACCTCAAGAAAATAACGAGAAAATTCAAAACCCATTTGATTTTCTTGATAATATTTGTGGATAAGATTTCACCTACATGTCACTAACCTACAATTTCTTACATGCAGAAAGAGAGATTCATTTCTCATCATGCATCCCTACTTCTCCCTGCATCCTGAGGTATTCATTTTCTTCTACAACCACCACATTTTACTTTATATTAAATTCTTTGATTCTTGATCTTTATGGGGTTTTTTGCTTTAATTTCATGTTTAAAAGTGAAATCTTGGAACATATTTTGATTATTTGAGTTGAATTTCCAGAATTCTTGAAAACAAAGAACAATGGGCCCTAGAATTGGGAAACTGGGTCTGTCTGCACTAGCCAAGTGTCTTTCATATATTGAATATCTAATTTTTTAGAAATTAGGGTTCTTGATCGAATTGGGTCAAGATTTCTGTTCATATTTTGCTAGTTGTTTTATCTTCTTTTGGCCATGAATATGATCATGTAGCCCTATAGGAAGTGTGAATTCATGATCCTGTATGAAATTCACATGTTTAGTTTAGTTTAAACGGGTTTGGTTCAGTTTAGCTAAATGGGTTAGTGTAAAATTGGTCCTTTGAAGTGATGATTGATACCCATTCACTGTTTGGGCTTTTTTACCATCTAAGTTAAGAAACCAGATTCCAGTTGATAATTGGTATTTTAAGAGGAGATTTATTTGATTTTCTTGATTGATTTGACCATAAAATCTTGACATGATTCATGAACATCCGCTTTCATCCTATTCGTCTTCTTAACCCGTTATATGTTGAATTTCGCTTACATAGTTACATTGTTCATGATTCTGTTTAGGATGTCTAAGACCAATGGCATCATGTATCTGATAAGATCATGAATTTGATGTGAAAGTCAAAGTCAAAGTCAAAGTAAAGTGTAGTGCTTAAAACACTTTTTCTGCTAGTGCCACACATCAAATTGCTGGAATACATTTAGCTTCAGGATATTGAGAAGCATTTTTGCATAAAAAATGGGGGAATTTGGTAGAGAGAGATTGCATTCTGTCATCATCAACAAGCACCGAAACAGACCAATCATAAACAAGTCAAAGGTTCAAGCATCATCAACTATGGTACACCACAACTTGAATCTAATTTATGAATTCTTCATAAATCTAACAATTTAACAAACTGGTAAAAGATTTATCTTGATGATTTACTTGTGTTGCAGGAAACACCTCTTCAAGAAAAAGTCCACTTCAGTACAGTTTCAGCTGTTGTGAGTTCAAGAACTCAATCGCGCTGCAACATCTGCCTTCGAAACAAACAAAACAGCTGCCAAATCGTTCGTTCAAGAACCAAACTCATGAAAATCTTGATTGAAAAAAAGAAGCCTCAAGAAGTCCAGTCAATCATGAAAGATTTAATCCAAGATGGCCACACACCAACACTTGTCACATACACAACCGTCTTAGCCGCTTTAACCCTCCAAAAGCGTTTCAATTCAATTCCTACCCTCCTTTCAAAAGTTGAATCAAACGGGTTGAAACCCGATTCAATTTTCTTCAATGCCATGATCAACGCCTTCTCAGAATCAGGAAACATTAAGGAAGCCATGAAAATGTTCAAGAAAATGAAGGATAGTGGGTGTAAGCCTACAACAAGCACTTTAAACACATTGATCAAAGGGCTAGGGATCATCGGTAAGCCTGAAGAATGTTTAAAGTTGTTAGAAATGTTAACATTAGAAGAGAATGTGAAGCCCAATGATAGAACTTTTAATATTATTGCTCAAGCTTGGTGTAATAAGAAAAATATCACAGAAGCATGGAATGTTGTTCATAAGATGGTTGATTATGGCATAAAACCTGATGTAGTGACGTATAACACAATAGCGCAAGCTTATGCTTTGAATGGAGATACATATAGAGCCGAAGAGATGATATTTCAAATGCAGAATAATAAAGTGTCTCCAAATAAACGAACGTGTGGGATTATAGTTAATGGGTATTGTAGAGAAGGTAACATGAATGATGCTATGAGATTTGTTTATCGGATGAAGGATCTTGGAGTGCTACCAAATGATGTTGTTTTCAATTCCCTTATCAAAGGGTTTCTTGATGCTGCAGATTCTGATGGAGTTGATGAGGTATGTATGAGTAACGGGTTGAATTGTGATTGATACAATTTTTTTTGTATGGATGTAAACGGGCTAGGTTGGGTTGACCCGTAAATACTTTTTGTCAGTGTCAACCTCTTTTTTATAAACAATTAATGTGTTATTTATGATCACAAAAACTCTGGGACTATTCTTTAAGTACTCGGGGAGTTTTACAACTATGAATATAAGCAATCCAAAGTGAGTTCTTGACAATTAAACTGATTATGCTTTGATGACTCTTGCAGACACTAGAGATGATGGAGGAATTTGGGGTCAAACCTGATGTGATTACATTCAGCACCATTATGAATGCATGGAGCTCAGTTGGATTAATGGACAAATGTCAAGATATCTTTGATGACATGATCAAAGCTAAGATCGAGCCCGACATTCATGCATTTGCTATCTTGGCAAAGGGCTATGTCCGGGCTGGTGAACCTGAGAAAGCCGAAGCACTTCTGCAAGTTATGAAGGAATCAAAAGTAAGCCCAAATGTTGTCATCTTCACTACTGTCATTAGTGGATGGTGTAGTGCAGGAAATATGGATTATGCTATGCAGATTTTTAATAAAATGGGCAAAATGGGCATTTCACCTAATTTGAAAACTTTTGAAACTTTGATTTGGGGATATGGAGAAGCAAAACAGCCATGGAAAGCTGAAGAGTTGCTGCAAATCATGGAAGAAAAAGGGATTGTTCCACAAAAGAACACAATTGAGCTTGTTGCAGAAGCATGGCGTGCCATTGGTGTTACAAATGAAGCTAAGAGGATTATGGATCATGTTGAAGAAGATGATAACAAATGTAATGAAGATGATGGTGAGTATAATGATGAAGAAATTGTTGATTTGGGTGTGAAAAAAGATGAATTGTTGCAGAATGTGATTAATAATGGAAACGGGTCGCCAACTATGAAGCCAAGAAGTAAAATCATTGTTGAAAGATCAAAGTTTTCAGCAGAAAGCTTAAGTAGTGTGGCAAGAAAGTCGGTTCATAGTTGTCGATTTGGGGTGAAAGCCGTGTCGATGGTTCAAATGCTGGTTCATGTTAAGGTTCGGGCTTCATTTTATGGAAACATGAACACTTGCAGGCTGGTGTTTTGAGGCTTTCAGGTTTCAAATTATGGCAGCTGATTTTTTTTGCTTGTAAAAAGTGTTGTAATATGTATAAAGCATGCCTAGATTCACAGGCAGACAAAAATATTTCAGTTACTATTCAACCCAAAAGTTATGTACATGTTTTTCAGTCTTTTATGTTCACAAAAATAAAGAAACAAAAGAGTGTACATATATATAGGAAAGTGTTCCACATAAAAATCTCATTTTATAGAAAATTTATAAAACATTCAATCCACCATTAATCATTGATTAATATAATCAATGGTTGAGATCAGTAGTGTCAATATTGTAAATAATGGTAATTAAAGGATTTACTTGTATATTTATAAAGGTAGATTAGTCTAAACAATTTTTTTCATCTCTGATATATTTGATAAAATTTCTAAAATTACTCCTCTTTCTCTCTCTTATAATTACATAAAAAAATTAATTCAAAATTTTTTTTTTCACTTAAAAAATTAAATTCACACAATCCAAAAAAATTCAAATTTTTTCAACCAACAATTTGATTAGATATATGTAATCATATCACACGTTAAATATATGTTAAAATCAATCATTGGAGAAATAACAACACTTGATATCCTAATTCTTAAAGTTCAAACTGGAAACTTAGGTCATCAAGGCGTTCATAACTTATTATTTAGTTTACCCTTGAATGAAAGTTTGGTTTCTCAGTTTACCATTATAACGTTGAATGTATGGGTGTATATCGGTTTGATCATGAATTTTCATTATGTAAAAATGAAAATCTACAAACACCCAACCCTTTGTATTATCAACATTATTTATAAACTAGACAGACGCTAATTGAAGGTATGTTTGTGTATGTGTTTGTTCATGAATTTCTATACACACACTAGTTTTGAATAGAAATCTCACCAACACACAAAACTTTGTGTTATCAATCAGAGACTCATATGTGAATCTATCAATATGAGTAAAATAAATCTGTACAACAAAATTCTCAATACACCCTAACATAGAAGTGATGATTTGGCAGTATCCAAAGACTTGCAAATTGTTTAATTCATTGTATTATACTAAGCGCTTCATAGGCAACATCATCTTTATTTATTATTTTGATGAACATAATATTTATTTGTATGCTCAAAGTTTGCATTTCTTTCTTCACTGCATCACATATTTTAATGTTTTTATTGCCAGATGAAAAACAAGTCTTGATTGAAGCTATGTCATTCTTCTTTTTTGTTTAATAGTTGTAGCTTTTAAACATATGTTTTATAGAATTTCACATTCATTAGAATTTAGCACAGTTTGCACTAACTCGTTAATTTAATTAAGAAGACAGGAGGCACAAAATCAAGTTAAATAATGATTCTCAAAGACCGCCCAAGTGTGGATATGTTTTGAGAATCATATGTGTAATAAAATTTCATAAGTGAGATTTCACTGGGTATGTTATGTTATGTTTGTGTAATAAAATTTCAAAGGGTAATATATACATATTCTATTTCTCTTACTAGGCTGATTGAATTCTTGAAATCAACTGACTGTAAATAACAAGAAGCTAATGAATCCAAATATTATTTAATAACAATGAAATGCCAACAACAATCAAGAAGAAGACGTTGTAACATAAATCATATGAAGTGAAGTATCGTGGAAAGTAAGTGGGAAAAGTTACTTAATAAGAGTCAAAATAAAACATACCAATTTAAACTATATAGAGTTAGAGCAAATAACAAAATTGATAAACAACTGACCATTGAACATAATCAAAACATGTATATTTGATCAGTAAAATTGTTCTAAATAGTCGATGAAAGGAGGTAAACATTTTAGCGTCGATTGAATGAGTCGCTACGAAGCAGCCTCTCTATCTCATTGAGGTAGGGGTAAGGTATGTCTTCATCTCTCCTTCCTAGACCCCACAGAGTGGGATTACACTGGGTATGCGTTGTTGTTGTGAATGAGTCGCTACAGGGAGTAAGAGAGTCACGAGCTTCACATACGCAATTGAGCCTTGTAGTTAGGGGTGTGCATAAAACCGAATTAACTGATTCTTAACCAGTATAACTGAGAAAACCGGACCAAAAAAACCGATGGTTCGGTCAAACATTTTTTTAATAACCGAAATTAGTGGTTCGATTTTTGTTATCTATTTTTCTATAACCGCCATAACTGCACCGAACCACTTAAATCATTAAACAATATATAAATTTTTAATTATACTTATACTAGAAGATATCAAAATTCAAATAAATGTCTAATTGTATAGCGCATCTTCGATTTCCCTAAAAAAGTCGGCAAAGGATATTTTCTAATTTTCTTTATTACTTTCTTAACATAATTAAAATATTAGGGTTATAGTTTTAGGTCAAACCGAACTAAACCGAACCATACACACCCCTTATTTGGAGTTGTTTATTTATTTAGCGAGGATACATATAATAATAAATTTCTTTGTATAATAATAAATTTTATTCCTATCCTTATATATATAACTAGGGGTTACCTCCCGCGCGTTGCGGCGGTACCCCTTATTTAAATTTATAAAAACATAATCTCAAAAATGGTCGTAAAACTTTAACACAAAACTTTTTAAAAATAATAGTAAAAAAAATAAAAATTGTCTAAACTTGCATAATAGAGTATGCAAAAAAAAAAGAAAGATGTCAACTCATATGGTTATAATAATATGGTTATTCGATCATAATGGTGATCGTATCATCAAGAATATCAAAAATAAAAATAAAACGGTCACAACAACTGTCAATCTGTCCTAAAACACTAAATCAAACTTTATTGCAAAAGCAACGGTAACCTAATCGGGGTTGTCGGCTCTAAAGTAGCGAGTAGCTGGGGCATCATGATACTACAATGAAAATGAAACGAAAATTATAGTTAGCATCCGAAATATATAACTATTAAACCTACCAAATATAATAGCATAGCGTTGGCATTGTAGTAATATTGTTTGTTATCTTTAAGTTTCAAGTCTCCTAAATTTCTTTTCAAATCAGTTTGAAACATGCATCTTGGCTGCAATGATAAATTAACTTTCAAATATAAGAAACTCAATAATATTTGATTCAAAGAAACTAAATTTTGATTTTTAGTTCTATCAATCTCGTTCATAAGCGAAGTCAGATGATGAAGGGGAAGCCTGCAATTGATTTCTTTCTGCTAGGCGTACGGGCAGGAAGTCTGCCAGAAAATCGATCACATGAATAGAAATCAAAGATGGAGATACAAATTTAGTATTTATATGATAATGATAGCTCTTTAATAGTTTCAAAGCTAAACAAAAATTAAACCAATATAAACTTTAATGCCATTAGAAGGGGGAGAACTTGAACTAATCCAGCAATTTTTTTGTAGATAAACCACCGGCATGGTGTTTGCCTTTCGATAAGCAATCACAATAAGGCGCCATTTTGGCTAATCAATATAAAAAGGTTCAGGCATTCAATATCCACTAAATGCATATTGAAAATGCAGTAACTTGAATAACATGATGGTTTTTTTTTTTTTTACCTTGGCTCCTCTTCATGCCACTGCTGCACCTCATGCATCTCCTCCGGCTACTGTCTCTGTGGGTGCCACTGGTGCACCCCCTCCCGTAACTGCTGCCCAGAAACTGCAAGTGTTGAAACAGGTCCTGCTCATGCTCATTTTGACTGTATTTTTTTACTTCTTTTCATTTCCTGTAAATATGTGTTTATTTTTGTTATATTCGATATATAATCTAGGGCTAAATGTAACAGATAATCCATTCATGTACATTTTAATGCAAGAAAACAGGCTGCATAAAAGTTCCTATGAAAGCTTCATTATTACTTTCAAACATGAGATTAAGAAGGTGGGCACCCCACCTAAGAACAGAAAAATGTCATATAACTTGAATTGAGTTGAAATCCTAAGAATCATGAGAATTCCCTTCACTTGAGGAGTTAGAAACCTTTAACCATTTAAGGTTACTAATAAATGAGTGAATTTTAGCATATGGTTTATACCTCTCAAATTTTAGGAATGTCTTTCAAATGCAAAGTATGATTGAAGTACATGTTGAACAATTTGGTAATTTCTGCAACTATTCATCAGACAAATAAACAAAAATGATGCAAAAATCGAAAACCCTTTCACAGATTAAAAAAAAAAAAAAAAAACCTGTTCTTGGCCCATTAAATCCTGCAATCTGGCTTTAAGTTCCGGACCATGACGACCGCTGCTTTTAGAGTTTATAAACACAACCAACGGACATTCGCCGCCGCCGATCGACGTCTTACCACCGTGACTGGCGGCGGAGACGATCTCTTTTGAAGCAATGGAATCGCGTATAGCAAGGCGCAAGTACTCCGGCATGGTGATCTTCTGCCGCAACTCCTCTTTTGGAATTCTTATCCCCGATAACGACCATCGTTTGATCGAATCTATCACCGAAGACCGGACGGCCACCGTGTTCACCGTATTCTCCGGTCCCCGCGACTCCATCTCAATCACTCTGTTTCTGGGTGCAAGTTTATTCAGATCAAAACTTCAAAAAAGTGACAGTTTGAACCTTAAGAAGATCGAAACTTTTGAAGAAACTGCTGTCGGTTTTCTAGAAAGAGTGTGTGTGTGTGTGTGTTTAACCATCAAAACTGCCATTAGGTCGTCCTTAGTGTTATAACCATGAAAAAACAGACCTGATGAATCAATGAAGCAAACCCTAGTAGACATATGCAGAAGATGAGAAGACAAACCTGGTGAATCACGAAATGAAAGAAAACCCTAACAGGACACTCTTGGTAGCCATTCTCATGATCTAGAAGCTACCCCTCTCTCTCACTCTACATTCTGATGAACATGAAGACCACGATGGTAGACACTGATGTTGTTGAAAATTTTAGTAATATTAAATATTATATTTATGTAGATATCATTATTTTATATTACATATTAATTAAACTATATGACAAAATATAATATTTTGTTTAATGGGCTACGTAATTCAAATCCATGGATGGATTTAATGGGCTCAAAAGAAATCAATACATATCCTTTGTTTAGTGGTCGACGGTTTGTACAAGAAAGAAAGAAAAAACCGTACATTCCTGCATATAAGAAATACAGAGCACACAATATTTCTTCTGCGCACAAAAACTTCATCAGTTTCTTTTCTTTTGTTCTTGAGATTAAAGTCTAAACTCTTGATCTTATCCGATTTAATCATTTGATTGTGCACAAATGGTTTAATCTGAAAGAGTATCTCGATTTCAAGAGGATCCTGGTGTTCGATTTCTTCAACCGTTGTTACGCTTATAATTTAGGGTTACGAATTTATCTTCTTTTTCTTCAATTTTTCTACAAAGATTAAACCATTTTCGTGAAGCATGGCGACTGGGAAATCAATCAAAGACATGTCTAGTAAGTTTTCAAAACTTGAAAAATTCGATGGGCAGGATTTCAGAAGATGGAAGAAGAAAATGCACTTTCTTCTTACAACCCTCAAAGTTGTTTATGTTCTTACCACTCCAATGCCTGAGACAACAGAAGATGAAACTTTGGATCAACAGAGAAGGCGACTAAAGTGGGAGAACGATGATTATATATGTCGGGGACATATATTGAATGGTATGTGTGATGCCCTATTTGATGTGTATCAAAATGTTGAGTCTGCTAAGGATTTGTGGGATTCTTTGGAAGCCAAATATATGGCAGAGGATGCATCTAGCAAAAAGTTTCTTGTAAGTAACTTTAATTCTTACAAAATGTTAGACAATAGGCCGATTATGGATCAATTTAATGAACTACAACATATACTCGGTCAATTTGAACAACATCATATGCATATGGATGAATCAATAGCAGTCTCAAGCATAATTGATAAATTGCCCCCTTTGTGGAAGGATTTTAAGCATACTTTAAAACACCAAAAGGAGGAATTGACCTTAGTTCAATTGGGTAGCCATATCCGGATTGAGGAGTCCCTTAGGATTCAAGAATCTGGTAAAATGAAAGGGAAAATAGAGGCTGGTCAAAACTCAGTTAATTTGGTTGAAAAGGAGGGTAGTTTTAAAAAGGGTAATTATTCTAATGACAAGAAACGAAAGGCAAAAGGTGGTAACCAAAATTCAAATAAGAAGCCTAATCAAGGGTGTTGGAGGTGTGGTAAAATGGGTCACAAGAAAAAGGATTGTCGTGTGAAACTTCCGGGTGGAAATAGAGGAGCAAATGTTGCTGGCTATGCAAACAAAGGAGCGAATGGTGCTGGTCCGAGTGGGTCTAAAGATCCACCCCCTCAACAAGGTATTACTAATCAAATTTTAGATTCAATGAATTTAGATGAGTATGCTTTTAGTAATCCTACTCAAATATCCCATGACATATATTTGATGCAAGACAAAAAGGTTACTGTTTGTGAAAAACCAATTTCATCAAATGACGTAAACAATGCACTTAGCTTGCAAAATAATTCCCTAAAGTACATGGGGGCTGATTTCAACATTTATGAACCAAGTAAATTAAAATTGGACAATAGGTCCACCTGCACATATTACGATCCATTAAACAATTTGGTTCACAAACATGGCAGTGACATGCCAAATGAATATGATGGGTCCATTGACTTTAATAACCATTACATTAATCGTAAAAGCAGTAGCTTACCAAAATCTTATAATGTGAGTAATGGTTTAAAAACTCACAGTTTGGGGTCTAATGCTTTATTCAGCCATTTGGGTGAATTATGTAATTTGTCAAGTGACACTGGACCCAAAAGTAAGATGGAACCATGTTCTGATCTAAAAATAAATAAGATTGAACACATCTCATTTATTGCTGAATCATTTTATGTACAGGATGATTTGATATCTTGGTGGGTAGACTCGGGTGCTACTAGCCATGTTTGCAAGGATTCAAAATGGTTCATTGAATTGAAACCGGTTCAAGAAGGATCCGTGCTAAGGATGGGGAATGTATCAACCGAGCCTATCAAGGGAATTGGGAAAGTTAAATTAGTATTTACTTCAGGCAAACTGTTAGCCTTGGATAATGTATTGTATGTACCGGGAATTCGAAAGAATCTTATATCCGGAATTGTATTAAATAGTCATGGGTTCAAACAAGTAATAGAATCTGATAAGTATGTATTGTCTAAACATGGTACATTTGTTGGATTTGGATATCTATCTAGTGGTATGTTTAAACTAAATATTCATGTTCCTTTTGAAAGTGAATCTGTTTGCATGGCATCTTCATCTAGTGATAAAGTAGATACAATTTCTAATTTATGGCATGCAAGATTAGGACACGTTAATTATGCTAGAATGCAAGATATGGCAAAATTGAGTTTAATACCCGGGTTTGATATGCGTATTAATAAATGTCACACTTGTAAGCTAACTAAAATTACAAGAAAGCCTTTTAAAGATATTAAAAGGGATTCTAGGGTATTAGATATCATTCATTCTGATTTATGTGATTTACATAGTACACCTTCTCTAGGAAACAAAAAGTATGTCATTACTTTTATTGATGATGCATCTAGGTTTTGTTATGTTTACTTGTTGCATGCAAAAGATGAAGCTCTTGATAAATTTAAAGTATATAAACAAGAGGTAGAACTTCATCAATCTGGTTTGATTAAGCACCTTCGTACTGATCGAGGTGGAGAGTATTATGGTCCAGTTTACTTTCAGTCAACTGGTATCATACATCAAACCACAGCACCTTACACACCGCAACAAAATGGTGTGGCAGAAAGAAAGAATAGGACTTTGAAAGAAATGGTTAATTCCATGTTGTCCTACTCTGGTTTAAGTGAAGGTTTCTGGGGTGAAGCTATGTTGACAGCTTGTTACTTGTTGAATAGAATTCCTAACAAAAAGACTAAAGTAACTCCTTATGAGTTATGGTACAAAAAAGTACCAAACTTGCATCACGTTAGAGTTTGGGGATGTAGAGCAGTTGTGAGACTCACAACACCTAAAATGAAAACTATAGGTGAACGAGGCATAGACTGTATATTTATTGGATATGCTGAACATTCCCCGGTGTATAGATTCTATGTTATTGAACCAAATGATTACGTGTCTATTCACTCAGTTATTGAGTCAAGAGATGCAGATTTTGGAAATGAAGATAGATTTTCTTCTGTACCCAGATTAAAAGATATACCTCAGAGTCTAAAAGGTTCTGGAAATGTTAATTCTTGTAGTGATATATCTGGTAATCCCATAGATATCACTTCAACTAATACAGAACCTAAGAAAAGTACTAGAATCAGAAAAGCCAAATCATTTGGTTCTGACTTTCATCTTTATTTGGTGGAAGGAACCAGGAATAAGGTTCAATATCAGTATCAATATTGTTACAATATTGAGGAAGATCCAAAGACTTTTAGTGAAGCAATGAATTCTAGAGATGCAAATTTCTGGAAAGAAGCTGTGCAAGATGAGATTGATTCCATCATGCACAATAAGACATGGAAGCTTACAGATTTACCTCCAGGGTGTAAACCATTAGGGAGTAAATGGATTTTTAAGAGAAAAATGAAGGTAGATGGGAGTATAGATAAATACAAAGCCCGTTTGGTCATACAAGGCTTTAGACAGAAAGAAGGGATTGACTTCTTCGATACATATGCTCCAGTTGCAAGAATATCTACCATAAGGTTATTATTAGCTTTAGCGGCTATACACAATCTCATAATTCACCAAATGGATGTTAAAACTGCTTTCTTGAATGGTGAATTAGAGGAGGAGATATATATGAAACAACCAGAAGGATTTGTTATGCCTGGAAATGAGCATAAAGTTTGTAAGTTGATTAAGTCTCTTTATGGCTTAAAACAAGCTCCTAAACAATGGCATCAAAAGTTTGATGAAGTTGTGTTGTCAACTGGTTTTGTTCTTAACCAAGCTGACAAATGTGTTTATAGTAGATTTGACTCTTTTGGTAAAGGAGTCATAATTTGCTTATATGTTGATGACATGTTGATCTTTGGTACAGATCAGGAACAAGTTAATAGAACCAAAGAATTTTTGTCATCAAAATTTGACATGAAAGATCTAGGGGAGGCAGAAGTAATTCTCAGAATAAGAATTATACGTGAAAACAATGGAATTACTATTTCTCAATCTCATTACATTGAGAAGATACTAAAGAAATTTAATTGCTTGAATTGTTCTCCAGTTGGAACCCCTATAGATCCAACTGTTAAACTTTTGCCTAATCAAGGAAATCCTATTTCTCAGCTTGAGTATGCTAAAGCTATAGGATGTTTAATGTATGCTATGGTTAGTACAAGACCTGATATAGCTTTTGCAGTGGGAAAGTTGAGTAGGTACACCTGTAATCCTAGCTCAAATCACTGGCAAGCGGTGAATAGATTGTTTAAGTATTTGAAAGGAACCATGAATTATGGTTTATGCTATTCAGGTACACCTTCGGTTATTGAAGGATTTTCTGATGCAAGTTGGATAACAAATTTGGAAGATCATTCATCTACAAGTGGATGGGTATTTCTACTTGGTGAAGGTGCGATTTGCTGGGCTTCTAAGAAACAGACTTGTATAACAAGCTCTACTATGGAATCTGAATTCGTAGCATTAGCCTCAGCTGGAAAAGAAGCTGAGTGGCTAAGAAATCTATTATTTGAGATTCCATTATGGCCCAAACCAATATCACCTATCTCTATTAGATGTGATAGTGCAGCAACACTGGCTAAAGCATATAGTCAAGTGTATAATGGAAAGTCTAGACACTTAGGTGTTAGACATAGCATGATTAGAGAATTAATCATGAATGGAATAATATCAATTGAGTTCGTTAGATCTCAATATAATATGGCTGATCATCTAACTAAAGGGTTAGGAAGAGATCTCGTGAAGAAATCAGTCATAGGGATGGGGTTAAAGTCCACTTTATAATATCTCATGACAAGATACCCAATTCCCATCTAATACAACATTAGGTGTTGAATTCAATGTGGAAAGCTTATCATGAAAATATTGGAACACAATAATAATCATCCAAGGTATGTGTTCAGACTGCAAGATAAAGTAGGTTGAAGCTTAATTTCTTAATAGTTCTTTGATAAATTGCATTTGCAGGTGCAAGACGAGAACTACCTATAAGGGTATGAAGTTTAGCCGCTTCAAGAAAGCATGGACTTGGCTTTAATATACTCTTTGAAGGATGGGACATAGGCTAGTAAAATATTGTGTCAAGTTAGAACAATAGAATTGTGAACTTATGTGTATGTTACCTTCAAGTGTTCAAATGAATAGAAAGGGTTCAATCCATTGTGACACCCTGATATTCGAATGTTTGGATCGTGTAATATACTAATATGAAAATTCAATCCATAGGACATTTTCATGTATGCATAAGTTTGTGTTTGATGAAGTTTAGTTTGAGTTGATCGAATATTACTAAAATAGGGGAGGAATGTTGAAAATTTTAGTAATATTAAATATTATATTTATGTAGATATCATTATTTTATATTACATATTAATTAAACTATATGACAAAATATAATATTTTGTTTAATGGGCTACGTAATTCAAATCCATGGATGGATTTAATGGGCTCAAAAGAAATCAATACATATCCTTTGTTTAGTGGTCGACGGTTTGTACAAGAAAGAAAGAAAAAACCGTACATTCCTGCATATAAGAAATACAGAGCACACAATATTTCTTCTGCGCACAAAAACTTCATCAGTTTCTTTTCTTTTGTTCTTGAGATTAAAGTCTAAACTCTTGATCTTATCCGATTTAATCATTTGATTGTGCACAAATGGTTTAATCTGAAAGAGTATCTCGATTTCAAGAGGATCCTGGTGTTCGATTTCTTCAACCGTTGTTACGCTTATAATTTAGGGTTACGAATTTATCTTCTTTTTCTTCAATTTTTCTACAGATGTCAGCATCATCACTATCGTGGTGGCCAGAATCACACCGAAAGACATCGGATAGCATAAAAAAGAAAAGAAGAAAGGTAGAACCAGTGATTCGAACACGGGGCAAAAGATTTAAAACGTACGCGTTTTTACCAGTTCGTCTACATACCATTCTTTTCAGTTATCAGACGAAGAAAACTTTATTCTACAAAAAATAATCAAATAAAAAACTAATATTACTGTTCTAAATGTATATAGAAGATAGAATAATAAATTTTCTTTATTTTTCGTTTTTTAAGCATCGGATACACTGGAAATAGACGTTCGAACAATTTCGTTTCCATTCTGTCGGGCTAACAAGAAGACGTTCATCGCAAACACCCACTCTCTCGTTTTCCACATACCGGAGACGAATCCCGGCGACCTGTGAACCCACCGCACTAACGCAAAACAGCCACCGTCAACCACCGTCCACCACCGACGCTATAACTTGTCGTCGTCCCAACCGGCGACCGAATCTACGTGGACCATTGCTTCGGCTCCATATTTCCGTAAAGATTAAGGTAACAGTTTCAACGAGATTTCCCCTTTAATTCTGAATATGATTCAATGAATCGGGTTTCATTCTGATTTACTTGTGTTGTTTCGATGTTCCATAGAATCCGCACAGACGACCAAATCGACGTGAACCATTAATTCTGCTGTTTAAGTTCTTCATCACTGATTCTTGACTATTAAGGTAACAATTTCTACTAGATTTCCCTTCAATTCTGAATTGATTCAATGAATCGGATTCAATTCTGATTTACTTGTGTTGGTTGATGTTCCATAGAATCCGCACAGACGACCAAATCGACGTGAACCATTACTTCTACTGTTTAAGTTCTTTATCTCTGATTCTTGACGATTAAGGTAACAATTTCTACTAGATTTCCCTTCAATTCTGAATTTGATTTAACCTGATAACTTGAATTTCGACTTTGAACTGTTCATTCTTTTTCATTCAAGATTGCCCCCTAATCGGTTGTTCATGTTAGTCTTATTAGGTTTATACCTTGTAATCGGAGATTTGCCTATCCCTAATCGGGCCAACTTTGTTCTTATTTTCAGTAATCTAAATCTTAGTTTTCTAGTTTCTAACAATGGCTCCATTGCCGGGAATTGAACCCGGGTCTCCTAGGTGAAAGTCGGATATCCTAACCGTTGGACAACAATGGAATCAGAGGTTCAGATTCTTGTACATGGTTGTGGCTATTCTCGGCTTTCTAAACAGTTATACGACGTTGGAATTCGTTGTATCCCTAATAATAATTTCCCGAAAGTGGTGATCGGAGATATGTTGAAGCAGAATGTGCGTTCTTATCCTTGTATGCGGTGGAGGGTCATGGATATGACAAGTGTGTAGTTTGCAGATAAGTCATTTGCTTTGAAGGACAAGTTTACACACATTACCCTCCTCACGGGTCCAAGCAATGACGGGCTCTATTCTTTCACTCTTCCTCAAGTCAAGCCAGTTTACAAAGTTGCTTTTTCTTCATTCTGTGCTTCTCCAAACACTTGACATCAATGACTAGGTCATCCACACCTTCAACTCCTACAGTTAATGATTTCCAAAGTTTGTTTACTTGTTTCTAATAAACATTTTAGTTCTCCTTATAATTCTTTTTATATTGGAAAATGATCAAAGATACATTTACCTTTATCAAATTACAAAAGTTCTAATATATTGGATTTAATTGTTTGTGATGTATGGGGTCCAGCCCCTGTTTCTTCGTGTGATGACCATTTATTTGTTGATCATTACTCCAAATTCATGTGGCTCTTTCCTCTTAAACGAAAATTAGATGTTTTTGACACATTCAAGCATTTTTTGCTCATGGTTGAACAACAATTCAACACAAAGCTGAAATCAGTACAAACTGATTGGGAAGGCGAATTTTGTAAGATGTATCCCTTCTTTACTTCTCTTGGAATAGTTCACCGGCTTCTTGTCCACATACGAGTGAATAAAATGGTTTAGTAGAACGTCGTCATCGAAATCGGCCTCATGTTACTTGCTTAATCAAAAGTCCCACAACGGTTTGGCACTATGCTTTCGACACTGTTGTTTATTTAATAAACCACATGCCTTCTCGCATTAATGACAACATCTCACCCTTTGAACAAGTTTTTCACCACAAACCTGATTTTTTTTTGGGTTTTTGGCTGTCAATGTTCTCCTCACCTTCGACCTTAAAACAAACACAAACTAGATTTTCGGTCTATTCCGCGTGTCTTCCTTGGTTATAGCACCGCTCATCATGGGTATAGGTGCTTTGATCCCATGTCAGATCGTATGTATCTTGCCCAACACGTTCTTTTCAATGAATCAATTTTTCCCTTTGACACCCCTCAACATCCAATTCCTCCTAAACCGTGTCCAACATATTTCTCATCTTATCCTCTACCCACGGCCCCCCTCCCTCTCATCCTCAATCCCCGACCCAAACTCCACATCCTCAAACATTACTAGCCGACCCTTCTTTTAGTTCGCCTCAATCCACACTACCCTCCACAAACGAACCGCCCATAGCTCAAACACCACTCCAGTCTTCTCCAACAGCATCCACTCAATCCGCTCAAACCTCTCCATTACCATCATCCGCAACTCCTATTTCTTCCCCAATATCGCACCCTCCACCACCACCACCCCCTCCATTTCGTCACTGTCCATCCAATCTTCGTCCCAACCCTAAGAAACCATATTGGTACAAACCAACCTCCTATCACACCTTATCTTCCTTGGATACAGAACCAACTTCTTTTACCATTGCTAACAAAAAAATCCCCATTGGCAAAATGCTATGGCCAACGAATACTCTGTCCTTATGAGAAATGAAACCTGGTCTTTGATCCCTCGTGTTCCCGACACCAATATTCTTGCTAAGTTTAAAGCTGTTAATAGAGGTAAAAAGAGAGGGACCAGTTCTGCCAATACCCCATTATCGTATTTCCTTCTCCACCCGTATGACCCAAACCCTTGACCCGAGAGCCAAGCGCAACCCGATTCCTGTCCAGCTCATTTTGACGCTTGAACAGGTCGACAAGCAACGAAATAGGCAAGTTTAAACTTATGTAAATGATTTCCATTCAACAATTACTGAATTAGATCTGTTGATTACGCTAATTGCCTCGAAAATTATTTGTTTGAACTCGGAATACAAATACGAATCAGAACAGTATAAAACTCAAATCGGATCATCCAAATTCGTTCTTTTATAATTTCGGGTGAGTCTGACTAAGCGAAAATGTGGCTAACGAACTGTGTGTTGATCGATTTAGATCCAAACAAATTATAGGGTTTATGTTGAATTGGGGCGTAGTTTCCGATCTATGTTTTATAATTTAGATTCCGTTACCTTTCGTTCTCAGGGCTTCTACCCGAGTGGTAGGAGCTTTTGACTCGGATACATTGGTTAGGGGTTCGAACCCTGTGGAGGCTCCCTAACCCGTTTTTTTAAAATCTAATTCCCTTTCCATCCTTTTTTTTAATTTTTAAAAATAATTCCAAAAATCATAAAAAATTGTATCCCTAATAAGCTGTTAATAAGTATTTATTTCTAGAAAATTGTAATTAATTATTTTATTTTTTTATTAATAAATCAATGATTTAAAAACCATATTATTTTGAAAACAATAAACTAGGATATCTTTTTTGTTAACTAATTATTTTAGGGCTATTGTTCATAAAGCAATTCCTTACATCAACTTGCACAATGTTATAACTAGGTTATTGACAAAATGTTGTACAAAGATAAATGGCAATATTGATGTAGTATTTACTTACATCGACTTACATTGTTTTACACATAAGAAAGACCAAGTTAATGTAGTAATAACTTACGGGACTAACATATTAGTTGTTGGAAGGGTTTTGTAAGCACATTTTACACTTTATTAGTTTTAGGTTTCCAGTGACAATTTTTTTGTAAGTTATTATAATACTTTTTATGGTTATTTTCCTGTGACAAAAATTTTTTTGTAAGTCATTATAATGAGGTAATGATATATTTCATTGATCATAATTCACCAATTTTGTTTTATAATTATTGTAAGACTTTTTGAAAACGTTTATTACATTAATATGACCTATGATAATTTAGTATCTTTATAACAAGTTATTAGCCCAACTTATATGGCACATGCTATATAAAGAATTTGGTATGATCGATATATTTTTTTCCCATGTCAGTCCAACAGCACAACATTAACTGTAGGTAGCATATTCGTATGTGGCACATGCTATATAACAAGTATTGATGTTCTTGTTTATTTTAATTAATGACATTTCTAATTTTATGACCTAGAACGTATATTTGTGTACCATATTTTTAATCATAAAATATAAATGGTGTTAATTTTTAATGCACATATTATTACATAAACTGAAAATACATAAGTACATAAAAGTGAATGTTATTACAATCGTTTACTAAAAAACAAAGTCATATCAGTTACCTTACCATGCACACGTTTTCTTTTTAAGACATGAGAAATACACTTTTGCAAGTACAACATGTTGTACTTTTCAATTTATTTTATCTATACCTTATGACATTCACTTTATGGAAATGTCAGCTCCCTTTTTCAATACAACATACTTTATGTCATATGATTAACCAAGAAACATATTTTAATAGTACTTTTGTTAGACACCACTTTTCCTAACCATACATCACCTTTATTCGAACCATATGCTTGGGTTCTAGTTACTTGTTTTTTCTAATGGACTACTTTTTACAACCAGATGCCAAAGTAAATTAGGCACAATTAATTATTTCGAATTAGACAAAAAGTGTTCACAAAAACTTATAGACTATATCTACTTAATATTAATATCTTCCAACAAAAACCACGTTCATGATAAGTTACATCATCCTACCAGGCAAACTCTATCTAAGAACATTTGAACCCGCAGTCAAAAGTCTTACGGTGGCTTCCCATGAACATTTCCATATGTCTCATGGTAAATACACCATAATCAATGATATTTCCTATCATAGCCCATTCTAAATCAACCCTGGTCACTTTCTGCATAGATATTTTTTCAGCTGTGACATGTTGGAATTTCTCCAAATACTTCACGAACATATGTTTCTGTAAAGTGATAAACCTGAAATTAGTTGTGTGATTCCTTTAATTTAATATAACTTTATTTTGTAAGTTCTTACCACTTTATATGACGTGTCTTTCTTGTAGTAGTCTTGATGATCTTTAATCGAAACGATTGTTTCGTCTTTATCCATACTATCTAGCAAATAGATCCTTGGATTTTTCAAATAAAAAGCCATCACATAAAAGTGATAGTTTTCAAGTATAGGAATGATCACTATATCGTAGCATTTTAAAGCCCTCATGTTTTCCATCCTTCCAACTGCTTCAAACTTCATCTTGGTCAATGCCACCAACCGAATTGATTCATATGTTTTTGGCGCTGTAAACATCCATTTAAGCTGTTGAATGTACATTATACAAACGTTAAGTATAAATAACTTTGTTATTTAAATATACCAGTCTTTATATTTATTATTGTATTGTTTTAAGAAACTTACAAAAACACGATGTCCACAAAATAAGCGATATGGGGAGTCTGGACTACGTAGTTTATCCTCTTCATTTAATACAGCGGCCCAACAATCTATGATCTCCCCATGAATTCTGTTCGTTGGTTTCAAAGTCTTGAAAAATTTGGCCTCCGTCATTGCTCCATTACTAGTCGTCAAAGTAACTTCCCTATGACACGTATATTAAATAATAAATCAACTTTAAAGCAAGTTACATATCATATAAAATGTATAGTAAACAACTTACATTTCATTGCAGCCAGATTTATCTTCTTTTGATCCACATATAACCTTTTTTGATCCCTCTCCAGTTTTATTTCTGGTTTCAATAACTATGTTAAAACACCAAGTATGTTTAAAGTTAATAATTAATTTCAAAATTAAAACTTACTCATTCGAAAGATTAACGATGTAACCCCATACTGCATTTTCTTCTTTGTTGTACCTATTTGTTATTTCAACTTCTCGAAGCAAGTATGGTGACTTGCAGTCCCTTGAAACACCTTTTATACGTTTACTTTTACTTTTACCGATGATTGTCTCATGACAGGTTTTAGATGCTTCTAAACAAGTATTGGGGTTGTTTTTATGTATTTTAGAAGCATCTAAAACCTGTCATGAGACAATCATCGGTAAAAGTAAAAGTAAAAATAATCGTAAACGTATAATAGGTGTTTCAAGGGACTGCAAGTCACCATACTTGCTTTGAGAAGTTGAAATAACAAATAGGTACAACAAAGAAGAAAATGCAGTATGGGGTTACATCATTAATCTTTCGAATAAGTAAGTTTTAATTTTGAAATTAATTATTAACTTTAAACATACTTGGTGTTTTAACATACTTATTGAAACCAGAAATAAAACTGGAGAGGGATCAAAAAAGGTTATATGTGGATCAAAAGAAGATAAATCTGGCTGCAATGAAATGTAAGTTGTTTGCTATATATTTTATATGATATGTAACTTGCTTTAAACTTGATTTATTATTTAATATACATGTCATAGGGAAGTTATTTTGGAGACTACTAATGGAGCATTTACAAAGGCCAAATTTTTCAAGACTTCGAAACCAGCGAACAGAATTTATGGGGAGATCATAGATTGTTGGGCCGCTGTATTAAATGAAGAGGAAGTTACGTAGTCCAGACTCCCCATATCGCTTATTTTGTGGACACCGTGTTTTTGTAAGTTTCTTAAAACAACACAATAATAAATATAAAGACTGGTATATTTTAATAACAAAGTTATTTATACTTAACGTTTGTATAATGTACATTCAACAGCTTAAATGGATGTTTACAACGCCAAAAACATATGAATCAATTCGATTGGTGGCATTGACCAAGATGAAGTTTGAAGCAGTTGGAAGGATGGAAAACATGTGGGCTTTAAAATGCTACGATATAGTGATCATTCCTATACTTGAAAACGATCACTTTTATGTGATGGCTTTTGATTTGAAAAATCCAGGGATCTATTTGCTAGATAGTATGGATAAAGACGAAACAATCGTTTCGATTAAAGATCATCAAGACTACTACAAAAAAGATACGTCATATAAAGTGGTAAGAACTTACAAAATAAAGCTATATTAAATTAAAGGAATCACACAACTAATTTCAGGGTTATCACTTTACACAAACATATGTTCGTGAAGTATTTGGAGAAATTCTTACATGTCAAAGCTTAAAAAATATATATGCAGAAAGTGACCATGGTTGATTTAGAATGGGCTACGATAGGAAATATCATTGATTGTGGTGTATTTGCCATGAGACATATGGAAATGTTCATGGGAAGCCACCGTAAGACTTTTGACTGCGGATTCAAATGTTCTTAGATAGAATTTGCATGGTAGGATGATGCAACTTATCTTGAACTTGGTTTTTGTTGGAAGATATTAATATTAAGTAGATATAGTCTATAATTTTTTGTGAACACTTTTTGTCTAATTTAAAATAATTAATTGTGCCTAATTTACTTTGGCATCTGGTTGTAAGTAGTCCATTAGAAAAAAGAAGCAACTAGTACCCATGCATATGGTTCGAATAAAGGTGATCTATGGTTACGAAAAGTGGTGACTAACAAAAGTACTATTAAAATATGTTTCTTGGTTAATCATATGATATAAAGTCTGGTGTATTGAAAAAGGGAGCTGACATTTCCATTGTCATTAAGTATAGATAAAATAAATTGAAAAGTACAACATGTTGTACTTGCAAAAGTGTATTTCCTATGTCTTAAAAAGAAAACGTGTGCATGGTAAGTGATATGACTTGGTTTTTTAGTAAACGATTGTAATAACATTCACTTTTATGTATTCAGTTTATGTAATAATATGTGCATTAAAAATTATCACCATTTAATTTTTATGATTAAAAATATGGTACACAAATATACGTTCTAGGTCATAACATTCACTTTTATGTATTCAGTTTATGTAATAATATGTGCATTAAAAATTATCACCATTTAATTTTTATGATTAAAAATATGGTACACAAATATACGTTCTAGGTCATAAAATTAAAAATGTCATTAATTAAAATAAAAAGAATAACAATACTTGTTATATAGCATGTGCCATATACGAATATGCTACCTACAGTTAATGTTGTGATGTTGGACTGACATGGGAAAAAATATATCGATCATACCAAATTCTTTATATAGCATGTGCCATATAAGTTGGGCTAATAACTTGTTATAAAGATATTAAATTATCATAGGTCATATTAATGTAATAAACGTTTTCAAAAAGTCTTACAATAACATACAAAACAAAATTGGTGAATTATTATCAATTAAATAGATCAGTACCTCATGATAATTAATGACTTGCAAATATAAAATTTGTCACCGGAAAATAACCATAAAAAGTATTATAATAACTTACAAAAAAAATTTGTCACAGGAAACCTACAACTAATAAAGTGTAAAATGTGCTTACAAAAAACCTTCCAACAACTAATATGTTAGTCGATGTATGTTATTACTACATTAACTTGGTCTTTCTTATGTGTAAAACAATGTAAGTCGATGTAAGTAAATACTACATCAATATGCCACTTATCTTTGTACAACATTTTGTCAATAACCTGGTTATAACATTAGTGTAAGTTGATGTAAAGCATTGCTTTATGAACAATAGCCCTAAAATAATTATTTAACAAAAAGATATCCTAGTCTATTGTTTTCAAAATAATATGGTTTTTAAATCATTGATTTATTTATGAATAAAAAGAGTATAATAATTAGTTACAATTTTGTAGAAATTAATACTTATTAACAACAGCTTATTAGCGTAATCAATATATCTATTTCAGTAATTGTTGAATGGAAATCATTTACATAAGTTTAAACTTGCCAATTTCGTTGCTTCTCGACCTGTTCAAGCGTCAAAATGAGCTGGACAGGAATCGGCTTGCGCCTGGCTCTCGGGTCGGGGGTTTGGGTCATATGGGTGGAGAAGGAAATAGGATAATGGGGTATTGGCAGAACTGGTTAGTCTATTAACAGTTTTAAACTTGGCAAGAATTGCCCTTTAACAATGTTTTTAAATGTTATAGAATGTAAAATTTATGTGAGTTTAATTTGTTTTAATTGTTTATTATTAAAAATTAAAAAAAGTTTTAATTTTTTATTATTATTATTGTTAAAACAATTAATTTGAGTTTGATTTTACTTATTTATAAAAATTTCCCAATTTATAAAATGTTACATTTATTTACAAATAACTGTAGCTTTTTGGTTCTTTATACAACATTTTGTCAAAAACATGCTTACAACATTAGTGTAAGTTGATGTAATTTACTACTACATTTTCATACATGTGAGATTCAAATTATTATTATTGGTTATTTGTAAGTTAAATTTTATTTATTTATTTAAATATCCCAATTGTATAAATCTTATTTTAGGCTTACAAATAACTATAGTTTTTATTTTTTAATATCTTTGTACTAACATTAGTGTAAGTTGATGTAAGTCACTAATACATTTTAATACATGTGAGATCCAAATTATGTAGAACACTGTAAGTATATGTAACTTCTTGCTACATTATTTTACCACTTAGTAATTAATCATTTTGATGTAAGATTATAGTGCCTCTAATACTTGATTACATTAATGATATCACCAAAATACATACATCTTTTGTAAGTATTTTTACAATAACTTACATTAATATATGCCCATGAAACGTAAAACGCTTGTAGCGATACATTGTAAAAAGCACATGACTAATATCCTATATTGAGATCAAAAAGCTACACAACCGTGCCATGTTCTTACAATAACATTGTCCTTCCAACATTCGTACCAAAAAGTTCCATTTTCAAAACCAACTAACCATAAAATATTATGTAATATTTTAAGTCCCCAAAAATCGTTTCATGGCAAACCAAAAACACGACACATCTTTGCCTACTTTTGAGATGTTGATTCCTCAACATTTGCCTTCTTTTTGCAATTTCGAGAATCATGGAAGCTTAACTATTTGCATTGACAACACATCCTCGGGTTCTTTTCGGGATTCTCAATAGCCTTTTCTTCAGGTCCAACTAAACGTCTATTCGTACCACAACCCTTGTTACGAATGCCACGAGGGGGCAACATGTCGATAGTCTCTTCATCATGTTGACCGACCAACTGTTCAATAACGCATTGCTTTTTTTTTTTGTGAACTTGATAAACATGGAAATTTATCAACTAATTCCTTCTTCAACTCCTTAATCTTTTGGGTAAAAGAGGAAAGCCCGTCAACAGTAAACGCCAATTGATCGACGCATGCATTAACATAATCTGTCACTTCATTCCTCAAGACCGAAACTTCGATGTTGTCAACACTAAGCCTTTGGGAAAGGCTATAAACACGACTTGGAAGAGTGCCTTTTCTCCAACCGTTGGAAATGTAACGATAAGGAATGTTTTTTATTTGGTGCAATCTAAACACAAAGAATATATGACGACAGAGATAACCAACACGAGTGAATCCCATACATGAGCATTCATAAGAATGCTCTAGCATACCTGCCATGAATAAATAAAATTGGTTAACATAAATGTTGACTAGGAGTCTACTATACTTGTTGAAATGAAAACGTCATAATAGATTACCTTAAACGGGCGGACAAAGTCACATCGGTTGTCCATGTGAGAAATTGTGTACACTTTGAAATTGTCAACAACATCAACATTAGTGAACAATTTATCATACCCTTATAACATCTTTAAAAATGTTTGTGTGTAAATCTTAGCAGCATGAACCTCCAAATCTAACCTTGTTTTGAACAAACATGTGGTGGTGTTTCATTTGAATTCTACAACCCTTTGATTGTACCTTTGGTTGTCTATAGCGGTGTCAAAACATATCAGAAATTGAACAAGTGTTTGGTACTACAATATGTCACCTTAAACATCGAATTAGAACTCTCACAACGAGATGTAGTTTTCATAAGACAACACATCGGAATCTCACGGAAATAACTAGGCACCCAAAGTTCACGAATAGCCATCAGATTATGCCATTTTTCTTCAAAAGTAACAGGAGAAATGTAAACATTCCAAACTTACTTATGTAACCTAGACCGTATATTTGAATTACGAATCAAATTCGCAAATACCTAAAAAATACAATCAAAAAATATTAGGTTCAAAAAAGATAATCTACAGTGGGGTAGATTAGAATTACATACGACACCTATTATGTGTATAAATGTAAGTTGCTATAAGTGAACACGATCCTATTATCTCTTACTTCTAAATTCTGCAACAACAGTGTAAATAAATGTAACTTACTACTACATTATTATACTTCTTACAATTATGTATACCTACACTGTTTGTTGATGTAAGTGAATACTACAATATTCACTCTTGTTTGTAAACTGTAAATTATTCACTCTTATTTGATAAATGTAAGTTGATGCAAGTGATTACTATATTACTTAGCAAACTGTAAATTATTCACTCTTATTAGATAAATGTAAGTTGATGTAAGTGACTACTATATTACTTAGAAATTTCATACAATACTATAACAAAGTGCACATCCTCTAAGTTAAGATGCTTTCCTTCACGGGTTAGATCCATGTTTTCAGAAGAAATCAACTCATGATTGTGATTTTCAGAAAATTTCAAAATTCATATAACACATAATTCGAAGAGCCTTTTGTGGCTCTCAATCTAATAAGTTCCTTGCAACCTGTAACTTTGAAGCAAATAGCACGGGCACCAGCCATCGAAGTTGGATTCACTGAATCAACCCTTTTGCCCCTAGGTTTACCTGCCTTGTTACATACCAAAACTCTATGCGTTATTTCTCCTTTTCACTTCTTATACCCACTTACACGAATGCCAAAACCAGACATCTCTCCATATGTTTCATACATCTTGTAAACTTCATCCGAAGATAAATATATCTTTCCAACCACAGGCTTGAATTGCGAACTAACATCAGGGCACCAGTAGCGACTACCATTAGGAGTCTGGTATACTAAGCTACTATGACAACCTAAATAAACAACAAACAACAAACTCGTGAACCAGGAAAAACAAAAGGAAACCAACAAATGAAAAAGATCACAAAACCACGTAACATACCTTGCTGGTCGAAACCAATATAACGCAGAGGAGAATCACCTGTAAGTATGTCAAAAATATCATCATTTAAAGGATCTGGGTCACATACAACAGCTTCCGTCTCCTCCAAACAACAATCAGAAATTATCAAATCCTTGTCACCTCCACCCATGTTAGAAGTTCAAGCAAGATTATTAGAAAGTGTTGAAAGGACCTTCAAAGCATTGTAAAGAGTTGTAGATGTTTCAAAGAAAAAGATACAAAATGAAAGCACAATGATGGAATCGGAAGATTGTAGATATGTATATAATAGGGTGATATGTACAAGACACAAATACAAATTGCATTTCAAAATCTGGTGAGTCAGATAAAAAGGCTCAGTTGGTGAGATATGTACCAGAGAGATGTGTTGAAAAGTAAAAAAGTGACAAGCACCATTACCTCATTTAATGTTGTAAACAAAAGACAAGAATACAATTGGATGGATGAAAAGTTCTTGTACACTTGGGTGGCTGTTATTGGCCGAAAAGGGTTAACTGGTTAACGCAACAAGGGGATGTTATATATAAGGATTGTCTCCTGTGAACACATGATCTTAAAGAGAAAACCCGTCAACCTATTTGAGCGTTGATTTGGAATTTTGAAAATGAATATGTGGTCTACATTAAATCTGAATAAAAATTTGGGTTTTGAATAAACAAATAAATTTAAATGTGGGTTAATATGGGACATATATTTATTTTCAAGATTTTAAATTAATGGGTCACATAGGGTTTAATCTTTAAGATCGAGTTTTCAAATGATACAACCCATAAAAACCATGTAAGATCGGGTTTTATCTTTTCCATATGTATATATAAAATTTTAACTTTGATGTGTTTGATTAGGTGTCTAGAAAAGTTAACATTTTTAAGGCTATGTGTAATGAGGTTGACCAAGGCATGATTATCCTTGGTCATGCCCCCCTAACGCCCAACCCCCATGACACACCCTCGGTGATCGAGCATGACCAAGCTCATGTGGGTTCACAGGAGAAGAAGGATTGACCTATTTTTTTTAACCAATAAAAAAACACCTCCATCAAGCTCTCATTACACATACATCAAGCTCCCATCAAGCCTCTTGCGTGATGCCTACGTGGTGCTTGCGTGGTATCAGTTAAGCTTTATCAAACCCCTCCATTACACATAGCTTATTATCTCATTCCCACCATGGTGGCTCCATCCAAAAGAAATATCCAATGAGTTAAACATTTTGTAAACCATGTGAATAGGCTACAGAAACTACCAGACACCTTTTTAATTGCTTAGTAGCTAATAATGTGTTACATTATATTTGCAGCTGATGCAAGATTCCTCCTGTTTAGGTGCTTAAGATTCCTCATGAAAAGGTGCTTAGCATCTCTCAAACTTCTTTCATATTCTCAGTTTCTAATGTTTTGCCAGTTTCGGATTATACGTTCTAGCTAACACAGTAATAAAACTTTTTGTCGTTAAAAAAATAATAATAAAATAAAGAATTGATTCCCACAACCATTGTCACTCACCTTAAACAATACCATGACCAAAATTTAAGCTACCAAAACCAAAAGGTGAGAATGAAGGTCTTTTAGCCAATTATTTGCTTCACAACTTCAATGTATTTTGTAATCATATTTTGAGATTTAATTAAAACTACGTTGTTTTGATATGTTGCATACCGAAGTTTTCCATCAATTATTCGTCTATCAAAAATACGTCCTGCAATTTGCACTTGAATTCCTTTTGTATCTACTTGTTCAGTTAAATGAGCCGATGACTCATAGGTAGTGGCTTGGTTAAGGGAATTGGAAACCCACAATTTTTTTATTCGTATCTTCATAGCAGATTTATTGTCATTATTTATGGTTTATATATATATATATATGGCATGGAAGTATAAACATGCTGTTAAATTTACAAAAAAAAAGTGAAACCCTATTACTAATAGGGTTGTAAGCAAATCGAACAAACATGAACGGGTCCTAATTCGTGTTCGTTCGTCTAATATTTAACTTATTCACGAACGGTTACAGACATTACCAAACGAAAATTTTTGTTCTAGTTCATTTATTAAGAAATTAAACTTGTTTAGAACGCAAAGTGACATCACTTGATAAAAAAATCATGGTGTATGGGGAAAATAAACACTTAAATTTAACTTCTTATACCTTAATGTATCTTACATGTACACTTCAATTTTGATAACCACATATAGTGGTTTTATGATAATTCAAATTCCATATGTTAAAATGGTTATTTACGAGTTTCGGAGACAAGTGCCAACTATAGCCTAATTGTGTTTTTTGTGAACTAGCGAACATCGATTTTGACATGTTCAAAATACTTTTATGTATGCCTAAAAACCTGGTTTAAAAAGTTATGAATCTCATTTAGTTGAGTTTAATAAACACTTAAATCTGGGTTGATAACGACAAATATGTGGGTTTGATGTTTAAACTACTCAAAGTGACAATAACATGATCAAATAGTTATGGTATTTCAACCATGGTTTTACAATTTGTTTTACCATGTTTAAAAAAAAAAAATTACTTAGTTTTTTTTATTTATTTCTAGGTTAAAATCCAAGCATTTAATTAGCATTATTTGCTAACACACACATCAATTGAAAGCTTATAATCCAAGTCCATATCATATATCTCATGTTATCCAATAATTCTCATTTTACTTTCTTCACATCTTCCCATCTTCCAACCTCACATCTTCCCATCTTCCAACAGTGTTCTCACCTAGGCGGCTGAGTACTGGAACTCAGTACTTGACCGAGACGATTTTCATCAACTCGGGACAAATCGGATTTTCGCTATTTTTACCGATTTTCGCTATTTTTCACTCGTTTTCACTATTTTTCTCCGATTATTGTTTGATTTTTACTATTTTTCGTGGATACACTCCAATAAGAGAATTTAATAAATATCATGTCGGTAATATTATACATAAAATATCAAGTTTTGAAAGGCTTTATTATTCGAAGATACATCTTTTTATTTGTAATGATATTCACTTTAAATGTCATAAATATTAGCAAATTTATAACATTTGATATATATATATATATAGTGAGAGGATCAAATGTCAACCCATGTTTGTTGCGTTAACCGAACATCTTATTACTTTGGGCCTCACACTAAAGTAAATTTAAAGGTTGTGGTTTTTTTTAATTAATGTAGGACCCACTTATATTAATAAAAAAATAAGAAAAAACATACACTTTTAGATTACTTTAATGTGGACCCCAAAGTAATAAAATGTAGTTATTTGATTATCGCAATAAGGAATGGTTAACATTCGAACCATCCCCTATATATATATATATAGATATATAATTTCATAAAAATTATTTTCTTTATAATTTACCATATCCGAGTACTTTCCACCTTGGCTGAGTACTCGTAACTGCTAGTCGACCGATCTGGTAGTGCTTAGAAACTTCTCGAACAATGCTTTCAACAGAAGCATAAATATTATCCAAAAGTGTATGAATGTCATATTCATTTTTTTTAATTTCAGTTAACCACCCAGCTAACATTGTGTTACCGAGTTTATTAAAGGAGAGAACGGAAAGGAAAAGAAAGGGAAAGAAATGAGAGGAAAGAAAAAGAAAAGAATTGATTTCTTTCATTCAATTTCTTTTCAAACCGAAAGGAAAGACAAGCTAGGTAATTTTGCATAAGTTTCCTTCCACTTCCTTCCTTTCTCTCCTTAAATGAAACTCGAGAACACAACATGTTTTATTTTCTTTTCCCTTCCCTCGTTAAATGAAACTCGAAAACACAAAAATGTTTTTCCTTTCCTTTCCTTCCATTTCCTTTCTTTATCTACTTAAATGAACTCGGGAACATAGCGTAAATGCTCACCCATATCAACATCACCATATAATCTATAAGCACTGTGCAAAGCACCATAACTTAAAACTAAAATATTATATGTTAAAACAACAAAACCGGTTGCTACAATGTATTTGGGCCAACCAAATAAGATCAACTTGTCAATACGTCAAACGTTATGGGTCGGATACGATGTCATGTCCATAATAATGTGAATCTGCTAAGAACAAAGCACCGTTGGGTCCCCTGCGATCAGCCTCCGACGTGAGATTAAGTATCGGAGTATATCATAATTATAGATAAGTATTATAGAAAGAGTAGGCAGAATGAAGTGTGAATTGAACTACTATACTTTGCTAATTATAGTAGTGGCATAGATGTTGTCGCCTTCCAGCTCATCCTTTCTATTTCGGGATAATGCAACATCTTTAAGATGTCACATATCTTAGTTTTACTTTCACATTTCTTAGCTTTGGTTTCCTTCTTTTCTGGAAGAGTTGACCAGACCAAAAGCTAACTCATATCGTTGATTGACTTCTATCTTAGTCTTCATATGTCAGATCTTTATTCCACATCCATATGCAGGGTTCTTATGGAGTCAAGATCAAAGGTGTTTCCAAACTCAGATCATGGACCGGACATGTCATCATGTCCATTTTGGATGTTGAGCAACTTCATGATTCATATGGACCAAACAAATTGTCCTGTCTAATTTGGGCCTACTCTGATAGTCTAAGCTTTGTAATATTTGAGTTGTAAAAGTTGTTTGTCTTGGTTAGTTGTGAAAGTAACTGATAGTTAGTTTTTTGTTATTTCAGTTTGTAATAAAACAGCTTTAAATAGCTGTGAGTCTGTAATTGTACGCAAGCAGACAAAAGTGAAATCAAAGAGATCGATTTCCAAATCTTCTTTTCTTCTTTTCAATTCTCTAATCAGATACCATCTATCAAGTGGTATCAGAGCTCGGTGATCTTCAGATCTGCCGAATCGAGCTCAACGAACCGGAAAAACCTAACGAAGGAAATCGATCGAAGACAATCGATTGACCGATTGATCCGAAGGACTGGATCAAGAAGCGTTGGTGACCTATCGGAGACGAAGAAGACGATCTGACATGGGAGACGGACCAGCAGCCGGCGCGATGGTTACGATCAAAGAACCCGGCACAGCCTCACTTCAGTGCCCGATGCTGAACAGCAATAATTACAACATTTGGGCGATTCGCCTAAAAGCGGTGTTCAAGGTTCACGGGATCCTCGAGGCTCTTGAACCAGGAATCGGTATGGCGGTAGACGCGAAGAAGAATGACATGGCTGTGGCTCTTCTGTACCAGGCGATTCCAGAAGAACTGGTGCTGCAGGTGGCGCAATGTCAAACGGCCAAACAGATATGGGAGGCCTTGAAGGTGAGGTTTGTAGGTGCTGATCGAGTAAGAGAAGCGAGGCTTCAGACTCTTCAATCTGAATTCGAGTCCATGAAGATGAATGACAGCGAAGGAATCGATGAGTTTGCGGGCAGGCTGAGTCATCTGGTGTCCAAAGCAAACAGCCTAGGGTCTACAATTGAAGACAAGACACTTGTGAGAAAACTGTTGGGCTCGGTCCCAGAAAGGTTCTTGGCAATTGTGGCATCCATAGAGCAGTTTGCAGATTTGAACGTGATGTCCTTTCAAGAAGCAATTGGTAGACTCAAGGCTTTTGAAGAAAGAACAAAGATGAAGGAAAAGCAGCCTGTGACTAGGCCTAAACAACTGCTCCTAAGTTTTAATGAATGGCAGGCCAATAAAAAACCAGAGCCAAGTCAAGGGGCCGGCAGAGGTGCTGGAAGGCAAGGCCCAAGGGGCAGAGGCCGAGGTAGAGGTCATTCGGGGAGAGGAAGGACACAAGACCAAGCCTCTACGAGTTACCAGGCAAAGAAAATTAAAGATAGGTCGAAAATAAAGTGCTTCAGATGTGATTACATGGGGCATTATGCTTCTGAATGCCCTACAAAACCTAAGAAGGAGGAATCCAACCTCACTGAAGCCAGAGAAGATGGACCGGCCCTAATGATGGCACTTGCAGTTTTCTTGAATGAAGAAAAGGTGGTTCCCAAGAGGTACCAGGCAGAGGAGCAAGACATGTGGTTTCTGGACAATGGGGCCAGCAATCACATGACAGGAAACAAGCACCTGTTTGCCAGCCTAGACAAAAGCGTGACTGGGAAGGTCAAGTTCGGGGATGGCTCCTGTGTAACTATTGAAGGAAAAGGAGATATGGTGTTGGAATGCAAGAATCAAGACCAACGAGTGCTGTCTGAGGTCTATTATATCCCTACCCTGAAAAGCAACATCATAAGTCTGGGTCAACTCACAGAAAAAGGGTATGAAGTGCGAATGAAGGAGGAGCACCTATGGATCTTCGATGAAGGTGGTTCTTTACTGATGAAGGTGCCTAGATCCCCAAATAGGCTGTACAAGATCATGCTCAAGGTAGTCTCACCAGTGTGTTTACTGGCAAGTGTGGGGGTGAATTCAGCATGGCTATGGCATGCTCGCCTAGGCCATTTGAATTTTGATGCCATCCAGAGATTGTCCAGTAAAGAAATGGCCCATGGAGTGCCCAGGATTACACACCCATCCCAGGCGTGTGACTGCTGTCTGGCAGGAAAACAAGTTCGAGCCTCATTCCCAAAAGAAACCAAGTTTAGGGCTGAACATCCATTGGATCTGGTCTATGCTGATGTATGTGGCCCAATTCAGCCAAAAACTCAAGGAGGAAACAAGTATCTGCTGCTGATTGTTGATGATCACAGCAGGTACATGTGGCCATATCTTATTCGAACCAAGGCTGATGTGTTTGGGAGATTCAAGGAGTTCAAGGTGGCTACTGAACTGGAGTATGGGAGGAAAATAAAAAGTCTAAGGACTGATAATGGAGGGGAGTTTACCTCTAGTGAGTTCAAGGCCCTGTGCGAGAAATCAGGGTTGTATCATCAGTTAACAGCCCCATACTCTCCACAACAGAATGGAATTGTGGAGAGAAGGAACAGAACTGTAATGAGCATGACTAGATGCCTTCTAAAAGCCATGAACCTTCCACAAGACATGTGGGGAGAAGCTGCAAGACATGCAGTCTATATCCTGAATAGATCCCCAACAAAAGCCATGGAAATCACACCCTATGAAGCAATTAAAGGAAGAAAGCCTAGAATAGAACACTTGAAGGTGTTTGGGTGTGTAGGCTATGCAAAGGTCTTAGGAACAAGCCTAAAGAAGCTGGACGACAGAAGTAAGAAATTGGTACATCTTGGGTGTCAACCTAAGACTAAGGCATACCGGATGCTGGACCCTGAAACCAAGAGAATACATGTTTCTCGAGATGTACAGTTTGATGAGTCAAAACCATGGAACTGGGAGAAAATAGAAGATTCTTCCAAAACTGAATGGACTGAGTTTCTAGTCCATACAGAAATGGGAAGAGAAGAAAGGGACTACCAGTTTTTTGATGATGAACCAGAAAGTTCAAGTCAGTTCAATGTGCAAGAGAGAAACAATGATGACAGTGAAGATGAACTAGTATGGAGCAGTCCAGAGTCAACTGTCAAAGGAAGAGGTCCAATATTAAGAAGACAATCAGGTGACTATGTGGGAAGAAGTGATCCAACCCAGGCTCCTGATGAAAGGTATGACCACACTCCTCTAAGAGGTTCAGAAAACATTGAAGTCATCTATGAGAAAACTCAAGGGTCTCAGTTGCTGTTGCTGGAAGGAGAACCTGTTAATTACAAGGAGGCTCAAGGTGTAAAAGAATGGGAGGAGGCAACGGCTGCTGAAATTAGATCTATAGAGAAAAACAAGACATGGGAGCTTACTGATAAACCAATTGGAGTAACTCCAATAGGTTTGAAGTGGGTGTACAAAGTAAAGAGAGATGCATCAGGGGAGGTTTCTAAACACAAGGCCCGGCTTGTTGCAAAGGGATATGTGCAGCAATATGGAGTAGACTTTGGAGAAGTGTTTGCTCCGGTGGCTAGGATGGAGACTGTTAGATTAATTCTGGCAGTGGCAGCTCAAAACAACTGGTGGGTTCATCACATGGATGTCAAATCAGCCTTTTTACATGGTGATTTGAAGGAGTTAGTGTATGTGACTCAACCAGAAGGGTTTGTTCAGAAAGGGGCAGAACAGAAAGTCTATAAGTTGTCTAAAGCCCTGTATGGGCTCAAACAAGCACCAAGAGCTTGGAATATCAAGCTGGATGGTGTATTAAAGGATCTGGGTTTTGTTAAGTGCAAGCATGAACCAGCTGTTTATCGAAAGGGACAGAAAGAAGAGACCTTGATAATTGGGGTTTATGTGGATGATCTTCTGATCACAGGGGGATGTTCAGAAAAAATCAGGGAAATAAAAGGGGATATGGAGAAAAGATTTGAAATGACAGACTTGGGTCTGTTGTCTTATTACCTGGGGATTCAGGTCACACAAACTGATCAAGGGATTAAGTTGCAACAAACAAGTTATGCCAACAAGATCTTGGTTGAAGCAGGATTGAGAGATTGCAATCCAACTAAGTACCCGATGGAGCCCGGGTTGAAGCTGTCAAAGAAGGATGAGAGTGAGGATGTGGATGCAACCCAATTTAGAAAATGGATTGGGTGTTTGAGGTACTTAACTCACACAAGACCTGACTTGACATATGCAGTGGGTTATGTCAATAGGTTTATGCAGGCTCCTAAGCAAGTTCATGTGCAGGCCTTGAAGCAAATCCTGAGATATGTGAAGGGAAGTACCAAAGTGGGTTTGTTCTATCAGAAAGGTGGCAAGGGTGTGCTGAATGGGTATAGTGATAGTAGTCATGCAGCTGATCGAGATGATGGCAGAAGCACCACTGGGATGGTATTTTTTTATGGGGCAAGACCAATAGCATGGAATTCTCAGAAGCAGTCCACAGTGGCTCTATCCTCATGTGAGGCAGAATTTATGGCCGCCTCAGCTGCAGCTTGTCAGGCTATTTGGTTAAGGGGTCTGTTGGCAGAAATTACTGGAAAAAAGGAAGCTCAAGTGGAGATCAAAGTTGACAATAAGTCTGCCATTGCATTAATCAGAAATCCAGTTTTTCAAGGGCGCAGCAAACATATAGATACTAGGTATCATTTTATTAGAGAGACTGTTGAAAAGGAGCAGATTAAAATTGAATATGTCAGTGGTGATGAGCAGAAGGCTGACATTTTAACCAAGGCTCTTCCCAGGGTGAAATTTGAAGAAATGAAAATCAAATTGGGGCTGAAAGAAGTTACAAGCTGAAGTTACAAGCTTAAGGGGGTGAATTGATAGTCTAAGCTTTGTAATATTTGAGTTGTAAAAGTTGTTTGTCTTGGTTAGTTGTGAAAGTAACTGATAGTTAGTTTTTTGTTATTTCAGTTTGTAATAAAACAACTTTAAATAGCTGTGAGTCTGTAATTGTACGCAAGCAGACAAAAGTGAAATCAAAGAGATCGATTTCCAAATCTTCTTTTCTTCTTTTCAATTCTCTAATCAGATACCATCTATCATACTCATGTCATCATCATCTTTTTCTTTTGGGATTTTATTAACTTTTTCTGCTTCGAGTTTTTTTTCAAATACGTGTAGTTGAAAAAAATATTTACCAAAAATATGTAGTTGAAACTTATTTATCAAAATAGGTGTTTTCTTTTATTATTGTTTTTCTTTTTTTGATTAGATAAAAGTAATTAAATAAAGAAAAACACTTATTTTGGTAAATAAGTTTAAAACAACACCTATTTGGTAAATATATTTTTTAATTACACATATTTGTAAAAATCTCTGATTTCATTGATTCAAAATGCATCCAACCTTTTTCCGCTAAACCTCCATGACCGCATGTATTTAGAACACCAATGAAGGGTATGTCTAATTTTATAGCACAATTCTAGAGCTTTTTTGAGTTGTCCATTTAAAGAAAGTGCACGTATAATTAATACCCACGAGGCTGTATCTTTTTTCTGTTTTAACTTTTTAACTAAAATTAAAAAATTATTTTTAAAAAGCTATAATTTGTAACTTTTACGAAGATTTTTCAACTTTTTAATGTATAACGTTAAAAACGAATTCAAACACATTTTTAAAAGTTACTCCAAACAGTTTATTAACTATTTGATGTAGTATATTAAAAATGAATTCAAACACTTTTTTTTAAAACTTCATAAAGTTACAAGTTACTTCTAACAAAAAGTCAATTTCCAATCACAAAGAAACATTTGAAAAAAATGGAAGTTCATCAGATAGGAGCGAAAGACTAAAAAATTTCTAATCACAAAGAATCATTTGAACTATGCAAATGATCATCATTTGAACTTCTCAATCTCCATCATCAATTTTCATGTTAATAATTATTATACTTTATAAAAAAAAAATAAATAAATAAAGCCTCAGAAGGAAGGCAGTAGAAACGATGTAATCATGATCAATCAATCATACATTACGCAAATTCAAATCTAATCATCATCGGCTTTCAACAAACAAATTAAAAAAAAAATTCAAGCAAAAACGAAGATTTGAAAACCAAAATCAACAGCCTCATAGAGAAGATTAGAATTAACAACATGATTTGTTCAGACATATGCTTGTCTTTTAGAAATTTAATCATCGGCCAATTCAACAAAAAGTCAAAAAAACTATCAAAAATTGAAAACAAAATTGCGTATGAATGGACTCAGTTTATGGGTGGTGATATAGCAGTATGGTCGGCAAGGTGATTTTGCATCACCGTTACGACGAACGAGACCTTATCACATGAGATCATCATAGCCCTTTTTATGTGAAATCAAAACCACAGTAACAACGATCCAATCCGATTGTAAACCGAACTTACCAAAACAATAGGCGAATTCAGAAGCTAACAGTGATGAACAAATATCGAAATTTTTGATAACAGATGCTAATCGATAAACCCTAGAATGAGAAATGAGGATAGTTATAGAGGGTTCCTAGGGTTTACTGTCATCAGACCTGTATTGGGCCACTCACGGCCAAGTGGGCTTTTTAGGTCAAGATACAACAGCCTCTTTTCGTCACCATGTGGGCAAAAAAACCCGAAAACGGAACCAACAACCGAATCGAAATAAGAACTTTTGTATCTGAATCAGTGGGTATCCGAATCGGTAGGTACAGGTGGTCCTAGATTCTCAGATAAATCGGAACCGGAGCTAGAACTGAAAAAAACGGAATCGATTCCACCTTTACCCGGCATAACCTGAATCGGAACTGGCCAAGTTCCGGAACCGGTTCAAAAAAAACCCGGTTTGCCTGCCTCTACCCCAATGTGGTTTCTGTCCGAACCAATTATGTTGGTGTCAATTAGAGGTGGTCAAAAAAATTAGTTCCCCATAACTAAGTACCTGAACCGGAACCGGTCATAGCTGACTTGACGGGTGTATGTAAAATTGCACTTATTTTAACATGATTGTCCGTATTTTGTGAAAATAATGTTAAAGCGTTGAGATGATTACATTCAAACTGAGATAAAGTCCCCCCAAACATTACAAAAGCTAAGAATATACTGGATAAGTTTTATTGTTTATATACAAAGGTCAATAAAGTGCAAAAGGTCGATGCACTTGAGAATTCTCATTGCAATATAAAGTATGTGGAAAACACGAAATTACTAAAAAAGACAAGTCTAAGTCCCTTTATAAGATAAAACAAGAAATAAAGATCCTTATTTAGTTTTGTAAATTCGGATCCGATCGAGGTGTACACAGATAACTTGTGACCGATAAAGGTTTCAAGCTATCTAGCATGAAGATTTACACGGAGGTTAATTTATTTTTGTTATGTTGGTACTATAAATATTTTGTTGGGATTTATCATGTTTAATAAATTGAAGGTTGATAAAAAAGGCTTCGTAATTAGGTACAACTAATAACTTACTAAAAAGTTGATCAAAAACTAGAATTTTACACCTTCTGCCATTCTGTTTGATCAAGCCACATGATTGTATAACTTTATATAAAAAAAAAAAACAAAGCCAGAAAAAAAAAACATAAAAAACATTTGAAACTGTAAAAAAAATAGAACCTAGAGGCATGAAAAACAACATGTTACATCGACGGTGTTAACCAAAATATATTATCTTTGTTAACAAATAAAATTACATCAAAATGTAAAACCAACTCAGGTTCCTAGTGATCATGGAGGCCACAATGGAAGATCCATAATCACTTGAAAACAAAAATATATTAACAATGTGTTTGGTCGAGCTTAAGATAATAAGAGGCTTGGTGCTGTTGGTATAAGTTTAATTGCTTGTATTGTAGGGTAGGGGTGTTCATCGAATCGAATTTCGAATAACTTGAATATTTCGAATCGAATGATTTCGAATTTTGAATTTTGTAAGAGCATTTGAATTCGATTCGTATTCGTATTCAGAATTCGAATAGAATTCGATTTCAATTCGAATTGGTTTGATTCAAATTTAATTAAAAAAAATATTTTATACTTGTTACACATGTTTATGCATTCAAAATATCAAATACATTATAAATATGTAAATATCAAATAGCTAACATTTAAGTTGTAATATTAGTGATAACATTCAAACTAATAAAATCATATGTATATAATAATTTTATAGTAACTACTTGTATATATATGATGTCGACGGAGCTTAGCTAATAAACTAACTAAAAACCGACTCTAAAACTAGACACAAAGTAATAAATCTAGACTCTCTAAAACCTAAGCTACCGACAGGCAAGTGTACCTATCGTATGTAGCTAGACAAAAGTAAGCCCGGATATCGAACCCACAGACTTCTACAGACTGTACTAACTGGACTCAAAGACTTATCTATACAAAATTTACTTAAACAAAATATTAATGAGGAAAATGGGGGTTTTACTACCAAAACTAAGAATAACTTAGATAAAACAAGACTAAAGACTAGCAATCAACGAAACAAAGACTAAATCAAGAGAAGGAAAACACTACCTAGGCTTGAATCATATACATGCTTGACAAGGTTCTAATCGGTAATGGAACTGATGTGATACCGGGATCTAAAAATACTAAACCTATTGGAAACTTAGAGTACCCTCGACCCTTCTCAAGGATAATCAACTAAATATCCTAAAAGCTGTTAAACCACCGGTTGAATGGATTTCCTTCACAGGTCATCCAACTGCTTATGAAATATCCGTTAGATTATCTACCTTACAGTACGATAATCTCAAAACACCTAAGAAATAACTGTTAAACAATCTACCTCACAACGCGAAAGTCACAGTTCACTTAAATGCTAGGGATAACTTGGGTTTTCCTATTGGACTCAATAAACAAGGTTTGATAGACAAATTAGACTGATCTTCTCACGAAGTCTCTAACCTAACAAGCTAACAACCAAGACTTATCGACAAGTTCTCACCTCACGGCTATTAAAGTTAGTTGCACATCTTAATCGTCTAAATCATAATAAAACACTTCTATGAATCACTCGACCAAAGCAACTCATCCATTAATCAAAAACACACAGTAATTGATTCTAGCATGCACCTATTTTGCGACAGACAATCGCCAAGACACATGAGGAACATAATATCTGTGACAATCCGACTTTTCAAATTAACCTCGTTAACTGAAAATAACGGAATCACAAACCCAATGAGGTCAAGATAGGCCCAATAAGGTCAAGGAAGGCCCAATAAGGCCAAGGTAGGCCCAATAAGGTCAAGGAAGGCCCAATGAGATCAAGGAAGGCCCAATGAGGCCAAGGTAGGCCCAATGAAGCCCAAGGTAGGCCTAATGGTATTTATGAGGCCCAATTGGGTTAACCTAGCCCAATAATGTTCAATTGGCCCGATTAGTGACAATTCGGGAGTTTTGGTTCAACTTTGTAAACCGAAAGGTTATGTAATCAAACAAAAACAAATTTTAAGGGTTATTATGGTGCAACACAAGTTGTAAACATTACAATTTCAATGATTTGGTTGTAATTAAGTTGAAGTGCAAAGATTTTGACTTTAAAAGTCAAAATTCGGTTGGAATATCACTTGGAAGTCGAATTTCACAATCCTTTCAAGTAAAAACCGAAATTAACTACTCTTAATCATCCTATTGATGATTACTAATGAGTAGAAACCGTTATGAGTCCATTAGAATCTCGAATTTAACTCCTTTGATGTCTAAGAGTCGTAACCGTCCATAACTCGCATCAAATGTGTATAAACCGAACACAATTCACACAATTGCACATTCCTGAACAATAATCGGTATACTTAGAAGACATTCCAAGCAGCAATTCGATCCAAGGAGACGTGGACAGAAGAATTCGAGTGGAAGGTAGCCGAAACTCAACACACAAGTCGAATTCCATCAATTGGGGATTAAACCAGGTAATTCTTGACACCTACAACATCTAAAAGAGCCGACTAAGGTTAACCCCAAATCAATTTCGACTAATAACATCGAATTATAGCGTTTCGATTTCTAGGGCTCATAGTAGGAGACGATTTGGGGGTTTTGATCCTAAGGAGTTTAAAAATAAAATTAGTGAACATGGATAATTTCAGAAGGTTCCGAATAAGCTAAACCATGTATCAATTTTATTGAGTTACAATGATTTGATGGATTTCGATCCTAGGGTTCATAATTAGAAACCGAATTGGGGGATTCGTAGCAAACGTGAACTAGAATAAAATTTGATCATACTAGTAGTTTCGTGATGTTCCATAGAACGAAACCTCTAAGTTAATTTGATCAAACAACAACGAATTGTTGGGGTTCGATTCTAGGGTTCTTGATAGAAAAAACGTTTTGGGGTTTTCATGCAATCGGGTGTAAAAATCGAATTAAAGGGCATCTGTAGTTTCAGAAGGGTTCGATTTAGGATAACCCTAAGTTAATTTCGAATTATAGTATCGAATTTATCAAGATTAGATGATAGGTTTGGGGGCTCACGTTCGAAACTTTGAATGTCATAAATTGGAACTTTAAAATGATGATTTATCAAATTGAAACCATCTTTAAGCTTGGTTGGATCTGTAGAACCATAGCCCTATGGTTTCGGGTTCGTTAGTGATCGAATTGTGGGCTAATAGGAGTCAATTTGGTTCGACTAAGTATAAAACAAGGGGGAATCCGACTGTTATGGGTTAAAAGAATTTGAAATGGAATTTGTTAACGAAATGGGAAGTAGAGGAGATGGTAAGGATGGTGTAGCATGGGAGGGAGGTCACGGGTTCGAACCCGGTCCCCACCCATTTTGATATTTTTGGGTTATTTTAGGAATTAGGCCATATCTCATTCATTCTAACTCCGATTTGATCGATTCGAGTTGCGTTGGAACCGTAACGAGAATACGAACGTATTAGAATAATAAAATTTATATTTTGCTCCGAAAACGTAATCGCGTATAATTACGTTATTTAAATAAAATCATATATGGTTATATGATTTTACTTAAACGATTCTAAAAGCATGCGTACTTACGTATGCACGTTTCTAACGAGTCTAACATACATGTGTTGACACGTATGTGATTCCAAGCACAAAACGACATCTCGAATAACACTAAGTTATTGTTTAAACAAAGATTCTTCGTAGAGGATTTTCTACGCGAGTTCACGAGTGTTTGATCATTCTGCAACCATCAAAGGTGCGTACACGGCCCCTTTCTTATTTTAAACTGTTTTGGGGGAGAAAACATGTGCAACAAACATTTTAGATACATATCACTTGCATGAGTTAGCTGTTTACATTATGTGACAACATAGCATTTAAAAGTCCTTACACTTCGAACCGTTTAGTTTGCCGTAGCGCAAAGCGTGGTAGTTGGAAATAGATCTATTAGGTTTGACAAACCTCACTTGGTAGATGGGATCTACGCAGGTGTTTGACTGACCAAACACACATTACTATTGTTTGTGCTAGACAATAGTGGCAAGGCAAAAACATGCTATAGCATGGCAATCGTCAGCTTCGGTGTCGACCACTTATGTAAATAGTACAAATGACTAGCTATCATGACTATGCATGTGTGATTATGTTATCTGCAAACTTGATATTCAAACTGTTGTTTAAAACATTGTGAATGCTTAAACCTGTGTTATGCACCAACCTTTGTGTTGACTTGATTTACATGTTTTCTCAGGACGCTAAGGTGCACAAGAAAGCAAGCATGGACTAGGAGATTGAGTCGCATGCATTTCTTTACATTATAGTTATTTGAATTTGAAAACTTTGCATTGTAATTTACATTTTACAACTGTTATTGTTTTAAAACGCTTCCGCAAACATTGAAAGCTTTGATGTTACAGTTTTAGACCAAAGTATGTTTTGAAATTCATATAGAGGTCTTCGTTATGTCTAATGATCTGAGATCCTGGTTTGTCACGTTCCCAAACGGTATGATTCCGTTAGTTGGAAATTGGGGTGTGACAGATTGGTATCAGAGCCATTGGTTATAGCGAACTAGGTTTGCATTTGTAGACTTAGACTATAACTGTTAGACATTAGACACGTATGCCTACACATATTACTTAGGAATTACATATGACATTATGTAATAGACTTGCTTACACATTCCATGGCACTGCACTTACATATGGTATTATGTAACAGGCATGGCATCTTCATCATCAGCACCGTATATCTACATTGATGATTCTGAGGATGAGGAGCCGATAGTTCCAGCACCACCATCCTCACCAGTACCACCTATCCCATCACCTCCACCATCTGAGAGAGATGATTCAGACCCGGAGGAGGATCCGGAGGAGGATCCAGATGAGGACCCGGAGGAGGATCCGGATGAGGACCCGGATGAGGATCCGGAGGAGGAGCCAGCAGAGGGTACTCAGGAGATTCCTGCTGAGGGACCTTCTACCCATCCACCACCTACATTGGATGTTCCGGAGCCTAAGAGGCAACGAACTGATGCTGAGGAGATTGCCAAACTGCGTGAGGACTTGTACTGGGCAAATGATAGGATCGAGTATAATGTTCGGGAACTCTGGGATGCAAACGAAAGACAGGATAATCTTGCCCAGCTGGTTAATGACATGCGAGATGAGATCATCCATTTGATTGGTCGTCTCGAAGCTTCGGAGAACCGGGCTGAGATTTTGGAAGGCAGACTTGAAGCCTTGGAGGATTTAGTGGTCTCGGAGAATGAAGAGGAGAATGAAGAAGATGAAGAGGAGGAAGGGGAAGAACCAGCACCAGCTGTTGATTCTGATACTGAATCTACTGTTGAGGATGATTGATTTTCTTTAGTTTGTTTAAACTTATTAGGGGCGGGTTGTGTCCCTACATTAGATGTTTGGAAAATTTATGTTTTGATTTCAAAAGTATTGTACTCAATCAGATTTCTATCTATTGAAAATTTCTACTTATTGCCAACAGTTGTGTTGATTTATACATTACATGTTGTGTTTGTTGTATTATTACACATGTCACACTGGATTTTGATAACACTCTAACGCTTCTTTTAACTAGGAAGATAATGGCTGAGGAGAACATTCACATGACAGTGGCTGAGCTCAATGAGCTGATTAATAACAGGGTCGCGGAGGCAATCACGAACTATGTTCAGACTCACACTACAGGGCCACAGGGTCCGGCAGGGGGACTGGTTAACCCACATGCATGCACGTTCAAGATGTTCTTGGACTGTAAGCCACACAACTTCAAGGGATCGGAAGGAGCCATTGGACTCCTACGATGGATTGAGAAGGCCGAATCTGTGTTTGAGATGTGTAACTGTCCCGATGAGAGCAAGGTAAAGTATGCTACGGGTACGTTGGAGGGTCCAGCATTGACCTGGTGGAACTCCAATGTCCAAACTTTGGGATTGGGTGAGGCCAATGCCTCAACCTGGAATGGATTCAAGACTTTAATGCAGGAGGAGTACTGTCCTCGCAGTGAGATGCAGAAATTAGAGGAGGAATATTGGCACCTCAAGATGGAGGGGTCCAACATCGAGGAGTACACGACTCGATCTCATGAACTAGCCAGACTTCTACCTCACATGGCTACTCCCGCAAGCAAGTGGATAGAGAGGTACATCGGGGGATTGGTGCCTCAGATCCAGGGATTGGTCACTTCTGCAAATCCCACAACAATCCAACAAGCTGTGCGACTGGCGCACCAATTGACTGATCAGGCAGTGTTACAGGGAACTCTGCCTAAACGAACATCAGCTACTAAAGTAGGTGACCACAAGAGGAAGTGGGAAAGCAACTCCAGGAACTTCAACCAACAGCCGTCTCAGCAGAACCGGAAACAAGACTCAAACAAGTCTTATCACAACTCAAATAGTGGTCAGCAATCGTCATCATCAGGGGGTTATATCGGTAAACATCCAAAGTGCAATAGGTGTGGATTTCATCATGCGGGCAATCAGTGTGATAAAGTTAAGTGCCAACGGTGTGGTAAGGTTGGGCATGCAGCTAAGGATTGTCGCGGAGAGCTGCAAAACAATCACAACAATCAGAATAATAATCAGAACAACGCACCGAAGGGTTGTTTTGAATGTGGTAAGATGGGGCACTTTAAAAAGGATTGTCCACAACTCAAGAAAGGCGGGGATAACAATGGCAACGGCAACGGCAACGGTAACGGCAATGGCACCAATAACAACAATAACAACAACAATGGTGCTAGGGGCAGGGCGTTTGTGATTGGAGGATGTCAAGCGCGGGAGGATCCCAACATTGTTACGGGTACGTTCCTCTTAAATAATCACTATGCCTCTATGTTATTTGACACTGGTGCCGACCGGAGTTTTGTATCTAGCTCACTTGCTAAGTTGCTAAATGTTAGTCCCACTGCCTTAGATAATCCATACACTGTAGAATTAGCTGATGGTAAGTTAATTGTAAGTGAACAAATCCTTAAGGGATGTATACTTGATTTGATGGGTCAGACATTGGAAATTGATCTTATGCCTATTGCTTTAGGCAGTTTTGATGTAGTCATTGGCATGGACTGGTTGTCCAAGCACCAGGCTGAAATAGTATGCCATGAAAAGATCGTTCGTATACCTTTTCCGCATGGAGAGACATTGTATGTACAGGTGAGAAGAGCAGTACGCCACTGCGCCTCATATCTTGTATGAAAGCACATAAATGCCTGCGTAAAGGTCATACGACAGTTATAGCACTTATAACTGAAAAACCAGTAGCTGAGAAGAAGAAGATTGAAGATATTCCAGTAGTTTGTGAATTTCCGGATGTATTTCCAGAAGACTTGCCGAGATTACCGCCTATCAGACAGGTGGAATTCCGAATCGACCTTACACCAGATGCAGCACCGATAGCAAGGGCACCTTATCGACTTGCACCGTCAGAGATGCAAGAGTTATCTACACAACTGCAAGAGTTGTTAGATAAGGGTTTTATACGACCTAGTTTTTCACCGTGGGGAGCTCCAGTTTTGTTTGTTAAGAAGAAGGACGGGACTTTCCGTATGTGTATCGATTACCGGGAACTTAACAAGGTTACTATCAAAAACCGGTATCCATTACCCAGAATTGACGATCTGTTCGATCAGTTGCAAGGTTCGAGTTACTACTCGAAGATTGATCTCAGATCGGGTTATCATCAACTAAGAGTTCAAGAAGAAGATATTCCGAAGACAGCATTCAGGACGCGCTATGGCCATTATGAGTTCTTGGTCATGCCATTTGGGTTGACAAACGCTCCAGCCGTATTCATGGATCTCATGAATCGTGTTTGTAAACCTTATCTTGATAAGTTTGTCATTGTTTTCATTGATGACATTCTCATCTATTCTCAAACTGAGGAGGAGCATGCTGAACATCTTCGATTACTGTTGGAATTGCTGAAACAGGAACAATTGTACGCTAAGTTCTCGAAATGTGATTTCTGGATGCGAGAAGTACAATTTTTGGGTCATATAGTTAATGAAAAGGGTATACACGTTGATCCAGCAAAGATTGAAGCAATTAAGAATTGGGAAGCACCAAAGACACCTTCCGAGGTACGACAATTCCTTGGTTTGGCGGGTTATTACCGACGATTCATTGAGGGATTCTCAAAGATCGCTCAACCACTTACAGCTCTTACACACAAGGGAACGAAGTATAACTGGACAGATAAACAGGAAGCTGCATTCCAATTATTGAAACAAAAACTCTGCAGTGCACCGATTCTGTCCCTACCGGAAGGGACGGAAGACTTTGTGGTGTATTGTGACGCATCTGCACAGGGTTTGGGATGTGTGTTGATGCAACGGGATAAAGTAATTGCTTATGCTTCAAGGCAACTACGACCACATGAAAAGAATTACACTACTCATGACTTGGAGTTAGGAGCAGTAGTTTTTGCTTTGAAGATTTGGAGGCATTACCTGTATGGAACTAAGTGTACCATTTACACTGATCATAAGAGTTTGCAGCATATCTTTGATCAGAAGGAGCTGAATATGAGACAACGACGATGGGTTGAGTTGTTGAACGACTACGAATGCGCGATTAAGTATCACCCGGGAAAAGCTAATGTGGTAGCTGATGCTTTAAGCAGAAAAGACACATCAACAATACGGGTTCGCGCGCTTATAATGACGATACATACTGACTTACCTGACAAGGTACGCAGTGCTCAGCTCGAGGCCTTGAAAAAGGAAAACTTGGTGCAGGAATCCTTGCGAGGAATGGAAACACAATTGGATGCCAATGTCGCACCCCGAGAAATCTCGTCCCTTCTGGGGCGCGAGCAACAACAGATTGTCAGGATCGCAGTCTCCGATCACACCATGTTGCGAGACCTATATGTCAGGTTGTATACGTACATCCAATTACTTGGATAAAACAGTTTGTATAATCAGAGTTGCGGAAGTAAGTGTAGGTTATCAAAACAGATTAATATTCATAGATAGCGGAAACGTTAATTTAAAACAGTTTTCAAAATGATAAGTAACCATAGTTGCGGAAGCGATTAAAAATGTCTAACAATACATAAGTAACACGATCAAACGATAAAAATGTTTAGATGACTAAGACACTTAAACAGATGCATGCAACTCCAGCCTAGCATCCTATTCCTTGTGCGCGTGTCTTAGTTACCTGAGAAAAACATGCGAGTAAAGAGTCAACACAAAGGTTGGTGAGAGCACAGGTTTGTAACAGCAGTAAACATCAAAATGTTTAAAGTAATTGTTTATAGTTTTATATATCATATGCGGGTTCGAAACCGAAGCTAACATGCTGCCTCCCGCCATATCCATCCAACAAGATATGGCAATGTTTATTGGTCAATTATGCACTGTTCCAACCTCCAGTCGGGGTGTCCATACGGCGCACAACAGTGGGGCTTGTCAGGCCCAAATAGTACTATTCAGAATTACCACGCTAAGCGCTACGCGCTATTAACGGTTCGAGATGTGTTTAATGAGGACTTATCAGTTTTGTGGATGAGTGCCACACATATGTATATACGATATTAGCATGTACAAATGAAACCAAAAGTATGTATGTTGATCAAAATCAGTTGTATGCAATGTTTTCTCCCCCAAAGGTAGAAAATGTAAAAAGGGGCCGTGAACTCACCTGGTAAAGCAGTTCCGGTCTATGTGGTGTTTGCGACTGTGAAAGCTAGCAGTCCTGCTAGTAAGTTCCTATAATCATATAGGTGTGAGTATGTGTTTTGTGGTGTGTTGTAATTCATACAACTCCAAGTGTCGGTGTGCTCAACCGAGTGCGTGTGTGTTGACTTGTGCTGACTCTACGAATCGTTGTTGACACGATTGTTGTGTTTATGTGTCTCAATGCACATAAGACACCAATATGCGTCCTATGAGTCTAATCACATAAGTTGTTAATTTTAGAAAGTTTCCAATTTAGGAAAGTGTGGTTATGAAATCCCATTTCATAAAACTAATAACTCACAATATGTTTATAAAACACGTTCAAACTCTTAAAACACGTCGTTTGCGCATAAATCACCATTTATGCCGTTTTGCCTAAATAAAGTTTCCTTATTTGGAAAGTATCCGTTTAAAAACTCGTTTTTACAAATCCAAGTTTCCAAATATGTTAAAAACCATTTCTAAACATATTCCAATAACCCAAATTCATCAAAGCACTTTAAAACATCAAAAGCCCTATTTTGGTTTCCAAAAGTTTCCATAATTAGCAAGTTTCTAGAAAACCATGATTTTGACAAAATCAAATATTTCAATGTGTTTCTAAACACTCCAATACACATTTAACAACATCTAGACATGTCTAACATGTCTAGATCATCATAATCCAAGACTTTACACATAAAAGTTTCCTTTTATGGCAAGTGTGTCCAAAACATTAGCATATCGAATCTAGCTTAACCAAAACTCAATCCTAACATTTCTAAACACCAAAATCAGTAAAGCTACAACAAGTACTCATTAAATCACCAACGATTTCAAGCACAATAATCATATGGAGTTGCATGTGGGTGATTACCCATTGCATGTGCGATCTAATGCTAGATAAACCTTTAAAACTACCTTGTAAGCTAAGATTTGAGTGGTAGCAGATGTTTGAAGTCCTGGAAATGGCTAAAGGTGGTCCTCTCGCGTGTTGCTAGCTTCCAAAACCTCCTATGGTAGCTCCAATGTGTTCAAATCTTCCAAGGATGCAAGGATGTGGCTTAGGAAGTGTTTATCAAAGGTTCAAGGGCTGATTTAGGAGGGTTCAGTCGCTGGAATATGAGAGAAATCGGTGTAGATGGTGAAAGGAATTCGACTGAAATGATATGGGTTGGTTATAAAGAAAATCTGATCTGCATGGCCTTCGCGTACCGCGGAGGCCGATCAAAATATTCTACCGCGTACCACGATAGGATTCGGGAGTCTCGACTCCCGCTTTCCTTAGCGTACCGCGGAGCCTTTTGTAGAGGGGCCATCGCGTACCGCGATGAGTCCACTTCTTTGTTTTTCGATTTCGTTGATACGTTTTCGCTCGTACTTGATCTCAAACGTTTATCCTAAACACCTAACATATGTTTAGCACATAATCATGTAATAACATATAAGTTTGATTGATCACCAATGTTCGTGAGACTCGTGTGTGTGTTTCGATAATTCCTCGAATTATCTTCAATAGTTTGTGTTTGTGTCTAACGAAGTGTTTGCACGCTTGATTAATCCAAATCAACGTGTGATGCACAATTCAATAATTCCCCGAATTATTGTTTTGTGTTAGTGTTGTGGTTGCCACACTTGGTTTCCAAAACCAATGTGCAATGTATGATTCGATAGTTCCTCGAACTATCGTTTTGTAGTTGTTTGTGTTCAACTCATCTAATTAAACATAATTAAATGAAATGCAACAAGTATGAATGTGAAATGTAAAGAATATAAGAGTTGCAATTTACCTGAAATTGCCGGGTGTCACATCATCCCCTTGTTGAAAGAAATTTCGTCCCGAAATTTGGTTGTTGTTGGTAGTATTTGAGAAGCAACAGTGTTTGAAAGACAAAAATTTTCCGGTTGTCACAGTCAAGTCTGATGGAATTCGTTATTTCATAGATCGACTGTGGATACCTTTGTACGGAGGTTTAAGGGAACTCGTGATGGATGAAGCACACAAGTCCAGATATTCAGTCCATCCGGGGTCAGACAAAATGTATCATGACTTGAAGGCGCTGTATTGGTGGCCTCACATGAAAGCTGATATTGCTAGATATGTTAGCAAATGTTTGACTTGTTCTAAAGTCAAAGTTGAATATCAGAAACCATCTGATTTACTGCAACAACCAGAGATACCGATGTGGAAATGGGAACAGATTTCGATGGACTTCATTACTAAGTTACCCCGTACACCGAGTGGTTGTGATACGATATGGGTAATTGTTGATCGATTAACGAAATATGCACATTTCTTAGCAATCAAGGAAACCGATAAGATGGAGAAACTGACTCGCATTTACATCAAGGAAGTGGTAGCACGGCATGGCGTGCCAATCTCTATCATATCAGATCGGGATGCCCGATTTACTTCCAACTTTTGGAAATCACTTCATAAGTCATTGGGAACTCGTTTGGATATGAGTACCGCATATCATCCACATACCGACGGTCAAAGTGAACGTACGATTCAAACGCTCGAGGATATGTTACGAGCTTGTGTAATTGACTTTGGTGATAGCTGGGAAAACCACTTACCGTTAGTGGAATTCTCTTACAACAATAGTTATCATACAAGTATTCAAGCAGCACCGTTTGAAGCTTTGTATGGTCGCAAATGTCGTTCACCAGTTTGTTGGGCTGAAATTGGTGACAGTCAGATTACAGGTCCTGAACTAGTGCACGAGACGACAGAGAAGATAGTACAAATCCGGAACTGTATGGCAGCGGCCCGGGATCGACAGAAGAGTTATGCTGACAAACGTCGTAAGCCGTTGGAATTTCAAGTAGGAGACCGGGTTCTTCTAAAAGTATCACCTTGGAAAGGTGTGATACGATTCGGTAAGCGCGGGAAGCTTAGCCCACGTTACGTAGGACCTTTTGAGATCTTGAAAAGGATTGGACCGGTTGCGTATCAACTACAATTACCGGATGAACTCAGTGGAGTTCATGATGTCTTTCATGTATCGAACTTAAAGAAATGTCTTTCTGATGAGACATTGATTGTACCGTTGGAAGAAATACAAGTAGATGAACAGTTACGATTCATCGAAGAACCAGCAGAAATCATGGACCGAGAGGTCAAACAACTTAAACAAAGCAAGATTCCGATAGTCAAAGTTCGATGGAATTCAAGACGTGGTCCTGAATTCACATGGGAACGGGAAGACCAAATGATGAAGAAGTATCCTCATCTGTTTAAAACAACAACTACAAACACTGAAAGCGCGCGTTAAATTTCGGGACGAAATTTTCTTCAACAAGGGGATGACGTGATGTTTCACACATCAACACTGCAAATTTTGAACTGTAAGCACAAACACTTTATTCAATTGATTTTGTTACAAACATTTGTGCTACATTACATTTTTTTATACATTTGATGTGCTACATTTCATAGGTTACATGTTATGGTAGTACATGCATGATTGGTTACACACAATTTGATATGTGCGGAGTTGCATAGTACAAACAGTTACAGACACTCACTATGTGTGAGGTTACACAGCACAGTATGATCAAACACAAACAGTCACAGTTAGGTGAACTAACTAGTGTACACACAAACAGTCACATTGAACGATCACATTTAGTTGTGATGTTGCAAACATTAGATTTTGTGTGTGAATACACACAAGCACACGGAATGATCAAACCACACTAACACGTACGATTTAAACTCGTAAGTAGTTTCCTAACTACTCCTAACATTTCCTAATTTTCGGGACGAAAATTCCTTCAACAAGGGGATGATGTGACAATCCGACTTTTCGAATTAACCTCGTTAACTGAAAATAACGGAATCACAAACCCAATGAGGTCAAGATAGGCCCAATAAGGTCAAGGAAGGCCCAATAAGGCCAAGGTAGGCCCAATAAGGTCAAGGAAGGCCCAATAAGGCCAAGGAAGGCCCAATGAGATCAAGGAAGGCCCAATGAGGCCAAGGTAGGCCCAATGAAGCCCAAGGTAGGCCTAATGGTATTTATGAGGCCCAATTGGGTTAACCTAGCCCAATAATGTTCAATTGGCCCGATTAGTGACAATTCGGGAGTTTTGGTTCAACTTTGTAAACCGAAAGGTTATGTAATCAAACAAAAACGAATTTTAAGGGTTATTATGGTTCAACACAAGTTGTAAACATTACAATTTCAATGATTTGGTTGTAATTAAGTTGAAGTGCAAAGATTTTGACTTTAAAAGTCAAAATTCGGTTGGAATATCACTTGGAAGTCGAATTTCACAATCCTTTCAAGTAAAAACCGAAATTAACTACTCTTAATCATCCTATTGATGATTACTAATGAGTAGAAACCGTTATGAGTCCATTAGAATCTCGAATTTAACTCCTTTGATGTCTAAGAGTCGTAACCGTCCATAACTCGCATCAAATGTGTATAAACCGAACACAATTCACACAATTGCACATTCCTGAACAATAATCGGTATACTTAGAAGACATTCCAAGCAGCAATTCGATCCAAGGAGACGTGGACAGAAGAATTCGAGTGGAAGGTAGCCGAAACTCAACACACAAGTCGAATTCCATCAATTGGGGATTAAACCAGGTAATTCTTGACACCTACAACATCTAAAAGAGCCGACTAAGGTTAACCCCAAATCAATTTCGACTAATAACATCGAATTATAGCGTTTCGATTTCTAGGGCTCATAGTAGGAGACGATTTGGGGGTTTTGATCCTAAGGAGTTTAAAAATAAAATTAGTGAACATGGATAATTTCAGAAGGTTCCGAATAAGCTAAACCATGTATCAATTTTATTGAGTTACAATGATTTGATGGATTTCGATCCTAGGGTTCATAATTAGAAACCGAATTGGGGGATTCGTAGCAAACGTGAACTAGAATAAAATTTGATCATACTAGTAGTTTCGTGATGTTCCATAGAACGAAACCTCTAAGTTAATTTGATCAAACAACAACGAATTGTTGGGGTTCGATTCTAGGGTTCTTGATAGAAAAAACGTTTTGGGTTTTCATGCAATCGGGTGTAAAAATCGAATTAAAGGGCATCTGTAGTTTCAGAAGGGTTCGATTTAGGATAACCCTAAGTTAATTTCGAATTATAGTATCGAATTTATCAAGATTAGATGATAGGTTTGGGGGCTCACGTTCGAAACTTTGAATGTCATAAATTGGAACTTTAAAATGATGATTTATCAAATTGAAACCATCTTTAAGCTTGGTTGGATCTGTAGAACCATAGCCCTATGGTTTCGGGTTCGTTAGTGATCGAATTGTGGGCTAATAGGAGTCAATTTGGTTCGACTAAGTATAAAACAAGGGGGAATCCGACTGTTATGGGTTAAAAGAATTTGAAATGGAATTTGTTAACGAAATGGGAAGTAGAGGAGATGGTAAGGATGGTGTAGCATGGGAGGGAGGTCACGGGTTCGAACCCGGTCCCCACCCATTTTGATATTTTTGGGTTATTTTAGGAATTAGGCCATATCTCATTCATTCTAACTCCGATTTGATCGATTCGAGTTGCGTTGGAACCGTAACGAGAATACGAACGTATTAGAATAATAAAATTTATATTTTGCTCCGAAAACGTAATCGCGTATAATTACGTTATTCAAATAAAATCATATATGGTTATATGATTTTACTTAAACGATTCTAAAAGCATGCGTACTTACGTATGCACGTTTCTAACGAGTCTAACATACATGTGTTGACACGTATGTGATTCCAAGCACAAAACGACATCTCGAATAACACTAAGTTATTGTTTAAACAAAGATTCTTCGTAGAGGATTTTCTACGCGAGTTCACGAGTGTTTGATCATTCTGCAACCATCAAAGGTGCGTACACGGCCCCTTTCTTATTTTAAACTGTTTTGGGGGAGAAAACATGTGCAACAAACATTTTAGATACATATCACTTGCATGAGTTAGCTGTTTACATTATGTGACAACATAGCATTTAAAAGTCCTTACACTTCGAACCGTTTAATTTGCCGTAGCGCAAAGCGTGGTAGTTGGAAATAGATCTATTAGGTTTGACAAACCTCACTTGGTAGATGGGATCTACGCAGGTGTTTGACTGACCAAACACACATTACTATTGTTTGTGCTAGACAATAGTGGCAAGGCAAAAACATGCTATAGCATGGCAATCGTCAGCTTCGGTGTCGACCACTTATGTAAATAGTACAAATGACTAGCTATCATGACTATGCATGTGTGATTATGTTATCTGCAAACTTGATATTCAAACTGTTGTTTAAAACATTGTGAATGCTTAAACCTGTGTTATGCACCAACCTTTGTGTTGACTTGATTTACATGTTTTCTCAGGACGCTAAAGTGCACAAGAAAGCAAGCATGGACTAGGAGATTGAGTCGCATGCATTTCTTTACATTATAGTTATTTGAATTTGAAAACTTTGCATTGTAATTTACATTTTACAACTGTTATTGTTTTAAAACGCTTCCGCAAACATTGAAAGCTTTGATGTTACAGTTTTAGACCAAAGTATGTTTTGAAATTCATATAGAGGTCTTCGTTATGTCTAATGATCTGAGATCCTGGTTTGTCACGTTCCCAAACGGTATGATTCCGTTAGTTGGAAATTGGGGTGTGACAGATTGGTATCAGAGCCATTGGTTATAGCGAACTAGGTTTGCATTTGTAGACTTAGACTATAACTGTTAGACATTAGACACGTATGCCTACACATATTACTTAGGAATTACATATGACATTATGTAATAGACTTGCTTACACATTCCATGGCACTGCACTTACATATGGTATTATGTAACAGGCATGGCATCTTCATCATCAGCACCGTATATCTACATTGATGATTCTGAGGATGAGGAGCCGATAGTTCCAGCACCACCATCCTCACCAGTACCACCTATCCCATCACCTCCACCATCTGAGAGAGATGATTCAGACCCGGAGGAGGATCCGGAGGAGGATCCAGATGAGGACCCGGAGGAGGATCCGGATGAGGACCCGGATGAGGATCCGGAGGAGGAGCCAGCAGAGGGTACTCAGGAGATTCCTGCTGAGGGACCTTCTACCCATCCACCACCTACATTGGATGTTCCGGAGCCTAAGAGGCAACGAACTGATGCTGAGGAGATTGCCAAACTGCGTGAGGACTTGTACTGGGCAAATGATAGGATCGAGTATAATGTTCGGGAACTCTGGGATGCAAACGAAAGACAGGATAATCTTGCCCAGCTGGTTAATGACATGCGAGATGAGATCATCCATTTGATTGGTCGTCTCGAAGCTTCGGAGAACCGGGCTGAGATTTTGGAAGGCAGACTTGAAGCCTTGGAGGATTTAGTGGTCTCGGAGAATGAAGAGGAGAATGAAGAAGATGAAGAGGAGGAAGGGGAAGAACCAGCACCAGCTGTTGATTCTGATACTGAATCTACTGTTGAGGATGATTGATTTTCTTTAGTTTGTTTAAACTTATTAGGGGCGGGTTGTGTCCCTACATTAGATGTTTGGAAAATTTATGTTTTGATTTCAAAAGTATTGTACTCAATCAGATTTCTATCTATTGAAAATTTCTACTTATTGCCAACAGTTGTGTTGATTTATACATTACATGTTGTGTTTGTTGTATTATTACACATGTCACACTGGATTTTGATAACACTCTAACGCTTCTTTTAACTAGGAAGATAATGGCTGAGGAGAACATTCACATGACAGTGGCTGAGCTCAATGAGCTGATTAATAACAGGGTCGCGGAGGCAATCGCGAACTATGTTCAGACTCACACTACAGGGCCACAGGGTCCGGCAGGGGGACTGGTTAACCCACAGGCATGCACGTTCAAGATGTTCTTGGACTGTAAGCCACACAACTTCAAGGGATCGGAAGGAGCCATTGGACTCCTACGATGGATTGAGAAGGCCGAATCTGTGTTTGAGATGTGTAACTGTCCCGATGAGAGCAAGGTAAAGTATGCTACGGGTACGTTGGAGGGTCCAGCATTGACCTGGTGGAACTCCAATGTCCAAACTTTGGGATTGGGTGAGGCCAATGCCTCAACCTGGAATGGATTCAAGACTTTAATGCAGGAGGAGTACTGTCCTCGCAGTGAGATGCAGAAACTAGAGGAGGAATATTGGCACCTCAAGATGGAGGGGTCCAACATCGAGGAGTACACGACTCGATCTCATGAACTAGCCAGACTTCTACCTCACATGGCTACTCCCGCAAGCAAGTGGATAGAGAGGTACATCGGGGGATTGGTGCCTCAGATCCAGGGATTGGTCACTTCTGCAAATCCCACAACAATCCAACAAGCTGTGCGACTGGCGCACCAATTGACTGATCAGGCAGTGTTACAGGGAACTCTGCCTAAACGAACATCAGCTACTAAAGTAGGTGACCACAAGAGGAAGTGGGAAAGCAACTCCAGGAACTTCAACCAACAGCCGTCTCAGCAGAACCGGAAACAAGACTCAAACAAGTCTTATCACAACTCAAATAGTGGTCAGCAATCGTCATCATCAGGGGGTTATATAGGTAAACATCCAAAGTGCAATAGGTGTGGATTTCATCATGCGGGCAATCAGTGTGATAAAGTTAAGTGCCAACGGTGTGGTAAGGTTGGGCATGCAGCTAAGGATTGTCACGGAGAGCTGCAAAACAATCACAACAATCAAAATAATAATCAGAACAACTCACCGAAGGGTTGTTTTGAATGTGGTAAGATGGGGCACTTTAAAAAGGATTGTCCACAACTCAAGAAAGGCGGGGATAACAATGGCAACGGCAACGGCAACGGTAACGGCAATGGCACCAATAACAACAATAACAACAACAATGGTGCTAGGGGCAGGGCGTTTGTGATTGGAGGATGTCAAGCGCGGGAGGATCCCAACATTGTTACGGGTACGTTCCTCTTAAATAATCACTATGCCTCTATGTTATTTGACACTGGTGCCGACCGGAGTTTTGTATCTAGCTCACTTGCTAAGTTGCTAAATGTTAGTCCCACTGCCTTAGATAATCCATACACTGTAGAATTAGCTGATGGTAAGTTAATTGTAAGTGAACAAATCCTTAAGGGATGTATACTTGATTTGATGGGTCAGACATTGGAAATTGATCTTATGCCTATTGCTTTAGGCAGTTTTGATGTAGTCATTGGCATGGACTGGTTGTCCAAGCACCAGGCTGAAATAGTATGCCATGAAAAGATCGTTCGTATACCTTTTCCGCATGGAGAGACATTGTATGTACAAGGTGAGAAGAGCAGTACGCCACTGCGCCTCATATCTTGTATGAAAGCACATAAATGCCTGCGTAAAGGTCATACGACAGTTATAGCACTTATAACTGAAAAACCAGTAGCTGAGAAGAAGAAGATTGAAGATATTCCAGTAGTTTGTGAATTTCCGGATGTATTTCCAGAAGACTTGCCGAGATTACCGCCTATCAGACAGGTGGAATTCCGAATCGACCTTACACCAGATGCAGCACCGATAGCAAGGGCACCTTATCGACTTGCACCGTCAGAGATGCAAGAGTTATCTACACAACTGCAAGAGTTGTTAGATAAGGGTTTTATACGACCTAGTTTTTCACCGTGGGGAGCTCCAGTTTTGTTTGTTAAGAAGAAGGACGGGACTTTCCGTATGTGTATCGATTACTGGGAACTTAACAAGGTTACTATCAAAAACCGGTATCCATTACCCAGAATTGACGATCTGTTCGATCAGTTGCAAGGTTCGAGTTACTACTCGAAGATTGATCTCAGATCGGGTTATCATCAACTAAGAGTTCAAGAAGAAGATATTCCGAAGACAGCATTCAGGACGCGCTATGGCCATTATGAGTTCTTGGTCATGCCATTTGGGTTGACAAACGCTCCAGCCGTATTCATGGATCTCATGAATCGTGTTTGTAAACCTTATCTTGATAAGTTTGTCATTGTTTTCATTGATGACATTCTCATCTATTCTCAAACTGAGGAGGAGCATGCTGAACATCTTCGATTACTGTTGGAATTGCTGAAACAGGAACAATTGTACGCTAAGTTCTCGAAATGTGATTTCTGGATGCGAGAAGTACAATTTTTGGGTCATATAGTTAATGAAAAGGGTATACACGTTGATCCAGCAAAGATTGAAGCAATTAAGAATTGGGAAGCACCAAAGACACCTTCCGAGGTACGACAATTCCTTGGTTTGGCGGGTTATTACCGACGATTCATTGAGGGATTCTCAAAGATCGCTCAACCACTTACAGCTCTTACACACAAGGGAACGAAGTATAACTGGACAGATAAACAGGAAGCTGCATTCCAATTATTGAAACAAAAACTCTGCAGTGCACCGATTCTGTCCCTACCGGAAGGGACGGAAGACTTTGTGGTGTATTGTGACGCATCTGCACAGGGTTTGGGATGTGTGTTGATGCAACGGGATAAAGTAATTGCTTATGCTTCAAGGCAACTACGACCACATGAAAAGAATTACACTACTCATGACTTGGAGTTAGGAGCAGTAGTTTTTGCTTTGAAGATTTGGAGGCATTACCTGTATGGAACTAAGTGTACCATTTACACTGATCATAAGAGTTTGCAGCATATCTTTGATCAGAAGGAGCTGAATATGAGACAACGACGATGGGTTGAGTTGTTGAACGACTACGAATGCGCGATTAAGTATCACCCGGGAAAAGCTAATGTGGTAGCTGATGCTTTAAGCAGAAAAGACACATCAACAATACGGGTTCGCGCGCTTATAATGACGATACATACTGACTTACCTGACAAGGTACGCAGTGCTCAGCTCGAGGCCTTGAAAAAGGAAAACTTGGTGCAGGAATCCTTGCGAGGAATGGAAACACAATTGGATGCCAATGTCGCACCCCGAGAAATCTCGTCCCTTCTGGGGCGCGAGCAACAACAGATTGTCAGGATCGCAGTCTCCGGTCACACCATGTTGCGAGACCTATATGTCAGGTTGTATACGTACATCCAATTACTTGGATAAAACAGTTTGTATAATCAGAGTTGCGGAAGTAAGTGTAGGTTATCAAAACAGATTAATATTCATAGATAGCGGAAACGTTAATTTAAAACAGTTTTCAAAATGATAAGTAACCATAGTTGCGGAAGCGATTAAAAATGTCTAACAATACATAAGTAACACGATCAAACGATAAAAATGTTTAGATGACTAAGACACTTAAACAGATGCATGCGACTCCAGCCTAGCATCCTATTCCTTGTGCGCGTGTCTTAGTTACCTGAGAAAAACATGCGAGTAAAGAGTCAACACAAAGGTTGGTGAGAGCACAGGTTTGTAACAGCAGTAAACATCAAAATGTTTAAAGTAATTGTTTATAGTTTTATATATCATATGCGGGTTCGAAACCGAAGCTAACATGCTGCCTCCCGCCATATCCATCCAACAAGATATGGCAATGTTTATTGGTCAATTATGCACTGTTCCAACCTCCAGTCGGGGTGTCCATACGGCGCACAACAGTGGGGCTTGTCAGGCCCAAATAGTACTATTCAGAATTACCACGCTAAGCGCTATTAACGGTTCGAGATGTGTTTAATGAGGACTTATCAGTTTTGTGGATGAGTGCCACACATATGTATATACGATATTAGCATGTACAAATGAACTGTAAGCACAAACACTTTATTCAATTGATTTTGTTACAAACATTTGTGCTACATTACATTTTTTTATACATTTGATGTGCTACATTTCATAGGTTACATGTTATGGTAGTACATGCATGATTGGTTACACACAATTTGATATGTGCGGAGTTGCATAGTACAAACAGTTACAGACACTCACTATGTGTGAGGTTACACAGCACAGTATGATCAAACACAAACAGTCACAGTTAGGTGAACTAACTAGTGTACACACAAACAGTCACATTGAACGATCACATTTAGTTGTGATGTTGCAAACATTAGATTTTGTGTGTAAATACACACAAGCACACGGAATGATCAAACCACACTAACACGTACGATTTAAACTCGTAAGTAGTTTCCTAACTACTCCTAACATTTCCTAATTTTCGGGACGAAAATTCCTTCAACAAGGGGATGATGTGACAATCCGACTTTTCGAATTAACCTCGTTAACTGAAAATAACGGAATCACAAACCCAATGAGGTCAAGATAGGCCCAATAAGGTCAAGGAAGGCCCAATAAGGCCAAGGTAGGCCCAATAAGGTCAAGGAAGGCCCAATAAGGCCAAGGTAGGCCCAATAAGGTCAAGGAAGGCCCAATGAGATCAAGGAAGGCCCAATGAGGCCAAGGTAGGCCCAATGAAGCCCAAGGTAGGCCTAATGGTATTTATGAGGCCCAATTGGGTTAACCTAGCCCAATAATGTTCAATTGGCCCGATTAGTGACAATTCGGGAGTTTTGGTTCAACCTTGTAAACCGAAAGGTTATGTAATCAAACAAAAACGAATTTTAAGGGTTATTATGGTTCAACACAAGTTGTAAACATTACAATTTCAATGATTTGGTTGTAATTAAGTTGAAGTGCAAAGATTTTGACTTTAAAAGTCAAAATTCGGTTGGAATATCACTTGGAAGTCGAATTTCACAATCCTTTCAAGTAAAAACCGAAATTAACTACTCTTAATCATCCTATTGATGATTACTAATGAGTAGAAACCGTTATGAGTCCATTAGAATCTCGAATTTAACTCCTTTGATGTCTAAGAGTCGTAACCGTCCATAACTCGCATCAAATGTGTATAAACCGAACACAATTCACACAATTGCACATTCCTGAACAATAATCGGTATACTTAGAAGACATTCCAAGCAGCAATTCGATCCAAGGAGACGTGGACAGAAGAATTCGAGTGGAAGGTAGCCGAAACTCAACACACAAGTCGAATTCCATCAATTGGGGATTAAACCAGGTAATTCTTGACACCTACAACATCTAAAAGAGCCGACTAAGGTTAACCCCAAATCAATTTCGACTAATAACATCGAATTATAGCGTTTCGATTTCTAGGGCTCATAGTAGGAGACGATTTGGGGGTTTTGATCCTAAGGAGTTTAAAAATAAAATTAGTGAACATGGATAATTTCAGAAGGTTCCGAATAAGCTAAACCATGTATCAATTTTATTGAGTTACAATGATTTGATGGATTTCGATCCTAGGGTTCATAATTAGAAACCGAATTGGGGGATTCGTAGCAAACGTGAACTAGAATAAAATTTGATCATACTAGTAGTTTCGTGATGTTCCATAGAACGAAACCTCTAAGTTAATTTGATCAAACAACAACGAATTGTTGGGGTTCGATTCTAGGGTTCTTGATAGAAAAAACGTTTTGGGGTTTTCATGCAATCGGGTGTAAAAATCGAATTAAAGGGCATCTGTAGTTTCAGAAGGGTTCGATTTAGGATAACCCTAAGTTAATTTCGAATTATAGTATCGAATTTATCAAGATTAGATGATAGGTTTGGGGGCTCACGTTCGAAACTTTGAATGTCATAAATTGGAACTTTAAAATGATGATTTATCAAATTGAAACCATCTTTAAGCTTGGTTGGATCTGTAGAACCATAGCCCTATGGTTTCGGGTTCGTTAGTGATCGAATTGTGGGCTAATAGGAGTCAATTTGGTTCGACTAAGTATAAAACAAGGGGGAATCCGACTGTTATGGGTTAAAAGAATTTGAAATGGAATTTGTTAACGAAATGGGAAGTAGAGGAGATGGTAAGGATGGTGTAGCATGGGAGGGAGGTCACGGGTTCGAACCCGGTCCCCACCCATTTTGATATTTTTGGGTTATTTTAGGAATTAGGCCATATCTCATTCATTCTAACTCCGATTTGATCGATTCGAGTTGCGTTGGAACCGTAACGAGAATACGAACGTATTAGAATAATAAAATTTATATTTTGCTCCGAAAACGTAATCGCGTATAATTACGTTATTTAAATAAAATCATATATGGTTATATGATTTTACTTAAACGATTCTAAAAGCATGCGTACTTACGTATGCACGTTTCTAACGAGTCTAACATACATGTGTTGACACGTATGTGATTCCAAGCACAAAACGACATCTCGAATAACACTAAGTTATTGTTTAAACAAAGATTCTTCGTAGAGGATTTTCTACGCGAGTTCACGAGTGTTTGATCATTCTGCAACCATCAAAGGTGCGTACACGGCCCCTTTCTTATTTTAAACTGTTTTGGGGGAGAAAACATGTGCAACAAACATTTTAGATACATATCACTTGCATGAGTTAGCTGTTTACATTATGTGACAACATAGCATTTAAAAGTCCTTACACTTCGAACCGTTTAGTTTGCCGTAGCGCAAAGCGTGGTAGTTGGAAATAGATCTATTAGGTTTGACAAACCTCACTTGGTAGATGGGATCTACGCAGGTGTTTGACTGACCAAACACACATTACTATTGTTTGTGCTAGACAATAGTGGCAAGGCAAAAACATGCTATAGCATGGCAATCGTCAGCTTCGGTGTCGACCACTTATGTAAATAGTACAAATGACTAGCTATCATGACTATGCATGTGTGATTATGTTATCTGCAAACTTGATATTCAAACTGTTGTTTAAAACATTGTGAATGCTTAAACCTGTGTTATGCACCAACCTTTGTGTTGACTTGATTTACATGTTTTCTCAGGACGCTAAGGTGCACAAGAAAGCAAGCATGGACTAGGAGATTGAGTCGCATGCATTTCTTTACATTATAGTTATTTGAATTTGAAAACTTTGCATTGTAATTTACATTTTACAACTGTTATTGTTTTAAAACGCTTCCGCAAACATTGAAAGCTTTGATGTTACAGTTTTAGACCAAAGTATGTTTTGAAATTCATATAGAGGTCTTCGTTATGTCTAATGATCTGAGATCCTGGTTTGTCACGTTCCCAAACGGTATGATTCCGTTAGTTGGAAATTGGGGGTGTGACAATATCAATCATTTAACAATCAAAGACACACATACACATCCAATATTCCAAACCAAGTCTTTAAATCATAAATCCATCACATCATAATGTTCCAACACCAAAATAAACCAAGTCAATCATGTATAATCATCTAACCTAGATAGTTCTAAGAGTTTAGCGAATAAACATCATATGAAAACAATCCATAATCTGTTTAATGTAAATGAAAACCATAGGATTCAAAAGAGAACAAAGAAACCAAGTAACCGAATGAAGAACACCCGATGCCTTCGATCCTAAGCCTTGATTCTTCAATCCTTAGCCTCCTAAATCTCCAAATCACCTCCTTGGTCGCCCCTGCCGTCTCTCCTATTCGAAGATGCCCTAAAATACCTTCCCAGCCATTTTTAATTGATCAAACTCGATTTTCTGAATTTTACCCCGCGTCGCGTACCGCGACGGCTACACCCAAACCCTTCGCGCTACGCGATGGGTCTCGCTACCCGACAAATTAGTCGGGTCAACCCGCAAATCATTAAAAGGGGCAGTTTTGTAATTTCCACCTGTCGCGTAACGCGACAGGGTTTCAGATAGCCTTCGCGATACGCGAAGGGTTTAGAAATCCAGATTTTTCTTTCTTTATTCTCAGATCCGTCTTCGTCCAACCGGGAGCTCGTTTTCTTGATCTTTTGCTAAAAATTGATATGTTTATTACCTGCGAGCATGAAATTACCAAATTGTGAAGAACCAGCATAAATCGACTCTAAAAAGTAATAAACTGTACAGAAACTCAATAGAAACAAATGGAAAAATAGATGTGTTTTACAACACATCAATATATAATAAAAATATATATATATATAAATAATTATATTCGAATTTCGATTCGAATCGAATTCGACTTGGTGATTTTCGAATAAAAATCGAATCGAATTTCGATTTTTTCGAATCCAATTCGAAAACTGAACACCCCTATTGTAGGGTGTAGTGAGTGAGGCTAATTGACATCTAGTTGAAGGGCTTTAATGAGATCTCCTAGTTTTTGTTTTTGTTTTTGTTTTTGTTTTTGTTTTTTTTTGTTGTTTGGGTAATTTGGCCCGCTTTTTGCTGGTCCTTTTGAATGAATGTTGGTTTTGCTGTTTAAAAAAAAGGTAACCATAAAACCACATTTGCATTTTTAAATATGTTCTACTATATGGTTCTTTTATATAGAAAACTAAATCTTAAAAACTAAAAGAAAAATACAAGACTCATGCATTAGAAAGTACATCCATGGCAAAACATGTTAGGTTGTGTTTGTTTTTTATGAGGTAAAATATCTGCAGTCTGCCGACCACATGTGCAGACATCTATAAAGAAGAGGTGTACCAAAGCCATGCTGTCTGTAAAAATAAGACTGTTTGTTTTTTAACGTCTGTTGATTGTTCAAATAAACTTTTGGTGCTTAATCTGAGTCTTTGGATCAACCAGTGAATATTTAGGTAACTATTAGGATGTATTTTTTTTTTTTTTTGTTTATTAGGATACAAGACAAAATGCTATAAGTTATAAGTATGTTTACGTGGTTAGTAAATTAGCTGCTACAAAAATGGTTAAATTTAAGTACATATAATCTGCTATGTTAGATGATAATTGCTATTATACAACTGTTAAAATATCACTTGGCACATATATAAATATTGCGTAGGATGCATAATAAATTGTATGTACATTAAATATCGTCACCTTCGTCAATGTAAGAGCAACAATTATAAGAAATTCTGGGTTTTTTAAAGGCCTCTGCATCTAATCTTTGTGTTGAGATGACAACTACTTTCCACAACTCTGTGTCTTTGCTTCAACCATTGTTTTTTGAAAACATTTATGCTAATTTAATTGGTTTTATAACCATGAGAAAAAAATGTTGACTTTATTTATTTATTTTTTTTGTAAAAGCATAGATGAATAATTAGAGGTAGGCAAAAAAGACAGACCCAGAACCGGGAAAACTGGAACTGGTTCCACATGTATCCGGCCAAAACCCAAACCGGAACCGGGTATTGATTTTGTTGACCGGAATTGGAACCGATTGGAACCGGAACCGGAACCGGTTAAAAAAAACCCGATTTGCGCACCTCTAGATGCATTAACACAGTTTAGGCCTGTATCTAAAGTAATATCTAAGATTGAAGAAACCTAATCTATTCTATGAAATTAGTTGTAGGCTATGATTTTTTTACATTTACTTTATTAGGTCAAAGTTGTTATGCAATTGCTACCTGACTTTAAAAATTAGAAAACATGAACTGCTGTGTTATCCATAACAATTTTTGCCGTAAAAGGATATAGAATTTAATGTCATGTATAACCTTAGAAAATCATTTTTCTATTTTGTAATTAAACTATTTTACCAGCTTGCATTTTAGGCTGTTCTTACTATTTTTTATAATCTAAAGACTATCTTTTGAATTGCAATATGTTGTTTTCCTTTGAGCTGTTTCTGTCATTTTGTTTTTTCACTTTGGCATTCGGCCAATGCGTTTCGCCTAGCAGATTTGAAAGTCTTGAAGGTTCCAAATAGCCAGGAGATGAACCAAGAAAGATGATTGAAACAATTGAAAGCCCTTAACAAAAAAAAAATATAATCACAATAGCAGCACTGCATCAACGTATTCCAAATGAAATTGCAGGTACTCCAAATGAAATTGTTGTAAGTATACCCACCACAAAATGTATGTCCTATAGGGTTATTGCTTATACATAATTACATGCCATTATTCTGTTTGAATTTACATTCTAGAGGCATTTACATATTTCTCCTTTTAAATATCATTTATTATATATATACCCAAGTAAAAAAGTCAATTACATATTTCTCCTTTTAAACATCATTTATTGGTCCACCACCATCCGCTTGAGGGGGGATATTAGACTATATCATAATATTGTAAATCCTATCGTTTATGTATTGATTGTATAAGGACCATACATGTAAACTCTTTATATATAAATAGATATCTCTCCTACTGAATTGGTAGTGAGATTTACTTTACCTTATAATTCTAACCTTTTATTTGCAACGATAAAAATCAAGATCGAAAGCTATTAGATAACATAATAGCTTAGGAAACATCTATGGGCTACAGGCTGAACATTTCTTACTTTGTATTGTTGGTGTGTTTCCATAAAAAAATTTGTTGTTTACTTGATCAGGTCTCCAACAACCTTTCTTTGCATCCAAAGTTTCAAAACAAGTTGATATTGCTTACATAATACTACATAATAGCATAGATAATGTCTACTGCTGCAGTTGGGATTCTCAAAACAATTTATTTACTGTTTAGCTAGGTTAGTTTTCATATCTTTAGTTCTAAATAACATAAGTAATCAATGAACTGCATCAGATATAATAAGTCTAAAAATAAGGTTCAGATTCTTATAAAGCCAAAGTTAAACACAACCATAGTTATGTCCCTGCCGAACCTGCCGCAAATGCCTCCTAGTATATATACAAATTTTGAAGTTAGGAATAGTAGAGGTGCTTTAACCCGTTGCTTGACCGAGTTTCTTACATGTGATATTCCGATTTCTATGTGCTTATTCCATTGCCTCATCTCCCCTTCACAACTTTGTTGTTTCCCGCCACACAATTATGATTTCTTCGTCTTCTTCATCTCCTTTTGCACAGTTTCGAAGGTGCCAAAGGATCCGTCGGTTACATGTGATAGGTTAAGAGAAGCTAATTGAGAGAGAATTAAGGAAACCAATTTCTGAATCCCAGAAATTAGCGATCATACTGAATTAAACAACCCAATACTTCCAAAGTTACAAAAGACACCCTAACATACTAGAAAGGCCATAATGGTCCTTCAATACATGCAACACATAAATGAATAAAACATAAATGTAACCAGCTCGTTCATATCAAGACTTCCCCCTCAGCACTTTTTGACCTCAAGAAGTGAGTTCTGCAAAATCAGGGAAACGCAGCCTTAACTCGTCCAAGAACTCCCATGTAGCATCTTGCGTTCCTTGACCCTTCCATTGAACTAAAACCTTCATCGCTGCCCGATTCTTCCTCTTGACCAGCTTCCGATCCAACACAGCCTGGGGTTTGAAGAGTGAATCTAGCTTCAGCAGGGAACGGAATGATCTTAGTTGGTGGCCCTCCAGCATCCTTCAACAACGATGCATGAAAAACAGGATGGATTTGTGCCTCTTCCGGTAAGTCCAAACGATACGCCACGTTACCTACCTTCTCCACAATCATAAACGGCCCGAAATACTTAGGAGTGAGCTTCGAATGCTTGTTGACTCTCAACGAATTCTGCATGTATGGTTGTAATTTTAAATACACCCATGCCCCCGGTTCAAAAACCCTCTCCGATCTATGTTTATCCGCTTGTTGCCTCATACGGTTTTGAGCCTTGAGTAGTGACTGCTTCACTAACCTTATTGTTGTCTCTCGGTCTTGCATCATTTCGTCCACATCTCGATCACCCGTATCCCGAGGAATATACGGTATATGCAAGGGGGGACGGTACCCGTATAAAGCCTCGAAAGGAGTTTTTTCCAACGACGAGTGGAACGTGGTGTTATACCACCATTCGGCTAGGGACACCCATTTGACCCGTGTATGAGGTCTCTCCATTACCATGCATCTCAAATAACCCTCTAAACAACGATTAACTACCTCTGTTTGGCCGTCCGACTGTGGATGGTATGCAGTAGACAAGTTCGCTTCTATTCCTTGGAGGTTTAGAAATTCTGTCCAAAAAGCACTCAAAAATATTGGGTCACGGTCCGAGACGATTGACTTTGGACACCCATGGAGTTTGAACACGTTATCGAGAAAGACTTAAGCCACCTCCTTAGCCGAGAACGGATGTCCCAACGTCATAAAATGGCTATACTTCGTGAGTCGGTCAACCACCACGAATATAGTATCCTTACCCTTGACCTTCGGTAATCCACCTATGAAATCCATGGATATGTCCGTAAAAATAGTGTCGGGAATCGGTAGTGGTTGTAACAAACCCGGGGTGGCAATGTTTTCGTGTTTGGCTCTCATGCATACGTCACATGCACGTAGTATCCGGCGAACCACCTTCGATATCCCCTTCCAAAAAAACATACCCTTGACCCGTTGGACCGTTGCTCGTATTCCCGAATGACCCCCCATGGCCGTCTCGTGACACAACTTTACAATCTCCTCCCTTAACTTCGTATCTGCCCCTATCACCATACGTTCCTCTTTGGTTAGCCACTTTCCATTCCACTTGAACCTTGGCACCTGTTCCCCTTTCTTTAACCTCTCCACTATATTTTGCACTTCAATATCCCCATTTTGACTATCCAAGATTCTTTGCAGCAAGAGTGGCTCAAGTTGAGAGATGGCCATCGTAAAAAGAGTACCCCCTTGAACCCGAGACAAGGCATCAGCCGCGACGTTCTCTCGACCCTGTTTATACTCGATACAATAGTCGTAACCCATTAACCTTGCTAACCATTTATGTTGCAGTGGGGTAGTAACCTTTTGAGTTAAGAGGTGCTTTAAGCTTCGTTGATCTGTACGGATAACGAATGGGCCGGTAATGAGGTAGTAGTGCCACTGTTTTACAGCCACCATGATCGCTAGCAATTCTTTTTCATAAACCGACAGTGCATCTTGTTTGGGTGAAAGCGCTCGACTTAGAAACGAGACCGGGTGATTCTCTTGCATGAGCACCGCACCGACACCCCCCGCCGATGCGTCCGTCTCTACTACAAACTGTTTCTTTGGATCCGGCAGAGCCTAGACCGGGGCCGACGACAAGGCCGTTTTGAGACGCTCGAACGCGTCTTTAGCACCCTCACTCCATTTGAACGCATCCTTCTTGAGTAGATTAGTGAGGGGTTTTGCAATCATACCAAAGGATCGTATAAAGCGTCGGTAGTAACCTGCTAACCCCAAAAATCCTCGGAGTTGCTTAAGAGTTTTCGGTACGGGCCATTGTTGGATTGCCTCGATCTTCATCAGGTCCGTCTTCACCCCTTCTCCGGAGATTATGTGGCCCAAATATTCTACCGCTCTGCCCCCGAACACGCATTTCGATCCTTTTGCAAACAACTTGTTTTCCTTCATAATGGACAGAACTTGTTTCAAATGTTGCACATGTTGCTGTTCGTCCCTACTATAGACCAATATGTCATCGAAAAATACCAAGACTCCCTTCCGTAACATGGGACGAAACACGTGATTCATAAGTGCTTGGAACGTCGCCGGTGCATTTGTGAGACCGAACGGCATAACGAGGAATTCATAATGCCCTTCGTGTGTTCGAAACGCGGTTTTGTGGACGTCTTCGGGTGCCATGCGCACCTGATGATACCCGGAACGTAAATCTAGCTTCGAAAAAAATGTAGCGCCCCCCAACTCATCTAACAGCTCTTCGATCAATGGAATGGGGAATTTGTCTTTGACCGTTACCTCATTGAGACGACGATAGTCCATACACATGCGCCATTGGCCGTCCTTTTTCTTAACCAAGACCACCGGGGCGGCAAAAGAGCTTTGGCTATTCTGGATGACCCCCGCATCTAACAGTTCCCGGGTTGTTTTCTCTATGACATCTTTCTGTACGGACGGGTATCTATAAGGCCTCTGACTTATCGGGCCCGTTCCTTCTTGGAGTACGATTCGATGGTCAAACGGACGAGGAGGGGGCTGCCCTTTCGGCAGCTGGAACACCTCAGCGAAAGCATGGACTAACGATTTCCACGGTAGGTTTTCGGAAGGCACATCAGAATCACATAGAACCTTCGACTGATACGTGGACTCGGCTCCCCGATTAGCCAACTGTAAACTAAAAAGTTGCAGATTACCCTCCTTCACATGCTTGTTCAATAGGCCGTCCATTTTCTTCACCGAACACACAACCACCTTGTTGGTTTGTAAGCCCTTCAACTCGTACTGTTTGCCCTCCAACTCGAATCGCATGATCATTTTTTGGAAGTTCCACAGAATATCTTGTAATGGAAGGAGCCATTGGACCCCTAAGATCATGTCATAATTTTCCAACGTTAGAAGTAACACCTCCGTTTTAAACCAGTGGCCTTGCATGACCCATTGAAACTCGGGGCAAAACTGGGTACATTCGAGTTCCTTCCCGTCTGCCACCCCCACGTTGATAGGAGTGATGTCCTGAACCTCGCACTGCAGTTTCTTTGCTACCCTGCTATCAATGAAGTTGTGAGTCGATCCAGAGTCGATGAGGATATGCAACTGACGGTTCCCCATTGATCCTTGAACCCGCATAGTCGAGTATGACGGCATACCCGTGAGTGCATGGATAGAGATCTGGTGTTCTTTGTCATCTTCCTTAGTTCCCTCGACGTCTACATCCTCTTCGTCTTCCACTTCAATGACATAAACTTGGCCACGCGTTCGTGTACATTTGTGACCCGGCACGAACTTTTCCGTGCACCAAAAACATTCTCCTTTTGCCCTTTTTTGTTCCAATTCCTTACTACTCAAACGGCATTGATTGTTTAGGGGTCGAGACGTAGCAGGTGCGAGTCGGTTGGGTGTAGGTAGTATCGGTAGTTTAGCGGCATTGGTAGGTGGCGTGATTTTTGCATTGGTGTTCTTTGCAGTTCCGGTGTTCCATTTACCACCCACAAATTTCTCCTCAAGGGTTTCGTTATTAAGGGCTTGTGTTTTCGCCAACCCGTACGCCTCATGCAACGTACGTGGTTTGAACATTTTTACCGGGCCCCGGATATCCGGCTTGAGGGCCTTGACGTATAAACTCACAGCTTGGGTTTCGCTTAGTGCAACCTTGTTCAACAATGAGTCAAAAGCTGTGTTCAGTTCCTGTAATGTACCCCTTTGTTGTAGAGATGCCATTTCTTCCAGTGGGTCTTCGAACAATGCGTCTGAAAAACACGCAGAAATGGATCGAACATAGTCTGGCCAGGGAACCTCAGCAACCATCGCGTTTCTGGTTTTCATATAAGCCCGGTGCCATTGTAGGGCTGCGCCTTCCAAATGAACCGCAGCGCACCTCAGTTTGGACTCGTCGGGTGTGTCGTCCATTGCGAAGAAGTGCTCGCAACGGTAAACCCAACCCTCCACATCATCTCCCGAGAACTTTGGAAATTCAATCTTACCGATACGGAAGTTTTTGGAACCCCGAGAATCGGCGTCGGGACCCGACCAAGAACCAAAAGAACTGTCAAACGATGGTACCTGTTTGTCGCGCACAGCCTTCAGAATCTCCTCCTGTTGTTTCGACGATTGTTCCTGCTGCTTCATCAGCGCCGATAACGCAGCCTGGATATCGTTGATGGCCTTATCATGAGACTTAAGGGTGTTGTCGATTTCATTGTTACAGGTGTTGGTCATGGCTGCGGCGGCAGAGCTCCGATGAGGGATCGTGAGGCTTTGATACCCTTGATAGGTTAAGAGAAGCTAATTGAGAGAGAATTAAGGAAACCAATTTCTGAATCCCAGAAATTAGCGATCATACTGAATTAAACAACCCAATACTTCCAAAGTTACAAAAGACACCCTAACATACTAGAAAGGCCATAATGGTCCTTCAATACATGCAACACATAAATGAATAAAACATAAAACATAAATGTAACCAGCTTGTTCGTATCAACATGAGTTTCACAACTCTTCCTCTTCCCCCGCCAAAATCAATTGTCATGGAGGTGTGCCATAGTCGTTATTCCTCGAGTTTGCTCTTTCCTGCCTTCCCTTTCTCCTTCGCACCCATTTTAGGGTTTATGGCAGGGCCAAAGCATCATAGGGCCGGGGGCGAATGCCCCATCTTTTTTTGACGAGTAGTGTTAATTTTTGGTCTGTAAGGTTATTTATTTATTTTTTAAAAGTTTGGTTTCAACCCCCCCCCCCAACACACACAATTTACATATACTTCAAAACAATTTAGAAACCAAGAATTTTTATCATTTGTAAAAATTACCCCTTAACAATTACACTTTAAAAATTACCCATTCTCCCCACCTAAAACCAAAAACCAAATTTTTTTACCCCCTCCAATTTCCCTCCCTTCTTAATCCCCCCCCCTTTTTTTCCAACTATTCAAGCCCAAAATCCCTAATTTGCTCCCAATCCCGACTCAACTCCCAACCCCCTCTCCCACTGGCGATCGCCGCGCTCCTGTCCTCCGTAGGGGTGTTCATCGGGTCGGATAACGAGTTATTCGGGTTTTTCGAATCGGGTTATTCGGATTTGAAATTTTTTGTGACCTATCCGAAACCCGACCCGAATCTCAAAATATATTATCCAACCCGAATAAACCTGTTTTATTTTGGTTATTCAGATATCCGACCCGAAAAAACTAGTTTTTGCATATCCGAAACCCGACCCGAATATAAAAACATATTATCCGACCCGAACAACTCGAAATAGATTTCGGATGAGGTTTTTTCGGGTTTCGGATACGAATCAGATTTCGAATTTTTTCGAGTTTTTGTCCCCCTTCCAAACTTGTCAAGCAATGTCACTGGTTTATGGCCACGATTATCATCTCTTTTAGCCAATTTCATAGCTGAGGCGGCGTTCTTGAATGAAGTCTATCCGAACCGAATTAGCACTTCTCAGAGTGACTGTGATGATTGAATGTTGTCTGAGCATAAATCAGGAAAAGGTTTGACCTCACATGGCTCAGCTCTACCTCCATCGAAAGTTGTCATGATGGAGGCGTACCATCGACTCTATTCATCGGATTTGCTCCTGCGTGGCTTCCCTTTTGCCTTCGCACCCATTTTAGGGTTTCTTGGGTCGATTATCACATCTTCAGACGATGTTCTTTTTGGGGCGATGATGATTTAATGATATTTGGGTCTATAAAAAATGTTTGCATCTTGGAATATTGGTTGCCTGGTTGGAATGTTTGGTTCATATGTAAGTTTCCTAATCTGGTTTATATACTTTCGTTGTAGTATTAGTCACTTAATTGCAATTGGATTATGAATTTGTGAACCACATGTATTTTCATATTATACTAGAAGCTTTAGTTAAGGATTTGTGTTGGAGCGCTGGTAGAATGTAATTTGTTTATTACTTTGGATTATTTTTGAATTTGCCACTTGCATAAGCACATACTTTTTCCGTGCTTTTCTGATCAAATTTATTTTTCTTCCATTTACATATGCCTCCCCATCCTTCCATGCAACCGTCTGTTCCAATTACAATGTATTAAAATCCAATTTTCTTTTTTAAAATTATATGTAACACATCACTAATTATAACTACATACATAGTTTGATCCAAAAGCAATTATATAAAACGTGATTCAAAGTAATTATCTAACAAGTAAAAAAAACAATTGTCAATCATCAAATCTATACATTTGTCATGATTTTATTACAAAATTAAACGAATGTAACTAGTGGTGCACAAAAAAACCTCGGTTTTTGGTACCGGTTTGAGCCTATTCGAATAGCCGGGGGTTTTAAACCGGTTGGGCGTTTTCAGGAGAAACTGGTTAAAGTAAAACCGGTTTTTTAGATTGGTTAGAAACCGGTTACATGTTCAAAAAAATAGCCGTTAATCCGTTATAGCCGTTGGAGCCAAAAATATAGCTGTTGAAACCGGTTTAACCGGTTAACCGATAGAGCCAAAAAAAAAACTAGCCGTTTTTGTTACCGTTTCTAGCCATTTTAAACAATTTTTTGGACTATTTTACCCCTAAACGTTAGTATAAATAGATGGGGATTGTTTTGGTTTGATCACACAACATCTTAAACATCTCTTCTTTTTAAACGCTCTCAAACGATCAAAAACGCTCAAAAAACAATCCCCTACTTCTCGATTCAATCTCTTCTTCTATTACGTTCGTAAATCTTAATTCAATCTCTATTACATCCATGACAAGCTCACGAAGTGCTCAAAGTTCCGTTGATGTTGGTGCATCCACTTCAACCGAACCAACCGTTGTTAGAATAAAAACTACAACGAGGAACAAATATCTATTTCAACATTTCGACTTATGCGAAATGTCAAACGGTGTCGATAAGGCACGGTGCAAAGGTTGCGGTACTTTTCTTAAACCGGAATCTAATTCTACTTTAAGAAGCCATTTGACGAAGAATTGTGTTGTGGTCAAAAATAATCCGGCAAACGATCAAGCAAAAATGTCTCAAGAGTGTGGGGTTTGGAATTTCGATCCTGACATGGTTCTATAAATATGTAGTAGTAGGCTTGAGGCGGAGGGATAGGGTTAGATAAACTTGGTAATTGTATTTCATAAAATAAGAGAAGATTACATCAGAATATCTAGAAGAAACAATTACATAATAAGCCCTCTAAAATATAAATATGTAAAATATAATTAAACTATCTAATATTCCCCCTCAAGCTAAGCCCGGGGAAGGAGCTGTAGCTTGTCCCGTAAAGAAGTAAAACAAGCAGAGGGTAAGGGCTTTGTGAAGACATCAGCAATTTGATCATGAGTGGAAATAAATTGAACCAGAAGTTTCCCTTGAGCAACTTTTTCCCTGATGAAATGAAAATCAACCTCAATATGCTTTGTGCGAGCATGAAAAACTGGATTAGCAGAAAGATAGGTGGCGCCAAGATTGTCACACCACAGAATAGGAGTGGACTTCATTGCAACATTGAGTTCACTTAGAAGAGCTTCAAGTCAGGTGAGTTCGGCTACTGTATTAGCCAGGGCCTTGTATTCAGATTCAGTAGAAGAACGAGAAACTGTCTGTTGTTTCCGAGCGGACCAGGAGACAAGATTTTTCCCTAAATAAATAGCATAACCCCCAGTGGAGCGACGATCATCAGAAGAACCAGCCCAATCTGCATCTGTATAGGCATGCAGAGTGAAAGACGCTGATCGTTGAAGAAGAAGCCCATGATTTGCAGTGCCTTGAAGATATCGAAGAATGCGTTTAACCGCTAACCAATGATTCTCTGTTGGAGAATGGAGAAATTGGCAGACTTTGTTGACTGCAAAGGCAATATCAGGCCGTTGAGTGTGAGATATTGTAGAGAACCTACAGTTTGCCGATAACGAACTGGGTTGTTGAACAAAGGACTATCCTCCCTAGTTAGAGTGACAGAAGTGGAACATGGAGAGGACACATGCTTGGATTGAGAGAGACCAGCCTTCTGCAAAAGATCCAGGACATACTTCTTTTGAGACAGCAGCAGGTGTGATCCTTTGGGAAGGACTTCAATTCCCAGAAAGTAGGAAAGTTTGTAGAGCAAAATGTTGTTGAAGATGTTTGACAATGGTGTCAATGGCTGCTGGATTGTTGCCTGTTAAAACAATGTCATCAACATACACGAGCATATAGAGAGTGGTTCCATTAGAAGAATAGATAAAAAGAGACGGATCAGTTTTGGATCCGGTGAAACCCAAGGTGTATAAAACACCAGATAAGCGATGGAACCAGGCTCTAGGGGCCTGTTTTAGGCCGTAAAGGGATTTATGGAGTAAGCAAACATGGTTCGGTTTGGCAGGATCAACAAAACCCGGAGGTTGTCTAAGGTAGACGGTCTCTTGCAAGTCTCCATTTAAGAATGCATTCTAAACATCCAGTTGACGAAGAGGCCAACCCTGAGTGACGACCATGGAGAGAACCACCCGAATAGTAGTGGGTTTGACGACTGGGCTGAACGTTTCATGGTAGTCGAGGCCAGCTTGCTGATTGAAACCCTTGGCAACAAGTCAAGCTTTGTAACATGTGATGAGCCCATTTTGATCTCGTTTGATCTTGTACACCCATTTGCAATCAACAACATTAGCATTTGGAACAGGTGGAACCAAGGTCCAAGTTCCATTTGTGATAAGAGCCTTCAATTCCTCAGACATGGCTTGACGCCATTGAGGACAAGTGTTGGCAGCCGTGAAGGTGGTTGGTTCAGAGAAGTGAGAGGTAGTGGTAGTAGTATAGGCTGAAGGATTGTAGGGTTTAGTTTGAGCAGGATTTTGGCGTAGGTTTGAGGGACGAGTGCGGGTGGTAGGTGTGGGAAGGTTTGAGGGCTGTTTGTGTCGTCTTTGATAGGTTTGAAGGGGAGGAGGTGGGTGAGAGGAGGTGGAAGTAGATGATTGAGAAGGAGAGTCAGAAGTGGATAATGAAGGTAATGTAGGTGGAGGTGATGAAGCAGGCAAGGGTGTAGAAGTTGGAGCTGTGTCCGAAGATGATGTAGGATCTGAAGGAATAGGAAAAGAGGAGATGTATGGATCAGGAGAGGAAGGAACAGGAATTGGAGCTGGTGGGTTTGAAAAAGGGAAGGAGTGTTCATTAAAACGAACATGTCGGGCTATGTAAAGACGGTTTGTTTTGAAGTCCAGACAACGATAGCCATGGTGTGAAGTGCTGTATCCAAGAAAAATGCAAGGAAAAGACCTAAACTCCATTTTGTGAGAGTTATAGGACCTTAAATAAGGGTAGCATTGGCACCCAAACACACGAAGAAAAGAAAAATCAGGTGTGCGTTTGAAAATGTGTTCAAATGGAGAGATTTTCGAGGAAGTACGTGATGGCATCTGATTGATCAGATAGACGGTTGTGTCAAAGGCAAAGTGCCAAAATTTCTTAGGAACATTGGATTGAGCAAGAAGGGTGAGGCCTGTTTCGACAACATGTCTGTGGCGTCGCTCAACAAACCCATTTTGCTCACTGGTGTGAGGGCAGGAAAGCCGATGAATAACACCAAGAGATGAAAAGTATGAGGACAGGGGTCGAAATTCACCACCCCAATCGGTTTGAACAGATTTTAATTTGGTTTGAAATTGTCGTTCAACCATAAGATGAAATTGTTTAAAAGTATTGCATACATCATATTTGTGTTTTAAAGGATAAATCCACATGTAACGAGTGAAGTGATCAACACAAAGTAAAAAATAGGAATCACCATTAGAAGATTTAACAGGGGAAGGTCCCCAAACATCACAAAAAATTAAATCCAAAACAGAAACACTTTTAAATGATGAAGGTAACAGATGAAGTTTTGAGGATTTGCCCATATGACAAGCATTACAAGAAATACTTAAACTTTTATTACTAACAGGAAGAGAAAATTGAGAAAACATAGATTTCAAAAGATCTGGATGTGGGTGTCCAAGTTTTTGATGCCATGTGTCAGAAGCTCGAACCGCAGAAAAAGCAACTTGAGCAGGTTTGTGCAGTGGTGGAAGATGAATGGAGTAGAGCCCATTGTCACTTGGACCCATGAGAAGGGTGGTGCGGGTAACTTTGTCCTTCACAATAAAAAAATTAGAGTGAAATTCAAAATAAACATTATTGTCAGAACAAAATTTTTGAACAGAAAGAAGGTTTCTTTTAATACGTGGAACATGAAGAATATTAGAAACAGAGAAGGTTTTGGTGGGAGAGTGAATTTTGGTTGAACCAATGTGTAAAATGGGTAAACCCTCACCGTCGCCAACATGAAGAAAGTCCTCACCATAGTAGGGTTGTGAGTGATCAAGGTTGTGGAGATCAGATGCAACATGACTATTTGAGCCAGTGTCAGGCAACCAGGCTGTTGATTCATGAGGGCGGTAATCAGCATGGTGAGCAGATGGTGGTCGAGAGCGCAGTGTGGTAGGATCACGGTGAGGACATTGAGAAGGGATATGTCCAATTCCACATCTGTTGCAGGTGCCATAAACCATATTATGAGTGGAAGCCCAAGTAAATTGCCCACGGTTCGCATTGTGGTTGGTGTTGAAACTGAGAGGGTTGCGACCACGACCACGTTGTGAATAGCCACGGCCACGACCACGGGATGCAAACATGGCATGAGGTGTGGAGGATTGAGGTTGAACTTGAAGACCAAGTTGAGACATAATCTGTTGAAGAGCTGTAATTGTGTCAGCAGGAAGGGGAGAAGCTGGGACAGAAGAGGTTGAAGGGCGACTGATGGTTGTATGGAAAGCATGAGCTGAAGGTGGTTCTGCTTTCTTGATCATATAGTCATGATCAGATATAAGGCCATTTAATTCACAAAAGGCAGTTGGATGTTGACGAGCCAAGATTGTAGACTTGAGAGAATTGTATTCTTCACGAAGGCCAGTCAAGACCATCATGACCAGATCTTTTTCTTTGACTGGTTCACCAATATTAGCAAGGGCGTCTGCATATTCTTGGGCTCGGGTAAGATAGGCAGTGGTAGTTTCATCAAGCTGCATTTGAATTCGGAGAAGTTTTTGTTTCAACGTGTATTCTCTCAATGTTGTGTTGGGAGCAAACGCACACTCCAAAGCCAGCCATAATTCCCTGGAGGTATTTCCTTGGACATGTTGGAATGCACCTTCAGAGATTGTAGAGAGAAGTATCATGCGAATGTGGGCATCATTAGACACCCAAGTGTCATAATTCGGGTTTGTTTGAATGAGAGAGGGACTGTCTTTGTTTGCTTAAGGAATAGAGATAGTGGGATCAGGACAAGGAATAGATCCATCAATGTAACCAAACAACTTATTGGTGATGAGGAAGGGTTGAATCATAGTTTTCCAGTAACCATAATTTGTGGATGAAAGAGTGAAACCAAACTTGTGGGAATTATGATTTGTCTTTTCGGCTGTGGTGAAGGAAGCAAGCAGCACCATTGTATGATTAATCAGAAAGAATCAACAGAGAAAAAAAATCGTGATGATGATGACGATCGGAAAAGAAAAAAAATCAAATTGTGTTGATGATCGAAGAATATAGATAGAAGAATCAAAATTGAAAGCTGATGATCGAGGGTTCGTCTGATATAATGACGATCGAAAAAAAAAGGGATCAAATTGTGTTGATCGGGAAAAAAAATCGAATTTCTTCTGATGATGGAAGGTGATCACGACGGTGATGAAGACGATCGACAGCAGGACGATCGAAGGTGGGATTTAGGGTTCCAGAGACGTGGCTCTGATACCAAGATAAACTTGGTAATTGTATTTCATAAAATAAGAGAAGATTACATCAGAATATATAGAAGAAACAATTACATAATAAACCCTCTAAAATATAAATATGTAAAATATAATTAAACTATCTAATAGGGTTGGATGTGGGTTGAAGTTGATAGCCCAATTGAGCAGCCATAAGTTGAAGGTTATGGAGTCGGGTTTGGAGAGCATCTAGATTAAGTGGTGTGGATGAAGGGGAGGCAGCCGTGGGTAAGACTCCTGTGGCCGTAGCCACAAAGGCTTGGGGGCTAGGTAGAGTTGTAGTAGTGGGTAGGCCATGCACCTTAGAGATCATGTAATCATGATCACTGAGGAGTCCATGAAGTTCGGTAAACACAACCGGTGGGTGGCGTGCAAGAAGATTGGCTTTGAGGCCATTGTATTCTTCTGTAAGTCCGGAAAAAACAAGCATCACTAGGTCTTTGTCTTTGAAGAGCTCCCCAATATTGGCAAGAGCTGTGGCATACTCCTGTGCTTGGCATAAGTAATCAGCGGGTTTCTCATCTCCTTTCATGGTGATGCGAAGAAGTTGACTTTTGAGTGTAAACTCATGTGATGCGCTAGTTGGTGCGTAAGCACGTTCCAGAGAGAGCCAAATATCACGAGATGTCCGGCCTTGAACATGTTGAAAAGAGGATTCAGACATGCAGGAAATGATAAGCATGCGAATATGCGCATCATTGGCAATCCATGGAGCATGGCTTGGATTGACAGTTGTGGTTCCACCGGTTGTTACGTGTTGTTAGGGACATGGTATAGTGCCATTAACATATCTGATCAAATTGTGAGAGATCAGAAACGCTTCAATCATGGACCGCCAATATCCATAATTGGTGGGTTTGAGGGTGAAGACAAACTTGTGGGAGAAGTGGGCAGTCTTTTCGTGATTAGAGAAGATAGTGATGGCGGCCATTGATAGCAGTAGCCGGAAGATGCGACGGTAGGTAGTTGATGGTTAGGGATTTGCGACGGCAACAAGGTAGGGTTAGAGGCTAATTAACCGAAATTTTTGGAGAGATTTGATTTGGCTCTCATACCAAATCAAACCACATAATTGTTATTATTCATCTAATGAGAAAGATTACAATGGTTTAAATAGACAAATAAGTGACACTCTAGACCCTCTATTATAAACTAATTATAACTTAATCATTAAGTCTTACATGTGAGCAGGCACAAGGCTTTAGGCTTTTGGCTTTAGGCTTTTGGCTTAGGCTTTAGGTTTCAGACCTTAGGCGTTCCGCTTAGGCAATAGGCTCTATGCTTAAGGTCATCGGCTCCTCAAAGCTTTATAGGCCTCATGTGTTCGGCTTTATTGGTCCTACGCTAAAGTCTTGGGTTTTATTGGCCTTGGCCATTATGGGCCTTGGGCTTTAAGATCCTTGGGATTTCGGGCCTTCAAGAGTACCACAGGTATGTGTTTACCATGAGCGTGGGTTGTTGGATGTCTAAACTTCAAAAGAGTGTTTCACTCTCAACAACTGAGGCTGAATATATGATAGCCGCTAAAGCTGGTAAGGAACTTGGTCGGTTGATAACTTTTTTATAGGACGTAAACAGAAATCAAACAGAATATCCTTTCACTATGACAATGAAAGTGCAGTTAAGTTGGCAAAGAATCCTATATATCATTAAAAAACTAAGCACATTCATATGTGTTATCACTTTTCAAGTATTGATTAGTGATGGACTATTCATTTGAATAATATCAAGAGTAAAATAAAGGCTATGAATAGCTCGAGTTGGTCCCCACGAACAATGTCGAGGATGGTTACTACCAAGGTGGGGTTAAAGTCAGCTTTCTTTTTTTTCTTTTTTTTTCTTTTTTTTTTTTGTTTTGCATAGTAGATGTGGTCCATGTGGATGACAATTTTAATGTTGAAGCCTCCAAACTGGGATATTGTTATGGATTCTAGTCCTGGGCCGACATTGGGTCGAGCCAGCTATCGAAAAGCTACTCAGCAGAAGATTAGAAGTGTGAAGGAATAGGGGTCGGTTAGCCCTTACTATTCACGGAAATATGGAGCCGAAGTAACGGTTCCCGTAGGTTCGGTCGCCGGTTGGGACGACGACAAGCAATGGCGTTGTTGGTGGTGTACGGTGGCTGTTTTGCGTTGGTGCGGTGGGTTCACAGGTTTCCGTTGGGTGGAAAGCGAGATTTGTGAGGAATGTCTGTTGTTGGCCGACAGAAAGGTGAATGAAAAGCCCAGGAGGCGATGTCAACGTATATTTTATTTTAAGGGTTAAAAAAACGAATAAATCAAGATCGGGGAATCATTTGGAAAGATTATAATTATATGATTTGGCCGTTGTCATATGGGTTCCCATTTTCGAGGTTGAAGAAGAAATTCCCAAAAACCTCAATGACACCAAAAGACAAACGGAAGAAGAATATTTTTCGTCGGAATTCTCCGCCTCAGTCGACGGCGACGATGTTTTTGCCGGAGAAGATGACGATCTCTCGAACTCTGAAAAGAATAGAATGTTCGAATGTTAATTGATTCCCAAACCCACTACAATTGCAAACCCAATACACGCCAGATCCCAATATTACAGTCGAATTTATTAAAGAAATTGCTCAAACGATCGCATAGTTAAAATTTAAAATTATATATAAAAAATCTTTAAATTTAGTAAAAATTATGTGTTTTTAGTATTAAGAAAATATAAATAGACGGTTTATAAATTTTTGAAAGTTGATATATATATATAGGGGAAGGTTCCCCTAAAAAGTTTTTTTTGCCTAAGAAGGCTAAGAAGGATTTTTAAAAACCTAAAAACCGACTCAAACAAACTCGGATCGAATTCATTTTTACATCATTAGAACCGGCTTGCAATTACCTAAAACCTAAACCTTAAATCAAAAAGAATAAACCCTAATCATAAAACCAAAATTGTAAAAACAAACAATAAACATAAAGATAAAACCTAAAAGCTTAAAAACATGTCCTAAAATCCAAACTCTAAAACTAGTTGTTAAAGCTAAAACCAAAAGGCAAATATTGTAGGGTTTGATGAGACGGTTCCAATGCCGTCGAAATGAGTTCAATCGGAGTTCGTTTGGGTCGGTTTTTATGGTTTTAAAATCCTTTTTAGCCTTCTTAGGCAAAATAAACTTTTTATTTGATCCTTACCCTATATATATATATATATATATATACATACGTACGTACGTATGCATTCAGTTTTTCGGTTTTTATTTTAGGTAAAACCAAACCCACACTCTCGATTTTTTTAAAAAACCTATGCCAAACATGTCGGTTTATATTTGGGTTCAGTTATTTCAATTTGGATTTTTTGGTTTAGAGTTGGTTTTTTTGGTTTCATGCACATTCTGTTTCCATTCTCAAAACTGTTAATAAACAAGAATCAAAATCATCTTGTTGCTTTCGATCTCTATTAGAGAGTCGTATATTAGATCCGTGCCAAGGTTTCAAATGAAAATGATATAGGATTTTTAGCTGAAAACCTTCTTTTAACCAATTTTTAGGAAATCCTATTTTGAAGAATTGAAGACCATTATAACTGCCCTTTAAATAAATTTCTTTATTACAATCTTGGAAATCCTCATACCATTCCAAAGATTGTCGTAACAAAATACGGTCAATATTCTTAGCTAGTATCAATAAGGGTAATTTAATATATCTTACAAAAGTTGATTAAGCTAACAACAGAACACTACCAGGCACTCTTAACCTCCCGGATTTCGACCTTAATTTCCCAATCGTCCCTCCATCTCAACTAGATGAAGAAACCTCTGTTAACACAACAGCAAAGAATGACTGAAGAAAAAACAAGGTGAGGAGAGGATTATTGAAGGCAATATGAGAAAGACAATTCACCCACTTAATTCAAGAACATTTTGAATCTTCACATCCTGCTAGACACCCAAATGAGCCAACCATGTCAAATCGTTCAAGCTCCAAATGGTGTCCCTTAGCCGTGGATCTCAGCACGAACTCAACGAAACAATCAAAATTGGAGAAACTTTGGGTTTCAAGTTCGACGACCACCTAAAATTAGGGAGGTCGTTCGGGTTTGTTAATCGGGTTTCGATTCCTCGGGTCGGGTTGTTCAGGTTTTTTGACATTGAAAATAAATCCAATTACCAAGCCATTTAAGTTTTTATATTCAGTATTTGGGTTTTGGTAATCAGGTTCTTCAAGTTGGTATTAATCAGCAATCGTGTTATATTAAATTTACTTGACGATCAACCTAAAATTAACACTAAAAACACTTGAAATGTTTATACAATATACAAATATAACATATACATAACAAATCCATAAATACTTACACATAACATATATATAAGTTGAAAGATGAAAATCGAGATAGCTTACGAATAATGCAAATATATATATGGAAGAATGCATATAAACATACACATATCATATAAAGTTTTAACATGACAAACGTTATTATGAGTGATATTCGAAATAATGAATGCATATAACATATTAATAAGTCGATGATATACATAACCGGGTTCTTCGGGTTACCAAATCTTTGAGAAAATTAACTACTATTTAAAAACTTTTTGTTTGGGTTAACACTTATTCGGGTTTTTGAAATTCGCTTTTTTAAAGTGATTATGTGATATCATATAACTATAATATGATAATCCGATATAATAATATGTGCAACATGAATTAGTTTTTGAAAATTTATATGTGAAGCCATTTGCAAATAGTGTGTGTATATGACTGCTCCTTATATTATAGTTGTGAAGGCCCTCTTTAGGTTCTCATATATCTGAACTTATGATGAACAAACACATATATTATTTTTCATAGAACTTACTAACTGACCTAGATTATGATTATTTGTTTTTTGCGTGTAAAAAAATCAGTTTAAGTGCATGCTTGGGGTTTCATTTGAAATCAATTTTTTAACTTTTTGACTTGATGAAGAAGTTAATAACTGACCTAGATTATGATTATTTTTTAACTTTTTGCAACGTGTCATAATATATTATGACTATGTTTAGTTAATTTTTCACTTTGATTTTGATTTAATGAAATCCTCATGTATTACATTGCGATACGAATATTAAGTGTGTTTTGAATGCTTGAACAATAACAAATTCAAAACCAATTTTTTTAAACACCCAATACTTAACTATAAAAACAGTATTTTTATGATATTATAGTTTATTTAGACTTCTAAGAAAAACTAAAAAAAAAACAAATAAACAAAAATTAACGAACTAAACGAACACGAACGAACCTTTGTTTTGTATCGATTCGTTTAACTTTTAACTTGTTTACGAACACTAACCTAACAAGAATTCTTGTTCTTGTTCGTTATTAAAGAAATAGAAATGGTTTATGAACGCAAACACATGTATATTATTTAATTAATAAAAATCAATATTCTAAATTTCAAACATTAAACATAACCATATTACATAAATATGAATCAAAATAATTGATATAAAATAAAAAAAATTACCTTAAAACAAAAGTTGTAAATGATAATCATAATTGAAAATACCTTAAACTTATGTTTCAAATATATTAGTTTCAAATTATTATGTTTTTAGCAAAATATAAATTACAAATGACTAGAATTTTAGTTTAACTATTATGGTATTAAACATAAAATATAAAATATAAAACATAAAACACATTTAAAGAATATAATAAACACAATAAATGAATACAAACGAATATTTTACCGAACATTCACGAACACAAATGCACGTACACAAATCTTAAAGTAAAATTATGCGATGATTCATTTGGTTTGATAGTGTTTTACTCTTAATCCTTAATTTTAATAAATTACTCATATGATATCAAATTTTAAAAATATTGTCTCACATATAGTCATTATATCACAAACTTACCCTCACATGCTTGATCAAATTAACATCACATAAAGACTATATGCGATACAAATGTCTAAAGTTTAGAACCATATGAGTAATTTATGAAACCTAAAGACTAAAAGTGAAATACGTGTAAATCACACAGATCATTTGGAAATTTACTCTAATATTTTGGCAATTTTTTTGAAATAATATTAGAACAAGAACGAAATTCGAGAGTTGAGAGTTATGTTTGCATAGTTTGTTATATTAGATATTACTTGTGTACCAACCGGCCTCTTGCCTAGCAGTATTGTAATAAACGAGAGAAGTTGCACTTTATTGAGGTCATGGGTTCAAAGCTAAGCAGGGAAGAGGATTTACAAATTTATCTAGCTCCCGTTTATCTGGGAGGTACAGTTTCAAGGCAAGCGAGGAATCAACCTTGGAGACTCCGCCCGGTTCCAGGTGGTTAGCACGCAAAGATCGTCTACCATTCAAAAAAAGGGAAGAAAATATAAACTTGTGTTGACCGTCAGTTGAACTAGTTGGATCGCAAACCAGACTAGGAACCAATTCAGTTAGGTTAATTGATTCGTCATTCAAGTGTACCGACTAACCAACCATGTAGTGTAATTGTAGGATACAATGAGTATCACAATTTTTGGTTGTTTTAATATTTGTAATTAATAAGTTTTGCGAAATAGAGGTTGGGTCGGGCTAGGTAAAAGGTCGGAATGAGTTCTGGTTGGAATGAGTGTGTGTTAGGCTGAGTTTTAAGCAAAAATTACTTTGGATTTAAATGAGTCATTTTTAAAAAAGCATCAATTTATTTCAATTGAAAATCGTTTATTTTAATAATATTTAATAATTTTATCATCAAACATATTATAGATAATTTTTACCCGTTTAAATTCATTTTATTAACATAGTTTTTAGGTTACTCTACTTACCTTTATATGCTAAGGTGTTACTCTTCTCAGCTCGTTCTATGTTATGGTGTTAATCATCTCAACCTAAAATACAATAATAGTTCACCTAAATCAACTAATTTATCTTGTTTAGTATCAAGACTGTCATGCTAGTAATTAATGTACACATTTTGTTTGCGATTTATACTTTTTGTAGTTTCTTTTTTATGATAATTTAAATTTTTTGTGTCTAGAGCTTGGAGATAGTTTTTATTTACAGCCGAAAAAGTGACCGATTTTTATACATGTTTTGAGCCATCAAAAGACTTGAGACGACCTGTTTACAATTAACAAAATTACTCATGCTCGTGGCACAAGATCTCTTAGAATGTGTCACACGTGAACCACACTCAAGGCGTAATGACAAAGAAGCACTATAGGACCCTGACTATAAAGTTTCATGACTAAATCATTTCTTATTACATATAGTTGAAATGAAAAAAGATGTTTAGTTAAAATACCTAGATCTAATTTCCCCGGCAATTCTTGGCATTTTTTTGAAATAATATTAAAACAAGAACAACGAAATTCCAGAGTCTAGGGTTATGTTTGCATGACTCTATGACATTAGATAGTAACCAATGTTTGACCGATCATTTGCACCAGTTGGATCGTAAACCATTCAATCAACCAATCCGGTTAGCTTAGCTGAACCGTTGTTGAGGTGAACTGACAAACCGATCAGTTTTACTAGTAAACCGAGTGATTGAACTAGGGAATAGCACTTGTTGTGCCGGAATTTAATTTTTTGTATTATATTCCATATATAAATTTTACAATATTTGTCACTGTCATTTATTTTTGAATTCATTTCAAACTTTCAATATATAAGACCAACGAACCAATAAGACAACATGTTCCGGCATTAAACACATTGAAATTAACTAATTAAGCAATTAAATCTAAACTTTTAACTAATAAAACAAAAGTTTTAGCTAATAAAACAAAAGATTTCTATACAAAAAAATTAGTTTTTAGAAATCTAAATTTATAACTAATAAAGTAATGATGACCAGACAATGATGCTACTGTTGTATAATAGCACCTTTAGTTATACTTAAAATTAATTAATTTTATATCATTTGTAATTAGCTAACACTTATGATAAAATTTTATAAAACTTCGATTTTCATAGTTTTTATTTTATTTTATTAAAACTGATGACATTTTCATTGCATAGCCATTTCACCCCGTTTACAAACTCACTATTATAAAAGTTTCTAAAAACTGGTGTTATGAAAAATAAGTAAATTATATTCAGTATACATATATAAAAAAGTATGTAAAATTAAACACAAATAATCAAATACACACCTAGAAATCCAACATATTCATACCTTTAACACACGTACAAACATAAATGCTCATCACTTTAAGATGGCCAGATTAATACACAAAGTATTGTAATATATTGAAGCACATATAAACAAAATATTCCAAAACAGAACCTGTATTTCACGCCAAACAGCTTTATAAATAAACACAAGAACACTGTTCAGAAATTTTACTTGCAAAATGAAGCCAGCACGCGGCGAGGTAGCATGGTCAATGGCCTCCGGGAATGCAAGACCGCCAGGTTATCTAACAGCAGAACATCACCCTTTCGCCATTGTAATGCAATACACTCTTCATCAAGGATCTTAGAACAGTCATCACGAACATCAGGTGGCAGTGGTTTACCATCACTAAGCACCGCTGCCTTTGAAGGATCATTGTTTAGTTTATCTTCCAATCCTCCCACCACATTATTAAACCAGACTTTATGTTTTTTCACCTCATCATATCGGGAACCAGGTTTAGGCCCGATTATAACCCTCACAGCACCTTCCATCCACTCTAGTTTCATTCCAATCTTTGCAGCCCTGCAAATTTTGTATCAAACGAATTGGGGGTTTAATTATTTCAATCTAGTTAATTTGATCATTGAAATATGATGTGTTAATGTGGTATGCTTCTTGATTGTATGAAGTAAACCTTTCTTCAGCTATAGTTTTGTCATCGGTCATGAACATCTCCTTCCAGCTACGACCAATTGGTGAAGAAGGATCAGATTCTTCTCCAAGAACACGTGTGTAAATCAATCCATTTTCTTCCATTTCTTCAACAAATTTTGGGTGTTTCTGTTTCATCCTTTCATATATGACATGACTCAGAGCTATACATGTTTCTCCCCCTTTACCTGGTTCTACTTCACAGAAGAAGAACAATTTGGAGGGATACACAGGTGCCTGACATCAGGCAGCTAAGTGTGTTTCACTTTAAGTAATCTAGGGATGATATAGATGAAACTACTGCATAATTAATAAACCTGTAGCTTTAAGAAAACAAAATTAGCTGCTAAAGCATTTGATAGATTCATCCTGATTAAGAATCAGAAAACCCTAAAAATGAACTGACGAAAGTGAATTCAACAGACAAACCCCAAGCTAGGCAATTCAGAGATGATATAGCTAGTAAATCAATTGCACAGTAGAAGAACAAATCAAAATCAGCATGTAAAGTACTCATAATAATCGATAAACCTGTTATACGAAACATTGAAAAACCTAAAGTTTGACTTAAGAAATTGATCATACATGAGACATTTCGTGATGGAAAGGGATGTTCTGATCCGGTGGAGCTTCATTAGCTGTGTAAACACGACCAACAACTTTGGTTCTGGTGCCAACACCACCGACGCCGTAGCTAAAATCTTCATAGCCGGAGGACTCGACGACGTCATTGAAGTCGGAAGCAGATGAAACAGGGAAACCTCTGAAGAGAATGGCTCCGGATCGATTGAGTAGAGAATCTAACCATGTTTTGTTAGCTTTGATAGCTTCAGTCAGGTAAACAGTTTTCGCTATTTTAGGGTTCGGAGATAGAACGACGGGGAAGACGACTCCATTCTCGGATTTCTGTTGTGGTAATAACCCAACAACTTCGTGGAAGAAGCTCTCTTCCGCCATGTTTGAATCAGTGTCCATTTTTTATACAAAAACTAATAAATGTGATGCTTAGATTCAAAACTGAAATGATCGTACAGTCATCACACAAACGCAGAGTCATTTTCAACCAACGCAAAGTCATAAAGGAGAAGATTGTTGAGAAATCAAAGCCCTTAGGCCACTCGGAGTGGGATGCGGGAGAAAGCCGGGGAGAGCCGGGAAAAAAAGTCCCCGACCGGGAACACCACCCCCCCGGTTTCGGGGTGGGGTAGTTCGGGATCACCACACCGATTCAAGCCGAAGGTGGGGAAAAAAAATTAGCCGTTGCAACGGCTATTTTTAAAAAAAAAAAAAAAAACCAATTTTTTTTTTCTATTTAAACAACTCAAAAACCAACCAAAATCTCACACTTTTTTTCTCTCATACTCTTTATCATTTTATTCTTTCATTCTTCACTCAAATTTTTTAAAGTTTAAAACAATGGATCCATTTACGTTGGAGCTTCCCACATTTGAAAGTAAATCGTCAAGTTCAGAAGAAGACGAGATCAATCTCAAAAAACGAAACTTTGAGTTTTTGTCAACCATCGTCGCCACGAGTTTAAAAGAGTCTGCATCCACCGCATCCTCTTCGAGAAGGTATACACAATTTATTTAGTATAGTTGTTTTTTTATATTTTTTTTTATTATATGTGTTTTACAATATATAAGTTACAATGTTTTTAAAAGGTATATATGTCGGGACGATCGTGCCGAATCACACAAGAGGCTTGTCGATCATTATTTTAACACCGAAACCAACCCAACATTCACCAATGAATTATTTGAAAGAAGATTTCGTTTGCCTAGAGATTTATTTTTGCGTATCGTAGACGATATTGAAATGAATTATCAATACTTTCAAATGTCGTTTGATGCAAGAGGTCATCAAAGTTTTACTGCACTTCAAAAGTGCACGTCCGCGATACGACAATTAGCATACGGTAACGCTCCAGATGCTCTTGATGAGTATTTACAAATGTCTGAAAGAACGTCGCGTGAAAGCCTCGATCATTTTTGTGACGGTGTTATTTCTTTGTATGCAAAAGAATTTCTTCGAAAACCCACTTACAATGATGTTCAGTTGCTATACCAAGCGCATTCTGAAAGACACAAATTCCCGGGGATGTTGGGAAGTATAGATTGTACGCATTGGGTTTGGAAGAATTGTCCGATTGAATGGCGCGGACAATACACACGGGGTGATTACAAGGTTCCGACGGTGATGCTTGAAGCGGTGGCATCACAAGACACTTGGTTTTGGCATGCTTTCTTTGGACCTCCCGGCTCGAACAATGACCTCAACGTTCTTGATCGTTCGTATGTTTTCAGCAACATACTTGATGGATCAGCTCCAAAGTGCCCGTTTATGGTTAACGGCGTCGAATACAAGCTTGGATATTATCTTGGTGATGGGATTTATCCTAGTTGGGCAACTATAGTGAAATCGTTGCAGCATCCTCCCGAAAATGATTTAAAACGTCGTCGATTCAAGAGAGCACAAGAAGCTGCACGAAAAGATGTTGAAAGAGCTTTCGGTGTTTTGAAGGGAAGATGGAATATATTGCATCGTCCCGCAAAACAAATGCATCCACGAAGTTTACGAAAAATTATGTATGCTTGTATCATTCTACACAATATGATTTTAAAATGGAATGGGTCAGCAATATCACCAGAACACATAGAGGACCCTCCTAGCGATGAACAACCCGAAGAAGACATTCTTTATCAGCTACGATCAAGAACAACGCATGAAAATCTTCGAGCCGACCTTATTGAGCATTTGGAGCATTTATCGCAACAATATCAAGCCAATAACCCTAATAATTAGTATTTTCATTTAATGTAATATCTTTTTAATTTAATGTAATATCTTTTTAAATTTTAATGTAATTTTATATTTTATTTTTAATGAATCTATTTAATTTTTATTATTATTTGTTGTTAAAATAATTAATTAAAAATAAGATTTGAAAATGGGGAAAAGTGGGAAAAAGTGGGACGACACCGTGTAAAATGGGGAAAAGTGGGGAAAGCTGATGTGGCGCTGATGTGGCAGTGGGGAAAAGTGGGGAATGGTGGGACGACTCCTAGTCCCCTTAGTTATTTTTGGGTAAAACATCGCATGCGGAGCTGTGGTTTAGAATGGGCCTTATGGCTATCCTTTGATGTTGGGTAGGTTTGTATTATGATCATTGGGGTTCTCTTGTTTCCCTGTTGTTTTTCTTCTTTTCTTTTCATTGGCGTTTTTGTACGGTGTATCATTATGGGGTTTTAGTCTCTTACTAGCCCCGATGTAATAAAATTTTTAGCTGTTCAAAAAAAAAACCAGTTATCACACAAACCAAAGAATCATCGTCACTTTCATCTTTATCACCATTGAATGATTTCCACGGATATGTTTAATTAGGCGTGGTGTTAAACTTACACCTTAAAAGCATGTATGCATACGAGGCGTATTGGTACGATTTGTACGGTTTTGGTCAAACGGCAGGGCTAATGTGTCGCACCCCGACCGACGGCGGAATACGTCGGGGCGCGATTTTGACTGTTCATTAGCTCATGGTGCTATTATAACGTTTCAATAATTAATGCATCATTATTACAAATTAAATACAACATTCATTAAATAATAAACAAACATTACATAACTTGAATCAAAGTATTACAATTGAGAAGTCTATACATTTGTTTCATGGTTAAAACTAGGTCACTAAGCCTATCTTATGTCTTCATCATGCTTCCTTAGCCTGTCACACATGTAAAATAGAGTTTGTCAACTATTTGCATAGTTGGTGAGTTTACACACTAAGTTTAAATAATAAGTAAAAAGAATGCAAACTATAGCCTAACTAGATATGTATCATAAGCATAGTATGAATACAAGTTTGAATAAATTGAATGAATGAATGAATAACAATAGCTTGTGTCCAAACAAGTATTCATACAAACTGTTAATTCAAGTATGGCTATACTATAAATTAACATTTGTATTTCAACAAGTTTGCTAGGTGTACTTTTCATCTTTTTCACACAATGACAAAAGCCAATGTGAAGATGGTATCTAACACATCTTAGGCTACCAAGTACTAGCTTGCTTGATTGACAACACACATAGAGTCACACATAGAATCAACACATTGTATAAGCCTAGCCCCTAACACATAAAGCTAACTAGTCTAAGGCTTGCATCATAGATTGAATGAATAATAGATTGAATAAAGTTTGAATAAGACATGTGTAACACCCCAAAAACAAAATGTAAAAGAGAGTGTGAAGAAACTCACATGATTGTATGCTTAAATAAGCCAAAATGACTTTGGAAGACGAATCGGAAGTAAAGTCTCTTTACTCACCTAAGTTTGAGTAAACAAAGTCTTAGCACCCTAACGTTTAAAGTTCAAAGTCCAAATCTATAGCATTCTAATGAAGGTCCTAAATAAATGAAACTAAGTTTGAATAGATAACTTGGAATATTTAATAAATATGTTCACAATATTGAATAATAAATAAAATAAAGGATATTCTTTTTATTTATTATCAACTATTATTCATTGTATGAATAAACTAGAATGATATTTTGGATATATTTATTAATATTCCAATAAGCTTATATAATAAATAAAATTGAATATTGAATATTCTATTTATTTATTATTTGTATTTGAAAATCCTAAAATAATATTTGCATATCAGTCCATCCATTTTTTTTATACAAAGTTATTGTAAAATTATGAATTTATATGTATCTTTTTAAAATAGGTATTTTTAGATATTTTATGAATTTCTATTGAAACTTTTATGATAAACGATTACACATAGTTCCTTTGAAACAACTATTTATTTATTTATTTTTTTAAATAATGATTAGTTTATAAATAACTCTCTTATATTTTATTTAGAACAATTATTTTTCTTTTAAAATAATCTTTATGTTAGTTTCAAGATCTAAAAAAATCAATATTAATAATAATCATTTTTTTTTCATTTGAATACGTAATATGTTTTTTTTATATGAATTTTTGAAAATAGTTTTAAACACATGTTATGATTTTTAAACCATTTAGAATGTTTCAAATTAGGTTTATAATAAGAATTTGTTTAAATCTTATTCATAATTTAGTTAAACTTTACAGAATGTATAAAAATAAAATTTAGGATTTGTAGTATTATTTTTATAAAAATAATATGAATGGAATCAAGAGATATGCAAAAAAAAAAAAAAATCGGTTATAGTACCATTAGGGAGGCTTGAACCTGGATCAATTCCCTTCACAGTCTCAATGTTAACCGGTAAGCTGTAAAGGATTTCGTTGAGGGGAACCAGTTTCACTTTATTGTTATATCGACTTTTAAATCAAGCCATAACTCATAAGAACCCTAATCCAATCTCGAATTTAATTCGTATCAGATGATGATTGTGAGCCCCTACTATCATGGGGCTATTGTTCTATTGATCAAAACGAACAGAGTGGTATCATAACTTACCCGGATTTGTTGGCATTCGAGTTGATTGGTTGCGGTTCAGTTCAAGTCGAAGGCGCATGGGCGACCCAGAGTTTGAGAGTGAATTAAAGAGATTTTTTGAGTTCTCTCGAGTCAGAATGAGGTCGATATAGTGTATAATAGTTTAATTTTTGCTCATATCGATTCTGTGTTGTGATTACAACTCATTCTTTTACGAGTTCTTGTTCGGTTTTGAATACGCGTTGATTGAGCACTATTTTTGGATTTGATTACACTGATTGATTCGGTTTTAAACGGCAAATGTGTTGTAATTAAAGTTTTGATTTTAGAAAGCCGCGTTGATCGAGCTGGAGCTTGAACCGAATGAGTAATGGTTCTAAAACGTGATTCAGTTGGAAGAGAAAGAAGATGGGAATAGGTTTTGAGGTTTTGCACTTTCAACCCCTCATCTTTCTACTCTTTTATCTTCTTTTATTTTAGTTTCTTCCACTTACAACTCTTGTTTCCAATTATTAAATTTTTAACCCCTCTCTTTTTAAGTTTATACTATTTCATGTTTTAATCCTTATTAAGAATCTGTATTAGTAAACTTTTATAAATCTTAATCATATATCGTTTTTATGAAATAATTTATCATTAAAATATTTAGTGGATGATCAAATACCACCTAGTAATTTATTCTTATAATATAGTTTACTATTCAATCCAATTCTTATGAATTTGTTATTTACACAACTATATTAGAATTCGTGAAAATAAGAATTTTATCATATAAATGTTTTTTTTATTTCATCAAAGTTGATTTATTTATCTTAAATTGAAATATGATATTATATTTATTATTAGTATTATTATTAATCTCTTTTTTTTATTATAATTGATTTATGTTTTGATTATAGCTTATTAATATATATAATTTATATATATATATATATATATATATATATATAGAGGAAGGTTCATAAGAAAACTACTTGTTTCTAAGAAAACCAAGAAACTAGGGTATTTGAGTAATCTTACACCCATTCTTTCTCCAATCTCCTTTTCTTATTTATGGAATTAATAAAATTTAATCAATCTCCTTTTCTTTCTCCATTCAATTATTCTTAATCAAATCTAGATTTATTTTCCTTCATCTAGGGTTTTTTTTTTTTTTTTTTATCTCAACACTACTAGAGAGATTGAATGAAGAATCCTCTGCCATCTACACGACCAGAGTAGTGGTATCCACCTCACCCAAATTCATGCGCACCGTTTCTGATCGAAAAGGTGGATCTGATCATCATCACTCATCTGATCGTATTTTCTTCTAGAAGGTGATCTGATCATCATCACTCATCTGATCGTATTTTCTTCTAGAAGGTGATCTGATCATCATCACTTGTAATCCGGTAGCACATGCGTTGATCAGAAATATGATAGCAAGCACCGTCAAGAAGAATATTTTTTCAACTTTTGAGTCATGGTGTGAGAAATAAAGATCTTTCATTTATCTTTAATCATCTTCTTCAAATGGTTTCTTTATTATTTTAATTTATTATCTTTATATGAGGTGATTAATCAAATACCATCTAAAATACCAATATTTCATTTTTCATTTTCTCTTTCAACCCAACACTAGGTCGATGATCGGGTGGTCGATCCAACAAAATTTTAACTTAGGTGTCCTGGTAGTTGATCTGAAAATTTTTTTACGATAGGTGGTCGGTGACTTAATATAGAAGTTTTGCTGGAAATTTACAAGACAGAAGCGTCAATTGTTATTTTAAGATGCTGGTTATACTATTGTATGCCATTGCCAGACTCTACATGCTCCTCTATGTCTTCTGTTACACTTGGTCTCTGGTCCATTAACATGTTATATATAGACACTATAGGATTGTGCTAATGAGATATTCAAGAAGGTAGAAGAGAGAAGTCAAGTAGAGGGAGAAATCTAGACGTCATCTTGGTTAATTGCTTTTACATTGTTTGTTGTCAAGTAGAGGGGGTATGAATGTTAATAAATTACATTTGGATGATTCTTGTCTCAATATTTGAATTAAATTTCGTTAAAATTAACTTTTTCTTGAATGGTTACATATATTTAATCAAGTTTAATTGTTTGATTTTTATATATGTAAGCATTGCATGTATGTAACTTGATCGAATTAATCCATTTTGTATGATCACATATATGTAATCACATAGTTTTGTTGAAAAATTCAGATTTTTCGTATAAAAAAATTGATCGAACTTATCTATTTGTATGATTACATATATGTAATCATGTTTACATATGTAAGCAGTTACGTTGATTACATTTATGTAATCATATTGTTTTCACTTGAAAGCTTACATATATTTTTTTTAAGTCTACCTGTATGATTACATATATGTAAGCATGTTTACATGTACGTAGCTTTCAAGTAAACTTTCAAGTTAACTTGTATATTACATATGTGTAAAAATGTTTACATAATCACAATCTTGATTATTATTCTTTTTTTTTTTTTTGTTGGAAAAATAATGCTTATAAATATCTTGTTTCTTGAATGCTTATATATATGTAAGACACTATTACTTTGATTGATTACATACATATATGTAATACACTGTTATTTTATTGATTACATATGTGTAATCAGCTGATATGTACGAAGACGTTTACCTTGATTGATTACATATATGTAATACACTGTTACTCGATTGATTACATATGTGTAATGAGACGATATGTACAAACAAGGTGATATATGTAATGAACTATTACTTCTTGTTATATATGCAATTAAAGTATAGTTAGTGTGATTTTTTTTAATTATTCTGTTTTTTAATAATTATTTTTATTGACTTTATTTCTTAAAACAAGAAAAATGAGGAGAGAGAAAATAGAAAAATCTAGGAGTAACTATAGGAATTTATTGTGTTTCCATGTTAAAAAAATTTATGATTTTCCAATTATACCCTTAATTACTAATAATTATTATTAAAATCTTAATTAATTATAATATTGCTATCAATCAATTACAACCATTGATCAAATTGATCAATGGTTAAAAATAGGTTTTCTTAGTTTTCTTAAAAAGAAGGGTTTTCTTAGGAACCCTTCCCTATATATATATATATATATATATATATATATATATATATATATTTATGAATACAAATGTTTCAAAGAACATTCATGACTTTTATTTATTTCGAATCAAACTCGATGTTTGAATTCGTAACGGAAAACACTTGGGATTACATAATGATTAGACCTAAACGCTTCGTAGTGGTCACTACGGGGCGTATTGGTACGATGTTCTGCAAAAAGTACCGACATGTCAGTTGATGTGACTCAAACGCCACGTAGTGGTCACTACGGGGCGTATAGAGTAACCCTATATGCCCCGTAGTGACCACTACGTTGCGTTTAATGATTAAAACGTGACAAATCTTTTGTAACTTACGAATTCGTCGTCCATATATACACACATATAGCGTTACAATATGAGACGCTCCCTCGAATCACTTGACATATAGTTGAACGAGTTTCTCTCGTTTTGTTTATTATAATATTTGCTTTCTACACACATTTTTTTGATTTGAAAGATGTCTTGGTGGGACGGAGACTTTTTCTTCGGTCAATATTCCGACGTTTCACGAGTTGCTGAAACTTATCAGGTATAAAACTGTATTTAGTTGTTTTTATTGTTAATCAAATGACACACTAATCATAATGTTTTTAAGGATGAGACTGGTGTGCATTCGTCTGAGGCCACAACTAGACCAATATTGCCAGATCTTAACGAAGAGGTTGCTGATCAAACTTCGTACTGGCAATTTGATTTGAACCAGGAACCTTGCGTTGATGACGACGTTAACAGGGAATGTTACGCTGCTGAAGAATCACGCCCACCCCAAGTTGCGGTTAAAGAGGAAGAAGCTGACGTTGTATACCAAAATATGGACTGGAATAACAATAAGGTAATATGTTTTTGACTTGTTTTTAGTTAAATGGACATTAGTTTAATGAGAACATTGTTTTCAGATATTCATTTATGTAACAACTGGATTTAACAATCGAACATGTTTGAAATAATCATTAATAAAATGATTGTAATTGTTAAAAATTGAAAATATGCGAGAAATCATGAACGTGGGAGAAAACCGTACGCGAAACAGAGTTCCGGATTCTCCGAAATCGCAAAACGAAGAAAATTACAAAATATCAAAATCAGGGATGCCAGGTGTAACATTAGTGCCGGAACCGCCACCGGAACAGTGATCGTAACAGTGCGTGAACAGTAATCAGGTACAATTTTCATGTAATTCAGTGTATCTTATGTTCATATCAAACCTCAGTATCATTTCATGTTACCAAAACAGCGAATTCATAATCATTTCAGAGAAAACAAGTTCAGAACAATGGTTCTTGAGTCAGATAATTATCTGGCAACACAGAACCATCATGTGATTTATTTGTTAGGATCTTATTATGTATAAACGTATGTGAGGCTTTACAGAACAAAACAGCACGAATGTCGTTACGTGAATGCTAAACCGACGGATTATTCGTATAGGTGACGATCTGTACGAATAAATCTGAAAGTTTAACGTTCTGAATGATATTCAATAATTAGAAAACAATATTGAAAAGTGTAGTTATCGTCGTGTTTGATCGGGTGACGATTCGAACAAATACGCGCGATGACCGCGCGATTCGATTTAAACGTTAAATAAATATTTTATAAATTAAATAATTAAAAGATAATTAGTTAATTTATTAGGAATCACAATCTAAAATAATTTTAAAATTTCTATTTTAAAACTGAGTCGTTTCGTTACGAAAATGACGCGAAAACGACGTTTCTACGCGAAACCACGCGAAACCGAACGAACCCGGACGAACCCGGGTATTTCCCCACCATTTAATGTGGTCATTAATACCACAACAACCACCACCAACCAGCTTCAAATCCCCATTCACGTTCATCTCTCTCTCTCTAGAATTCACCATCTTCTCACTAAGATTTCTCACTTGAATCTTCACCATTTCATGTGTTCTTGGTGTCAAAATCACCACCACCACTAGTAGAACACGAAAGTACAACAGATCTAGACGTTCATCCAACCGATTTGAGGTAAGGACCACATCTTTGATCGGTTTTAGGGTTTTTAAAACCCTCATGGTCGCCCCCTTCTTGGCCGGTTCTAGACCCCTTCAACCCTTAGGGATTTCACCAAATACACTCCGAATGATTTAGGAACAAGTGGCATTCGAATCTAGTTGTTTAGAGTCAAAATAGGAATGCTATGGTGATTGTGTTCGAACGGCCGAATGAGCCTAACCCAGATCCACGAATGAGCCAAGAACATCATTCGGCGAATGGCACTTGATCTTCGGCCGAATGGCCAGGACTATCTCATTCGGCGAATGGTTTGGGTCAGTCGGCCAAACCAGGTTTCTTTCGGCCACAGCCTCATTCGCGGGATCAACCACATTCGACCAAGGCCATTCGATCGGGACTCATTCGCCCGAACTCATTCGACCCAGCTTAGGTTCATTCGACTATACCCACCCATTCGACAAGCGTCTTTCGGTGATCTCATTCGGCCACCTAGCTATTCGGTCAGGGGCATTCATTCGACCAAACCCGTATCAACTCGACTGGGATTGAATTGCTAATCGAGTCTTAAGGTGGTGAACTCATGGATTTTAACCAAGAATGTGAGTGTGTGCATGAACCTTATGCGTATGTATAGTATGCATGGAATTGCTCATGTGTATTAGTGTGTGTGTGTGCATGGGGTGTGTGTTAGGGTTCCATCTCATGCCACCAACTTTGGGTGAATAGGGTTGTATTATGAGACCTTAAAATGGGAACTTATCTTTAGTTAACAAATGAGATTAAAGCAATAGCATGAGTTTGAAGTGTTTATGTGACTATTAACACCTAAACACTAACAAATTCCATGAGGAGATGTAACTAACCTAAGTGATGTATCAAAATCCTATTGGCTTAGTTCGTCAGAGTACTAGCAAGGAATCATTTGAAAAAGAACCAAGTCTAGTAAAGGGTCCGAGGCTGTCCCAATGGGCTTATTCTGAGCCCATCATGTATTAAACACTCTTTCATTTAAAATTAAACATGTTTTAATAAAATAAAATAAAATGGGCTTATAAATTCTATTGAATTAATTAAATGATTTACTAAATAATGTTTAACATGAAATGGGTAACTTGAGAGGGTTGAACAAAGTCTTAAAGTGGTTTCGTGGGGTAAGGGTTAACTAAAGGATAATAAGTTAGAACAATTAGAAAGAGTCATAGAAACACATTAGTAATCTAGGACACTTAGTTGCACGCCCGGACTAAACCCTAGACCCAACGTCTATTATAAATACTTATCGTATGCGAATTCTCTTAACACAACTCAGGTGATAAAGATACATAGGCAACAGTCAAAGAGTGCGCATTTTGTGATACTTCATTTGCACAGCAACACAGGTGAGTTCATTGCCCCTTTTCTAAACATTTTTGTTTTAAACGCGGGGCTGAGAAGCATGCGTAAACTGTTTTAATTAAACTGTTTATTTAAATGCTTTTATTTATTATATGTTTTACATATATATGTTGTTGATACTCCTAGACTTCTGTCTAGGAAATTATTATACAGAATCAAATTACCAATTGAATTTAAGTACTCTTATGAGTAATACCTTAAATTTAAATTCTAAATCAACCCTTAGTCCATCAAGTTCAAATTCAAGAATCTAAATTCAAAGTGAAATCAAATGAACATAATCAAAAGATCATATTCAAGGGAATCATAACTCAGTGTGTGATCTGAGACCCAAGATTCATAATCAAATCGACTATCATTGAAAATCATGGGAATTCAAAGAATCAAGAATCATGAGACTCAGGAAATCAGGAATCATAAATGTGTGTGAATCATTGAGGTAATGAAATCATTATGATCTAATGAACTCATTAATACTCAAGTCAAGGTGGATGTCAGTTGTATATGGAATCAAGACCACGTGTAACACACATATAAAGTCCCACTCAGATGCAGAAGACCTTCGGGTCAGGCTGTAACGGGCAATAACATGAACGATCAAATGAAATCAATATCAAAGTCAAAATCATGAGAATCAAGAGATCAAGAATCACAGGATATCCTTAAAGTCCCACTCAGATGCAGAAGACCATTGGGTCAGGCTGTAACGGGCAAAACATTAAAGTCCCACTCAGATGCAGAAGACCATTGGGTCAAGCTGTAACGGGAAAATCATTAAAATCCCGCTCAGTTCAGGTGTACTCCTTGTGAGTTATGCCTGACATGGGTCACATGTGAGAGGTTACAACTTGGACAACCACCAACAACTAAGTCTAACTGATTGAGTAAAATCATACCCAATCATCATGTCTTAGTTGTATTTAAATGTTTTATTTAATTAATAAATTAAATATTTGACATTTTACTATTATCACTGTCTTTTTGGGAAATCATATATCTATGAGGAACCCAATAAATCAAAGGCATATCAGATTTCAATATCATGATCTAAATCATAAAACTATATGAACTCACCAACCATGTGTTGACTTTATTTTTGCATGACTTCTCAGGTGACGAACAGGTCAACTAAGGAGTTATTCCTTTTGGACTATGACTTCAGATAGAAGGCTTAGCATTTTGGACCTGCATTATTTTTGAAGACATCATTATGCAAATTATTTTGTATATCTTGTGTAAATACAAGATAGAAATACATGATGTTAATGGTAGATTTACATTGTTAAATTATAAACCATACTGATGTAATTTAACTTTGTAATTCTATTATGTTTAGCATTTCTCATTTGTATCATGTGCAATGTAAACAATCTGATCATCACGATTATCACTCACGATATCGCGCCCCGGGAACTTTCCGCCCGACGGGACAACCGATCCTGTCCCGCCGGCTCGGGGTGTGACACCAGGCGCTACGCCTAGCCCTAGACACCCACGCTAGGCGATGCGCTCGGAAGGAAAGAAATATCTGAGACCTTAGTCTCGCGCGCTACGCCCCGGGCCAAACGCCCACGCGGGGCGATACGCCTTTCATGTGGCGGTTTAGCAGATTGGGCTTCTTATCAGAATTTTAAGCATATTTTTATTTGTTCATCTCTTTCGAACATCAGCTCCACCACAACTCCACAGAACGAGTTTTTACTATCTAAACTCAATTCTAAAGCCATCCAAACGTCCGGATCGAGCCAGTGATCGTTTCTACAAGTTCGGATCGTCATATTTCAACCAGAAATTCGTTTGAAAGAGTAAAGATTCGTTTTATCCTACTGGTTTAATATTATATGGATTAAATATAGTTTTGAGCATGATATAATGATTATTGTTGATAATTATTGCCTAGATGATGGCTAGGAATAATTAAAAACGAATAACTAAATGTTTTAACGGTAAAATCTTGATTTTTACCCGTTATAATGTCCGGTTATTATTAAATCCATATCATTGAGTATGATAACTAGTAGGATAATTAAATCATGATTATGATGGAGTTAGATCATTCTTTGAAATGATCAATCCAATTCAAATGCTTGATTAAATGTTTGGGATTTGAAAGTTAATGATTTTGGCATAAATATGCTAATTATAAGTGATGACTTGATTTCTAAATGCCACATTGTGACAACTAGTACCTGACCTGCCGGCAATTCCGTACGGTATGTGTACTTTCAACAGTAACTATGTGTAAATACATGATTGTGAACAGTACTTGTACTAACAGAATTCAAAATACAAGAAACAGTTGTACGTATTTTTGTGTAAACTTAAATGCCGTAAGTACAACATTCATTTGAAACAATAGTTGTTAGTATTTAGGCGAAAACCTAAGTACAGTTAACACAACTAAACATGAGAAACAACAGTGTTCAAATAAATAACAAGAACAAATCGGTTGCGATCTGATATCCATAGATGACAGGAATCAGATGACCGACCAATCAGTGTGAAAACAATGTGATAACAGGATGTTTAGTTGAGTCCGACAGTGAGGAAATACAATTTGAAACAATAATGCAGTGTTGTTTCAGAATAACGAACTGACAGTGTGTTTGCGTGGGTGACGATTCACACAAACATATCTGTGAGTTTAACGTTCTGAAATGACGACTGAAAACTAGAAAACAAAAGTCGGAAAGCAAAACCATCGTCGTGTTCGTTCGAATGATGATTCGAACGAAAACGCGCGATGGCGACACGATCTGACGAAACGAAAAACGAAACACGACGCGAACGAAAATAAATTAATAAAATAAAATAAATAACGTTTTACAATTTTGAAACTCATCAAAATAATTAAGATAATCATTGTTTTATTTATTACAAGTAAGTTACGTGTAAAGTTCCGGAAACGCGACGAAAACGCGAACCGAGCAACCGAATCGAACCCGAATACCCCGAGGGTATATAAACACCAAATAAGGGTGTTTTCCTCATTTCCTTGCAGCTCTCTCTCTCTAAAACACCCCTTTCCCGAACCTTTTTCCTCTCTCTAGAAAGCAACCTTCAAAGCTCCATAACTCACTCGTTTTTCAACAAAATCGGGCATTCTTGGTGTCCACGCGAAGCTCTCGGCATCCTATACATAGAAGTACAACAGATCGGGGGAGATAGCCACTGAAAAACGAGGTATGATGCTACAAAGAAATCTGAAAATAGGGTTTTCATTACCCTTTGATCGACCTAAACCCACCCAACCGATCTAGGACTTTGTAAATCGATTATGTACCTTCGAAAACTGCTATAGGTACACCAACAATACAGAAATAGTCCTGCAACAAAAGGAGGTTCGAGGTTGATGGGGATGAACAAGGTTCGGGAACATGCAGGTGACCGGATCTATGGGAGACGAACCCTGCTTGCATAAGCGAACCTTCGGCCACATCACCCAACTTTTCTCAGCCGAACCATGCATGAGGGTGTGGGCGAACCTTGCCTACCGAACCCACGACCTGCCAAACCCACCTACACAGGACCGAACCTTCCAGGGAAACTATAGACAAACCCTTGATCCAACAATTCCCATGGCCGAACCTTCACTCGCCAGACGAACCAGGGGTGTGTCCCGAACCCATGGTCGAATCCTACTCCAGCAGCAGCAACGAACCATATTGATCTTCAAGTGCCGAATCATTTCAGACGAACCCTACATCCCACGAACCTTTCCCATGTGAACAAACACCGCCGAACCTTGGGAGACTCACGAACCTTGTCGATGCATCAGCCGAACCCTATGACTAACGAACAATACGGTTCGTTGGAAGGTAGCAGGTCTCAAATTCTTGAAATCCTGACCACCTTAGCTCCATCATTGTCGGTTTTGAAAAGGTTCGACCCAAGGAATCTGTGTGGGCCATATAACTTTCGATCGAAACCACTTACAGCCCAGCCGGCCCATACGCATACACCTTCCCTAGGTTCTTTGCATTCAGCCCATATAGCATACCTCGGCCCAAACCTTGTTCGATCAACCCAATTGCAAGACCCATACAATTGTTTAGGCCCAAGGAACTATGCTAAGCTTATCCAATTGGATTAAATTCAACCGATTTAGACTCATTTCATGTCGGCCCAATATAGTGCTTCGGGCCGTAGTAGTTCATGAGGCCCATGACATTGATTGGGTCCAATCAGTCGATCCATAAAACTCATAAGACCCACGTGGACATCATTCGGCTCAAGTGATATGTGAGACATATGAGATTTGGAAATCAATTTAGAAACATGTAATGTCCAAGAATAAATCACATCTCATCACCTATTCACTCCAAAGTTCATGACATGGGTGACAAGTTATAATCATAACGAAATTCAAGGGGTTAAATATACCATTCATAGAAATTGTTAAGTTTCAACCTAAACCCTAAATTAAAACTTAGTAGCTCTCGTAGCATGACAATAAATCAAGTAAATCTCAAATTAATGAGCGAGTGTTTTAATGATCAACCCCAGTAGCATAGGTGTTTCTAAAGTCAATGACAAATACACGGGGCCGCATGATGACCGCGACTCACATACGTTAGCCAACTTATTGCTAACATATACATGCACACAAATCGATTACAATCGAGACTTATAGGTTACATACAACATGAAATCAATACAAGAACGTGAAAACAAACTCAAGTTCAATCAAGAGCGCGTGCATTCTTCATTTAAGCTAAGTCAACCACTTCCACAACAAGTGAGTTCATATGCCCCTTTTCTTTAATCTTAACTGATTTTAAACTCACGGGGCTGAGAAACATGCTTACTTTTATTTATTTAAAAGTTTAATGTTTAACATATTGCTTATACTTTGATTTGGATAATATTAAATTGTTTATTATCGCTTATCATTGTATGCATGCTTGTATGATCATGATATGATAGGGACAATCAGATAAATATGATAATATAATTTCATAATTCATCAACACACTAGAATAACATAGTTGTAAGATTTTATCTTATAACACTTAGTTATTCTTACATGAGTAAACATTGAGAAAATTCATACACAAACAAACATTGAGAACATTTACAGAGAAACATGATGACATTACAAAACACCTGAATGATTAGAAGATAATACATCTTCTTAATATCATTCAACATTAAACTTAACTAAGTGTGATAAGTCAAGTACTTATAACGCTTAGTTTACAACTTAAAACATACTATGCGATAGTATGGAGCATTTATCAATCCACCACCTGAGCGGATTAAGGGTGGCAAGACTAGTTCTTACCACGGCTTAATGGCTTTAGAATGATAATCATGATAACGTAACTTCATGATAACAATATCATTCTCACATCGGTTGACATAACGTAATAAGACAAGTTCTTATTCGACTTTGTTAACTACATTGAGAACACACGGAGGGATAGAGGTAACTCGGATGCATTGTAGTCTGATTACGTGAGGATCACAATGGATTCCTTTTAGGCTCTATACGTTGCATTGAAAAATAATTACAAAGGGTTAATTAACACTTTTAGTGATTAAAAGTGTATCAATAGTTAACCTACAAGACTCAGAACAATATATGTCACACCCCGACCGACGGCGGAATACGTCGGGGCGCGAGCTTGACTGTTCATTAGCTCATGGTGCTATTATGCGTTTCAATATTTAATGCATCATCATTAAAACAATACAACATGTCATTCATTAAATTCAAATTACATTACATGAATTGAATACAAAATAGTTACAATTGAATGCTAAAACATTGTTTAAAATTTAACTAGGCCTACTAAGTCTTATCATATGTCTTCATCATGCTTCCTTATCCTGTTACACATGTAAAATAGAGTTTGTCAACTATTTGCATAGTTGGTGAGTTCACACACAAAGTTTAAATAATAGGTATAAAAAGGATGCAAACTATAGCCTAACTAGATATGTATCATAAGCACATCATGAATACAAGTTTGAATAAATTGAATGAATGAATAACAATTGCTTGTGTCCAAACTAGTATCCTTACAACATGTTAATTCAAGTATGGTCATACTATAAATTAACAGTTATAATTCAACCAGTTTGCTAGGTGTACTTTTCACCTTTTTCACACAAAGGCAAAAGCCTTTGCGAAGATAGTATCTAACCATCTTAGGCTACTAAGTACTAGATTGCTTGACTGGCAACATACATAGAATCACACATAGAATCAACACATTGTATAAGCCTAGCCTCTAACACATAAAGCTAACTAGTCTAAGGCTTGCATCATAGATTGAATGAATAACAGATTGAATAAAGTTTGAATAAGACATGTGTAACATCCCAAAAACAAAAATGTAAAAGGGAGTGTGAAGAAACTCACATTAATGGTGCTCGAGGAAACTAGTATAATGAAGAAGAATCAAGATCAACAGTTGTATCAAACTGGATGCCCTGAGGATTGAACGTTCGTGGCTAGACAGCAGCTCAAAGGATCAAGTATACGATCCGAATGCAAACGTGGTTCAACCTAGCCAAACGAATGCAACAAGGATGGGTAAAATTTATGCTAGGCATAGCTAAATGAACGGACATCATAGGCCGGACTCGTTGGCTTAACGAGCCTCTACAAGACTACACCAACTCTAAAGGCGACCTAAACAAGGCGACCTAAACAAACCTAATGCCGACAACTAATAACCTAAGCTCAACTACTTAGACTAGAAAAAAAAAATAAATGAATAATGAAAAGAAGAAATGAAAAAGAAAATTACCTCAAAGAAAACTTTACAAACGAGACGATCTCGAAGCGCAGCACCTCCTCGCCAAGAGCATAAAAAAAACTACTACGTTCAACATCCCAATGGATGTTGAACTTGTAGAACCACCAAAATTAGGTTATTCTACTTGTTTATACTCAACTAGGAGTTGCAAAGCTATAAGGGACCAAGCAAGGATATTTATAGGTGTTTAAAGAGGAGAAATATTGGTTTCATGGGCGATGTGGGATGAGTTTTTATGCAGAATTCGCGTCTGGCAACTGTTAAAAAACATCAAACTTGTTTTCGCGATTCCCGCTTCGTTATAACTCCGTTTTGCGCACGGTTTTCGCCCACGTTCATCGTTTTCAGAGTACTATCATATGGAAGAGATTAATCCAACATTCATGGTGTCGAGAATTATGTTTAAGCATTGGATCTTGGCGTGAATCAAGGGTTACGTTCTTAACTTTTGTTTATGATTCTTGCTTCGTTTGGGCTTGGTTTTTATTCACTGTTTGAATTTAGTTTCTTCTTAGTATACTATTTTATCTAAAAGATTTGTGTGAGCCAAAATGTTAGTTCAAGTATGAGGAAATGTTGGCTAAATAGTCACCCGAAAGCTACTTATGTCAAAACTACGAATACAATATTCCAAAGCATGTTATAAACTTTGTTTTATTATATACGAATATAATTATAATTCAAATAGAAAAGTGAAAAACCATGGGGATTACAATATAAGGAACAGATTAAATAAATCTAATATCCTTAATACATATAAGAGTTATCAATATTTCGGTTTGATGACAACTCTTTATTATAGTATTTCAATACATGATATCACAAGTGATAAACAATGAGATGAACAAGTGGGAATTGAGATGGAAATCAATAATTGTATTGCAAGTAGTGTGGAGTTCTAGTAGTGATGTGGTGGGATGTTGGCTAGGGCTTGGTTCCCTTATATACGCCCTATATATAAGCATCACTACTAGGATGATATATAATTTGTAAATATAACTATTGAGAAGCCATTGGGTGATCAGGTGAAACAAATAACATACAAGTAACATGACTAACATTGTGATTGTGCATGTGAATGAATCAAGGTTTTCAATTAACATACTTATGAACTCACCAACCTAGTGTTGACTTTGTTTAAATGCATGTTTTCTTAGGTGATGAACAGGTGTAGCTACTTAGATGCACGAACTAAGCTAGTGGACTTTTAGAAGACCTAGCTTCATTTTGTGTTGCATGCTTTTGATGACAAAAACAATGAATCATCTTTTGTATATCTTGTACAGATACAAGATATAGTTTCATTGATTCTTTTGATAGATTTACTTGGTTAAATTATGAACGATACATTGTAATTTAATCTTGTAATTCTATATCATTTACGTGTTAGCATTTCTCATTTATTTATCATGTGCTATGTAAACAATCTGATCAATTTGATTATCACTCACGATATCACGCCCCGGGAACCTTCCGTCCGGCGGGAAAGTCGATCCAGCCCGCTGGCTCGGGGTGTGACACACATAGTAATAAATGAGATTCAAATGAGTTTGAATCAGTATGTATATGTGTTGGGTGTATTGAAACTAGTTGTACACGTGTGATTTGCAACTATGTGGTGGAAGTCAAAAGATAAGTTACAAAATATGAAATTTTGATAACTTGAATATGACTAAGAACATGTGTAGATTAGTTTCTACACATGAGTTGTTTGATAAAAGCCTCAATGAGGATTTGATTGAATATGAAAAGTAAAACAGGTCAAATGAATTGAATTACATAAATAACACAAGTTATGTGTTCATTTTGTTAAATTTTGTTATATATGGATATATAATCATTAGAGGGGGTGAATTTAGTTAGAGAAGGCCTGGAAAAGAATTGGAGATTTTTGATAGCTCTCCAAATCAAGGTAAGTTACCTATTTGATTGAACTTGAAGTTGTACGATTTGGTGTGTCCACATTACAAGTATTTGTGCATTTAGCATATATGTTATTTGTTGTTTCGAGTGAATTTGATATAAATGGTTATGGTTAGTGCGGTTATTGTGGTTGAATGATATACAAGGTTTGTGAACATTCAACTAGTAATAATGATTGAGTTGATTTACAAGAGTGTAAACAACCATCATAAAGTGGAGGTTATAATCTACAAAAGTGTAGACATTAAATTGGTAATATGCATGCTTCGATTCACAATGTGTGTGAACAAAAGATGATCTACAAGAGTGTAGACATCTAATTTCAAGAGTCAAATTTTTTAAGTTTGACTTTTGGGAAATATGATGCACAACTGTAGTTTTGTGTGCACATATGTGTTGTGTTAAATTCCCTATTACTCATTTACCAACGTCGGTGCATCAAACTGGTTCAATTTGTTCTTCGTTTCTCACCTATCTGGTTTCAATCGACCTCCTCAGCCTCCACCCTCTCTTGGGATGCCCCGCCGCCGTACGTGGCTTTTTGGGCTTGCACCATGCTTCCATTTGCGTCTCCGCTTCCACTTCTTTCCGATGTTTTCCTCTGTTAATGATCTTCCTCTTTTGTCTTACCCAGTCTTTTCTATCCCTTTGTTTCACAAGTATGTAATCTCTCCTTTCATATAGGTATTCATCTTCATTCGCGTTTTCTGGGTTTATTTTACGTGTGTGGGTTTCACCTCAACAGGGTGTTCTTCAATTTTTGCTAGGGTTTGCGCTTTACGGTTTGCTAAGATAATGCCTTTCTTTAATTTTGGCTAACAATTGCAGTAGGGTTTTACTCAATTTATGATTGTTGATGTTCACACCTCACTGGGTTTACATGTAATGAGGGGTCTTATTATTTGCATATTTACTTGGTGGCCTTCCTAGGTTTACACGTAATGGGGGTTTTTATCATTTGCATATTTAGTTGGTGAGGGTTAATTAAATTAACAAAATTGAATCTGCATCTATTCTTAAACGAGCATATAGGAATGAATTCAAGAGGATACCTTAGCGTTTTGGTTGTTGCTCATGCTCTAGTGCTTTCCCTAATCAGATGTTAGAAATTGAAATATGTGTAGGTTTACTATTAAGGATATTTTGGTATGTCTCTATTTTTGCCTCACTTAAACATTAATGTTTCAGGACTCATGAAATGAGGAGCCTATTTTCTGTTCCTGCATGTGTTTGATTTACACAGGTGTTTGATTTCTGCAATTCTTTCGTTTCTGCAGGTTTTTGGTTTCTGCAGGTGTTTCAGATATCGTTGGCCTAGGTGACATTTATGCTTCTCATAACACCAAGGTATGATGCTCTCATTTTCTTTTGTTGGACCCTTCGTGCGATTGCATTCTGTTGATGTCAACGTACTTTGAGGTTTTCCTATAATATATGCTCTCATTTTCTTTTGTTGGACCCTTCATGTGATTGCATTCTGTTGATGTCAACATACTTTGAGGTTTTCCTATAATATATATAATGCTTTACTTTTACTTATTTAAAGAGAGTGTATATTATATTAGGTTTGCCAAAATCGTTGTTGAGCATTTTACTTATACCTTAGGATTAAATATAATGTATATGTGTCTATGGTCTTCCCTTTCTATTTTAGGCTGCCATTTATTTATATGTCTGATGGTTATATTTAATAGGATATAACACTAGCATTGCCTCTATATTTAGTGTCTATTATCACCTATATTCTTGAATCCTAAAGCACTTCTTCCAACACGTACTTAACTTACGGTTATTTTTAGGAGTTTGATTTGCAGCAACTTTAGGAATAGTGGTTAGGAATTGGGTGCAACTCTCCAAGTACTTGTGGCCCTCTATAGATTAATAGTTTGAAATCTTATTAGATTTTATTGATGTGTGTGATTCTATAAGCACCTGTGTCCCACTCTAGATTAATGGTTTGAAGTCTTATTAGATTTTATTGAAATTATGTTAGCTGAGAAGTAACCTCTTTGCATATACAATTAACTAATGATCATTAGCCCACGCAACGTGTGGGCACCTTCACTAGTTATAATAATTGTATATGAATGGGAGATTTACGGGATCTTGGGTGAAAACAACCCGTTAGTAAATCATGTTGTATGCGATTGAATAATGTTTTCAAATTATATTTGAAACATCACTAGTGTATCCATATGGTGTTATGGAATACACTTGAGTAAATAGCATGGTAATCTTACTTAGTTCTAACGAACTAATGGTGAAATTAAATGTGGTGTTTATATGTACAAAGGAGTCGGGTGAGCGGTGATGGTGATTGAAAATCGAACATGGAGGCTCGTATGATGGTTTTAAACTTAATAACCAAACTTGTGTGAAACTTTTGTGTAATAAATGTTTTGTGGAGTTTGTAAACATACTTAAACTTTGTTTTAACAGGTGTTAGTAAATAGTATGTTTATACATGTGTAAAACACAAAAGTTTTTGCTGTGACCTAAACGTAGTTTGTTAAAAAATGCTTTATAATGTCCGGAGGTGACATAAAGTGACATGGGTGTCACAATTTTTGTGGAGGAGTTGATGGCATGGGTGAAAAGTAGAGCCCTTGATAATGGATACGTCGTAGTTACCGGACGATCTAAGAAAAAGAAGGGGACCGATGAGGTCAACAAAATCTGGCTTGTGTGTGATCGTGGTGGTGAACACAATAGTACGGCCATCTTAAGGTGTCACACCCCGGGCCGGCGGGAACGGATCGGGTTTTCCCGTCGGGCGGAAGGTTCCCGGGGCGCGATATCATTGTGTTGATAATCAAATGATCAGATTGTTACATAGCACATGATAATCAAAATGGGAAATGCTAACACATCCATGATATAGAATTACAAGATTAAATTACACAGTATCGTTCATAATTTAATCAAGTAAATCTACCAAAAAGAATCAATGTAACTATATCTTGTATATGTACAAGATATACAAAAGATGATTCATATCCTTGTTTCCCAAAAAGCATGCAACACAAAATAAAGCTAGGTCTTCTAAAAGTCCACTAGCTTATTCTTTGCATGTATATGTCTACACCTGTTCGTCACCTGAGAAACATGTATTTAAAACAAAGTCAACACTAGGTTGGTGAGTTCATAAGTAAGTTAATGTAAAACCTTGATTCATTCACATGCACATTCACAATGATAATATGTTACTAGTATGATTGTCTGATTCACTTGTTCATCCAATGGCTCCTCAATAGTTATAGTCACAAGTACTATATCATCCTAGTAGTGTTGCTTATATATAGGGCATATGTAAGGGAACTAAGCCCTAGCCAACATCCCACCACAACACCACTAGAACTCCACACTACTTGTAATACAACTATTGATTCCCATTCTCAATTCACATGTTATCTCTTCCTTGATCACCTGTGTTCTCATGTATAGAATAATAATATGATAACGTGGTAATTATCAAACCTAAGTATTGATAACCAATATATATGTTAAGGATATTAGATTCATTAAATCCATTCCTTAGATTATTCTATAGTTGTGGGGTTAACTGTTGTTTCACTTCTAAATATTAAAAGTGTTAGTTAACTGATCATCATGTGTCTCCAAATGCAGCGTATAGAATCCGAATGGAATCCATTTTAAATCCTCACGTAATCAGATTAAAATGCATTCCATTCTCTCCTATCCCGCCGTGTGATCCCAAAGTTTCTGTGTGGGATTGTATCATGTGATTAACAAAGTCGAATAAGAACTTGTCTTATTACGTTATGATAATCGGGTGTAAATGACAAGAATCCCATGAAGTTACGTTATCATGATCGTCATTCACTGTAAATGATAAGAATCGTCATTTACTGAATCCATGTGTTCCCAAAGTATCCGTGTGGGAATGTTCTCGTGTGTTTAACAAAGTCGAATAAGAACTTGTCTTATTACATTATGTTATTTATGTGTAAATGATAAGAATCCCATGAAGTTACGTTATCATGATCATCATTTACTGTAAATGATAAGAATCCCATGAAGTTACGTTATCATGATCATCATTTACTGTAATCCGTGTGATCCCAAAGTCTCAATGAGGGATTGTTCTCGTTATGCTTATGTGTAAACTGTCTAGGTATTTGCTCATGTGAAAATAACTAAGTGTTATAAGCTATTATCTTATAACTAAGTTATTCTAATGTGTTGATGATTAAGAAATTACATTATCATAATCATCTGAGTTTCCCTGTTATCTCATAATCATACAAGCATGCATACAATGATATATGATAATAAACAATTTAATATCATTTAATCAGAGTATAATTAACATGTTAAGTAAACTTTTAAATAAATAAAAGTAAACATGTTTCTCAGCCCCGAGAGTTAAAATCAGTAAAGATTAAAGTAAAAGGGGCATATGAACTCACCTTGCTGTTGTAGGGTTGACTTAGCTTAAAGAGATAATGCGCACGCTCTTGTCAGTTCTTGTAATTGTGTTCACGTTCCTGTATTGATTTCATAATGTGGTTGTAATTTGTAGGTGTAAGTTATAATGATTTGTGTGCGTGATTGTGTTGGTGTTAGCCCTAAAGTTGGCTAACACCTCTCGGTCTTAGTCTTCATTCGGCCCCACATTTTTGATATAGACTTTATGTGTCCATTTATTCATTTAACTTCCTACTTGAAATCATTTATTAATGTGTTGATCTAAATTTATGGCTTTTAAGTCCATGACTTTGCCATTCAAACTAAGTATGATTTTAGTTTTTTTGTATCCCAATATTTCACATGTTGATTCTGTTAATCCCAAAACAAGTTATTGCATAACCCATTAATAATTATTAATCCTTGACTTGGTTTATAATTAAACCCATTGGGCCGAATGCTAATCTCGTGAGTCTCGTATTTAATCGTGGGCCGATTGTAGTTCTTGAGTCGTTTAGTGATGTATAGGCCGAATAACATGGGCCTAGTGACCAACATAGACCAAACCTCGAAAATGGGCCAATAGAATTTGGGTTGGATCGGTTGGGCTATGAAGTTGGGCCTTGGCTGCAAAATGGTTCAATGAAATACTATTGGGCTAAAGATAATTGCTGTTGGGTTATATGACCTGCATGTTGGCCTAATAACTCGCATGGGCCAAGAATGACATTGGGCCCTATATATATGTCGTTGGCCTGACTGTGTACACGAATGGGCCAAGTTAGAACAGAAATCAGGCCGGTGAATGGTACCAGATCCATGTGGTCGCCACTGGCTGAAAATGAGTATCCGTTCAAGTCCCCAGCGAACCTATGGTTTACACAACCATGGTTCGTGAGTCAAGGGAGCTAGGGTTCGTGACTAGATCTGTAGTAGGGTTCGTTGCATGCTGGTAACATGGTTCGGCTGACGATGATAAGGGTTCGGGACAGAAGCATCAGCGAAGGTTCGTTAAGCAAAGAAGTTTGGCTGATGTCCCAAGGTTCGTTGGACACCTGGGTTCGGCATGGAACCATGGAGGTTCGTTGGTCCAGTAGGGTTCGGGAACATCCTCATGGTTCGGCTAGTACAAGCAAGGTTCGGTGGTTGGTGGTTGCGGTTGCTTGCAGATCCAGTCGGCACTCTAGGGTTCGGCCCTCGTGCCCCACAGCGAACCTGTGGTAACCACCCTCTTTTTCACGATCACACCTGATCCAAACGATGTTCCCACCCTGATGACGTACCAGAAAGGTTGCCGAGGGTGTTGGTTTACACAACCAAGGTGGTTAGCCGCTGATGGTGAAGTGATCGAGCCAAACACACACACACCTACACAAAACCCTATTTTCGTGGACTTTCATGGCTTCATACCTTCGTTTTCAGTGGAGGTTTCTTCCGATCTGCTGTACTTTCGTGTAGAGGATGTCAAGGGCTACGCGTGGGTTCGAAAATCACCCAAATCGGTCCACAAACGAGGGAGATATCAAGGATTGAAGCTTGAATATTCTAGAGAGATGAAGGGTTCGTGAAATTCGTTTTTAGAGAGAGAGAGTGCAGAAAAATTATGATAAAACACTCTCATTAGTAGTTTATATACTCCGGGGTGTTCGGGTCCATTTCGGTTGCTCTGTTCGCGATTTCGTCGCGTAATCGGATTTTTTACGCGTAGTTAATAATAAATAGATAAAATTGTTAATTTAATTAATATAATGAGTTTCAAAATTGTAAAAATGTTTATTATTTTATTTAATTAAAATTAAATTCGTTTCGCGTCGTATTTTGTTTTCGTTTCGTCGTATCGCGTCGCCATCGCGCGTATTCGTTCGAATCGTCACTCGAACGAACACGACGATGGTTTTGCTTTCCGACTTTTGTTTTCTACTTTCCAGTCATCATTTCAGAACGTTAAACTCACAGATATGTTTGTGTGAATCGTCACCCACTCAAACACATTGTCAGTTCGTTATTCTGAAACGACACTGCAGTTTATGTTTAAATTGTGTTTCCTCACTGTCGGACTCAACTAAACATCCTGTTTTCATCTTGTTTTCACATTGAATTGTCGGCCATCTGATTCCTGTCATCTATGGAACTCAGATCGCAACCGATTTGTTTCTGATAATTGTTTGAACACCGTTGTTTCTCATGTTTTGTTGTGTTAACTGTAATTAAGTTTTCACTTAATAAACACAACTAATGTTTCTAATGTACGTTGTACTTAATGTATTTAAGTTTACACGAAAATACGTACAACTGTTCTTGTATTTAGAATCCTGTTAATACAAAAACTGTTCACAAATACGTATGTACACATAGTTACTGTATGCAAGTACACATACCGTACGGACTTGCCGGGCGGTCAGGTACTAGTTGTCACAGTCTCCCCTTGTTAAAGAAATTTCGTCCCGAAATTTAAGCATAAAGATCGGTCTTTACTTCTCGAACAGATGGGGATACTTTGCTTTCATGTTGTCCTCGCGCTCCCAAGTAAATTCTGGTCCACGCTTGGAGTTCCATCGAACCTTTACAATAGGGATACGGCTACGTTTCAGTTTCTTAACTTCACGTTCCATAATCTCTACAGGTTCTTCAATGAAGTGTAATTGCTCATCAACTTGTATTTCTTCCAATGGTATGATCAATGACTCGTCTGCTAAGCACCTTTTGAGATTTGATACATGAAACACATCGTGTACTCCACTGAGCTCATCAGGGAGTCTGAGTTTGTATGCCACAGGACCTATGCGTTGAGTAATCTCAAACGGTCCGACATACCTAGGTGCTAATTTGCCTTTAGCCCCAAAACGAACTACGCCTTTCCATGGGGACACTTTCAACATGACTCGGTCACCCACATCGAATTCCAAAGGCTTGCGCCGTTTGTCTGCGTAACTCTTTTGGCGGCTACGTGTTGCTTGTAATCGTTGTTGTATCTGGGCAATCTTATCGGTAGTTTCCTGAATAAGTTCAGGCCCAGTGATTCTGTTGTCTCCCACTTCGGTCCAACAAATTGGAGATCGACACTTTCTACCATAAAGTGCTTCAAAAGGAGCACATCCGATGCTGCTGTGGTAGCTATTGTTGTAGGAGAACTCAATGAGAGGTAAGTGTGTATCCCAACTTCCACCGAAGTCTAGGATGCATGTTCTCAACATATCCTCTAGGGTTTGAATGGTGCGCTCGCTTTGTCCATCCGTTTGTGGATGATAAGCAGTGCTCAAGTTAACACTTGTCCCTAAGGATTGTTGCAATGATTGCCAGAACCGCGAAGTAAATCGACTGTCCCGGTCTGAAATAATAGACAGAGGCACCCCGTGCCTTACTACTATTTCATCAATGTAGAGTCTCGCTAGTTTCTCCATCTTGTACGTCTCCCTGATTGGCAAGAAGTGTGCGGACTTGGTCAATCGATCAATGATGACCCAAATAGAATCGTATCCGCTGGAAGTGCGGGGTAGCTTGGTAATGAAATCCATAGCTATTTGTTCCCACTTCCATTGTGGTATCTCCGGTTGTTCCAGCAAACCCGAAGGTTTCTGATGTTCTGCTTTGACTTTGGCACATGTGAGACATTTGCCAACATAAGTGGCAATGTCTTTCTTCATGCCTGGCCACCAATAAAACGACTTAAGATCTTGGTACATCTTATCGGCACCAGGATGAACTGAATAACGTGTCTTGTGTGCCTCGTCAAGAATGAGTGTTCGAAGTTCATCTACTGCTGGAATCCAAACCCGATCCAGATAGTAGATAACTCCATCTTGTTTTGTCTTGAAGTGTTTCTCGGCTCCACAATCGAGCTCGCGTTTCAGATTGTCTCTTGCCACCGCTTCTTGTTGTGCTTGTAGAATGTGATCTCTCAAACTGGTTTGCACAGTCATTCCCATTGCGCGAACGCGTAAGGGTTTGACTCTTTCCTTCCGGCTCAAAGCATCTGCAACAACATTTGCTTTGCCCGGATGGTATTTGATCACACAATCGTAATCGTTCAGGAGCTCAACCCAACGTCTCTGTCTCATGTTAAGCTCCTTCTGATCAAATATGTGTTGTAGACTCTTGTGATCTGTGAAGATAGTGCATTTGGTACCATACAGGTAGTGCCTCCAGATCTTTAATGCAAAGACAACAGCTCCCAGTTCTAAATCATGTGTCGTGTAATTCTTCTCATGTATCTTCAATTGTCGTGAGGCATAAGCAATGACTTTGTCTCGTTGCATCAAGACACATCCGAGTCCCTGATGGGAAGCATCACAATAAACTACAAAGTCATCATTGCCTTCTGGGAGTGTTAAGATTGGAGCATTGCACAATCTTTGTTTCAATGTCTGAAATGCCTCCTCTTGCTTATGTGTCCACACAAAAGGTTCAGACTTCTGTGTGAGCTTAGTGAGAGGCAAGGCTATCTTAGAGAAATTCGAGATGAATCTCCTGTAATAACCCGCCAATCCCAAGAATGATCGGATCTCTGTTGGTGTCGTAGGTACATCCCAGTTCTTGATTGCTTCTATCTTGGCAGGATCCACATGAATACCATCACTGTTAATCACGTGACCCAAGAACTGGACTTCACTTAACCAAAATTCACACTTGGAGAATTTGGCATAAAGTCGTTCTTCTTTCAGAAGCTCCAAAACTGTCTTGAGGTGTTGCTCATGTTCTTTCTTGTTCTTTGAATAAATCAGTATATCATCAATGAAGACGATAACAAACTGATCTAAATACGGCTTGCACACCCGGTTCATCAAATCCATGAACACAGCCGGTGCGTTCGTCAATCCGAATGGCATCACCATGAATTCGTAATGGCCATATCGGGTACGAAAGGCCGTCTTTGGTATGTCTTCTTCTTGAATCCGGAGCTGATGATAACCTGATCTCAGGTCTATTTTTGAAAAGTACTGTGCTCCCTGTAACTGATCAAACAAATCATCAATCCTCGGTAACGGGTACCGATTCTTGATGGTGAGTTTGTTGAGTTCTCGATAGTCAATGCACATTCTGAAAGTTCCATCCTTCTTTTTGACAAAAAGAACCGGAGCTCCCCACGGGGAAAAGCTCGGTCGGATGAATCCTTTATCAAGTAGCTCTTGTAACTGGTTAGACAGCTCCTGCATCTCGGATGGAGCGAGCCTATAAGGAGACTTAGCTACAGGAGTTGCTCCTGGAATCAAATCGATTCGGAACTGCACCGATCTCTCGGGTGGCAGTCCCGGTAAGTCATCCGGAAATACTTCTGCAAAGTCTCTCACAACTGGTACATCTTGAATCTTGGTTGCCTTCTTGTCTTTCTGAATCGCATGAGCTAGAAATGCAACGCATTGTTTTCGTAAGTACTTGCGAGCCTTCATGCACGATATTATCTTGACACTGCGTTTCGCTTGGTCTCCACAAATCTCCAAGACCTCATTGTTCTCCACAGGAATGCGTAGTAGCTTATCGGAACAGATGAACTCAACTCTATTAAGAGATAGCCAATCCATTCCGATGATGATGTCGAAACTGCCCAGCTCCATCGGTATCAAGTCGATGGAAAATGTATGATCGCCAAGTGTCAATGGGCAATTCCTAAATATAGTGTCTACTGTAATCTGTTTGCCATTTGCTATCTCAATAGTATAAGGGGAGTCTAACAATTCCTTATCATAATTAAGATGGCATGCAAAGTCGGATGAGATGAAACTCTGATCCGCACCAGTGTCAAATAATATGGATGCATAGAAGTCAGATAAGAGAAATGTACCCGTAATAACATTCGGGTCCTGTCGAGCGGCAGCAGCTCCTATCTGAAAGGCTCTTCCTCGCGGTGCTTGAGCCCCTTGTTGATTTCTCTTGGGACAATCCCGAGAGAAATGTCCTGGTTCGCCACAGTTGTAGCAAGACCTAGGATCAGTAGCAGCAGCAGCAGTGGCTGCATTGTTGTTTCTGTTCTGAGTCCTCTGACTCCTGCAGTAGTTTGCTGTGTGACCAAATCTTCCACAGTTGGTGCAGTGTCTGCACGGAACATTTGGTAGATGATGGTACTGGCATGAGTTGCACAAAGGTGCAGTGCCAGTGTATGGCTTCCTGATCTCCAATGGTGGTGGTTGATTGCGCATCGGAGTTTGAGTAGTGGCAGCAAAGTTTCTAGCCACCTTTTGTTTCTTAGCCGGACGTTTGTCCGACTTCCTTGAAGTTCCAGCTTTGGCTGTTTCAGCCTCCTTCTTGAATGCTCCGGAGGCAACCATCATATCCGTCAGGGATGCTGACAGTGTAACAGCTAATTCCATGGTGGTAGGGTGAGCAGAAATCACATGACCTCGGATACTGGGCGGTAATCCACCAACATACCGCTCAATTCTCTTCTCAAGTGTTGGCACCACATCCGGTGCCAGAGTGGCTAACTCATGAAATCGTGTGGTGTAGGCCAGATGCCCAGCACCAATCATCTCCAGATTGAGTAGTTCAGTCTCAACCTTTTTCAGCTCATTTCTTGGGCAAAACTCTGCCCTCAACATCGCCTTGAATTCGTTCCACGGCATGGCCTGGGCCTCATCCCGGCCTCTGATTGAAACCTGAGCGTTCCACCAGGTTAACGCTCGCTTGCTAAATGATCCAGCAGCATACTTTACTCTATTATGTTCAGGACAGCCACTGATGTCGAGGGTAGCCTCCATCTTCTCGATCCACTGGATCAGTCCGACTGCACCCTCACTGCCACTAAAACTGGGTGGCTTGCAGCCTACAAAGTTCTTGTAGGCATAGTCCTGACTCTGTCTGGTGTTACCGCTGCCTTCTCCAGATGAGTTAGCAACGTTGTTACTGTTGTTGTTGTTGATCCGGTTCATCATCTCTGGAATCACTTCCCTCAGTTGGCTTGTAAGAAGAGTAGCCAGTGCCACAGTAGCAGGGTCCAACTGATACGCTGGTGGTGGCGGAGGAGGAGGTGGAGGTACTTGTGTAGGAGAGTCTGGCGGTGTCGGTGTCGAAGAGTGCGGAGCTGAACCTTGAGTTAGGGGTAGCAGAGGTGGTTGTCTTCTCGGCGGCATTCTGATCATAACCGAAAATAAGTCGGTTAGTGCAGTGATCAGAAGCAGAAGACATATGCAAATAGAATCCTATATCGTAAGAACTCTACATGAGGGTCCCTAGGTTATAGTCTAGGCCAAACCGTTTAAGTAATATGACCTATATTTCTCTATAACCATGGCTCTGATACCAATCTGTCACACCCCGGGCCGGCGGGAACGGATCGGGTTTTCCCGTCGGGCGGAAGGTTCCCGGGGCGCGATATCATTGTGTTGATAATCAAATGATCAGATTGTTACATAGCACATGATAATCAAAATGGGAAATGCTAACACATCCATGATATAGAATTACAAGATTAAATTACACAGTATCGTTCATAATTTAATCAAGTAAATCTACCAAAAAGAATCAATGTAACTATATCTTGTATATGTACAAGATATACAAAAGATGATTCATATCCTTGTTTCCCAAAAAGCATGCAACACAAAATAAAGCTAGGTCTTCTAAAAGTCCACTAGCTTATTCTTTGCATGTATATGTCTACACCTGTTCGTCACCTGAGAAACATGTATTTAAAACAAAGTCAACACTAGGTTGGTGAGTTCATAAGTAAGTTAATGTAAAACCTTGATTCATTCACATGCACATTCACAATGATAATATGTTACTAGTATGATTGTCTGATTCACTTGTTCATCCAATGGCTCCTCAATAGTTATAGTCACAAGTACTATATCATCCTAGTAGTGTTGCTTATATATAGGGCATATGTAAGGGAACTAAGCCCTAGCCAACATCCCACCACAACACCACTAGAACTCCACACTACTTGTAATACAACTATTGATTCCCATTCTCAATTCACATGTTATCTCTTCCTTGATCACCTGTGTTCTCATGTATAGAATAATAATATGATAACGTGGTAATTATCAAACCTAAGTATTGATAACCAATATATATGTTAAGGATATTAGATTCATTAAATCCATTCCTTAGATTATTCTATAGTTGTGGGGTTAACTGTTGTTTCACTTCTAAATATTAAAAGTGTTAGTTAACTGATCATCATGTGTCTCCAAATGCAGCGTATAGAATCCGAATGGAATCCATTTTAAATCCTCACGTAATCAGATTAAAATGCATTCCATTCTCTCCTATCCCGACGTGTGATCCCAAAGTTTCCGTGTGGGATTGTATCATGTGATTAACAAAGTCGAATAAGAACTTGTCTTATTACGTTATGATAATCGGGTGTAAATGACAAGAATCCCATGAAGTTACGTTATCATGATCGTCATTCACTGTAAATGATAAGAATCGTCATTTACTGAATCCATGTGTTCCCAAAGTATCCGTGTGGGAATGTTCTCGTGTGTTTAACAAAGTCGAATAAGAACTTGTCTTATTACATTATGTTATTTATGTGTAAATGATAAGAATCCCATGAAGTTACGTTATCATGATCATCATTTACTGTAAATGATAAGAATCCCATGAAGTTACGTTATCATGATCATCATTTACTGTAATCCGTGTGATCCCAAAGTCTCAATGAGGGATTGTTCTCGTTATGCTTATGTGTAAACTGTCTAGGTATTTGCTCATGTGAAAATAACTAAGTGTTATAAGCTATTATCTTATAACTAAGTTATTCTAATGTGTTGATGATTAAGAAATTACATTATCATAATCATCTGAGTTTCCCTGTTATCTCATAATCATACAAGCATGCATACAATGATATATGATAATAAACAATTTAATATCATTTAATCAGAGTATAATTAACATGTTAAGTAAAACTTTTAAATAAATAAAAGTAAACATGTTTCTCAGCCCCGAGAGTTAAAATCAGTAAAGATTAAAGTAAAAGGGGCATATGAACTCACCTTGCTGTTGTAGGGTTGACTTAGCTTAAAGAGATAATGCGCACGCTCTTGTCAGTTCTTGTAATTGTGTTCACGTTCCTGTATTGATTTCATAATGTGGTTGTAATTTGTAGGTGTAAGTTATAATGATTTGTGTGCGTGATTGTGTTGGTGTTAGCCCTAAAGTTGGCTAACACCTCTCGGTCTTAGTCTTCATTCGGCCCCACATTTTTGATATAGACTTTATGTGTCCATTTATTCATTTAACTTCCTACTTGAAATCATTTATTAATGTGTTGATCTAAATTTATGGCTTTTAAGTCCATGACTTTGCCATTCAAACTAAGTATGATTTTAGTTTTTTTGTATCCCAATATTTCACATGTTGATTCTGTTAATCCCAAAACAAGTTATTGCATAACCCATTAATAATTATTAATCCTTGACTTGGTTTATAATTAAACCCATTGGGCCGAATGCTAATCTCGTGAGTCTCGTATTTAATCGTGGGCCGATTGTAGTTCTTGAGTCGTGTAGTGATGTATAGGCCGAATAACATGGGCCTAGTGACCAACATAGACCAAACCTCGAAAATGGGCCAATAGAATTTGGGTTGGATCGGTTGGGCTATGAAGTTGGGCCTTGGCTGCAAAATGGTTCAATGAAATACTATTGGGCTAAAGATAATTGCTGTTGGGTTATATGACCTGCATGTTGGCCTAATAACTCGCATGGGCCAAGAATGACATTGGGCCCTATATATATGTCGTTGGGCTGACTGTGTACACGAATGGGCCAAGTTAGAACAGAAATCAGGCCGGTGAATGGTACCAGATCCATGTGGTCGCCACTGGCTGAAAATGAGTATCCGTTCAAGTCCCCAGCGAACCTATGGTTTACACAACCATGGTTCGTGAGTCAAGGGAGCTAGGGTTCGTGACTAGATCTGTAGTAGGGTTCGTTGCATGCTGGTAACATGGTTCGGCTGACGATGATAAGGGTTCGGGACAGAAGCATCAGCGAAGGTTCGTTAAGCAAAGAAGTTTGGCTGATGTCCCAAGGTTCGTTGGACACCTGGGTTCGGCATGGAACCATGGAGGTTCGTTGGTCCAGTAGGGTTCGGGAACATCCTCATGGTTCGGCTAGTACAAGCAAGGTTCGGTGGTTGGTGGTTGCGGTTGCTTGCAGATCCAGTCGGCACTCTAGGGTTCGGCCCTCGTGCCCCACAGCGAACCTGTGGTAACCACCCTCTTTTTCACGATCACACCTGATCCAAACGATGTTCCCACCCTGATGACGTACCAGAAAGGTTGCCAAGGGTGTTGGTTTACACAACCAAGGTGGTTAGCCGCTGATGGTGAAGTGATCGAGCCAAACACACACACACCTACACAAAACCCTATTTTCGTGGACTTTCATGGCTTCATACCTTCGTTTTCAGTGGAGGTTTCTTCCGATCTGCTGTACTTTCGTGTAGAGGATGTCAAGGGCTACGCGTGGGTTCGAAAATCACCCAAATCGGTCCACAAAAGAGGGAGATATCAAGGATTGAAGCTTGAATATTCTAGAGAGATGAAGGGTTCGTGAAATTCGTTTTTAGAGAGAGAGAGTGCAGAAAAATTATGATAAAACACTCTCATTAGTAGTTTATATACTCCGGGGTGTTCGGGTCCATTTCGGTTGCTCTGTTCGCGATTTCGTCGCGTAATCGGATTTTTTACGCGTAGTTAATAATAAATAGATAAAATTGTTAATTTAATTAATATAATGAGTTTCAAAATTGTAAAAATGTTTATTATTTTATTTAATTAAAATTAAATTCGTTTCGCGTCGTATTTTGTTTTCGTTTCGTCGTATCGCGTCGCCATCGCGCGTATTCGTTCGAATCGTCACTCGAACGAACACGACGATGGTTTTGCTTTCCGACTTTTGTTTTCTACTTTCCAGTCATCATTTCAGAACGTTAAACTCACAGATATGTTTGTGTGAATCGTCACCCACTCAAACACATTGTCAGTTCGTTATTCTGAAACGACACTGCAGTTTATGTTTAAATTGTGTTTCCTCACTGTCGGACTCAACTAAACATCCTGTTTTCATCTTGTTTTCACATTGAATTGTCGGCCATCTGATTCCTGTCATCTATGGAACTCAGATCGCAACCGATTTGTTTCTGATAATTGTTTGAACACCGTTGTTTCTCATGTTTTGTTGTGTTAACTGTAATTAAGTTTTCACTTAATAAACACAACTAATGTTTCTAATGTACGTTGTACTTAATGTATTTAAGTTTACACGAAAATACGTACAACTGTTCTTGTATTTAGAATCCTGTTAATACAAAAACTGTTCACAAATACGTATGTACACATAGTTACTGTATGCAAGTACACATACCGTACGGACTTGCCGGGCGGTCAGGTACTAGTTGTCACATAAGGCGTACCGGTAGCAAAAAAATCGGCTGTCCTTTTAAATTAATAGGGATATACGACAGTGATTATTATTGTTGGAAGTTTCAGGTCAGAAACGACAAACACAACCATGAACCTGCTCAAGTGCTATTATTGTCAAGTGCTATTGCGAAGAATTTGGTCTGCACTATTGTGATAGAGGTTGATTAGAAGGGTGATTGTTGGACTAATCTTGTAAATACTTAATAGTTAAAGGGGCAAAAGCTAGAAAGTTTAGTTTTAATTGTTTTGGATTTATTTATTTGAGTTTTAAAAGTTTAAAGTTAGATTAGGTTTAGTTTTGGATAGAATTGTTTTTGTTAGCAGGTTTTTTAGGGATAAAGTTTGACTTTTTGTGTTTTGTTTCATTATAAATAGGGTTTAAGGTTTTCTTATTTGATGTACCACTTTTTGATTCAACAAAGAATTCTGGTTTTCTGGCTCGTAATCGCAAGTTCTTGAGTTCGTGTGTTTGAGTTTTCTGGGTAAATTATCATCAGACCAGGGTTGATATCATCACAATGAACCAATAAGACGACAAGTTCCGGCATTAAACACATTGAAATTAACTAATAAAGTAATTAAATCTAAACTTTTAACTAATAAAACAAAAGTTTTAGCTAATAAAACAAAAGATTTCTATACAAAAAAATTAGTTTTTAGAAATCTAAATTTATAACTAATAAAGTAATGATGACCAGACAATGATACTACTGTTGTATAATAGCACCTTTAGTTATACTTAAAATTAATTAATTTTATATTATATGTAATTAGTTAAAGTTTATGATAAAATTTTATAAAACTTCGATTTTCATAGTTTTTATTTTATTTTATTAAAACTGATGACATTTGAAAAATAAGTAAATTATATTCAGTATACATATATAAAAAAGTATGTAAAATTAAACACAAATAATCAAATACACACCTAGAAATCCAACATATTCATACCTTTAACACACATACAAACATAAATGCTCATCACTTTAAGATGGCGAGATTAATACACAACGTATTGTAATATATTGAAGCACATATAAACAAAATATTCCAAAACAGAACCTGTATTTCATGCCAAACAGCTTTATATATAAACACAAAAACACAATATTCAGAAATTTTACTTGAAAAATGAAGCCAGCACGCGGCGAGGAAGCATGGTCAATGGCCTCCGGGAATGCAAGACCGCCAGGTTATCTAGCAGCAGAACATCACCCTTTCGCCATTGTAATGCAATACATTCTTCATCGAGGATCTTAGAACAGTCATCACGAACATCAGGTGGCAGTGGTTTACCATCACTAAGCACCACTGCCTTTGAAGGATCATTGTTTAGTTTATCTTCAAATCTTCCCACCACATTATTAAACCAGACTTTATGTTTTTTCACCTCATCATATCGGGAACCAGGTTTAGGCCCGATTATAACCCTCACAGCACCCTCCATCCACTCTAGTTTCATTCCAATATTTGCAGCCCTGCAAATTTTGTGTCAAACAAATTGTGGGTTTAATTATTTCAATCTAGTTAATTTGATCATTGAAATATGATGTGTTAATGTGGTATGCTTATTGATTGTATGAAGTAAACCTTTCTTCAGCTATCGTTTTGTCGTCGGTCATGAACGTCTCCTTCCAGCTACGACCAATTGGTGAAGAAGGATCAGATTCTTCTCCGAGAACACGCGTGTAAATCAATCCTTTTTCTTCCATTTCTTCAACAAATTTTGGGTGTTTCTGTTTCATCCTTTCATATATGACATGACTCAGAGCTATACATGTTTCCCCCCCTTTACCTGGTTCTATTTCACAGAAGAAGAACAATTTGGAGGGATACACAGGAGCCTGACATCAGGAAGCTAAGTGTGTTTCAATTTAAGTAATCTAGAGATGATATAGATGAAACTACTGCATAATTAATAAACCTGTAGCTATAAGAAAACAAAATTGGCTGCTAAAACATTTGACAGATTCATCCTGATTAAGAATCAGAAAACCCTAAAAATGAACTGACGAAATTGATTTTAACAGACAAACTCCAAGCTAGGCGATTTAGAGATGATATAGCTAGTAAATCAATTGCACAGTAGAAGAACAAATCAAAATCAGCATGTAAAGTACTCATAATAATCGATAATCCTGAAATACAAAACATTGAAAAACCTAAAGTTTGACTTACGAAATTGATCATACATGAGACATTTCGTGATGGAAAGGGATGTTCTGATCCGGCGGAGCTTCATTAGCTGTGTAAACACGACCAATAACTTTGGTTCTGGTGCCAGCACCACCGACGCCGTAGCTAAAATCTTCATAGCCGGAGGACTCGACGACGTCGTTGAAGTCGGAAGCAGATGAAACAGGGAAACCTCTGAAGAGAATGGCTCCGGATCGATTGAGTAGAGAATCTAACCATGTTTTGTTAGCTTTGATTGCTTCAGTCAGGTGAACAGTTTTCGCTATTTTAGGGTTCGGAGATAGAACGACGGGGAAGACGACTCCATTCTCAGATTTCTGTTGTGGCAATAACCCAACAACTTCGTGGAAGAAGCTCTCTTCCGCCATGTTTGAATCAGTGTCCATTTTTTATACAAAAACTAATAAATGTGATGCTTAGATTCAAAACTGAGATGGTTCCGGTTCCAAATTAGTTTCGCTTCTTGTCAATAAATAACCGGATTCGGTTAGGGTTTGGTTTTTAACCATTTTCAGTTCAGTTTTGGTCGAGTAAAGGTGGAACAGGTTTTAGTTTCGATTTCTCTTAAAACAGAGTCGGCCCATTTCTTAAAAGTGCCTAGAGCCCCCGTCAGATGCAGAGTCACACTGTTGCAGCCTGGCTTATTGGCTATCTGTATCAGTCAGACTGTGAAGCAGGCATTATGTATTGAGGAGTTTTGGTATTAATGTTGACTAGTGTTTCATCACCTTCTACTTGGTCACATAAATACGTTCTGTTTCATTTATCATATAGACAAATATGTCGACCCAAGCAGATATTCTTACAATATGATGCAGGTGTTCTTACAATATGAATTAAACTAAATGTTTATTATTGTCGGTCTCAAATCCGGATAAAAAATGAAAGTTATTAAAATTAACTATTTGGTGTTAAAAAAGGGCCTTAGACTTCAATTCAACCTAGGGCCCCAAAAACGCTTAAGACGGCCCTGTCTGAAAATCCAGAACCGTCTATACCCGTAGGTTCGGGTAATCGGTTCCGGTTCTAAAACCGGTTTTTTTTGTCATCTCTAATAACAGGCTAGCATTTAATAAAAAATTAGTTTGGTTGGATTGGTCTAAGAATTTTGATTTTCACCCATACGTTTCGGTTTTGACCATTTTCCAAACGCTTTTTCTTCTTCTTTTGGTCTAATCTATTTATCCTTTTTTACTCTTTTTTAACCTGTACAATGATTATATTTGTTGTGGGGATAGATAATGATGATCAGTTTCAGACCCAAAACACAAATACGTATGAAGAGTTCAAAAGATGCGTGATAATTATATTATATATATCTTAAAACTCAAGGTCGGTGGGTCAACCACGACAAAAAAGTTCTAATCTAATATATACATTTTTTGGTGATGATGAAAACAAGTTACTAGCTAGAGTAGCTGGTAGCTATGTTTTCATTTTTTTGAAGGGTCAACGGTTCGATTCCCTGCTAAAGCATTTTTTTTCTTTTTGTACCTTTTTATTTTCATTTTTCTAATATTAAAATATAGCATTTTTTTCATGTTTAAATCAGGTTCTAATCTAATTCGATAGTCATTTTTATTTTTCTAATATTAAAATATAGTCTTTTTATACTTTAGGTTAATATTGTAACATTCTTTTAATAACCTGTATTTTGTAACGCTCTTATAATAACTACATTTTGGTATAACTATTAATCAAAACCAACTCTGTCAATGTTTTTAGTCGAGTTAAGTTTAATATATTTTTACTTTTTATATGTTTTGGCATAAATAATAGTCAAACCCGATTATGTCTACGTTTCCGGTCGTGTTACATACGATATATTTTAACCTTTTTAAATACGCCTTTGGGTTTCGTAATTCTAATTTTACAATGACATGATATTTTAGCTACATTTTAAGTGTATTCATTTTGTTAACATTTTTTTACAAAGATTTAACTTATTCTTAATTTTCAAATATATTGTTGCTAAATTTTTTTTTTAAAATATATAGTTTCTCTCCTATATTATATACGATCCGATTTTTCACAATAATTTTCCTTTGTTAATTATAGATATATAATCGTCGGTTATATCGACTAATGCTGACTTGGTATTAGTTAAAATGAGGCCGAAAACAACACCAACTTAATAACATCTCACCGTTATATGACTGTTTATTTTTATGTATTTTGATCTCCAAAACCGAGTCACTATAACTTTATACACAACATACATAATGAAATTCGTAAACACGTTAAGTTATGATGTTTCAGTTTTTATTTTGTTACACTTTTTGTATTGCCGCAACGTATAAGATACAATAATATTGTGTACCTACGTTTTAATATGTATAACCGACAAATCTTGACTTCATATATTTCTTTTAGTTATACCGTCATGTTGTAACATGTGAATCTTAATCTTGATGTCCGCCGCAGCGCGCGGTAACTTTTCTAGTTGTCACAAAAACCCAAAGTTATCACACAAGAAAATTTGATTTTCGCTTGATAACTTTGTCTACGTGTGATGAACATATGGCACTTGTGAGGTATCGAGCATGTAGGAATACTACCATCTTGTCCAATACAACTATCTGACAAATTCATATAACTAAACTAATAAACTATGTAAATCTTGATATACAATTTTAAACACCCTAAAAAAGTTTGCTAGCAAGTTTTCAAAGAAACCACTTAAACAAATAAGCAAACTTACTTAGTATACTTCCACTATATAGTAGGGTTTGGGGAGAAAGGATGGACACAAACCTTACCTCTATTCCAATTAGGATTGAGAGACTGCTCAGAAGGAGTCCCCGGCTCAAAGTTACTGTTTGAAGTTGGTCATCCCAACGTTTTTAACGTTATTTTCACAAAATAAGTAACATAACGTTAAAATTAGTCCAACTTTACTTTTGTACCTTGAGGACCTACACATATGTACATTGTATGCGTCATGCACCGCAAATGGAGCGTTGGCCCAGTTCATAACCCAATAAATAGAGGTGCCAATTTTTACCCATATCAAAGGCAATGGGTTGATTTGGGTAAACAATTGTAATATAATGGGTTGAAATAGGTAACATCATACTATTGAATGGGTTTAGATGGGTAGCATTTAAACACAATGCGGATCAAGATGGGTAACCAAAAAACTATGTAAATGCAATAGATTTAAACATTTAAGAATGATTTTGGTGAGAAAATCACTAAGAATTATCCAAATGTACTTATAACACATTTTAAGTTAAACTAAATTGATGTTTTTTAAGAACAATCCATTTAGACCCGAACTAATTTTGCTTAAAAACCATTCTGACCCGCACCCATCCAGACCCGAACCCGTTCTAACTCGTTACCCAACCCGCCCATTTTACTAGGCATACCAATAAACCACTTACATAACCCTAATTTAGTTTGGACTTTGGCCCAGGTCATAACCCAATAAACCAAGCAGTTACTAAACTAATGACCCCTTTAAAATACAGAGAAAATTACCAATTTGATCAATGTTGACCAAAAAATTACCAAAATGATCACACAGATTCCGGCGTCTAAGACTCCCCTTTAGACGCCCATTTTGTGTACTTTTTTACAACATACGGGCCCACATGTCGGCGGCTTTGTCGGGGTGTCTAAGACTACTTTTCTACGGGCGTCTAAGACGCCCATTTAGACGCCGACTTAGACGCCCATATTGTGTACTTTTTTGAACATACGGGCTCACATGTCGGCGGCTTTGTCGGGGTGTCTAAGACTCCTTTTCAACCGGCGTCTTAGACGCCGACTTAGACGCCTTTAGACGCCGGTAGAAAAGGAGTCTTAAACAGAAAAAGGGCGTCTCGTCTAAGTCGGCGTCTAAGACGCCGGTAGAAAAGGAGTCTTAGACACCCCGACAAAGCCGCCGACATGTGGGCCCGTATGTTGTAAAAAAGTACACAAAATGGGCGTCTAAAGGGACGTCTAAATGGGCGTCTTAGACGCCGGAATCTGTGTGATTATTTTGGTAAACATGTGGTCAACAATGATTATTTTGGCAATTTTCCCTAAAATATATCCATTTGCCACCACAACCCACAAAACGTGATATGCACGACACCTAACAAATGTTTTTGTCAACCCTCCATTAGAATAACCTTTATACCATCTGTCAAGAATAATATTCAAACAAAAAATCTCACTAATTCAACCAAAACCATTTGAATCTTTCAACCCAAAGAATCGTATACCATTATATTATATCCTTTCAAACAAAAAAAAATTCAAAAATAAAACAAAAATAATCAAGAATTAGCATAAATTTTGCTGTACAAATCTCGGGTCAAAACCCGTCACTAAAACCGCGACTGTTTTTTCTCAACTTACTCACCTCCATTTCCCGTGTATTCCGGCCTTCACTACTTGAACCCGACAGGTTCAACCCGTATTCACTTGTGGGTCGGGTGTATTCACTGCTGGCATACTCTTGTGTGCCTAGAGCCATTTTTCGGAACTTGATCATGTCTTTGTTGTACTGAGCTGTATCATAGTCTGAGCTCCCGTTGTAGACAGAGCTATGTCCTGGCTTGATCCCATCATCAAGATCAGCCAGTGACACATCACCTTCCAGGGCTCGAACCACCTGGCTCATCTTGGGCCGGCGACGAGCCGAGTGGCGGACACAAACAGCAGCACATGACACCATCCTTGCCATTTCAGTATGGTTGTAGTCACGCAAACGTGAGTCAACAATGCTGTCAAAGTTTCCATCTTCCTCTGCTCGAGTTATCAGCGGTCTTGCCTGTGGTTCATGCGTGACATATAAAACTGATTATTTGACACCCGTCTAACCCGACTGCTAATCTACACCACAACCCGCCTCCCGTAGGATTTGAACCCTCCACCCGAAGGATAGAAAAGACTCTTAGGGACCAGTAATCATAGAATTGGTTTCAAAATGCAAAATCAAACACACCTAAAATGAGTTTTTTTACTTACCCAGTCTACTAGACTATCATCCATATAAGTATTTGTCGAATCAACAGGTCTACGTCCCGTAATCAATTCTAAAAGCATGACCCCATATGAGAAAACATCAGATTTCTCTGTTAGTTTACCCGAAGACGCGTATTCTGGTGCTAGGTAACTACACAATACAAATTTATAGCAAAACATGAGCAACAAATCGATAAAATTTGAATTATAACCGTATTCTAGTCTAAAAAATGGGGCATACCCAAAAGTTCCCATCACTCGGGTTGATACATGAGTAGCAACATCAGAAGTAATCTTGGCAAGCCCAAAATCTGCAACCTAAATAATAATAGAAATTCAAACTCAAGGACATCAAAAAGTCGACAAATAAACCGCTTAAAAATAGATGTATTTTACCTTTGCTTCAAAATTGAAATCAAGAAGAATGTTAGCAGCCTTGATATCCCGATGAATGATCTTAGGATGACCTGAAAACACACAAAATTTTAAAACAACTTATAATCTCGAGTCTTTTAACACGATGATAAACGATACGAAACACAAGCTTACAGTCCTCATGGAGATAAGCTAGTCCTTTAGCAGATCCAAGAGCAATACGCAATCGCGTCGCAAACTCCATCACAGGCCTATCCTTTCCTGAAATACCATTTTAACATTTTACAAAAACATTAATTAATTAATTAATTAATTAATTATGCATTAGTAAAACTTAATTCTTGGCATGATTAAATCATTTAAATGAAATTAACATACCATGTAAATGGAACTCCATAGTGTTGTTAGGAACAAACTCATAAACAAGCATTCTTTGAGCACCGCTAATGCAATATCCCACCAATGAAACAAGATGTTTGTGATGAACTCGACTAATGATCTCAACCTCGGCTTGAAACTCACGCTCACCCTGACCACTACCGACTTTCAACTGCTTAACAGCCACCTCTTTTCCATTCGAAAAAACCCCTTTATGAACATAACCGAACCCCCCTTGACCGAGTAGGTTAGCCTCTGAAAACCCATTTGTAGCCATGGCTAACTCTTCATAAGTAAATGTACTTTTAGAGAAACCTAGTGATAGACCCGGGGTTGGTGGTGGAAGTGAGTTTGAACCACCTGAGTAATTTGATCCTGAACCACCACTGCTAAATGGTGGTTGTGATGGTGATCTGGCTGGTGAATGTTGAGGTAGTGTTCCCATTTGTGGTGGGGGTTTTAATGGCATCATCGTTACAAGATGATCGCCTGGAGGTGGCGCGCTATGTTCCCATTGTTGAGGCGCGCCACCAAAAGGATCAACTGTACCTCCAAACAACACAAGTTATGTTAATGCATATTTCTCATTTTGATTCAATTTTTTAGTTTGTTTTCTTAAATTTAACTTTTTCTTGATTTGTTTTCTTTAGTTTTAGATGTTACGCCCCATTTGGGGTGGATACATATAATGTATATACGTGTGGTCTCTTAATACGTGTGGTCTCTTAATGTATATACTTGGGATGATTAACCTCAAACGATGACAGCGGGGACTCCTTCGGAGTAGACTCTGTATCCCAACTACTGCGCTAAGGGTAAGTTTTGTCTCTATCATTTATCAGACCCTACTCTAAGTGGGATTTTTACTGGACATGCTTGTTGCTTGTTGTTGTTGAAGTTTTAGATGTTTTATCAAAACCATAAATTTAAACAAACAAGAACTTGCAAAAAAAATATTAAATTATCCATGATAATCAAACAAAATTGAACAATAAGTATTTATTTAATCAAGAAAATAAGTTCATAAAATCTAACCTTTAGGAGGAGGGGGTGGTGGAACATAGTAATCTGAAGGATTGTTTGATCTTCTTTTCTTCTTTTTACAACAAATAAACAAAATACTCAGTATTGCTAGTATCAGAACTCCGCCGATTGCAATCCCGATGACGGTTCCGGTTGAAATTCCAGATGAATTGTTCGACGAAGCTGGCGGAGGACTGGAAGGGACGCTTCCGGGAGGCGGCGGAGGAGGTGTGGTTTGTCCCGGAGGAGACGGTGGAGCATTAATCGAAGTTGATGGTGGCGGGTTAGATGGTGGAGATCGTGATGATGATGGGGGTGACGGGGGAGATGGTGAGTTAGGGGTAGTGGGTGGAGCCGGAGGAGCGGTGGTAGAAGGCGGAGTACCAGGCGGCGGTGGAGAAGCGACTGGCGTGGGTGGGGATGGTGTTGTTGTGGGTGGGGATGGTGTGGTCGTGGGTGGAGACGGCGGCGGGGGAGCAGGGGTAGTGGGAGGTGGTGGAGAAGCAGGGGTGGACGGAGGTGGTGCTGAGGTGGATGGCGGGGGGGCAGGAGTGGATGGAGGTGGTGATGGGGTGGATGGCGGTGGGGCAGGGGTGGATGGAGGTGGTGCTGGGACGGATGGTGGTGGGGCAGAAGGAAGTGATGGTGGCGGCGATGTTGTGTTAGTGGGCGGTGGTGGTGTATTAGTGGGCGGTGGCGTTGCTGGGGTGGCAGGTGGCGGAGATGTGACCGGCGGTGGAGAAGACATAATCAATGGATGATTGTTCAGAGTTTCCCGGCGAGAGTTTCTCCGTGGGAAACGTTTAATTGAGAGAATTTCAGTTAAGAAAATGTCTTGTAGTTGTGCGTGTGGGCCCACGGATGTTCTTTTGTCTTTATCTGCCCACTTATTTATTCTTTAAAAAGTAATATTTTTATTTTAAGGTAATAATAAAATGTTCCAAATTTTAATGGTTTTTACTTTTTTTAGGATAGTGAGAGCACACGAAATACGAAATTAAAAATAACATTTTTTGAATTGGTATATATTTTGGATAATTTTAAAAGACATCATCTTATGAAGATGGATACCATGTCGCCACTATTAATATTTAGGAATTGTAAAGCCTCGCATGACGTATTACTTTATTTTATTAAACTGATAGAATACATTCTGATGTGTTGTAAAACACATCTATTTTTTCATTTGTTTTTGTTAAGTTTCAGTACCGTTTTATTCAGTTTTAGAGTCGATTTAAGCTGGTGCTTCACATTTCTGTAATTTGATGCTTGCAGGTAATAAACATGTTTATTTGGTGCTAAAGTACAAAGAAACGAGCTCCCGGTTGAGCGAGAACGGACCTGGAATCAAAGAAGGCTAAAAACTGAATTCTGGATTCCCTCGCGCTACGCGACAACCAATTGAAACCCTGTCGAGCTACGCTAAAGGTGGGAAAGACAAAAATACCCTCTGATGTCTGTCGCGCTACGCGACAGATTTGGATGTATCTGTCGTGATACGCCACAGGTCTAAAATCGCAGTTTTTTAGTTTTAAGCCAAAAGGTCGAAAAAGAAAAGGGAGAACACGTTTTTGAACGGCTGGAGGCGACTAGGAGGACGAGGAAAGGCCATTCTAAGGTGAATCAAAGGTTGGGAAAGCATTGGATTGAAGATTGAAGGCCTAGGATCAAGGAATTCGGGTGTTCTTCATTCGGTTTTCTTTGTTTTCTTTGATTTCTATGTTTCTCATTCACTTTAAGCAGATTATGGATTGTATTCGTATGATGTTTCTTGGCTAATCTTTTAAAACTACCTAGGTTTTGATGATTGCACATGTTTAACATTGGTTTTTATTGGTTTTGGATTATGTTTATGTGATGAACTCATGATGTAACAAAATTGGATTGAATTATTGGATGTTTAAGTGTGTCTATGATTGTTTATGAATTGATGATTTACTCCTTGTGTGCCTTGGTGAAAGTCTTTCATGTAATAGGTGCATGCTAGGTCAATTACTGTGTGTTTTTGATTATTGGATGGTTTACTGCGTACGAGTTTACCATAGGAGTTATTATCTTGATATAGATATATTAGATGTGCAACCAATCTTGATAGCCGTGAGGTGAGAGATTGCCGGTTTGTCTAGGGTGTTAGATTTGCTAGTTTAGAAGCTTTGTGAGAAGATCTTTCTAGTTCATCTTATATCTTTGTTTACCGGATCCAATAGGAAAACCCAAGTCATTCCTAGCATTTAAGAAAACTATGACTTTCGCGCTGTAAGGTAGATTGTTCAACAGTTACTTCTTAGGTGTTTTGAGATTATCGTGTCGTGAGGTAGATTGTCTAGCGGATACATTTTGAGTATAATTGGATGACCTGTGAGGGAAATCCATTTAACCGGTGGTTTCACGGCTTTTAGGACTCTTAGCTGACAATCCTTGAGAAGGGTCGAGGGTGCTCTATGTTTCCTTCGAGTTTAGTATTCTAAGATCCCGGTATCACATAGTTTCCATTAACTGATAGATTCTTTGTTGAGCATGTGTAGGATTCATGCCTAGGTAGTGTTCTGTCTTCGTCTGATCTTCGTTTCTATCTTCGTTCATTTTGGTGTCTTCTCATTAATCTTTATTTAAGTTATTCTTAGTTCTGTTAGCAAACCCCCTTCCTTAATATTATTTTATTTAAGTGCAAATTTGGTATAGATAAGTAATAGAGTCTAGTTAGTACATTCTGTAGAAGTCTGTGAGTTCGATATCCAGACTTGCTTTGCTCTGCTACATACGATAGGTACACTTGCCTGTCGGTAGCTTAGGTTTTAGAGAGTCTAGATTTATTACTTTGTGTCTATTTTAGAGTCGGTTTTTAGTTAGTTTATTAGCTAAGCTCCGTCGACATCACATTCATATAACAAGTCAAATTTAAACAAACTACATGGGTCGTGTGTAACAATACTTATGGTATTTTATTAACATTTGTATAGCGTTATACGTGTCATATAACTATCTTGTTTTACATGCAAATTATTTGATACAACACAATATTCCCTTTGATATGCACATAAATTACCTGACATGACTCAATATTCAATGATTAATGAATATACATGTTAATTATTTGACATTGTTGCTTAATATAGACTATACAATCAAGAAACATTTATGTTAAATCACTTCATGTATACACGTCACAATCAAACATTAGCAATGTTGGATTTTGATAAATCAATGTTTGACGGTATGTCTTCTATTAAGATATAAGTGTTATATTGATCAAGTATAAAATCGATCATTATGTTAATATAATCTAACTGTATAGTTGTTATCAAACTGTATTTTCATTTAAATTGTTCATGACTTTTGAGGACTTGCTAACTAGAGTGCGAGATATAGGGCGTAACAATGGAGGTTTTGTTGTCAAACAATGATTCAAGAAAAATGTAAATAGTGTTATGATAAAAGCTATTCTAAAAGGTATTGTGATGGTCTGAACAAAGGAGCATCAGCAATGAGTCGTTTTGAAACAAAAATGACTAACTGTCAGGTATTTTTTTCACCAAAAACTACGTTCGATTTATGTTAAAACGAAAAAATGAACCATGACAACCTACACAAGTTATAGAATAAAGAGCATCTAAATGAGCCATGTTACTCTTTTTTTATGCATTTGCTAGTATAAAAAAATTATATAAAGAACATGAAGAATAATACGTCTCACATAATATTTATATATTGTTCATATTCTTAAAATAGCCATTATATGTCAAGAAGTATGTTGTATGTATGGTTGTTATATGGCACACATGGTTCCTCATGTTCTTCGAACCCTATTTCATAGATCAAGAACTACACGACCTGTACTTTGTTCTTGACAATTTCAAAATAAACATATTTAATCTATGCATGTGGTTCGTTTAGTTTTTTTTTTTTTTCTGGATTATTTTTTGTGTTTAAATGTAATTAGTGGCATGATTATGACTGACACATCACAAGCGTATCATTCATGTTGTCTCGATAGCAATCCTAATCTCAGGCTCGATCGGCTATTTGGATCAGACGATGGCCTTCTAGGGATTCTCGATCCACAGTCCCTCTAACGGTTGTTGTGGAGGAATGAGGCTTATAAAAATTGATGGAGCTTGAAAAGAATCACGGAGGGACCGAATGATTTTTGGGAAGAAAAGGGGGGGCCGAAGGATTTTTGGGAATAAAACGGACGGAGCTGAATGATTTTTACGAAGGAAAACGCAGGATTTTCGGACGAAATACTACTAAACCGACCATTCTGACTGGAAAAACAGAAGGACCGGGGCCCCTAGAAGAACCGTCCATGCTTATCGATGGTTTAGGGTTTTATCAATAAGGAGACTCCATCCTCGAGGATGATTGATAGGATGTTCTTACAAACATTCAAAATGCGTAAGTGAGCAGGGACTATTTATCAATATGTTATAAATTAAAATACTTGTTATAATTACAAGAAGAGGTATTTATATTCAATATAATAAAATTTCATCTCATATTACGGGTGTGTATGAGTCGATTTTCTGCTTAGTCCAAACCTAAAACCGAAATTTCGGTTTTTTTTTTGTTTTTAAACCTGTTTGTGTTCGGTTTTTATCTTTTCAAAACCCATTTGGGTTCGGTTTGGGTTTCGGTTTTTCTACTTAGGCATCAAATTATGCTTGTAAAAAACAACCTAAAATATTATATTTATACTAAAAATATTTAATGTACAACACTAAATATTTTAAAAATATGTACAAAAATATTCAAATTTTGTAAAAATCATACGTGATTTTGGTATCTTAAACCAACAATAATAATAATAATAATAATAATAATAATAATAATAAAACATTCGATTTTTATTTAACTTTTGATATATAGAACTAAGAAAATAAAAATAAACAGTTTATAAATTGTTGAAATTTTTGCAATGTAATATATATGCATATATACACATGTATTCTGTTTTTCGGTTTTTCTTTGAGGTAAAATCAAACCCAAACCCAAACTTTCGGTTTTTAAAAAACTTACACCAAACCCGTCGGTTTCTATTTGAGTTCGGTTATTTCAGGTTGGATTTTTTGGTTTTTGGGTTTTGGGTCGGTTTTTTTGGTTTTATGCACACCCCTATCTCATATTATATATAAGTAACTATAAAATATGTCCGACCAAATGGGCGGTTGGATTGGTAACATGTCAGAACAGGCGCGAGTCAAGATGGGGTCATGATAAGTTTTTAGCAAAATCAATTTGGGTATAAATGAGTTATTTAAAAAAAAACATCAATTTAGTTTAAGTTAAAATGAGTTGTAACTAAACAAATAATTTATTTGAATAGTTTTCAATGATTTTCTTATTAAGTATATTTTTTTTTATCATTCTTACCCGTTTGAATCTGTTACATTCATATAGTTTTTAAGTTGTTCATTTTGACTCGTATTGTGTTAATGTGTTATCCATCTCATCCATTATATGCCATAATGCTACATATTTCAACCCAAAGTAAATTAATTTTTATCCAAATCTACCTATTTAACTTGTAATGGATCAAAATTGTCAGATTTAGGTAAAAGGCTGTGATATCTAAATAAAAGGGATTTGACAAATTAAAGGAAATAATAAAAAAAAAAGAATAAATAAATTAATAAATTAAAAGTAAGGAACATGAATAAAACGGAGGGTCGACAATCCTGTTGTGACCTCAATCGGAAGGACCAGGGATGAAGTGGAGGTCGATTTCACTACATCTCGAAATGGAAAGCAATCGGCTTTTAATACCAGATAAGCCACTTTGCATTTAGCTTTAAAATTATTTATGTTTAAATAGCTCGAACTCACTTTATGTTTAAAAATGCATTTTTTTATGCTGAAATCTTCTTGTTTAAATTTCTGGTTTTTTAAGAAAAAAAAAATTTATATAATTTTTTACTATTAAAATATATTTTTAAATTAAAAGATCGTGTTTTTAATTTATTAAAAGTTTATTATTAATATAAAAAGTAGAACTAATATTATTAGAATTAACAATTTAATTTATATTATTTAATATGAAAAGGAATATAAAATCTATATATTCTAATAAATAAAGATTTTTAGGGGCACGTGCCATGTTCATAGAGCAACTCAACTTTATTTTCCCGTCTCCTTCTCCTATTAAATAAATTTCATATTAAATAATAAGATTAGATATATTTTTTGATACATTTTTAGATAAAAAAGATTTTTTAATACATTAAAATTATTAATATTAAAAAACATATTTAAAAAAAATCAAATTATCATAAAATATAAAATTTTTAAAAAAATTATATTGAGATGTTTAAAAAAAAAACTTTGAAAAGCTTATGCTTAAGTAAATAATATAATTATTATGTTACTTAAAGTATTAAATTATACAAAACTTTAATAACATTTCATATTAGACAATCATCTTGTATTGTTTAAATTTTCATTTATGAATATTTATTATATATTTTTATTTAACATGTATAATAAACGGGGTACTAACCTAGGATATACTATATAATAAATAAAAGTTTTATAATGACGTATTTCAATTTTCTAGACCAATTAAAATATATTTTCTCCGTCTCTCTCCTATTATATATTTAACATCATATTTTTATTAAACTTTGATATTTCACATTCTATCTCTTATTAAATATCAATTATTTTATTAAACTTGGTAAATAATAGGATTAGATAGTAAATTTATTCTTTAAACTTTTATAAAATGTTCTTGAAAATACATACTATGTTATTAAAACAAATAATTTTAAAATTCAATTATTAAACATGTGTGATATACATGTATTTACCTAATTATTTAATATTTGAGTGAATTGAATTATATTATAAGAATATGACAAATGTAAAAAATGATTTACGAATTAAAAAAGTGTCATTTTAGTTACTTTTGTTTTGTCTATTAGAAGTTCGAAAAATGAAAGATATAAATGACACGGTAATTTCAAATTAGAAAAAAAAACAAAACAAAAAAAAAAATATTTGTCAATAACCGGCAAATAATTCGAAACTGAATACAGCTGCATGTCTTTGATCATTGATCTCTTGACCGGGATATCTCACTTGTGGCCCCTACAAAATTCTAAAACTGTCATCCAATGCCATATCTGTTTTATACTATTCTCCTAGCGACATATATTAGTTTTATTTATTTATTTTTATATATTTGACTTTCATTGTATCTACTTCCGATGATAAAATAATAGGTTCAAATGGGCCGGTCATTATCGGTTTTTGGCGAAACACTTGGCATATAAAATATTAACGGATGGCCGGGTTGCAATGGTAATAACCCTATTTTATTTTTTATTTTTCCAATTTATCGTACTTTATTAAAATGAAACTTGCTAATAACATAATTTCCTTTGTGTTGTGAAGCTCAAACTTAAAAGTATGTTAACCTATAACCTATTATTATTTTATCTCTTTCCATTTCTTTTTTATATGTACAAAGTTTCAAAATCATCATATAGTAATTCAAAAATTGCAATAGATAAAAAAAAAGGTTGTGATGGATTTGATTTTTTTGGTCTTCAATTTTTGTACACGAGTCTGGCTGATAAATTTGATGTAGTTTTCCTTTGCCTCTTAAGATCAAAGTGTTACAATTCGATTGAGTTTGGTTGTCGTCCAAAATCATCCACATTAGGTCATAGTGACAACTGACATTAGATGTGCTTGATGCATAGTCATCTTTCTTCGAGGTTTTAGTATATTTGCAATTGCCGTCATACTCAACCATTTTAGGCACAATCGCCCATTTCGAATGGTCCTTAAAACCACATCCAAAATATATACAACGGTGGTCTTTGTAACAGACAACTGTTAGTTTTGGCTGTTATTTTTTTTAAAATGTTCATTATACCCCTTACTTAGTACTCTCCTTTTCCCACCTCCCACTCACTTCCCTACTCTACCCTTGTTTTTGTCCGCCATTGACAACCAAGAAGAAAAGCCACCAAGAGTAATGTTTCAAATCTAGTCGCCAATAACAGGCCAACACACCAGCACATCACGTCTTTGGAAACACAACACCTTCTCAATTGAAGACAAAACCACTCTAACGATTGTATTTTGCAAATCCATCTCCACCAACACCATCTCTATATATGTGTGTGATGTATAGGGCAGTTAACGTACATGTCATCTAGGTAAGGATATAATGGTCCGTATAATCATGGATCGTATTATATAAATTCACAGACCTTTATTTAACACGTATAATTAAGAAACAACTGTATAATCACACATCAATAACCATGGATCAAGTGTGATGTTAATATTATTTATATTTTATGCATAATGTATTCAACCTAGATCAAGATTATCGAGACTATCTATTTTTTCTAATTAGGCTATGTGTAACGAAGGGGCTTGATGGGGGTTTGACGGTGTCACGTAAATGTCATGCAGGTTGCTTTATATATGTGTAATAAGGGGTTTGATGAATGGTGATGTGAGTGTTTTTTTATTGGTTTATAAGAAATAAAATCCTTTTCAGTTGCTTCACACTCATGACCATGGTCACCCGAGATCTAGTCACGCCTCGATCATGGGGCTTGTGACCTTGTGTAATGGGGTTGGAGGCATGATAGGTGATTGAGGCTGGTCACAAGGGGAGAGTCGCATCCCACATTCCCACTACACATAGTCTTATATAGACAAGTAGAGTGGGAAATGACTAATTTCTCCTTGCGAGACATTGATTTCAAGATTATGCAAAAAGATTTGAACACCTAAAGCTGAATTAGCCAAAATTCTTAATCCAAAATATTCAAAAATTTAGATATTTGAATCTAAATTATCCGATTTTTTAAGATGACTTTTTAAAAAATGTTAGATATTTTGGATATTCAAATCATCTAAATCAAATTTTCAGACCATTCCTTATATATTGCAAATCTGTTGGTTATTTTCCTCTTTTGACATGTGTATCATATTTATAACAATACACACATGTATGCATATGGCTCTTCCACATCTCTACTTTAAACTGATTTTGTGCAGGATTTGAAAAACATTGTCAAATTTATAAAAGAAATCAAGTTGTTGAACAAGAATTGAAGCAATGTTAGTAAAAATCATTCTTCAATAACTATTTTGTATGTTCATTCACTATATTTTGCTATATGATTAAATAAAATCCACATTACAAAGGATCTTCACAGCCTAAGGGTCAGGGCGACCGTGTCTACATCCATACAACTTGATTACATTCACAATCCCATCGCGTTACAATGCTGTATAATTTCATCCAACCCCATGAAAATTCAAGAGATCTAAGGGCCGGGTGATGCATTACCAGATGTGCTAGACAAAATGATGAATGCGCAAACAACCGAAAGGGAAAAGACCGACGCCCAAGTGTTCTCGGTGTACATTTCAATGGCATCTGTGAATGAAAAACGAGTTCGGCTCTCGGCCCAGTTTCTTATTCTGTCTGCCTCTGCAGCATATAATGCTCTTCCCTGCACCATACAATTTTTATTATTTAAAAGAAATCTAGCATACTGAATTGGATGTGTGACATAAAGGTTGAGTCTTAATGTTATAATTCATGTTTTCTTAAGAAAGAAAATCTTTCATACTGATTTGGATGTGTGACAAAGTTTGAATCTTTATGTTATAATTCATTTTTTTAAAAGAAGATTTGCATACTGAGTTAAATGTCTGACATAAAGTTTGAATCTTATGTTATAATTGGAGCTAAGAAACAATGTTTGAACTAAAATGATGATTGGATTGTAAGTCTATGATTTTTTAACTTACCTCGTCATCGAACCATCTCTTTCGTCTTAACCAAGCAGTGACTAAAGCAAGCAAAATTCTTGGAGGGGTCAAGTAATTAATTGCTTTACCACTTCCTTTTACGACCCGCATGCGTGGGACCAAAGTTCTAGCAACCGTTTCGGGTAGCTCACAGATTATGTTAAACATCTGCTTGTTCTGAATACTTGATCCACTGTCCCAAGAAAGATAAGCTTTAAACAACTTGATAAATAAAGGGTGACAAAATAGGTGGTTGGGCGGGTTATGTAAAGGGGCAAAACAAATTGGGATAACCCACATACAATTTTTATTTTATTTATTTACAATTTTATGAGTCAGCCTCTTTATCCCATTGAGATAGGGGTTAAGTTGACCCTACTGATTAGTGAGGCATGACCGTGTATGTTTTTTGTTGTTACAACTTTACGATTAATCAATATGTTGAATATGATGAAAAAAGGAATGGGGTGAACAGTGTAAAAAGTTATCATAGTTTGGTCACTTTTCAGTTTAAGGTCACACACACACCCCATTTGTGGTGCAAGCATATAATGTATATATGTGTGGGTCCTTAAGGGGCAAAAGTAAAATTACACTAATTTTAACGTTATTTTACTTATTTTGTGAAAATAATAGTTAAAAGCGTTGGGATGATTAATCTCAAATGATGACTTTGAGCCGGGACTCCTTCGGAGCAGCCTATCTATCTCAACTGGGATAGTGGTAAGATTTGTCTCTATCCTTCCCCCCAGACCCTATTCTAAGTGGGATTTTTACTGGGTGTGCTTGTTGTTGTTGTTGTGTGTGTATATAGAGAGAGAGAGGAAGATTCATAAGAAAACCTTCATTTTGGAGAAAATGTAGCAAAAGTATTTTCTCACTACCAAAAACAGTATAAAAAGACCAAAATTAAGTTTTACCATGTGAGTTAAACAGATGGCATTTTCTCACTACCAAAAAGGATATAAAAAAAAAAAAGAACAAACTTTCAAAAGTTCTGATTTAGGGGATTCTATCACGGCTACCGAGTCAAAATTAAGTTTGACGATGTTAGTTAAACAGATTATCCCCAACTCCCAGTGGTTTGAGTAAAGTAACAAGTTTGGGTACTAAGCTTAAAAATAACAAGTTTAGGGTTTGTGCTTTTAATACTATAACGAGTTAAGGTAGTAAGGCTAATTTCCATTAATTTTTCTATTAAATCAGGGTGAAATGACCAATAAAACCTTTACAGAAGTTAGCCTTATTACCAAACTTTTTATAAAGCTATAAGCACAAACCCCAAATTTGTTACATTTTTTGCTTGGTTCCTAAACCTGTTAACTTCACACAAACCCATGGAGACAATATATGAAATTAACTATAAATCTTTTAGCTTAACTCATTTGACATGTTAGCAATAAACAAAGCCCAAACCGACCCATTTACCACCTCTATGGACACCCGACACCCTAAAAGACCATCAGATCAGCATACCTCAACAGCAAGTCAGTCAGAACCATGCCAGGAGACGCAGTGTGAACACCAACTTTAGACTTTTTGCACTCTTTGAATAGTGAGGATTGAAATTGTCTAAGACCACATTTTGTTGACCCATAGCTACAACAAACCAGAAAAAAAAAATACACAACAAAAGAATGATTATCATGCGTAAAATTGAACAAGAAACCACATTCTGAAAATCTTGAAAATAAGATAAAGCATCAAGAAATTTTAATAATGTTTTAGAACAAGAGCTTACACAGCAGTCAAAGGGGTGCTTGATCCACCAGATCCGGCACCGTCCATGTTAAAAATATGACCACCTCTATGCTGGTTTTCCATAACACGCATTGCTTCGCGTGTACAAAGTATAGATCCCACCAGATTTGTAGAGACAATCTAATCATATTTAAACAAAAAAACCAAATCACTAAACAAATCACAAAAATGAATGTGTCAAACAGGCGTATGTGTAATATACTAATATTAATACATAAAACTTCCTGAATCATTTAAGTCAAAAAGTTAGAATAGTACCGACATTAATGGCATTTTTGTAATCATATTTGACACTAATTGTTCATATAAAATCGAAAAACTTTGGACAAAGTGTGTTTTGGGTTAACCAACCTGTTACCCAACCCACACACCCATTTGCCACCTCTAAATGAAGCAGAAACGAACTTGTTGTATATCTGAATCACTAAACTGCAACAATGGTCTGAAACCTTTGTTTGTCCCGGCATTGTTTATCTGCAAATAGATTAAATAGCGAGAAAGGATGAGCAATATAGAAAGTTATTTATCATAATAATAGATTTCAAAATGTGAAATTAAACACAAACTGCTTACCCAAATGTCAATGGAACCAAGTTTATCAACAGCAAAGTTTGCCAATTTCCTAACATCAACGGGATCACAAACATCACATGATGTGCCTACAACTTTGGCATATGATAGTTTGTTCATAGATGAACTCATATTGGTGGCCAAACATTCTTGCAGATTCTCCTCGAGCTCGTTAATTGTCATGTCAACAGATTCTTCGCTGTTCTTGGAACAAAAATGAAAAGATCAGTATCAAATTAACATATATTGCAATAAGACTTCATTTATTTAATTTTTTTTTTTCAAGAATCATGATTTATATAATATTTGGTTATGAAAGCTACCTTCTTGAAGCAATAACTACACGATCACCAGAAAGTAAAAACTCACGGGCAAGAGCCTTTCCAAGTCCTCTAGTACTGTATCAAGCATTCAGAAAAAAAGTAAAAAAAGTTAAAACACCTCCCTGAAACACCCTTAAAAAATGACAAGGGACTCTGGTTCACTTAAAGTCTTAAACTAGTATCTTGATATTTTTTATAACTTTAACTTACACGATATCCTGGGTATGCACCACTATTACAAAAAATGAAAAAATTAATTCTTAAATGTGTGCCACAACAAACTATTTTTCTTATTTTTACACTCAAAACAAAGAATTAAAAGAATGATTTAAGGAGTAAACACATGACAGACAAACAAACAAACAAACAAACATACCTACTAAAATCTCATTAAAGAGTAAACACATAATTAGTTAATTACCATAAACCCCTTTTAGATCCTCCTTTGTACCATAATAGCAACTTGTCAGTTTTCTTGGGATGGAGGGCGTATGTTGGAATATGTTTTTGTCAATAGTCAATACACAACCAGTTTTTTAAGTAATGAACCACCAAAGAACAACATAAACACATGTACATGAAACACACTGCTTTTAAACTGTGAAACTTAAGGCTGTTATGTAACTGCATAATCATTTCTCTCACCCATTATATCTTGAAAGCGCTAAATACAAGTACTTACACGATTCTTTAATTAAAACTAGTTTTGTCTAGAGCACGCCAAAGATACCTAATAGAATTTCTAAAAGTTGTAAATTTTAAACATTCAAACAGACTAACAGAGAGTCAACAATAAGCCAATATGGATTCCATAGCATAAAAAGAGACGGTACCTTCCGGTTATGACCACATTTCGTGGACCAGCACGGCTAACTTCATCCAAGACCATGTTTGAACCAATCATGGTTCCAATTATAATCCCTCCAGCCCAACTATACCATATCAAATCATTCAGTTGACCATCTCCACCTTCATTTGTAACTCACAATCAATATCTTTGTCTTCCAAACATAAATTTCAAATCTAGTTTCACAACATTCATTTTGCTCACCTGACAAATTGAATCCTACTGCCAAAACAACCCCTGTGCTCATCATGGTCACAATATACCTCCCTAAATGAAGAGCAATCTACACATTTTCAAACAGAAAATAGTAAAACTTCATTAACTAATTAAACTGAATGCAATAACAAACAAATAAATTATATAAAACACAAGTGCTAACACATAATATAATCAACTAACCCTTGACAAAATCTCCTCCAATTTCTCGATCGAATTGTCCTTGGAGAAAATCAATGATTTAAGAGCTACTAACACCTTATTATCATCTAAGTTATAAACCCTCTTTCTATCTTTACCTTTTTCGTCATCATCTGCTCTAAAAGATCTACAAGGTTGCACACACAACCCACGTCTAGAAACTGGTAGTGATCTCCGGTGGAAACCCAGTTGAAGCTGCGGCAATTGGGTGGTTCTGCGGTGGCCGTCCAGCGGGATTGTCGGAAATTGGGCCACCGTCTCCATCTCCGGAGGATGGGTTTCTTAGAAAAGGGATTGCAAGTTTGAGGTGGTGTTTGTTACATTTGGATTTATGGAAATTGAGAAACTTGAAAGATTGGAGATTGTGATGAGCACACGTTACAGGAACCTAATCTTCTGGTCCCGGTTGTTTGGTACGGGATGCTGGCTTTTAGTTGGAGAAGTACTGAATGACACTTGTGAATGACGTTGAGGTTTTGACAACAATTGTTAAACCAAGGGTAAAGATTTGTTTTAAAAAAGGGGAGCGTTATTTGGACACCTCCAATAGATCAGTTAACACCACCTAGTTTTATACGGGTCATATTACCCTATACGGGTCGTATGAGTGTCAGATTTTTTCAGATTTTCTCTGACGGTTGACAAGTACATACGGGCCGTATGACGCTATACGCTATACGACCCGTATAGTTATAAAAAGTTTTTGATCACTCATATAGAAGTGAACTCCTCCAGCAATGTGGGGCCCACAAGCATCAATCAGAAGTAAGAGCTAGTTTATAGGCTTTTTATTTGTTCTCTTTATTATTTAAGTAGAAGTAGGTTGTAATGCTTTTGTACTTGAACTTTCCTTCATTTCTTTGTATTCATTAAAGTAGTAATAGCAAAGCCTTCTACTACAATTTTTCTTGAGTTTATTTTCTGTTTTGTTTCCAAAATTCCCTCTGATCTCCAACAAAATAAAGATTCATACGGGTTGTATGGCCTCATACGGGCCGTATGGGGGCGTGTCAGAAACGTGATTTGATGTGCCAGTTTTTGTCGGAAATAAAATATCCATACGACCCGTATAGGCCCATACGACCCGTATAGGCCCATACGAGTCGTATGGATGGTGTATGTTGAACCAGCCTGACGTCTCCCTAACAGGTCCCTTTTAAAAATAGCTCTTCGTAACCACGGGCAAATGTTGCAATCAGGCTATACATTTTATTAAAAAACCTTAATCCCTCTTTCTTTTTTTTCAGAACCACTTCTTTTCTCACATCTTCTAGATTAATACATTCCAAATTTTTATTCAACAACCAAATTTATCATTTTACATTGAAACTCATGTTTAGTTTTTTTCATTGCATTTTACAAAACAAGACATAAGAATATTATAATCAATAATACAAAGAATTTATGTTGACTGTGTATTCATTATAAAGAATGTTTTCATAACCGGATCGGACATCGAACCGGACATTTTACTGATTCACTAGTCGAACCGGTCGGTTCGGTTGGACCGGATTAAAGAACCCGATGATATTATAACTAGTTCCATAATTTTGAAAAATATTTAATGTTTTTATAACCAAATAAATTTTGTTTAATTACATGTTAGTTTAGATAATAGTGTTTTTTCCTTGAAATCTTGTCCCACATAGGTGAGATAACAAAGAAAGGGATTCATAACCTCTCTATAAAAAGAATAAAGAGAAGCACAAATTTATATGAAAAAAGTTGTCCCTCATTGATATGATAACAAAGGAAGAGGCTTCTCACATAAAAATGAAAGAGGAGTACAAGTTTCTATGGAAACAATTGGTCCACATTGGTGAGATAACAAAGTAAGAGGTTCCTCACCTCTCTATAAAAAAGAAATAGGAGTATTAGTTTTTTTTTTAAAAATTCCGGTTCAACCCATAAACTGGTTCACTGGTTCGTCCAAAACCCGGCTGGTTAATAGTGTGCCGGTTAAAGTGTTCCATTTGAACCGTAATCTTCAATGGTTCCCGGTCTGATCGGTTGAACAGGCCGGTATGGTCCGGTCATGAAATCATTGATTATAAGGTATATCGATTCTGAAGTTATTGGTTCTTAATCCATTTGAGGTCAGTTTTGTTATCCATTTTAGCAAGTTACATATGTTAAAATTTTAACAAACTGCATAGGTTTTGTCCAACTTTTCTACTACAGAGGTCTGCAGATTTGATCTGCAAATTGCAGATATTTTATCTCTGAAAAACATATATCACCTCAAGATGGTTTATCATCTTCCAAATAAGTTTTTATTGTTTGAAAAATATTTTTGTATTATAACAAGATGGCATTTCATTATTTTTATAAGACTTAAACTACGTGAGATCATGGGTTTAATCATGATCAAAGCAGTCAATAGAAAGTTTTACCACATAGCGGATTTCCTCCTAAGGAAGTTCTCATAAACACATGGGCGTTGAATACCAGGAACTTGTGGTGTTCAAAATATTCGAAACTCGAAAAAATTCGAAATCCGAAACCCAAAAAAACCTCATCCGAAATCTATTTCGGGTTATTCGGTTCGGATAATATGATTTTAGATTCGGATCGGGTTGGTTTCGGATATACAAAAACTAATTTTTCGGGTCGGATATCCGAATAACCGGAATAAAATCGGGTTATTCGGATGTAAGAATTCGGGTTTTTCGGGTCGAGTAATATATTTTGATATTCGGATCGGGTTTCGGATATACCAAAAAAATTTCAAATCCGAAAAACCCGAATAACTTGTTATCCGACCCGATGAACACCCCTCGGAACTTGATAGCGGACTGTGATCGCAACGTGTGAGTTGTTGGGTCTAATGTATTCATTTTGGTTATGAAGAAACATGCTGTTGATTCACCGAACCCTAGTTTGTCGTTAAAAAAATACTAACTAGTAAATATTGTGCGTACAAATTTGAAATCGAACCATTTTTATTTAGGCAATCACTCATACTGTTAGACATGCATGTCAAAAGATGTGATTTTGAGTCTCATGAATGATGATATTATCATGAATTATCTAAGTATTGTTTTGATATAACCTAAGATGTTATTTAAAAAAAAAAAAGATGTGTGACAAAGAGTAGACGTGTGTCTGATTGATCACTCCTATCTTCTCTTCATTGCCACCTCCTTTTCACGAGACTCATTATGCTTCTTCTCATTAAATCTAAACCCGTCCTCTGCAACCTTTGCAAAAGTCGTCACTTTCACGAGTTTTAATCTCCAAATGACTGCATGTTCAACGGATTACCCCAAAAGCATGTCATGGAAATGATTTAATTATAGTGTTGTAGATGTATTTTGAAATTTGTCAGGTAAGGGTGTTGATTTTCGGATTATCCGTTGTTTCGAATATCCGAACTTCGGATAGTGATTTTCAATATACGAAATTAGGAAAAAAATAAAAATTTTAAAAAAATATATTTCGGATATCTGAATATCCAAAAATTATCCGGAGATCGGAAATCGGAAAAATAACCGAAAATTATCAGGATATCCGAAAAATATCCGAAAAAAGTATACGAATATCCCGAAAAAAAAACCTATTTCGGATATCGGATGTCCGAGCTATCCGAAAATTTTCAAAATATGTATCCGAATCCAAACTTTCGGATATTTCGAATTCGGTTACGGATATTTTTAGCACCCCTAGTGTCAGGTGTAATATGAAACATGGTTTTAGTTTTGTTACGAAATAATCATAAAATTTGATGCTTGTTTAATTGTTCTTGAGCTCAACCCTCCATTTTGTGGTTGCCAATACCGTGACGTTATGTTCCCAAGTTTATTTAAGGAGATAAAAGAAACGAAATAAAGGAAAGAAGGAACATGTTTGTGTACCTGAGTTTCATTTAACGAAGGTAAGGAAAGAAAAATAAAACATGTTGTGTTTTCGAGTTTTACTTAAGGAAGGAAATTGAAGGAAATAAAAGGAAAACCAGTCAAAATTACGTAATTTTCTTTTCCTTCCGACTTGAAAGGAAATTTTATCATTCTTTTATTTTTCTTTGCTCTCATTTCCTTTCCTTTCTTTTTTTTCCTGTTCTCTACTTAAATAAACTCGAGAACATAGCTTAAACTATTTAGTGCATGTTTGAGATTTCATTTGAAATTAACTTATTAACTTATTGGCTTTATCAATAAGTCAATAAAATAAAAAATCTTTGGTAAAAAGACATTTTTTTTTAACTTTTTGAATAAGGTTAAAAAGTTGTTTCTCAGAATTTATAATTTGTAGTTTTTAGAATGATTTTTTAACTTTTATTAAACAAATTTAGATACTCAAATAACTAATTGTAACGTCTCATTGTAGACACGTAATATATTTTAAAAGAATTGTGTCAAACATGAGTCTCAACCAAACTCTACAATTGATGTTCTTTACTACAAAAATCAACCTAATGCAACCTTTATATTAAAAAAAAGGTTGCATCAGCTGAAATTGCATTAGATTTAATGCAACTTTTTTGTTACATAATGCAACTTTATTTTTCCTAATGCAACTTTTTCTAATACAACTTTTTAAAAAAGTTGCATTATGTAATAAAAGGCTAATGCAACTTCAACTAATGCAACATTTTTGTAACCTTTTGTGACAAAAAAAAGGGTGCATTAGGATTATTTTGTAGTAGTTTCAATTTTTAGCTTCTTTGTTGTATCATACACCAAGTATAAATCATTAAATCCATCCACTCTTAAAAGACAATATGTTGTTAATAATTCTTGATAAAGACTTAAATAATAAATATAAGAGAAAATTAGAATTCTTGAGATCAATGCTTTAATCAATTAATGTATTATAGTTGATTCAAGCAAGTTCCTTCTTTTCTAAGTTGTTTCTTGTACTCTTTAAACATGATAAGCTATTTATGTAGAATACATGTATTCAAAATACTATGGTCTTGATGATGTGTCATGATCACGAGACGTATATAGGCAATCACACACCGGAGATGACATAATCATTTGAAGGCTCCTGACGAAATATAAAACTGAGGACCAGTAATGGAGTTTGAACGTTTTGAAAGAGGCGAAAATTTATGTGAACCACTATATATGTTAATTTTTTTAAGAGAGTGGACGAAACTAATACTTAAAACAAAAAATAACCATTTAGTCGAAAAAGTGACACTATGTACGGAAAAAGAGGGGACGGTCCCCCGGCCTTTATTAAGCTTTGTCCATGTCGAGGTCCTTCTTCAAGTGCTAGGTCCAACTTGAGTTTCACTTGTATTTAAACAATCCAGATTAGCTTGGCTCGATTTGAAATACTCAACCAAGCTGAAAACTTAAGATCAAACACGATTCATTTATTATCAGAACCAAGCTGAAAACTTAAGATCAAACACGATTCATTTATTATCAGGGTAGATCGGTTGGACTCACTTTGGTTTTGAGAGTTTTCAGTTTTTGTTGTAAATGTAATATGAAACTATTATTTATAAATTATAAAAACTAGCATAGTAGATTGTTTTTTTTATTTATTTAAATAATGTAAATTAAATATGTCTGGTTCACTAGCATTGTATATTTTTGTTTGAAACATAGATAGATAAAATGTTATCAATGATAAATGGGTCGAAAGCCTTAAAAGATCCGTTTTAATTTCGAAAAAAAGTTAACGTCGTTAAGTTTTTTTTAACAGAGGTCCACCAGAGGTAATGTGTTGAAAGTATGGACCGTTATTGAGAATTTTCATAGTTGAGACCAGTAGTGATCAACTGATAAAAGTTTGAATTATTTAAATCTAATTTACAAATATTAAATGTAAAAACAGTCCAATGTTTTGTAAGTTAGATGGGATGTTTTGTTCGTTCAAGTACACTGTTAATTTTACCCCGTAAGTGCATTGCATAGTTTTTCAGATAACAAAAATATGTTATAATTGTATATTCGAAAAAACGTTGTAAAAATGAGCATGAAAAAACGCAAAAGCATATTTAGAATTATATCAAACCAACCCAACTCAATTTCAAACAAAATTTATATCAACAAGTAGAAAAAATGAACATGTCGGTATATTCGAGTATATGTGAAAGCATTATATTTTATAAGTTATAAGAGAGAAACATGTGTAAAATTTATTATAGACATCAAAATATAAAATAATTTACCATTAATAAAACTTTCTTACCAATATGCACAACATATTTACTTTTATATTTACGATTATAAATATTTTTTATTTGAATAATGTAATTAGAGTATAAGAAATGACATGAGTCTACCTGAAGAATCTAAAGGTTGTTTTTGAAAATTACAAAAGGCTTAAGCAGATAAACAACCGAACTCGATTCACTCAAGCATATACAATGTATAGGCATGCAATGTGTAATGAGACTCGAGTAAGGCGTGATATCCTTTAGTCACACCTCTCTCCTGCTCCTCCATCATAACACATGCAACGTGACCCGAGCGTGACACTTCAAATTTGATCATGGCCATGGGGGATAAACTATCAATCACCTTTTTTATTTTATTTTTTAATCAATAAAAAAACTCACATCACCCTCCATCTTTACAAGTTACAACTACTACATTTTACCACACATTTTTTACACAATATTTCGCATGTGTGCTGCCTATTTGATGTCTACGCATCACTTCATCAAGCTCTAAAAATATGATGTTACACATGATTTTAGTGTTCACAAATTTACATCTTTTTTCAATAATGTATACATTAGAGTGTGACGATATGAATACACTATTTCATACCGTCCACCTTAATTATTTTTTATTATACATATAATGTTTACAGAAGTTAATGTTTGTGATTCTGATCGTAAAATCTAAAGCTAATAAAACAAAATTAGCTCAATAACTAGAATTAGAAATCAATTAGAAAAATGATATAACAATTTTCTTCAACAAGAATTGTTATGTTGTATCTATAAACGATAGAAACGAGTTGGCTATAAAACCATCTATTGATATTCTATATTATATAATTAACTAATTAAAAGCATAACTCATGCACACTCTATTACTTATAACATCGTTGTGAATTAAAAACTAAGTATTCGATTTTATTTATATTAACTTTGATCACAATTCGTATTAAACTAGAAACATTCTCTCTACATGTTGCACAAAGAACTTTGAAGCGGTTTTAATATTCAAAATGCAGATATATAAACAAATCATATCATATCATATCATAATATATGTAAAAAACATAAAGGAACTTTAAACTTACCAAAGGTATCGAATATGTGCATTTTCCTTCTCATTTGAAACAGAAAAAAAGTTTAGTAAAAAAAAAAGAAAAAAACTTTTTAAAATGAATTTTAGAAAAATGTTTAGACCAGGATTTGAACCAAGCCTCGGAATTCGGAACTCGAAATGGATGCTCATGCCTAATGGCATGGTCTTGGTTAGAGGTGCTCAAACCGGTTTTTTTTCTCAAACCGGTTCGGTTTGAAAACCGGTCCGGTTTGGGTGATGGATGTAAGAAACCGGTTTTTCTTCAAACCGGTTCGTGTCTGAAACCGGTTCGGTCCTTGGATCTTCCAAACCTATACAAACCGATCCTCATTTAAAAAAACCGGTTTGGTCCAAACCGGTTCTTCAAACGGGTTTTTAATATATTTTTTTAAAAACCTAATAAAAACTTAAACTAATAAAACCTTAAACTAATAAAACATAAACCTTAAACTAATAAAACCTTAAACTAATAATTAATAAAAGGGATTTGTTAGGAAGACGCCAGGCTGGTTCAACATACACCATCCATACGGGCCATATGGCCCTATACGGGTCGTATGAATATTTTATTCTCCGACAAAAACTGACACATCAAATCACGTTTCTGACGCGCACCCATACGGCACGTATAGGGCCATACGGCCCATATGGTTCTTTATTTTTGAAATTTTTACAATGGGTGCAGAAGCATGTCATCTATTTCAAATTCCGAAGATGAATAATATATAATAAAAATAAATATATTGAGAAGGGGTTTGGGTAAAGGGAAAACACATTAAATAATAAGCAATCATGGTAGATAGTACAATAAATATATGTGATAAGCATTAGAACTTTCAGCTTTTGGTGGTAGTGAACGGTGGATGATGGGTTGAATGGAATTAGGGATAGGTCTTTGTACAGGTAGATGTCATTTTTCTGCAACTTTGTATTTCTCCAACACCACACATAAAATACACAAAAATATTATAAAAACACATACGGCCCCGTATAGGGGCATACGCCCAGTATGTACTTTCATCGTCAGACATTTGCTTGACAAAATCTGACACTCATATGACCCGTATAAGACTAGGTGGTGTTAAATAATCCATATGGGTGTCCAAATAACGCACCCCTTAATAAAACCCGAATAAAACTTTAAACTAATCAAACCTAAACCTTAAACTAATAAAATAATATACTGGTAATTAATAAAACCCTAATAAAACCTTAAAACAATCAAAACTTAAACTATTATTTAATAAAAACCTAACATCACAAGTTAAACTACCGGGTTGTAAGTTTTCAAAACCCAAAATAAGTTCATTTTTAGCCTTTTTCCACATTTTTAAACAATCTCTTCTAATGCTAGAACGACTTACGTGTGTGTAACGAGGTTGAAGAGTTTGTTGATTAAGTCGAGTTAGACGAAGGTTGTCGAAGTGGTTAAATGACAAACTTTGCTGAATCACGAATTGCGCCATTTGCTCTCGAACCGCATCGACACTATAAGTGAAAATACTCCCGTCGTTCGACATCGTCGGTTGACCTCGTGCCGTTTCGTTCTTCAAAGCTCTGCAATATTTGAACTCGTGATGGTTTTTCAAAGTACTATTCGCATCATGTTTGAAAAAACTACCACAAAGCTTGCACCGAGCTTTATTCAGACCGCTCGACATCTTACACAAATCGTAGTTTTTCCATATTTCGGGATTCCTCTTCATAGGAATAACTTTAACAACTTCAAGGTTTGTTGAAGCACCACAACCAACCGAAGAGTTAGCACTTGATGACGCCATTTGTGAGAGGGTTTGCGTTTTGAGAGTTTGTAGAGCATTTTTTGCGTTTGAGGAGCGTTTTTTGTGTTTGAGAGTTGTGTGATTTAACCTAAACAACCACTACCAATTTATAGTGAATATATAGGGTCTAGAATGCAAAAAAAAAAGGTAATAAAAAGGCCCCAACGGTTTTTTTTCTTCGCAAAAAAAGTCACAAGAGAAACTAGCCGTTAAACCGGTTTGGGAAACCGGTTCGGTTCGGTTCCAAACCTATTCCAACGGTCAAAATCCCAAACATATCCCAAACCTATGGTTCGGACCGGTTTGGGTGAACCCGGTTTGAGGTGCTCCAGGAACCGGTTTTTAACCGAACCGGTTTATTTGTGCAAGTCTAGTCTTGGTCCTATGAATTACAATGGGCCAATTAGTTGAAATCAAACGGCCCAAATATGAGTGGATTGAAAGAGATTATGTAGGAATTATTAAACGAAAAAACATTGAAACAATGAAACGGTTCAAAGTTGAAAAAAGTGATACGATGACGAGAGGAAAAAGACACATGGTATATATTTTTATTTATTTATTTTTTCCTAAGTTATAAACCCGTGTATAATACTGTCAAATAAAAAGTAGAATAAATTATTAAAGTGCAATAATTTTAAATAACTAAAATTACCTATTGTTTATACAATAAACAACAGTATAAAACATATATTTTTATTTATTTATGAGGAGGAGGAGAGGGTGTTGAATGTTATGTAATCTAATTTTTTTTATCAATTATTTTCTTAAGGAAATGTCAGTTTAAAATTACTAGAAGACTTAAAATCGATAACAAATGTTACATTCATTGGATTTATCGGAAAAAACGAGATGATAAATCATCTCAAGTCTCGATTTTATGTTTTTAAGCTTAAAATTATATTTTTTGAACGTCGAAGGTCTTAATAGTGTGAACTCACTGTTTCCATGACATGCCACCAAGGTCTAGTTACCTGAACCTCTCATGAGCCATCACAACCACCCCAGGAGGAAACCCCACTGGGAAAACTCCTTGCCCCCCCCCTCAGACCCCTATTTCGCTGCGGAAGAGATTTGAACCAATACCTCCCATTTGAAAAAATCTTGGGTGCCTATTGAGGTAATGCCTCATTGGTGCTTAAAATTATATAAATAATCTAATAAGTAACATGCACGTTTATAAATAGCATTAATAATGTTTTAAATCATCTCAAGTCCCGATAAGACTATTGGGTGTGTCACATGACCCAATCACTCCACGTATGCGTCACATAAGCACTCACCACAACCACTCACCCCACCATTTTGGTGGAAATGCCCCATTACCCACTCACTCAACGTCTTCATTCCTTTTTAATTTAAATTGAGATATAATTAATAAAAACAAATTACAAATTAATAAAAAAAATTACAAACTAATAAAAAAATTAATAAAAAAAATACAAACTAATAAAAAAAATTAATAAAAATATTACAAATTAATAAAAAATTAATAAAAATATTACAAACTAATAAAAAAATTAATAAAAACGATTTTTCCATAAAAAGATTCCGACTCATACGAAACCGACGCCGAAATAAATGTTCGGGGTATTTCGGATTTTCTGAAAAATAATCTTCAACAAGACGTTCGTGAGCTCCAAGACGATCTCGATTAATTCGTGCTCTTCTAGTTAGAACAAGTCTTTCAACTTGTTGTCTGATGATGTCGAGAGTAAGTTGTGCGGTTTCGATTAAAAAATCTTCTCCTTCGCTAAAATCGTCATCCTCCCGTAGAAACTCCATTTTTATAAAAATACTGATTCTTTGTTTGATTTTTTTGTGAGATGTGAAGATTTTAGAGAGTGAGATGTGAATATTAGAGAGTGTGTGATGATTTTATATATAGGTTTTATTAAAAAAAATTTTTATTTCTAACGGTCGAATGCTCCCAACCCACCCCACCCATGCCGTTGCTGGACTCACGCCACTCGACCCACGCCCCTCTCACGCCCCTAGGGGGCGGTGTGCCACGCCCGGTAACGGGGCACACCCCACGGTCTAACAAATCTAGGGTTTGTTGGCTTAAAGATAATGGATATTTTAAAAATTATAAATAGCATTAATAATGTTTTAAGAAATATAAACGGCATGTGTTCTTCTGAGTACTCTTTTATTGTAGCACTCAACTTTATTTTATATTTCTATGAATTTCTTTATAGATGCTCATATTTTTTAAACTAACTTAATTAATGGAATATATATAATAATATAACATGATTGTGGTTATTATTTTCATGTTAAGTTAAATGAATAATTATAAAAACTTTGATATTATTCACTAATTTTTTTTATTCACGGCACATACTAATCCTTACTATAACAAAAGACGTTTTTTGTCACTTGTAATCTAATCAAACAATTATTGACGATTGTCAATTTCTTATCTAAGAGGCCCCAAACCCCGTGAGTCCCCTCGGTTGACAAAGAATCAAAAACATAGTTCTTAAACCGTAGAATAATCGTATATCATAGCAGTGGAAATTATCACATAATCTTTAATTAATTAAAACATCTAAACCATATTCGTAAATTAGTCTTTAATCTCAATAGGAATGCCAGTTTTTGAATAGGTAGTCCTTATGTCATACCACGAGCCATCATATCCTTATCATAACTTGCTCAACCTGATATGCATGCTAAATCAAGTCAGCTTTCGCTGTGAGTTCTAAGTTAAATTTTTATAAAAATCTTTAGCTTTTTAGATCATCACATAACATAACATAATTCATATCTTTACTCATTCATATCTTTATATAACATAACCTAATTCAAGTAGATAACATACATGTCATCATAACATCAATCATATTGTGCATAAAAATTTAGCCTTCACTGTTGACCGAAGTCAACATGCTTATGCAGCACAAGACTCTATAACACTGACGACCCGAAGTCGACATGCTTGTATAAATACAAGACTCTATAAATATCAACCCGAAGTTGCTAACTCATGCATGCATAAGATTTCCTCAACTGGCGACACAAAGTCGACAGGCTTGTGTTTCCACAAGACTCTATAACTATCAACCGAAGTTGACAGCTCATACCGGTACAAGACTTCTTTACATACATCATTCATATCCATAACATCATTCATTCATACATAACATGGTTTAATCATTTAAACCATCGTAATCATAAACAGTTCTTCGCACCGCAGTGCTCAAGTTTTGCCCAACCGTAGCCGGGACTTCAATATCACATTTCCTGCTCGACCTCGGCCGAGACTTTGAAAATCAATTACTTCTCAACCACAGTTGAGACTTAAAACATTCTTTATACCTCAGCTGAGACTCTTAAAATTATTTACTTTTCAACCAGACTTGAGACTTAAAACATTCTTTACATCTCAGCTGAAACTCTTAAAATCATTTACTTCTCAACCGCAGTTGAGTCTTAAAACATTATTTACCAGAAAACATTCTTTACTTGACCATAATCAAATTAAAATCACTTTCATACAATAACTTTATAACATGCATACCAGCCCAAAACGATAAAACATTTAAATAGGGCTACAAAGAACTCATCTGAGCTTAGTAACGCACAATTTGCTAGCTTTTCTTCCTTTTCTTACTTTCTCACTTCAGAATGATATCCTATTAATATGCATATATTATCATGATTATAACCTTATCATGAAGGTGCTCAAATTACGATTACCGCTCGAAACTTCGGCATGTCGTAACTTTCATTCGGAGCTTTGTTTCAAAATTTCGCTTATACTCATTTTGACCATTTTTATCTCTACATTCTTGTTATGCTTAAAGATTACTTATTTGCTCGGCTTAGATAAGCGTATTCTCTTATTTAATTAATTCGTCTTAGGGCGTTTCTAAACTTGCTATATAATAACATGGGTTTAAGGCAACCGGAAGCACATACATATTATATCCTCATAAAACTCAAGAAAACTTGATCATTATCTAGATGTAATTGGGCTCCAACCGAATCAAGTTCATGTTCATCATACAAAACCAAAACTTTATCTAAACATGGTGTTGGTTTCTTTAATCAATCAAGACTAAACTAATACGAGATGAGAATCATAAACACATACCTTAACGATCGAGCTATTCTTCTTGATTCTCTTCTCTACTCGTAAAAACAAAAGTCGATCAGAAAAGAACTTTGAATGTTATCTGGTACTTACCTTCACGAACTGATATGTATAACATTTTGAGTCGGTTTCATTGCTCCAAACACGTCACATTTATTTGAATGAAAGATTGAATTAATTTAATATTTACATTTAGGGCCCTTGAACTTTGAGGTTCTATTTTTAAAACTCAATTCTACTTTGCTCACATATTTTTAATATTCACGAGCTTATATCTTATTCATACTTTATCGTATAACGGTCCCGCTTATATTAATGTGATCGTAATCACTTCGGGAACGTTCATAAAAATTTCGAACCCAAACGGTCACAGAAATTTTTACACGTTATTAATAGGCTTTATAACGTGTCCATACATTATCAGATATTTTTATCGTTTATATCATTTTGATCGTAATTACTTTACGAACGTTTATATAAAATTTGAACATAAACGGTTACCGAAATTTTCGGTTGTTACATTATCATTTCTCTCAAATTTTGCCTCATATTAAATGCTAAATAATCATATTAATTTTCTTATTAAATAAGTATAATATTAATGACTAATGATATTATTACTTTTATATTAAATTTTTTTTTAATAAGTTAAAAATCAAATTTTATTTCCTAAAAAAGGTTTGAAAAAGTTTATAAATTACAAATTTTTTCAAAAAAAGTAAAAAAATATTTTAAATTGGTATTTTTAGATAATAAAAGTTTTAAAGAAAAACAAGTTTTTAAAATTTTTTTTATAAATGAAATAAAATATAAACCAAAGGTTTTAAACAACAAGATTTTTATGGACAAATGACGTTTTTAAAAACAAAACGTTTGAAAAGTAATTTTTTAAAATCCGAAAGTTATAAGAATGATAGAAAAAAGTACATGTTTGATCCTTTATGTTTTATGAAAATTTTTCAAATTGAGTTTTTTAACTCTAATAATTGCAAATCTAATATTTAATCTTCTTGATTTACAACAATCAGTATAATTAGTTCTTGATAGAATACTAACTAAAGTTTTTAGCTTTAAATAGTTCAAAGATATCAATTATTACAAATTAATAAGGCCATATACAAGTTCTATAGTTATTAAAGTTTTTAATTATTGTTTTATTACTTAAAGTACTTATAATTTATATATTTTTTTTTAGTTGCTATTAAATATTTTATATTAAACCTGTGTAATACATAGATAATAACCTAATTAAATAAATAATCCCAACTACATATTAATCATAAAAATAACCATTAAATAGTAATCAATTTTCATACATGCTCTATTTTCAAAAAATAATAACACTTGTTAAGATTTCATATTAATGAAACGTACAATGTTGAAACTCTTGAGTACGTAAATTAAAATTTTTAAGAAGGCTTGACTAATTTTAGTAAAATACTAAATTAACTCGATTACTATTAGCTGTGTTTATCAAGTGACTTTATGAGGATCTCCTCCTCCCTAAAAATAGATGTATTGTTAATGAATTCAATTTTTTTTAGCGGTGTTCAATGAGTATATTAATTTTAGCTAAAAAAATGTGAAAAACTCTCTTTATTTAGAAAGTTTCTTTGTTTTTTTTTTTGGGAGCGATTTTGATACTTATAAACCTTTAAGTGTAACGTAGCTTAATAGAAAAATTTATCTAACGGCACCCCTTAGATTTCTATTATTAAAAGTATTATGTTTGAATCTCTTGGATCAATTACTTTAGAATAAGTAAAAGGTTTTTTAGTAAATGAGTGGGTTAGGTTGCCCAAATTTCTTGATCTTTTTAAAATTTTCATAACTTTAGATATGACATTATTATTTTTTTAATTATAGCATAAATACAATATTTCTTAGCTTTGAACCGAGTATAATATCGTTATATATATAAAATTAGTTATACATTTTTCATCTTCTTGTGCTTTTTAGCACTCATTATGAGCGTGTTGTTTGTCATCGTGTTTTAGTGATTTTCTAAAATAATGATTTATCAAAATATAATGACTAAATAACATCATTATTACTTTTAAAATGTAAAATAAAATGAAAAATAATAACAAAGTTATTCAATATATAACTCAATAATATAACACAAAACGATATAAAACATTATACATAATGGTAAATACATATAACAAAATAACTTGAAATATATGTATATCTAAGATGGTTATTTATGAAAATACAATGGTAAAATAACATCACTAAATAACAAAAAAATTATCTAATACATAAAAATTATTAATAAAAAATATAATGTATTAAAAATAAAATATAATGACCAAAATTTCTTTGTTAAAAGTTAAGCGTATGACAGAGTAATTTCTTAGGCTTTTTACAATGAGTAGATTTTCTACTACAATTCAATACTACACACACATACTTATATGTGTGTTAATATTTTAAATACTGGTATAAAATAATTACATTAATGTAAAAAAAAAAGATGAAAAGCAAAAGAAAGGTGCTAAAACTAAGGAGATTGGATATATTAAAAAACTTTTTTGATTAAAAGGAGTAGGAATATATCTTGGCCTATTAATTTCAAATTAGTGGTTAGATTAAAGATAATAAAATGCAAAAACTGATTTTTTTTATTTTTATAAATCTAGAGTACATTTGTAAAAATACAGTAAAATATAAAAAATATACAAAAACTTAAAAGAAATCATTGCTTATTTTTATATCTTATATGTCAATATTATATTCATATTAAAGATAAAAAATTGTTTGATTTTATGGTGCATTTTTTTAAACAATATCGTATGAAAAGTTTTTGATGTTCAAAAAATTTAGACAAATCTGATAAGAAGTCAACAAAAGAATTGTACAAAAATTACCATTATTTCTTTTTCTTACGTATCATATGTCTAGTTAATACTAGTTTATGTTATTTTTAGTCAAAAATTCTTCATATTTAAAACTTCCTTTAAAATAACAACAAATAATGTGATTGAGTACATTATTATACTAGCTTTTTACCCGCCTCGCGTTGTGACAGGTTATCATAGTATATTCCTGATAATGGATATTATGTATCTTTGCAAAAACATAAGTTATATGTCAAAATCAAATATCTCATCATGAATATACAAATTTTTCATAAAAACATAAAATCATACAAAATCCATACAAATATGTTAAGAACATAATAGAAAAATTAATCACAAAGTCCTTTTTACTTGGCAACCAATTGGTTGAATTGAAAAAAAAACTCAAATCTTTACGAAAACATCAATTTTCTATAAGAACAAATAACAATCGTTACCTTCTTGGAACACCATCAAATATATATAATGGAAACTCCATTGAGTTGAAAAAACCCTTAAAAACCCTATGTAAAAGAAGTTTTATTTTTATTTTTTTATAGTTTGTAACATTATTAGAGTCATTTTTATAAAAAAATATAAAAAACACCGACTAGAATTTAAAAAATAAAAAATAATGTAACACTGACGTAATTCCTTTTCCAGGCTTGTACAGTTGTGTTACATTGTTTTTTTTACTATTTTTTAAAAAAATCTAGATGGCTTTTTTTATATATTTTTTTTATAAAAATGATTCTAATGATGTTGCAAAAATGTAAAAAAAAAAAAAATTTAATGGATTTGTCATTGTTTTCAAGGTTTTCTCAGCTAAATATTCATTTTGCTTGTCTTATCTATTATCTTCTATACTAATAAATCAAAATAAAATGTGTCACATGTCACTTTTCTAGACAATTCTTATAAAATTTTTCTTGTCTCTCTCTCCTATTAAATGCACCCATATTCAATAATAATAATAATATTACATATGGAGTATACTTTTATACATTTTTAAATTAAAAAAAGGTTTCTAACACATTTTAAAATATATTAATTTTAAAAGAGTACATTTTTTTAGAATCCAAATTATTATGAAATATAAAATATTCAATAATTGTTTTTCAAAACGAAATATTAAAAAAAATAAACTTTAATAGACTTAGTGTTTAAATAAATAATATTATTATTTTATTACTTATGTATTAAACTATATACACTATTAATTATATTATTATTGACTATTTATTATTATTTTATTTAACCCGTGTAATATACAGGGTATTGACCTAGTTATTATATATAATAAATTAAAATAAAAGAGGACACATGTCATTAATCAAGACTATCTTCACAATAATTTTCACGTTTCTCTCTCTTATTTAATACATCGTACATTAAATAATACTATTAAATATTGAATAAACATTTATACATTTTTAAATTAAAAATATTTTTTAAGACATTAAAAATATATTAATACAAAAAATACTTTTTTTTTCAAAAGCAAAATTATTATAAAATAAGAAATATTGAAAACGGTTTTCTAAAATAAACTTTTTAAAGAAAACAAACTTTGAAAAAGTAATATTTAAAAAAAAAATAATATTATCATTTTATTACTTAAAGTATCAAGTTTTTCAAAATTTTTAATCATATTTTATTTAAAAAAATCAACTTATATTATAAAGATTTTCATTAATAACTATATATTATTTTTGGAGTAAATTGCAAAAATGGTCCCTGTGGTTTGACCAAATTGCAGATTTGGTACCCAAACTTTAAAAATTGCAAATTCAGTCCAAACTTTTAAAGTTAATTACATAAATGATCCCTATAGTTTGATCAGATTGCAGATTTGGTTCCCAAACTTTAAAAATTGCAAATTTAGTCCAATCATTTAAAGTTATTGCATAAATGGTCCATGTGGTTTGATCAGATTGCAGATTTGGTCACCAAACTTCAAAAATGGCAATTTTAGAATAAAAATAATTCACAAATCCAAATTAAATATCAAAAAAATAGTAAAGTAATTTAAATATTCTTAAAATAATTTGTATTATCTATTGAATTTAATTAAAATAGTTGTATTCATATTCATTTATTAAAAAAATAGCAAAAAATATTGAATAATAAACATTAAATATACAAGATAATATGTTTAAATAACTTGCGAATTCAAAAATCTTGTATATTTAATGTTTATTATTCAATAGTTTTTGCTATTTTTTGAATCAATGAATATGAATATAACTTCCATAGGTTAAACAAATTATTTTAAAAATGTTTAAAGTATTTTAATAAAGCTTAAATATTTAATTTGGATTTATGAATTATTTATATTATATATTTGCAATTTATAAAGTTTGGGGACTAAATATGCAATCTGCTCATACCACATGGACCATTTCCGCAATTAACTTTAAATATTTTGACTAAATTTGCAATTTTTAAAATTTGGGGACCAAATCTGCAATCGATCAAACCATAGGGACTATTTATGCCATTAACTTTAAATGTTTGGACTAAAGTTGTAATTTTTAAAGTTTGGGGACCGAATTTGCAATCTGATCAAACCACATGGACCATTTATGCAATTAACTCTTATTTTTGTATTCAACCCGTGTAATACACGAAATAATAACATTGTGTATATATATTTATATAATTAATGTATAATAAGGAGATAAATAAAAAAAATAAGATATGCACATTTAGATTTGAGTCATTTGACTAACTACTTGTAAAAAGAATAATACAAGAACAGTAAAAAGCAACCGAAATCTTTTATTTTTAACGATTTTTCTCTCAAGTTAAATACTTACCGCACTCTCTCTGGTTTCTCCTCTAATCATACTCACAAAGTGTTTTAAAAGCATATAGATTATGAACCATAACAAATGTGTATTATCATGAATAAATTAAAATTTAACAAATACGTGTGTACGTATATATAAATTTAAAGACATTACACAGCGATGCTTTATATTAATATTTAATAATCATTATTAACATATTAGATATACAATATTTCGAGTTACTTACCGTATTATTATGAATAAAATTAAACCAACCTCTTTCAACTAATTATATATAGCCTTAGCAAGAGATGGTTCGTTATAATAAATATGTTTTATAATTTATAAATTATCACTTATAACTATTTAATATTTTATATTCATGCCATATAATAAACGAGATAATAACATAATTATACAATAACGAGATTAAAATTCTAAAAGTTATGCTTCAGTTTATAAAAAAATAACTCTAAAACATTAATGGCATTGATATATTTCCTTCCACAAAATTATGGGTATTTAAATAAATCTTAAAAAGCGCCGAATTTAGAAACGAAACCGACAGTGATCGACAAAAAACGTTTTACCTGCTAAAACACAGCTCGATTAATCTACATTAATACCGCCGTTTTTTTGAGAGAGAGAGAGAGAGTAGAGAAGAGAAAGAGAGAGCACGCATACCTTTTTTTCCTTAATTTTATATATTGTTAGTTTTTTTTTTAAATATATGATGTATTTTATTTTTTAATTTTAATATTAGAGGAATTATATTCTTTTTACATATATTTAAGCGAAAACAGGAAAAAGTTTGTTTATCTGTGAAAAAGAAAGATCGCATTTATTTGGGGGAAGGATATAAATAGACAATTAGCCGAGTGCTCACGTATTCGCAGTCGGTTCCATGAGCTCACGAGGCTGGCGTTCGACGTCTATCACCGTCTTCTTCCTCAATGAATCCACGCAAATTTCAGGTAATTCTAAATCATCTCGAACTCTACATGCTAAATTTGATACAATGATGTAATCATTTTGCTATAAAATCACCGCTTCTCATTCGCATTCTCATATCTGCTGCATTCGGTCGTCTCTTTGACGATCTTAATTCGACGGTTAACAGATTGTTTAGGCTAGAATTTGCCGAGATGAGTGATGAAATTGAGCTGGAAGAGTGCGGTTTTGGAAACCCTAGCGATGCTCGGAATCACCGGAATGCAGTTGTTGTTGCTCCTGGTGCGTGTGCGATGAAGTTTGAAGATGTTGAAACTGGAACGATGGCCTTTTGTCGTATTTGCCTTGAATGCAATGGTGAACAAGGTAGATGCTATGTTTTTTTGACTGATTTTGAGATTGATTTGTTCGTACAAGGAGTTTATGTTTCTGCATTAAGAAGTTTTATTCAGTTAATGATTATTTTCGTATGGTTTTACTCGTGATTATCTGTTTATTAAATACTTGGTCTGTTATCTAATCGCAAAATGCTTGTATGATTAAACAGTTACTGGTGCAAAGTAACTGTTTGAATGTTTTTGTATCTTATTGATGTACTTCTGATGGTGTGACCATTGTCTTAACTCTTAAGATTGCTCTAGAAAGTGATTGACATTGGCTTTTTGTCTGTTTTTGGCATGTGATCGAGTTGAAAGAAAATGTGAGCTTTATAACTTCTTTTTCTTTTTTTCTAAATCAAGTATGTTTTTATGGGATGATTTAGTGTAATAAAGCATATCTGGATAGATACAGAATTGTAAATTATAAAGAGGCTGTTTCAATGATATTAGGTGACATTCTTGAATGCTGAGAGTGAATCACACAGTTTATGTGCACTTGCTGTATATGAAATTGGTATATATGCAGGCACGTGAAAACATGGCTGACACTCAACCTTAAGTTGGTTTAATGTTCGATGAAAATGTATACCTGTGTTTGTGTGGCTAACTGGCTATACTGTGTTTGTGTAACTATAATAAATGGAAAGAGATACAATACACATGCCTTAACTAATAAACAGCAATGATTACTTATTTTGCACCTTTTCTATTTGTGCATTATTTCTTTACAGGTGATGAGATACCAGAAAATTGTGATTGCATCGAGTCATTGACAGTTGTAATTATTATGTTATTAAGCATGAAGTTGGCATGCAGAACTTATATCCGTTTATCATGCCAAAGTTTAAGCAGTTCAGTAATTTATTTATATGTAAATTGTTGTTGGCAGTTTCCATATTCTTTTTTATATGTTTTTCGCCGTACCAATAACATTGGAAATGTTTGTAAAGGTGTTAAGAGTAGTAAGCATATGTCTTTATAGTGGGTGTTTTTGCTAAGAATCAAACACATTTTGTGTTATGTAAGCATCTTATCGTGCTTGTGTGTGTCAGCATCAAGTAGTGTGCGTGTGCGTTTGCATCACGTCATGTGGGTGTACGTCAGCTTCACGTCATGTCGGTGTACGTCAGCTTCACGTCTTGTGGGTGTACGCCAGCTTCACATCGTGTGTGTGTAAATTAGCATCACGTCATGTACATGTGCGTAAGCTTCATGTCGTGTGCCTGTTCCTCAGTTTCACGTCGTATGCTGTCGGCATAGTTATTTCCAGTTGAGGATGGTGTTAGTGTCTTTTTTTTTTTGCATTTAGTTTCTGACTTTATTGGTAAGAAATATTTCTCATTACTCAATTACCTTGTTACTAATGTTTATATTCCTTGTTTCTTAGATGATGATCTAATATCTCCATGCCTGTGCAAAGGCACTCAGCAGTTTGTGCATCGTGCATGCCTTGATAATTGGCGGTCTATCAAGGTAAGGCATATGGCTGCCTGCTTTATTGTAGGGAAGAAAATATTCTAACCCATTCCAGTTTTAATGCAATTATATTTTGTTCTCAATAGGAGGGATTTGCTTTTTCACATTGCTCCACTTGCAAAGCTCAATTTCACCTTAAAGTTGTTAAGCAAAAGGCAATCTCCTGGCCCAAGATAAAATTCAGGCTATTTGTTGCAAGGGATGTTTTCCTTGTCTTTCTGGCCTTACAAATGGTTAGAATTTTTATATCCCGTCGAAATTGCTAAAATGTACCTTATTGCGGTGCACGCATCTAATGTATATATGTGTCTGCCGTTGAGGGGCAAAAGTAAAATTGCACTAATTTTAACGTTATTTTACTTAATTTTTATGAAAATAATGTTAAAAGCGTGGATTGGTTGGTTAATCAGCATCATGAGCTGGGGGTCTTATTGGAAGAAACCTTTCTATTCCTACGGGGTAGATGTAAGGTTGTCTACATCTTATCCTCCTAAGATCCTACCTTAGCTTTGCTAATGGTGGGATATAATGAGTATGATGATGATATATTTCTCATGATATTGATCCATCTTTTGTTTTTGAACCTCAAAAATATGAGTTGTAATTTACTATGGTTCCTTTGTCATCCCTCTTTTAAGGTGATCTGATTTTAGTATGCATATATCCGATCATGATATTCGCTGTTCCTTTGCTCTCTCATCCTAAGGGTCTTCACTGATTTGTTCTGGCTGCTTTAAAAGCAAATTTAGCATATGTGATATTCCTCGAGTGCCTAGTTGATCTTTGGTTATAACTCGTTTAAATTTCGTTCATTCTTTCCCTTTCAAGTGTAAAAGCATTTTCATGTAATGTAACCATGATCACAAATTTAATTGTTTTGTCATTAAAGTGCAAACATTAGTATTGCTATCACATTACTACTATCTAAATCTATCGTTCAACAGCCACCTTATTTCATCATTATCAATTAGATCTTATACGTCATCTTCAAACATATCAATGTTTATTAAGTGCACAACTGCTTTTATTGTGGTTCATTATGATTTGAATATTATATTTCACTCTCGATTGTATTATCTATTTAGAGTTTTAAATCACATTGCCATTCTATTAATTGTAATCTCTTGTGGTCCTTGAAAGATGATATTGAGATCGTTAGTTGACATCACCTAAGATTTCCTATCTCTTGAACTTGTTCATTGAGTCTGTTTTTAGATTCAATCGATTATAAATATTCATTACAATTACCATTTGAATGCACTTAGTGCATCTTTTTCGATATCTACTACTATTGGCCTATTTTAATTAATCACACAAGTCACTCTTACAGGTGATTGGGCTGATCGGAGGTCTTGCATACACTTTTGATAAAGATGGTTCTTACAGAACTTCTGTTACTGTTGAATGGTACCCTATCTTGTCAACACATCCTATACCATTCTACTATTGCATAGGTATGCTTTCTCTTATCTGATAGAATAAACGGTGAAGGATAAATTATATGTAGGCAAATAATCTATCCACACTATTATTACATCTGTGAAAGAAATTCGTCTATGCTTAACTTCTATGTTTGTGATTGTAGATCCTAACTATTTCATTATCTTGTTTACCATATATGACCAAACACCATGTCTTCAATATATAATTTGATTTTTCATTAACAACTTCCGTTCATTAACTTAGAAAAATATTTTGTTGCATGTTTATTTTTATGTTCTTGTCAACATGGTTGGAGAAGCTGTTAGATGCTGCCATGTTAGTCAGTTGGAGAGTTATGAGTACTTGACTTAGGCAGAGAATACTAAGGCGTACTCAGATATGATAAATTATTAAGAAATAAATTTTTTAAAAATTATATATATTAAATATCATAAGTTAAGTATTTATAACAGATGAAGTAAATATTAACACAATAAAAACGATACGTGAATATAACAAAGTATTTCAAAAACTCATACTTATTTAGTAATATCATGGTTGGAGAAATCGCTAAGCGCTGCCAGGTCGATCGACTGGGGAGTTGCGAGTACTCGGGGAGTACTCGGATACGGTAATTGATAAGAAAAATAATTTTTAAAAAATTATATATATATATATATATCAAATATCATATGTTTACTCGTATATATAACATATATAGTGAATATCAATAGAAATTAAATATATAAAGGGAAAATCAAACAATAATTGGTGAAAAACAATGAAAACCAGTGAAAAACAGGGAAAAATCGGTAAAAAATAGCGAAAAACCGAGTTCGTCCGGGTAGGTCCGAGTTTGACCGATTTGGACCGAGTTTTTTGGCCTAGTTGATCCGAGTTGGTTTGAGTTTGACCGAGTAGGTCCGAGTTGGACCGAGTTTGACTGAGTCCGAGTTGGTTTTGCCGAGTAGGAGAAAATCGGTTCGGCTGAGGGCTGAGTACCGAGTACTCGGCCGCCTAGGCCGAGTTTTACAACACTGAGTAATATTACAGACATAGTAATCATTTAATTATCGTCTTCCAAGGTATATTCATGAAAACAACAATCGATGAAAAACAACGAAAGCGGTGAAAAATAGCGAAAACCTGACTTGGCTGAGTTGGTCCGAACCAGTTTGATTCGATTTTGACCAATTTTGAGTAACGTTGACAGAGTTAAAGAAAATCACCTCGGCTGCCTAGACCGAGTTTACAATACTGTGTCTATATAAATTCATGTTGGCTAAAATTTTGTTCAGAAATGAGTTGGTCAAATATAATACTTTTTTGTGCTTATTTTATGTGCATTTTGAGATGGCCTGCAGAGTAACGTAAATATTATTCGGAAATGAGTCATGTCAAATATAATACGTTTTGGTTGTATAAATTCGAGTTTGTCCAGATTGTGTTTGGTCGATAATAAGCTATAATTAGTCAAGTCTCTTACACACGGATAAAAAAAATCAAATTCCGTTTGTTGTAACATTCGCTTTTACAACCACGAAGCTCATGCTTCTCTTTATGTATTTGACCACTTTGATTTCACTGTTGTAATCGAGTTTGCCACAATGTTTCAAGGTTGGTTACCGTTTGCAAATGTGTCCACGTCAGTGCTATCGCATGACTCCGTCGTTGAGTATGGGGTTTGAAAAAACTCGTTCTTTTAAAAACAAAAAAAAACACACACATTCATCTACTCTACTTCTAAATCTACTTCACATCTATCTCCAACATGTTTGAACCCTAGACATCTACCATAGAGGCCAGACACCTTAACAACCTGGATGTCCCCTTTGTGATGCATACAACCTAATAACTTGTAATAACATGTGCCGCATGGATAGATCAAATAGATATGCACCTAGGATGTTAAAAGTTATAGGCTACCTATGTCTTCCACAATGGCTTCAAGTTGATTTTGAGGTTATTGAGGTATACCATGACCTTAGATTTGGGATAATCTGCATCAGAGCCATAGCACCTTGAGGGGTAGCGAGTGCTAGACTCGTGCATATTTTAAGGTATTGATTTAGCGGGTTCTTATTCTAATAATGTAGGGGTAAGGTATGTCTTCATCTCTCCCCCCAGACCCCACATAGTGAGATTACACTGGGTATGTTGTTGTTGTTATTCTAATAATGTACTTTTTGTAGGAAGCATATTTATCACAAACTATATTAAAAAAAATGGACTAACATTTTGTTAAGGTTCACTTTTTGACTCCTTATTCAACTTGCCTGATGTGTACACTTGGCCACCTCTAGGTTGAAATAGTAATTTATATATAACAGAAATTAACGCCCCATTTGTGGTGCACGCATATAATGTATATACGTGTGGGCCCTTAAGGGGCAAAAGTAAAAGTGCACTAATTTTAACGTTATTTCAATTATTTTGTGAAACTATCGTTAAAATCATTGGGATTATCAACTTCAAACGATAACTTAGAGCCGGGGACTCTTTCGGAGCAGCCTCTCTATCCCAATTGGGATAGGGGTAAGGTTTGTATCTATCCTTCCCCCCCAGACCCTACTGAAAAGTGGGAATATACTGGGTAAGGTTGTTGTATATAACAGAAGTTACTGAACCTTTTAGGGGCTCTTGATTCATTAAGTGGTGATTCAGTAAAGAGGTTTTAATCATTATTTAAAGCTTAATGGTTAGAAGGCTGATTGACTGATTCAGAGGTAGTTTTTTAGCATTTGTGATACAAAGGTAGCCTCTTAATAAAATTATTAAAAGGCTATCAAGCAACCCATTAATTTACATTTTCTGGTCACTCATATTGGAAGAGTGTATCAGAACTGGTTTTTCAAGTTTATACATTGGGTCATTAGCAAATTGCTACTTGGTTTTATGCAACTCTGGCTAATGTCAATACTGAACTGTTGAACCAGGTGTTCTTTTCTTCTTTGTGGTGGTTGGGTTTTTTGGGCTCATAATTCATTGTTTATCTTGCAACAATGACCCGCGTGTAATTGGCTGCCAGAATTTCTGTTTTGGATGTGGAATCCTGGATTGTTTCCCTACCTCAATGGAAATATGGGCTGTTGTGATAGTCTTTCTTGTGGTTGTATTTACCATTCTCGGTATTGCATACGGCTTTCTTGCTGCTACCATAGCTTTGCAAAGGATTTGGCAGAGACACTACCGCACTCTTACCAAAAAAGAACTTACAAAGGTACCGATATACTTCTCGATTTTCATTATATTTTAATAAAAAACCAGCCCCTACAAAGCATCCTAAAGGTGGAACTTCAACTCATTAGAATAGATCATTTTGTTTTATCTATAACAGGCCAAACATGTAAAAATGAAATAGGATATATATTAGCCAAAAGGAAAACAAGTGAAATAGGCTGAAAGTCAAACACTAATTGTAAAAGTTAATGTTTCTCGATTAAAAACGATTGTGATCGACTAGCATCAGAAAAACAACACGTTTGATAATTTGTTTTAACTTATAACCCATCCTGACCCGTCCATTATGGTCACACTAAAATATTTCTTGAAAATAAAAAACCTTGAAAATGAATAATGCTTTTGGCTTCATGGATACACACAAGTCACTTTACAAGTAAGGATCTATAAACTCCACTCATCATTATGCTATCTTACTACATAATTATTCACTCATTCCAAACAAAAATCAGGAATGGATCCAAGTATTATGAACTCTATGAAATGTTTCTCAATACTTGTCCTCCACAACTAACATTACTCATTGCCGGCATAGAAAGTTACTAGTCTTTTTTCACTTAATTCTTGTAGGAGTTTGTGGTGGAGGATCTTCATGGAAGTTACACCCCTCCGGAAATGGCTCCTGAACTTTTCAACCGCCTATGTATGCTCAAGCTCATGTAAGTTCTCCAAAGAAATGTTGTCGTATACCAGAACCGCCAGAAATATGATAATAGTAATATTAGCAAATAAGAGTAATAATGGTTCAGCTGTTACTATAAAGATATATAATATATAGGAGTCTTGTGAAATAGATGGATGCATGATGAAGTTCTCTATCTTGTAATATATATATATATATATATATATATATATATATATATATATATATATATATATATATATATATATATATAGGTGTTTATATACGTGGTTGTGGTTTTTATAGTCTTCTCTTGTCATTGTTATATGGTTGTATACGATTAAATCTTAAAAACCAAGGGATGAACAAATACAGAGACTAGAACTGTGCGTAATCTCAGATTTTCATCATCTGCTTAACACTAATACTCAGCATTCCGACTACGATCACCAAAGAATATCAAATGATCACCATCCCTAACTACTTCTATATCATCTACTTCTGGCCCGTCTTTGTGTACAACCTTCGACGCCAAAATGCCGTACTTCTTTACACCGATCTCCAGTAATTCCTGAAAGCTTCTTGGTAACAACACAAGTTTTCCTTCACAATCTCCTTTCTCAGGGCAACTTACAACCACCCTCCTGGGGTTTTCCCTCCGGCTAACTTCAACTATGCTTTTAGGCCTCGGTGACACCAAGTCGATATTGTACTCACCCTCTCGAGCATTCGACATTATCCCAAAAAGTGAATTATTGAAACTATTGCCTCTACGTCTACGACGTGATCGGCTCCAGGACCCGTCATCCACGTCTTGTGAACCGAATCGGGTCATTGTTGGCTCGCTTTTAAACCTCCCGAGAAATTTCACCTGTGCAGAGTCACGAGCACGTTTCTTCTCGGGAATGGACAAGAGTGGTGGTGGTCTGGTGAACTGATGGTCATCTCGAAATTTGAAGGATGAGAATAGGGTTTTGATGTCTTCGTGTCCTTGTTGGTCAGCCAAGCGTCGGGCTGTCCAACCTTGGTGGTCTTGTTGGTCAATGTTGGCTCCTTGGTCTAGTAGAAATTTCACCATCTCGATGTTACCTTCACAGACTGCAATGTGAAGAGCCGTGAACCCATCATTTCTGGCGTGAGTGACATCTCCTCCATGACGGGTGATTTGTTCGAGCAAGCTTAAGTTGTTCTGCTCGGCTGCAATGCAAGAAAACTGTCCTACATCACCTGATGATAGGGTGGCACCATTATCTGCCAAAACCTTGATTACTGTCTCATGGTTACCCAAGATAGCCTCCCATAACGGTACATTCCCGTCTGAATCTGTATAGGTCAAAAGTACGATAGCTTGTCACCATGGGAAATCATTATAAGCATAAACCAAACCCACCCATATTGAACGCATGTAAAAAAAAACAACACATTAACCAATTATCCATATCATCCGCTTTGAACGACCTCTGTTCTAAAGCAGATTAAACATTAGTCTTTCAACTGAATCACAGGAAGAAAAAATTAATTAGTACCTGTACAATTGGGATCTGCTCCATAATCCAGCAGCAAAAGCGCACAGTTTTCCCTTCCTTGTGATGCTGCTATGTGCTAATGATAATAAAACAAAACACAAAGAAAATCAAGTTAGATATATGTTAATATAGGCTAAGATTCATTTGAAAATTGAATTCATTAAACTTTTAGATATGTGCATACCAAAGCTGTTCTGCCATTGTTGTCTGATTCGTTTGGATCAAGACCTTTCTTTAACAACTTTTGCAACAAAAGGTCGTCTCCTCTACGTGTAGCAAAGCACAGACTTAGGGGCAAATCCATCCTCCCACGAGCCAGCATGCTCTCAGTCTCCAACAATACTTGCTCCATAAGTGGATCGTGTAAGTTTGCTAAATGCTACAAAAAAGACAGTCTTTTAGATTACTAGTTGTGCTCAATGAATGAATGACATTTCTTCAATAACTTTAACAGACCTTGAGCAGATTGTCCATGATAACGGTCCCATCACCAACGTGGGTTTGAACGATGTTCAAGAACGTGGTACGGTTCAGCCTTAATAGCTGGCTTAATCTTTTGGTGCGAACGGTGAATAGTTGAGGTCTGTAACAAAGAACCCCGATCTCACCACAAAGATCACCGGGTCTTGCTTCACCTACAACATTTTCAACCCCGTTTTTCATCACGATCAATTCCTGATAAAAATATTCAAAAAAACATTAAAAGACATCATTAAAGTCCTTTATAACCAATTAGACATCACTAAACAAAGTAACGCCTTGATTCGAGTCAAAAGTGTCATTTTAGCTTGGGTTGAACGGAACGTTTAAGGGAACAAAATATTAAAATGTGCTTTACAAGTTATATTTGTTTTTACGACGGATAGTTGTGAAGACTAATGTTGGTGGTAAAGGTGACGCCAGATGCAGTGGCTGCAAATGGTAGGTGAAGGTGAGGAACATTGGTGTAGACCCAAATCAACCAATTTAGCAATCAAAAACTACTACAAAAGTTACCAAATCAACCCGCTTTTAGAGACCGGTATGATTGTCTCGTCTAATGGAATAAATATGAAATTCAATACTCACCACAGCTCCTGTAACAAGTATGTAGAAATCTGTAGGTGCTTCATTCTGCAAAATAATATCTTCCTTTGGAGGAAAGTATTCAGCTTTCATGTCTGAGACCTTCAAATATATCAATTCAACTTTGGTTATTAACTCGAAAACAAAGTGAAAGTCTAGTAAATAAACTTATTTAGAAAGAATAAGCGATGGAAGATACCAGCTGAAAGAGCACATCATTGGACACACCATGAAACAAGTAGGCTTTGTCAAGTAGCGAATAGAACAGAAAATGAGAAATGCTTGAGCGAATGGCTTTAGGAAGTGAATCAATAGTCTCTTGTTGTTGAAGACCCTCTGAATCGGTTCTGAACTTCAAACACAAATGTGCGAGCATCTGATCTTGCAACCTTACAGGCAAATGATTCCTATGTGCAAAACTCGAGGCTGCTTGAATGGTATCCCTCTATAAAATTAAAGTTCAAATATTTGAAACGTGTAACCAAACACATGTAAATAACAACTATTGCCCCATCAAAATTCCACGCATAGCAAAGTTGTAGGGTATGAGGTGAGATGTAAATAGCGACTCGTAACCATAACACATACATAAGAATACAAAATGAAAAAAACAAGAACGAAAGTACTCACAAATTGTCTTGTTTTACTGGTACCATGGACAACCAAATTGGTCATATTTCCTATGAGATATGATGTTAATCCAAGGTTGAAAAGCATGTAGCATATGACAAATATCATCTCACGTCTATTTTGAGCGTGCAGATCGCCATATCCCACAGTCGTGAGAGTTGTGATCGACCAATACATAGATGTCACATAACGAGACCCCAAACTATGTTCTTTGAAATCTGCATCATCATTCCCAATCCAAGTCCTACCCAGGTTATGATAATGAGCAGCAAGATAATAGTAGAAACAACCAGCACAGTGTACTGCAAAAATGGTAACCTGTAATAATCATTTGTAGAAATGTTAGTTTAGCAACATGACAGTTGCAATAGACCATTATATCGTTTCTACTTTGTAATTGTACCATCTAAAGAAATCGCATGCATTAGGACTTACAAAAATAAGCTTCGCGCATCGAACCCAAAAGTAGTTGAAGTTCCTATCTTTCTCTAATCTGTTCCCAAAAGGAAAACAAATTAAGATACAAAAAGATCTAGATCTGAAACTATTGCTTTAAGATATCTTTTGGAATTGTGAGCCCTGTGAAGTGTTGTACAACTTGTGCATCAAATCTAAGGGTGTGGATTTGTATTTCAACATGAACCTAATATAAAATTTACAGGCTGGGTTCAGTTCAAGAAGGTTGGGTCAGTTTCAAGTATTGTGCAACTTATGAATCAAATCTAAGGGCATGAATTGTAACATGATATGAACCTAACATGTAATTCGCAGGTTGAAGTTTATTTTAAACATTGTTGGGTTAAGATCAAATCAAACCCGCAAACATGTTTTACCTAAGATAAACATGACATGTTACCGGGTTGACCTAGTTAACCCTTTGTTTTATTATTATGTCAAAAAATAAAAATATATATGAGGTGAGCACTATGTTTTGCAATTTAATTGCATCTTTGGTTGTAATTTGTAATTTTAGAGTCCTATGCAAAAACACAAAATAACTTCTTAGTATGTGTCATTCCGGCAAATACCATGACGTGTACAGGTCTATATGTTTGACACGATTTACAGGTTAGAGTGACAACATGTGAACAAGACACTTTTAGCATCCTGATCAAATCATGTGACTGTGAAATGTATAGATAACGTGTGAACACAATCAGAGTAAAAAATGGGTATTTTTTAGGTGACCGAATATGTTCTTTATCCAACAACGTAAATTTTTTAAACAATATATTATTATAACATCTGATTACAAAAAGGTTTTCAACAATATTATGCCATAGAATAAATAATGGGTTTCTAACAATTAAAATACACATTTGGGGACTTTCTGCCCGTCAACTCATTTGGATTCTAAATTTTTCCGCAAGAGATAAAACACAAGTTGAATCAACTCACTCGTCATCAAACTTAAAGCAAAAAACAATGAAAGTTGTACCTGGAAAACAACGCACTAACTCTGCGCAATCGCCATAATCTAAACATGTTGAATAATCCATATGATTGCAAAGATCCCGTGGATATCTTGGTAGCTAGTTCAGAAGGAATTGTAGAGACAACATCAAAAAACAACCAAGTGCTTGTATACCTCCAAGCAATCTGTTTCGGCTCGTCCACAAGAAGATAGCTACTTTTATCAAGGTAAGCTACAAAGAAGGTAAGGATGATATCAATGGCAAAAAAACCATTCACAATGTTATCGATGATTGATAGGGGTCTCTCTGGTCTTTCAAGGAACCCAAACTCAAACGGGGACACCCATGCAGTATACAGCACCAAAACAACTAGATATGTCTCCCATGTCCTGAAGATGATATTAAGCAATAGAAAATTAATTAATAAATAAATAAACAACTAATTTTCTTTAAATATTTCAAAACAGACTTTAAAGTAACTAATTCTTATGAAATTTTATTTATAAATGCTAGCTTTTAAGTTAGCAATTCTTATGAAATTTTCTTTATAAATACTAACTTTTAAAACTAAGTGACGAAAATGTAACAGGTATGAATCCTAATTACTAATTAATGATTAATTTTGAATAAATAGATTATTTTAAATTCAGAGGGAAACATTGATGCAAAAGGTTCACAGTATTATAACCCAAGTTGTACAAAATTTAAATTGATTCATACATGTTCTACTAACTCACTTAATTTTTTTATAAAAGTTACAACAACAACAAGCGTACCCAGTAGAATCCCACTTAGAGTGGGGTCTGGAGAGGGAAAGATAAAGACACACCTTACCCCTATCTACAAGTAGAATAGAGAGGCTGCTTCGGTAAAGTCCCCCCCGGCTCAAAAAAAAAGTTTTTTTTTTTTACAACATATAACCACATAAAAAGGCAAACATATAATCGCAAATAGAAGCATAAAGTACTAACAAGAAAACACCAACGATATAAACGGACATGTAAGCACTAAAACGTGTAAAATCATCTAAGTCATCGAAGAGAGCGAACACCGCACCCACCCTCCCGCAAACAATCAAAAAACACATCTGAACACATATCATAGATACCAAACCATCAAACAGGCACGAATAAACATATACAAAGATCCCAAACATCCATATAACACAGATAACACGTATAAACACATTCTACAGATAAACTCATACCAACCCACCATCCCGCAAACATTCATATGGCACATATAAACACATATCATATCCTAAGCCCAAACCAGCAAACAAACACAACAACAGCCGCCGACCCTTATGTCAAGAAGCCTATGAAATGACCTATGTATCTTGCATCTTTATTCTACGTCTCCACTGACTCCTATCATAGATCATGTCCTCCGAGAGGTGTAGCTCTGCGAAATCCCGTCTTAGTTGCTCCTCCCATGTCAACCTCGGTCGCCCCCTTCCCCTTTTCCCCTCCACCGTGAGGAACTCTATTCTTCTTACGGGGGCCGACTGGCTTCTTCTTTTGACATGTCCAAACCATCTCAATCTTCTTTCCCTAACTTTGTCCGCGATGTTTGCCACCTGTAATCGTTCCCGAAAAACCTCGTTTCTTATCCGATCCAGCCTCGTGTGTCCGCACATCCATCTCAGCATCCTCATCTCCGCTGTCACCAGCTTTCTAGTCTTGTTCTTCTTAATCGGCCAACAGTCAGTGCCGTACATCATTGCTGGCCTGATCGTCACTCTATAGAATTTACCTTTGAGTTACATTTTAAAAAATTCTTAAGATTGAATCACTTCATAAAATATTGAAAGCTCAAATAAAAGTATAGTGACTGTAAATTCAAATAAAAAAACTTAAAAAAGAAATTGGGAAAATTCCTAAAATGTCCAATTTGACCAAAACTTTTCCCAGAATTTCCTTTTACTTTTCCAATCCCTCAAAATGTCCATACCATTTACCGGAGCCGTCCATAAAATAAACCAATAAAAATAAGCCACGTGTACTAGATGGGTGTTGTCGCCCATAGAACCTAAACCACGCCCATAAACTTGAATTTTTAGTACGAGCGGGAGCATTATGGGCGGGACGCCTATAAACTATAACATGTATGGATGGGCGCCCATAGTGTTGGGAGGAAACTTTATGGGCGGGACACCGATAAACTAGGTTCGGGTGTCCATAAACTAGGTTTGGAAAAAAATATAAAAAAATAATTATAGGCGCCAACACACGCAACACTAATGTCAGGGTGTGGCCTACACCCCATGAAAAAAAGTCAAGTTTATGGATGTGGTCCAGGTTTTATGGGTGACGACACCCATAATGGATACATGGCTTATTTTTATTGGTTTTATTTTATGAGCGGCGTCTGCATATGTATGGGCGGCGACACTCGTAAATGGTGAGTAAATTTTGAAGGATTGGAAAGTCAAATGAATATTTTTAGGAAAGTTTTGGTTAAAATGAATATTTGGGGAATTTTCTCAAATAAATTTAATAAACATTTAATCGCGTGAAAAGATAATAATTATCTTAAAAATAGAAAAAAGATTCCATTACAGGTGATTAGAAGGTGGCTTAAAGACACGTTCTAAGCAAAGTCATGTTTTTCTTCCAAAATGAGTCAAAATTAGACGCACGGAGAACAAATTCTCTCCTTTCCTTTTCATAAATTAATTGTCATATTCTAATGCTAAGTTCCAAAAAGATTGTTTTCAATTAGGCTGTTGCAAAAACTGAAAAGGGTAAAGGGAATATATAGAGAAGACGATTCCTAAGAAAACTATTATTTTGGAGAAAACTAATCATAATTATTACCAATTGATTATTTTTTCCATTTTTTTCCTTTATATTTCCTATTATGATAAGGTAAGAAATGTAAAAAAAAATGAAAAAAAATATGTACTTCATGTATGTTACACATATTGGTTACATATACAACTTCATGAGTTACATGCGTAACCTTTTGAGTTACATGTATGTAACTTTGTGATCTACCTATCTTTATTAAAAATTTTATTTGTTATAACATTTTTAACCTTATAATAAAAAAATTAAAACTTTATTGGTAAGTACGAGTTTTCTTGTTTTTCTTTAAAATGATGAGTTTTCTTATTAACTTTCACACACACACACATATACATACCGGGAGAGGATCAAATGTTAACCCATGTTTATTGTGTTAACCGAATAACTACATCTTATTACTTTGTGACTCACACTAATGTAAATCTAAACGTGTATGTTTTCTTTTTTTCAATTAATGTGGGGCTCATTTACATTAATAAAAAAATAAGAAAAAACATACATCTTTAAATTTACTTTAGTGTGTGCCCTAAGGTAATAAGATGTAGTTATTCGGTTATCGCCATAAGGAAGGGCTAACATTCGAACCATCCCCTATGTATAGGGAGAGGATCAAATGTTAACCCATGTTTATATATATATATAAAACTTCTGTACAATATATGATATTTGTCCATCTTAGAAAAGTTGTTATACACCATCCAGGACCAACCCAAGTCAACAGAATCTGTAACTATCAGTCTCCAAACCACTTCTAACCACTTCTTCTACCTTATTCTACTTCAGAATCAACGGTATACATTTAAATTCATATAAAATATCATTTTGTTCATGGTTATCCTAGGTTACAGAATAATAATAGGGATGTTTAAAGTAATAGGTGTACATGGGAAAGTTAACTAACCAAATCATATCTGAAGGTTAATTTAGAAGTTAATATATTACATTCTAGCTAGGAAAAAAGTAAAATCTAGTTCGGATATTTAAAAGCTGAAAATGAATATTTATGATATTTCTAGTTTTTGAAGGAAAATATATTATGATATAATGAAATTTAAAGGTATAATTATATGTTAATATTATTTTTGGTAAAATATATTAATAAGAAATATGATATTTCAACTACTAGAACTTTTATGAAGGTGTCAACTATAATTAACAGGTTAAATTCATATCTTTTATATTTTTCTTTAGAAAAAAGTGAGATCCTACATATTTAAAAATGATAAATACTAGAGTTCAATAAACTATTGGTTCTTTTTCTTTTAGGTTCTGTTATTATTCTACATTTATTCGTTTCGTCTAATTGGTATGGTATAATTTATATTAGACTAGATTAGTTCCCGTGTATTACACGGATTAAATAAAAAATATAAAGAATAATTATTAATAAAAATTTAGAAAATATAAGATGTTTTAATGTAAAATACGATTACAATTTCGTATTATTTAATATTTTAAGTATTATAATAATATTATTATATCTTTAAACAAACTTTTTTATAGTTTGTTTTTCCTTAAACATTGTGTTCAAATAATTGTTTTTAAAAAATTTTATAATATATAATATCTTTTTTTTTAAAAAAAAGTGTGTTTTTAATATTAATATATTTTAATGTATTAAAAAATCTTTTTTTATTTAAAATTGCATAAAATGTATATTTAATATTTAATATTATAAAAAATATAAAGAATAATTATTAATAAAAATTTAGAAAATATAAGATGTTTTAATGTAAAATACGATTACAATTTCGTATTATTTAATATTTTAAGTATTATAATAATATTATTATATCTTTAAACAAACTTTTTTATAGTTTGTTTTTCTTTAAACATTGTGTTCAAATAATTGTTTTTAAAAAATTTTATAATATATAATATCTTTTTTTTTAAAAAAAAGTGTGTTTTTAATATTAATATATTTTAATGTATTAAAAAATCTTTTTTTATTTAAAATTGCATAAAATGTATATTTAATATTTAATATTATTATTTAATGTTTGATGTATTAAGGAGAGAGAAGCGGGAAATGAATGTTGAGATGCTCTAAAATCATGCCATATGGCACTAAAAACCTTTATTTATTAGTATAGGTAGATAAGTAGATATGTATGTGATATATAAGATGTATAAGAGACCATTATTATCAAAAGATCATATACATATAAATAACGAGACCCCTGTTTATATCTAAAATCAGTCCGTACAGTTGCAGGTTGCTCACAAACCATGAACCGCCTCACCGTCTAACCAAAATCCACAATCACGAAGCTTCGAAAAACAGATAACGAACAATTTCTTCCGGTTCAAATCAACAGAAATCAATCAATAAAATTATAGTTCCAGAGTACCAATTCGTAAATATAAGATAATAAACCTAACGTCATACAACTGATATCAAACTTGCACAATATTATAATTATACGATACACTGATACACATGATACATATACAGATAGATACATACCTGTAACGACGATCGTAAGGGGAGATGATGAATTTCCGAAGTTTAACACGACGATTGCTGGTGGCGCCGAGCGACGGTAGTATTCCGGTGGTTAGACTGTATTGGCTTCCTTCTCTAGAGATCTGTTCGAGTTCATCAGCACCGCCACACATTGAAGCCCTAGAAACGCCATTCGTATGCTTGTTGTTCAGATTATTATTATTAGCGTTAAAATATTCCGCCATTGATGATGCTCTGTTCTTTGCGCAAATGGTGTATTTATAGATATGCGAAGAAACAATTTGATTTGCGTGGGCCCAACGAGACTCTTCTTGGACGCTCATCAGTCGTAATTGCTTGCTTGCCCCCGTAACTTCCGAGCTTGAACAGATTGCTAATAAATACTAAAATGGTCCTTATACTATTTCATAAGTTATGTTTTCTACCAACGAAGGAAAGTGGGTGTTTATAAATTGTTAAAACTAACATAACTATGGTGTAAACGAACCGAACCGATCCCGAGTATATATTTTAATTATTTAATTTATTTACTTTAATTACTAATTTAAATCTTTATAATTTTACTTTCCAAATTTAACATAAAATATGAGATTTAAATATATTTATTATAATTTTATAAGCATACACTTCATATAATAAATAAATATTATAAAATCAAAATCTCGTTTAGGCTCGCAAGCCGGCTCAAACTCGATATGTAAAGCTTGGGCTCGGGCTCGATAACTAAATGGGGCATATTTTTTGGCTCGAGCTCGGGCTCGTTTAGGCTCGGCTTGTACGAGCTTTTTACTGATCCGATCCCGAGTATTTCACGAGTCGACTTGATTTATTTAAACCCCTGCTAACTGTTCAAGCTGAATTAGGGCTGTCAATTTTAGACACGAACACGTTAACATGACACGACACGATTTTAACATGTTTCATGTTTACCCTTAACATGGTTCGTGTCTAAAACAGGTCGACACGTTAAGGCCTGTTTTTTTTCGTGTCTAAACAGGTAAAACCCGCTAAGACCCGTTAAGACCTGTTAAGATCCATTAAGACCTGTTAAGATCAGTTAAGACCTATATACCCTAAACCCTAAACCCTAAAGACCTGTTTAAAATTTAAAATAAATAATATAATAAAATATATGGCCATATGGGTAAGCGATTAGCTTCAAAAAATTTATAATTGTCTAACCCTAATTCTTTAACAGGTTCTTTAACGGGTTTTAACAGGTTATTTAACAGGTCATTTATATTGTTAATTGTTAACATGTTTCTTAACGAGTCTTTTCGTGTTTACGTGTTTTTAACGGGCCGTGTTCGTGTTTGAAAATACAGACACGATAAGAATTCGTGTCTAACCAGTTCGTGTTTCGTTTCTTAACGTGTCATGTCTGGCCCGTTATGACAGCCCTAAGCTGAATCACATTAGTTGGTTTAATAGGTTTGATGTTTTAATGATTCCATTGATGGTTTCCAGTTTGAAACCAATTATGTAACTTAAATGGTCGTATTAATCTTCAATGCCTTTTTTTTTCTTATTCTTTAGTCGGAGTGCGTGAGTGTGTGTATGCTTGTATATTTGGGTTTAAATAATGTAAACTATTACATGCTAATAATTTATGTTAGAGAAATTCGTCTATAATTGATTGGAAATCTATCAGATCGTGTATTAAATCACTATCCGAAATCAATATTTCTACCATTCCGAGTTTAAGAACTTGATTTGGGATAATCCAATAGAGAGAATTTCAGTGATACGAATTTCGATTGACTATTGATTATGCGAGTTGTTTTTCTTGTTGGTCATCAACCAACCACATGGGAGTTATTGGCTCTGCCATTTAGACCTTGCAAGGGGGCGCAACCTCCTTAACTTTCGCGCTTGGTCTGGAGCTCAGAAAATATTAAATTGAGTGTGCACTCGCACATCTAACTCTTTAATATTACTTTACATTGAATTACACTAAAATATACAACAATTTAAACATAGCACTCTTAACTTCCATTTTTATGAATTAACTTCACCTGTCACCTAATTATATCACACATGGCATGTCAATGACGTGAGATTGCTCTTGGCAAGAAAGATTTCGTATTAATTAAAAATAAAATTTAAAAAACACATGAAACTTAGGAGCGAGATTATGGTTTTTTGAACCGGACCAGACCGGCCGGTCCGAAAACCGGAGGGTCGGTCAACCCAAAACTAGCATGTGCATTGCCTTCAAATGAACTAGTCGGTTGAGCTGGTTTACCGGTCGAAACGGATTTAACTTTTTTTTTTAACTAAAATTGAAGAGATGAAACATTAAAACCAAATCATATATATTTTTTTAAATGATCATGTTTGTTTAAATATCAATATGTTTGTTTAAATGTGTTTATAGTTTTATAATTTTTGGAAGAATTTATATATTTATTATGTCATCTGGTTGTTAAATCCGGTCCGACCAGTGACGGTATGAAGTCCGGTCAAACATCTGGTTCGGTTCTGAAAACATTAAGCGAGATTACTATTGGTAAATAACATAAAAATTATGTTTGACATCAGTTAAATTGTTACTAGTTATTATTATTGGTTAATAGTTCATAACTTGAGTTGTTAAAAATCAGATTTTTTTTCTAAAATTTTTAAACAAACTATATATTAAAAAAATAATTTAGGCCGTAAACCATGAAATGCAAACTGTTTCGGCCAACAAAAACCTTGTTTTCTTATTTTCAAAAATTGTAGTTAGTAAATTTAGGTCAAGTATAACACATGGGTTTTAAAGACACAATTGGACAAATATTTGTTCTAGGATTTTGAGATATAAATTGAAAGTAAGAAAGAAAGTTTACAAAATGTAAAACTGAAAGGACTACTTTTGCAATTCACTCAAACTTTTTTTTTTTTTTTTTTGATACAACTAATAAGTAATAACTCATCTCCATAGCAATAAGCATATTAAATATCGTACGTTTTAAATACCTTTTAAAGTATACGTTTCACAATTTTTCTCCTTTACAGATCATATTCTTTGATGGAATATCATGTTCTTTATAGAATAAAACTAGGTAAAATCCCGTGTATTACACGGGTTGAAAGCTGAAATGTTATATACTTTGTAAGAAAACTCGTTTTAAAATACTTGTTTTTTTAAGAAAACTTATTTTTACAGAACTTTTATTCTTCCTAAAACTACAACTTTAAAATAATTCTTATTTATTTTTTTAAAAATATTCAATTTTAGAAACTTTTCATATTTTGTAAACTTTGTTTAAGTGTGCTTTTTAATAAAAAAAGATTTCATTTTTTATTTGTTAGAACTATTTTTTAATATGAAAAAAGGTATATAAATTCATTAGTCATTAGATTTAAAATTCTTTAATAAATTAAAGAATATAATTAAAATTATCATTTAATATGAGAGAGAATGATGGTAAAGATTAAAAAATGATATGTGAAAATAATTTTTTAGAAAAATGACATGTGACAATAATAGCCTAATAAGTTGACATGTGACAACATATTTACTTTTTTATTATAGAGTATAGATTTTAAGTTTTCATAATATATATCACATTTTAATAGTGTTTAAATTATTTTACTAATTTTTCATTAATTAGTTTGAATTCACATGTTACTTACATTAATCGATTTTTTTAATTAGGTTCTAATATTTGAATAAAATGATAATTTAATATGAGGATTAAACAAGGAATTAGTTGAACTAAATGAATAATTTGGACAATCATCTCATAAATGTATATACTAAATTTGCAATTTTTCAATGTTATGCATCTACATGCAATAAAATCAAACCAAGGATGAGATTGACACTCTACCGATATCGTACCGATACCGAACTGTACCAGTAATGTACCGATACATGCATCGAAAGCAACAATATCAATTTTTGAATAGTGGATTCCAAATATTGTACGAATCGATCGATCGGTACGGTATCAGAACGATGCCGGTATATGTTACAAAATAATAATAATAATATTTAAATGGTATTGATACTGGTACTGATACTAAATTTATGAAGTAGTGGGTACCATTATAGTACTGATTTGGTTTTAGTACTCGGTACCAAATGGTGTTATATAGATCAAACAACATGAACCATATATGTAATTTTATTTGCTTACACTAAATTTTTAATTTGACTAAATCTGTAATTTATTTAAAAACCCACATAAAACATTTATGGGATTAACTCTTATACCTATCTTGAAGTATTAGGAATATTTTAGCGATTAAAGCAGATTCGTTTCTCACGAAAGTTTTTAAAATGTTTCTTTACATTAAAAACTTAATACTCCTTGTACTTTTTTCTTTTTTTCAACTTTGATTATTAATCCATAAATAAAATAATGAGAAAAGCCAATTTATGGAGCTGACTAAAATCAATATATTGGTGTTTGGAATTGTAATTGAACTTGAAAAACTTAAAATTTGATTCGAATCAAATTAACCTTTAATTCGAATCGAATTAACATTTCACTCAAATTCACACATTGAATATCAAATTGATTCTTATATTTCAATTTTGACACAATTTGAATTCAAATTACAAGTATAAATTTTATCATACACACACTAGGATAGCTGCTTAGGGGCTGTATGATATATTTGTTTAAAAAAATATTGACATAATTCATAAATTTATAAATTAAGCAACGACCAAAAAAAAAGTGTACTACATCAAATAATCACAAATTTAAATTACAATTATAGTTAAGAAATTACCAATAAATCATCAATCTTCTACTACTAATAAATAAGTAAATTCAATGTCACATGTCCATTTACTAGCATGTAAACCTCATTTACATGTCACATGTTACTCTAAAATTATTTACACATAGGACTATTGTACACATGTCAGCACCACTGTAACACCTCGATCGATGGCGGAAACGTCGGGATGCCACGAGGGATGTGTAGATTGTTCATAAGCTCGTGGGCATCTAATTTAATCATCACATAACAATTAATCAACCAAATTAATTACACAAAAATCATGTTCATCATGAATTCGTTACATCAATTACACAAAAGATTTAGCTAAACTAACTAAACTCTAATCGCCAGAATTTCAGTTATTTTAGCTAAGTCTAATAATCCTATGTGATGATGTCCAAAATAGAAGAGACCATCCTCCTCAACCTACTTGTCTTCATTACCTGAAACATGTAAAAATCAAGTGTCAACTACTAAGCAGTTGGTGAGTAATGAATAGTTTTATATTTAAAAGTGTTTATATAAAATGAGTATAAAAGTTTATAGTTTTCTGAGATAATCCACATGAGTACATGTACGATAATCCAACTCATATCCCAACACACATTCTCAAACACATAATCACATATCTCAAATAATCATAGATAATCATAGATAGTCAATCACATAAACATTCAACCAATCACAATCATTAATATTCTCAAATAGTATAAGTGACTATACATGAAATCATTGTGATTAACCGAAGTTAAAGACATGATTCATGGAGCGGTATCCAACCACGTGACAATACATGTGACCATTGTGGATGACTGAAGTCAACAACAAGGTCTCATGGAGTTATGATAATCCAAGTGACAATATATGTAATCGTTTCGGATGACCGAAGTCAACACAACGACACACAGAATTTGTGGCAACCCACGTGACAATACATGTGATCATTGCGGATGACCAAGGTCATCAGCAATGCCACACGGAGTTATGATAATCAATATTAATCCATATCAAATGATAATCCTATAATATGAATATCGTATTGATAAACAGATTTCACCCATGTGTTATCAAAATAATATTAAAAATTGGTATACATGTTTCACCTCCAAATTTAAAACAAAACAGTTTAAAAGAAGGTTATGAGAACTCACTTGAGTCCTTAGATTCAGTGATCTTGTAATGTGCGCACTCACGTAAATGAAATTAGAGACAACTCAACACCCTGTAATTATCGCGTGTTTCATATTTATAAGTATATACGTTGTTACTATTGAGTGTCCTTGTAGGCTTACTTTACACCCAAAAACATTTCATCAATTTGGTTTAGTTAATCTAAATTAAATTGTAACCCATAAGGTTTTATTCCATGATCATCATACAGTGTAACTTTAATTCATTAGTTTTGATTTTTCCATCATATGATGATTCTTTTATTTTAAATTTAATCACAAGTGCACACATTGTTATCCTTATTTGCTTTTATACCTTTATATATATATATATATATATCAACCTTCATAGTGGAATGCATGCATGTTGATTTAAGCAAATCTATTTATTTTAAACTTTCATATTCGATCAACTTAGCAACTCATATTTATATCACCTCATATTTATTTCAATTATATCAAATCTTTAAGTTAAAAACCCATTCTTTTTATCAAAAAGGTGTCAGCTTATAAACTCCATGCATGCATGAACTTAGATAATTCCATGATTTTCACTTAACCTCATCGTTTTGTTAACATGCTTAGGCTTTAGAAAACTCTTAACCCAACCCTTAAACCAGCGAACCTTTTGTAGGTTTCCCCTAGGTTCGGCTAATTATGAGGCAAGGTTCGGCTGTTATGGGTTGTAATGACCTAAGGTTCGACCAAGGTGACGAGTTGCAGGCCAAAGGTTCGGCTAGCAGCTTCGTCACACTAAGGTTCGTCCAAGTCTAGGGTTCGGTCAAGGCAGGTTCGTGGCCATCATGCAGCTTCGACTAAGCAGGTTCGCTGCCACATGCTCATTGAACGGTGGAAGGTTCGCTAGGCCACTAAGGGTTCGGCTATGTCACATCCAAAGGTTCGGCCCAAGCTTTCCCGTCCAAGAGGGTTCGTGGGCCAAGGAGGTTTAGCCCCCTTGCCTTCGTGAACCCTGCAGCCATGTTCATCACCTTCCTCATCTAGCTTCATGTTGTTGCAGGTCCGAACCGTGGCCTTCCTTATACCCACATGTATGCGTCTTTGGGTTTTCCAAGTAGAAAAATGGTTTACAACATGAGGATATGTTTAGGTTAAGACTTAGAGTGAGAAACCGAGAATAAACATAAGATTTACCTTTAGATGGTGACCAATCGTGAAATTTCTTCGTGGGTTCTTGTTCCTCTTGCTTAGATGAACGATTTGACACCAAAATCACTTGAATCCGATAAGAAACGAGCGAGTTTTGCTAGAGAGAAGTTGTAGAGAGAGGAAGTGGCGTGGGTGTGTGTTTTAGAGAGAGAGTGAAAGTATTGAAATAAGGAAGAAGGTGGTGACCTTCTTGCTTATATCGCGTGTGGTCCCCGCGTGTTCGGACTCGTTTTTACCGCGATTCACATGTAAAATAAGTCCGGTTTTCTCGTGAACATATTTAAAATACAACATGTTTAAAAAGGATTTTATTTCGTTTTTATAAAATGGTTTTTAAATAAAATCGACTAAATAAAATGTCTCCGTGTAGTTTTGTTAAATCAATTATTTAACTAAATAATTCGTTCGTTTTCGTTTTAGGTTGTAATTCCTAATAAATGTTTTTAAATTACTTTTCTTATCTTAATATCGTTGGATATTATTAACTTATCTCGTCGAAACGCGTTACTCACGTACGTATTCGTAAAGATCGTCACCTTTCCGAATCCGACGTTCGTATCGTATTTCGATTCGATTTACAATTCATGGAATATTGTTTCAGAATATTATTCTTAATAATTATATTCGTGTGAATCGTCACCCACGCGAACACATTATTAAGTCAATATTTCAGAATTAATATTCGTGTTTAAATTATGTTCGTAACCTCACCATCGCGTAATTAATTCCAATTATACTTCCATTACTTTATTAACTTTAATATTATCAATCCCAATCCGAACCCCACTAACCCATGTCACTGACACATCCGTGATATACCGAAATATGCATATGTATAGGGCATATGTAGGGGTCAGTCGCAACCGCCCCAGCCACCGTCCCACCGCTATTTCGATAAACCATGACCATGTGTCCTTGACTATGTTTAACAACCAAACTATAACCAACTCCTAATTCCTTTCCATTCCAACCAATAATCCATTATCCGTGTATTCATCTGCGATAAACTCTCTGGTTCTGTTTAGTTGGGTTACAACTAAACTTCCCATAGTTTACACGTATAATAATATGTTCTCAATATGTATTCTAATCATCAATAACATCATCCAATAATTCATTATCATTAATAATTATTATATCAGGACGTAACAGTACAATCGTACAGATGTACGGACAACCTGAAGTACAGTGATGTTACAGTCTCCCCTAGTTAAGAGAATTTCGTCCCGAAATTCAACTTGGAGTGACGGTAGTGAATAAGTGTGGGTACTTAAGCTTCATCTGATCTTCCCGTTCCCAGGTGAATTCTGGACCCCGCTTCGATTCCCAACGTACTTTGACAATTGGAATTCTACTGCGTTTGAGCTTTTTAACCTCACGATCCATTATCTCAACTGGTTTTTCAACAAATTGCATGGTATCATCGACGCGAATGTCATCGAGTGGTACCTGAAGATCCTGATCAGCTAAGCACTTCCTTAAATTGGACACGTGAAACGTTGGGTGTACGTTACTAAGCTCAGGAGGAAGTTCCAACTTGTAGGCAACCTTCCCGATCCGTTCAAGGATCTTAAAAGGGCCAACATATCGCGGAGCAAGCTTACCCTTCTTCCCGAATCGTACGACTCCTTTCCAGGGTGATATTTTAAGCAATACCATATCATCAACTTCAAACTATAAAGGTTTTCATCGTTTATCCGCGTAGCTCTTCTGTCGACTGCGAGCAGCTAACAGATTGTCGCGGATCTGGCAGATCTTGTCAGTCGTTTCTTGAATAATCTCAGGACCTGTGATCTGCGATTCGCCGACCTCGGTCCAACAAATAGGTGACCGACATTTTCTGCCATAAAGAGCTTCAAACGACGTCATACCAATGCTCACGTGATAACTGTTGTTATACGAGAACTCGACCAATGGTAAATGGTTATCCCAGTTGCCACCGAAATCGATGACACAAGCTCTCAACATGTCTTCCAATGTTTGAATCGTCCGCTCCGTTTGACCATCCGTTTGAGGATGATTAGCGGTGATAAGATCCAATCTTGTTCCAAAAGCTTCATGAAGTGATTCCCAAAATTGTGCCGTGAAACGAGCATCACGGTCCGATATTATGCTTAGGATTGCCGGCATAAAAACCTCGAGAGGTGGCAATTGTCACTCTGCCTAGTTTTATTAAATATCAAACAAACAAATACAAACAAAGAACGCAAGTTGATCAATTATATACAGCCAAATAAGCTTCAGTGAGTTTTGTGTGTGTTTCTTGAGTAACCCGTGTCCTATATCGATCAATAGCCTCGATATTTATATAAAGAATATACAAGTGAACGGTCAACAATGTTCATATGGTAGTTCCGATTATTCCGGAACTTTCTATGCATGGGACACTGATTTAAGCTGATTGCACAAATCTCTCTTAGATTCCTCATTCGAATTGAGTTAGTTGGCGCGTACTTCCGTGATATTAGTGTCACTCGTAGGACAGCCTGTCGATCCTTGAAATCTCGCAAATAAAGTTAAGCAACAGAGATAATTGTTAGTGGTGATACATATCCTTAAAATATCCCTGATCCCGAAATATCCCGGATCCTGAAATATCCCGAGTGAAAATATTTTGCGCCTAACATTTTTAATAATAATTAAAAAAGTTGACGTATTTTTTTAATAAAATGACCTCATATTTGCAATTAATAAAATTACACATAGTATTAAGTCTACCTATCATGTTATTTTTACACATAATTATTTTTTAATTATTAACATTTTGTATTATTTAGATTATGTATTACATATTTTAGCAATTTATAAAAACTAACATGCACAATAGATTAAAAAAATAAAATTCTTAAAATTTAAATCTGGAAAACTATAATAAGCAACTTATTTTTATTCAATAATTTCCGTTAACACAAATATAATTTTATTAGCCTTAATTATACCATAATTTCCTATTATATAAAATTTAAAAATTAAATGTAACAAATTATTTTTTATTAAATTAAATAAAATAAACAAATAAATGATTGAAAGTTATATTAATTTTTTATTAAACAAATTTTATTCAAATTTATTACTTAAAATATAAAAACAAACTTTGTTAAAAAACTCCAACTGTTATGTTTTATTTTTTTAATAATTATAAAATTGTTGACGTATATTTTTGATAAAATGTCCTTATATTTGAAATTATTTTATTTAAATTTATGCGTTACATAATTGAAACTATGCTTCATAAAATTACATATAATAGCAAATGTAAATATAATATTATTTTTACATATAATTATTTTTTAACATCTTGTATATTAAAAATACGTATAACACATTTTAGCAATTTAAAAAACCAACAAACATAATAAGTTTTTTAGATTTCAAATTTATTAAAATTTTAATATAACAACTTAGTTTTTATTTAATAATTTCATAAAGTAAAAAACTATTCAAATGTGTAAATTATTTTGTAATCAATTAATATTTTAAATTAACGTGTTAAATTTCAACTGATTAGTCATTTATTAATGGAAATGATTAGAACAACTAAAATGGATCAAAATTTATATTAAAATATGATTAGACCAATCTTCTTTCAATATTCTTTAATAATATTACTTAAAACCCAATTTGCGTACCTCTAATGCAACTTATGGTTTCACAAATGATATATAATACCTGTTCTCGAGAGTGTACTGCGATAACCCGTCACAACACGCGTGGTGAATAAACCTAGTTAATTTACAAAAGGCAAGGATAGAAATGAGAATGATAAATTTGTGAAAAAAATAAATAAAAATATTCATATTTCACCCATATTATTTATTTATCATATTTAGATCAAATCCGTCATATTATACATATATAACTCTTACTGATAAGTATTTTTTTAAATATTTTTATATTAAAAATACAAAACAAATTACTTTGTCCTAATGTATTAATAACTCTAACCCAAAAAGTATGTGATGTCGACGGAGCTTAGCTAATAAACTAACTAAAAACCGACTCTAAAACTAGACAAAAAGTAATAAATCTTGACTCTCTAAAACCTAAGCTACCGACAGGCAAGTGTACCTATCGTGTGTAGCAAGACAAAAGTAAGTCCGGATATCGAACCCACAGACTTCTACAGACTGTACTAACTAGACTCAAGGACTTATCTATACAAATTTACTTGATTTAAAAGAATTGTTTAAAGGGGGGTTTGCTAACGAAACTACGAATAACTTAAATGGAAGAAAACTAAAACGATAGCAGACGGCGAACAAAGAAGAGAATCAGATGGACAAAACACTACCTAGGCTCGAATCCTACACATGCTCGACAAGGTTCTATCGGTAATGGAAACTATGTTATACCGGAATCTTAAAATACTAAACTCAAAGGAAACCTAGAGCACCCTCGACCCTTCTCAAGGATTATCAACTAAGAATCCTAAAAGCCGTTAAGCCACCGGTTGATTGGACTTCCCTCACAGGTTATCCGTTTATCTTATGAAATACCCGCTAGACAATCTACTTCACAGCGCGATCGTCTCAATACACAAGAGATAAAATCTGACAAACTATCTACCTCACGGTGCGACAGTTGTAAGACACCTAAAGTGTACGAGGTAACTTGGGATTTTCTATTGGATTCAATAAACAAGATTTTATAGACGACCTAGACCGATCTTCTCACGAAGCCTCTAACCTAGCAATCTAACAATCAAGACTTATTGACAACTTCTCACCTCACGGCTATTGAAGTTGGTTGCACATCTTAATCATCTAAATCATAATAAAACACTCCTATGAATTACCTGATCACAATAATTCATCCATTAATCAAAAACACACAGTCATTGACCTAGCATGCGCCTATTATATGACAGACAATCATCAAGACCCATGAGGAGTGAAAAATCAATCAAAAGACAATCAAAGATACACATACACATCCAATATTCCAAACCAAATCTTTAAATCATGAGTTCATCACATAAACGTAATCCAAAACCGATAGAAACGAATGTCAAACATGTGTAATCATCAAAACCTAGGTAGTTCTAGAAGTTTAGCCAAGAAACATCATACGAATACAAGTCATAATCTGTTTAAAGTAAAGGAGAAACATGGAAATCGAAGAAAACAAAGAAACAAGGTAAACCGAATGAAGAACACCCGATATCGTTGATCCTAGGCCTTCACTCTTCAATCCAATGCCTTCCCAACCTTCAATTCCTCTTGAAAATACTCTTCCTTAGTCCTCCTAGTCGCCTCTAGCCGTTCCAGATCGTCTCCCTTTTCTTCTTCGACTTTTAGGTTTAAAACTGAAATTCTGCTATTTTAAGTCTGTGGCGTAGCGCGACAGATACACCAAATCCGTCGCGTAGCGCGAGAGATATCAGAGGGTATTTTTGTCTTTTCCACCTCTAGCGTAGCGCGACAGGGTTTCCCATTGTTGTCGCGTAGCGCGACAGATTTCAGAATTCATTTTTCTTCTTCTCTTGTTTCCGGGTCCGTCCTTACCCAACCGTGAGCTCGTTTCTTTGTACTTTATCACCAAATATGTGTGTTTATTACCTGCAAGCATCAAATTACAGAAATGTGAAGCACCAGCTTAAATCGACTCTAAAACTAAATAAAATTGTACAGAAACGAAACAAAAACAAATAGAAAAACAGATGTGTTTTACAACACATCACATCCCCACACTTATCTCTTTTTCGTCCCTGAAAAAGGCTTATGCAAAAATCCGGGATCATGGCTAGGTAAAATGGTTTCCACACAGTTATACTCGTTAATTCAAAATTAAATACTTTGAAAAAGATTGCAAGTATTGTTATCCTACTAAACTCATACTGATTATTCCAGTCCCTTAGTCATGGTCCATTAAGTTCATGTTCTACATTTCATTTCATTAGACCCACACTTAGGAAATTAAAACCAAATCAATCCTGGATTCTAGCTTTCAAGTCATCCCGACATATAAACTAACAAGAAATTTCTCAAATCAGATTTTTATGAATGAAACAGATGGAAGCGTGAGCATTTTTCTTTTACATATTGAACTTAACTCAGTGGTGTTTCAACCAGGCTGCAACCCGGCGTGTGACACATAAGTTTTCATCCAAATTCTTTCTTTTATTTTTTTCTTTTAGCTCAGCTTATTTGGTGAAATGGAGGCGCCATAAGACTCGGATTTATTCTCATAAAAAGAGTGCTTATGTGCCAAACAAAAGTCAGATTTTCAAAAACTCTCATTTGTTATTATGCAAAGATTCATTTACAACTAGAAAACAGTTTCATCAATTCCAAAACCCCAAGATGTTTCCCATGAAAATCATGCATTTAATTAAAATTTTACCAATCCTACGGGACCAAAACAACCAGTTGAGCCTACTTACACATCCCATAACCAAAGCATAAACCCAAACCAACAAGTTAACCATGAATGAAACCACAAAACCTAACTCTTCTATCATTTCCCATCATGCTTTTGCAACCAACTTAAACAAGGACAAGGAAGATCTAAGCTAAAGATGTAAAAACAGAAATAAAAACAAAAATTTTCAAAAATTTTGACTCAAAAACATAAGTAAACTAAAAATAAAAAAAAACTAACTACTAAAAGAAAACAAGACTAAAACAAAGTTTCCCATCCCCACACTTAAACTTTACATTGTCCCCAATGTAGAGAAAAAGGAAACCCAAAATAAAAACTAACAACTAAAAACTGAAAATGACTTAGCTGGTTGAAGAGAAGACTGTCGAATGCCAGTCTTTCCACGTAGCTCCACAAACTACCACTTTTTCTCCACAGGCTACAAACAATCACATAAGATCTACAAAAGCAAAGATCAAACAAGCATCAACGCATCCAAAACACAATAATAATGATATCCATGATTAAGCCCAACCACAAACCGACCTTACCAATTAACTAACATTAATAAAGAAAAACAAATCAAACAAAGAAAATAAAAAAAAAACTAACTAAGAATTTGAAAAACATCAATTCAATGCAACAAGAATGAACTTAGAAGGCCACCTATGGTAATGAACACGATGTATGAAAGGAAATTGGGGTAAAATTTGAAAACTAGGGTTTTTAAACACTTTTAAGCATTCCCGGCCCCGTGGCGTACCGCGACAGATTTTAGAAAAGCCGTCGCGATACGCGACAAAAGTTTGACCCGCGAAGTTGACCATATGTCTCGCGTAGCGCGACAGTATGGAACGTGGGTGTCGCGTGACGCGACGGGGTCCAATTTCCAGAGAGTTTCTTGCATTTTCATGCCTTAGCCAAATTTTCACCTCCCTTTTCCTTTCTAAACACCTAAAATCAATTCTAAGGTAAAGAATACATACCTGGTGCCTCAAATCCATCTTTCTTGCATCAAAATGATTAAACACCTACAAAACTCAAGAAAACACACAAAAACGAAAACGAAAAACAACGAGGAACAATAACGAAAAATGAAACACACCAAAGAAACTAAGAAATACAAACTATACACTTGGGAGTTTAACCCAAGAGCTTCCTCAAACTCAACTCAAATGGGCGGATCTAAGGAGGTCTCCTCCCATTCACTCAAAAACGAACCACTCTCAACGGCCTCCCACATCACACCATTAACAAAACTCCTCATCACCTCCGGCTTCGTCTCAACATCCCCACACTTGGGCTTATCAACACCGTCACCAATCCCTCCTTTACTAATGGATTTGGCTACCACAAAAGTGACCGTCTCGTCACCGACTCTAAGTGTGAGCTTCCCGTCAAAAACATCAATGACAGCCTTGGCAGTGCGGAGAAACGGACGTCCTAAAATGATGGGAACATTGGTATCCGCCTCCATATCCATAACCACAAAGTCCACGGGGAAAACAAACTTATCCACTTTGATTAAAACATTCTTCAAAATTCCCCGTGGACACTTCACCGATCTGTCCGCCAACGATAAGGTCATGCGAGTAGGAGACAAATCACCAAGGGCCAGCTTTTCGTATAAAGAATATGGCATCAAATTGATGCTAGCCCCTGAGTCCGCTAGAGCATACCTCGTCACATTATCTCCAAACAAGCATGGGATAGTAAACATTCCCGGATCTGCAAGCTTTTCGGGAGGCTTGTTTGAAATCACCGCGGAACAACCCGCACTCAGTGGTATGTTGGCTACCTCTCCCAAACGGTCCTTTGACTTCAGCAATTCTTTTAAAAACTTAGCATATTTGGGAATACGCTGAAGGACCTCAATGAGTGGGAGATTGATCTTCAATTGTCTGAAAATATCAAGGAAGTGCCCGTATTCCTTCGCGTGCTTTTGATTAGTTAAGCGCGCGGGGTAGGGAACACGAGCAAGATCAATCTCCGGTGTGGGCTTACACATGACTGGCTTCTTCCCAACTACCGGTTTCTCAGCTAGAGACTCATTTGTTGGTGCGGTACTTGCTGGGACTAGCCTCGTTTGCACCCTCCCAGGAGTCTCCATCTCAATCTCCTCATCCACCGGTTCCTCCTCATCTACATCAACCGGTGGAATCACTCTCTCGCTCTCCTCAACCTCAACCAACACGGGTGGCAAGAACACCTCTCCTCTACCTCCTCCAGAACGGGTAGTAACCGCCTTAACGTGGGCGTTTGGGTTGGTTTGGGGCTGACCCGGGAACTGGCCCTGAGGCCGTTCATCCAACCGCTTGGCGATGTCACCAACCGTTCTTTGCAAATCAAGGAATGCAGACTGTTGGTTCTTGAGGAGGACATCATGTTCATGTAGGATCTTTTGTGTAGTGGCATCCTTAGCCACTAACTGAGTCAATAACTCCTCTATCCTACCCAAACCACCACCAGCACCTGAAGTGCTACCAGTGCTACCAGAACTACCACTCGGCTGCCCCTGCCCCTGGTTTTGACCAGAATGAAAACCAGGGGGATTACCTGAAGATCTATAAGTTTGGTTTGAATGATTTCCCCAACCGGGGTTATAAGAATGACCAAATCTACCCTGTCCTCCTACATAATTCGCCTGCTCCTGACTCACCAAACATTCAGAAGTGGCATGACCACCTCTACATATCTCACACCTATCTACTCTCATCTTCAACTCCTTGACATCCCTAGCTAAAGACTCAAGAGCAGCAGCAACACTAGTGTCCACATTGACGTGGTGAACTCCTCTTGTAGAAGAGGAGGAACTAGCAATAAGAGTGGAATTCCTATTTGATGACCGCTGCTCATGCTCGGCCTGAGCGAAGCTCTCAAAAAGATCATTGCATTCGGCCACATCCCTCTTACCCATGAGGTGGCCTCCTGCAGATGTGTCAAATCGAGCACGAGTCTCATATGTGAGCCCATTGTAGAATTTCTCTACAAGGGCCCATTCAGACAAACCATGCTGGGAGCATCGGCTTAGAAGATTTTGAAACCTTTCCCACGCAAGATAGTAAGGCTCATCAGGGGCCATTCGGAATGAATGGATCTCATCTCTCAGACGGGCGGCCTTAGCAGGTGGAAAGTACTTTTTAAGAAAAGCATCCCGAAGGCTAACCCAAGTAGTGAAAGTGCCTGGAGGATGAGAATCGAGCCAAGTAGCTGCTCGCCCCGACAAAGAAAAAGGAAAAAGCTGCATGAAAATCGCATCTTCGGTAGCACCTTGAAGATTAAAGGTGCCACAGATGCGTGTGAGCCGAGCATGGTGCGCGGGTGCATCTTCATCATCACGACCATTAAACTGAGAGTTATTAATCGCAGTCATGATATATGAAGGAATCTGCCATGAATTTTCATTCGGGATCGGTGGCAGTAAAATGGGGTTATTAAGCCCCGTGAAACCCGCAGTGGCCTGCTGGTGAACAGTGCGACGCGCTGCCATTTGTGGATCAAAAGGCACGCGTGGACTAGAGTGAGTAGAAGAAGTAGAAGAAGAAGACGGTGTGTGCTCAGAAAAATCAACAGAAATGGGAGTAGAAATACTTACCTCGCTCGTAGAACCCTCAGAGAAGTCCCGCGAATCGCTCCTTGATGGCAAAGCAAGCTCAGGTGGCGGTCCGTGTGAGCGTAGGTGGGGCATACACTACCAAACCTGCAAATAAACAAAAATCAGTCAAAAATAAATAAATAAAATAAAATAAATAGAACTAAAAATAAACCAAAACACAAATATGCACAGATAAGAAAAAGAACTAGTAAGCGCAATCGACTAAAAAGTCCCCGGCAACGGCGCCAAAAACTTGATGTCGACGGAGCTTAGCTAATAAACTAAATAAAAACCGACTCTAAAACTAGACAAAAAGTAATAAATCTAGACTCTCTAAAACCTAAGCTACCGACAGGCAAGTGTACCTATCGTGTGTAGCAAGACAAAAGTAAGTCCGGATATCGAACCCACAGACTTCTACAGACTGTACTAACTAGACTCAAGGACTTATCTATACAAATTTACTTGATTTAAAAGAATTGTTTAAAGGGGGGTTTGCTAACGAAACTAAGAATAACTTAAATGGAAGAAAACTAAAACGATAGCAGACGGCGAACAAAGAAGAGAATCAGATGGACAAAACACTACCTAGGCTCGAATCCTACACATGCTCGACAAGGTTCTATCGGTAATGGAAACTATGTTATACCGGAATCTTAAAATACTAAACTCAAAGGAAACCTAGAGCACCCTCGACCCTTCTCAAGGATTATCAACTAAGAATCCTAAAAGCCGTTAAGCCACCGGTTGATTGGACTTCCCTCACAGGTTATCCGTTTATCTTATGAAATACCCGCTAGACAATCTACTTCACAGCGCGATCGTCTCAATACACAAGAGATAAAATCTGACAAACTATCTACCTCACGGTGCGACAGTTGTAAGACACCTAAAGTGTACGAGGTAACTTGGGATTTTCTATTGGATTCAATAAACAAGATTTTATAGACGACCTAGACCGATCTTCTCACGAAGCCTCTAACCTAGCAATCTAACAACCAAGACTTATTGACAACTTCTCACCTCACGGCTATTGAAGTTGGTTGCACATCTTAATCATCTAAATCATAATAAAACACTCCTATGAATTACCTGATCACAATAATTCATCCATTAATCAAAAACACACAGTCATTGACCTAGCATGCGCCTATTATATGACAGACAATCATCAAGACCCATGAGGAGTGAAAAATCAATCAAAAGACAATCAAAGATACACATACACATCCAATATTCCAAACCAAATCTTTAAATCATGAGTTCATCACATAAACGTAATCCAAAACCAATAGAAACGAATGTCAAACATGTGTAATCATCAAAACCTAGGTAGTTCTAGAAGTTTAGCCAAGAAACATCATACGAATACAAGTCATAATCTGTTTAAAGTAAAGGAGAAACATGGAAATCGAAGAAAACAAAGAAACAAGGTAAACCGAATGAAGAACACCCGATATCGTTGATCCTAGGCCTTCACTCTTCAATCCAATGCCTTCCCAACCTTCAATTCCTCTTGAAAATACTCTTCCTTAGTCCTCCTAGTCGCCTCTAGCCGTTCCAGATCGTCTCCCTTTTCTTCTTCGACTTTTAGGTTTAAAACTGAAATTCTGCGATTTTAAGTCTGTGGCGTAGCGCGACAGATACACCAAATCCGTCGCGTAGCGCGAGAGATATCAGAGGGTATTTTTGTCTTTTCCACCTCTAGCGTAGCGCGACAGGGTTTCCCATTGTTGTCGCGTAGCGCGACAGATTTCAGAATTCATTTTTCTTCTTCTCTTGTTTCCGGGTCCGTCCTTACCCAACCGTGAGCTCGTTTCTTTGTACTTTATCACCAAATATGTGTGTTTATTACCTGCAAGCATCAAATTACAGAAATGTGAAGCACCAGCTTAAATCGACTCTAAAACTAAATAAAATTGTACAGAAACGAAACAAAAACAAATAGAAAAACAGATGTGTTTTACAACACATCAGTATGCAGTGCAACTTATTTCATTGCAATCTGCATTCTATTTGTCTACTTTTGTTCATGTATCTATTGGATTCATTTCGTTCCACACTTCCACATATTAATTGATTCAATTTTTATACATATTAATGATGTAGAGTGGACCAAATGTATTAATCTTTAGGTGATGCATTTATTAAAATAATCTTAATACTAATAAATATAAAAAAATTGTGAACACGCCATTTTTTAAAGCATTTTCACACTAATTTTTTTCATATCTTCCTTCTATTAAATTCAATTTTCATATTAAATTATTATTTATATTAAAAAATCTTAAAATTTAAAAACACACTTTGAAGAAAAACAAATTATTGTAAGATATGAATTTTCTAGAAAAACAAACCTTTTAAAATAACAAGAAACTTTAAAACCGGTCTTTTAAAAAAATATGTTATTATATTATTATTACTTAAAATATCAACCTATACGCAACATCAATCATGTTTTATATTAAAAAAATCTTTTTTTGATTTTTAAATTTTGATTACTAATTATATATTATATTTTTATTTAACTCGTGTGATACACGAAATACTAATTTAGTTAGTTGAATATAAAAAATACATTTACGGCATCATGTTTTTATTATAAAATGATAACGAAAAGGATATTTGGTGAATGAATTGATTATCTGCCAAGATATAAACTTGTTAAATTTGATAGAAGCAAAATCATGAAAATTAACCAAGTGGTGAACACTCACAAATGTCAATAGCACAACTTTCGAATAAACAATATATTTAGGCATATATGTTCAATATTATACGAGACAATGAGTGTGCTAAAAACATGAGAAAACCTATAACCAGGGCCTGCCCAAGCGAGGGCAATGTGGACACTCTTGTTCTGATTTTGTAAAGGGCCAGAAAATTTAAATTTCTTCTTTTTTATATATTATATAAAAAAGTATAAAACATAAATATATGTTTATTAGAATTAAGATTAGAGTGCCCGGTTTTTTTTCTTCCTCAGACCTTAGAATTTTTATTTTTATTTTTAGGCAGGCTCTCGTAAACGCAATAATCATGGACATTAAAAGGGAAAATGTTATACAAACATAATCAACTTTTGATTTTGTTTCAATTAAATCACTAGAATTTTGTTTTGTTTCAGTTAAGTAACTTAAGTTTGATTTATGTTCTAGTACTAGATAAAAAACCTTGATAACAGGTAATCTTGATTCGTTTAGGCTTTATAAAGTGAATTTTTAGATGATTTTAGGATACGTTTGAAGGTTTTAGACGTATTTTAAACTCATTTGGGCATTTTGTTTTTTATTTCTACTCAACTAAATACATTTTTTAAAAAAATTCACAAATTTTTTAATTTTTTTGCAATTTTAAAAATATTTTGAGAATTTTTTTTTTCAAAATCCATGTTATTTTCATGTTATTATACAATAAAAATAAATAATGAAAATAAAAAAATTATGGTTACAAGTTATATACGTCACATATTTAAGATTGAAACATAAAAATAAACTTCAGTTATCAGATTGGAACAAAACAAAGGTTGAGTAACTTGATTAGAACAAAATTAAAACTTGGTTATGTTTCTACAAAATTACCCCATATTAAAACACGTAATAGAAAACTGCAAAATAATCAAGAGCATAGTTCAACAAGATGTAACTCAATGATTATATAAATATTCATATATAGCAATTATCAGTTTGACTTTTTGGTCAAGCTCATACCCCTACATGGAAGATATAGCCCGTTTTGCTTCTGATGGGTTGCACATCCTAAAACTTGTGGTAATGTTTTCATCCAACGAGTTGATCGCCTAGACAAAACACATCTCGATTAGAAAGTTATCCATCATCTTGTAAAAAAGATTTCGTTCTCTCACTCAACCAAAGTGAGATATTACACTTGTGTTCAAAATAGAATTACTCATCAACAGGGCCGGCCTTAGGGGCCCAAAATATTTTATAGAAAATTATATATTATAATTTTTTTATAGAACTTAGGGCAGAACAAATTTTAATAAAATGAATGTAGTTTAATTGGTAATAGATTATTCCTATAAAAGCCTCACATATATAAAAATATATTAGGTTTCTATTAACTTTCCTCAAATTGGTTTGACTTTCCACTCTTTCAATTCCCAAATGTGCTCCAGCAGCTGAACCAACGTCCACCTCCATCCCTCCTATCCCACCTTCCAAACTCAACAAAGCGAATCCCTTGCAGTGTGAGGCCCCATTCCTGGCGACCCCACGTTGGTTGGTTTCGTCATAACACATAGCCCTTAAACTAAAAACTTTCATAATCATGCAGCGGATATGTGAACATCGTTTGATAAACAGAATACAATAAATTGTCTGTATCAAAAACATATCGAATTGCCAAAACCATCGAACTCTCTATCTGGATGCCCGAGCTCCCTGCCTTTTTTGACCAAAGCTTAACCTGACATACATGCTAAATCAAGTCAGCTTACGCTGGTGAGTTCTAGTTTTCGTAAAACATCATAAACGTTTTGTTAAGTTAAAATATACTTAACATAAAACATCATCACATAACATAACATAATCTTATTCATAACATACATATCTTCACATGACATAGCTCAAACACATAACGTACCTTTCCTCATAGCATACCTACATAACATATATATCCTCATAATATCATTCATACGGTGAAGGAATTTCGCCGTCAACTACTGACCTAAAGTCAAACAGGCTTGTGCGGCACAAGACTCAATAGCTATCAACCCGCAGCTGATAACTCATGCATGCATAAGATTTCTTTAACTATCAACCGAAGTTGACAGCTCATACCGGTACAAAACTTCTTTACATGAATCATTCATACATCACATACACGTAATCATAACACACATTCATTTACATCATCAAAACCGTTGTCCTCATCATATCCACTGTCTTTAACAGTGGGCTTATACCGGCATAAGACTCCATACTTACCCAGTAACAAGTACTGGAGCTACCATACTTACCCAGTAACAAGTACTAGAGCTACCATACTTACCCAGTAACAAGTACTGGAGCAACCCTCATTCATCATGACATGTTATGCTAGCACTATATCATCATTCAGCATATGTAACACCCCGACCCAGGCAACTTTAGTCCACTTTTCGATTTTTTCCTTCGTTTTGCATTTCCGGACAATCCGTAACTCCGTTTCGCGCACGGTTTTTGCCCACGTTCACCATTTCTCGCATACTATCATCCTGTAACAATTTCGTTTGTCAATTCTACATGGATTTCAAGCACGATCAAATGTGCTAAATTTTCGGCTGCTACATGAAGCCTCCACTGCTTCGATTGCACAACCACGAGCCACCGAGCACAACCTCGATGGCAGTATCCAACGAGCCACACATTGAAGTATGAAGAACAATTAGATATTGATGCAAATGAACTTTATTTGTAGTTGAAGTTTTGAGACAATTTTTGTGTAATAAAATTATCACCATTTTTGATGTTATATAAACAAGTTGAGCAAGGTTGGGTTTTTTCCTAATGCATGAATTGTATATAGAGTTTTGTTGACTATTTCAGTAATTGTGGCATAGGCAAACATAAGTTTTTATAAGTTGAAGTTGTTGAAGTCTTATTTAGGATTGTCAATTTCACAAATCTGATTTAACGGATTGTCAATGATTTCTATTGAATGTCATCTTAGACAATATGGATATGAAAAAGATGATCGAGACTTTTGCTTCAAAAAATGCTAGGAGAAACTCACGGCTTGTTTAGGTATTTAAAATATATTATTATTTTACAAAACTTTGGTTTTGTTAATTTTTTTAACAAATATATTCATATTATTAAGTTTTTATATATAAATTACTAAGTTAATTTTTTTAAGAAAGGCCAATTTTTTTTCTCGCCCTAAACCCTGGAATTTTTTTGTATTCTCGGAGCCGGCTCTGCTCATCAAGATCTTGAAAAGTTATAAAATTTATCTCAAAACATTAAAATTATCTTGGTTGACATCAAAAGAATAGTGTACAAATTTAAAAACAAACAGTAGTTTTTGGACATTAGAAGTCAAAGTGAGTCACCATATTATCATTGCCTTAGATAATGTGTAGAAAGAGAGAAAAAAAAACATAAATTAAAAGCTTACGAGGAAGAGTATAACCAGAAACATTGAACACACAGGTCAGACAAGACAACAAAAAAAGATAGCAACATTGTACCTGTTATGATAAAAAAACGATAATTAGACAAAACATGGGCCACTAACTTAAAACACAATAATTATCTTTTTTTTTTCCTTGTTGTCGACATGTAAATGCAGAAAATTAACCATAATACAGAAAACAAAAATCACAAAGAACTAAGTTAAAATCAAAAATCAAGATGACGTTAATTTTCGGTTGATTGAACTTAACCCATAAAAAACCAGATTGAAAACAAAACGTTCCAAAAACATGAGTTCACCAAAGGAATAGTATATTCAAATCACGAAAACATGAGATTTTATCATGGAATAGGCGGAAAAATGAAAAATCTAGGATGCTAAAATCTTGTCAAGTGTCCCCTAAATATACTTTTTTATTTGTTTATTATTAGGAAGATTAATGAGATTTTATCTACGTTGTTTTGATATGTTTCATACTTAAGTGAGGTGCTTAACAACCTTATATATCTATGTGTGTGTATATATAGTTTGTGCTTCTAATAAAAAGGATTAGATTAGTGAGAGGTGTGAAAAAAATTTGAGGTTAACAAATGACATTTTTCTAATTTTTTAAAAATAGTTCTTGGTCATTGCTTAATATGTCTTTATTATTGTGTTTAATTTTTATATTATAGTGTGTAATTTTGGTATTGTTTTTATGCATTAAATAAATTGTTGTTGTTTAATTTTTTATATTTTATGTATTAAAAGCACATAACTGTATTATTTCACCATTGTTTTTTAAAAAAACATAAATTTTCTTAACTTTTTAGCAAAATATATTTTGGTTATTTTGTTTTATGTTCATGTTATTGTGTAGTATATTTATCATTGTGTTTTAGGTTCAAGTTATTGTTTAATATATTCATTATTGTGTTTTACGTTCAGGATATTATGTAATATACTCATCATGATGGTTTACGTTCTAGTAATTGTGTAATATACTTGTCATTTTGTTTTGCGTTTAGGTTATTGCATAATATACTCATTTTTGTTTTTTACGTTAAGATTGTTGTGTAATATACTCATCATTGTGTTTTATGTTCAGATCACTGTGTAATATATTTATCGTTGTATTTATGTTTAGGTCATTGTGTTATATGTTTCAACTTATTTCATGTTTTTTTGCTATTGTTTTTTATGTATTATATAAATTTCTTATTTGTTTTTTATGTTTTCAATGTTAGAAGGATACAATTATATTATTTTAATATTTTATTTTTAAAAATTTCTTATTATATTAACATATATTTCAGGTTATTGGTGTCATATATATTAATTATTCTGTTTTATGTTTCTAACTATTTGACTTTGTCTTATCCTTATTTTTTTATGTATTAGATGAATTTGTTTTTGTTTTATCATTATGATTTACATATAAAAAGTACATGATTGTGTTGTTTTAACATTATTCTTTTTACAGCTCATCATTTTAGAAAAAAAATGTAAGATACAATGACGAGCAAAAAAAAACGACGAACAAAAAGAAACAATAACGGACAAAAGGCACAATGACACATCACAAATATAGAAGGTGCAGGAAAACATATTTTTTTATAACAATAATATACTCGTTTGGTGTATACTTTTTTTAAAAAAAATATTGTATATAAAAATTATGTTCATTTAAAAAATGGGGACATAATTAAAAGTCAACAAAAGTGTTTATGAATAAAATATCCTTCCATTAACTTTTTAATATACTTTTATCTCAAGCATTAAATTACAGATTTAATAGCTCACAGTCATTCTCACACTTCAAACAAATTTAATCTTTTTTACTATAACCTCACCCTATGAATTTCTATAGCCTTTTATAATACAATATGTATTCGAATATAGTTTTATATTGATCAATAAAATTATAATTTTCAAAATAATAAAATTTAGTTTCTTGGATAGATAAGAAAGATATAGAAATATTTTTAAAATGTTTTCAAAAGTTTTTATAATTTTTTTATAGAATTTTATTGCCTCATGATGTGTCTTAATTTACACATTTGTTGGAACCCGGTAACCCTCGTTTAAACTTGGTTTTAGTAGATTTTTCATGATAATAGGTATTGATTTGGTTATATTTGACATTTGTAGGTCAGATCATTGAATCGGCGTAAAAGAGAGAAAAGTAAAGAATCTGCCAGGAAGGTCATATTGGCCATATGAGATTCATACGAGCCATATGAGATCCATACGGGTGGATAATCAGAGGCCATATGCGCGTCCATATGAGATGTCAGGTGTGGAAAAACAATTATGGGCCTCGATACGAGCCATATGCACATCATACGACCCGTATGACTACCAAAACCCTAACTTTTAATTATTAAATGACATATACGTCTAGGGTTGCGGAGGATTGACTTACAGAGAGCGTTTTTGGATTTTTTTTGCAGAAAGTCGAGAACTTGACGGGTTTGGAGTGGTGGTTGATCGGGATTGGATTAAAGCGGGTCGACTAGTCTTTCGGTTTAGTTTTTCTTTTTATGATATCATTTTTCTTCTGAACCATGACTATTTTTATGAATTTTGTTCATTTTTTCACAGCCATGCTCGGCTAATTCGTTTATTACTTGGGTTTTGATGAATTCTAGATGTGTTTGACTTTCTAGTTTGACATTTCCAATGAAATTGTGTTGACTTTAATAATCCTTGTTAAATTCTGCTATGATGATCATGTGTTGTTGATTTATGTTGAGTTTATCATCTGATTATGTGGGTATATTGATCATGGCATGTAGGACTACCACATGTTTTAGTATGCTTATTGTTGGATTGTTTATTAGTGGATTTTCAATCTAATGCATGACACTTGGACTAGTAAATGATAATTTTTTATGGTAACCTTGGCTGATTAGTAGTGCATCCCAAGGTGTTAGATTTGGACAAATCACATCTGTGACAATCTGGCAATTCGCGGTTAACCCCGTTAACCGAACACTAACAAAAATGTTATGAAATGTCACAAAATCAAATTGTAAGGGTTAGTATTAAACAAAATCAACCCTAAAATGATTTAATTACAAGAATTGACCTTGGAAAAGATTATAGGTATCAATTTTGACTTTTACAAGTCAAAAATTCGGTTATATGGCTAGTAAATTGAAATTCACATTAAACTATGGTTAGCAAACAAATTCAACACTCCCTTAACTCACTTTGATGGTGATTAACACCTGATATACGTTATGAGACTCTTCAATCATCGAATTGATTCAAAAAAAAGGTCACAAAACTCGAAACCGTAGCTTTATTCATCGAATTCATATAATTAGATCATAATACACACAATTGAAGTTTTCTAACACCCATTCGGCATCATTAGAGACTGTGGCACACGAGAATTTGGGCAAAAGAACTACGGATTGAAGGATTGATCCGAGGAACGGCCGAAGAACACCTCCAAGTCGATCCACTACGATTCAAGACCAATCCGGGTAATAATTAACTCCTACACACCCTAATATGGCCGATTAAGTAAAAACATATAACAATTTCGAGTAAAAACATCGATTTGATGAAGTTTGGTTCCTAGGGTTCATATGAGAAACCGATTTGGGGGTTTCTTGTTTAAACGGTTTAATAATCGAATTCAACCGCATAAGTAGTTTCAGAATGATATGTTTAAGGAAATACATGTATCAATTGTTTGAAACTAAAACGAATTCTAAGATTTTAAGTTTTAGGGTTCATAATACAAAATGGTTTGGGGGTTTCGTATCAAACGAACTTGATAATCAAATTAATATGCATAGGGAGTTTCAGAATATGCCGATTGAGTATAAGCATATACTGAATTCGTGTAACATCATTGAATTGATAAAGTTCTAATTCTAGGGTTCTTAGATAAAAACTTTTTGGGGGTTTCGATCTAAACATATTAGATATTCGAATTAATAGTTACAGAGAGTTTCGAAATTTCCTAGTGGTTGAAAACCATGTATTAATTCCATGTAACAACAACGAATTTAAGGATTTCTAGTTCTAGGGCTCGTTATGTAATCGGGTTTAGGGTTTCTAAACAAACGAGGCTTAGAATCTGATTAAATTGTGCAGACTGGTTCGTTTTGATTCAAGGGTAAAAAGCCCTATGAATTTGAGGACTAACAAGTACGAATTCGAAGCTTTTGGGCTTAGGGTTGAGTTATTTGAAATTTAACTCATTCGGGATTCGATTGAGCATAGGAACTTGGTCAATAATCAAATTGAAATCACCAATAGGTGCGTTTGAAACCCCAGAATAAAACCCCTATGGGTTGGGTTTTGATTTCGATCGAATGGACGGCTAATTCAAACCCATTTGGTTCGGTTTGGGTTAACAAAGGGAAACCGACCTAGGGGTGTTCAAAAACAATTAAAACTGGGTTCTAATGCAAAATGGGAGTTAGTCCGAATGGTTTGGGCGTGGTGTTTGGTTTAGGAGGTCAAGGGTTCGACCCTTGCCTCTGCCATTTTTTGAAACTTAAATCATATTTAGTATTTCGATCATAAGTTTATCGTTCTAACTCCGTTTCGACACATTCCAGTTGCGTTGGAACCGGATCTGAATTCCGAACAAAATATAATAATAAAATTTATATTTTAACATGAAAACATAATCGCGAATGATTACGTTTATTTAAATAAAGTCATAAACGATTACATAATTTTATTTAAACGATTCTAAAGTCATGCGTACTTACGTATGCACGATTCTAACTATCTAACATACGTGCGTTGACACGTATGTGATTTCAAGCACAAAACGACATCCCGAATAACACTAAGTTATTGTTAAAACACAGGTTCTTCGTAGAGGACTTTCTACGCGATTTCACGTGTTTGATCATTCTATTCACAATCAAAGGTGCGTACACGGCCCCTTTTCTCATTTTAACTGTTTTGGGGGAGAAAACATGTGCAACAAACATTTTAGATACATATCACTTGCATGAGTTAGTTGTTTACATTAAGTGCGAACATTGCATTACAAGTCCTTACACTTCGAACCGTTTAGTTTGCCGTAGTGCAAAGCGTGGTAGTTGGAAATAGATCTATTAGGTTTGACAAACCTCACTTGGTAGATGGGATCTACGCAAGTGTTTGACTAGCCAATTCACATTACTATTGTTTGTGCTAGACAATAGTGGCAAGGCAAAACATGCAACAGCATGTAATAGTCAGCTTCGGTGTCGACCGCTTATGTAAATAGTACAAATGACTAGCTATCATGACTATGCATGTGTGATTATGTTATCTGCAAACATTTCGTTCAAATAGTTGTTTCAAACATTTTTGAATACTTAAACCTGTGTATGCACAAACCTTTGTGTTGACTTGATTTACATGTTTTCTCAGGACGCTAAGGTACACAAGCAAGCAAGCATGGACTAGGAGATCGAGTCGCATGCATATTTTACATTCCTATTGTTTTGAATTTAAACATTTGAGACTTTGATTTGTAATTTACAGTTTTAAACCGTTATGTTTGTCTTTGTTTTAAAAACGCTTCCACAACGTTAGAACTTTGATATTACAGTTTTAGACTAAAGTATGTTTGAAAATCATATAGAGGTCTTCGTTATGTCTAATGATCTGAGATCCTGGTTTGTCACGTCCCAAACGGTATGATTCCGTTAGTTGGAAATTGGGGGTGTGACAACATCTTTGCTTAAAATCAATCTATTCATTGTCTGGTTAATTTGCGTGCTTTCGGTCGTAAGGTGTAGGTTGCTTATTCATGAATTTGATGTTTTGAGATTATAATATAACTTGAATTGGGATTTCTTAACAACTTTAGAGTTGTTTAGATTAGTCATATCTTTACCGTTCTATTTTCTGTTGGTCTGAATACCTTTGACTAGGATTTTAAACCTTTATAGCTTTTGACACAATTAAATCTGTTTGTATTTCATTCATATTGATTGTCATAATCTATTGAATATGTCTATAGTCCTTTAGGTTTTGATTATCTAATTTCGAGACAGTTTCATTGGTTTAGTCATTCTACAATCATTTGTGCACGCCTAGGAAGATTCAAGACCTAAGTAATAGTTTTCTCGCTTATTGTTTCAATTTTCTTATCACCACGTTCTTGAATTAGTTCCTTTCCTTCATTGTTTCGTTTGAAATCAAAATCATTCATAAAACAATTTAATTTACATCGGTTGGATATTGAAGACGATATATTATTGATATTCACTGCGTCCCGCAAATAGACATCTGGTTCTTGCCGATATATTGAATAACGATAAGTACAATTGGCTAACGTGTGTAGTTTGGTCACTTGGTAAAAACCCATTTTTAACTTAATTGTGTAAGTGAATTTTCTCATTAAAACATATAGTCTTTGCACACATCACCTCAAAACTGCCCAAAAATATACAAAAAAATTAGTTTTATCTAATGATGATGTAGATGTATACCTTTGGTTAAAATTAACCATTTAAGACACCTTGATTTAACGAACAAATGTTAAAACACGAGCACGAACAGATCCTGTTTACAGTGAGTGGTTGAGGTGTTTGGGGTGGTTGATCGAGGTTACAAATGGTTCCTTCCTCTGTTTTGTTGTGCCGACAACAATTATATAAAGTATAAACAAGGGAATTCCATTTTGCCATTTTGATGGTGTGATTCGATGGGACCAGTTGAAGAAAATAATAATTATTATAATCCTGCCTTTTTATTTTGTTGTTTTGAGCAACCATAAATCAAGAAAGTAATTCCCAATGTTTTGTCTTTTGAAGGCAACTACATAATTAGTAGTGGGGTGTGTATGGGTCGGTTTAGGTCATTTTCCAGCTTAGCCCAAACTAAAACTGAAATTTGATTTTTTTTCGGGTTTTAAACTCGTTTGGATTCGGGTTTTTTGGCCTATATCTTTTAAAAACCCAATTGGGTTCAGTATTTTTGATTTTTTTACCTAGGCCTAAAATTATGTTTATAAAAAAATAAGCTAAAATATTGTATTTGCACTAAAAATTATATATAAAAATCTTTAAATTTAGTAAAAATCACAAGTGTTTTCGTATCATAAGCCTAAAAAATAACAATATATACGATTTTGTATAACTTTTGATATCAAGAACCGAGAAAATAAAAATAGATGATTTATAAATTATTGAAAATTTTGAATTAATATGTATACATACATACATACACATGCATTTGGTTTTTTCGGTTTTTATTTTATGTAAAATCAAAGCCAAACATAAACTTTCGGTTTTTTAGAAAACTTACGTCAAACCCGTCGGTTTATATTTGGGTATGATTATTTCGGTTTGAATTTTTTGGTATTGGGGTTTTAGGTTGGTTTTTTTGGTTTCATGCACACCCCTAATAATTAGGGATTAGGAGATTAGGTTTTTCTTGATCAAATACGGGCCCCTGAAGCTCAATCGGGTTAGTTTAGATCCAATACGCAATATTAGCCATGTATCATTTGTTTAATTAAGCTTTCGAGTCTATAATCACTCAACATCCTATTTTCCTAATCTCCTTATTTGTAAACATCAACCTCTTTCTCCTTTGATGATCATAGCGTGTAATCTCCGGATCGTGAAGCGATCAACATGAGCTACATTAAGCAATGGCGACATAATTTTTTTGAAGGTTCAAGGCAAATACAAAAATTGAGGCCTTTTTTATAAATAGTTTTTTTGCATGAGAAAAAAAATTATGGTTCGTGAATTCTAAAAAAACTAAAAATATGTTAATTTTTCTCTATTTATACAAGTTTGCTTATAATTACAGTTAACAAATGATAATCATAAATGATATATACAAAGAATGTTTGAAAGTACAATACTTTGTTATGATATTTTATAACCTTATCTCTCTTTGTTAATTAGCTTAATTACCATATTTACTACTAGAAAGCTTGTCTAAATGTTTTACCTCTATCTTAATCAAACGTTTTCTTTTGAGAATATGAGTGAACTCTAATTTTATATATTCAAAACGACACAATAATAATTTAGACAATAACTCGAGCATAACCCGAACGATTAGAGGCCCTAGGCCCTTGCTTATATATTTTTTAAGTGAAGTCGACCCTGCGTCAAGCATATTGTACGCCATTTTATTGTGTAATCATTAAACATATGCGACAAATAACATATTATTCCTTCAATCTTTATGTTAAAAACTTGAACCAATGGTTGTTACGAGCTTATGACGATTGCTTTGAAATTCAGGGTGTTAACACACACTTGCTATATATCATGTAATCGTGTTAAATGATATTCATGTTGATTTCCCAAATTCCTCTAATAATACACTCGCTATCATTTGTTTCTAAGTTTCTTGATTTCTTCTTCTTGGATTGGTGTCTTCGCATCTTCATCATCAATTTGGTAGCGAATTATCTTGATCGAATAACACGTGACACTAATGTTGTATATTTTAATGTAATTGGATGTTAAGAAATCTTAAAGAGTTGGAGGTACGGAGTGCATGCTCGTTTAATATTTCTAAGCTCCTGACCAAGCGAGGATTAAGGAGGTCACGCCTTCTTGCGGCGTCCTAGGGAGGCATCTCTAGCAGGATACAAGAGGCAAAGTCCCTGGTGACGGTCCCACTGAACATGAAATTTTGACTCGTAACCAAAATTTTGACCTGTGTGAAGGAAGTTACCTGCGGTCGTTAACTGCAAATAACTACCATCTTCTTACGGTGAAAACATATCTTTTCGATGAAGAAGAAACACACGAAATTAATATCACACCCAAATCTATCCACTGGCTTATCCTTTAATCAAATTTCTTAAAACTTTCGGACAATTAAACTTAATAATTTCTTAAAATCTTACTTCTTATCTATCTTATATAATAAATCAAGCTTTTTATTTGTCACATGTCATGCAATGGAGCATGTTTCATTTTTGTTTCCCTCACTAAAACTTGAAACATTAAATCATTTATTAACATTCCTTAATTAATAGTGATAATTAATAAATTTGACAAATTATTACTTTAACTTATTTTTTATATTTAATAAATTACGTATACAAATGAATAATTAAGTCATGAATATCTTATACTTTCAATGTAGAAATTTAATAATATTTTTACAGTATATTGAAAAAAGCAAATAACTAAACAAAATAAAATAAAATAGATGCATTATAAAACAAATTGTAAACTATACAAATAATGATTTTATTAAAAATGATAATATTAAAAACCTAAATTATTTCATGTATATTCATATATTTTTATATTTTACTTACTATTTTCATTAAATACTATAAAACTTTTAAATCTTTTTATTTTTTAGGTAAGTTACAAAAACTAAGGACTTATTTATATATTTTACAAATTATGATATAATTATAATTCATAAAAGTTAATTCTTTTTATGTATTTGTAATATTATTAAATGTTAGTATGTAATATTTTTACTTATTCAGGTAATTATATAATAAAATATGAAAATTAACTTTAATATTCATATATATTTTTTTGACAACAACTTATTTAAATTGTTATTATCTGTTTATAACTATTAATTTAAAAAATATATATAATTGGTAACATTTATTTTCATTGTAGTCATTTAGTTTTTGTTTTTCAATGTGTATATATTATTTAATTTTTGATATACATTATTTAATTATGCATTGTGAATTATAGATTTGCAAAATAATTAATATAATATTAAGCAAATGAATTTAATTTGCAATTAGTTATAAAGTTTTTAGTTAAACTTCTTTTCTTATGTAAACTTTTATTTAGGTCTCTTACTATCATTAACTTCAAATTATTTTCATTAAATATTCAATAATAATAATAATAATAATAGTAGTAGTAGTAGTAGTAGTAATAGTAATAATTTTCCTTGAATTATTTTTAAATACTTTAAAATATTTAGCTTGTAAGGATGATTTGAATGATAAATTACAATATGTATAATTATATAAAAAATTCAAGTGTAATTCTTATTTTTTTTGTAGACATAACTTTAATTTTTATTAAAAAATAAATAACATTTTGTTTATTAAACCCGTGTAACACATGAGATTTAATCTAGTTACTATAATAAACAACGCTGCTCAGTTGACACTTGTCACATTTTAAGACTACATTGTCACTTGTCAAATTTTCATGCTTTTACATAATTCTCTCTCTTTTTTAATAATTATAATTATATTAATAATAACTGATGATATTATTTATCTTTTACAAATTAAATAGTTTTCAATAAATTGAAAATCAAATCATTTTATCAAAAAACAAACTTTAAAAAAGTTTATGAAATATAACTTTTCCAAAAATCAAAATTTATTACAAATAAGAGATATTTCAAATCATTATTTTTTGAAAATAAAAGTTTTATATTAAACAAGTATTTTTAAAAAATGGTATATAAACCAAAAGTAAAGATGATAATAAAATTTATATTTTTGGTCTTCTATGTTTTAAGATATTTTCAAATTAGGCTATTAAATTTTAATAATTACAAAAATTTTACATTATCTTCTTAACTTGAATTAATTAGTTTTTTACATAAACTAGCTTAAGTTTTTAAATTCGGTTTGTTTAGAGATTTCAATTATTACAAATCAAGAAAGTTAAACGGTATTTATATTGTTATTAAAAATTTTAATTATTTTTTATTACTTAAATTAACTATTAATACATAATTTAATCATTTATATCAAAAAATCGTTAATAATTATCATACTTTCATTATTAATTATATAATATTTAAATTTAATCCGTGTAACACACTGGTAATAATCTAGTTATAAATTATAAATCCGCTCATGATTAACAATTAATCAAATTAAGTGGATTTAATGTTCGCTGCCCACAATGTTACTCTTATAAGTCACAGCTCGGTTAGTTAACTTATCGGATCATTACATATAATTCCAAAGGTTCTTAGTATGGTTCTAATTAGAAAGCTGCCATCAAGTGTTCTTTGTGTTCAATTTTGAGTGAGACCGATTGATTTATTTGATTAGCATTTAAGTTTGACCTTAGTTTCAGTTTTTGAGTTTAATAGAGTTTTAATTCGAATTAATTGCAATAAACTATGCTGTTACTATCGTGATCACATCGAAAATGCATAACTGTTATTTGCTTGAATTGATACGCTCGAATGTTTGTTTTGATGTTGAACCGGAAATTATGATTTATGAATTCGAACGGCAGATCAATTCAAGCTGATCTTGAGTTTTGGTATTTGACACAACTAGTCCTCCTGGTTTCTTACTTGTTAATGCAATTTCCAAAAACTGTTTAACTAAATTAGAGTTTAGAAATTTACAGATTTGGTTCCTCGAGTTTATTTAACATTTTTTATGTTAAAACCTTTTGATAACGTTTTATAAAAATAATTATTAAAACTTGTATATTTATCGAACGGCAGATCAATTCAAGCTGATCTTGAGTTTTGGTATTTGACACAACTAGTCCTCCTGGTTTCTTACTTGTTAATGCAATTTCCAAAAACTGTTTAACTAAATTAGAGTTTAGAAATTTACAGATTTGGTTCCTCGAGTTTATTTAACATTTTTTATGTTAAAACCTTTTGATAACGTTTTATAAAAATAATTATTAAAACTTGTATATTTATCGAACGGCAGATCAATTCAAGCTGATCTTGAGTTTTGGTATTTGACACAACTAGTCCTCCTGGTTTCTTACTTGTTAATGCAATTTCCAAAAACTGTTTAACTAAATTAGAGTTTAGAAATTTACAGATTTGGTTCCTCGAGTTTATTTAACATTTTTTATGTTAAAACCTTTTGATAACGTTTTATAAAAATAATTATTAAAACTTGTATATTTTTAATAATTGAATCAATTTCATGTAAAAATTATTATAGAAACCTTAAATGTTCAAACACAACAGTTTTATACAGGGCCGGCCCATTAAGGTAAGTGGGCCAAGCTAGGGCTTTGGGCCACCAAAAATTTAGGGCCCCCAATTTCTAAATTTTATATATATATATATATATATATATATATATATATATATACACATATGGGCTGGTGGCCCAAACGCAAAATAAAAAGAAAAAAGGAGGAGGGTTTATATTTTTAACATAAAATGAATATAGGGCCTCAAGTTTTTATTTCGCTTAGGACCACCAAAATGGTTGGACCGCCCCTGGTTTTATAAAACTCTCATGAGAAAATATGTTTGTTTGTTTCATATCATTCAATGTTTCAATTATCATTCCTAATCTCATGACATAAATCCTTCAAACAATTTCAAACGACTTATAAACAAGTGTTGCCGCGGATGTTCACACCACATATTCATGCATGATCCACGTGTGATCATTCATAGATCTTCTTGATCGTCACCACCAGTTATTGGCACACACATAGGAGGTAGTTATAAAAACAGTTTATCCTCACTTCCTCACTATCCCATTTGTCCCTGTTAAACAATTGTTATTTTTTGTAGAATGAATTTTACTAAATTAATTCGATTATACCATTGTACCCAACCATTGGACTGGTATAAAACTAGTTTGGCTTGGTTTTCAGTTAGGGAAAAAAATTTTGAAAACCAATTAAACCGAACCGAACAAACCGTTAACTAAACCGATTGAACACCCCTAGAATAGTGGTGAGAGATGGAGGGGAGGAGGGAAAAGGTTTCTTTGTGAGTTGTGATGGAAGAATTGCTTCTAGAAATGCTTCTTTTTTAGAGAGTTTTCGTTTCTTGAGCTAGCCATGTTCACATTTTTTGTTTAAATAACCCAAACCGAAATCGGATGTGAAAGCAGCGACCATAAACAACCAAAACTCCCCAATTCGCAAATTGGAATCAGAGAATACCTAATAAACTGTCACCACTCACCAATGTTTTCATAACTAGATCGAACATTGAATAAGACGTCTTATTAATTCTCTAGTGAGATCCGATTCAATAAATGGGTGACATCTTAAATACTTAAAAGTTAACAAAACAAGCTTAAAGAATTTTATATACATTTAAACAAATATAATCATGCTTAAAAATATAGAGTTTGTTTTCAATGTTTTATTATTTGGATATTACAGGAATTTTTTTTTCATGTCCGACCACCGTTTGGTTTACAGGTTCAACTAGTGAATACAGGTTCGGTGCGTCAGCAAATTCAGTTGCTTTATGACCTGATGGGTGGTTAATTTATCAATATTCATTTTAATTTATTTTTAAATTTGTGTGAATTATATTATTATTTTTGTATTTTGTTTCCAAGGGTATAAAATTGCGAAGGAATAACATTTTTACTTGCTAGTGAGTTGGCTTAGATAAAAGGTGCACAAACTGGTTTTTGAATAATTGAAGCAGTTTGAGTTTTCAAAATGGCTTTGATAATAACCGTTTCGGTCAATAATCGTTTTTTTAAAATCTAAAGTCAAGACCTATCTAATAACTGAAACCGGTTAACCGTTCTAGTTAAACACTAAATAACTGTTTTTTTTACTTGGAAGGATCGGTTAATCGACATGAAAAACCGATTTGATCACTTGAAACATCAAACCGGTCCTAAATTGCCGGTTTGTCCAATAGCCTAAAACCAATTAAAAAGTCATTTTCTTACCAATTAGAAACCATACCGGTATGATTAACTAATTTTTTTGTTCATCTCTAGGCTTAAATAGAAAATTTTGAAAACCATAGAATTTCATATGTAAGATTATGATTTTAGACTTTAAACCAAATGACAATTTCAATCAAACATCAGGATCGAAAAAGAAATTAACTAAAAAAACACTTTCAACGGTTTGGCTATAACTAGAATAATGCAAACTAGTGGAATGAAGTATTTATTAAACTTTTGGCCTAGAAATCATAGTGACTAAAATAGTAATTAACACTAAAACTTAAGTAGATTTTTATTTGTGCTTTTAACGTAAGCGTGTTCTGATAATTTTTTAAAAAATTAACAAAATAATTAAGAGTTATAAATCCAGTTCAAAAATATTTGTGTTGCATTTAATTGAATGATAAAAAGTAAACATACAATTTTGAAAAAATAAAAAAACCAAATGTACGATATAAGTATATAACAATCATCATGGAATTCACTCTTTTATTTATTTTTTTGGTGGGGTCTAAAGTGAAGATAGAAAATGAAAGATCAAAATATGCATGGGACGCATTTTTTCCAAATGAAAAGTGAATATATGAACATATTCATTTTGACAAATCACCACACTTTCATGGTTAACACCACAAAAAGTTATTCCAAACTACTTTCCCCTCTCACCTTACGTTGTGTTTAATCTTATGTGCACACACTAATGAACTAAAGTATGACACTGTTGTATATTTTAGTGTAATTAGATGTAAAGAAATATTAAAGAGTTGGAGGTACGAAGTGCACATTCGTTTAATATTACTGAGCTTCTGATCAAGCGCAAGGATCAAGGGAGCAGTGCCCCTAGAAGGGTCCAAAGGGCAGAGCCCCGGTCGCCTAAATAAAATTTAATAATTTCTTATGATCGAAATTGACTTGACCCGAGATTTGACCCGTGAATATTCACGATTAGCTAGTGATTAACAAACAAAATGAATTAGCAGAATCATGACAATCAATCGAAATTCATATAAAAAATCTCTTTATTGGATTATCCAAAGATCAAATTTTTTGAACTCGAAAGGGTAGAAATATTGATTTCGGCTAGTGATTTTATATACGATCCGATAGATTTCCAGGTGTTTATTGACGAATTTCTCCGTGAACACCGAAATACAAAATTTATGTTGGTGATTTTAAGGTGTATATGCTTGGTTTGATTTTGAGCTATAACTATAATCATAACCAAAACCATTCTTTTTTTATTTTTTGATATTCGTACAAGTGAAAAATGTTGCAAATCTATATTTATTGTAATATAAAAGATATTATTTTTTAAAATGTATGTTGTTTTAGGAAAAAAATCATATTTAAAAAGTTCTGAATTTTATAATAATTTTTTTATAAAAATTTTGGTTTTTAATAGAAAAAACTTTTTTTTAATATTTAAGAATTTTGTTTTATTCAGAAGAATAATCATTATTTACATTCTGAGAAAGCCCAAACTTTCCGGTCAGAAACGAATACATCGTCGAAGGAAGGCGGCAGAGGTACCACGGTGGTGGCGGTGGCGGAGTGTGACGTTGTCGAAGAGAACGATGAGATGCGAGGGTAGAGAGAGAAAGAGGAAGATGTAGGGTCGTAGAGGACGGTGGAGGGCAGCGGCGGAGAGAGGCGGAGCTGCCGTGCCTGAATAAAATCACCATCACGTTTAGAAGACGAAGCCACCGGTGAACTGACGGAGTAGACCCATCACGTGGATGGGGTGGAGATGGTTGTTAAACGTTAATGGCTTCAATTTCAGATCTGAAAACCCTAGGTGGAGTGGGTAAGGAGAAGATGAAGATTTGACCGTTTTACCCCTCATGTAAGTGGCACATGGGAGTTTTTACGGAATAACTTAACAGGATTAGTGACAAAGGACATAACCAATTCAAAATTTTCAAAATAGGGACACCGCTAGTAATTTTTTAATTTAAAGAACAAAACCAGCAAATTGATACATTTTTAAAGGACACAATTAGTAATTTACTCTATTATATTTAATAGAAGATAGAGATGCATTTAAGACATACGTATATTACTTAAAAGTTATTTGTCAAATTTATTGATTAAGCTATGATTACTTCAAATAAAAGTTATTTGTCAAATTTATTTGCAATCCAAACAAATAATTTAATACCAAGATCAATAGTCCGGTAGGTAAAAAACTTATAGAATCTTATAACAATTAAATATACAAGCGAGTCATATATGTTCACATAATTTAGGGTCGGTTTAAGTATTTTGAAGATTCGAAGTGGGTTATAAAATTAAGCCTTTTTAACAAACAAAATATTTTGCTTACAGTTCTAATATGTATTGGCAATACACATAATATATTTAGGGGTGTTCAACGAGTTGGATAACGAGTTATTCGAAACGGGTTGTTCAGATTTGAAAATTTTATGATCCTATCCGAAACCCGACCCGAATTCAAAATTTGTTAATCCAATCCGAATCTATCCGAATAACCCGAAAACCCAAAATAAACTTATTTTTCATCCGAATAATCCAAACAACCCGAATAAACAGGTTAATTCGGGTTATTCGGATGAATTCGGATATCCGATCCGAATAAACAAGATTTTGAATATTCGATATTTGATCCGAATCTATCCGAATATCCGAATCTTTAATTCGGGTCGGTTTTTTGGTTTTCAGATTTCGATTTTCTGTACACCCCTAAATATATTATTTTTTTGATAATAACATATTAAGTATTTAGTAACCTAATGGTAAACATAAACAATAAAATTAAATTGAACATGAATGAAAAAAATGCAACTAGATTATGTATCATATTATCATAACGAATTATTAAAAATTTTAACAAAACATAAAATCAAAAACAATCAAGAAGCATATATACAATTAATGTTCAAAAAATAAAATGAGTCTTTAATAAAAATTAAGAAATCAAAAACTAAAAAATTAGCAGCAATCAGTTTTAAAATATCAAATTAATAAACAATTGACAATACAAATCAATAAAGTTAAGTTAATATTTAAGGAACACCTGAAAAATTCAATCCATGGCTACAATCAAATTTTCAAAACATCACACTAATCAAAATGAAGATGCCACAAAAAATAAAGAATATAAGATCCAAAAGTAGTTTAATTTTGAAATGAGTGAAATATTTAGTGAAGATGTGATTTAACTTTTCTACAAAAGCTCCCGTAAAGTCTAGAATTATTGTATTGTTTACTCTGGCTTTTTCTATTTTGGATAAATTCAACAAAAATTCAACGTATATAGAAATTTTCTAGAAATCGGGGCCATAAGATTTTGGGAGCTCAAAACCTTATCTTTACTCTTTAAGCATGTCAGGTAATATAACATGTATTTATGTTTGTATTAATAATAAAATTAAAGTTTCACGTATCATATAGTTTTATGTAAAATAGATTTGAAATATTAGAGATATAACAACCCCGGATTACTATGATGATTTTAGTTTATTTTTATTTTTATTTAATATAGTTCACGTCTACCTATTTTAATAAAGGAGTATTTTTAGGGGACATATGCCGCATTCTGGTGCAATATAAAAAAAAATCCCCGCCTCTTTCTCCTAATATATATTTATACTTTTTTTTAATTTATACTTTTATAGTAATTAAATTATATAATTATATATTATAAAAATATAAATCTTCTTATTCTAATATTTTACTAATTTATTATAATTTATAAATTATAAAAATATTTCAATTATACTTTATCTTAAAATATAATTTTATAATTATTAAAAATTTATTATAATTTTATATTAATAATTTATATTTTTTTAATTATTAATCAATCCGTATAATATAGGGAGTTTTAAGCTATTTGGATAATAAACAAAATTAAACACAAATGACTCTATTTGAACCAAACAGACCTCCATTTGAGGTATAACTTCTGTATGAAGTCGGTCACAACGGGGGACACATAAAAGTGGGAAAAAAATTAGTTCCAGAACCGAAAACCCGAACCGTAACCGGTCATACCGGCGGGTGCTGTTGGTTTCGGTTTCTCATGTATATCATGATTTAAACCGTAATTATTGTAACCGGTTGTACCTTTACCGAGGCAAAACTGAAACCGGACAAAAACAAATAAAACCTAATACAAAAACCCGGTGTCCACAACTCTAGACATGTATTCCACATGATGAGGTGAAATTGGGTTGTTAGGATGCATTAGGGCCCATGACTTTATTTTCTTCGTCCAAATTTTACGCTTCGAAACACTTTTATTTTTTGTTTGTTTTAATGTTTTATGTCTTTAATTTTTGAAGAAATACTTCATTCACCAAATCATAACCAAGCAACTTACTTTTGACCGGGGGTCTAATAATTTTTGCGTTCGCCAATTTTGGACTAACACACTTGGTAGAAGCTTGCCTATTAGAATAGGAGGTCATGAGTTCAATCTCATGTAAATGTGTAATTAATATAGGTAGAAAGTATGCTTAGCCGTTAAAAAATAGTAATAATTTTTGCATTCTCTCTAAAAAGTTAAAAAGTCAGAGGCTTATTTAAGAAAGAGTAAATTAAAAAAATAGTTTATGTTGTTTGCATCATATTTTAAGTCACTTTTTTTTTTCTTTTTTCTTTTTTTTTCACTTTTAGCAATGTGGTTTCAAAATTTGTAATTTCAGTCCAGATTACTTACACTCTCCTCTCTCCCAGTCAATACGATCACCACTACACCGCCAATCACCACCGCCCAAATGAAACATCAGACGAGCAGAGGATATAAAGAGCTTTGATTTTACTTGAGTTTTGATTTTAGCGCATGATGCTCGGATGAACTATTTATTTTAATATGAATGGGAAGGTTTTATTTTTTTGTATTATTGCATCCTAATAAAAAAGATATTTAGGTTATTTTAAAAATAAAATTAACAAAAAGCTTGCGATATCTTTGATAAGTTTTGTTTTTTGTTTTTTTTGTTTTTTTTTGTTTTTAACCCTTGATCAACGCTCTCATTCAACTATCGAAACTCCCTAGTTGTTGCGGGTTTGCTTGCTTCAAAAACCATTATTGATGATTAATATTCTCGCAAGAGCCGGAGAGGATCAACATTAATGATTAAAGGTAACTAATCATCTACTCTTATCTTATGGAATATCTCTAGGGTCACGTTTAAATACTAAGAGTATTTTATGTGCAAAGTCTCTTCGATCATGATTTTATCAAAGAAATGTTAATTCTTCTTACGCGACAAAATCATGCAGACACGAAGTTATCACGCATATTGTTATATATTCAATAATCAATCAAAACAATTATTTATAAATTAATCAACTTGGATATTCTTGAAATCGATTACTCTTTCAGATTAAACAATTTGTTCAATCTGATAAGATCAAGAATTGAATCAACACTTGAATAATTTATGATGAAATCAAAGTGCTTCATGTTCTTGTTCTTTCATTGATCTCAATGAGTCAGTGTCTTATGTTTACGATAAGAAAAAGTAGAAACCCTATTTCTCCATGTAAACCATATATAATACATATTTCCATTTACCCTCTTAGAGAATAAAGATATGTACATAATTTATACAAAACTTAATTAATATAAATTTAATTATAAATTAAATAATGGAATTAAGAAATATGTATATATGTGTATATACATGATATATTACTAAAATTCTAACACATGGCATAAGCGGCCTGCGTGATAATTTCATCCATGCCTGATAACTCTATATATACATGAGTTTATCACACAAAACTAATAAAGACTTGTGTCATAAAATTACCCAGATTTCGTACATTTTACATCCTAAAGGCATGTTGTATTTTAGAGCATTTATAATGAGATTTGGGTACGAATATTTTTGGGGTGTAGACTAATTCTCTAAATCCCATTGATGATACGGCTTTAATATTTTACAAATACTATCTCAACATCAACTAAGGCAATCCAAAGCATTTTTCTTCCCATTATTTAGTTCATTTGGTGCTGAACACTTATGTTTGGGTGAAAATCAGGACGAGGCTTTATTCATTAAACCCGGGTTTAATAAAGTAACTAGATTTATACTCGTATGATAGAGGGATAAAATAATAACCTTATTGTTCTATTGAATTGCATCATAAACAAAAACAATATTATTTTAAATAATTAAGTTAAATTCGTAAAATAGGAAAAATATATTTTTTATGAAAAAAACCATAAAGCAATAAAATCAGTAATATGCAAAAAAAACGTCACAAACCTTTACGTAACAACTAGAACCTGCCAAAATCCTACGTAACAGTCAAAAACCACTGAAACCCTTTAATCATATAAAGCAGAAGAGATTTTAGCCATTTGCATCAAGCTCAAACTTCCTTCTTGCATGCGTGCCCCTCCGGAAGCACACACTATAACAAGAGGTAAAAAGTCTTTAGTAACAGTTGAAAACGAATACATAGCCACCAGAAACCTCCTAATTGACGCAAACCATGGTAACCATTGAAAATCATCATATAACTGTAAAAAATCATCGTGTAACCGTCAAACCTACGGAAATCATCACGTAAAAATGATCAATAATAAAATTCATGAGAAAATCACTAAAAATTATTCAATTAAACTATTTTTTACTTAAAATTCATTTTAACTTGAATGAAATTGATGTTTTTTTAAAAAAAATTACTTATTTAAACCCAAACTGATTTGTTTAAAATTTATCTTGATCCGCATCCATTCTGACCAGTTTCCAACCCAACCCAACCCCCCATCTTGCCAAGCATAAGAACAATTTTGAATGCATTGTATTTTTATCACGATTTTATATATAAAATTTAGTTTTATTGTTTTTTTTAACATGACACAACCCTCTTCGACCTAACCCGATCTGAACAGAGTGAAAAAAATTATTACAATTTGCTTTTATAAAGTATCGTTGCCTAAAAAAACTTTAAGCTTTTTGTCAAGACTTGACCGAATAAGAAACGAAACAATCAGGGGAAGACTGGGGGTGGTGTGCATCTCAAACAAGGTAAGGGAAGGAAGATTGAGATGGTTCGGCCATGTGAGGAGAAGAGGCGTGTTGGCCCCTGTTCGAAGGGTAGAGCACTTAATTGTGGACGGGAGGAGGTGCAGGGGCCGACCTAGGTTGACATGGGATGAGCAGATTCGTCAGGATTTATTAGCGTTACACCTCTCGGAGGACATGATCAGTGATAGGATTTCCTGGAGACGTAGAATAATGGTTAGGGATTATTAGGTAATTAGGATATAGGTTACAAGCCATAGCTTTCTAGGAATGCATGTTTGTCATGTTGGTATGTTTGCTTGATGTCTTTTATGTATGTTGCAGTGATGAGTGTGTTAGCTTGTATGTGGCTTTGGTTTGTTGCTTTACTATGCTCTCGTTCGTATGCCATAGATTTGGTTTGTTGCTTTACTAGCTTGTATGTTGGTTTATTGTTTTACTGCATTTACTGCTTCACTACCTATACATGCTTTGTATACATTTGCCTATGTGTATCCGTTTGCCTTTTGTTCTTGTGATGTGTCTGATGAAAATAATAATAATAATAATAATAATAATAATAATAATAATAATAAACTAAAAAAAAAGGGTTTTACATGAGCCGAGGGTCTCGTCTGAAGCAGCCTCTCTACCCTTTCGGAGATAAGGGTAAGGTTTGTGTTCATCTCTCCCTCCCAATACCCTACTTTTAAATATGATTTTACTGGGTATATTTGGTTTGGTAAGGAGCCATTTTCTCCATCAATATTTAAGAATTTAGCTTTAGAACTTCATTAGAGCTTATGTACCCTATACGATGCCACAAAAGAAAAATAAGAGTCGTATGTATGTTGTTCATGATGTCGGCCATTATCCACACATATTTTGATCAATATAATCAGGAGAATTATACAACCTTAATTTCATATAATTAGATTTTTACTCCTACATTTATCAGGAATAGAACTTTATTTAGTAGCAAATTTATTATATATTTACTCTTAAATTACCACCAAACAAATCTAAATTTTGTTTGGGTTTGACTCCGAAACCTTCCGCCTAAAAGATAATGTTTCTACCAAACGAAAGAGTCACAAATTTATGCTTGTCGATAAAAGAGGTTTTTTCCCCTCTTATAATCAAATTTAAGATATTTGTTTACGAAAATATTCTCATTTACATATCATTTATCAAGTACCATATCTATCTATTATAATAAATAAAAGTTTTTAAAGACAATTGTCATGTTAGACCACCTCAATTTTGTTTTTCCCTCCTCTCTATCTTATTAAATATATGTTTTGAATTTTAAAAAAAAAGATTTTTTAATACATTAAAAATATATTAATATCAAAAAAAACACTTTTTAAAAAAAACAAATTATTATAAAATATTGAATTTTCAAAAAGAAAATTTAATTTTTTTAAAGAAACAAAATTTGAAAAAACCATAGTGTTCAAAAAAAATAATATAATTATTTTATATCAAAAATTGTCTTATATTGTTTAAATTTTTATTGATAATTATTTATAATATCATTTTTATTCATCCCGTGTAATAAACGGGTACTAACCTAGTGTATATATAAAATGATGATTGATTTTTGCATCTTGTTGGGTTATTTGACGTTAAATAAAAATATTATACATTAATATTATACATCAAAGCAACAAACAAACAATTTTCGATTCATTTTTTAGTTATTTCTATTTGTTGTTTACGAATACAATTACAAATATTATTATTAAGGCTCATATTACTTTAGAGTATCAAATAGGAAAATAATTATGTATTAAACAACAAAAAAAATCATAAAATAACTTTAACAAATTTCGATTAAACTAGTTTCGGATGCGTTGGAATTGTCTTGTCAAAACTCTACGATATATAGATAGTTTATGTATAATGGGAATTGAATCCAATGAAAACCAACCTTAGATAGAAAACTCTTAAACTCTATATGAGCCACTCATTTGGAATCTTGAAAATAAATATGTGGTCCATATTAACCCACATTAAAAATGATTTGTTTATTCAAAACTCAATTTTTTATTCAGGTTTAATATGGATCACATATTTATTTTCAAGATTCCAAATAAGTGGCTCACATAGAGTTTAAGGGTTTTCTCACTAAGGTTGGGTTTTCATAGGATTCAATCCCATGGTCTATATTAGGTAAAATAAAATGTTTATTTATCAAACTGTGACCTGTCCATATTAAGCAATTTCAAAAACCATAAAAATCATTTAATTAAAAGTAAAATGTCTAAAATAGGCACATACTTTGTTAAATATTATAACTAATTAAAATAGTAAAACAAAAGTAAGTAAATCACAACTAAAGCATTAAATATTTAATTGAACAAGAAAAAAAAGGGTGAGGCTTAAAAACAGACCAAGTTAATTAATAAAAAAATTGGTAAAAAAACAACTAACTCGTTTCTTTATATAATCTTCAATTTTTAAGTATGGAACAAATTTATGTGAAAAAAAACCAGAAATTGAATTGTTTTTTAGGACACGAGCTAGTCTAGTTCTAGTCATTAAACCTGGCCATTCAACCAAATTGGATTTACTGAAAATTGATTAAATAGGAAGAATTTTTTTGTAAGCACAGTAGAAACCATAAAAGTTTAACAGGTAAAATGCTACAAAAGGAATGATAATTTAGATACAAGAACTTATTTTTTGTAATAGATTTTTACTTTTTCTTCTGAATTTTTTTGATTTTTTACTGAATTTTTGATTTTTAAAATTAGATTTTTGATCTTTTTGTACCTTTTTTTTGTTTTTTTCCTGGATTCTGTTTTATTTTTTTATCAAATTATTATTTTTATATTTTTAACATATTACCATATATACATTTGTAAACTGATGGAACAGTAATATTATTAAAAAAATAAAATTATTACCATTTTTACCCTTTGTTTGTTATAGATCTTCTTTTTAAATTATTAGATAGATATTTATAATTTCCAACATATGAATCAAATGTCAAAATAGCTTACTGGCTAAGCTTTACAATTTTTTTCAACAGGTCGTAGGTTCGATCACGGCTCCAGCAAGTTTTTTTAATTAATTTACTATAATAATAATAATTAAATAATAAACCAAAAAATAATCACACTCAATCTTAATAATTTTTACTTTTTTGTTTTATATAAATTTCTTAGAGTCTGAGAAAATAATCCTTTTGTTATGTGATTCAACTTATAAATTAGGGGGATGCTAAATCTGTTACACATGCTTCCCCTTTGTTCGAATCCCACTATGGGTGTTCATCGGGTCGAATAACGAGTTATTCGGGTTGGAAAATTTTTTGGTCTATCCGAAACCAGACCCGAAATTCAAAATATATTATCCGACCCGAAAAACCTGAAGTTCATCCGAATAACCCAAACAACCCTATTTTTTTCGGGTTTTTCGGATATTCGACCCGGAAAAGCCAGCTTTTGTGTATCCGAAACCCGACCCGAATCTAAAATCATATTATCCGACCCGGAAAACCCGAAATAGATTTCGGATACGGTTTTTTCGGGTTTCGGATACGATTCGGATTTCGAATTTTTTCGAGTTTCGGATATTTTGAACAACACTAAATCTTCCTAGCTTTTTTTTCTTTCACTTTCCATGTCTTTCCATTCTTTCCATACAAGATAGTTAAATAGACATCAACAATTATTAATTTAAATAATAATAATGATTAAGAAAATAAAATTATAAATCTTAAAAAATTTAAATGGTGATAATAATTAAGAAAATAATCTTATTTGATACAGAAAGGCAGAACTTGGGCTATACTTTGGTTGGGCAATGGTCTACGTTTAATATTCATGATGTTATCACTTCATTGTGATCGGACACTCATATTGACAGAGTGATATGACTCAATATGTTTTTTTAAAGAATTTTAATTGAATATATATCGTGTGCTTTTTCCTGTTAAATATGGGGTTACCGTCGCAACGCGCGGACAAAACCCCTAGTTACATTACATGTTAAAATATTATTGATTTATCTTCTTGTTAGTTGGCAGGAAAAAATCTTAATCGATTCAACCTTTTACGTTAAAATATTATTGATTTATCTTCTTGTTAGTTGGTAGGAAAAAATCTTAATCGATTCAATCTTTTACGTTTACTTTTCAATTATTTATTCTCCCTCGATTGACTCCCGTGAATAATTTATATTTGTTAGTTTATACATGCACACAAATAATTTTATATGTGTAGACTCTACCATGACTTTATTTACCTGATTGGAGTATTGTAATCGCTTTTAAGTCTTTATAAATATTATATTATATTATATAATCCTAGGTCACATTACATTACATTATATCATATTATGGTTCTGTTTACAGTACGCACATATAATAATACATATATGTGTTCGTCCTCAGCGTACAAAAGTATAATTGCACTAACGTTAACGTTGTTTTATTTATTTTTTGTAAAAATAATATTAAAAGTGTTCGGTTGGTCAGCTAATCAGGCATCGTCGTTCGGGGTTTCCTTAGAAAATCTCTCTATTCTTAGATGGTAAAGGTAATGTTTTCTAAATTTTAACCTCCTAAAACCCTACCGTGCCTTTGCTACTAGTAAAATATACTGAGTACGATGATGATGTTGATTATGATAATAATATATTGTATTATATTAATCATAATATACTATACAATTATATTAGTTATAAAGTGAGACTCGTCCATATTTTAATTTCAATTAACTCCAAATCTTTACACACGTGATTAAAAACAAGTGCTACTAAATAAATAAAATTGGAGCTCTTTTCTTTACAGGAAGGACAAAAGGAAATACAAAAGAAACTAAAATCAGTTAAATTGATTCATTTTTTTTCTTTATTAATATTTTTTTAAAAAGTAAAAATGTCAAGTTGATTATCATCGACTTCACTCGTCCAAAAACCCCCCCTTGAATCTTGGCATCTTGTCACAATCGTTGAACCTACATGTTGTTTTTATTATTATTATATCATAATTATTATAATCCATTATGGTGTTCTCGGGCCTAAATTGAAAAGTATTTTGGCCTTAGATGCCAAACAAGAACGAGGGTTGAAATTTGGGCACATCATCAAATTATGGAGTCAAAAATCTTGAAAATATATGAAAAGTTGCCAATTTTGGCCCATAGGACTTTAATTATTTAGGCATGTGGGCTAGAGTTGTGCAAAAAATCTGGAGCCGGAACAGGCAACTCGAACCGGAACCCATCATACTTAAACCGATGGGTACATGCAGTTCCGGATTTCAGAGAAATCGGAATTGGTACCGAAAAAAGCGGAACCGGTTCCACCTTTACCCGGCAAAACCAGGAATCGGTCAAAACCAAAATCGAAATTGGAACCGGTTATTAACTTTGTTGACCGATTGTCCACCTCTAATGGGGGCAGTCCTCAAACTTGTATTTGACTTGAACACTTGTATTTGACCTGAACAGTAGAAGTGCATGATTCTTGAATCTTCCCATGCAAGTGTGAATGCATGTGACAAACATACGAGCTTACATTCATAGATGTGTTACTCAACCGATTGTTACCATTAAATTTTTTTTGAACAACAATTATTACCATTAAATAAGAAACAGTATGTGAAGTAGCTCAAGCCTCAAGGCGACTCAAGATAAAAAAAAATCTTAAATTATTGAAAGATATTAGTATAGAAAACTATATTGAATTTGTGAAAAAAAATTATCAATTCAGTTTTGTGAAAATCGAATGACTTTGTTGTAATGCTGTTTTGATTTGTGAAATACAATATTATACTTACTTTATTTGATATTTAATTCAATTATAAAATTTGTTATTAATTTGTTATTTCAAGTGCAATAGTAACACATCATTAGTTCCCTGGCTAAAAATTTCATGTTACATCAATACATCCTAAACAACAACAACAACAACCTTACCCAGTATATTCTCACTTTTCAGTAGGGTCTGGGGGGAAGGATATATACAAACCTTACCCCAATTGGGATAGAGAGGCTGCTCCGAAAGATTCCACGGCTCAAAGTTATCGTTTGAAGTTGATCATCCCAATGATTTTAACATTATTTTCACAAAATAATTAAAATAACGTTAAAATTAGTGCACTTTTACTTTTGTCCCTTAAGGGCCCACACATATATCCATTATATGCGTGAACCGCAAATAGGGCGTACATCAATACATCCTAAGTGGAACTAAAATCTTAAATCCGTGTCTAAAAGTTTCAACAAGGATATAAAAAGGGCTCTTTTATTTGGACACCCACTTTTTTATTTTTTAACACCCCTGTGGGCCAAGATGGGCCGTGCTAGGCAGTACGACCCGTATTGAGTACAGACAAACATTCCAGGGAATTCCTTGGAATCAGTGAAACATTCTGTTGGACGAGCTGTACTGACCAGTACGGCCCGTCTTGGCCTTGAGTTATTTTTCCAAGCCATTTTGGGTGTCAAGCAGTTTTGATATCACTTGATACGGCCCGTACTGGTCAGTATGGGCCGTTTTGAAGTTATTTATTTTATTTAAACTTAATTTACATATTTAAATAATTTTTAACGATATACGTTTAGTACGTGAATTATTTGAACGATATAAGTTATTTATTTTATTTAAACTTAATTTACGTATTTAAATAATTTTTAACGATATGCGTTTAGTACGTGAATTATTTGAACGATATACGGCTATTATGTTAATTAAACGTCTTAATGTAGTTATGTTATCATTTTTAACGATATTGATTATTTACGAAATCGTTTTAACTAAATATTTCATTTTATAATTAGTTTGTTTACGTTAATTTAAACGATATAAGTTTGTCACGCAAATATTAAACAACACAAACAGAAGCAATACAAATGCAGAAAGAAACATACATATATACACAGCATAAGTTTATATACAAGGAAACAAAATACAAAAATACAAAACTAACTACGATCCGGATGGTCCAGCGGACGATTCGTCGTCTGCGTAGACGCGTGGCTCCGGGAACGGTGGAAGCTGTGGCCCGTCCCGTCGCGCATGCTCTTACGCGACCGTCCACTAGTGTGACAGTTGCATACGAGAATTACGTCATCAATGATGTAAGCACATTTGATCGTTCTAGAAATCCACGTTGATTTAATAATCTCAATTGTTACAGATTGATAGTAAACGAGAAATGATGAATGTGGGCGAAAACCGTGCACAAAACGGAGTCCTGGATTGCCCGGAATCGAAAAACGAAGAAAAATTTCTAAGTATTGGTCGACTGGACTCATCGCGGTACGCGATGGAGGGGTTGAGAATCCTCCGCGGTACGCGATGCTTGTAAAATATCTAAGATTCCTCCGGAAATCGTCGCGGTACGCGACGAGTGTGGTGGTGGAATGATCTGATCTACTTCATCAGATTTCATGCAGGAGATGTTATTTTCTTCTTCTCGCATCTGTTTCGTATTCAGACGAAAAACCAGTGCCTTAACACACACAAACCACTATCAAATCATCTTTTGAAGCCATCAGATCGTGAGGATCGCACCCGGGAACGTGTTTTCAAGTCCTGATCGCTGTTTTAACCGCAGATATCCGTCAGATTAGGTAATGATCCGTTTAAACCTTCTAGTTTGATTTTAATTGATTAGATCTTGATTTTGAACGTAATGACATAGTTAGGATTGTTGATTATTGCCTAGATGATGGCTAGGATTGATTATAAACAAGGAACATGAAGTTTTAACGGTTAAATCCTTGTTTTGATCCGTTGTAATGCCCGGTTTGCATGAAATCATACCCATGATTACAATGGTTTAATCCATTTGATTATGACAATGTAGGTGATTAGTAGGATTAATCTTTGAAATGCAAGGTTAAATCCAAGTGTTTCAAACTAATCACAATCATTAACATACTGTGACACCTCGGAATTTCCAGGTCAGCAATCCTTTATTTTAAATAATAATATGTATTATTATTTCATACGTGGCACTAGAATAATTGTATTTAGTGTGACACGTGGCACAACAACTAGAATACATCGATAATTCGAGGAATTATCGCACAACACTCGCACGTGTCTTGGATAACGAACGTTGGTGAACGGATCAAACCACAGTACACTTTCACTGCACTTAGGTTCTAGGGAACCTAAAATATTGGGAACAATGACTAAATGTGGAGAAACGATGACCGTAATCGAAAAATAAGCAAAAATCGGTTCAAAACAAGAAAACTAGGCTTATTGGGCTTCTCTGGGACCCATCGCGGTACGCGATGGCCCAACAGGAGGAATTATAGCGGTACGCGACAGGCATCGCGGGGGTTTGGCTCCCGAAATCCTTCGCGGTACGCGAAGATTCTTTTTAACTCTCCACCGCGGTACGCGACAGGTGCCAGTCGACAAATCTTTATAAAATCAAGACCACCATGCCTATTAACTCCACTCTTTATCATTTCTCCGGTACTACACACCAACTTCGACTATTCCTCACTGATTTGACTCTTGGGAAGCCATGGGAGACCTCCATTGAAGCTCCAAGCTTGAAGGTTTGAAGAGTTGAGGCTTGAAGGATCACACTTGAAGCTTGAAGATCATCACCACCATCATTTTTCTGCAAGAACCTACTGTCCAGAGAGTTTAGAGGCTGTTCTTGTCGTCATCTTGGCATTCTTGAAGCATTAGAAGGTAGTTCTATACCCAAAACACACTTATTTCACCTTTACACTCACATGCATGACTTTAAACACACATGTAAACACCCTAGATGCACATGCACGAATTTTAGTTCTGGGTTTGATGATGTTTACATGATATTTGATGATTTATGATGTTTAGAATAAGTTTTGTGACGATCCATGATAATGTTAATGTGCATGTTAATGATTTGGTCATAAATGGGTGTTTGTAGTAGCATGCATGAATGATCTAAGCCAATCGGTATGATTCTTGATATGGAAATGTTGTCATAAGTGATATTGATGATGATTTGCAAGACTAGAAATGGTTGATTTGTCAATATTTGATCATTTGGTGAATATTGCTAATTTTAGTAACTTTAATGTTACAAAGTATGTATTTTTGATGAAATGGTCACATTTCTATGTTTAGATCTATAAGTTATGTTTAAAATGATGTATAGAAGTTAATATGATGGTTATTGGATGCATTGGAATGATTAAAATTGCTAATAGTATGATATTTAGGAATGTTACTAAATATAGTAACTTTATTTTTCAATTTGGGGAAATAGGAGCATGCTAGTCATAATGGTTATGATTAAATACTTATTTAAGACTAATATGATGATATTATGATAAGATTTGTATCTAGACTTAGTGATATATGTATATCTTGTGACTTTCTAATTATGGTAACTTTTACGCGCAAAACATGCTAAACCGACTATGTGTAACTATGTGCAATGTAATAACATGCTCATTTAGGATAAACACGCATATTAGAATAATCGGAATGTGGTTTATGCATGACTTGACAAATGTGGAAATTTTCCTAAAGTGAAAACTTACTATAATTAGTAAGTTTCCTCACGAAAGCGATTATTGGTATCCGTATACATCACACGACACTAAACCGCACATTACACGATCACTTGATCCCAACCGTCACCAACGGGTCGTTAGGTCAAACACGGTCAAACATGGTCAAACACGGTCAACCCGACCCACATAACAACTTGGAAGTTGTTAGACACGAACACGGTCCTGTGAGACCCACATATATGCAAACACAAACTTACAACACCTATGTGATATAGGTAACTACTAGCCGGCGAGCTACACCGTTCTTGTAAGAACAAGCACTTCTCAAACTCAGGTGAGTTTACGGCCCCACTTTTACTCTTTAACTGTTTTACTGAACTTTTGGGGTGAGAATACAACGCAACTGTTTTAGATATATGACTGGTATGTTGTGAAAACCATTTTTGAGTGTAACTATTATCGCTTAAAGTCCTCACTTATCCTTACCGTTAGTTGTGTAAACGAACGAGTCGTAATTACGTAGTACTACTGGGTTTGACTAGCCCCACTCGGCACCAATGTTGACTGGAGGTCATAACGAGTGTAATTTCGATGATGATGTCGGGTTTAGCGATGACCCGCGGAGGCAAACGGAAACAGTCGAGTTTCGGTAAGATGAACTGACACACTCCACGGATCGTAGATCCAACAACAAAACTAAACATACCCAGTATATGTCTGTTTACTATTTATTGTCTGTCTAAACCTGTGAACTCACCAACTTTTTAGTTGACACTTTTCGCATGTATTCTCAGGTAATTAATGGAGCACACGCTAGGACGCACTCAAGGAAGCATTAAGGAGTCTGAATGACATATAGACTCATGTCCTAGGCTTGTGTGTGCATTTGTTGGTTTTAAACCAATTTGAACAATGTAGTGTCTGTTAAACAATTTACTTCCGCTGCAAACTTATTTACTTATGATGTTGAAACATTTTCCGCTGCTTATCGAATGAAACTATGTTATTTTACAAATCTGTGTGATTGTGTAATTCATAAAGAGTCGTTCTATATGACTATGAGCTGTGATCCTGGCCACGTCACACCCACGTGGACTGACACCACGAGTGGGAATTTGGGGGTGTGACAGACTGGTATCAGAGCCTTGGTTATAGGGAACTAGGTTTGCATGTAGTAAACTTAGACTATAGCTACTGCTCTACATTAGACACTACACTTAGAAATTTTCACACTTATATTATTATTACCACTGTAAACTAATACTGGCTGACTTAGAACTTACAGGATGGATGATGACAATGAGGACACGGGGCGTAACCCGGGGAAGCGACCTGCCGAGTACGAACTGACAGAGGAGAGTCGTCAGCAAATTAGAGATATCATGTTCCCAGAGGACTTTGAGGAGGCAGAAAGGGCACGCATTGCCAAGCGTGCCAGGTCGTGGACTTGGTACCCACGTACTGTGTGGGACTGGATAGTCGAGGAGAGAGTACCCCTCCAGCGAGTACGGACGGATGATGATCGAGCACACCGGCTACCATCACTCGAAATGTCACTCGAGCGGGCTTTCGCAGCCCATGTTGCTCGAACTGCTCGTGAGGCCAGTAGGGCGCGTGAGCGTGATGAGGAGATCATGGCTCTTCGAAAGGAGAACCAACATCTCCAAGGGCAGTTAGATCACCTACGGGAGCAGGTAGTGGAAGAAATAGCGGCACTTCGGAATCGGACAACACAATTAGAGGAACGGCAGGAAGAGGTAGTCGCCGTGGTTCAGGGCCATGGGGAGAGACTGGTTGCAGTGGAGGGCGTTGCGGGAGAGAACCAGGCAGTGCTTCAAAACGCCTGGGCTGACCAGCTACTCATGGAACCAGAGGAGGAACAGGATCAAGGACTTCAATTCGAGGCTGTAAACCTCGAAGAAGGAGATTTTGACGAGGATCCAGACGAGGATCCTGATGAGGAGGACGATGATGTCCTGCCGATAGTGGAGATTCACACTCCACGATTGTCTAGTTAGGATTTCTATTTCAGTATTTTACTTTTGTATTACTTAGCCGAGCGGGATGTGCTCGTGCGAATTTTGTAGTATCTCTTTTGAAAAGCATTGTACTCAAAACTTTTATTATTAATGAGAATGATGTTGCTTTATTAAAATTATTGTTGTTGATGATATGGCATCTGACTTGACTTCTGACATAACAATTGGCTAACACACTGACTTATGCTAACTAATACTCTAATCTTTCCATATAGAATCATGTCTGGAAGAGGACCCAATGCCCGCAAACTTAAACGCAAGGCCGAAAAGGCAAGGATCGACATGATGGTTGAACGTAAGTTCAACAAGGTACTTGCGAATTACGAAGCGAACCGACTTGCTAGCGAGACTAGTGGCACCAACAACGGTACTAACCCCTACCTAACCCGACTAACTTGGTATAGACGACTTTAACACTAACGCGTTACGTTGAACACCGATGCGCAGGATCTCATGGGAGCGTAGCAAAGGGGTGTTCGTTTAAAGCTTTCCTGAGCTGCCACCCTCACAAATTCCAGGGTACCGAGGGAGCAGTGGGACTGCTTCGCTGGATCGAGAAGCTGGAGTCAGTCTTCTCTATGTCTGAATGCTCGGATGAAAACCGAGTAAAATATGCCACCGGAACTCTGGAGGGACCAACCCTCACATGGTGGAACACACATGTCCAAACCTTTGGACTTGAAACTGCAAACTCCATTCCATGGGACAACTTCACCAGGATGCTGCATGAAGAATACTGTCCTAGGGACGAAATCAGGAAGCTTGAGGTAGAATTTTGGGTGCACAAGATGGTGGGATCCGAAATCGAGAAATACTGTACTCGGTTTCACGAGCTGTGCAAGCTATGCCCGGCAATGGTAACGCTGGAGTACAAGAAAATTGAGCAATTCATTAGTGGATTGCCGGAACAGATTCAGAGCACGGTGACTGCTTCCGATCGCACCACCATCCAACCACTGATTCGCTTGGCACACAAACTGACTGACCAGGCAGTAGCCCAGGGAAAGCTACCTAAGAGGGGTGAACATCTGAAACCTCAAGAACCCAAGCGAAAGTGGGAGCCCAGCAATAACCGCACCTTCTCACCTCAACAACCAACCCAACACCGCCCAGCACCTGCCAAAGTTTTCACTGCCACACAGCCAAACACTCTGGGCAAAGGGGGATACCAGGGCAACATCCCAAAGTGCAACATCTGTAATGCAATGTAGGTTCCTACATTATCATACATTGTATGATATAACATTAAATTAACTAATTACATAACTAATATCAGTTTGATGACTTTTAAAGCAATGTCTTTGACATTGAACGTTCAGAAAGATCTAATCAGTAAACTAGAACATAAATAACTCATTAAATATAACTAATGCAGAATCATCTCTGTACTATCAGTTTGGTGATATTCTGCTACATCTATATTACCAGGTGAGTTTCGTACAACCCCTTTTTCCCTTAATGTTTTATAAACATCGGGGTAACTCTGCAAACTGTTTTCTGAACATATGATATGCATCAATGATATCTGTGTGATTTCATGTGACTCTTGTGGGATTTCATGGGATTTTGCCTGTAAAACTGAACTCTATCATGGAACTAAAAGTCCTCATTCTTGAACTGTATCTAGTGAACCCATGTGTGGCCGAACAGAAAACATTGATAGTACTATTGGTTGACACCCCATTCGCTGGGAGGGTTGCATCTCCCCTTGTGTGAATGTTTGTTATCTGTTTCCTGAACTTCTTAATGGTATGATAGACATTAAGACAATGAGGCACTAAGATATGTACCGACAGGTAATATCTTGAAAACAGAACTGATCGTCCGAAAGGAACTAGATACGACTCCCATGGTTATCCGGAACTGAACTTTTGAGAACATGCTTATCATATCATATTGTTTTAAATTGAACTGTCGATCTCACCAGCTTTGTGCTGACGTTTCAAACTCAAACCTTTTTGCAGGTAAACAGTAATAGCCGGTGAGGATGCACTTTTGGGATATTTGCACTTGAATAATTAGTATTGTAATTAAATAAACGTAGCTGTAATGTAATTGTGATTGCGACATCCTTGTAATGTATTTACTTTAAGTTAATCTGTGTGCTTATGATATCGGTTCAAGTAAGTCACCCCTCACCTCTGAGACATCACCACTATGCTTCCGCAATCGGTTCAGTGACGTCATACACGAGGTGACGAGAGGTGGGGGTGTGACAGGGTGGTATCAGAGCCACAGGTTATAGAATTTAGGTTGACTTAGAGACCTAGACTATAACTATAGGCTCGAATAGTGACACAGAGCGCACCAAACATTAATACTGAACAAAACTTGTTTTGAATGAAGCCAGAATAATCAGGTGGTACGAATTCCAGTTATGAGTGGCCAGCATAACTGAAATTCGCAACACGTGTGCATTCTAGTTTATTTTAATTCAAGCAGAACCTCAATAACTATAAAAACGAATAGCTGTCGGGAGATAGGAAAGACCATCATATCATGTTCATGTTTATGTTAAATATTATTATTTAATATTTACTTCATGATACTGATTAGAGATTTTGATTGTACAGCGATGGCCGATCAAGCCGAGCAGTACATTTACCAGAGATTTCCCTATCTGAGGTTGGATGACACCCCTAGCTCTAGTGCAGGATCAGATTCAGATCCTAGTGAGGCATCATCTGCAGCCTCACATGCGACCCCTGCTGGACCTCATACACCATCATCCCCCAGACCTGTTACTCCACCACCACCACCATCACCAGTACCACCACCAGTATCTCCCGTTGTACCCAGTCCCCCTCATTCACCTTTGGTTCATACTTCTGCCGAGAGGAGACAGGACTCCTTTCCACGGAGAGTCCCTGCGTGGGACGGATTACAACGGATGCGGGGTCAAGCCCGCAAGACCACGGGGCTACCCCCGAGACGTCCGATGGCTCCCCGAGATGAGCCACAGACTATACATGAGATGGGAGAATCCTCCCACCAAGCTGAGTGGAGAGCCCAGCTTCAGCAGGTCACTCAGGATCTGCAAGGGATGCGTCAGGATATACAGCAGCAGAGTGCTATGATAGACGATACCCGTAGCACTGTTTTAGAGATTTTGACTTCTCACTTGACCATTATAGATTGAGTGAACACATTAGAGGTAGACACGCAGGCGTGGAGGACTTCGGTTGAGGAGCGATTGCGTAGGACGTGGGTGCGGACGATTATTGCTACCTTTTGGCGGCAGGTTGAGTTGTTAAGGGCAGGAGTGGTGAGGGTGAGAGAGTTTCTGATTTGGCTTGCGTGGCCAGTTTCGAGACTAAGATGATAGTTTTGGGCGTGATTATGGCGGCAGTAGCCATGGTATTTTCCTGCTTATCGTACTTTTTACGATAAGTATGTTTATGTAGCTCTTTTTGGGATATCCTATGTACAGACGAATAGGTTGTTAGTGTGTGATGTGGATGGGAAGTTTTGATTGTGAAATGGATCCCCGGTAGTTAGTATTGATGTATCGTTTCTGATAGCTCTTGTATTAAAATCTTGTGATGTATGAAACTATGATAATGTAATAATATGGGTGTTTTTGTATATCTGTCTGTATAATGAACTATGTGTGTGAACTATAATTAATTTTTCTGTGTGAGAACATAATTGTATACGAATGTATCAATATGAGAACATGTCGAACTAAAAATATATATTTCGCTGAAATACAGTACGGGAGCAATACTGTATGCAAATATATCTGTAATTAAAGTACAGTACGAGAGCCATACTGTACGAGAACATGTCTAATTGTGAACATATCTGTTACTAAAGTACAGTACGAGAGCCATACTGTATGAGAACATATCTAATTGTGAACATGTCTGTTATTAAAGTACAGTACGAGAGCCATACTGTACGAGAACATATCTAAACGAGAACATATCTATTGTTGTTATGAGAACTTAGTGCATGAACTGAGAACATATAAGAGAACTTGTGTAAGAACATGTCCTAGTCCTGTATGAACATATCTCTAAAAACATGTGTTGCAATGCAAAGAGCTGGGTAAGACTCTAACATGTTTTTGAAATAACAGGACTAAGTATAACTACTAACAATTGTGTGATCTGTGTGTAATGCAAACATGTCTGGACTAAATTCATGTAGTTATACTATATTCTTTATAATCATATTCAGTTAATAATCACATTTCAATATAAATTTTCAGTGTAACTGAATATGATTGAAATTATGTGATAGAACGGGTTATATCTTTAATGTTCTTAAGCTGACCTGAATTTGTCTGCTTGTGAGCAGATTAATGGCTCCTAAAAGAGGTCGACCAGCTAAGAAAGCTGCTAAGAACATTACAAACCCTGAACCGAATCAAATTCCACCTCTGAATGTGTGACACCCCGTAATTTCCAGGTCAGATGATCATTTATTTAAATATTTATTTAAATGCTTTATATACACGTGGCACTAGAATTAGTTTAATTTAGTGTTACACGTGGCACGACAGTACGAACACTGACACATGACTGGATAATTCGTGGAATTATCGACAAACAACACACACGTGTCAAAACACACGAACGTTGGTGAACATCAAGCACATTGTGTAGCACAACACTCGAAACCTCACGAAACACTCACACATTGAACTAGGAAGTTCAATCAAGGCCAAACGATAGTTCAGAAGCGTGAAAACGGCGACGAACGGATTAAACCCATTAAAATAGTCTTATTGGGCTCTCCAGGGGCTCATCGCGGTACGCGATGGCCCAACATGAGGAATTGTCGCGGTACGCGACAGGCGTCGCGAGGAGTGACTTCCGGATTTCTCCGCGCTACGCGGAGAATCTTTTTGGCCGTTGACCGCGATACGCGACGCAGTCTCTGCGACAAAATCTTATAAATCCAAGATTGTAATCATATCAAGCCGCCCTAGTCTTTTATTCTCGATTCCCAGACACTCAATCTTCGTCTTCTTCATCAGAAAACCACCTGGAAGCCATTAGAGACCTGCAAAAAGCTTAGAACTTGAAGGATTGAAGCTCATTAACCTCCTAGAAGTCGAAGAACCATCACCACCACCTTGTCATTCGAAGAAGCTGCTGTCCAGAAGCACTTAGGAGCCTTCTAGCTCGATTTCATCATCATCTCAGTCTTTTAGGAGCACTCGAAGGTAGTTTCTAGACTTGAAACTCACTTTCGCACCTCTTACACACACATGCAAGGCTTTATACCCACATGCAAGCACTTTTGAACCACATACACGAGTTTTGCTTCTGGGTTTGTTAGTTTAGACACATTTCTTGATGATCCATGATGATTATATGATGTGTTATGATGATCTAAGATGATGGGTATAGGTCTTATTGCTTAAAATGGTGATTGGTGACAATAAATTGCCATGCATGTATGATCCATGACTATTGGAATGATTTTGATCATTGATAGATGTTTATTGATAATATTAGAAGGTTAACTCATGATTTGATTGTGTTGAAATGGTTAAAAACATGATTTTTAGGAACCTTGCTATATTTAGTAACTTTTTTGTCACTAGTTGAACATTTGGTGGAAATGATGAACATGCATGAACACTAGTATGTTGATTGATGGATATTATGATGATTTGAATACTTAGATAATGATTCTTAGTGATAAATATGGTCATAAGTGGTAAGTTACTATTTTTAGAAACTTTTGTTATTAAAATGATGCTTAGTGGACGAATTTGGTTATGTTGATATGTTTACATGATGCTAGGTAGCATATTACGATGTTTGATGATATGGAAATTGGCTTAAAAATGTTAGAATGGTTGTTTTCATGAAAAACCATAAAGTTACTATTTTTAGTAACTTTATTTTTACAAAAACCAACTTGTGAACGTTTTGAATGATTTGAACATGCTAAGTGACTTATTATGTTATAAAATGTGGATTAGATGCTAAGTTAGATGGTTTCCGATGTCACGTATGCTATAAATGGAAACTTTCCATTTTAGGAAACTTTTATGTACAAACATGTTGTAAACGACTTATGTGAAATTGCATGATAATGTGCTATGTGTTAACATGATCCCGTAGGACTATTGAACATGCTAGAACTATAAAACCGATATGCTTTGTCCATAGACGTGATTTACGCGTTTTGCACACGACCAACACTTACACGATTGCTACACGATTTACAAACCGTCACACGGTTCACCAACGGGTCGTTGACTTGACACGGTCAACTTTGGTCAAACACGGTCAAACACGGTCGAACATGGTCAAACACGGTCATTGTGGACCGACACGGACAAACATGAACAACCAAGGGTTGTTGGGCACAAACACGAGCACTAACACGAACACTAGCACGGTCACTTACACGAACTCACGTACGGTATACGATATAGGTTACCGGTGACCGACGCGTTACTTTCTCAAGGAGCTTACGCTTACTACTACTTTCATCACTAAGGTGAGTTTACGGCCCCTCTTTACTCTTTTCAAACGCTTTTAAATAGGGGGAAAATACTAGTTGCATCGAGTCAAACATTCATTACTATACAAACATTTTTGGTGTATGCTGGTTTATTAGACAAACATTAAGTGTTGAACTCGTATTAAGCCCTCACAAAGTCTTACCGTTAATGTACGAACAACGTGGTAGATTTGGATGGATCCATTAGGGAATGACTAACCCCACGGGGCACCATGTTGACTAGATGTCATAACCCGTGCAAACTCTGACCTAACTTGCTATGTATACGAGATATAGCGGAGGCAAGGACAAACAAGTCTAGTTCGGTAGTGACGCACTGACACTTGGGCCTAGGGCTCGGTACTAACATTTGATAAACAACATGACACACTTTTATTACTATATGTATATCAAAACCTGTGAACTCACCAACCATTGTGTTGACACTTTTTCTAACTTGTATTCTCAGGTAACTAGCATACTATGGAGCAAGAATGCACATTAGGGATTATGAGCATAGGATCCCGCATTCATGATATTTGTCTTTTGGAAACAATTTTATTTAATTTATGTACTAAGCGTTGTGTTGTTTGAAAATTTACTTTCCATGTTGAAACAAGTATTTCCCGCTGCATGTATTTAACTTATTTTAATTCCACTGCATTACTTTATCAATTCCGCTGTAAACTATTTTGTTAAGTGTATGTGTCAAACATGGGATTTGTAAACGCATATAGAGGTGTTCTATATGACCTTGAGCTGTGATTCTGGACACGTCACACCCACGTGGACTGACTCCACGAGTGGGAATTTGGGGGTGTGACAGAATGTTGAATCAAATCCGGATCCACATGTTAATCCGGAAGTGAACGTGGTTCCACCTGGGAACTTGGAAACAAATACTGCTTCACCAGTGAACCCTGGAGCAGGCATTGTTCCACCTGCTGGTACAAGCGGATCTGAAACAAATGAAGCTATGATAGCTCGAATTGTGCGTGAACAACTATCTGCTTGTGGTGTGCTGACACAACACCAACCACATATCACCGCAGGTTCTGGTAGAGACCACGATCATGCTGAAGATAATGCTACTGGTGGTCATGTCGAAACTCATACCACCACCGGTACAACTACAATTATTCCTAATCCACCTCGACAGGGATGTACTTATAAGTATTTTGCTTCCTGTAACCCTCCTACTTTTACTGGCAAAGAAGGAGCGGCTGGTCTTTTAAGGTGGATCGAGGAGATGGAAACCAAACTTAAAATCAGTCAGTGTTTGGAAGAGCATAAGGTGTCTTATGCTGCCTGTTCTCTGAAAGACTTAGCTTTGACCTGGTGGAATACCCAGGCCAAGACTTTGGGTTCAGCCACAGTTGACTCGATGGGCTGGAATGATTTCAAAACTCTGATTAGATCAGAGTACTGCCCAAATACTGAAATTCAAAAACTCCAGGAGGAATTCTGGAATCACTCTATGATCGGTGCTGATTGTCTGGCTTACACCGATCGGTTTCATGAACTTACTTGTTTACTTCCCGATATGTTTCCTACGGAAGCTACTTTAATCGAGAAATACATTAAGGGTTTGATTCCCCAGATTCGGGGAATGGTGACTGCTGCTGAACCCACAACCCTGAAACACACGATTCTTTTGACCACTAAGCTTACCAATGAGGCGGTAAGGAGTGGTACTCTGTCTTTGAAACCTCAGACGGCTCACAGCCGTAGTGATGTCGGTACCTCGAATGTGTCAAAAGGTACCAAACGAAAGTGGTTTGGCAAAACCAAGGCGAAGGCTCCGGCTGAGATCACCCAGAGCAAGCCAACTGTGAAAAACTATGGTGCTGCTATTCCCGAGAGGAAAGCTTATACTGGGCAGGCGCCCAAATGCGATAAGTGTCCACTCCATCACACGGGACCATATCCTGTTTGTCTGAACTGTAACCGAGTTGGACATTATGCTAAATATTGCAACTTTCCTGCTCAACCACAAAATCAAGCACCATGAAAAACCACTCAAACCAACCGGTCATGTTACAAATGTGGAAGCCCTGCCCATCTCATACGAAACTGTCCAAACAATAACACCAATCCGGTAACTGAAGCTAGGGGAGAGCTTTTCAGATTGGTGCGACCGAGGCGAGACATGATGCAAATATTGTTACTGGTACGTTTCTTCTTAATAATCTATACGCATCAGTTCTGTTTGACACAGGAGCAGATAGGAGCTTTATCTCTCCTGAATTTGCATCATTAATTTCATTGCCTACGGTAGATCCAGAAACTCCTTATGTTATTGAACTTGCTAACGACAAGTTGATCAAAACTAACAGTGTTTTTCAAGGATGTTCTTTGAATTTGAATGATCATCTTTTCAATATCAATTTACTTCCTATTGAGCTTGGGAGCTTTGATGTTGTAGTCGGTATGGACTGGCTTTCTGATAACCAAGTGGAAGTTGTGTGTTAAAATAAGATGATCCGTATTCCATTACCTAACGGTATTACACTGATAGTTCAAGGAGAACGAGCCGGTAGAAAACTTGGTATCATATCTTGTATGCGAGCTCAAAAATTCTTAAGAAAAGACTGTTATGCTTTTCTTGCACACGTGACTGAGCACAATCCCTCACCCAAACGAATCACAGACATCCCAATAGTCAAAGATTTTCCTGAAGTATTTCCCGAGGATATCTCAGGATTACCCCCAGTGAGACAAGTTGAATTTCGGATTGACTTGATTCCAGGTGCAGCACCTGTTGCTAAAGCCCCGTATCGGCTTGCACCATCCGAAATGCAAGAACTTTCAGGTCAATTACAAGAACTGTTAGACAAAGGTTTTATCAGACCTAGTTTCTCACCCTGGGGAGCACCAATTCTTTTTGTGAAAAAGAAAGATGGTTCATTCAGAATGTGCATTGACTATCGGGAACTCAATAAACTGACAATCAAAAATCGTTATCCACTACCTCGTATCGATGATTTATTTGATCAACTACAAGGTGCTACTTATTTTTCAAAAATCGATTTAAGATCTGGATATCATCAGCTACGTATTCATGATGATGACATTCCTAAAACTGATTTCAGAACTCGATACGGACATTACGAATTTCTAGTAATGCCGTTTGGTTTAACAAATGCACCAGCCGTTTTCATGGATCTGATGAATCGAGTATGTAGACCTTATCTGGATAAATTTGTGATTGTGTTTATTGATGATATTCTCGTTTATTCTCGAAACCAACAAGAACATGCTCAACACTTGAAATTAATCCTAGAACTTTTGGCACGTGAAAAATTATATGCTAAGTTCTCCAAGTGTGAGTTCTGGTTACGAGAAGTTCAATTTCTTGGTCATGTAGTAAATCAAAACGGTATTCAAGTGGATCCCAGTAAGATTCAGGCGGTGAAACAATGGGAGACACCACGACCCCCGACTGAAATACGTCAATTTTTGGGGTTGGCAGGTTATTATCTCCGGTTTATCAAGAACTTTTCAAAGATAGCCTTGCCACTGACCACATTGACACAGAAAAATCAACCGTTTATATGGGGTTCTCAACAAGAGGAGGCGTTCCAACTGTTGAAACACAAACTCTGCAACGCACCTATCTTGGCATTACCGGAAGGTATTGATAATTTCACAGTATACTGTGATGCGTCTCGTCAAGGTCTTGGGTGTGTCCTAATGCAGAAGGATAAGGTAATTTCTTATGCTTCTCGACAACTGAAAGTACACGAGAAGAACTATACCACACATGATCAAGAACTTGGTGCAGTGGTGTTTGCACTCAAGATTTGGAGACATTATCTATATGGAACTAAGTGTATTATGTACACTGATCACAAAAGCCTCCAGCACATTCTAGATCAGAAAATGTTGAACATGCGACAGAGGCGATGGGTTGAACTTCTAAACGACTATGACTGTGAAATTCGTTATCACCCAGGTAAGGCGAATGTTGTAGCCGATGCCTTAAGTCGCAAGGAACGAGTCAAACCGTTACGTGTAAAAGCGTTAGGTATGCCTATTCAAACCAGTCTAATTCCTCAAATTAAAGAAGCTCAGCAACAAGCTTTACAAGCAACGAACTATTTTGCTAAGGGACTGAGGGGATTAGACAAGAAACTCGATACCAAAAATGATGGACTGTTGTATTTCAAAGACCGAATGTGGGTTCCTCTATTCGGTAACTCTCGATCAATTATCTTGGATGAGGCGCTCAAATCCAGGTATTCTATTCATCCAGGTGCTGATAAAATGTATAAAGATCTCAAAGACTTTTACTGGTGGCCTGGAATGAAGAAACACATAGCTGAATACGTGGATCGATGTTTAACATGTCTCAAAGTTAAGGCTGAACATCAACGACCTTTTGGGTTATTGCAACAACCTGAGATTCCCATGTGGAAATGGGATCAGATCTCTATGGATTTCATTACTAAATTACCGAGAACATCACGTAATCATGACTCTATATGGGTTATCGTTGATCGCCTTACGAAATCTGCGCATTTCTTACCCATCCGAGAGGATTATTCTATGGATCGACTCGCTAAACTCTATGTTAATGAGATTGTATCTCGACATGGAGTACCGATCTCTATCATTTCTGACAGAGATAGTCGATTTATGTCACGATTTTGGCAAACTCTTCAGAATGCTCTGGACACGCAAATTAATATGAGCACAGCTTATCATCCACAAACTGATGGGCAAACTGAACGAACAAATCAAACTCTTGAAGACATGCTCAGAAGCTGTGTGATTGATTTTGGAGGTAGCTGGGATATTCATCTTCCACTTGTTGAATTCTCATACAATAACAGCTACCATACCGGTATTCAATGCGCTCCATTCGAAGCACTTTATGGACGCAAGTGTAGATCACCTATCTGTTGGTCAGAGGTAGGTGAAAATCAAATCATAGGCCCAGAATTTATTCAAGAAACAACTGATAAGATCGCCCTTATTCAGGAACGAATCAAAGCTGCTCACGATCGTCAAAAGAGTTATGCTGATAATCGCCGTAGACCACTCGAATTCCAAGTAGGTTATCGGGTAATGTTGAAAGTGTCACCTTGGAAAAGCATTTTCAGATTCGGGAAAAGAGGTAAACTTTCACCAAGATTTGTAGGGCCATTCAAGATTCTGGAAAGAATTGGATCTGTGGCCTACAGACTTGAGTTACCTCCTGAACTTAGTAACATTCATGATGTTTTTCATGTACCCAATCTGAAGAAATGTCTAACTGATGAATCATTGCTCGTACCTCTCGAAAAGATTCATATTGATGAAAAAATTCAGTTCAGTGAAGAACCAATAGAGGTAATGGATCGAGAAATGAAAGTGCTGAAACGTAGTCGCATACCAATCGTTAAAGTGCGATGGAACTCGCAATGTGGACCTGAATATACTTGGGAACGTGAAGATCAAATGAAATCAAAGTATCCACATCTATTCTCATAAACGATTGTCATAATATAAGTCTTCACTAAATTTCGGGACGAAATTTCTCTAACAGGAGGAGACTGTGACAGTTGCATACGAGAATTACGTCATCAATGATGTAAGCACATTTGATCGTTCTAGAAATCCACGTTGATTTAATAATCTCAATTGTTACAGATTGATAGTAAACGAGAAATGATGAATGTGGGCGAAAACCGTGCACAAAACGGAGTCCTGGATTGCCCGGAATCGAAAAACGAAGAAAAATTTCTAAGTATTGGTCGACTGGACTCATCGCGGTACGCGATGGAGGGGTTGAGAATCCTCCGTGGTACGCGATGCTTGTAAAATATCTAAGATTCCTCCGGAAATCGTCGCGGTACGCGAAGCCTTTTTGAGCACCGCGTCGCGGTACGCGACGGGTGTGGCGGGGGAATGATCTGATCTACTTCATCAGATTTCATGCAGGAGATGTTATTTTCTTCTTCTCGCATCTGTTTCGTATTCAGACGAAAAACCAGTGCCTTAACACACACAAACCACCATCAATTCATCTTTTGAAGCCATCAGATCGTGAGGATCGCACCCGGGAACGTGTTTTCAAGTCCTGATCGCTGTTTTAACCGCAGATATCCGTCAGATTAGGTAATGATCCGTTTAAACCTTCTAGTTTGATTTTGATTGATTAGATCTTGATTTTGAACGTAATGACATAGTTAGGATTGTTGATTATTGCCTAGATGATGGCTAGGATTGATTATAAACGAAGAACATGAAGTTTTAACGGTTAAATCCTTGTTTTGATCCGTTGTAATGCCCGGTTTGCATGAAATCATACCCATGATTATAATGGTTTAATCCATTTGATTATGACAATGTAGGTGATTAGTAGGATTAATCTTTGAAATGCAAGGTTAAATCCAAGTGTTTCAAACTAATCACAATCATTAACATATTCATTGGAATGATTATCTGATGTTTATGATAACAGTCAGATTAGTATGTTAAACATGGTTTTTACACCTATTTTGATGCTACATTGTGATATTTCATGATATTTGGGTAATTAATAACAAGGATTGATCATTCCTAAGCCATTAAATTATCTAGAAACGGTTACAGTATCATAATCAACAACATTAACTATCTGGTTAATCCGAGATTATTCTGATTAATCAAGAGTGTCATCAACTTTGTATTAGGAATCTAATGCAATGTAGGTTCCTACATTATCATACATTGTATGATATAACATTAAATTAACTAATTACATAACTAATATCAGTTTGATGACTTTTAAAGCAATGTCTTTGACATTGAACGTTCAGAAAGATCTAATCAGTAAACTAGAACATAAATAACTCATTAAATATAACTAATGCAGAATCATCTCTGTACTATCAGTTTGGTGATATTCTGCTACATCTATATTACCAGGTGAGTTTCGTACAACCCCTTTTTCCCTTAATGTTTTATAAACATCGGGGTAACTCTGCAAACTGTTTTCTGAACATATGATATGCATCAATGATATCTGTGTGATTTCATGTGACTCTTGTGGGATTTCATGGGATTTTGCCTGTAAAACTGAACTCTATCATGGAACTAAAAGTCCTCATTCTTGAACTGTATCTAGTGAACCCATGTGTGGCCGAACAGAAAACATTGATAGTACTATTGGTTGACACCCCATTCGCTGGGAGGGTTGCATCTCCCCTTGTGTGAATGTTTGTTATCTGTTTCCTGAACTTCTTAATGGTATGATAGACATTAAGACAATGAGGCACTAAGATATGTACCGACGGGTAATATCTTGAAAACAGAACTGATCGTCTGAAAGGAACTAGATACGGGTCCCATGGTTATCCGGAACTGAACTTTTGAGAACATGCTTATCATATCATATTGTTTTAAATTGAACTGTCGATCTCACCAGCTTTGTGCTGACGTTTCAAACTCAAACCTTTTTGCAGGTAAACAGTAATAGCCGGTGAGGATGCACTTTTGGGATATTTGCACTTGAATAATTAGTATTGTAATTAAATAAACGTAGCTGTAATGTAATTGTGATTGCGACATCCTTGTAATGTATTTACTTTAAGTTAATCTGTGTGCTTATGATATCAGTTCAAGTAAGTCACCCCTCACCTCTGAGACATCACCACTATGCTTCCGCAATCGGTTCAGTGACGTCATACACGAGATGACGAGAGGTGGGGGTGTGACAACTAGACCAAATCCTCATAACGATCGAGCCGTCGCTTGACGCGTGCCTCCCAGGCGGCCCGACGACGATCGGCCTCAGCCATCTACTGAGCCGTCTCGTCGCACCGGGCGGCAATCTGGTGCAACAACGCCTCGAGTGGCTCGGTCAGGCGCACCGCACGGTAAACGTGCGGTGGATGCTGCGGCGGCTCCTCCTCGCTCGCCGGTGATCGAATCGGCTCCTCTCGAATCGGCTCGGGGTCCGACATCGCACCACCGTCCTGCTGCTGCTCCGGCACGACGACGACTTGGGCGGGCTGAAACGGTCGGCCGTCCGATCCAATAAACCGCAATCCCAGACCCGGGATGTCGGCGGCAAGTTTCATGCTTATGATCGTCCGACGATCGAGCTTACGAGGCTCGATTGCCGGCAGATCATCAAGCATGTCAACCATGCCTCTGCTGCGAGCGATGTGGGTGACAAAGGCGCCACCCCACAATGTACCGCGCTCCTGTCGGTGGTAGAAGGAGGCGTAGTATAACGCAAAACACCGTGGCCGGTACTCGGTGGCCGGTGAACGGCGTATCAGATATCTGGGCCCACAGGCCCTCATAACCCCCTCCTCCCCCTGCGTCAACCCTGTGTGAAGTTGTCACGAACGGTCTCCGGCTCATAATAGATGCCTAAGTGCACGGCGAACCGCTCGATCGACATCTCGAAGTGTTGTCCGCCTAAGGAGAACTCAATATCTGGAGGAAGCTCCTCATCATCCTCCTCCCGTACTGCTGCCTGGTGAGCTCTGTATCTAAATGTGGATAGAAACTCCACAGTGATCAGCCGGTAAGTGGGCAGCTCCGCGAGCTCGAACAGGCGAGTCCACAGCAAACTATTAGCAGATGTCCACAAAGGAAAAATGGTTTGAGGACCTCCACTGCTGAAAAGGTGAACGATAACGCCAAATCTTTGAGCAATTACTAAACATGTGTGAGGCATAAACATCCAATGTTCAGCAGGAGCAGGTGCAATCTGTTGCCAATTTATTGTGTTGCGTAGTACATCATAAGATCCTGGGTCGTAGGAGTTAAACACATATATGTACAGATCTGCGTTGAAATCGAATTCTTGCAAGAGTTGTTGTCGAATAAATGCCCAATTACTTTCATCGAATCCTAAACCCGCGGCTACAGAACGAAAACCACAGTTACCATCTGGCTCGACATCTTGTATGTTTATCACGTAAGGTTGAAGCAAAGGAAGGATGTGACGACCGAAGCGATAAACATTGTTTAATCCTTCTGGCTTCATGTTACATGGAAAACGGAATTCGTTTTGACTTAGCGAGTCCAATGGTGGCATTGCTTTCGATACCGATGTGGAACAACTGCGCCGAAATACGGGTTTCTAACTTTTCTCGGTCACGGCTGTAAACGAACTATGCCTCGAAGGTTCAAATGTACTTTCTTGGGACGCTAAATTATCTTTAACAACGTCTTGCTCTTTTTGTTTCTGTGCCTTTAAAGTTGGACGACCACGTGTATCTTTTTGAACTGAAGGCGCCTTTTTGTCGCTTTTATTTGGAAATACATGCGCCAAGACCTTCTTTATTAGACTCTTTTTTATTTCAGGAGGTTTGGAATTTATTACTTCTGTAACCAAACTTATTTGTCCTATAACATCTATTTCTTCTTCTTCTAGCAGTGTTTGGTTAGCTGTGTTAAGTTTTGTCCAAAAAATATCTATATCTGAGAGCGGTATCTTCTTATCTACATAATTTATAATTAAAATTAATATAACAATAACTACGTGCGAAACATTTAAGATTTACATTTAATATTACGAACCTGTGTTTAAATATTTTGATATACTACAAGCGCACGGCAACCCACAACTCGTCCAAAGCTGGTGGCCACACGTCATATTTTTGTCGCGGATGACTCTTATTTTGTCTTTTTCCTCGACCAACAAATCAAGAGCTTTATGGGACCCCTTTCCTCGAAGGTTATCAAATATTGCTAGTTTATAATGACCCATAGTTTTAATTAAGCTCGTTTCAAAATCGTGTTTCATTTTTACCTCCTGTGCTTGCACGATTTCATTTACGAAACCGACAAGCGAGGCAAGCGTGCTGTTTGTTGATCTGAGGAATCGTTTTAGGTTTGAGTGCTGACTTTCCACCCGGTTTGTTGTACGTTGACCAAAGTTGCGCATTCTATTGGTCCATGTTGTTACAAACATATCTTCGTAACTGTTTAACCAGGTGTGCGTCAGATATACTTCAGAACCCCTGAAATGAAACAAAAACCAATGATGATATGATGATAATAATGATGGTATATGATGCTTACTTTTTTTTTGTTGTATTTGATAAGTCTTTCGTACAGACGGTTGTAGTTGTAGTCGTATAACTCTGTTGTCGGAGAGTTACACAAATTCGCCTATCGACCTTTGAATTTCTTCCAGTCTGCATCCGAAAAGCTTGTCTTGCAGTGTTTGGCAATATTTTCGTCTATGTGCCATCTGCAGAGATATTTTGCAGCTTCTGGAAACACCTTACGGCACGCACTCATAACAGCAAGGTCTCGATCTGTTATGATCACACGTGGCTCCATACATTTATTCAACATACTCTTAGCAATTTCCAAGACCCAAGGGTAGTTTTCCTCACGCTCTTTGCTTACGAACGCGTGAGCAATACTAAACGTCTGGTGTGTGGAAGTCACGCCAACAATTTGAATAAATGGAAGCCTGTGCTGGTTCGTTTTGTACGTCGCGTCCATCATCAGTACGTGCGGAAATGCACGTTACCAGCAATACGATTTTGGATGACAGAAGAAAATGTCTTCCACGACGTTTGTTTCAGGATCCTCCCGGGTATAATAAATGTACCGCTGACTGTGAAGCACGTTTTCCAAGACCTGCATCGGAGTATCACCGAATTTCTTCTTGTTTTTTATTTTCTGCTGTAAATTGTATACATCTCTAGAGATGGATAAATTTGCAGGGTTATGTTTCTTTATGCTCGAAAGAATGGTACGAGGATCCATGTGTCGCTCGGTCAGATTCTCAACCATATCTTCTTCCTCCTGAGTAAATCTTCTAACATATGGATGACCCTCTAGATTCTGAGCAGGTTCGTGATTGTAATTGTCGTTTATCACCTGTAATTTCCAGGATTCACGAACTTCGTTGTATAACCCTATCAGTTGAAACGAACAACCGATTTTCTTGCTACCTGACCGTCTAAGGATTGCGATGCTATTATGCTCGCTACCACGGTCACACATGAGCCAGACTTTGATTACACTGCCTGTTGTCTTTGATTTCTTCGTTCTTCTTTTGACTACAATGTAACCATTGTCCAGTACTCTAGTTTTCACCCACCCTACCAGCGCTTCCTCGGATATAAACTCCAGACATATAAAAACAATAATAAATACCGTAAATGGGTAGCGATAATATACAATCATCAACATTTATGTTTCATTTAAGTTAACTCTTTGGTTTCCTAGTTAATGTTTGAAGCCACCGGCTTTTCTTCACAAGCCTCCTCCAGGTTACTTTGTTTAATGTCGTCATACACGAACCCATACGATGCTTGACTGTCAAAACCGACATCAGCGTTAGGTTCAGCATTCAGATCTATCGTGCCGTATAAATACTCAACAGGAGGCTCTTCGTTCAAATCTGGCACGGAATAGTTGAAAAAACTTCCATCCCAGAACGACATCGTTACAAATATGAATTATCTTGAAATATATTCGCGAATTCGAAAACTTACGCGTTCGTTTGAAACGATTCAAGCTTATATACAAATTTGAAGATGGTTCAATACGGCCTATACTGGCCTATACGACCCGTACTGGGTCAAATCAATGTCTTTACATGTCAGCATTGTCAGAATTGAAAAAGCAAGATGGGCCGTACTGGCCAGTACGGGCCGTCTTGCTTTCAAATCATTGTCGTATGTTGCAGGGAATGTCTGTACGATGAATGAGACGAGCCGTACTGGCCAGTACGGCTCGTCTTGCTCCCAATCATTGGCACAGGTTGTCAGGAGGAAATGTTTGACCAAGTACTGAGACGGCCGTACTGGGCAGTACGGGCAGTCTCAGGGGTGTATTTTTAAAAAAATGGGTGTAAGAATAACACCACCCTATAAAAACCAAAAGAATACATGCCTATAGTTATGAGGATATCAGCATTATATTATAAAATATTTAAGGAAAACTGACTTGTTTCTTATTTTAATTTTTAAAACTTTTGTAGGGACAAACTTGTCACTATTAATTTTAATTATGGCATTGTATATAAAAAATATAACTGAATAATATTGATTATAAATACCATAAATTAATGTTATGAGTTTATACTTGCTTTATTTTATATAGTTTTGTTAAAATTTAGAATTTTTATGATAACTCCTCAATTAATTGTTTATGTGTTTTACCTATACGTGAGATGGTTTTTTTGTTGCATTGCGTGGACATCACTCTACCTTATTAATGAACATTTATAAGAATTACTAATTTAAATTTATAATAATCCCCAATAGTTACGAGATAATATCATTTAATTAAAACTAATTTAATTCACCAGTTAGGTTGACAAAATAATTAAATTTAATAATTAGCTCACGAAACCTAAAACATTGTGGATCAGGTTATTTGTGGGTTTAGGTTGGGCCGAAGAAACGAACATTCAACAGTAGAGCTGGGCTAAAAACCCAGATTCAGAACTAAAACCGAACCGGAACCGGTACTATCTAATCAACGGGTGCTAACGGTTTCGGTTTCTCAGAGAAATCGTAACCGAAACCGGAATTACCGTAATCAGTTCCACCTTAACCGACCAAAACCGGAACCGGAACCGGCCAAAACCCGAGAAAATTTTGTCAAAATCCCGACTCTAACATGAATTGGTTCTTGACTTTATTGACCAAAACCAGTACCGGTTTGGACCTGAAACCGGTTTTAAGAAACCCGGTTTATGCACCTCTAGCCAACAACATGCAGATATGAGGAAATAAAAAACCAATTATGACCTATAACCCGGACCGAACCTGTTCAAGACCAATTTTGACGTTATTGGATTATAACCTGATGTCCTAACCCTATCTATTGGTTATACATCTATGAATTTTTTGTCATGCTTCGATATGACCCAGAATTAGCTATTGTACCCGGTGTGAACCCAGTTATAAAGTTGGATTGTAACTTTATTTTTTTCAGTTATACAACACTATATAGCCATTTTATATCAAGTTACTTGTGATTTAATATGCATCCATGTATTATTACAAATGTATCACATGTTTTGATTTAATTACAACACTAAAAAACGTCCTCTTTAAAAAAAAAACTCTCTCGTGTCAAATGGCTAGACGAACGGGACAATCTTTCAATGGCGTTAAATCTTCGCCAAGCAACATCGTTGCTATTCCAATTTGCAAATAGGCAACAAAGAGATTTGAGACAATTTTGATATATGTCAAATTTCAAGCAATTCCAAGAAAGCTTGATGCAAAAATTATGGTTGCTCCATTTGAATTTAAAAAGAAAAGGAATCCTAACATTTTTTTATTCAAGTTCGTATGACTTGTGATCTACTAATCGTTCAAGGCGCAACGCTAATTTCAGAATGATGACGGTAATTTTCTAATAATATTTTTCTATAAGAATTCTGATTGTTGCTATAGAAGAACCCTATAAGAAAGATCCAAAATAATAATTTTGAACCCAATTAAAAATACAAAATTCAAAACCCTATCTTTTCAACAAATATCTGGTTTTTGGGGTCATAAAAATTCAAACAAATGGTAGGATGAAAGAAATTGAAGGAAAACGTTGGTTGTCAAAAAGAACAGATTTTTATATAAAATCGTTATTTAATAATTTTTACTTAATATCGTTATCTAATATGAGTAAAAGACAAAAAAAATAAAAATAAACAATGACTACAAGAGACAAATGTTCAATAATATTTCTATTTATTCCGCAACCCGTTTATTAGAGGTGGGCAAAAAAACCGGAACCAAAACCGATAACCCGAACCGGTGGGTACAAACGGGTTCGGTTTTTCAGACAAATTAGAACGGGAACCAGAAAAACCGGAAATAGTTGTACCTGTACCTAGGGGTGGCAATTCCTGACACGACCTGAAACACGACCCGAACACGACCCGAAAATAATCAAGTTTTGGGTTGTCAAGTATAACACGTTTAAAAAACAGGTCGTGTTCGGGTTGACCCATTTATAAACGGGTTGACCCGTTAACCAGTTTAAGGTTTCAAAATTTTTATTTTTTTCTTTTCTATAACATATATTTAGTTGTTTTTTTTTTATTTACCATACTTTAATTGATCAAGTAACTAAATTTATATTTTTTTCATCTAAAAAAAGATTTTAATTTTTTTCCAGTTAACTATAAACCATTTAATTTTAAATTTCATACTTTATAATTATGATTACAAAATTATATTTTTAGTTATAATAACATTAATTTTTTGTTAAAATACCATATTAACTATTTGTTACTCGTATACAACTACTAAGCACTTTATTATTGATATACTTTCAAGCAACAACCAATTTACAATATTTAAATTAGTTTGATTTATTTATATAAATGGGTTAAACGGGTCAGGTTCGGGTTGACCCGAATTTATGCCAATCTGGGTTAGGGTTGAAAACTTTGACATGAATAAATATATGGGTTAGGTTCGTGTTGCAAAATTCAACCCGTCAACCAGTAACCTGTTAACCTGTTGATCCGACACGATTGACTCCCCTGTATGTACCTGCCCAAAACCAGAACCGGAACTGGCCAAAACGGCAAAACCGGATCCGGAACCGGTCAAAACCCGGAGCCGAAACCATAACCGGTTCTTGAATTTATTGACTTAAACCATAATCGGTTAAAAAAACCCGATTTGCGCAGCTCTACCGTTTAGTAGAAAACCTACCAAAAATTAGGGTTGCACAAATCGGTTTTTTTTACCAAACCGATTCGGTTTAGGAACCGGTCCGGTTTGGTCTACGGATGGTCAAAAGTGGTTCGGTTTGGAAACCAGCTTGGGAGATGAGGATGTCAAACCTATAGGAACCAGTTCGGATAGGTTTGAAACCGGTTTGGAGGGTTTGAAACCGGTTTGGAGGGGTTGAAACCGGTTTGGAAAGGTTTGAAACCGGTTTGGGTCGGTTTAGGAACCGGTTTTAAAGATAAGATCTGGAACCTATGCCAAACCGACGGTTTGGACCGGTTTGGAAACCGATTTGGCTGGAACCGGTTTTTTTGTTCCCCATACCAAAAATGTTCGCCTCTAAAGTTTGCTGGGCATGCTGGCGGCATCATTATTGGGCCTGGGCTTTGAATACTTATTTATGATTTGTATATAATAAGTAAATGGGCCATGAGAATCCATCGGCTCTGCTTTGACCTTCCGATCTTACATCTTTCTAGCATTCAATCAGTCCATACAAAAGATCGGAGGCCAGAGGCGAAAGACCGGAGTTTTGCAATCAATTCAATGGCGTCGTCGAAATTGGTGAAAGCGATTTTAGATCCGAAGAAAAATTGGTTCGCTGCTCTGCACAAGAAAACTATCGACAATCGCCTTCGCAAATACGGTCAGGATTTTAGTGTTTGCGAATCTGTCGTCGATTTTTCTAGGGATTTGTATTGTTTTGTGATTTACTGATGTGTTTATGCGCGTTAATGATGATTAGGTTTGCGATATGACGATTTGTATGATCCGATGGAGTCTTTGGATATTAAGGAAGCATTGGCTAGGCTGCCTCGTGAGATTGTTGATGCTAGAAACCAGCGTCTCTTACGTGCCATGGATCTGTCCATGAAACACGAGTATCTTCCTGAAGCTCTTCAGGTTCATGTCTATCCATATGTTATTGATTTGTATGCGTGAATTCAGTTTTTCATTTGGTTTTGATTGTAACTTTATTGTGTAGTCGGTTGTTTTGTGTGTTTATGTGTTGTTATTTATCCTTTACACAATTGCTCAAATGCTTAGATGCATAATCATCTTTAATTAAGAAATATGGAGGACACTCTATAAATTGTGATGTGTTTTGTTGTGGCAGGCGCAGCAGACCCCGTTTAGGAGTTATCTGAGTGACATGCTAGCTCTGGTAAGTTCATACATTTAGTTGCGTAATTCAGTTATTTATATATTTAATTGAAGTTGTTCGTGTGTTGATTTTAAATTGTGAGAAGTGTTCCAATGCATTTGGTTCCAAATTCGATGCGTGATGTGAGCTTATCACTTATGCGATGCACTCTTTATTAAAAAAAGAACTAAAATTTCAAAATATGCATACACAACTAAATAATGCACACCCTTTAAGTGACTGTAACCTAAAATTTATAATAAAGGAGATTAATGAATTTATCCTACCCTAAACATGTTACAGTAGGCCAAAATTCAATATATTTTGTTAATATGACTAAAAAATATAAAGCATACTACTATAAAGAGACCCAACCAAGTTGGAAAAATCCAGAAAAGTTAACAAATCCCGAACATTGGATATCACGCGCATCAAACGCAATATGTGATGTCACGCTATTGTCAAAGTTAGCGCGTCAAGGGCACATCACGTAAACGCAAGCAACAAGTGCGGTGTTGCGCTGTGGACAACACTGTGCATCACGCAATTTGCATTCATATTGCGCTCAATTTAAAATCATGGTTTGGATATGTTACATGTTATCTCATACAAGTTCAATCATTAATAAGGGCAATAAAGACAACTGAGTGGTTTTTTATGCCTAAAATGCAATCAGCCATCAAATAGTGGCTTTTATGACTAAATCTTTTATGGTTTTTAAGATAAAACAAGTGAGAATAAAAATATACATAGTCAAATCTCACTCAAGGCAAAACTAGGATTGTGGCAAACCTTTCTTCTATTCGGAAGGATAGTGGCTGCTTCCGTAGAAACTTTTGGCTTTAAAAAAATCTGCTTTTAACATGTCAAGATTAGTAAAAAGTTGTGAAAAAAATTAAGTAATAAGGTTTTAGAGTCCTATCGGCCTTCCCTAATTCACTTTTGAAAGGTAAACCGACACCCAATGATATATTGATATGAATGCACTACATAATTTACGTTTTTATCTTACAATCCAAAAGCCTTATATATTGATTTTTTAAACTGTTATAAAATAAAAATCCAAATTTTTATCCAAAATCATCCTACATACTTGGTTTATAATTATAGGGCTTATTTAGTAATGACAAAACTAAATCATATCTGCTAATGACAAAACTCTAATAATTGTTATCTAGATATATTAATTTGGTTGTATCAGAAGCCTTAAGCAAATGAAAATCCCCTAGCAACGCTCCATCTTTCTTAGATGGTAGTATGGTACCCTGCTATAAATGGATGGTTTCAACTCCAAGTGTTATAAGTGTCTATGTATTTCTTTTTCTTTTTCTTTTTCTTTTTCTTTCTGTTTCTGCTAATTACTAAGTTATAAAAGCTTTGGCACCTTATCGGTTGTTATTTGGTATCAAAATTTCTAGAGATTGAAAGCATCTAATGGTGGTTTATATCTGCTGTGATACTATATAGTTATATATATAGTGTATTTATAATATGTATTTTGAGATCAATTTTAGAAGAAAAATGTAAAGAAATAAGCAATATTGATGCCATATGTGGTTATTCGTGAGGAGAGTATATCTAAAGTGATTTAGAAGACCAAAAGACATATGCTATAAAACTTAAAATTGTAGGACCATCTTTTGTATATCTATGGTTTATCTTGAAGTAAAGCAATGATAAATTTTATATCCGTTTAGAATGATTTTTTCATCTTTGATGATGATTTGTAGCAGCATGGAAATTTCTCAAAGCATGGAATGCATATGCTTTATACCTAATAAGGGAATGTCTATGTGGATCCTATAGTAATATTCTAGAACTATAGCATGAAGTATTAAGTAATTACATCCAAGTTTATGTTAGGTATCACACAAACACCAACACACAAACATGAATATAATCAAAAGCAAATAAACGACATGGGATTTAACATGGTTCGGCTAAACAGACCTACGTACATGGATGACAACTGGTAATTCTTTGTTGAGTGATATGACACATTACAAGTACATGATATGACCTAGGGCTAACTAAAATAAGCAGTTGACAAAACTGAGATAGGGCTGGTTGCCTCTGCACTTCGCCTTTTGCTATCATTCTTGGCCCAAAGGCCTTAAACTCAACACTATAGTATCATGATGATCTTGCTAGTACGTCATTGATGAATATGGTGAATTTAGGCGGTGTAAATTAAAAATGAAAAAGATACTGAAATAAGTACAATGGTATACTATAAACATAATATAATAGGTCTAGGGATTTTATTATTTTAAAGGGAAGTTTTAATTTTATTAGTTAAGTAAAACAATTTTCACCCTTTTAAATTGCTAAAGTATTGGGAACTAAAGGTCTCACTAGAAGCAACATATTTATCTCTCAAGATATAGGTAAGGTGTGCTTTAATCATACTCTCCCCAAATCCTACCTTTGTTTGGAGGGTATGTTTGTATGTTTAGTTATAATTACTAAATTGTTAATCATCTGAAACAGCAGTTATGACTTATGATTTTCCTCAGGTTGAGAGGGAGAAAGCAGAACGCCAAGCCCTGGGCGCATTGCCTCTCCAGCAGCGCACCTTACCCTAGTTTCTCTCTTTCTCTATCGTCTGCCAACCACCGGGGTGAGAAAGTCAACATTTCTCTCAATTTGAACTATAGCTGTAATAATACTACTGTTATATGATATTATTTCCATTTATGCTCTGCCTGCCTGTTGTTGCTGGTTTATGTTTTTGGAATCGTAAAAAATACATGCATGTCAAAGTTTATGCCACTCGAATGGTTTCTTGTTTCCCTTTTTTATGTTTTAGAATTGTCCCATTTTCCATTTTTGTTACTTGTACACATGGTTGCAAAAGTCAGCCTCCAAGGCCGAGTACTCGCTCCAAGGAGTTGTTCCGAGGCCGGGTACTTCCTGAGTATTACCCGAGTACTCCTGCCTATGCCGAGTACTCCCCGATTACTCGCTCCAAGAGACTGTTCTGACCTGGGAGCGCCTAGGGACTTTTGCAACCTTGCTTGTACGTTTCCTGAATGTCATTCTATGACTTCAGGTTACGATAAGTAAATTGCAGTTTACTATTGTTTGTGAGGCATACGTTTGATTACATCATTTCTGGTGTTGAATGACCCGCCTGAAACATATATCCAACCCGTATGTTTAATGAAAGCTTGCTAAAAATAAAAAAAAAATACATAAAATTAGTGGTCTTTTTTATTATTAGTGTTTTTTTTGGATTCTGTTATTTCTTTTTAATCAGCAGTTTTATGAGCTAGAAGTTTTTTTTACAATCAAATTTGAGGATTGCAACAATTTACTCCTTGACCTTGTATGGTTTCTTTTTACACAAGTGAGACCAATGTTGTAGAAATCGTTAGTCGCTAGTCGGCTGGTGGGGTGGGGACTAGGGATTAATCGGCCTACTAATCGGATAGTTGGGCCTAGTCGGCCTTAGGGGACTAGCGATTAATCGGCCTAGTCGGGGATTTTTGCAACCATGAGTGAGACTTTACCCGATATGTTTTAAGCCTGACAAAATATACGGGTTGGGTCAGGTGGGTAACGAGTCTGAACGGGTTCGGGTCAGGATGGGTGCGGGTTAGAACGGGTTCTATGCAAAATCATTTTGGGTCAAAATGGATTGTTTTTATTAACCATCAATTTGGTTTATGTCGAAATGTGTTGGAACTAAAATTGTTCATTAAGATAATATTTAGTGATTTTCTCATCAATTATGTTATTAATCATTTTTAAATGTTTAAATCCATTGTATTCACATAGTTTTTAGCTTACCCATCTTGACTCGTATTTTGTTAAAGTGTTACTCATCTCAATTCATTTCATGTTATGATATTACCAATTTCAACCCATTACAATAATTATTAACCCAAATCAACCTGTTACTTCTCATTTGGGTGAAGATTGCCACCTGCGAGGTTTGTTTGTATGGTTTTTGATGCATGACATGACTGTGATGTAAGAAAAAGCATATAAACCAATCATGGTTAGTGGGAGTGAGGAGTTATTTTGTGGTTATACTGTGTAATGTATTATGTAATGATGATCCTTGCTTTTTCTTTCTTCTATTTTCTTTTTCCTGCTATCTTTAAACCTGTATCTTTCACTTTTGATTTCTTTTATATAATGGTTAAGTTTCATTTTTTTCAAAATCAACCAATCAAAACCAAGTTTTATCATATTCAATTATTCATCAATAAAAATAAGTATCAACCCATGATGAACAGGGTCGTAGTGTTAGATTTCTGCTGCAAAAATGGTCAGGGTCCAGGGAATGGGATGGTGTTTAGGTGGTTGGTTGTAGTACACTTCACCACTCTAGCATACATTGAGGTTCAATTACATACAGCTTTAATGTATCCCTGTGTGGTGGTTGAATTATTTGGTGTGTTAAATTATAAACACATGGGTGTCACTAATTGTACTACTGTCAGTCTGCATGAGGAGTGATGATGATATATTAATAAAATTTTACCCTTGTACCACAGCTTTAACGTTCTTAAAAATAATGTTAGATGAACCATAAATACATGTTAATTTTTTAAGCAAAGGGGTCAAACCAATATTTTAAACAAAAAATAATATTTCGGTCGAAATATTAACACAACTAACTGAAAAAAGAGGAGCAGTGCCTCCCCCAGGCGCCCTCCCGGGCGGCCCATATTAAGCTTGTAACATGTTGTATCCAATACACACACTACTTCTATGTTAGGGTCCATGCTAGAAATGGAGTGTGACATGCATGTTCTACCTATTTCATTACCTCGATGTGGACATGCCCTTCGTTGAGACGGGTTGTTTGGCAAACAGTCTATTAATGGGTAACAATATGAATGATTTGTATCTTTAACAGATTAAAAGATAGTATTGTAATAAAATCATTAAAAGACTATCAAACAACCTTTTAAACTATATGAAGGGGCTTGATGATGAGAATTTGATGAAGGAATTTTTTAGTGGGGGGTTTGTTAACTTGATGGTGGGACTTGAGGATCACTTTGCTCCTAAAAGACACCCAAGAGTTAGAGGTGAAAATTTTTTTAAAAATAAAAAAAAAAGGGTTACAACCAATGTTTTCATAACCAGACCGAACGTCGAATCAGTCTCCTTACTGGTCAGAGGTCCGACCGGTCGAACCGGATTTAAGAACCGAATGATTTTATAAACATTTTATAAATATATATATATAACTGGTCCGACCACCGGTTCGCCGGTTCGACCGGCCGGTTCACCCAAAACGGCCCAAAACCCCTAACCGGACCGGTTCACCCACCGGTTCCCGGTCCGGCCGGTCCGGTCCGGTTTTCAAAACATTGCTTACAACACAACCTGAACCATTTTCAAATCAATCAGAAACATAAATGGTTTCAACTCGAAAGAAACCGCAGATTTCATACCGGTTTTTAAAGTTTTAGTCGACCGGTTCTAAACCTTACCTGGTCCCAACAATTGCTACCCCCTTTTCAAATGCAACCGTTGGGCACTATTAAATTAGTAATTAAATTAAACTAGTATATAGGACCCACGCGTTGCCGTGGGGTCTGATATACTGACGTAAAAACAACCAACTAAACAAACGATACAAATATTATAAATTATTAAATGTAAATCGTATATATATGTAGTATATATAATACTCATGGTTTATAAAATTATTAAATCTAAATTGTTTGTGAAGTAATTACGATCAAAATGATATAAACGATACACATATTTGATAATGTGCGGACGCGTTATAGGAATGTGAACAACGCGCAAAATTTCTATAGCCGTTTGTGTTCGAAATTTATATAAACGTTCATGAGGCCATTACGATCAAATTAATATAATCTTGACTTTTATCCGATAACCTAATAACGTGTTAAAATCATGTGAACATTAAAAATATGTGAGTAAAGTGAGAGAGACCTTAAAAAATAATAGTTCAAAGTCCAGGGTTATAAATGAAAATTTCAAATTAATTCAAAAGTATTGAAAGTTTTCTTTTGATCTTTTGACGCGTTTTCCTATCTTTTGACGCGGTTATATTTTCTGTGAGAGTATATTTGGATCTTTTGACGCGGTTGTTTATTTTTTGACGCGATGTGCTTTGTGTCTCCCATAGAGATTAGGTGTGCTATCAAGAAGGTTGTACCATGTGCTTAAAAGACTTGTACATAAAGAAATAGTAATTTGTGCTCACATCAAACGTTTGCTTTTTAATATATAGATTAAGGGTATAGATATTGGTACACCGGTGTATGAATAACGTAACTTTTTGTATTTTTTTAATATTAAAAAATATTAAAAAAATATGTATGAGTAAAAATTATGTGAGTATGATGTGATTGATTTGATTTGAGTATGGTGTATAAAAGATTAATATGTTATGAAATATTTTAATTTTTAACCCCACAAAATTCACCATATCACCCCGCTCTCTCTCTCTCTGTCTGACTGTACATCCGCATCCGCATTCCGCATCATCATCACCACCATCACCTGCTTCAACTCTAGGATTTCATCTTCTTCGTCTTCATCATCGTTGGGGTTTTCAGATACACCATCGCTTCCAATCTAACCGTCATCCTAGGGTTCTTGGACGAAGCTGGATAATCTCCTCTCTTTTTTGCGAAGGAGCTTGATGCGCCGCTGGTTCAGTGGCTTCGTTGATTAGAGTTTTCTTATCGGTCTTTCGAACGCTGTAAGTTTGTTTTCAATTCGAAGAGGGGCAACGTTTGGTTGTTCCTGTATAGGGCTGAGGGTTTATTTGTGTTCAATTGAATGGCATTGGGAGATTTGATGGAGTCTAGGTTTTCTCAGTCGCAGTCATCAATGGTGGCGGTGGTTTCTAATCACCTGGATCGATATTCGAATTCGCATCTTTCTAGTCTGAATCCGACTGTTGTTCTTGAAGATGTAGCTGTGGATGGTAATAGGGATACAAATTCTTCTTCTGAGTAATGATTGAGAGAAAGCAGAGGAAGATGAGGCGCTTGATGGCAGGAGATATGAGACATTATCACGTTAAAGTCCCCTTATCAACACATGCATTGAAGTGTTGTACTGGTGCAATAGAAAGCAATACAGAAAGAAACAGTAAAATACCCTCACAAACAATTTTTGGTATTTAATATATATATTAATAAATTAAATATATAAAATCTAAACGAGCCGAGCCGAGCTCGAGCCTAAAAATTTTCTAGCGAACCGAGCTCGAGCCCGAATTTATCTAAACGAGCCGAGCTCGGGATCGGCTCGGCTCGTTTACACCCTACATGTTAACAAGATTTATCACTAACATGATGTTTTAGTGTTCATAATAGTTTCCTTTCGTAATATTCTCATTTTATATCTTTAACTTGATTTCTTATAGTCAAATGTTCTACATAAGCACTTAACTATTAAATATACATACCTCAAGATGAGTGGGAGCATTTTGTATGCTCATTGATGAAAGCCTATAAACAGTGGCGGAGCTTGAAAATAATATTCAGGGGGCCGAAAGATATAGGTTAAAAAAAATTTCTTATTGCTATGTTTCGGGCTAAAAACTTGGGTCGACAAATGGTAATTTGGGTCGGGTCAAACAATTTAAAATATCAAATATTTGTTCCACTCAAAAAAATAAATATGTTTGTATCAAATAAGATATGAAATGTTTAAGACGAAAAGATGAGTACCTAGAAGAAAAATCACAATTCAGCGCGACGACCTTTAAGTCCATCCATTGTTTCTGAAATCATTTAGTTTAGCTTTTGTTGATGAAACTAAGTTCATGGCATTGAGAATATCTTGGGATTTCTTTTGCAATGCTTGAGAAAGTGTATCAGTTTTCTCCATTAATTCCTTTATCAAGTGAAGAATAAAAACAAACTCAAACGATTGCAACTGACCGTAAGCTAAATCAGCATCTCCACGTTGAGAATAAGTAGTATGAGATACGTCTTCAATTATTCCTTGAAGAACAACACGAGTGACATCAAACATGCAAAGGAAACTACAATTTGTTGTTGATTATCTAGTGGGACTTGTGCCTCTTTTCTTTTGAAAAAGTGATGAAGAGTTGTTTTCTTCATGACACAAACCGGATAAATTTCTAATCCTAAATCCTAACAAAAAATTAAGCAATCAATTTAAACAAACAATCAATTTAAAATTTTAAATCTAATCCTAAATGCTAAAATCAATTAACTAATCAACAAACAAATAACAATCAATAAATCAATAAATAAACTTGATTCACTTGAAGCCTCTTAAGTCTTAACCTCTTTTCAACTTCACAGTTCACACAATCAAAGTAACAAAAACAAAAAATTAACTAATCAATAAGTGAAGAAACTGGTTACCTGGGTCGTCACCGATCACTCGAACTCTCGAAGAAGACTCAGCCACTCAGGTCTCAGGTCGTGACTCGTGAGATTCGGTGAGAAGGCAGAAGCTGAGCACTCGACCGCTCGCCACTCGTGGAGTCGTGGGCCTCGTGGTTGGTTGATTCACTGATTATTGAAGGCAAAAGCTAAGCGCTCGCCACTCTTGAATTATGAATTTGGAATTTGGAATTTCAAAACCCTATTTCCCTCTGCTACCCGCTCTCTGCAATTCGATAAGATTAGAAATCTAGGAAATGGGTTTCTTTTGACTTGAACTTTTAATAAGAATCCACCACAAGTATATTAATGTTTAAATGTAATATCGGGAAAAAAACGAGATAACAACCGACACTGTGAACCTTTAAAGGTTTCAAGTTTATTATTTTTTAGAATCCAAGGGGGGCCCTAAGAATTTTTGTAAGAAAAACCGAAGGGGCCGGACTCAATACATACAAAATTTCTCGACCGAAAACTACTATATCGGGGCTTCTGGCCTGAAAAACGAGGGGGCTGGGACACCCCCGGGCCCCTAGAATACTCCGCCCCTGCCTATAAACGTGTTGGCTATTCTAATTTAGTCTTTTTGGAGCGTAAAGACGACAAGAAATCAACATGAGAATATTATTTCATAATAGGAAAAAACCTTATATTTTGAAGGAGTCATAAGCAAAATTTAAAAGACGACTTGTGGCATGGTAATATGTTATTTGCCAAATAATGTACTAAAAGGTTACCTAATTGACTCAAGTTTGTAAACTTCATCTCAAGGTCGTTAAAGTGCATATTTATACAATTATCTTTTGTGCGAGAAATAGTAAAAGACAAAATATATGTATTAAGTATAGTATTATTACATTTAAAATGCTAGCAAACCCTCTTACAAAAGGTATACCACCTATAACTTTAAAGAACTTGTATAATTTGCAATAATTGTTACTTACCTTTAGAGCTTATTGATGTATAATGTACTTGTCACTTAATAGTTACCATAATATATGCATGTAACTATACTCATAATTTGTTTATAAATATGTTTGTCTATGTATAATTCTGCGTGCTAGTGTAGCTTAGGACAAGCTTTAATCATAACTCCCTAATTAATGGCTAATTGGATTAATATAGTCATAAGCTTCATAAGAGTGCTAACGTATAATTGGTATTGGTCCCATGTTAAAAGTGTCACACCCCAAGCCGGCGGGGTAGGATCGGGTTTCCCCGACGGGCGGAAGGTTCCCAGGGCGCGATATCGAGAGTGATAATCGAAATGATCAGATTGTTTACATTGCACATGATATATAAATGAGAAACTTGCTAAAATAAAATAGAATTACAAAGTTAAATTACATCTGTTAAGTTTATAATTTAACAATGTAAATCTACTATAACATCATAAATCTTCAATCTTGTATCTACACAAGATATACAAAATAATGGTGAATGATGTCCAAAAATATGCAGGTCCAAAAAGCTAGGTCCTCTATCTGTAACCTAGTCCAAAGGAAACAACTCTTCAGTTGACCTGTTCGTCACCTGAGAAGTCATGCAAAAATAAAGTCAACACATGGTTGGTGAGTTCATATTGTTTTAATAATTGAAAATGATTTGAAAACCTCTTTCGGTAAAGACCCTAACCTCATTAACACCACATGTATTATCCACATCGGTATGCTTATATATAGGGCATATGTAAGGGAGAAGCCCTAGCCAACATCCCACCACATACTAATATGCATATTACACTGTTGTTAATGATAATTAAGCATTTTTACCCTACACCTCTGATTTAGATTATGCTTTCCAAAACTTGATTTACCCTTGATTCTCTTGAGTTCATCATAGATACGTGATTTCCCAAAAGTCAGTGATGGAAATAAAATGTTGAATATTTAACTAAATAAATAAATAAACATTTAAATACAACTAAGACATGATGATTGGGCCTTATTTGACTCAATCAATTAGACTTAGTTGTTGGTGGTTGTCCAAGTTGTAACCTCTCACACGTGACTCATGTCAGGCATAACTCACAAGGAGTACACCTGAACTGAGCGGGATTTTAATGTTTTGCCCTTACAGCTTGACCCAAAGGTCTTCTGTACATGCGGGGACTTTAAGGATATCCTTTGATTCTTGATCTCTTGATTCTCTTGATATGACTTTGATATTGATTTCATTTGATAGTTCATGTTATTGCCCGTATAGCCTGACTACAAGTGTCTTCTATACCTGAAAGGGACTTTATATGTGTGTTACACGTGGTATTGATTCCCTATACAACTGACATCCACCTTAACTTGAATATTAATGATTTCATTAGATTATAATGATTTCATTATTTCCATGATTCACACACATTTATGATTTATGATTCCTTGAGCCTCTTGATCTTGATCTTTAGAATTTCCATGATTCACAATGATAATTGATTCTTGATTATGCTTCTTTGTTCTTAGATCCCACACTGAATTAGATTTCCTTTGAATATGATCTTCTGTTTTAGTTCCTTTGATTCCACTTTGAATTTAGATTATTGAATTTGAACTGAATGGACTAAGGGTTTGTTTAGAGTTTAGAATTTAAGTATTACTCATAAGAGTAATTTAATTAACTTGATATTTTGATCTGTTTAATGATTACCTAGACATGAATCTAGGGGTATCAACAAACATATATATGTAAAACATATAATATATAAAAACATTTAAATAAACAGTTTAAATAAAACAGTTTACGCATGCTTCTCAGCCCCGCGTTTTAAAACAAAAATGTTAGAAAAGGGGCAATGAACTCACCTGTGTTGCCGTGCTATTGAACCACAAAAGATATGCGCGCTCTTTGATTGTTGCCTAAGTATCTTCGGTTCCTGAGTTGTTTTAAAAGAATTCGAATACGATAAGTATATACAGTAATCGTCGTATCTAGGGTTTGGTCTCGGTGTGCAAGTAAGTGTCCTAAATTACTAATGTGTTTCTAAGACCTCATCTAATTTAATCTAACTTATTACCCAGGAATACCCTTATCCCATGATTATTCATTTACAATTTCTAATTAAAACCTCCTTAAGTTATTCCATTTTATATTAAGGGTTCAAAAAGCATAATTTATTGTAGTTTTACAAAGTTTATAAATCATTTCATTTACTAAAACATATTTACTTAAAAGATGAATATAAGTAACATGACGAGCTTAGGTTAAGCCCATTGGGCCAACTTCGGGCCCAATACTCGACTTTGATCTTCCAATTGATTACAGATCAAACTTCTTGAATAATTCGACCTGGATAATTCGATTGAATCATCTAAGTTAGTTACATAACCTTAGATTAAACCATTGATCTCCAACGAATTCTCAAGTGGGTTTAACTCAAAGAATGTTCATAACCTATGTTTGGACTTTGATTACTCTAATGTGTTAGCATATCATAGAACTCTAATTCACAAATGTTGAACTCAAGATGATTCCCACTTTGTTTGCTTAATATAAAACCCTAATATCCCATGTCCACACATAAAGGATCTAATTCCATGCATGCACACCCACAAATTTAGGTTTCCATGCACACACATGATAGCCACCATGCTTGCTTTATGTGAGATCCCTTAGTTTTATCCCCACCTTTGGTCGAATGATGGTGGCCGTCGAATGAGAGTCTAGCCGAATGTGGGTTGTGGGCAAAGAGGCTGGCCGAATGAGAGTAGCACCGAAAGGGCTAAGGTCCGAATGTAGTTTCATCGAATGACCATGGTCGAATGAAGCTTGAGCGTTCGAATGACCTGTTGGGTCGAATGAGCGATTGGCGAATGAGGTCTTGATCGAATGGCTGATGGCAAAAGAGGTTAGGCCGAACGAATGAGGAAGGTTCATTCGCCGAAAGGTGGTTGTCCCGGCTCATTTGGCGAGCTGGGCAAACCCTATTCGGGTTTTCAAACTCCAACCACCATGACATCCCATATTCCTCTCTAATCGACCAAGATTCACATGACCCTTGTTCCTACAGCACCCTAAGCATATTTCTAGTGATTTCCCTAAGGTTCTTGAGGTTTTCAACCGGTTTCTAAAGAGGTTCGAACCTAGGGTTTCTAAAACCCTAAAACCGAACAAATCTCGTGATTTTACCTCGAATCTGATGGATGAAACTTTAGATCGGTTGTACTTTCAAGTTCTACTAGTGATTGTGGTGATTTTGACACCAAAAACACTCAAAATGGTTGAGTCTTGAGCTAGAAATCTTAGAGAGATGGTGAGTGTTTTAGAGAGAGAGTAGAAAGAAGATGGGGTGAACGAAAATGGTGGGGAAAATCTAGTTGGTGGGGTTTGGTGTGGCCTTGAATGCCACATTAAATGATAGGGAAATACCCGGGTTCGTTCGGGTTCATTCGGTTTCGCGTGGTTTCGCCGGTTTCTCGTCGTTTTCGTTACGAAACGACTCGGTTTTAAAAATAGAACTTACAGATTTATTTTAAGTTGTGATTCCTAATAAATTAACTAAATATCTTTTATTTATTTAATTTCAAAAATATTTAATTTACAGTTTAAAATCGAATCGTACAGTCGTCGCGCGTATTCGTTCGAATCGTCACCCGTTCGAACACGACGATAACTATACTTTTCAATATTGTTTTCTAATTATCGGATATTATTCAGAACGTTAAACTTTCAGATGTATTCGTACAGATCGTCACCTATACGAATAATCTGTCGATTTAGCATTCACGTAACGACATCCGTTGTTGTTTTGTTCAGTAAAGCCTCACATACGTTTATACATAATAAAATCCTAACACATAATCACATGATGGTTCTATGATGTCAGATAATTATCTGGCTGATGAACCACTGTTATGAGTTTCGTTTCTGAAATGATTCTGAACTTGTATTATGATAACATAAAATGATAATGATACTCGACATGAATTATGAAATACACTGAATTACATAAAGTTCGTACCTGATTACTGTTCACCTTACTGTTCAGATCACTGTTCCGGTGACGTTTCCGGCACTGATGTTACAAAAAGTAACATGCTTGAACATATTTTTTACATTAGTATTATTATGAAGTTTTGGCGTAGTAATTAAATCATCTCTTGGCCAACTTATTCTTAATCAATAGTCAACTGATCAATTGGGAGAATGTTGGAATTTATTTCATAATATGACCTTATGACTACTTGATAAGTTAGTTTATTATTAAGTTTTTATTTTTATAATTAACCAATAAGCCGTTACATATAAGTTGATGCAATTATCAATTTATTGATAATTGCATTATAGTCCCTCTATGCCAATATTTTGATACACAATATTGCCCTTACATTAAACAATAAATATGAAAACATCTTACACTAGTTCTTCTTAATGTCCAAATAATCATTCCATTTACATAATATTTTCTCTAATCAAAATTATAAGCAAGGAAGAATACCATACACATGAATTTTTCATCATAACTTGAAAATAAAAGAATATTAGAGAAACAATACAACGATATTGTTATCAAAAACATGATAAAATCTTCAAACAAGTAAATTTGTTTTATTTTGAATTTAATCAATATAATCTTCCAAGAAGCAACCATGCTTTAGATGAGAACGACAATGTGGGCTTCGTTGATCAGTTGATCTAGAAGAAGAAGAGAAGAGAGAAGGGAAAAAAAAAGAAACAAAGAAAAAAAAAAGAAACAAACAAAGAAAAAGAAAACCTTGCAACTAAGATTCAATGGAATGGTTTTTGTTTTTTTTTACCCTACAATCCATACATTTTGTGTATCAACCAATATCACCCCCTTAACTTTACCAAAAATCATGTTTATTCTTTCACTCTAATATTACATAGCAAATTATTAAGATGGTCTTTATGTTTTGATAGTATTTCACTTTTTGTCTCTATGTTTCAAAAGTTACATATATGGTTCCAAACTTTAAACATTTATAACTACGTGAGAGTAATTTGTTGACTAAATGACTATATGTGTTACAAATGTTTAAAATTTGAGACTATATAGGTAATTTATAAAACATATATATGGTCCAAAAGTTAAATACTAGCAAACCACAGGAATTACTATATTATATTATATTACTAGGTTAAAATCCCGTGTATTATACGGGTTGCCAAAAAAATATTATATATACGTATTTGGTAAGAAAAAGTTACATAACTAATAAGTATGTTTATTGCATAATTTAACTAAACTCATGTATTATAAAAGTTGTATAAAGATGATATAATTTGTTAATACAAAAGGCCATCAAAATATGTTTAAAACATTTGATCTATACTTGTAAATTATGTTTTAATTTTTAATTTTTTCCAAAATGTAATTGATAAACTTAAATTTAATTAAAGTACTTATTCTTCTTTAGCACACTAAAATTAACTTGACTTAAAATTCATATTGATACGTATAACTTGGTTTTTTTTTTTCAAATTACTTACTTTTTATTACTTCAACATAGTATATTTTTATCACTAAAAACATCCATTCATATTAAACTTTTTTAAAATTTTAAAATCACTCATAAAAACAATTAATATCTTTAATCTTTATTTTCCAATATATTAATAAATATAATTTGAATATAACTATACTTAAAGAAAAGTGGTTATCATAAATAATTTCATCTTAATACTATTAATTAAGAATATATTAATTATTATTTCTAATTAAATACTAAATATAGATAATTAAAGACGAGAGAGAAGCGGGAAAAAAAACGTTTAGATGTCTTAAAAAGATGACAAGTGTCCCAAATTATTTTTATTTATTAGTATAGATAGATATTATACTATATATTTCAAACAGCTGTGATTCTGTCCATCTCCCCGCAACTCACTGAACAAATTTCTTGTTTAATTGTTGGTAATAATGCCGTTCAAAAAAAAAATTTGTTGGTAATACGAAGTGACATGACGTTGTGACTAAATATGAACAAACTTTGAAAAAGCAACCCGTAAGGTGCATTGCGATATCCCCTATCGTTGAATAGTTTATATTATAAGGGGAGGTTCCATTGAAAACCTTCATATTTTTAAGAAAACTTAGAAAACTAATCACAATTGTTATTAATCAATTTCGTTTTTCGTTTTTTATTTTATATTTTGTTTTATTATAAGGTTATATTTGTTAACAAAAAGAAAAAAAGAAAAAAATATATGTAATTCATGTTGTTACATATATGTAACTCATTGATTACATAGATGTAACTTGTAAACTGCATATATGAGTTACATATACGTAACTTTATTGGTTACATATACGTAATTTCGTGATCTACATATTTTTATTAAAAAATTTTGTTTGTTTATTACATTTCTAAGCTAATAATAAAAAATCATGAAAAAATTTTTTTAAAAATTGATTGGTTAGTAGGAGTTTTCTTGGTTTCTCCAAAGTGAGGAGTTTTTATTTGAACCCTCCCCTATATTATAAACCCACTACATATAATAATTACATATTAAATCGTTTTACGTAATGTTAATTGCGATCATGATTGTAACTAAATAGTCTAATTTAGTAATTTACACAATTATATTAATAATTGGATTAAACGATTTATAACTTACACAATAAATTAATCATAAGATTAAACAATAGCATTAAAACTTACACAAATATGTTATTTATTTGTTTATATATTTGTTTATTTAATTTATGAAGTGGCTAGTATAAAAACAAATGTAACTTTCTTTGTATATTCTCACCCTACGGCCTAGGGAGTAAAATAAAATAAAGTCCAAGGCACACAAATGCATGTCTTTGTGATAATCAAGGATATAGATAAGTTGTCCTACTGGTAAAAGACTCACCTTCCAATGTGGAGGTTAAGGGTTCGACTCTCACTTGAGGCATCAGATGCAACTCTACCGACGGCGGCGTCCGGTAAAACAGATTATCGCTCCCTTAAGAGTGTACTGTGATAACCCGCCGCAACACGCGGGTGAGATTAAACCTAGTTTAATATAAAAAACAATTATCAATTAACAGAAAAGGGAATGAAAAAAATTTGTAGAGTTTAGCAGGAGACAACATGTCATATGTACATTCTAGGTAGTGTTTTATCGGAATAAGAAATTTTGCATTTTTAAAAGTTTTATATTATATATTTTGTTTAATGGCTGATTGGGATCACTAATAAATTATTGGAATAACATCGTGTTACCAGCAATACCACCCAATCATATATATCACCAAGTCATCGGTTAAAGAAGAAACTCAATACTTGAGAAAAACTCTTATGATAATCAAATCCAATATCTTATAATTCCTGAGCCTTATTCCACTATCAGCCGCCGGTCTATAATGCCTTTAGCGTTTATGTTACACAGTTAGAAATACTTAATCGCTTACAAAGTATGAGTCATGACTCGTGAATAGCAATATTTTAGTAACAACCCTAACTAAATATTACTTAGAATCAAATAGCCAAACGTGTCATCTTTATATTATTATTTTTATTACCTTACTATTATTTATAGGGGTTGGATCCACTAAAAAATGATTTTTGTATAATAACAGTACAAATCAATAAGAGTTCGATATGTGACATGCTAAAAATATATAAACAAAAATATAAAACAAGGGTTGGATTCATTAAGAAAGGATTTTTGCATAAGAATAGTAAAAATTAATAAGAGTTCGATATGTGACATGTTAAAATATATAAACAAAAATCTGATACAAAAATCTGATACAAAAAAATCCATTATAAAAAATAAAAAATCTAGTAAAAAAATAAAAAATCTGGTGCAAAAAAATATGTAGTATAAAAACAAAATTACAGTGCAAAAAAACACAACAATATAGTACAAAAAACACAAAATTTAGTATACAAAAATATAGAACAAAAAAAGAATTTACTATAAAAAGAATAAAAATATAATATAGTACAAAACATATGATGTTGTACATAAATTATCACATCAAATTTCAAAATCTTATTAGTTTTTACTCTTATTAAGCAAAAAAAAAAATTTTCTATTATTTACATACCTATATCTATACTCTCTAATAAAAAAGTAAATATTTGACAAATGTCAATTTATTAGGCTATTATTACACATGTCATCTTTTTAAAAGAATTATTGTCACATGTCATTTTTTAGTCTTTACACTCATTCTATCATATTAAATGATAATTATAACCAATGATCCTTAGCTCAAGCGGTTGAGGGGAGGTACCCTGTGACTTCAATATTGGGGAGGTCACGGGTTCAAGTCCTGACATGGACAAAATAGGGGTTCCATGCTAGGCTAGGGGGTTTTCTCTCACATATGGTGGCTTTCCTCCTATGGGGCGTGGATATGATCGGGTGGGTCTATGACCCGTCAGTGATCCAAATTGCCGTTCAAAAAAAAATGATATGTAACACCCAAACTTTGCGCACGATTACACGTGTCCCATTTTAGGTCCCAGATTAAACTTTCTCAAAAATTTTGTTCGGAAGCGTAAAAATAACATTTCATAAGTTAAACACACTTAATTTCAAATCATTTACATTTATGATTAATAAAACTAGTGTGTTTAAGTTTAATACCATCAGAGAATTTTACATAACGTTTGGTTCTGCTTCATAACATGCCCGATCAGATCGTCCGATGCATATCTATCTTTGACCTGTAACATCACATATAAGTCACCATTAGTTCATACGAACTAAGTAAGTAACCCCTCCCCGAGTTTCCACAACTCATTTAACACATCCACATACATATCATATGGATGTTTATCATGTCTAGATAATAACATATCATATTTCAACATCAACTTGCACACATCACACATTGTGCAGTTATTTCCCTTAATGGGACATTTTCACAATTATGATTATATTATCTAATCAATCTCTATCACCAGCACCTCTGGCTAAATTAAACACCATATATATATAAATATATTGGCTCAACCAATTACCCACACACCTGTGGTTTCAACAATTTAGTTTCCGGATTAACCCGGTTATCCACACATTTGTGGTATCATACATATATCAAGTCTAAGATGTTCACCACCGGTACTTCCATCTAGACAATTGCCAGCACCTCTGGCTATCCACCATTGTGGAGTCATAACAACAAAATGTAAAAATACATTTTTCACAATCAAAATTCAAGCTGAGTCATTTCTATTCGAATTGACTCTCACAATGTAATAATATCATATTACCAATCATCAACTATTAATCACAATAGTTTAATCAAAATTACACTATGGTGTTCACATTCCTGTACTTCCACCATAGTTATTTGTCAGCACCTCTGACTAACCACACATTTGTGGTATCATACATATTTCAAGTCTTAAGATGTTCACCCACCGGTCCTTCTATCTAAGACAATTGCCAGCACCTCTGGCTATCCACCATTTGTTCACACACCTTGTGAATCAATCACATTGGAATTGCAAGTTATACGTTCACACACCTTGTGAATCTAAACATGCACATTACCAATTCCAACATCTACACATTCGTAAATCACCACACGTTCACACATCGTGTGACTCATGCAGCCATAATAACCACCATCATGATCACGGCATGTTCACACACATTGTGAATCATGCAGCAACCATAACCACAATCACGACAACGGCATGTTCACACACCTTGTGAATCATGCAGCAACAATAACCACAATCACGATAACGGCATGTTCACACACCTTGTGAATCATGTAGCAACGATAACTACAATCATGATAACAGCATGTTCACACACCTTGTGAATCATGCAGCAACGATAACTACAATCATGATAATGGCATGTTCACACACCTTGTGAATCATGCAGCAACGATAACCACAATCATTTATATTAACACCAAAATCATATTGATTAATCACCGGTTCATCCGGTTATTCCAATGCAAATATATTGCATACACGTTTCTCATTGAAACACCACAACACAAACTAAAGGATTTCTCATCCATTAGTTTCAATCACATATTCAACATCATTCACATATATCAGGCACACAAGTAAACTCATTCTACTTCTTATATGTAATGTTACAGTAAGTTGGGTAACTTACCTGATTCAAACGGTTGTTCACTTCCTACAACCTCCACTTCTGTGAATTGTCACTTGACTTCTATCACCAACACCTAGTTGCATATTCACACATATACAACTATATTCAATACATATAACACATACAATCAAGTTCAACTCACTTGACTGGTTTGACTTTATCAAAGTCAACTTATCACATAATTGACTCTATCTTACTATATTTAGTAAGTATTAGTCAATTAATCATATCCCATGCCTCTCTTAGGCATTTCATCAAATAATTGATGTTCATTATATTAGTTATGATCTCAATCACTTCTTTTAATCAAAATTCATTTATGATCATAACTGTTAATAATTTTTAACATCAATTCATCACAATCATCATTTAATCCATGGATCATAATCCATATATATTTCAAAACCACCATTTACCCATCCTACTAGTTATCACATCATGATATGGGTTTCATAACAACCGGACATTATCCCGGCTTCAAAACAAAGATTTCACCATCAAAACATCAAATTCTTCGTTTCTAACAATCTCTAGTTATCAACTAGGCAATAATCAATACCCATAATCATAGTAATACATTCAAAACTAAATTTAATCCACAGAATATCAAACTAGTAGGAGAGATCGAATCGTTACCCTTTTGAACGAAGTTCTCGGATGAAAACGACGATCAGGTGTTGTAGAATCGAACCCTAGCTCGATCCGAACATCTGGATGGCTTCAAAACACTGATCTAGCAACAAAAGTTGCTCTGTTCGTCCCTGGGTGTGTTTGAGGTCGAAAGAATGAAAAAAAAATAAAACTTCCACACAATTGCTGAAAAGATAAGGATCTGTCAAGCCGCCTCACCCGTCGCGTACCGCGAAGGAGGGCCCAAAAGCTCTTCACGTACCGCGAAGCAATTCGGGATTCTCATATATTTTGGGTTCTTCGCGTACCGCGAAGGAACCTCAAAATCACCTTCTCGTACCGCGAAGAGTCCCAAAACATTATATCTTTGAAATTTTCTTCGTTTCGCGATTCCGGACAATCCGTAACTCCGTTTCGCGCACGGTTTTCTCCCACGTTCATGATTTCTCGCCTATTTTCAATTTGTAACAATCATAATCATTTTATAAATGATTATTTCAAACATGTTTGATTTATTGAAAACGGGTCGTTACATGATAATTATAATTCTTTAATTTATTAAAGAAATTTAAATCATTTGTCTAGTGATTTTATATACCTTTTTTTTCATATTAAAAAATAGTTGTAACAAATAAAAAATGAAATCTTTTTTTTATTATTAAAAAGAACACTTAAACAAAGTTTACAAAATATGAAAATTTTTTAAAAATGATTTTTTTAAAAAAAATAAAAATTAATTTAAATTTGTAGTTTTAGGAAAATAAAAATTAAAAATAAGTTTTCTTAAAAAAAAAGCTTTCTTACAAAGTTTTCAACCCGTATAATATACGGGATTTTAGGTAGTTATAAAAATATACAAAGAACTAGTGAACTTCATAAATAGGTATAATATCCCCTCGCATTACTACTAATAAAAGTCGTAATAAACTTCCGTCCAAACATATTTTAATAAAATATTATAATACTTTAAATTTGAAAACGAAAAAAAAAAAGTGAATAAAAGGTCAAACATTTAAAAAAATTAAAATTACATCCAAAATTCACATATACAAATCACGAAGAAGTCAAACCTTTAACGAGTCAAACATTACACACCCAACGAATTTATCAACTCTACATAATACAATTTTTTATAATAAATTCATAAACAGATTCAATCAAAAGTTACAATCTTCTGAATCACAATTCTTTTCATATCCAAAAACTTACAAATCTATTTTTATAGAATTTGTAAATCATCATGTTCAGATTATGAAGGTTCTTTAATGGAGGACAAGAAAGCTAACATCATCGCCATAACATCAGTTATCTTCCTCATCACCATCATCATCATTTCCAGGGTGGTTCTTGATCTCTCAAAATCGTTTTTTCTGATCGTTGGAGCCGCGGTTGCGGGTATATTTGCAGTCATAGTTGGCTACTTCATCCGGCGTCATCTTCGTAACAGACGCCGGATGATGGAAACCAGACTCGCATCCGAAGGAAAAGAGCTTCGGATCGAGTACAGTTTCCTGAGGAAAGTAGCTGGGCTCCCGACCAAGTTTCGATACAAAGAGCTTGAAGAAATCACCGACAATTGGAAGTCGATGATCGGAAAAGGCGCTTCCGGTTGCGTGTACAAAGGAATCATGAAAGACGGGACCGCAGTCGCGGTTAAAAGAATCGAACACGACGAGGAGAGAGGTGAGAAGGCGTTTAGGTCCGAGATCGCGGCCATTGCCAGCGTTCAACACGTGAACCTGGTTCGCCTGTTGGGATACTGCATTCATAACAACATGCGGTTTCTCGTTTATGAATTTATCACAAACGGGTCTTTGGCAAGTTGGATCTTCTCGTCCGGAAGATCCAACTGTGTCTCCGGCTGCCTGTCCTGGAGACTCAGATCGGCAGTCGCGTTAGACGTTGCGAAAGCACTCGCGTATTTACATAACGACTGCCGGTCCAAAGTTCTCCACCTGGACGTGAAGCCAGAGAACATTCTGCTCGATGAGAACCATCGAGCAATCGTCTCTGATTTCGGGTTATCGAAGCTGATGAGCCGAGATCAGAGCCGGGTTCTTACAACATTGCGAGGGACGAAAGGGTACTTGGCGCCGGAGTGGTTGTTGGACCTCGGAGTGACGGAGAAATCTGATGTTTTCAGCTACGGAATGGTGTTGTTAGAGATGATAGGCGGGCGGAGGAACGTGACGGTGATAGATACCGGCGGTGGCGGTGGCGGTGGCGCTGACCGGTCAAAGAGAAAGTTTCAGTATTTTCCGAAGATAGTGACGGAGAAGATGAAAGCCGGGAGGATCATGGAGGTGGTTGATCAACGACTTTTAGATCACGGAGGTAATACCTTTTTATTCATCATTTTTTAAATCATTTTGATATGACTATTAATTTAAAGATTTAATAAATGTAAAAAATAACCATTAATATAAAAGAAATAAAATATAAAAGTTAAAATAATGTTCAACCAGTTGTTTAATTGAAAACGATAAGAGGCAAAATCAAACTGATTAGATACCTTGTGTTGTTATCTGCTGATGCAAACAGTTAATAAAATAATAATTAAACGCGTACAGTGACGGAACTTGAATGATTTTAGATCACTGATTGATTGAAGAGGCGGAAATTTTAAGTGGGAGCGTGATGAATAGAAAAATTAATACATTTAAAAAATGAGTAAATTACTAAGATGTTCTATATGATTTGTTAGTATTTCACTCTTAATCCTTAGGTTTTATAGATAACCAATATGTTTCAAACTTTAAATATTTGTAACTCATATAGTCCTTATGTAAGCGTAATTTAGTCAACTATGTGAGGATAATTTGGTCACGTATGTGATGTTAATTTGGTGACCTAAGAACTATATGTGTTACAAATGTCTAAAGTTTGGAACCATATGTGTAATTTATGAATCCTTGAGATTGAGTGAAATACTAGCAAATAACATACATCGTATCATGCGTTTACTCTATAAAAATTTTATCAAAAATATGAAAATTGTATCGAATCTTAAATAATGTCTAATATATGGGTCGCCTAATTACAGGAATTGACGAAAAAGAAGTGAGAAAGCTGGTGCATGTGGCGTTGTGGTGCGTACAAGAGAAGGTGAGGCGGCGGCCGAGCATGGTGGAGGTGGTGAAGTGGTTGGAAGGGCGGGTGGCGGTGGAGGAGCCACCGGAGACGCAGATGATCGTTGTTGACCTTTTGTCGATCGACGATGATGAGGAGGGTGGAAATAGAGGAGAAGGGCAAGATGGTAATAAAAGGAAAAAACCGAGGGTTGTTGCTAGAGTAGCTTCCCAATTGAATGGTTGCTTGGGTACCAATACTAATTCTTTGTCATCAAAATCGTTTTCATATTCAATGTCCATTATTTCCCCACGATAGATAGATAGATAGATAGATTCATATTATGTCACAATAATTTGTAAATCATAAAAAAAAAATTATTATACTTTCGATTTTGATTCGTAATTTAGTAACACCTGTCTAACGGTAGGAAAAAGAGCTTTAGTGACTAGAGCCCTCACTATTTTACAAAATTTGGGCTTATATAGTTTTTATATATAATATATGTATGATAATATATCTATATATAACTCATGTATTTGTTGTAAGAAATTTTAAAACACAATTCTAAAATATAATTTTTTTTGTATATGTGAAGTGATATAAATTAAATATATCATGTATGGGTGATGTTATAATAAAAATAGGTTTTAGTGTAAAAGTGTAAGAAAAATTTAAGACTGTTAGACTTATAACTTAATGATTGAGGTGAATTTTTATCATGTTATATAAATTTTTTTAAACGATCATAACTTTTATATATGATATTATTTTTAAAAAAGTTATACTAAAAACAAGCATTTTTTACCTTTAAAACAAGAATAATATAAATGTTTAAAAATTAGATTATCCAGCACATTGTATTGTGTCATTGCCTCTTTTTGTTCATTATTGTGTCGTTTAGATTATCATTGTTTTTTTACTCGATATCGCGTCTTATTTTTTTTTTAAATGGTAAGATTTAAAAAGCATAATGATGAAAGAACACAATCACATGCATTTTACATATAAATCATGATAATAAAACAAGAATAAATCTATCTATCTATCTATACTAATAAATCAAAATAAAATATGTCACATGTCACTTTTCTAGACTATTCTTGTAAAATTTTTTCCGTCTCTCTCCTATTAAATGTATACATATTCAATAGTAATAATATTAAATATACTTTTATACATTTTTATATATTAAAAAAGATTTTTAAAGCATTAAAAATATATTAATTCTAAAAGAGTACATTTTTTTAGAATCAAAATTAATGAAATATAAATATTCAATAATTGTTTTTTAAAAAAAATATTCAATAAAACAACCTTTAATAAACTTAGTGTTTATATAAATGATATTATTATTTTTATTACTTATGTATTAAACTATATAAATTTTAATCATATTATTATTGATTATTTATTATTTTCTTATTCAACCCGTGTAATACATGGGGTATTAACCTAGTTTATCTAATATATCAAAAAAAAAATGCTAATATAACATCAAATAATTTAAAACGTAAAACATAATGATGAATACATATGACACAATAATCTGAAATATATGTTTCTTAAAATAACAAGTTTTGAAAAACAAAAATGTTGAAATAATACAATTTTACACTTGTAATATGAAAAACATAAAAATTAAATAACAACTTTTTAATATAAAACTAGGGTGATACCCGCGCTTCGCGGCGGTAATCGGGCCAATTGATAATAAATATCTGACATAAATGTTTACCGTTGTAAAAATGAGCATTGGAAACATTAAACGAATCTATAAACACCAAATAAAAAAGTCCAAAGATATTTAAAAAACATTTATACCCTCGCTTCGTGGCTTTAATCGGGCCAATTGATAATAATTGCAACACTTGAACCAGATTTAAAAAAATTATGCCCGCGCTTCGCGGCGTTCATCGGGCCAAATGATAATAAATGCAAGACTCGAACCAGATTAAAAAAAAATTATACCCACGCTTCGCGGCGTTAATCGTTCGCTGTGTTAATCGTTGCAATTGATAAGAAATAAAAAAAATTATCTTTTGACCAAAGACCAAATGACAAAAAAAAAAAAAAAAAAAAAAAAAAAAAAACCTATTTACAACTGTTCACTCAAGTTGTAAATGTATGTATTATAATAACAAAACAAAAAACAAAAAAAAAAAGTTAAAACATATAACAAAATAATAAATACATAAATGTTTGAATTATTTTTTGGAAATTTGTTTACATTTATAAATCTATTGATTAAATACGTTAAAATAAAAAAAAATCCAACATTTGTTTTTGAAAAAAACAATATATACAAAAGAAGAAATACAAGATATGATGGGCCATAGAATGAAATTAGGCAAAAACAAAAAAACGACATGAGTTTGATCATAATAAATGCAAGATACCTAACCCAAACTAATTACTAGAAGCATAAGAAATGAAACAGATGAGCTATATTATATACATTTCTATATAATTACTATATAGTATTAAAATGCATGAAAACATAGTAAAAATATAGATATTATATTATGTGGGTCCCATGATCATATTTAAATGCATATGTATAATAATAATATAATATATATATATAAAATATTGTGTGGGTTTCAAGAGCATATACACACACACATCTATATATCTATATATATACAGTAATGCATAGTACATACATGTCTGATTCATTTAACGACTTTGTGAAAATTTAGGTTTGGCATATCAGAAGTTTTTTTAACTTTGAAAATTAGCAAACAATGATAAAGATATTAAATTTGATATATTTGCTTAGAAATTTCAGCTTTCATTAAATTTAAGAGATTTGTTTACAGATTTATGTTTTTGATATTTTGTTAGTTTAAGGTTTAGGATTTAAGTTTAGGGTTTAGGTTTTAGTTTGTGATGAGAGATTTGATTTTTTTCATGTAACTTATGCTTCTGCAAATGATATATAATACATGTTCTCGGGTGTTCCCGCCGCAACGCGCGGGGGAATAAACCTAGTTGAATATAAATAATGAATTCAAATTACAAGCATGCCATGATATCATTTTTATGAATTTAACAACTCTATAAATCGAACAATAAGTAAAAAAAAATGAGAGAAGACACACATTGCATAGTATTAACTCTCACTAACTCTTACAATCATACAGTGACAGAGCTTGAACTATTTAAAATAAAAGGTAAAGTTTACGGAACATATAATACATGTTAATTTTTTAAAAAGATGAGGCGAAACTAATATCTAAAATAAAAATTAATCTTTCAGCTGAGATATTAACATTACGAATAGAAAAAATGGCGGTTCCTCAGTCTTATAGATGTTTCACCCTTGCTGCCCTACCTACTATATATTAGGTCCGGTTACTTCACTTATTTTGCTTAAAACTTGCTTTAACATGCGTTCATCCTGACCCGAACCCGTTCTGATCCATTATCCAACTCAACCATTTTGCCATGTATATAAATTAGCCACTATTAAATGGTGACACTTGATCGCCTGAAATAATGTGATTGAGGTAACCTTTCTTTTGTTAATTAAAAACGCATTTGGAAAGCTTAGCCACCAGTTGATGATATACGTGATCACAACTAGTCCTATTTTAACCCCAAAACACAATGAACAAATACATTTATACACCGTTGGTGGAAGACCCATAAAATTTTACGAGTCGGGTCATACAAATTCTAAATAGTGTACATTTAATGATGGTCTTAGGTTTTAAATCCAGTTAACAAAAGATTGATTTAAAGTAGTTTAATGGTATGATAGTTTTGATGTTAAAAAAAATTATAGATTTATGACAGCATAAGCATTTATGGTTATATTGTATTTAACATGAATATCCATGACTTACTTCGATGCAAGATTGGAAATGGTCGTAATGCCTTGTTTTGGTTGGATAATTGGTTTGGTTAGAGATATTGAAAGACCTGTACCCATCTATATTCCATCTAGAGACATAGATGTCTCATGCTCCTTCTGCCATGATCAAAAGGAATCAACTGAACATTTGTTGATTAGGTGTCCTAAAGCAAGCTTAGTTTTTTTTGAACGGCGAAGGTCTCAATCGTGTGAGCCCACTGTTTCCAGCCATGTCACCAAGGTCTAGTTACCTGAACTTCCCATGAGCCACCACAACCACCCTAGGAGGAAACCCCCTGACCCCCCCAGTCCCCTTTTTTGCTACGGAAAGGTTTTTACCCAAGACCTCTTATTTCGAAAAATCCCGTGGTACTATTGAGGCACTGACTCATTGGTAAGTAAGCTTAGTTAGGGATTTGGTTTTTGAATGGTGCAATAGCCATTCTCGATAGATCATAAAAAAAATTATTCGTGGGTTATTTTTGACGTCGTTATGGTGCGTATGAAAATTAAAAATGAGAAGATTTTCAACAACAAACTCTAGAGAGCAAAAGAAGTATTGGAAGATATCAAAATTAGAGGAAAGCTTGATAATTTAGAATGGAAACCTTGGTGTAAATTTTCATTTTGATCTTTCTTGTAATCTAGAACCTTTGCTTCAATTCTTCTTTTTTCTGAATAAATTGGCTGTTAAAAAAAAGGGGCATTTACATATTTCCCCCTCCAAATATCATTTATTACATATATACCCGATTAAAATAGTCAATTACATATTTCTCCATTTTAAAAGATAATTCTCCTTCAAAATAAACTAGTCAATTACATATTTCCCCCTCTCAAGGGGAAATATGTAATTGATTTTAGGGTTGGGTAAATATGTAATTAAGGCTCTCATTAGGGGGATATATGTAAATAACCCTAAAAAAATATTAAACTCATAAGGACCTAATTTGTAAATTACTAGTTAAGGTTTTATTTAATTCTATGTCTTGTGAGATTTTATTCCTATGTTTTACCATAGACGTTTTTATAAAAAAAATATAGAAAATAGGCATATTCGAACATAGCTAACATAAACAATACGTAACTTGTATATCGAGGTAGTCTATGTTAAACTAGTTGGCTCCCCGAGCGTTGCGGCGAGAATTACGCCATAAATTTAAATATCAAAACATAGACACAATCTTTCATAACAAAACACACATATAAAAACATGTCACAACAGTTATCACTTCGACATAAAATTCTAAAGTGTAGTCTTCCGTAAAGGTGTATAGACTAAAGATGAAGCATAAAAGTTTTGTAGATGGACTAAGTTTGTATAAAAGGGAAAAAATTAATAATATATTCTAGAAGAAAACAAATTAAGAAAGAAATAGGTGCCTTGTGACATGAATTATGTTAGGATTCTGAATATTAGAATGCAAACCTGATCCCTTATATCAAAACTCAAATATAGTCACATCGGTTGTTACACTACCAGTCTACCGTAAAACCTTAAAGTGTAGTCGTTTTAAACGTGTATACAGATTAAAGATGAACCGTAAAACTTTTGTTAGAGGAAGTGAGTAATATTAATAAAAAAAAAAACTTACAAGAAAACAAAGTATGAAAGATTAGGACCAATAAAAAACTTTAATTAATTTTATGAACATGAGCGTAAATAAAGAAAATTTAGGAAAATAGAAAATAGGAAAAAAAAAATTACAAAGGACCGAAATATAGAAACAAATAAAGTAATTTAAGGTCTAGAAGAAATTTTATTATATTACATGAAACCGAAATGAAATTAACAAAAACTACAAAAAGAAAACAAAAAGAAAAATAATTGGCAATATTAAATTTATAAATTTTTAGGCAAGCATTATGTTTACAAGTACGTAAATTTATGACATGACACGAACCTAATTTGTAATTTAGGGTTGATTAGCATAATTTATAAACAAGTTGAAAGTTAGTTCTACGTTTAGCCTGTGAATTACACTTTTTTTAAGTCGTAGTCCGAACAACTCAATAAGTTTGGTGTACTTAATTTATATTATTTTATTATTATTTTTAAAATGTGTTTTGTCATATACGGGCATACGGCTGGCATACGAATTTCTTGGTGAAACACGTGTAAGCCTGTACATGAAACAACATGCATATACATATACTAGACACCTGGCCTCAAAAGTTAATGATCATCGAATAAGTAGATAGACTGATAGACATACCATTTTTCTTTTCTTTTTATTTTTATAAAAGGAGATGTTTCACGTATATTGTTTTAACCAGGTTCATCAGAGACAAACCTCTCATATGCGTGGAAATCCTAAGAAATACGAAAGCTCTTGACCCCTATTAAGAAACCTGAGATAATCACCCGGATTGGTGCAAGGCCGGCTCAACCAATTTGAGAGCTCTAGGTGACAATTAAATCTGTGACCCTTCATCCCTTCCAAACTTACAATTTTTTCCTATTACTCTTTGATTCATTCATTCCCTTAGCAAGCTTAGACGCCTTTATTAAGGGTTTTATGATACGGTTTTTAGGTGAAACTGTAAATAACGGTTTACAAATAATAAAACAAAAACCGAACATTTAAAAATAAAACTAAACCAAACCGTTATGTATACATGCATGCATAAACACGCACAGTCCGGTACGGTTTGGTTTTTAGTGAAAATCATAAACCAAACATTTCACTACGGTCTACGGTTTCAAACTTTTGAAACCGATCGACCAAATGTCTAGGGATATAACCAACCGCGAAACCGAATCATATGAGGCCCAAAAAATATGAGACCCTAGGCAATTGCCTAATTTATTAATATAGTGAGCCAGCTCAGTATTGGTGTCCTTCAACTTGACCCAAACTGAGGTCGAACCTACAACCTCCATAATAGAAGGCCGGAGCTCTAGCCATTTAAGGTGGCTGGTAGGGGTGTAAACGAACCAAGACAGCTCGTGAAATACTCGAGATCGGATCGGTAAAAAGCTCAAACGAGCCGAGCCTTAACGAGCTTTTATTTAATATATTAGTGTTTATTTATAAAATTATGATAAATATATTTAAATCAAATATTTTATGTAAAAATTAGAAAATATAATTATAAATATAATTAAATTAGTAATTAAAGTAAATTAATTAAATAAATAAATTATAAACGAGCCGAGCCGAGCCTTAAAATTTTCTAACAAGCCGAGCTCGAGCCTAATGCATAAAAATCTTATCGAGCCGAGCTCGAGCCTTAACGAGCCCGAGATCGGCTCGGCTCGACTCGTTTACACCCCTAGTGGTTGGGGTTTTGGATGTATACAGCTGTAAAGGACAGGAAGTACATGGCGTTGTATACGGAGAGAATCGAGGGTCTAATTTTATGAAAACAAAGCTTGATGTAACTTTTAAGAGTAAAAAGTGCCATTTAACTACTATGTTAGAATATAACTCGTGAAAAGACTTAAAATATGGTTGTTATAACGGGTCAGACACAATCCATTAAGACACAAAACACGAAATAGGTAGACACAAACATGACAAAAAAATTTATCGTGTCTGTTTTTCAAACGGGAACATGACTTATTTAAAACACGTAAACACAAAATGGTCTGTTAAGTAGCATGTCAACAGTTAACACTATAAATGACACATTAAAGAATCTGCTAAGGAACCAGGGTTAGAGAATTAGAAAATTTTAAAATGTAATCGGTTAATCACATATTTTATTATATTACTTATTTTAAAATTTAAATTATAAACAGGTCTTAACGGGTCTTAACATTTCTTAACGGGTTTTTACTTGTTTAGACTCGAAACTCAAAAGGTCTTAACGTGTGACCTGTTTTAAACACGAAACATGTTAAAGTTGGTACACTGTGTCTTGTCGTGTTAACGTGTCCGTATATAAAATTGTTAGCCATGACTATTGACTAAAATGCAGTTTTTTATAACCACATGTATAAAAACGATAGTAAAATAGAAGTTCTAGGTAAATCATGATAAAAATAACCCTTTACTCTTTATTTTATATTACCTATATTATAAAAACCAACGTCGGTGCAATCCGACGTGGTTTGTTAAATATTAAATGTCTTCACAAATAAGAATAATGTTAATGCAGGTCAGTTGGTAGAACACTAGATTTAATGGAAGTGGCGTAGGTTCCAATCCCAACTCAAACATTTATTTTTGATTTTATTTTTCACATATTTCAAACTTCATATTTTTATTTTGTTTTGCCTAAATAATAATTAACTTAACACTCTTACACAGTGTTTTGAAAACCGTACCGGACCGGCTGGTCAGACCTGAAATCGGTTAGGAGACCGGTTCACTGGTTGGACCGGATTTTCAATTTTTTTTAAACTAAAATCTAAAGTATGAGACATTAAAATCATCCATTATATATTTTTTTTAAAAATGATTAAGTTTGTTTGAAAATTAATTATGTTTTTAAATGTGTTTATACTTCTATAATTTTTTGAGAATTTTTTATATATTTATTATGTCATCCAGTTCTTGAATCCGGTCTAACCGGTCTGACAAGTAACCATTTAGACGTCTGATCCGGTTCTAAAAACATTGCTCTTACATCAATTTTGGTGTAGTTATTTTGGTAGAACGTTACCTTTACATTTAAGGACGTGTGTTTGGATCCAATTATAAACCTCTTTTTTGCCCGATTTTTAATCATATTTTTCATTTTGTCTTTTATTTTATTTTTCATAACTTTTTTTTTCTTTTTCTTTTTTTTTTTTGTCTGTCTTTTTTTTTTTTGCCTCTCCGCCGTCATGAAACCGCTCCTCCACAAACAAGGAATTGCCATTACAACTGATCTTCGTTGCCATATAGCCGTCTAAAGTTTCAAATTTGTCCATTTTGTTTATTAAATCTTCACCCTATGCTTTCGAGCTTAACACTTTCGTCTCCTCAATTTTCTAAAAACGTAAAACGTTATTTAACTTCCTCGCGTTTCTAAAGCTTCCAACTTACCACTTTTATTAATTAACTAAAAATAATAATTTATTACGTGTTTATTTTGACGTAAGTGTTCGTATAAATTATGTTGATACACGTTTTGATAATTATTTTACGAAAAGGAGCCTGGTCAAACATAGTACATTTTGATGCTTATTGTATATACGTTTTTCTGTTAGTCTACATTTCGACGTAAATACTTTTAGGTGATACATTGGGTTAAATATATCATGTTTTTCACTCGACAGAATAAAGTTAAAGTAATTTACGTTTTAACACCCGTCGCAGTGCGCATTGGGTAACTTTACTAGTATATATACAATTTGAATGGTCGGTGCATTACGTTTATTCCTTCTTGGTTAAATATTGTCTTATATATATTTGATAGTTTCAACAAAATTTAAGAAACATTTGTGTGGTATAGTTGGTAAGATCATGATTTTGTATATAAACGCGAGGGTTCAAATCCCACATTCAATTTTTTTCTTCCTTTCCCATATTTCTTATTTTGCTTTTTTTTTTCTTTTCCTAATTTTTTTTTTCTTAAATTTGTCTTTTTACTTTTTATACCATTCTGTTGTCATGAAAACGCTCATTCATGAAAACACTCCTTTACAAATGAGGAACTATTGTTTTAATTAATCTTTATTTTCATGTAATCGGCTAACTATTTAAACTTTAATTTTCCCACTCATGTTTTACTGTTTACTTTTCCTTTTTATAAAAAAAAAAAAGAATAATAAATCTATTGTTGTCATCTTGCTATGTCAGGTGTTGTCATCTTATTCGACCCTTAAGTAAAACATGTTTTTTATACCAAGTTGCGCCTGACGCAATTGTTTATGATTTTGCATTAGCAGATTTACTTCGCTATATTTTTAGTTTAAGATTCATATTTTCACCCTCTCAACCTTATAAAAGAATTGCAAAATTTCGTTTTGAACCATTCAAGTTTCTAAAATTTCGAATTTATCTCTTTCGTTTCTAAAATTTTTCCTTATACTTTCGGCGTTATCACTTTCACTTTCTCAATTATTTTAAAAACGTTGTAAAATGTTTCTTTAACTTTTTCGTGTTTCTAAAGGTTCCAACTTATTCCCTTTGTTCGCTAGCTAAAAATAATAATTTCTTAATTGATTAGTTTATGCAAGAGTCCATATAAATTCATGTTGATAGACATTTTCAAATAAAATTTTTCTAGAAACAAGTTCGGTTAGATATAGTACATTATCGTGATTATTTTATATATGTTTTATGTTAGTGTACGTTTCGACGTAACTACATTTGGAAGACAGGTTGAATCAAATATATCACGTTTTCATTACTCTACATTATAACGCAGCCGCCGCAACGCGCTGCATGTAATTTACTTGTTATAAACAATTACTAGATTTATTTTTTTATCATAAGCAATTATATATATATTTTTCACTCAATAGCTAGTGTTCAGGCTGGTTCTAGAGGACTCGACACTCATCGAGTATTTAGATCTAAACGATTTACAACTCGGCCACTCGCCCTACCCTTTCCGCTACAGAATTTGGAATGCTATTTTGTTTGCTACTTTACCCATTTATTATATTGTGTTCAAAAATCCGAAAAAAATTGAAACTTCAATCGTATCCGAAATCCGAAAAGGTTATTCGGAGATTCGGGTCGGATTCGATATCTCTTTTTATGTAATCCGGGTTGTTCGGGCATCCAAAGAACCCCAATTACAAGACAACACACCCTTATTAAATTCGACATGTTAGGTTTGTTCAGATATTTTTTATGAGTAATGGAATTTACTTTGACTATTTTATTACTATAGATTTGTCATCATTTTTTAATTTTAAACATTAAAATGTTGTGCTATGAATCCTAGCTAAAAATGTTTACTTTTATGGACCAAAATACGATAAAAAAATAAATAAATAAACAAAACAAGAAAAAAATTAAGAAATTTTTATTCAGTTTTATTCGGGTTGTTCGGAAATTTTTATTAAGTTTTGTTTGGGTACAAAAAAAGTCAAATCCAAAAAACCTTATTCGAATAACTTGAAATAACTCGTAATCTGACCCAATAAGCATCCCTAAATTCTATTCTGTTTTAAAAGTTAAAACTATTGTTGATTTTATAACTATTCAAAGTAATACTCGTAAATAATTAAATATATGAATTTTGAAAAGGTTAAAAAAAAGAAAGAAAGGAAGTAATGTATTTTAAGTATTTGATAAATGCATTTAATCTGCATAAAAAAATATATATTTATATCATGTATAATCACGCAACAATGTATTTAACGTAATTTAAGTATTCGATTGTATTTAATGTAATTTAAGTATTAATTAAGAGATGAACCTTAGTTCTACTGACGTCTTTTTTTATTTGAACGGTTACGATGCTACATATCACGTATGTTGTCTTAACATGGTCCATCGGACAGAGATAAGACGTGGCCACACCAGATGCGCGGGAACTCTCTGGAATTGGTAAACCCTCTCCCTCCTATTGTTCCAGAACCCGAAATTAATTCAAGATTATTTCACTTACCTGATGTCCTTTAAATCGCTTCTGACAGGGCTTGAACTCATGACCTCTTGGTCACAAGATGAAATCACAACCACTAGACTGAATTCGCAGAATAGTTCTACTAACATCTAACGTTTTACAACAGTCCTTGTAAACTCCCCCAAAATAATAAAACCTAAGTGGCATATGATCCAATTTGTCTCTCTCGTGAAACAAATAGCACGGTAACCAATAGTCTCCAACTTTATGAAATGCTTTATACTCTCAAGATCATCTAGATCCATATCCTCATTTAAAAATTTCTCTACAACAAAAAACAAAAGGCATAATCACACAAACCTTATTATTTGGAATTTCGTCCGTATTTTGTAGTGGTAAATATAAGAGATAATTGAAAGGGTCGTTGTGTTTTGATTAGATTGAAGAATTGGCACCCAACCTTTAAAAATTGAAAATTCAGTTCAAACATTTATAGTTAATTGCACGAATGGTCCATGTGGTTTGATCATATTTCAGATTTGATTCCCAAACTTTAAAAATTGTAAATTATCCAAAAACACTATCCAAAATTCGAATATTTTGGATTCAGTTTTGAATTTCGATTGTTTTGAACACCCCCATATATAGTAGGTTCGAACACTCGTGAGCGATGCAAGGTTTGGGCGCCTGAAATATAAGAATAAAGAAAGGGTGCATGTATAGCAGGCTAAGGCACTTGTATTCATGAATAAAAGAAAGCCTCTAAAAATTAAAAACTAATAAAAAAATTAAAATATAAAGGTGACACGTCTATCATAGTGTGTAGGCGTTGTGCACATAAAGGACACGTGGACACGCGATCTCTTGTGATTTGTTTGTTTAATACGTCTATACACATGTGCACATTTCTTTATATCTAATAATTAAACGGGTATAATGAAGAAAAATTTTTGTCAAAGGGATGATTTGAGAATTTTCACTGAAATTAATGATATGCGTGGATTTAATAGTGCATGAGTTTGTAATTTAGAAGTGTTCGTCAGGTCGGATAACGAATTATTCGGTTTATTCGAATCAAGTTCTTCGGGTTTGAAAATATTTTTGGTTTATCCGAAACCCTACCCGAAACTCAAAATATGTTATTAGACCCGAACAACACGAAAAACAACCCGAATAAACCGAGTTTATTCAGATATCCGCCCCGAAAAAAAAGTTTTGCTTATCCGAAACCTAACACGATCCAAATCTAAAATTATATTATCTTATCTGAAAAACCCGAAAACCCAAATTAGATTTCTAATAAGTTTTATTCGAATTTCATATATGATTTGAATTTTGAATTTTTTGAGTTTTGAATATTTTAAACACACGTATGCATGGAATGAGAGTCTTATTTTTCTTTTTTATTTGAATTTATTAGTTTTATCTTTGTTTGGTTTATTTCTCTTTAATTTCAAAACTCTAGTTAAAGAATTGTTACAGAAACCTAGACGCCTTTTGACAGCCTGCAAATATCCACAAAGAGAAAATGGTTTGAGCACCTCGAGAGCTGAAAAGGTGAACGATTACACCAAATCTTTGAGCAATTACTAAGCCTGTTTGAGGCATAAACATCCAATGTTCGGCAGGAACATGTGCAATCTGTTGCCAATTCATTGTGTTGCGTACTATATTATAAGATCATGGGTAGTAAGAGTTAAACACATATTTGTACATATCTGCGTTGAAATCCAATTCTTGGGAGTTGTTGTCGAATAAATGTCCAATGATTTTTATCGAATCCTAAACCCACGGCTACAGAACGAAAACTACAGTTACCATCTGCCTCGACATCTTGTATGTTTATCACGTAAGGTTGAAATATAGGAAGGATGTGACGACCGAAGCGATAAACATTGTTTAATCCTTCTGGCTTCATGTTACGTGGAAAATGGATTTCGTTTTCATTTTGCGAGTCCGATGGTGGCATTCCTTTTCATACCGATGTGGAACGACTGCACCGAAATACGGGTTTCTGACTATTCTCGGTCACAGCTGTAAACGAACTATGTCTCGAAGGTTCAGATGTAGTTATTTGGTTAACGCAATAAACACGGGTTAACATTTGATTATCTCCCTATATATATATATATAGGATTTGGTTCAAATAAGAACCCATCATATTTGTGGTAACCTATTAACCCATTTAAGCCAATCAGATTCACCCACATCATAGATTCCCTTTTGCATTAATAAGGGTATTATGGACTTTTTATTAACACATTTAAGCCAATCAGATTCACCCACATCATAAAAATATATTCATTTTCCTTTTTTTAAATCAAAGTGTAATAACCTATCAACTCATTTTCATTGGTTGTTAAAATAAAGCCTTTTGAAATGAGTGGTCCATATTCAATCTGAAAAAAGTCAAAAAAACATGTGGATGAGATTTGTTTAAGGGCATTTTTGACATTTGGTGGTGTGTCCTTGATTCCTTTTTTAAAAAAAGTTTACCCCCAATTTTTTAAACACTCATAACTTTTATATACATTATTATTTTTTTATAAAAATTTCACCATTAAATTTGTCACTTTTTTATCTTTAATTCAAATATAATTTTTTCAAATTTTTAAAAAATTTTCGTAATTTGCACTGATGCAGCGATATTTTACACTGATGCAACGACGTTTTACACTGACGTAACGAAATGCATTTTTTTACACTGATTTGACATTTGGTGGGGTGTACTTGATTTTTTTTAAAAAAGTTTACCCCCAATTTTTTAAACACTCATAACTTTTATATACATTATTATTTTTTTTATAAAAATTTCACCATTAAATTTGTCACTTTTTTATCTTTAATTCAAGTATAATTTTGTCAAATTTTTTTAAAATTTTCGTAATTTGCACTGATGCACTGACGTTTTACACTGATGCAACGACCTTTTGTACTGACGTAACGAAATGCATTTTTTTACACTGATGTAATCACAATGATGTAACGAGCTGAATTTTTACAAAGTTTTCGTAATTACACTGATGTAAGGATCTGGATTTTTTCAAAGTGTTCTTAATTTTTTAAAATATTAATGAACTAATTTTTGTAATAAAAAATAATTTGTAACAAGATGGAAAGATTTTACGTTGGAATGGAAAGATTTTACGTTGGTGTAATTTCAAACGCTCGAAAAAATGAGAGAAAATTACGAACGCTCAAAAAAACATGTTAAACGAGATTTTGAAACATTTTAAACGAAAAAATGAGATAAAATTACGAACGCTCGAAAAAACATGTTAAACGAAAAAATGAGAGAAAATTACAAACGCTAGAAAACATTTTAAAGATGGAAAAATTTTGAAAAAACGAGAGAAAATTATTATATTTATTGTTCGTTACGTTGGTGTAATTACGAACGCTCGAAAAAAATTCAAAAAAAATTGGCATGACTATTATGGAATTAACGAGAAAAATATAACGAGTTTAATGATGTAATTTTTATAAAAAATTAACGTAGTATAAAAAAGTTATAAGTGTATAAAAATCAAGAAGGAAACTTTGATTTAAAAAAAGGATAATGAATATATTTTTATGATGTGGGTGAATCTGATTAGCTTAAATTGGTTAATAAAAAGTCCATAATACCCTTATTAAAGCAAAAGGGAATTTATAATGTGGGTGAATCTGATTGGTTTAAATGGGTTAATAGGTTACCACAAATATATTGGGTTCTTATTTGAACCAAATCATATATATATATATAAAATATTAAAATACATACCTTTTTTATAACCTTAGGCCCTCGACAGAATGCCCTTTAACAGTCGCCCATCTTGCACATACCAAATACCAAGCTTGTGCCAGAGCATCGACTTTGAACGAACCAATTACTCAAACCCAATTAAATTAATGACGTAAGTGGATTGAAGGTTGCATGAGCTTGATGCATGAAATAGGAATCTTTTGAAAACTAAGCCATTTTAAGTTATTTGATCGCACTCTACAACACAATCAATGGCTAATATCATTTTACACTCAGATTTAATTATTTTTTATACAAGATCATCAAAAGCTTGTCATTTTACTAGAGTAAACTTAGTGTGCATTATATCAAAATAACGTTTTTCATCCAGAAGTTTCAAAATATCGATTTTTCTCTCACAAACGTGCATTCTGTACCAATCAGCTGGACAGTATTTTTAAAACCTACTAAAAACAGGAAGCAAAAATGATATTTCAAAACCTGTAGATGAAAAACGTTATTTTAAATTTTTAACCAAAACACTATGTGAAAAAAACGAAACTTACTCTTTTAATTAATTCCTTTCAAGTAAAGATTCAAATCATACAGTAAATTACTTAGATAGATTTAAAAAAAAAAAGTGTCATTTTAAATTAAAAAAAATGAGTACGAAGAATTTTTTTTTTTTTTTAGAAAGTGTCATTTTGAATTAAAAAAAAAAGATATATTTTCATCATTGTGTAGGTCGATTGGGTCGGATACTCGATTAACGGTCTTTGACTCTTTGTGTAAAGTTGCATGGGGGGTCATGTATTTAAAAAATAAAATCAATTTCACACACACACAGAGACAATTAAAAACCGGCGCCGCCCCAAAAAAATAAAACCGGTTTAATTAAAAAAAACCGGAGGCTCCTTTAGCGTATATAATGCTACTCTATAACCCTAACAAGCTTTCTTCTTCTCTCTCCAAAACTATTTGTACATTATCAGCTCAATTTCAACATTTCTTTCCAGTTACTTGAATCTTGGATCATCGGAGATCAATATCGTGTTTTTCGGGATCCAAGAAATAATCGAAAACAGCTATTTATCGGTAAATTTCTCAATATACCTTTAATTTTATGACGTTTGCGATGTTCGATTTGCAATTACGTTTGTCGAATTTGTATGATTGTATGTGCTTAAGTTTATATGATGCTTTAGGTTTTGTTATCCGGTTTTTGGGCCCTTTTTCTGCTTAGTTGGGTTGTAATTTGGGGGTGATTATGTAGCTTGTAATTTTTAGGGATTTTAAGTTTGGAGTTTATTATGAATCTCTGTGTTGTTCTATAGCTAACTAGGGCTTGGATGATGATTCACCAAAGTAGTTGTGGTGTTTGATTTTGGGATCTGAAGTTCTGTGTGTTATGTGGTTTGAATTAAGTTAATCATCAACAATGAATCGAATTGGGTGATTTTGGTGTTTAAACATAGCACAGAACTAAGGTATGAAATCTCAATAATTGTTTAAACTCTGTTTAAATTCTTCAAGCACACATACATGATATAGTAGTATGCATGGGAACTCACTACAAAGAATAATGAAGGTTCATACAACTTTTTTTTTAAAGGAAATGAAAGGATAATAAATAAAAAAGAAATAAATTCTTTTCATATATTGTTTTCAGGGATTGTTATGCTGATTTTCACTTGTATGTTGGTGTTTATACAATTGCTATAGGTTTTTTATGTAGTTTGATGGTGGTGGTTTGATATATGTATTGCTATACAGTGGTGTTTATATAATCTGAATTGTTTACTGAATGTTACGCAGATATTAACGTGTATAAAGATGCCAAAAGATAGAAGAGACCGTTCTGTGTCTATTGATAGATCTTGGACTTCTCCTTACATATGTAACCCTAGTCACTCCAAGCGAACATTAACTAAAAGCCCATTAGAAAACGAGAGCACAAAAGATTGGGAAGAAGTCCGATGCCCTGTGTGTATGGAACATCCTCACAATGCCATTCTTTTATTGTGTTCATCACACGAAAAGGGTTGTCGTCCATTCATGTGTGACACAAGCTACCGCCACTCAAACTGCTTTGACCAGTTTCAAAAAGCATCTTCTGAAATGCAACAGATGATGGATCAACAAGAAGTAACCCATGTCACGTCCACACAAGCTGCATCTTCAGGAATCTTGGAAGGTGGGTCCACACCTGTGTTAAAATTGGTCTGCCCTTTATGTCGTGGGGAAGTTAGCGGGTGGATTGTGGTGGAGACTGCTCGTTTGTTTATGAATACCAAATCCAGAAGTTGTGCTAGTGAGACTTGTGACTTTTCAGGTACATATACGGACCTAAGGAAGCATGCTCGGTTGGTGCACCCACTGGTCAGGCCATCTGAAGCTGACCCGGACCGCCAACGGGACTGGAGGCAGTTAGAAAGACAGAGGGACATTGGAGATCTTTTAAGTAGTCTTCAATCTTCTATAGGAGATGAGAGGGGTGAAGATGATAGCACTAGTGCTTTATCATTTGATGAAGGGGGGTGGATGACTGTTTTCTTCTTGATTAGGGTTTTCAGACCGAGAAGTAGTTCAAGGAGCAGTAGCTGGTCTGGAACGTCTCGAGCCAGAGCCCATGTGACCATTAGAAGAAGACCCAGTACACGCCTATGGGGTGAGACTCATAATGGTGAGCCCATAGATGATGATAATGAGTCCTCAGACGGGGGTTCAGGTCCACCTGATCTGTTACAAAATGATGAATCTTGATTTAGTTGTAAGATTTAATGATTTATTACTTTACACTGATCTTTTTACATTGGAAATTGGTTTTTATTTTAAGATATGATATTGGTTTCAGGTGAAAACAAAATTTCAGTTCAAAATGATGGATCTTTGGCTCCTTCAATGGAAGCACGTCTCGATGAAGACGAGAGAGAGAGAGAGCAATACGAACATGTAATCTTACTTCAAATTTATATATGATTTGTTTATACATCATCAATCATTGTGTTTTTTCCGTTACTTTCATCTGTCAATTGTTGATCTTATGATGGTTCCTTGAAAGAAAAAAAGCTCCCCTGATTGCTTAAATGGTACTTAAATAACGGTCTTTTCCAGAACAATATTTCATGCATGGTTTAAAAAGGCTATTTGAGACCCGACTCGAGACATAACCTAGGCTTAAAAAGCACAAGAGGCTTAGCCTCATGGGGTTAGCCGGAACCTAAAGCTCAGACTGTTCAAGGCGGTCCAAGGAGGCTTGAGTCAGTCAGGCGAGACTTTGAGCCTTACGCCTTACTAAACATGCCTAATTTTTACTTTTTTTATTGTTATTGATTCATTTAATAGAAAATTAACTAACCAAATCTAACCCTAGTTTTATTCTTCAGTACTTCGACCATTTGATCAACACTCAAATTCAATCATTATTATGTAATTCAAGCAATCGGGACGCTTGATCTTCATAAGCCAACCATAATTATCATTCTTCATATGCCATCTGATCAACTTTCAGATTCTATCATTTTCAAACTCCTGGTTTTCAGATTCGATCAACCTTTAAATTGAAGAACCCACCTCTTAATCTGCTTTTGCTTTTTATTGAGAATGATGCAGAACAAAATGAGTTTTATAATACTTAAATCTTATAATATTACTAAATTAGGTTGAACTATTTATGTGCTTAAATTGTTACACTGATAATGTTTGTTTTGTATTAGATTGTGTTTTTTATAAGATGTATATATTAATGTAAATATTTTTAATAATATCTTGAGGCTTACGTTTGGTCCGTCTCGAGGCTTACGTCTCGTGAGGCTAACAAAAAACGTCTTGAAGCACATTTTTGTTCTTCTAAACCTTGGTTGCAGGTTAAAATCATGTTTTACTTAATGTAGTCGTAGGTGCGAAGTTGTGCCCCCTAGGTGCTGCACAACCAAACCGCCTTGTATCCATCAAGGCACATAAAAAAAGAAATAAAATGAAGGAAAAAAAACGCGTCTGAAGTGGCCTAAACAAATTTAAAACAGTTTAAATGAGTCAAACATCTAAAAATGGCCTAGTTTGCCTTGAGTGAGCTTGTCACCTTGAGTGAGTAAAACATCTAGGTTTTGTTCTTTGTTTAAGGAATATAACAAGTTCAATGTTATCATTCTTGTGAACAAATATCCTGGTCTGTTCAGTATCTCTCCACCTGCCATCAGGGATAATATGGTCATATTCAATATTTTATCTTTGTGCATGAATCTTTAAACTTTACTGTAGCTTCACTATGGTAATCATAGATGTATTCTGGTATGAGGTGTGCATTGCAGTGCAGTTGATGGTCCATTGGTCCCTACAGAATTAACAAGATACCATGTTCCTTGGACCCTTAAGAGTCAAAATAGGCAACTTGGCAGGGACATTATAGTCATTTGCTGGCAATATGGGTCACTTTGCATGCCACTTGACCCCATCTTCAGGGCATATCTTTATGTTTATTTTGTATAATGATTGGTTGCATGGGTCAGAGATGATGGTTGGATTAAAAAAATTAAAAAAGATGGGGTGGACAATGGACATGAGATGGAAGTGTTATTGAAGGGTACAGGTGATAATTTACCAACATATTCTGCACCATTTTTTTTATAATATTCTGACAGCTTAATGTTAGCTGGTTTTTCAGATGGGTGGTGTTATTCTTACACCCACTTTTTTTAAAAATACACCCCTGAGACGGCCCGTACTGCCCGAGACGGCCTGTACTGCCCAGTACGGCCCGTCTTAGTACTTGGTCAAGCATTCCCTCTGAAAACATGTGCCAATGATTGGGAGCAAGACGGCCCGTACTGGCTAGGACGGCCTGTCTTATTCATCGTACAGACATTCCCTGCAACATAGTACAATGATTAGACAGCAAGACGGCCCGTACTGGCCAGGACGGCCCGTCTTGCTTTTTCAATTCTGACAAAAGGACACTGATTTGTCTCAGTACGGGTCGTATTGAACATCTTCAAATTTGTATATAAGCTTGAATCGTTTCAAACGAACGCGTAACTTTCGAATTCGAATATATTTCAAGATAATTCATATCTGTAACGATGTCGTTCTGGGATGAAAGTTTTTTCAGCTATTCCGTGCCATATTTGAACGAAGAGCCTCCTGTTGAGTATTCATACGGCACGATAGATCTGAATGCTAAACCTAACGCTGATGTCGATTTTGACAGTCAAGCATCGTATGAGTTCGTGTATGACGACAGTAAACAAAGTAACCGGGAGGAGGGTTATGAAGAAAAGCCGACGGCTTCAAACGTTAATTGGGAAACCAAAGAGGTAACTTAAATGAAACATAAATGTTGATGATTGTATATTATCGCTATCCATTTACTGTATTTATTATTGTTTTTATATGTCAGGAGTTTATGTCTGAGGAAACGCTGGTAGGGTGGGTGAAAAGTAGAGCACTAGACAATGGTTACATTGTAGTCAGTAGAAGAACGAAAAAATCAAAGAGAACAGGCAGTGTAATCAAAGTCTGGCTCATGTGTGACCGTGGTAGCGAGCACAATAGCATCGCAATCCTTAAACGGTCAGGCAGCAAGAAAATCGGTTGTCCGTTTCAACTGATAGGGTTATACAACGAAGTTCGTGAATCCTGGAAATTACAGGTGATTAACGACAATCACAATCACGAACATGCTCAGAATCTAGAGGGTCATCCATATGTTAAAAGATTCACTCAGGATGAAGAAGATATGGTTGAGAATCTGACCGAGCGACACATGGATCCTCGTAACATCCTTTCGAGCATAAAGAAACATAACCCTGCAAATGTATCCGTCCCTAGGGATGTATACAATTTACAGCATAAGATAAAAAACAAGAAGAAATTCGGTGATACTCCGATGCAGGTATTGGAAAACGTGCTTCACAGTCAGCGGTACGTTTACTATACCCGGGAGGATCCTGAAACAAACGTCGTGGAAGACATTTTCTTCTGTCATCCAAAATCGTATTGCTGGTGGCGTGCATTTCCGCACGTACTGATGATGGACGCGACGTACATAACGAACCAGTACAGGCTTCCATTTATTCAAATTGTTGGCGTGACTTCCACACACAAGACGTTTAGTATTGCTCACGCGTTCGTAAGAAAAGAGCGTGAGGAAAACTACGTCTAGGTCTTGGAAATGGCTAAGAGTATGTTGAATAAATGTATGGAGCCACGTGTGATCATAATAGATCGAGACCTTGCTGTTATGAGTGCGTGTCGTAAGGTGTTTACAGAAGCTGCAAAATATCTCTGCAGGCAGCAGTTAGGGAGGAGGAGGACGAGGAGCTTCCGGAATTTGAGTTCTCCTTAGGCGGACAGCACTTCGAGATGTCGATCGAGCGGTTTGCCGTGCACTTAGGCATCTACTACTAGCCGGAGACCGTTCGTGAGGACTTCAGACAGGGGTTGACGCGGGGGAGGAGGGGGTTATGAGGGTCTGGTGGGCCCAGATATCTGATACGTCGTTCACCGGCCACTGACTACGGGCCACGATGATCAGAGATCCTCTGATGCGTTACATCCACCGCTGCATCGTGACGACCATTTCAGGTCGCGGTCAGAGCTAGGAGTGGGTGACGACAACAGATCTGTTTTATCTGCACTCACTCATTGCTGGCAGGCCGTGCAACCTGGCACGGTGTTTTGCGTTGTACTACGCCTCCTTCTACCACCGACAGGAGCGTGGTACATTGTGGGGTGACCGCCTTTGTCACCCACATCGCCCGCAGCAGAGGTATGGTTGACATGCTTGATGATCTGCCGGCGATAGGCTCGATCGGCGGACGATCATCAGCATGAAACTTGCCGCCGATATCCCGGGTCTGGGATTGCGGTTTATTGGGCAGGACGGCCGCCCGTTTCAGCCCGCCCAGGTCATTGTATTGCCGGACCAGGAGCAGGACGGTGGCACGATGTCGGAGCCAGAGCCGATTCGGGAGGAGCCGGTTCAGTCACCACCGTGCGAGGAGGAGCCTCCGCAGCATCCACCGCACGTTTACCGTGCGGTGCGCATGACCGAGCCACTCGAGGCGTTGTTGCACCAGATTGCCGCCCGGTGCGACGAGACGGCTCAGCAGATGGCACTCGTCGAGCAACGGCTCGATCGTTACGAGGATTTGGTCCAGTGGACGGTCGCGTCAGAGCATGCGCGACGGGATGGGTCACAGCTCCACCGTTCCCGGAGCCACGCGTCTACGTAGACGACGGATCGGACGCTGGACCATCCAAATCGTAGTTACTTTTGTATTTTTGTATTTTTGTATTTTGTTTCCTTGTATATAAAACCGTACAGTGTATATACGTATGTTTCGTTCTGCATTTGTATTGTTTTTGTTTGTGTTATTTAATATTTGCGCGACAAACTTTATATCATTTAAATTATTTAAATTAACGTAAACAAACTAATTATAAAATGAAATATTTAGTTAAAACGACATTATGACGTTTAATTAACATAATAGCCGTATATCGTTCAAATAATTTACATAATAAACGTATATCGTTAAAAAATAAATTAAAATACGTAAATTAAGTTTAAATAAAATAAATTACTAATATCGTTCAAATAATTCACGTTTTAAACGTATATCGTTAAAAATTATTTAAATACGTAAATTATGTTTAAATAAAATAAATTAATTCAAGACGGCCCGTAGTGACCAGTACAGGCCGTATCAGGTTATAGCAAAACTGGTTGACACCCAAAATGGCTTAGAAAAATAAGCTTGGGCAAGACGGGCCGTACTGACCTGTACGGCCCGTCCAAAAGAATGTTTCACTGATTCCAAGGAATTCACTGAAATGTTTGTCTGTACTCAATACGGGCCGTACTGACCAGTACGGCCCCGTCTTGGCCCGCAGGGGTGTTAAAGAAAGACGGATATTCCTTGCTCATTATCAGACAATCACTTATTCACAAACTTCGTAAAAGAGCCCTTTTTATATTCTTACTTATAAATTATAATGTTCTTCTCAAGAGTTATAAGATGGGATTTCCTTTTATATGTTTTTGTCTTTTTTAAATACATGGAATTTCAGTTTTGTAACAATTAGATTATTTTCTAATTAAAAAAATTAACTTTTTTGAATTTTTTAAAATAAATCTTTTGTCCTTACCATGAAAGGATAAAGTATTTAAGTTTGTATATAATTAGAGTGGTTATTTGATAATTTACTAATTTTTTAATTTCTTGTAATTTTCTTTTGATTTCTTTTTTATTTTCTTTTACATTTTTATTATTTTTTTCAATATTTTTGTTCTATATATTGTTTGGAACTTATTAATTAGTTAATCATTTTATTTATTTTATACTTTAAAATTTGTTTATGTATACATTTTGTATTATATAATTATTTATTTTTGTTTTTATTTATTAATTTTTATTATTTATCGATACACGTAATATAAATATATTTATCATTTTACAATAATTTTGTTATTATGATATATTATTTATAAGAGATAAAAAATAATGTATCGTAGTTTGAAAAAAAAATTAAAATGATTAAATAATTTGTGTAATTTATAATGATAAGAAAGAAAATTAAAAAAATAAATTGAACAAATGAAAATAAAATATATAATAAAATAAAAATATAGAAATAAATTAACTAACTAACTAATAAGTTTTCAAAAAATTATAAAATAGAAATATTGAGAATTATAAGTATATTAAAATTAAGGGTTTTTTTTTTCTTTTCAAATTCTCATTATAATTTCTTTTGTCTGCGTTCACGTCTCACAATAATAAACTAACAACAAAAAGGTTGATAATTGATGGGATTTAAAAATTTTTATTTTTGTGCATAATTTTTTTATTCATATATAATTTTTGTATATGTGTGTGTGTATATATATATCATTTTATTAAGCTTAACTTTTTTAGTTTTATTAAATTAAAATTGTTTGATAGTATATTTGTAACTATGTAGAAACATGTTTTTATGACCAAAATTTTCATAGAAAGCTTTTACTGTTTTACATGTAAAACATTTATGTTTCTGACAAATGTTTTATGACCACACCGTACATATTTTTGCTTGTTAGACTATTGGGTGTGCCAAGGCACCCCACTCACTCCACGTATGCGTCACGTAGGCGCCACATAAGCACTCACCACAACCACTCACCTCACCATTTTGGTGGAAATGCCCCATTACCCCACTCACTCCACGTCATCATCCCTTTTTTAAACTTATATATATATATGTTTGAGTCTGTGTGTGTAAGTGTAGAGAGAGAGAAAGAGAGAGAGAGATTGTATCTCTCACGCCGTTGCCACAATCAAGCCATCCCCATTCAAGCCCTCTCACGCCCCAAGGGGGGCGGTGTGCCACGCCCAGCCACGCCCAGCCACGCCCCAGCCACACCCACTCCTTGGGCACACCGGAGGGTCTTATATTTGGACCGTGATTGGTTTAATCAAGTTCTAGTTGATAACAAATTCAATAATTTGACAGGATTTTAGCGCATCTATATTTAAAAAAAAACTAAAATCATTTAAAACCAAAAACGGAATCATATTTATAACCGGAAAAACCGAAAAAATTGTGTATTTAGTTTTTTTGAACGGCTAGGTACAACGACATTTAAGACGAGATTTAACCGTACCTTCAGATTTGAGGCTATGGGGCGTACGTCCGAGCCCACTCAATGAGGAACTTCACAACTGGGTAAACCCCTGACCTTGCATCAGCAACTATGCTTCTACCCGGATTTGAACCCAAGAACTCTTATAGAGAAGTCAAGGGGTACCATTAAACTAGAAACCCTTTGGTAATTGTGTATTTTGTTATCGGTTCCATATTTGTTTTTAAATTGATTTACTTGGTTAATTTACTAAACCAAATTAGATATAAATCTATTATTTTTATTAATAATATATAATGTTAAATTCAGTTAGGTTTAATAGTTTATTCGTTTTTTAGGTTTCTGAAGTTTTTAATCTATCTGTTTGGTTTTTAATCAAAATTGAACCAAATTTGATCCAGTATAGTACGGTTAAAGATCTTCCGAATTTGGTCTGGTTAAGTTTTCGATTACAGTTCAAAAAATTCAAAACCTATGAAATTGAACAAATCTATAACCGAACCAAAGAACACCACTAGTCTTCAATTCGTTTTGGAAAATTTTACTCCTATATGGTGGTTTCAAAGTGCCAATTTAAATAGTGATTTAACGTTAGCTGTTAAAAATATATATACACAAATAAAATAAAAAAATATTTCTAATAATCGAATCGAATTGAAAATTACAAAATTCGAAATTCAATATTAGATTTCCGATCAAATTTGAAAATTCAACCGAATTTCAACTTGATAATTTTTATTCGAAAACGCAACGAATTTCGAGTTATTCGTGTTTGATTTGAAAACTGAACACTCATATGTATATCTCTATCTATGTTTCATATTTGAGTCAAACTAAATAAAAAGAAAGACAATGTAACGAATATAACATAGATCTTTCATCTTTGTGTCATGAGCTTTCTTTTGAGTTTGGAGTCGTTTTTAAGACAATACTTGGTGAGAGAACAATTTAAAGAATATTATTTAAACTCGTTTCTCATATATGGAAGCAAACGCTCTCCAACTACTCACATTCTATCCTTTTCTGATTGAATACCAACGCCTATGGTCATAATTTCACGTACGATACGAATCTAACATAAAAATTATATGTTTAGATTTAGTATAACAAGTTCAGGTCAGTTTCAGGTTGAACCTGACAACCCATTTAGCTAAACAGGTCAGGCTCGTGACAACACGGACATCTTTAAAGGTTGACCTGTTTAATCCATTTATATTTATTTAATTGTTTTTAAATGTATATTTTGTCCATAACGCGTTTGCTACTTGTGCAAATCAAAGAAGTGGTTCAGTCTTGCTGTCAAGCTTTAAGTTACAGCAACATTGTTTGGTTAAGAAATTCATCTTCTTCTGTTTTTGAATCACTTTATTTTTATCAATATGATGATTTTTTTATTTTATTTTAGCATAAATTACAATTTTATCCTTGTATTTTAAGTGTTTTAACTATTTCAGCCCAAAATATAAACTTATATTAATACATCTCCTGTGGTTTAAACTAATAGTTTTAGCTCCCAACCATAATTAAATTTGTAAGTCAAGACTCTTAAAATAGTTAGGTTTAAGGGTCAAAACCATTATTTGTTTAAACCACATGTGGTGAATTATGAAAAGATTATATTTTGTGTTAAAATAGTTAAAACTCTTAAACCATAGGGGCGAAAATCATAATTTACTCCTTATTTTAATTGGAGTTTATTGGTCATCATGTTTTTGCATTGAGAATTTCATCATCTTCTGTTTTTGCATCACTATTTTTTCAATCAAATGATTTTTTTTTAAATATTGGAGTTTCTTGGTCATCACGTCATGGAGATTAAGGTGGTGTTTGTTTTTTAAGAGGTAAAATGTCTGCAGTCTGCGGACCACATCTACAGACATCTGTAGGAGAAGAAGTTGACTAAATGTCTGCAGTCTGCAAGAAGAAGAATGTTTGTTTTTTAACGTCTGTTGACCCTTAAAATAAATTGGTGATGGCGTACGGTGGGGGTGATGGGGGTGGCCGGAGGTGGGGGTGGTCGGTGATGGGGGTGGGCGGTGTTGGTGGCCGGCGATGGTTGGAGGTGGTGGCCGACAGTGGCGGGCGGCGGCGGTGGCCGGTGGTGGCGGGAGGTGGTGGCCGGCAATGGTGGGTGGTGGTGGTGGATAGTCTCTGCAGACCATAGAAGACCCGAGAAGTGGTTGGTCCACATCTTCAGCAAGAAGACCTCGCGCAGACGTTTTTTAATGAAACGTCTTCAAAAAAACAAACGGTCTGCAGACGCCAACATCTGCACGTGGTCTGCGCGGTGTAGACATAACATTTTACAGAAAAACAAACAAGGCCTAAGAGAATTCAAAGGCATGGCTGAAGGTTTCTGGTAGATTTCATTCAACAGACAGGCATATCTTTTTAAAATTATGTAAAATTGTTCATTTCATAGAAACCATTTTACAAGTTTTAAGGGACTAAATTCAAAATCACTTGAAAGAAGTGACATATGCTATAAAACATACATTACCACATACATGAAGTCAAAAACAATCAACTCTAACACACACATATATTACTATTTTTACTACACCAGTTTACAAACTTATGTATTACATGAGCCAATTACGAACTTGAGAAAACGATATTGGTGTACCAGAAGACCCAAAACTACCCAAGGGCGTCCCTCCACCCTAAATAGAGATGTTGACCCATTTTATGTTAGTCTACTTGTAATGTTACAACTTTCACTATATCTTATGTTATCAATATTCATTTATAAATTGGGGTTTTAACCCAGTTCCAATGAAGATGAAGCTAATGTATCATAAAATTCACACCAGAAATGATGCTAACAAGATAACGATGGTCTAGTCAAAGGTTCTGTGCCATACAGATTTTCAAACTGGAACATAACGATAATTTAAATCATGATCCAGTTACACCTTGCCTTCCAGCTCTAGTTTTGAAGTTAGCCATGAACAGACCTCATCCATCTCTTCTGGAATTGTGTAATGGCCAAGCCTACATGAACACAACTACTTTCATTTTTTTCAAACTTAGATAAACAAGGCAACCTAAAGTTTTTTTTTCTTTTTTTTTTTTTTAATTTTTGTAGTATAGAAAAATAGCGTACGAGTCGTAGGTTTTGAATGTCAGGTTTTTGAAGCCAGTTGAAGACAGTTTCTGGGCTGACTTCTCCCCGAGATGATAGCGAACCACATCATCAGCTGGCATCATATAGCATTAAAAGAATCAGAGAAAGATATACGAAAAACAAACTTTAAGCATATTGGATTTTAAAGTAGGATCAACTATTATAGAACTACTGCTGCTTCACTGGGCCTATAGTTCTCTGAAGGTGTTTAATCGTTTGTTAGAAGTTTCAAATAATGTGTACCAACGACAGGTGAAAATAATCTTGTAAATCAGTAGAGTATCAAAAAAGGTTGAAAGATGATAGTGAGCAAATATGGTAAATTTATACATCATCATAACAGAACGAAAAGGACTTATACGAGGACTTGTATGATCTCAGTTTTATTCAACTGGGAGAAATAGATATCTTAGAATTTTTTTTCAACAATATACTTTTTTTTTCCTGATGAGTTCGTTTAGGATATATTTTAGAAATCGTGTGTTATTAAAAAAAAATAGTTTACCTGCCATTATCTAGAAGCAGTACTGAAATCTACAAAGTGAACCCTCAGGAGTTAGTTTTGTTGACAAAGAGAAGAGGTAGACATGATGTTCAGAAAAGTCAAACCCTATTGTGTAGTTTACATTTGAGTTAAAAATAACGCATGTGAACCCAAACAACACTTCACTACCCAAAAACTAGTTCCAACTTCTAAGAAATCAAATCTTTGGTTTTGAACTCAAAATCCTAGAAGACTTTTTTATGTCCATTCCCTTGGGATGATTTAAGGACAAGACAATTTAGTAATTGATGTCAACAGACAAAAAATGCTACAAATACCATCATTTTAGAATTTTGATATCTCAACCAATTATCAAGAAAATTCATGATCATGCCCTAGGTGTTATCTTTACACTTGAAATTCTTTGTGGCAAGTTTATCAATAGCGGCTATAGCGACCGCTATAGCGCGCTATGTCGCGTAGCGCCATTGACCCGCTATTAGGGTTTAACGAGGAAGAAAGCGAGAAAGTAGCGGGTGTTTAATTTTTTTTTTCCTTTTAAATAACCTGATTCGACCTATACCGCCGAAATAACAAGTCGACTAGAGGAGGAGGCGGTTCTAATCGACTGGAATTTGACGACTGCCGACTTGAATTCTACCGACCGGAGGAGGACGCCGCCGACTGCCTGGACACCGACGAACACTGGAGTTCTACTCTGATTTCAACGATTAAAGGTTAATCGACAACTATTAGATTCTGATTTCAATGATTGAAGTTAATCGACTGGAATTTGATTCTGATTTCAAACATTGAAGGCTGGTCGACTGGAATTGGAGTATGATTTCAACCATTGAAGGCTGGTTGCTGCTGTTTGAAGTTGAACTTTGAAGGGTATGTCGGTATGAAGCAGGAGTATGAACTGTGAACTTCATATATATAATCAGTTCAATATATGAACAGTTCATACTTCATAACTTCATGTATTTTTTTAATTACTTTTTTTCCCATCTTTTAATACGCTGAAGTACTGAATTAGCAATTGATATTTGTTGAAAGTTTAGAAATTAGAATGGTAAAGGAAGCTGATCCTGGGTGGACTTATGGAACATTGGTTGAGGGAACCAAAAACAGTGTGAGATGCAATTTTTGTAATTTTGTTTCAAAGGGTGGGATTACAAGACACAATCATCATCTTGCATGGGATTCCGCGGATGTCTCAAGATGTCCCAAAGTCCCTCTTGAGGTTAAAAATTTATTCAAAGAGTCATTTGAAAAAAAGAAACAAACAAAAGAGGCTATGAATGAAATACCTCATTTTGATGACGTGGTGGATTTGGATGATGATGATGAAGAGGAAATCTCTATTCAATCAAAGGGAAAGAGACCTATTTCATCAATGGGTTCAACATCAAATAAAAAAACAAAAGGCCCATTAGATTCCATATTTAAGCCATCAGTTACATCGGGGAAGAAAAGGGGGAACTTGGTTGGAAGTGTAGAATACAACCAAGTCCAAAAGAAGCTCAGACTTGATGCAATACAGAAGTTTTGTCATTGGATGTATGACGCGGGTCTTCCTTTCAATTCAGTGATGTACGATAGTTTGGGGCCCGCATTTGAAGCAATTGCTCGCCACGGTTGTGGTATAAAACCCCCCAGCTATCATGAGGTGCGTGTTCCGATGTTAAAGCTTGAGTTAGAACATACAAAAAAAATTTATGCAAGAAAATGAGGTTGAGAAATCAACGTATGGGTGTTCTTTGATGGCTGATGGATGGAGGGATCGGAAAGGAAGGGCATTAATCAACTTCCTAGTAAACACTCCTCGAGGAAGTATGTTCATGGAGTCGGTAGACACCTCTAGCTATTCTCACACAGGTAACCAATTAATTATTTTGGTTTTGTAAAGTGTTATTGTGTTACCAATGTGAAAAGCTTACTAAATTTTAAAATCAATGTCAGTCGAGAACATGTTCAAGTTGTTTGACCAATTCATCCAGAAGGTTGGGCAGGATAATATCATTGAGATTGTGACTGATAGTGCAAGTAACAATGTTGCTGCTGGTATGTTTATAAGAACATATACTGATATATTATTTTAACATTTGAAATTCTTAAACCACCTAATAAGATTTATTTTCCTTTGATAGGAAAACATGTGGAAGATAAATATCCCCGTATATATTGGACTCCTTGTGCGGCCCATTGCATTGACTTGATGTTAGAAGATATCTTCAAGTTGCCTCATTTAAAAAGAACTCTAGAAAAGGCAATTGCGGTGAACACATACATATATAACCGCACATTGCTGCTAAACATGATGAGAGAGTTCACCGGGCAAAAGGATATGGTTAGGCCGGCGAAGACCCGATTTGCCACAACTTTCATCACCTTGAATTGTTTCAAAGCAAATAAGAAGAACTTAAGGAAAATGTTTACTTCTGAACAGTGGAACAAAAGCAAGTTTTCAAAGGAGGCGGGAGGAAAGCAAACAGCCAATACTATATTGTTGGCTTGTTGCCTAGCTTTTGGAACAATGTAAATATTGTTGTGAAAGTTGGTGGTCCGTTGTTAGGGGTGCTTCGATTAGTTGATGGAGAGAGAATCTCCTATGGGATATATTTATGAGGCTATGGATAAGGCAAAGGAGATGATTGCTGCCTCATTCAAGCACAAAGTGGAAAAATACCGGGACATGTACAAAATAATTGACGATCGATGGAATTGTCAATTACATCGACCTTTGCATGCAACGGGATATTATTTAAATCCAAGTTTATACTATAGCAATCCAAGCGTGGATGATGTTGATGAGCTAGTGGATGGGTTTATGTCATGCGTTGATAAGTTGGCATTGAGTGAAGAAGAGAAGGAGAAGGAGAAGATTCACATGGAACTCCCTCTATATCGACGTGCTGAAAAGATTTTTGGAAATCCGATGGCCAAGAAAATGAGATCAAAACTTGCACATGGTATGCTTATTATATTTTAAATATAATGCTTAAAAAACTTTAAGACTTTAATTTTTGTTTACTTTGTACCAATTTAGCGGAGTGGTGGATGCAATATGGAGCATCAACACCAACACTAAAAAAATTTACAGTCAAGGTGCTTAGTTTGACATGTAGCTCGTCAGGGTGCGAACGCAATTGGAGCGTATTTGAGCATGTAAGAAAATATCTATTTAATTAATATTTAAAATAAATAATAGTTATTAACCTAATATAATTTGTTTATGTAGTAGCTCCATTCTAAAAAGAGAAGCCGACTCGACCAACAAAAACTTAATGACCTTGTGTACATTAAGTATAATCGAGCTCTAAGAAGAAGATATGATATGCGTGATACAATTGACCCGATTCTCTTGGATGATGGAAATGTAGAAGATCCTCATCAATGGTTGAAAGAAGCTTTAGAGGAAGAAGGGGAGGATGAAGAAGAAGATGAAGAGAATGCCCAAGTGTTTGAGGGTGAAGATTTGACATGGGGTCATGTTGCGAAGGCTACAGGGGCGGGAGAAGCGACTTATTCGCGAAGATTAAGAGGTGCTACAAGGCGAACGAACAACAGTGGTAAAAAGGGTGCCAATGCTTCCACATCGAGCTCAAGGCCAAAGAAGACAATGCTGGTAGATGAAGATGATTTTGATGTTGAAGCTGAAGAAAACGATGATGGATCTTATAAGGATTTTGTGCCAACATTGGATCTTGATGATGATGACGATGATGATGAGCCGGAATATGAGGATTTAAGTGATTAGTAGTGAGAAACTATAACATATTTGCTTTATTTTGGTGGTGTAAAACAATGAATGTTTATTTTGTTGGCTATTTTAGATGACTATATATATTTATTCAGTTTTTCTATTATTTAATCGCTAAACACGAAATAGCGGTCGCTATTTACCGCTATTCGCTACGTAGCATATAGGTACCTTATCGCTATTTACCGCTATTCGCTATCAATAACTATGCTTTGTGGAGCCTACAATAAGCAGTTCTTTCAAGGTTTGACGTCTCTCATAACAAAATCAATCTTATTATGGTTGAAAAAGCTATATGCATGGTTTTTCCATGACTAAAAGGCTTGGAAACATGTAGGATACATGAATGGAGTTAGAGAGGATTATGACAGTAGATTGCAGTTGTTTCGACTGGTGATACCGTCGATAAATAGAGAAAAAAACAAAGAAAGATATGCTAATAAACTATGAACTGAATTCTTATAAATGCAGCTAAATGGGTTAAAAATGAAACATGGATTAAAAGATAAAAGAAAATTGAAGGGAAAATAAAGTCCAGAGTGATTGATGAAGAACCCAAATCAATCAAACAATCAATATATTGGGAAGGAAACAAATAATCTAAAATTTCTGGAAAATGACCGCTATCATGATGATTCTAATTACAATTTATCAACATAAAATGAAATAAAATGGAACACAGAGAGAACTTTTATGATCTCAGTTTTATTCAACCGAGAGAATGAGGAATCACATAAAATTAATCAAATAGCAGGATGTGTAGCCCACAATATGATAACAAATTAAAGTGGCTAGAATTAGTTTAACAGAATGCATCTATTATTTATTCCAGCCATTGAACTTTTTGGAAAACCAAAATTGGTCAATAAAAAAATTTGTTAGAGATAAAAGCATTTACCTTTTCCATGACATAGCAAAATAGGCAAGGTTGAAGCACGATTTGCAGCTTCCTCCCCTTCAACCTTTTTACTCAGGTCTCTATAAAAGTTAAGAGGTGATATACAACAATATATATTAAATTATTCTTTAAAAAATTAAATATGTATAGAAAAAGGTAAAAGAAAAACAGTAGTAGTCCAACTTTGCACATGGAAGCCAGCCACTAAGGCCAACAACTGCATCCAAATGAGAAGAGTATGTGTTGCCATTCCCAAACTTCCCATGGGTAAAACAACTTGCAGAGTATAGAGCAGTTGCTGCCCCCATACTAAAGCCTCCTACACCAAGTTTGACTGCAAAGTCAAAGTGTATATGAAATAAGAACTACATCAAAACTCTTAAATGATATACTTGGTTTCCCTTACAAAAACCGTCTTCTTGTTAAAATCACCAATTAAATAATTATGAACAGTATCATCAAGCCTAAAATGTTGAAAACTTGTGAAATCAGGCAAATATTGACACAGTGCTATTTTTAAGGCTTACTATTAGGAGGCTCGTTAGATAGCAGACTCAAAACATGTGCTGCTGAAGCATCCATCCCTTCTTCATCTTGATGTGCATCTTCAGACAGGTCACTTACATCAAACCCTATTATCCATTAAAAAGATTTTAATATTTCATTCATGTAAAACATAGAATTTTCTACTGAAAAATAAAACACAAACTAACAAGGTTAATATCAAAGCACACCAACTATAAAAAACAATACCACATACGGATATGAGTATAAATTAATGTTATAAAGCATTTAAACATACATGCAGTTGTGGGAAAGCCGCCAAATAAGGTTAACGGTTGAGAAGGTGATGTAGGACATATCCATTTGATCTACATAACATGAGGAAAGTATGATGTGATATCGAATTAATAATAAAAAAACAATGTTCTTGTATACTTGTAATTGCTAATTGTGTTGCCTCATTGAGAAACACCAACGTTTTATGTTTTTATAGTTTTTGTGTAATGGAAGTTTTAGGCTTTTTGCTACAATAAAATCAAAAGATATTTAGCAAACATTGTTTCTTTTCTTGTAAAAATAAGATGGCCATGTAAATTGAAGATTTAAGATTGTGGTTTCCTGAATGTAAACTTAATTTTATTTAAATCAATTAGCCATGAAACATCATTATCAAGTTTACAATATATATTTTTTATGTACAAAAAAATTTAGTTTCATGGAAACATGGTTTACCCTTAGTTTGTTTTTTTATCAATCGTCCACCTTATAAAAAAACACAAACAGCGAGGCAGAATACAGTAGTGTGCTGAACAAGGCCTTAGTAATGTTCCTTTAAACTTTAACAACATATAGAAAATTCATCCTTACATTTGGAAGAGGAAGGGTCTCCAAGAGCTGTGACCAGCTGCCAGAAGAAAATAAATATGAAAAATCAACATATGGATTTCAGTTGTTATTAACCGAATCTTTATTTATGTAGAAAGGAAACTAAATTTTATGATATTGTGTATGAGTTAAAACCACTCTTTCAGAGGACGGACATGCACAGAAAGCCATGAACTAATTCAGTATCTATAACTCGTCTTAGCATATTCTAGCAGGTAAACTTAAACCGTACTTTTATGTGAGGATTTCAAATTCTTATAAGGGTAAAGTGGCAGGATGGGATTATGGAAATAAGTGAATATAAGAATACACATGCATATTGTTACCCAATGGTTGATTATTACAAAGCCTCATTGTAATCTGGCCACATGATACATGGCAAACATAAAGGTGAGGAACGTACAATGGTATCAGAAATTTTAACATAAAAACTATTCCTGTAAGGTAATAGATGATGAGGACATAACAAGATAGACTTAGACAAGAAAAGTGAAAATTAAATTACCTTGAACCATTATCTCCAAGTCCATGCAACCATACAATGGTTGCCTGGTGTTTGCCTTTAGGTTTCACCACATACGTCCGTCCAAACTCAAATGCCCTTCTGGCAGCTGTGCCACCTTTGAGAGAAACACAATCAAGGTTGCACTTAAATTAAAATATTAAACACAACGTATCTGGCTGCAGGGTGGTGGGGGTTGGGGGACTAACCAGTGCTAATAGAAGGACCGCTGAAGCTCATATTAGTGATCACAGAAATGCAGCCAGCTACAGCAGCCTACACAAAAATAAGCTGTGATGAACAAATCTGACATATGAACTTCATCTTCAATACAACCAATGGATCCAGAGAAATCATTTCTATGATGTACACAACTAAAGAAATACCTTTATAATACATGAAATCACTTATCTTCTTTAAATTTATCAACAGAAAGGGTAAAACAAAAATTCAAGTTCTTACATTTTGGTTTTGTGTTTTCAAATAACACTAAAACTACCACGTCTCTCACTCGAAATTAAGAGACATAAATGATATAAATTATATATTCATATAGATCAGACTAATCTTGAATCGAAAGACAGATTAAACTTGTTCACATTCAGACAAGATTTGTTGTGCAAAATTATATAATATATATACAGTAACTACCAAGAGACTTTAAAATTTCCTAAATTACTATATACGGAGTTAAATTTTCAAGAAAACTCAAACCTATATTATACGTTCTAAATAAGCAAATTATCTTTTTTTTTTTTTGGTAACCATGATGGAAAACTCATAGGACCCACAAATAGTCTATTAACTAATGGGATCATGTAAAATGCAGCTTGAGCCAGACAAGTGGCCTTTAGGGGTTTAAAGCCCCTTAAAGGCAATCATTGGAAGCTTTATAAAGCACGTCCACTTTGCCACCCCCTTGAATGTTACAATTTACTTTTTCAAGTAATGGCATTACCAATTAGAAATCTCAAATGCATCAAAAACCAAATTGCAAACCCAAAACACTATCTGGCACTTAAAATACACACACACACACACTCCCTCTGTCTAATGAAAATCAAAGAGCTTGACTAGACATACAATTTATGGTTTGACTAACATAATCTTGTGAACAAGGAAGGACCTTTTTAGGGGCCCTGAGGGTGGACCCTGCCGTTTTTCCGCTTACAATGGTCAATTTAATATTATAACGTCAAACGATTTTAAATGTATTGAGTCCGGCCTTCTTTGTTTCTTAAAAATTTTTGGGCCCCCTTGGTTTTTTAAAAATATTGAAGTTAAACTAGTCTTTTAACAATACTTTTAACGGTTTACGATTTAAACTTATTTAGAAAATTCAAATAAGTATATTAATGGAACGATAAAGCTTACTTTATATAAAAGTTTAATCTGTAAGAGGTAATATGTTTCATCCTAATTAAAAAAAAAAAAAAGAAAAAGAAAACATGAATTGGAGACTTGGGTTTGAAGACTTACCTAATTGCCTTCATCATCGGCCTAAGTTGTAATTCTTCTTTCGGATATTCACCCTTTCATCTTAAACATTTTTATGTTTTGTTTGTTAAAAACATTTTTAGTTTTTTGACCGGACCCGAATCACCAATCCGAATATATAATCCGAAACATAGCGGACAAGAAAAAAATTTAAGCCTGTGACTTTCGGCGAGTTTTTTTTCAAGCTCCGTCAATGCTTGTAAACTTAGTAAACTGTCTAGATTGCTGACAAATCAAGAAATTCCTTGGAACAGTTATTACAATAACAACTAACAAAGGAACAAATTTGTAGTTCTAGCAAGAAAGTATTTTATTAAAAGATGACTTATATCTATGAACATCCCAAAATAAAAAATCTCCAAAATTTTAACAGAATGGCGGAGTATATTCCTACAAAACTGCATAGCACTACTTCCCTAATTAAAATATCATCTTCTCTAGAAACATGGTAATTCTGAAAATTCAACATTTACATCTATGCGTTCAGTTTTATAATTAGGGCTCACACTGCTACTTTCTTAAATTTTGCATCATTGAATATTGGAAGAATTCAATTCCCTCTTACAACCAATTTTATCCTCAACCACTTTAAGGGCAAAAAATCACCAATTTGAACATTAAAATTTTCAAACGGACTCTAAACTGGCATGTAATCAGTAAGAAACTGCTTATTTTTCTAAATTACTAAAAAAAACAATAACAGTTCGTAAAAGTTATCAAAAACTGTAATTTCGTTTGTAAACGCATAAATAGAAACCCTGATACCCAAATTGGTGACGAATTTGAGACAATTATCCATAAAAATTGGTTCTATGTTGATTAGATCTACATCAGATTGGGGATCTTAAGATGAGTGAGTAAGAGTACCTGCAGATTGTAGAACGGACCAACGGAGACACCAAGGGGAAGCGAAGTCTCTGGGCGTTGTGTGTTGGGTTGAACTATTGCACGCTATATATATATATAAGTGAGGTTATTGTACAACACACTAGTTTTGTAAAAAGTGTGAGAAACAATCTGGGCCATTGATGTGCTATAATCAAGGGTTAAAAATTAAAAATGGCAAAAGTCTTTATTTAATAGGTGTTGACAGTTAATATAAGGGTAAATTAGGGATTTAGGTTTTTTTAACTTGCTATTAATACGGCTAATTCGAAATAAATATGATTCAGTTACTCAAATTAATTTTCAATCCCAAGTCAACCTTATTCAATAGATGCGATTACTACAAAATCATGTGTTACAATGTGTTGTTACCGAATTATACAATGTGTTGTTAGCTAAATATAACCGTTACGGAAATATCATGTGCTATTATGTATTGTTATGTTAACATTAGGCTTTGTGTAAATCATTGTGCTACATCGTGTTGTTAGTAGGTTATACGTACATTGGCTATGATTTTGTTATTAGGGATGTGCTATCTTGTGCTATTATGTGTTTTTATGTAGTGTGTTAACAAACACAACTGTGATGTTAGTTATGCTATTTTTGTGTGTTGTTAATCATATTGTGCTGATATGTGCTATTATGTTATCACTAAAATTGTTATACACATGTGTAGAACTATAAATGTACAAGTTTGATTACACGATGTTCATCCGAAAACTACACATGTGTAAACATGTTTAATTATTTTTCAGTAAAATTAAAAAAAATAAAATATAAAGAAGTGTGTGAAAGAGAAAAGTGTGTGAAAGAAAAAATGAAATGATTTGAAATAGATTGATGATGATGTGATTTATAAAGAAAGAGAGAGAGAGTGGTATTTTTACTAATATACCCATTGTAATTAAATAAAGAGAAATCTAATTAAAGTTTGATCAATGGTCCACATAGAGTTTAAGGGGTTTCACTTTAACATTGATCAAAATGGTCTCTAATGGTGGAATCAGTGGGTTTTGCAGGGAAGAAGACGGAGATGGTCGAGATATGGTGTGAGAGATCGAGAAAAATGATTAAAAGGAGTAGACTGGTCATAATATTCTTGGATTTATAAGATTTTGTCGTCTGGGCGGCGTCGCGTACCGCGGTCAAACGCAAAAAGGTGTTTCGCGTAGCGCTGCGGATTTCGGGATTTAAATCCTCCCGAATTTCGTCGCGTATCGCGATAGTGTTTCTCAGTGGGCCATCGTGTACCGCGATGGGTCCCTGAAGAGCCCACTAAGCCCAATTCAATGTGTTTGATCCGTTCATCACCGTTTTCACGTTTACGAACCATCGTTTGGTCTCGTTTGAACTTCCAAGTTCAATGTGTGAGTGTTTTGTGAGGTTTCAAGTGTTGTGTTATACAATGTGCTAGACGTTCACCAACGTTCGTGTGTTTTGACACGTGTGTGCTGTTTGTCGATAATTCCTCGAATTATCTAGTCATGTGTCGGTGTTCGTACTGTCGTGCCACGTGTACATAAAGCATTTAAATAAACATTTAAATAAATAACAAGCTGACCTGGAAATTACAGGGTGTCACATCCTCCCCTTGTTAGAAAGAATTTCGTCCCGAAATTCAACTTGCGTTGCCAGTGTTAGTCTGTTCCGCGAACAGGTGTGGGTATTTTTGTTTCATCTGGTCTTCATGCTCCCATGTGAATTTCAGTCCACGTCGCGAATTCCATCGCACTTTCACTATCGGTATCTTGCTGAGTTTGAGCTTTTTGGTTTCCCAATCCATAATCTCCACCGGTTCCTCAACGAAATTTAATTGTTCGTTGATCTGTATCTCCTCAAGAGGAATGACAAGGGTCTCATAAGATAAACACTTCTTGAGGTTTGAGATATGGAACACATTGTATACACTGCTCAGCTCGTCTGGTAGGTTTAGTTCATAGGCTACAGGGCCTATCCGTTTAGTAATCTCGAAAGGTCCAATGTAGCGAGGGTTCAACTTGCCTTGTTTTCCAAACCGTATGACCCCCTTCCAGGGCGAGACCTTGAGTAACACTCTGTCTCCCACCTAGAATTCCAACGGTTTTCGTCGTTTATCAGCATAGCTTTTCTGTCTGTCACGAGCTGCTGCCATTCGTTTACGTATCTGCACGATTTTCTCCGTCGTTTCGTGCACAAGCTCTGGACCGGTCAGTTGGCTGTCCCCAACTTCCGCCCAGCAGATGGGTGATCGACACTTACGTCCGTAAAGTGCCGCGAATGGTGCAGCTTGGATACTAGTGTGGTAGCTATTGTTGTATGAGAATTCAACCAACGGTAAGTGAGTTTCCCAGCTACTGCCAAAATCAATAACACATGCTCGGAGCATGTCTTCCAGTGTTTGTATGGTTCGTTCACTATGTCCATCAGTCTGCGGGTGGTAAGCGGTACTCATGTCCAATCTCGTGCCCAAAGCCTTATGCAAAGACTTCCAGAAATGCGAAGTAAATCGACTATCGCGGTTAGAGATTATCGAGATTGGCACTCCATGTCGAGTAACCACTTCCTTTAGATAGATACGAGTGAGTTTGTCCAACTTGTCAGTCTCGTTAATAGGCAAAAAGTGTGCAGACTTTGTCAGTCGGTCTACGATAACCCAGATGGTATCGCAACCACTTGCCGTCTTTGGCAATTTAGTTATGAAGTCCATGGAAATCTGCTCTCATTTCCACGTTGGTATCTCTGGTTGTTGAAGTAACCCTGATGGCTTCTGGTACTCAACCTTGACTTTTGAGCATGTTAAACACTTACTTACGTAAGTTGCTATCTCCGCTTTCATGTTCGGCCACCAGTAAGTTGTCTTCAGATCATGATACATCTTGTCAGAACCTGGATGTACCGAATACCGGCTCTTGTGAGCTTCATCCATCACTACTTCTCTCAATCCCCCGTAGCGTGGAATCCAAACTCGATCCATTAAATAATAAGCTCCGTCATCCTTTTCTTTCATTTGCTTATCCATGCCATGCATGGCTTCAAGAGTGAGATTTTCTGTTTTCAGAGCTTATTGCTATGCGATCCAGATCTGATTTGGTAGCTCAGAATGAATTGTGAGTTGTAGAGCACGCACGCGTTTGGTTGTTTCTTTCCGGCTCAACGCGTCTGCTACTACGTTCGCTTTACCGGGATGGTATTTGATAGCGCAATCGTAATTGCCTATAAGTTCAACCCATCTTCGTTGTCTCATGTTCAACTCTTTCTGGTCGAAGATGTGTTGTAAGCTCTTATGATCAGTAAAGATGGTGCATTTTGTGCCATATAGATAGTGTCGCCAGAGCTTCAAAGCAAACACCACGGCTCCCAACTCAAGGTCATGAGTCGTGTAATTCTTCTCATGCACCTTCAGTTGTCGTGAAGCGTAGGCGATAACCTTCTCGCGTTGCATCAATACACAACCGAGTCCCTGTTTCGAGGCGTCGCAATACACCACGAAATCATCGCATCCTTCCGGCAAGGATAGTATGGGTGCAGTGCATAGCTTCTGCTTCAACAAGTTGAAAGCAGCTTCTTGTTTCTCTCCCCAATCGAACCTTTTGTCTTTGTGAGTCAGGGATGTTAGTGATTGAGCAATCTTTGAGAATCCTTCAATGAATCTTCTGTAGTACCCGGCCAGACCTAGGAATTGTCGCACCTCGTTTGGAGTCTTGGGTGCTTCCCAGTTCTTAATGGCTTCAATCTTGGCTGGGTCTACGTGTATTCCCTTCTCATTAACCACGTGTCCAAGGAATTGGACTTCGCGAATCCAAAACTCACATTTTGAAAATTTCGCGTACAACTGTTCTTTTCTCAATAATTCCAAGACTAGCCTTAGATGTTCAGCATGTTCTTCAAGATTCTTTGAGTAAATCAGAATGTCGTCAATGAACACTATTACGAATTTGTCAATGTAAGGCTTGCATACTCTATTCATGAGATCCATGAATATAGCTGGTGCATTGGTCAGTCCGAACGGCATAACCAAAAATTCGTAGTGTCCGTATCGAGTCCTAAAGGCAGTCTTAGGAATATCGTTCTCCTGTATCCTCAGTTGATGGTAACCCGATCTCAAATCGATTTTTGAATAGTAGCTTGACCCTTGCAGTTGGTCAAATAAATCGTCTATTCGCGGTAGTGGGTATCGATTCTTGATCGTCACCTTGTTCAGTTCCCTGTAGTCAATGCACATACGGAATGATCCGTCTTTCTTCTTCACAAACAAGACTGGTGCTCCCCATGGTGAGAAGCTCGGTCTGATGAATCCCTTGTCTAACAGTTCCTGCAACTGGTTAGATAGTTCCTGCATCTCAGTCGGTGCTAGTCGGTATGGAGCTTTGGCAATCGGTGCTGCTCCTGGAGTGAGGTCTATCTGGAACTCGACTTGTCTTTGCGGTGGTAGTCCAAGTAGATCTTCGGGAAATACTTCGGGAAAATCACGGACTACGGCGATGTCCTCAATCTTCCTCTCTTTCTTTGGTTGTTCCGCGATGAGGGCTAGTATAGCAGTGTATCCCTTTTGTATGTACTTGTTGGCCTTCATGCATGACATAATGTTCAGAGGTACTCCCCGTCGTTCCCCTTGAATCGAGATCCGTTCTCCGTTCTGCAACGTCACTCTTACGATCTTCTCGTTGCATACGATCTCGGCCTGGTTAGTGGATAACCAATCCATTCCAACTACCACATAGAAGCTCCCGAGAGTCACAGGCATCAAGTCGATTTCGAGATCGTGATCCGCCAAAACCATGACGCACCCTCGAAAGACATGTGTTTCGATCAGTTTGCCGTCGGCTAACTCCACGGTATACTTATAATCTAGTGGTGTTGGGGTAATATCTAGTAATTCACTAAACTCACTAGATATAAAGCTCCTATTGTCACACCCCCAATTTTCAACTAACGGAATCATACCGTTTGGGAACGTGACAAACCAGGATCTCAGATCATTAGACATAACGAAGACCTCTATATGAATTTCAAAACATACTTTGGTCTAAAACTGTAACATCAAAATTTTCAAAGTTTGCGGAAGCGTTTTAAAACAATAACAGTTCTAAAATGTAAATTACAATGCAAAGTTTTCAAATGTTCAAATCCAAATAACTATAATGTAAAGTCATGCATGCGACTCAATCTCCTAGTCCATGCCTGTTTTCTTGTGCACCTTAGCGTCCTGAGAAAACATGTAAATCAAGTCAACACAAAGGTTGGTGCATAACACAGGTTTAAGCATTCACAATGTTTAAAACACAGTTTGAATATAATGTTTGCAGATAACATAATCACACATGCATAGTCATGATAGCTAGTCATTTATACTATTTACATTCGTGGTCCATACCGAAGCTGACTAGTGCATGCTATCGCATGTTTTGCCTTGCCACTATTGTCTAGCAGAAACAATAGTAATGAGTGTTTGGTCAGTCAAACACCTGCGTAGATCCCATCTACCAGGTGAGGTTTTTCAAACCTAATAGATCTATTTCCAACTACCACGCTTTGCGCTACGGCAAACTGAACGGTTCGAAGTGTAAGGACTTGTAAATGCTATGTTGTCACATAATGTAAACAGTTAACTCATGCAAGTGATATGTATCTAAAAGTGTTTGTTGCACATGTTTTCTCCCCCAAAACAGTTTAAAATAAGAAAGGGGCCGTGTATGCACCTTTGATTGTTGCAGAATGATCAAACACACTTAAACTCGTGTAGAAAGTCCTCATACGAAGAACCTGTGTTGTAACAATAACCTAGTGTTATTCGGATTGTAGTTTTGTGCTTGATATCACTTACGTGTCAACACACGTATGTTAAACTTGTTAGAAATGAGCATACGAAAGTACGCGTGCCTTTGAACTCGTTTAAATAAAATCATATATGATTTTATTTAAATAAACGTAATTGTACGCGATTACGTTTTCGTTCTAAAATATGAATTTTATTATTCAAATGTGTTCGGGATTCCGTTACGGTTCCAACGCAATTTGAACGAGTTAAATCGGAGTTAAAACGAGAGAGTTATGATAGAATTACTAAAATAATCTAAAAAAAACCCAAAAACCAGCAGAGGCCGGGATTGAACCCGCGACCTCTACTTCATAACACCCACACCCTACCATCTAAACTGGCTCACATTTGTTAACAGATTTCGTTTTCAAATCTTATAAGCCGAATCGGCCCATTAATCTCATGATTAATCTCATGGCTAATCATAGCCGAAGCAATCCACATCCAATTGAGCCTCCAATCGAACCTAATTGAAACCAACATCATAGGGTTTTTATTCCTGGGATCCTACCGACCAAGTGGGTGGGTTTAATTCGAACAATTTCTCATTTTAACCCAATTAATCGGTTTTACCTTAGTCCGAACTCGAGCACCTTAACCCCCAATACAAACTTGCTGAATTCGTTAATGATAACTTGCACAATCATAGGGTTTTTAGTACAACAATGATTTCGAAACTACCTGTGTTCTAAATTTTAACTATTGATCGCGTTTGAATCAAAAACCCCTAACTCGTTTATGTTAAAGAACCCTAACAATCGAATTCACGAAATTCATTGCTGTTAGATGTAATTAACAGAGGTTTATCCATCCTCGGAGCTTTCTGAAACTAACTGTAACGATTAATTTCATTCTTAAACTCATTTGAATCAAAATCCCAATCTCGTTCTTATACCAAGCCCTAGAAACTAGAAATCAATCAATTCGATGCCTATAGACGAAATAATCATGGAGATTAGCTTAGTCGAACTCTTCTGAAACTTTCTATGCAATTCAATTTGAATTTAGAACACGTTTTAATCTAAACCCCCAAAATGCTTTGCCTTATGAACCCTAAAACTCAACGTTCATCAAATTCATGTTATTATCAGAAATTGATTTATGTTTTAGCTTAATCGGCCCTCTCTGAAACTGCCTACATACATTAATTTGATTAACAATTTCATTTAACACGAAACCCCCAAATCGGTTCAAACAATAAACCCTAGCTATCAACCGTGATCAATTCTTGATTCTATGGTTCCATTTCTTTGTGTGTTTGCTTAGACAAGATAGAAGTAATGTGTAGGTGTTGATAATTACCTGGTTTTACTTCGAATCGACGTATCTCGATGATCCGCTTGTGGTTCGGCCGACTACAAATCAAAATGTCTGTTCTGTGGCTTCTTAGATCAAATTGTCTTGTGCTAATCTCTCTGACAATGCCGATAGATGCTATGAGATACTCAATTTGTGATGTTGAAGTCGAATTATAAGAGTTCTAATGCCATATACGACGGTTTCGACTTTTGCACTACTAACCAACTTCAATTCGAGACTTAACAGTTACAATAATTCATAATAACGTTTAATCATCATCATTGCAGACTGATTGAATGATTAATTCGGTTAATTGTAACGGTTTAAGATGAATTTCGAATTTCCCCCAAATTCTATAAACGAATTTTGACTTAAAAGTCAAAATTGCTCATTTTTAGGTGATTTCAAATTTAATACTTGAAATTTTAATGTCTTGAACTTGTTTAGATTAATTCTAATACTTCCAATTTGATTTCCTAAAATTTTCCTTAGCTTTTGATTAACAAAATTAAACCAATTTCCCGAATTGACACTAATTGGGCCAATTGGAACGCTATTGGGCTAGGTTAATCCTTTTGGGCCTCATAAATATAATTGGGCCTACTTCTATCTATTTGGGCCTCATAAAGTACAATTGGGCCTACCTTGGACCTCATATTTGTGATTTCGTTACTTTCAGTTAACGAGGTTAATTCGAAAATACTGGATTGTCACACCTATCGGCACCGGTATCAAATAATATACTTGCATATACATTATTTAAAAGAAACGTACCGGTTACGATGTTGGGGTCGTCCTTGGCTTTCCCTGAGCTAATCACAAATGCTCGGCCTTTCGCCGCTCCACCGCCGGCTTTCTTCAACTGAGGGCAATCCCTCCTCATGTGACCCGGCTTTCCACATTCGTAACACCCCCTAAGAGTGTTCTGGTTGTTGTTCTGGTTGTGGTTGGGGTTGTTGTTGTTACTTGGAAACTTGGATCTGCAATCTTTGGCCATGTGGCCATGTCTTCCGCACCGCAAGCAACGGTACCGCTCGCATTGACCAGAGTGGTGGTATGAACAGTGGGTGCACAAGGGGTATTTCCCTTGATAAACACCCTTCCCCTTGTCATCAGGTTGGGTGGCAATGAAAGCTCTTGCCGGTGCAGACCTCTGCTGTTGTTGATGGGATTGGTGAGATTGGTGGTGGCTGGGTTCCCACTTCCGTTTTTGGCTTTCTTGAGGCTTCAAGTGTTCGCCTCGCTTGGGTAGTTTACCTTGTGCTACAGCTTGATCAGTCAGTTTATGGGCCAGTCTGATCAGTGGTTGGATAGTGGTGAGGTCAGAAGCAGTCACCATGCTTTGAATTTGTTCGGGCAGCCCACTTATGAACTGCTCGATCTTCTTGTATTCCGGCGTCACCATTGCTGGGCATAGTTTACACAGTTCGTGAAATCGAGTGCAGTACTGCTCAATTTCCGATCCAACCATCTTGAGGACCCAGAATTCAGCCTCCAGCTTCCTAATCTCATCACGAGGACAGTATTCCTCCTGTAGTAATCGGGTGAAATTAGCCCAAGACATGGAGTTGGCACCGTCCAACCCCAGGGTTTGCACATGTGTGTTCCACCATGTGAGGGCCGGTCCCTCCAATGTACCGGTCGCATACTTAACCCGGTTCTCGTTAGCACACTCGCACATGGCGAACACAGATTCGACTTTCTCCACCCAGCGGAGCATTCCGACAACCCCTTCAGTTCCCTTGAACTTGTGTGGGTGGCAGTTCAAGAAAGATTTAAACGAACATCCTTTGCCACTGTTTCCGTGTGACCCTGTTTGTCAAAAACCAATGTCGTGTGTTAGTATCGTGTTAGCTACACTATGTTAGTCATGTTAGGCGAGTGTTAGTACCATTGTTAGTGCCACTAGTCTCGCTGTGTTGGCGACTAGCTTCGCAATCGGCGATCGCCTTGTTGACCCGTCGGTCAACCATCATTTTTATGACAGCTACATCTAATGTTCGCCTAGCAGGACGCGCGTACGGTCCTCGTCCCGCCATATATGTTTCTATACATAAGGGATATAATGTTAGTTAGCACGTGTTAGAGTGTTAGCCAAATGCCATATCAGATGTCATATCAAATGTTATGTTAGATGTCATGTCAGCAATCAACCATGGTCAGATCATGCGATAAATAAATCAAAATATCATGCTCATTAGTATAAGCTTTTGGGGTACAATAATTTCAAAAGAGAATAATAATGCAAGTTCTACGAGCACATCCCGCTCGTCTAGGCAAGTACAAAAAGAAACATAAAATAAACAGTACAACTAATCTGAATCTATGGTGGCATGTGAAATGTCACTATCAGCATCTCCATCATCATCATCATCCTCCTCTGGATCCTCATTGGGATCCTCATCAAAGTCTCCTTCTTCGAGGTCCTCGGCCTCGAACTGTGGTTTGTCCTCGGGTGGTGGCTCAACTATGAACTGCTCGGCCCATGCATTAAGCATGGCGTCGCTAGCCAGGACCATAGCATGAGTCTCCTCATTGGCGACCCAATTCTCGGTAATGCGCCCGTCGTGCTCCTGCATGATGTCGACCATTTGCCCGTGCTGACTCATCAGCTGGGCCATCTGGAGACGTAAGGTCTCCACCTGCTCCTCCAACCTATCATTACGCCTCTCAAGGCGATCGTTCTTCTCGCGAAGAACTCGGACCTCGTCCGCCAACTCACCGTTCCTCCAAATCTCCCGTCGTGTACAGGCCACATGAGCCGCGAAGGCTTGCTCCATCGGTACTCCGAGTGGCGGCAGTCGATGGCCCGTAGATGCATCGCCGGGATAACGATACAGAGGTACTCTCTCTCCAATGATCCACTCCTGAATAGTGGTAGGGTACCATCCCCAGTGTCGGTCACGCATCATCCTCCTGGCACGCCTGTCCATCTCGGCGTCCACCTATGCTACAATGCCGTCGACTCGTCGTCGACTCTCCTTAGTCAGGTCGTCAGTCACCGGGCGTTTTCCCGGGTTTCTCCTAGCATCATCATTGTCGGCCATCCTGCAAGTCTCAAGTTAGTAAGCAACAGTTTAACATAAGTAATAACGTCATCAATGTGCAAATTCTAAGTGTAGTGTCTAAAGTTTGAGCAATGGCTATAGTCTAAGTTTACTACATGCAACTTAGTTCCCTATAACCAAGGCTCTGATACCAGTCTGTCACACCCCCAAATTCCCACTCGTGGTGTCAGTCCACGTGGGTGTGACGTAGCCAGAATCACAGCTCAATGGTCATATAGAACACCTCTATATGCGTTTGCAAATCCAATGTTTGACACACACTTAGTAACAAAATAGTTTGCAGCGGAAAAGAAATTCATAGCAGCGGAAAAATATAACGAGTTTGATAACATGCAGCGGAAATATAAGTTGTTAAACACTACATTGTGACATTACAAAACATAATTATATATTGTTTTCAAAAGACAGGAAATTAATGCATGCGGGATCCTATGCTCATATCCCCTAGGTGCATTCCTGTTCCATGTGCTTGTCATGCTAGTTACCTGAGAATACAAGTTTGAAAAGTGTCAACACAATGGTTGGTGAGTTCACAGGTTTTGATATACATATAGTAATAAAAGTGTGTCATGTTGTTTATCAATTGTTAGGTCCGAGCCCTAGGCTCCAAGTGTCAGTGCATCACTGTCACACCCCGGGCCGACGGGGTTGGATCGAAGTCCCCGTCGGGCAGAAGGTTCCCGGGGCGCGATATCGTGAGCGATAATCGTAGTGATCAGATCGTTTACATTGCACATGATATAAATGAGAAACTTGCTAAAATAAAATAGAATTACAAAGTTAAATTACATCAGTTAAGTTTATAATTTAACAATGTAAATCTATCATTAACGTCATAAATTTCTATCTTGTATTTACACAAGATATACAAAATAAATTGTATAATGATGTCTTCAAAAGTATGCAGGTCCAAAATACTAAGTCTTCTATCTAAAGTCCTAGTCCAAAATAAATGACTTCTTAATTGACATGTTCGTCACCTGAGAAGTCATGCAAAAATAAAGGGCAACACATGGTTGGTGAGTTCATATAGTTTAGTATTTGAAAATGATTGATAATGACTTGAAAACTCCTTCGGTAAAGACCCTAACCTCATTAACACCACCTGTATCATCCAGATCGGTATGCTTATGTATAGGGCATACCCCTGAGTCGAGGCTACAACCCCGCCCAGACGCCATCCCACCACATACTAATCCGCATAGGACATTGGTGATAATGATAGTTAAGCATTTTTACCTAACATACACTCTTGTTCACATTGACTCAAATGTTCACACCAAACCCTTGTTTAACCCTCGGGTAATAACCTTAATCTCATTAACATCACATGTATCATCCAGATCGGTATGCTTATGTATAGGGCATACCCCTGAGTCGAGGCTACAACCCGCCCAGACGCCGTTCCACCACATACTAATCCGCATAGGACATTGGTGATAATGATAGTTAAGCATTTTACCCCTACCTTTAACCCAATGATTTGTCAGTCCTTTGTTCCTGTAAATACAACAATTTGGAATCTATGTTGATTCCTTATGTTCATCACAATAGTGATCAACCACAGTAATTGTAGAAACAGTTTAATAAATGCTTAATTAAACAAATAAATAAACATTTAATAAAATCTAAGTCCAAATGATTGGGGCCTTTGGTCATACTCGAGTAGACTAGTCTGTCAATCTAGGTACTTAGTAGTTAGGGAATCTGTAACTATCCTCAAACATACGACCTAACTTAGCATACGTGATATTGGAAACCATCTAACTTAGCATCTAATCGTCATATTACAACATAATAAGCCATTTAGCATGCTCGAATCATTCAAAATATTCATATGTTGGTTTTTGTAAAAATAAAGTTACTAAAAATAGTAACTTTGAAGTTTTGCATATAAATAATCATTCTAACATTTCTAAACCATTTCTATCCCATCATTCATCATATTAAGCCATTTCTCATCATATGAACATACAAACATAGCTAAATCATCACTTATCAACATTTGGTCCACAAAAGTTACTATAAATAGTAACTTTGCTAGAAATGACCATAAACAAGATCCAAATCACATTTTGAGCATCATTATCATTCAAATATCATTCTAATAGCATATCTATCTATATGCATGATCATAACTCGTCCAAACCATCATATTGTAACTAAAAAGTTACTAATAATGGAAAGAATTTAACATAATTACATTTTAATCATTTTAATCATAACCACTCATGTAGATCATCATCAATAACAACTAAAATCATGTAACAATATTCAATATCATCTACAATGTTTTAGATCATGCATGCATGTGGGTAAATCACCCATTTGTGACCAAATCATGAAATGTACACAAACACATCATCATGGATCTTCACAAAACTCAATCTAAATCTCATATATCATCATAAAACATATTTAAATCATCAAACCCAGAAGCAAATCTCGTGCATGTGCACTACATATGCTTGCATGTAAGTTTCATGCATTGCATGTGAGTGTGGAAGTGAGGAAAGTGTATTTTAAGCTACAAGGGAGGACATACTACCTTTCAAAGCTTCCAGAAGTACTGAGATGATGAGTAGCAGCCTCCTTGACCTCCTGGTTCGTGGGTTTCGACGAGTGCAAGGTGAGAACGATTGTGTGCGAGCTTCTATATGGATTCCAAGCTTCAACCTCCAACTCTAAGCTTCAAAAATGGTCTCTAATGGTGGAATCAGTGGGTTTTGCAGGGAAGAAGACGGAGATGGTCGAGATATGGCGTGAGAGATCGAGAAAAATGATTAAAAGGAGTAGACTAGCCATAATATTCTTGGATTTATAAGATTTTGTCGCCTGGGCGGCGTCGCGTACCGCGGTCAAAGGCAAAAAGGTGCTTCGCGTAGCGCGACGGATTTCGGGATTCAAATCCTCCCGAATTTCGTCGCATATCGCGATAGTGTTTATCAGTGGGCCATCGCGTACCGCGATGGGTCCCTGAAGAGCTCACTAAGCCCAATTCAATGTGTTTGATCCGTTCGTCAGCGTTTTCACGTTTACGAACCATCGTTTGGTCTCGTTTGAACTTCCAAGTTCAATGTGTGAGTGTTTTGTGAGGTTTCAAGTGTTGTGTTATACAATGTGCTAGACGTTCATCAACGTTCGTGTGTTTTGACACGTGTGTGCTGTTTGTCGATAATTCCTCGAATTATCTAGTCATGTGTCGGTGTTCGTACTGTCGTGCCACGTGTCACACTAAATTAAACTAATTCTAGTGCCACGTGTACATAAAGCATTTAAATAAATAATAAGCTGACCTGGAAATTACGGGGTGTCACATTATCTCACCATCAAGATGACGCCGGACTGTAATGCCTTTTGATGCTAATTTGTTTCTGACTGTGTTTAAAACGTGAACATTAAGAAAAATAATGATTTTGTTATTTGAAGCTAAGCCTTACCTTTAATGAATTTTATATAAATTATTATATATATATTAAAATGCATGTAAATTGAATAGGAAAAATATATATATTATATTGTGAGTGGGCCCCATTATTTATTATATAATTTAGGTATCTGATGAAAATTTATACTTAAACCATCATAAGTTTTTTAACTTTAAAAAATAGTAAATAAAGATAAATGTATTAAATATGAAAGATTTGCTTATAGATTTAGGTTTTTCTTACAATTCAAACAATTGTTGCCAGTGTGACGTATTTTGTGTGTAATTTTTTCTATTATTTTTATAACATATTTGTGAGTATTTTGTATGATTTTATGTTTTTATGGAAAATTTGTATAAAGAACGTGATGAAAGGTTTGATTTTCCTATGTAACTTATGATTCTGCAAATGATATATAATACATAGGTTTTTTCTCGTCGCACGTTGTGGCCGGTTATTACAGTACATTCGCGGATAACAAGTATTATATATCATTTGTAAAATCATAAGTTGCATAACAAAATTAAATCTTTTATCACGAACTCTATATAAATTTCTCATAAAAACATAAAATTATCCAAAATCCATACAAATACATTATGAAAATAACGGAAAAAACTATTTTCAAAATCTTTCTTACCGGTAACCAATTGGTTGAATAAAAAAAAACACAAATCTCAATGCAAACATCAATTTTGTATGCGAACAAATAAATCACCGTTACTTTCTCCGAATAGCACCAAAAACCCTATATATGGTTTTATATCATGTGATAATCAGATTTTATAAAGAAACCTTTAAACCATATTCGGGTCATTGATTTGTAATCCTGAAAATAAATGCGGTACATTGTAAATCTGAATAAAAAATTGTGTTTAAATAAATAAATGTGGTTTAATATGGATCATATATTTATTTTCAGATTCCAAATGGACGGCATAAATATGGTTTTCACATTATACAATACTCATGTATATATATAATATAATAATAAAAATATTAATATTAATAATAATACTAAAATAATAATATTGGATAAAATTAGGGACCTAGCTAACATGTGTTGAATAGGAGCATTATATTATAGTTTTAAAAACAAAAAACAAAACAAAGTAATTGTGTTCAAAGTGCAAAGATACAAAACTTGACTATTTCTTTTCCATGGTTTATAATATATATATATAAATATAGGGCATGGAATTTTTGATAACCCTCATCTTTTGTTACAACCCATTAACCATCATCCAATGGTTACTTTAAAAATGTAAGTGTATAGGATGGTGACACGTGTCAGATTCTTTTTTTTTCTTTTTTTTAATATAAAGGGCATTTAAGACATTTGTTATTTAAGTAAAGTTTACCCCATTTTTTTTAAACATTCATAACTTTTTTATACTATATTATTTTTTAAAAAAAATTGCACCATTATACTCGTCTCATTTTTCTCTTTAATTTCGTTATAGTCTCGACTAGTTTTTTTTTTGATGTCATGTATTTACATCATTGTAACGAGCTTAAAGATAGCAAATTAATTAGAAATTTTTTCTAACAATGGTAAATTACAGTAATGTAACAAAAAATGAAGTAATGTAACACAAAATGAAGTAATTTACAATGATATAATTAACGGTGACGTAACACATTATTTTATTTTTTTCTCTAACAATGATAATTACAATGATAAATTACAGTGATGTAAATAGAACACATTATTTTGATTTTTTCTCTCGCAATGATAATTATAGTGATGTAATTTATCATTGTTCGAAAAAAATTTAAACTAATTTGTTGTCAATGTAAATTACATCACTGTAATTTAAACCAAATTCACCGAAAAAAACCGAAACCGAATTTTACGTCAATGATAATTACAATGATAAATTACAGTGATGTAATAGAACACATTATTTTGATTTTTTTCTCTCACAATGATAATTATAGTGATGTAATTTATCATTGTTCGAAAAAAATTTAAACTAATTTGTTGTCAATGTAAATTACATCACTGTAATTTAAACCAAATTCACCGAAAAAAACCGAAACCGAATTTTACGTCAATGTAAATTACATCACGATAAATTACGTCAATGTAAATTACATCACTGTAATTTATCATTTTTAAAAAAATTTCAAATAAATTTGTTATATTTAACCTCGTTACAATTATGTAAATATAGGGCATTTAAAAAAAAATAAAAAAAATTAGTCGAGACTATAATGGAATTAAAGAGAAAAATGAGACGAATATAATGGTGCAATTTTTTTTAAAAAATAATATATTATAAAAAAGTTATTAATGTTTAAAAAAGAGGGGGGAAAACTTATAAGGGGTAAAATGACTATGATGCCCTTTTTAATATTTTAATGTAATGCTTATGTGTAAGTTTATGATTGGTTTAAATGAGTTATGTAGTTGTAGCAAAAAAAGAGGGTTATTTTTTATACCCTGCCCTATATATATATATATTATATTGTGAGTGGGCCCCATTATTTATTATATATATATATATATATATATTATATTATATAATTTAGATGTCTGATCAATATAGTGACGTTTTGAAAATTTAGATTTAGACAATCATAAGTTTTTTAACTTTAAAAAGTGGTAAATAAAGATAAATGTTTTAAATATGAAAGATTTGCTTATAAATTTAGGTTTTTCTTATAATCAAACGATTGTTGCCGGTGTGTCGTATTTTGTGAGTATTTTTTTATTTATAATATATTTGTGAGTATTTTGTTTGCTTTTATGTTTTTATGAAAAATTTGTATAAAAAACGTGATGAAAGATTTGATTTTCATATGTAACATATGATTCTGCACAAAGCCGGCTCACCATACAAAAATAAAAAGCCCTAGCTTAGGGCCCCCAAATATCCAAGAGCCCCAAAAATCCAAGGGTCTCAAATTTTCAGAATAAATCGACTTTTTAGTTATAACAAATTCTGATTATAGTACAATTTTAGTTGTTTTAATATTTATAAATAATAAGCCTTTCAACATAGGAGGGCTGGGTCGGGTTGGGTAATAGATTGAAATGAGTTCGGTTTGAAATGAGTGTGTGTTAGGATGAGTTTTAAGCAAAAAATATTTTAAGTATAAATGAGTCATTTTTAAAAAGCTTCAGTTTATTTCAACATAAAATAGTCTAATTTAATATTTTTACTAACTTTCTCATCAAACATATTATAGATAATTTTTACCCATTTAAATTCATTATATTAAGATAGTTTTTAGGTTACTCATCCTGACTCATATTATGTTAAAGTGTTAGTCATCTCAACTCATTATATGTTATGATGTTAACCATTTTAACCCAAAATATAATAATTGTTAACATAAATCAACCAATTTACCCTACATTGTGTCAAGATTGTCACGCTAGTAATTAATGTACACATTTTGTTTGCAATTTATACTTTTTATAGTTTCTTTTTTATGATAATTTATACTTTTTGTGTCTCAAACTTGAAGAGAATTTTATTTACAGTCAAAAGAGGCCTCGATTTTTAAACTTGCTTTGGGCCACCAAAAGGTTTGAGACGGGCCTGATTCTGCAAATGATATATAATACTATTATTGAAAGTGTACTGTGATAACTCGGCGCAACGCGTGGGGTGAATAAACCTAGTTGAAACAATTATGTAATTTGTACGATATAACAGTAATTGGGAAGGATCACTGGGACTAATTTCTTGCACGGTATTTCGGAATTTCAGGTAATTTTCAAATATTATATATTTTGTGTCAACCGTTTTAAAAAGAAAAAAACAATTTACAAGATAAATAACGACTTTTAATTTAATAATAATAATAATAATAATAATAATAATAATAATAATAATAATAATAATAATAATAATAATAATAATAATAATAATAATAATAAAGATGAAATAATTAATCAATATCCCATGATAGTGATTAGAAGCTTAGCCGTTTGAAAAGATGGTTTTAGGGTTTAGTTCACCCCTAAAACCTCCCCTGCTGTCTCTCATCATCTTCTAACTCAAACCCACATAAGTTTAACCTTCCTTTTATGTTGAATCATTAATGCATAGATTATATATATATATATAGATTAAATTAAATATATTTTCTTAATTACATTTTTTATATAATTAAGGTGTACATAAATACATATTCTTGATCTCTCCCAATCCATTTAGGGTTTCTTAAATTATTCTTCTTGTCGCCGGTTCTCGTGCGGGTGGGTGTTCTCAAATCGCCAGCAAAGTTCTTTGCTCACAGGTTTGATTTGATTTTATTTTATTTTATTTGTGGGTTTTTCATTTTACCCAATTATGTTATGTGTAGTTTTGAATTTTAATTTATTAATTATATGCCTATAAAGGATCTTTGATCATCACCTCATTATCGGTTAAAATTTTTTTTTTGTATTGTGGCAAACTATTTCAAGGTTTTTAATTTTAAGCCCAGATATTTATTCATTTAATCTTGAAGCCTTCCAAAAAGAAATTGATCTTGAATTTGTGAATTTTTTTAGTCCCATATGTTTTGTTGGTATTTAATGCATTTTATTTAATATAAAAAAGCTTTGAATTTTAAAAATTTCTGGTTCATTAGCATGTGAATGGTTTTTATGTTACTGTGTTTCTTGATTATTGCCTGTTAATGTTACTGTTGCATCTTGTCTTTTATTATCTGCATGCAGCAATTGTATTGAATCTACCTGATTTCCCCCCAAAAAATTAATATTTATCCCCAAAAAATTGTTTGGTTTTAATTGAAAAGATTAAATATTTGGCAGTTGTGGCACGATGATACTCTAGAGATCTGTCAGTGATCCTAAAATTTTGCCGTTAGAAAAATATGGTTGGCAGTTTATATCATGTAATTAACTGACATTGTTTATGTTCTTCTTGATGTGTTTATTACTTAATTTTCTGGTAAATTGTCTACACATTGTATTGAAATTTGACTAAAAGTTATATGATTTTTGTCTAGATCCTATCACAATGATTCAACACCCTTTTAATGTTGGAAGCAATGGTGAAGGCGAACTCTTTCCTCAATCAAGTGAATTAAACATCCAGTTTGAAAGCACAGTTTCAAGATCAAAAAACCTTGAAAATTCAACATCTATACGCGCTTCTGGTCAAAGATCAATCCCCTCAAATGTCCCTATGAATAGAGGAACCACCCACATATTCTACAAGACCCGAATGTGCCAGAAGTTTCTAGATGGAAACTGTAGAAACGGTGACAGCTGTACGTTTGCTCACGGCCCTAATGATTTGCGCGAACCGCCACCAAATTGGCAAGAACTTGTAAAGGATAATAGAGGGGTTAATGGAGGTGGGAATTGGAATGATGATCAGAAGATCATTCACAGAATGCGCATTTGTAGAAAGTTTTATAACGGGGATGAATGCCCGTATGGAGAAAACTGTAATTTTCTTCATGAAAGTCCTGCTAAGTTTAAGGCTGAAGCAGTTATGGACAATGGAAGAACAAGAGAGACTTCTGTGATCAACATTCAGACAGTTGTTGACCATGGTCAAAGTCATAATGAGGCCGGTCAAGACTCTGTTACTAATGTTAAGACCGATCAAGATGCTTCACGAGCCTCTGTGAAGACTAATTTTTGGAAAACTCAAATTTGTGGCAAATGGGAATCGACGGGTCAATGCATATTTTCAGATAAATGCCACTTTGCTCATGGGCTTGCAGGTATACACTCATTAACTCTGGTATATATGATGCATTATGATATATTATGACAAATTATTGCAAATAATAAAAAAAAACCCTTTTAGGAATGTTTTGTGATTGTGGGAAAGTGATCAAGTTTGTTTTTTTAATTCTTTAACATGGTCTACTTGTTATTATCAGAGCTACACTCACCGGTAGGACGTGTGGAGGGTGACAGGAGCCTTTATGCTGGCGGTTCGGTTGCAGCCAGCTTGATCTATGGTCCCATCACCGAACCGCTGGCTAATGTTTCAGCAACTGCTGTTCCTGTTTTACAGCATGGTATAGGAAAGGGGTTCCTAAAATTAGCACATAAGAAGATGAACCGCATCTATGGAGACTGGATTAATGATGAAGAGCATGATTTGAGTTAACTTTGAGCCTTCAAGCCTCTGAAACCAAAAACAGGGTGATTTCTTTAAATATAGGGGTTCATTTTTTTATAGATTTGTTGGTTATTTTCTCCCATTTATAGACTATTCATCCTAAATGGATGAAAATCATTTACATGCCTATTTGCCAATGGTTCTTGGTTATCTTGGATGAATTTATGCATCTATTAGTTAGATTATGTGTATAGGGGAATGTTTCCCTAAAAAGCCTTTTTTGCCTAAGAAGGCCTAAGAAGGATTTTAAAAAACTCGAAAACCGACCCAAACAAATTCTGATTGAATTCATTTTTACATCATTGGAACCGGCTTGTAATTCCCTAAAACCGAAACCTTAAATCATAAACAATAAACCCTAATAATAAAACCAAAATTATGAAAATAAACCCTAAACCTAAAGATAAAAACTAAAAGCTAAAAAACATGCCCTAAAATCCAAACTCTAAAACTAGTTGTTAAAGCAAAAACCAAAAAGCAAATATTGTAGGGTTCGATGAGACGGTTCCATTGTCATCGAAATGAGTTCAATCGTAGTTCGTTTGTGTCGGTTTTAGAGATTTTAAAAATCATTTTTAGCCTTTTTAGACAAAATAGACCTCTTATGCCCTATGTGTATATAACCTATTGCTCTCACCAGTCTTTGACCATCTAACCAATTTAGTATTGTTTGTTTGTGGTGTGGGGTTGGGGATTGAGTTTTCTCAAATGATGTGCTACTATATAAACAATGATTAATCTTTTATATATAAATTAATAAAATTGAGTTATGTATTACGTCTAATCTTCATTAGGGCATCTGTGTTTCGGTCGACAGAAATAGGACGCCCTACATGTTAGACATGTCCGGAAAATCACCTCCTCTTTTCTTCACGTCAGCTCCCTTTCTCCTCTTTTAAAAATTGCTTTTCTACACTAGAAATTATCAAAATTTATGACGAACTTTCTTTTTAGTAAAAAAAAAAAACAAAGCTATATGTTTTAACATATCAAAGGGTTTGTAGTCGAATAATATCTAATGATGTATATAATCTTGTTTATGTATGTAAAGTTGAGAGTTCAAGTTCTGTAATAAATAATACTTCAAAATTTTATCTGAAAAAAAGTTAATGGGAAGAAATATAGTTTCATGCAACCCTTATATATCTTCGATAATTCGATTAATTACATCTATATATCTATTTTCTCGTTAAAATCCCTAACTTGGAAACCCCACATTTCTACCTATGACCATAAACCTCAATTTTCCGGTATTTGCCGGCAACCCGATAAGATCCAAGACCCCCAAATCAAGGACCAGTGCTCACGCAATTCAGCCTTACAAACCTCAAAGGGTCAACCTGATATCCAATATCCATCATCGCCTAAATTCAAGGTGCTCCCTTTCTAAAAGGGTAGACCTCTAACCGGGCCAGCTGGTGATTTGGTCAAGAAATGACATCTGGGCCTCTGGGTGGTTTTCTTTTGGTGATTTTGAGGATCTTTTCAAGGGTGGTGAGGTAAAGTTGAGTGAGGAATTGTTGGTGTGTTTGGGCTGCAAGACTATTCAAATTGAAGAAGAAGATAACAACAAGCATACCCGGTTTAAAATCCCACTCTTAGGTAGCGGTCGATCGGTTCGCATCTATGGTCAATCAATAGGTTGCGGATCCATTCTTCTATATGATAAATCGCCATCTCGAGTGGGGTCTGGGGAAACTGAAGAAGAAGATAATGTTGTCTATTGGGCAATTGATAAGGGGACTTGGCCGGAAAGTGTTCTTGCCTCATGATAAAAATAGGAATAGTTTTCTGTTTGATATTATGGATGACTGGTTGGGCAGGAGGGTCTCTTAATGCCTTCTCTTGAAGATCATCGGATGGAAAAATGGATTGAAGAGGGTTTAGCATCATTCCCATAGCGTCGGCCATCAGGTCAAATCCAAAATATGTAATTCTTGAATACCTATTATGGTAGAATATTCGTGTGAGATTTTCTCTGAAACTATGTAAGACAGATAACACTAAATAAAAAAGGACCAATAACGCCCGATCCAAAACTTGAGATAATGGGTCTAAACAGGGGAAAAAAAAAAGACTTTATAAGTATTTGTTATACATATACCTACACATTGAATCATGGATCATTTAACTCCAAAACTTCATGCCACCAATTGTTGGGACATTTATGCAGGTTACAACATTACCGGAATGGCTCAATACGTCGCGATTTTGTGGATCTTATGGTAAAATGTTAATTCCTGCAGAAGTTGAGAGAAGAAACCATTGTATTAAAGATTCTTGCCAGAAAAGAATCTACCCTCGGCTTGATCCGGGATGCTTATCGAGCCTTCAAGCTTTCATCTTTTAGTTCTTTTGATAGTTGCTCGTGGGTGATTATAATTTGTAAGTGATGTATTGTATTTAACTGTCTTTCTTGATCATTTTTTTCCTGCATTGGGGTTTTTATTATGTTAGCCAATGATAAAGAAATCGATAACGCGCTACTTGGTGAACAATCAAGATTTGTGCCCAGAATGTGGAGTTGTCTTTGACGGATTTCTAGAGGAACGGTTTGACTTCATTAGTTACTTTTCTAGTGTTGTTATTATAGGAAATGAATAACAAAAAGCAGGCATGGTTTGACTTTCGAGTCAAATTATGACTTTCAAACTTCTTTATGTTCAAGCTTAAAAAACACTTGTTTCGATTAATATTTTTTAGTATTGTGATTTTTCCTCAAAGCTACAAGCAATTGTAGTTGAAACAATGTTTTAAAAACCGGTTCGACCGGTTCAATCGCCTACCGCTTACTAATCCGGTACGAAACCCTCCGGTATTATGCAGGTTTCTTCGATTGATCGTGCCGGCGGTTTAATCCGGTTTTACAGGTATTTTCGGTTTCAAAAAAACACAAAATTTCGGCTTTTAAGCGATTTTCGACTTTTAAGCGATTGTGAACTTGATGCGTTTAACACGCCAATGTCATAATCCTATTATGCACTTTTATTTAAAAAAGTTTTATTAGAATTTAAGTACTTTTAGATTTTTTGGATGAATTTGAGTACTTTTTGAATGGTTTTTGGATGAAATTGTATACTTTTTGGAAACTTATTTGAGTATAAGTTGTATTTCTATAGAATTCTATGGTTAATTAGTGTGTCCGGTTGAACCATTTTTGAGCCAAATCCGATGCACCTAAAATACCTGTTTTTAAAACATTGAGTTGAAATGGTCTGTTTGACCACAGAAGTCAAACTCCAACAATAATCCTTCATGAAAATTTAACCAATGGCACATCTAACATTTACTTTCGTTACCAAGGGCAATCCTAATATCATAGTTTTTGTCTGAATTCTGGGCATGACAAAAAGTTTCGTATTATCGATTTTGGGCTTGATGAAAATTGACCAAGATATAAAATCTGTGTGATGAAATTAGCCGGAAAATGATTCTCAATAGTCTTGAGGGTCTTCTAATACCCTTTTAAAAATTGATTCTTTTCGGCCTTGAAGACGTTTCGTTTGGTTTGGTTTGATTTGGTTTGGTTAACTAGTGTTTAGAACAAGCATAACGTAAACTGAATCATAAAATCCTTAGCAACGAAGGTAAAAGTTGAGAGTGTTATTGATTAGATTGTCAGTATGGATTGCAAAAAACTGACCAAGTATATTCTCACTTTTCAGTAGGATCTGTGGAGAAGGATGAAAACAAACCTTACTACTATTCTAGTTGGGATATAATCATAGATAGACTGTTTCGAATGAGTCCACGCCTCAAAGTTATCGTTTGAAGTTAATCATAACAATGCTTTTAACATTATTTTCACAAAATAAGTAAAAGGACGTTAAAATTATTACAATTTTACTTTTGTCCTTTGTTGACTCACACATATCTAAAAATAATATAGAAGACATGTCATTATTTTAAAATATTCTCACAATAATTTTTTTGATTCTCTCTTCTATTTAATGCATCATGTATTAAATAACAATATAAAAAATTGAATACATATTTATACGTTTTTAAATTAAAAATATTTTTTTTCAAAAACAAAATTATTATTAAATAAAAAAGATTAAAAACAGTTTTCTAAAACGAAATTTAAAAAAAAACTTTGAAAAATTAAAAATTATTATTAAATAAGAAATATTAAAAACATTTTTCTAAAACGAAATTTAAAAAAAAAACAAGCTTTGAAAAATTAAAAATTATTATTAAATAAAAAATATTAAAAACAGTTTTCTAAAACGAAATTAAAAAAAAACTTTGAAAAATTAATAGTTAAAGAAATAATATTATTATTTTATTACTTAAACTGTTAAGCAAGTTAAAATTTTTAATCATATTTTATATTGAAAAATTGACTTATATTATATAGATTTTAATTAATGATCATTTATCAGTTTTGTATTTAACATATATAGTACACATGATATTAACCCAGTATACAATATATGTGTACATCACACATATATCATTGGTTTATAGATCTTGGTTTATTAAAATATAATCTTTTCCTCTTGATCATTGATTTACTCCCTTCCATAGGTAGGAGAATGCTTGGAAGAGGAGAGAAACATGGTAGGAAACCAGCATTAAAGTTGGTGAAGTAATCTACCATAGTTCTCAACCATGGCCAGAAATGTGTTCACATTTGTTTTCTAATACATTTGACTTAACCGATGTGGGCCATTGAGACTAACGTGTATGCAACACAAGCCATGGGTTCTATTCTGGACCGAACGTGATCATGTTTTTTTTATGACAGTAATAACATACTTACGTGGTAAACGGTAAACCTTTGATTTTCTCTCAATACATGATTAACTGGGTGGAACAGGTAAAGTGTGTCCGCAATCAACCGGACTTGTAGCCTCCATGGAAAATCACCCTAAGTGAGAATTGAATTTAAGACCTCTAGGTTGTCTACCATCCACTTTAACCATTACACCACTTTCATTAACTAAATGTGAACCAGAGTGAATTGGAACTTGGAAGGTAACCTTTGACTACAATACCATGTTATATGTCAAATGTACAAAATGCCCTTTTTGAAGTTGTATAACCTTCGATATTTTAATTTATTAGGACGCGAAATGATGCAGTAGAGAAGATGTGAAGAAAGCTTCGACGTTTGCATGATATGACAAAGCACAGATGACATCACCATATACAACGGTTTTAATGTGTAAAAAGATCAAAAAAGATAAAAACTTTTCGTCAGAGTTTAGTCTCGAAAGTGAAAAACTCGCACCCATGACCCATGTTTGTCCTGGGACCTTATGTAATCACCATTGTTTGATTCTGGGACTACCTAGCCATCAATGGTGATTTGAAATCCGTCATCATACCTACAACTTTATATTCATAGCAAATGTACTATGTCCTAAAGCCACTAATCATTAAACCTTCTTTACACTATCCACAGCGGTCACCCCACTGAAAACCCTTCCCCACTGAAATTTCCTGCCACGTCATTACCCCACTGAAAACCTTTAACACCCACAATGGTCACCCCAATGAAAACCTTTCCCCACTGAAAACCCTTTTAACACCCACCATCTTGAACCAACCAATGAGGAAGAAGGAAACCGAACGGGGAGCGGGGGCCGTTCCGGCTCGTTGGGCGGGGCACCGCTGGCTGAGGGGCGGTGTTCCCGCTGGGCACCGCGGCGGGGGAAGAGCCCGCTGGCCGGGCGGGACGACCGCTGTGCTCGGTCTTAGAGCTGTTCATCACTCTTGTAACCATGCATTCAAGCTCTATTTATTCTTCACAACTAAAACAATATCACCCGTAAAAATATTCACAATAAGACTTTTTTCTGAATCGACATTTATAATTTATTCAGAACTACTATAATAAAATACCCTCAACACTATTATGAATCTTTTAGTATTTCTATAATAAAATAGTAGGACCTTATATATTTTCGAACGACTAATTTGGATCACTGATGGATTACTGGAGTATCAATGTGCCACGGGCGGTACCGCCGATTATACTCATCGCCAAGTTACCAGTTCAGAAGAAAACTCAATATTTTAAAAAAAAACTCTCTTATGTGATTCGAACTCAGGACCTTATAGTTCCTGAGTTTTATTTCATCATCAATATATACGACTCGCTTTAATACCTTTGGTGCAGGAAGTATATTAGATTCTTGTTAAAAGAAAACAAAAATCAATTCATGGAAGACCGATTTTTTATGAATGACAAGTTTGATCGCTAACGGGTTATAGACTCATCCAGTCGTATTCACACCTTATAGGAGGAAACTCACTATAGGTAAGAGAAAACCCCTTGCCTAGTATGAAACCCCTATTTTATCCATGTCTGGACTTAAACCCATAATCTCTCTAATATTAAAATCATACGATATCTCCTCTCAACCATTTGACATGAGAATCATTGGTACATGGAAGTAGGGCTGTTCAAATCGCTCGCCGCTCGTTACTCGCTCGTCGCTCGCTTGAAAAAAGCTAGGAAAAAGCTCGTTCGAATTTCGCTCGGTTTTAAACGAGCCGAGTACGCTCGGGTCGGTTTATAAACGGGCCTAGCATGAGCCAAGGTAAGCTCGCTCGTTGCTCGCTTGGATAGTCGCTCGATTGGCTCGCTCGGTTAGCTCATTTGCTAAAGTATAACTGAATTATCTATATATATATATATAATATTTTATTAATGTATAACTAAGATAATTTTTTTTATATTTAAACTACTTTCAAAAGACCCAATATCCAAATAGACAAATACCCAATACTCAAAAATTTAAATCTAATTTTCAGATCTATTTGTTTCACTTTTCACATTAGAATTTAATTCCCGAATACCCAATACTCAGCCGTTTGTTTACTCCCAGCCGTGATTTTTTTACTTAAACTAGTATGGATGTTTGGATGTGTTTTTAGAGGTTTAGACTACTTGGGTTATGTTTTGAAAAAGTTTTGTCATTGCTTGAAATTATTGCTACCGAACATGACTTCCTTTAATCTTAAATTTGATTGTTTGTGGTTTGGGATTATTAGTTGCTAATGTGAGTTTTGATATGTAACTACAATAACCAACTAGATGACAGTTGGTAGTTATTCGTGGCATTAAATTTTATTAACCCGAGCAAAACCGAACCAAGCCGAGCCTCTCGTTTTTAAAGCGAGCCGAGCAACGAACACAACATTTGGCTCTATTTTGCAAATCCGAACTGAGCCGAGCCGCTCGGTTTGAAAACGAGCCGAGCACGAGCATACCCTCACTCGGTTCGGTTTGTGAACAGCCCTACATGGAAGACCAATTAATCGGAATCTTTTCAACTGCCGACCATGGAACTTCAAAGAAAGCTTGACCATTTATTAACTTAATTATTTAAAGATTGCTCAAGCCCCAAAGCTTACCACATGTTTAACGTCGCATCTCTCTTCTTTCTTTAAACAAATAAATACGTATTATTAACAAATATAAATAAAAGGGCCGGTTTGAGATAAATCGTAAATGAATGTACGAAGAATCAGTGGCGGATCCAGAAATTTTTTTTATAGGGGGCGGAAATTTTTTAGGTTCGATAGGGTTCAGGTTGGGTTGGGGTGAATAGGGTCGGGTTATGTTACAAAACGAAAATGAAACTAAATTTCATATATAAAGACATAATGAAAATACAATGACGGAAACTTTTTAGGTTCGATGGGGTTCAGGTTGGGTTGGGGTGAATCGAGTCGGGTTATGTTAAAAAACGAAAATGAAACTAAATTTCATATATAAAGACATAATGAAAATACAATAAATCTAAAGTTGTTCACCACGTGATTTTATTTTATATATATATTCAAAACATCGTATAAGGAGACGTTCCTAACTGTATTCGAATTCCGAAGTCGGTTCCTAACTGTATCCGAATTTCGGTTTCAGTATACTAATCAGTTCCAATTTTTTTTGACTTCAGTTTGTTTGGTCAACTGATTAAAGCGAATTCAGATTTAAATTTGTTTTATTTATAATATATAAGGTTGAATTTGATTTATTTGTATTGGTTTATTCGTTTTTAATGTTATATTCAATTGAATTCGGTTTTTAACCGGTTTATTGGTGGTTTGACTTATTATAATTTGAGTAAATTACAGTTTTGGCCCCTATGGTTTGAGTGTTTTAACTATTTTGGCCTAAAATAGAATCTTCTATCAATTCAGCCCCTGTGGTTTAGACAAACTAACGTTTTTGGCCACCAACCATACTTAGATTTTGGGCCTAAACCTTTATAATAATTAAGTTTAAGGGGCCAAAACCGATAGTTATCTAAACCACAGGGGTTGAATTAATAAAATATTTTATTTTGGGTCGAAATAGTTAAAACACATAAACCACAGGGGCCAAAAGCGTAATTTACTCTTATAATTAATACTAAACTTGATTTTACATTGCTTTAAATTATTAGTTGTGCATTTTTCAACTTAGTTTATTAATCAACACTTAGAAATCAAAAGTTTAATGGGGGCGATTACAAAATTTTACGGGGGACGATCAAGATTTTAACATATATATACTACTAAAAATTTTTTTTTCAAGGTGGGCGGCTGCCCCCGAGTTTGCATGTGGGTACGCCCCTGCGAAGAATACATGATAATTATTACGTAAGGTTTATTTTTTCTTATACGATCACACAAAATCCGTATGTTTTTTATATTCCAAGTAATTTTTTATTGTTAACCATTTTGGCTGTTTCTTGTTGGTATTAAGTTATTTATTTAAATAAAATAAAATAAAATTTGAATCAAAATCAAAATTTTTAAAATAAGCTAATCTATTTGTAATATTATACCATTGTTATTCGGAGTCAAATCTTTTAAATTTTAATAGAGCAATTCCACTACAATCACGTTGGCTGTTGGTGCATGAAAATCATATATTCTTACAATTTATTGTTCTTTGAGAATCACAATGGCCAGCACCAAACATGCATGAAATCCACGGTCCAGATAAACCATAGATGGGTCCAACTGTCCAAGTATTCAACCTAAACACAGTGTATCCAGCAGCATTCAGACCTGTTTAAATAAAATAACTTTTTTAACGACCAATTTTTGAGTAAATGACGGATCACTAGAGCATCCAGCAGCATTCAGACCTGTTTATTTTCAACTTTAAATAGGTAAAACACGTTAAGACCTATTTATAATTTAAATTTAAAATAAATTATATCTTTTTATAATAAAAGAATAGCATATCTGCCACTTGTCAATCCAAGACAACTTATGATGTTTCCGTCTATCTCTCTTTTTAATGTCTTTCTATTAATAAATAATTTTATGTCTCTCTCTTTCATTAATGTATTTCTTTTTAGTAATGATAAATAATAGAGTAAAATCTTCTAACCCTAATAAACAAGTAACTCAATTCCACTTGTCATCTTACTAGCTTATCCAACTCATCATATGCCACGTGTCACTCAATAAACATATCCACATGAGACAAAGTGACAAGTGTCAATACCACAATTTAAGTTTGGATTTTGTCATTTATTTTCATTATTTAATAATTGTAATTCATGTATTAATGTACTTATTGTCATAAACAATTAAATATGACTAATTAATTGGAACCATTATTTAACTTTATTAATAACTAGTATTAATCTTGCGCGCGTTGCGGCGTGCTAAACTGCTAAACAACAAATGATTTTTTCATGCGAAAATAAAATAGTAGTTCCATCGTCTAAAAGCGTGCTGAGAATGTAGTTTTTCGACGAATCGGTTGACAAATTCACAAACATTTGAGATCATTTTAGCAATTCTTGTTGAAAACCTTCTTAACTTTTATAAAGTCATTTCCTTTTATAATCACATCCTTAATAGCCTGTATTTTAAAGAAGTTGAAATAATCAAGTGGTCATCAAACATGTTTCAAGAGTTTGCAAGTAAATTATATAATGAAAATAAAATTGTGTTCTCAATAGCAGATAACACAATTAGAGTTTTTTTTTCCTTTGTCTCTTCAAAATTAAAAGAATCAAATAAAAATGAAGTTGATAATGATCTTTTCTCCCTATATACAATGTCATGATAACATATGTTTCATGCCATACCTATTTATTAATTAATTAATATGTGGCTCTTCTTGCATACAGTACCATAATAGAAGATGTTTTATATACATTCCTATTTGATTGTTTCAATTGTGGCAAAACTTAAAAGTTCAAAAAATTCTATTGTGTTAAATCCCAAAACTTAACATATTACACTATTCCTTTTCATGAGTTTTAATATATATAATAATATTATAATAAATGATATTTTGCAATGTTTCCATACTTGCTACCATTTTAATTAATATGTTTTACAATCAAATTCCTAAAAACATGACAATAGGCATTTCAGTTTATGTTATATTAATAGTTACATTTTAAATTGTCTACTAATATAACTTTTATTTAATTTTATAGATGTTATTGGCTATGTTGTTAAGTTTTTTAACAAGTATAACCAGGGTTAATTTGAAAGATGACAAAAACAAAAGCAGAGTCACCATGCAGATTCAATATCTTGAGTTTGAGTAATTATATAAATTATATAACTACATTAGAAATATATTTTATTAATTTGTTTATTTTTATGTTTTTACAACGGTTTATAAAAACCTTATGGGATCATTATGCTTTTCAAATGTTCAAAGATATGTCTAAACATACAAATGAATAATATCTTGTAATCACTTTGCAATTTGCAAAAGTGAAGTTTTTCAATGATATATCTTAATTGTTTTAATCTTTCATACGCAATTATACTAAATATTTAAATTATAATTCATGTTATTAATTGTTATTATCATGAATGTTTATAATTATGATTTCAGGTAATTTGTATGTTTCAAACTCATTCGATTTTGAGGTGAGTTGACTCTTCATCAATGATGACGTTTACAATAAGACGATTTCCATTGTCTATATGTTTTTGCGATGACAATAAATAAAAGTCAAGATCAATCATTATCAAAAGTTAGCTTGTGTTTATGAGACCCTGTTTTTACATATGGTCAATTATATGTTGGATTATGCAGAGTGAAAAGTAGGGATGAACTTAAACTTAAAACTTTAGATAAAGTTGAAAACGTTACAAAATACAACAACAAATGTGGTGTACAAGTAAATATTTGAAAGTTTATGAACACATTCCTTTAACTTTTTTATTTTACTTTATTAAGTTATGTGTGACATATAAGTTGATATGTTAAAATTAATTATAATAATTGAATTGTTCACAATTTTCTTTTCAAGATCATATCATTTATTTGATTTCATAGCATACCTTCACATATTTTTTTTTATTGTTTAATGATTGAATTTATAATTTCTTACATTGATGGTAATTATATCATATTACTAAAATCTTTTTTTTTTCGGTTGACATTCTAACTATAATAAAAGAATAGCATTTCTGCCACTTGTCAATCCATGACAACTTATGATGTTTCCGTCTATCTCTCTTCTTAATGTCTTTCTATTAATAAATAATTTTATATCTCTCTCTTTCATTAATGTATTTCTTTTTAGTAATGATAAATAATAGAGTAAAATGTCTTTTCAGTCCATATGATTTGATAATTTTTATCATTTTAGTCTAATAGTTTAAATTTTGTCATTTTGGTCATTATGGTTTCATTTTATTGTCATTTTCGTCCATGTGGTTTGGTAATTTTTGTCATCTTAGTCCAAAAAGTTTAAATTTAATTGGACTAAAATGACAATAAAACGGAAACAATAATGACTAAAATGACAATAAAATATTAAAATGAAACCATAATGACCAAAATTGCAAAATTTAAACTATTAGACTAAAATGAAAAAAAGTTTCTAAATCATAGGGACTAAAATGACATTTTACTCAAATAAAATTGCCTACTTAAACTAATGAAACTAAAGTTAAGATAAAACAAAAAAACAAAAAAAGATAATCAAAATTAAAAAAATTAAATGAAGGTATAATAATAACAAAATATATAAGTAGAAACTCAAAATTTTGATTTATTTAATCCATACAACAGAAGATAAAAATTTATAATTTTAACAAATTATATATATTAAACTCATGTAATACATGAGTTTTAACTTAGTAATAAAATAGTTGAGTAAGCAATTAACTTCTAAAATTTCTAATTCCTTAACCTTAGTTCTTTAACGGGTTTTTTTAACAGATCTTTAACATGTTTGTTAACGGGTCATTTATAACGGTAACTGTTAACATGTCATTTCGTGTTTATGTATTTTAAACGAGTCGTGTTCGTGTAATCGTGTATAACCATTTCGTGTTTTGTGTCTTAACGGGTCGTGTCAGACCCATTATGTCAGACCCATTATGTCAGGCTGCCAGCCACTAAAAACTTTATTAGTTAACAAAAAAAGGCCTAATTAGAAAATAATAATAACAAAAAAGACGGATGTGAGGAGTAATTACTCAAGGTAGGCGTAATAGGCTAATAGCCGTTAAAAAAGAAAAAGAAATGAATTATATCAAACCAGGAGTAATTTTTCAATTATTAAATCTAATTTATCTTTAAAAAAAATTCAAACTTTACACTTGAAATTCATTAAATACCACAATTAAAATTGAAAACGACCTCAAAAATCAGGACAATCTTGTAATTTCATCACTGGATTCCATCTTATGACCTTACCTTCTATGCTTCATTTGTGTCTCCACCATTACTTATACCACACACTCATAGAACACCATTACAGACCTATAGATATAGAGAGAGAAGATACAGTTCTAGAGAGAGAAAGTTATAGATATGGATGCATTACCCAGATCAGAAATTTCATTCAGAAGATCAGGATCATCAGGGCTTGTTTGGGATGATAAACTGCTATCAGGGGAGCTAAATTCAAGCAAACCAAAAGATGAACAAGATAGAGAAAAAACAGAGCAACAAAGATCAGAACCAAAGCCATATAAATCTGTTGAAGTTGAGTCAACTGTTGACCCTCCATCTCCAAAGGTTTCTGGTTGTTGTGCCATGTTTGGCAAGCCTGTTAAAACCACCAACAAACACAAAACCAAACCCACCCACAAATCTTGAAAACATTCTTCATTTGTTTCAAGATTTTCTTGATTTGTTTCTTGTTTGTGGGTCAATCTTTGTTTTTTGTTTTTGTTTTTCATACTTTTTGATTTAGTTTTATCTCCAATATATCTATGTGTATATTAATATATATATACAAATATATTATATAGAATTTGAGGCATAGGAAGCTTTGGTTTTGTGTTCTTGGGTTGGTCTTTTATGTAGGATTATAGTTTATTGTGTTCTTTCTTGATGTAATTGTTTGTGTATACAATTCATTCTTCTTTTCAACTCATGGGTGATTCAAAGATTTCTTGTAAAGATAATCCCCTATTTTTATTTTATGCATTAAGGGTTGTACCTTTGAAATTTGAATGAATCACAATCACAAACATTGGTTATATCAAAGAACATATGAATGGATGGATCTTTTTTATTTTTTATTTTTTGCATATACCTTAAATGAATCATCAAGATCTTTACTTTTGATTCCTATATTTTGTGGGCGTGTGAAAAGATTTGATGTGCAAAAAATTCCTAGTTTCTATCTTTATGCATTAGATGTTGTACCTTCTCTTCATGAACCTTCAACTTGTGTGAACTTTGTAACTTCATGCATTAAAGGATTGTACCTTACAATAGGCATGCATTAAAGATTGTACCTTACAATAGGCATTTTTATTTATTGTTGTGATTTCATCTTTTCTTGACAAAGTCAAAAAAAACCAAAACAATGTACAACTCTGGAGCAAGGGGTACAAATTTTGTGCAATTGTATATGTTGTATAATAATATAATATGTAGATAATTTTCAATATGGGTGTCTTGCTAGGTATGAATGATGTATTGATGTGTTGTAATTTGATAAATAACTAAATACAATTTAGTTTTCAAAAATGATGGCTACTTTGCATTTTTTTAATTTTTATTGTAATGACAATTTGCATGTGATGTGATGGTTGTATGATAGTATTTTAAGTCCAACGTTTTCTTACTTATCTTATTCCTTTTTTTATTAATTTATTATGTATATCATAACACAATTATGTGTCTTGATTGCTCCAAGTTTATATGGCTATAATGGCATCCACACACACCCCATATAATGCTAACATTATTTATTTATTGTCAGTTTGTCACTCGATATCAACTAGTAAAATATATTTGGCGCGTTGCAGCGCTATCAAAACGTAAAAAACGTAAAGGATGTGGAATTTATTTCGTCAAATGGAAAGGTATATATTTGACCCAGCATATATAATTTAAAAGAATTTACGTTGAAACGTAGATTAATATAAAAAATGTATAAAATAAGTACGAAAACACCATATACTTGTCCGGACTCGTTTCCGGAAAAATTTTATATCGAAACGTGTATCAACACGAATTTATACAGACTCTTACATAAACTAAGAACGTAAGTAATTATTATTTTTAGCTAAGAAACAAAAGAGTCAAATTAGGAACTTGAGTAACATTTAAATAGTGTTTCTTTTTTTATAATTTGAGAAGGTGAAAGTGATAACCCTAAATCGATGAAGATTTAAAGTTTAAAAATTAGTTGAGACAAAAAAAAATGAAAAAAAATAGATTATGAAAAAAAGAAGATAAAAAGAAAAATAAAAAAATGGGGAATATGAAAAAAAAAGTCTTGTGAGGGATTCAAACAAACGCCCAAAGCATCCATATGGAAATCTCTTACCAACTCAAGTTACTCAACCAAAGCAATATTGGTTTATTATTTTTAAAATTAGTTTATTTTAAATATGGTAACCAAACCACCGACATTTGCAAATTGTGTATATATACACACACACACAATGCTATATATGGAACCCAACATTTTGGTGTTATTATTATTATTATTTATTAGTTATTTTTATTTTTTTCCCTCTTGTTATCAACGCTAAATATGGAACCCAAAATTTCGGTGATAGATAGTCATGTTATTGAAACACAGCTTTAAAACATGACACCTGCGCACTATCAACATTTCAAAGGGTGTGTGATGAAAGAGGAGATTTATGATGTTTTATGCCCACAACCCATTCAAAAAGTTATAACCTTTATATTATTTTTTTAATAAAACTGAAAAATGTTTAACCTTTTTACTTGTAACTTTTATATAAAAAAATAGTATTGTTGTATGTGGAATGAAACTAGAAACAAATAGATGCAACCAATATGTTTTGCTCTAGTTGTAAAATGGAGATATTGAGAAAGTGATAGGAGATCTAGGACTTGGGTTTGATCCTTGATCCCACTCAGTTTTACCGGCCTTTCATCGTCGTGCTTTTAGGCGGGTGTTTGGGTCGGATTTTCCCCGGGATTGGTGACTGGTGGGCTAGGAGCTCCGTCAGTCTGAACTAGTGGCCAGCTCGGACATCTTTTAGCCATTAGGGACCGCATACGAAGTACCCGATAGTTGATTGGTTGGCCATTAAAGAAAAGAAACAAATAGATGCACTTAGGGAATCACAACATTTGTGGTATTCACGAATTTTCTTTTGTTTTTTTTTTGAACGTCCAAATAACCAACTGTTGGGTACTCTGTACGCGACTCCTAATGACTAAAGGATGCCCAAGCTGGCCACTAGTCCAGACGGACGGAGCCCTTAGCCCACCAGCCACCAATTCCCGTAGAAAACTCGACCCAAATGCACAACGGTGAAAGGCCACGAATTTTCTTTCGTAAATATCTTTTATTACATATTTCTCAAGTAATCAATATAATATTATTATATTTATATTTGATAAGACATATTTTCTTTTTCCCAATAAAAAATGAATTATGTATTTTTCTCCAACAAGAAGAAATATATAATTAGTTTTAAACGTTAGGAAAATATGAAACAAAGTTCTTAGTAATAGGTGATGTATAGAAAAACCCCCAACATTTATATGATCATGATTTTAATTGTAATTATCAATATCAAAAACATTGAAAAATAGTCAAACAATTAACATTAACAGTAAAAATAAAATAAAAGAAGCACACCATGATACAACACACATATCATCAAATCATCAGAAATATTAAAAATTTTAATATTTTTTTAATTTTATTGCAGAAGTTAAATTTCACATGTTAACTTAAGGGTGCATACTGAATTCAGTTTAATTTTATTAAAAAAATATAGCCTAAAAATATATACTTTTAAAATACAAAATGAATTTTAAAAAGTTTTACAACCCGTATGCTGTCTATAAGACTTGCTAGATTGACAATAACAAACACCACTAACATGTATGCCAATATCACCTGTTAGTGGTGTTAGCGATGCCTGGGGAATGGTTGCTAGTGTCATGAAAAAATCACCCCACATATAAGCTATATATTTAGACTATCAACAGCGATCACTCCACTGAAAATCTCTTCCCATCGAAATTTCCTGCCACGTCATCACCCCACTGAAAACCTTAAAACCCCACAGTGGTCACTCTACCGAAAATTCTTCCCCACTATTCCACATCATCAACAATATTTAAACCCTTCCCCACTACTATCCCACGTGGCCCAATCAAAAAGAAGCCAGAGACGCGGGACGCGGGGGCCGTGGAAGGGCGATTCGTGGGGGCCGTGCATCAAGGTGGCGGTGTTCCGGCTTTAGGACGCTGAGCCGCTGGCTCCGCGGGGCACCCGCTGCGGACGGTCTTACCGTTTGGATGAATAACTAAAAGCTTCAATTTAAGAATAACTAGTAACGTTACCCGCGTTCTGCGGCGGGTCGTTACACACGGGTTTGAGCAACAAATGACGCAGTTAAGATATATTTATGATGAATTACGTAATCAATTGTAACGAAGATAAAAACACAGTTTGCGTCTTTGCGAGCCCGACTTCAAAAAGTGAATAAATGGCGAGTCAGAATAAGAAAGAGAAGGTCAGCTAAAAGAAAATCAGAAGATGTTGGCAGAAATTGAAGGCGCTCTTGCATCAGCTTCAAATGATGTTGCTAGCAGAGAAAATGAGAAGATATGGTTCAAGTTTTAATGAAAATAATCACATGAAACAAAAAACATCGAGATTGTTTTTTTTTTCCTATTTTGTCATCTATATCATCTTTGTTGTCTAGAAAATGATGAGTTCTTTTAGTAATCACAGTTTCCATTCTTACTAAAGTAACCTATTTCATAATTCATATAACCACCAATGAACGCACTACTATGCGGTTGATGATTGGTTTCATGGCTTTGCAGTTTGATTATATCGGAAGACACACATTCGAATAATCATAATACGAGTAAAGTTGCGTAAATTAAGATCCTAACAAAATAACATCATACTGGAAATAATGACATGAATTAAAAGAGATGTAATTTTTGGCTAGTTTTCTGAAATGGTTTTAGTTCCCACATCGAATAAAGAAAAACACTTTTCTATGTATAAAAGACTTGTAGTAGAATGCAAATTAAAGTTGTGCAATTAACAAACCCGCATCTTCCGTTGGAATTTTAACAAAACAAACAAATCGAAGCCACGTTGCCTCACCGACATTTCTAAATAAGTATATAGGAATGCGGTGGATTTTATATAATAAATTCTACATGTTTTCTAATTAATGAAATCATGCATACTATTAAAAATTTAAAATCACCTTAAAACACTGAAGGATAAATTTTAAAATTGCTTATACCAAAAGTTACACACCTTATGAATCATTTGCTACGTGATGATGCATTGATTAACAAATTTTCATTTGTGTATCATTAGTACATGACAATGTCTCCTCGTTGATAGTAATTATGGACTCACATATAATCTTTTTTAAGTTTTTTTTAACAATAATTTAGATCACTGACGGGTCATAATCTAGCTCTAGTTTCGGATGAGCTTCTCCCAAGGATGTCTGGTAATAGAATAGGTTGGCTCGCTATAATAAAAACTCCGCTTTTTGCTCCATCCATGGAGCGTATGAATTTCCTGGAATGTAGATAGACCAAAAGAGAGACTGAAGGGATAGAATAGGAATTATAGTATCATTAGAAGAAGGGGCACCTGTGAAAACATCTCTACTAACGAACCATTTCAATAGTACGGGTGCTGCCGTGCCACGAGGCACGACCATGGAAGTAATGAAAAAGAAAAAGTTATGTAGTTGGACCATTTTTTCTATTCATTCGAGTTTTGCTTCTAAAGAGAAGATGAGACGCTCAAAATGAAAGTGTTCGCAACGCACACCGAAAGGGTACCAATGAAGCCGACCATTAATGACTAGTTCGAAGACCAAGACCTGATCATGAAACCCCTATTTTGTCCATTCCAGTACTTGAACCCGTGACCTTCCTAATATTGAAGCCACAGGGTACCTCACCTCAACCTTGACTAGTACCATTTGGTAATGTTGAAGATTCCATTTGAACCAAGTTATGAAATGCCAAATAAAGTTTTGTTTAAAGGTATGGTAAACAATATGAACTATCAAACAAAGAAATCAATGAATGAGATGTTGACAGAGAGTCATTTGTGTCCTAAGGGTTTGTAGAGAGACAAAGAGGCACATCATTGTTAACCTTTTTAAATTATTTTACCTTTTATTTAAGATAACTAAATTTTATAAGACATTCTTTAGGAAAAAATGTACATGATATAAACAAGTATTTTGTATTTTTAATTAAGGTATTTTACAGCTGTATTTTATAAAAAAAAACCTTTCGGAAAAACAAAATGAACCACACTAAAACCATATGTCGGCATCACATTTAACAAAGTATATAAAAATAAAAAAATTATCTTATTCAACATTTTGTGTTTTAACATGTAATTATGTCTTTCAACTTTTAATTATACTACTAAATCGACGCATTTTTAAATCAAAAGATAGATATTCTTCTGAAATATGTTTTTAACATGTGAAAACTGTTAAGAATTTAATCGATTTATACAAAAATGCTTAATATCCATCTTAAAATAATAAATCTTTGACGTAGCAAATGTTAAGTTATCATTTACTTATTTTTATATGTTGGATTGTTGGATGCTTACCTAAGCCCATGCCAACTCATAAGATACCTATTACCAAAACAAAAGTACAAGAAGACAATGCATGTTACTCCTTACTTGGTTCAAATGGAAACAAAATCAATTGTTTGTATTTAGGTTTGATTTGATCACCTAACACAAGGAGACATTATATCCTCCATAAATATGGTTTGCAAATTGTGACAATACAATGGACAAAGATGTGATGTTGGTTCTTCACATCATGGTCCATCTACCAATTGTAATTAATTAAGGCAATGACTCTTTTAATGTATTTGGCATGATTTCAACACTTAAATAGTTAATTAATCTTATATGAGTTAGGTATTACTTAAAATTTAATACAATAACTAACATAACATGTAATATAAATATAAAACCTTAAATGCATCAATAATTGTAGTGGAAGATATTGCATCATTTCATGTTCCTACATTTAGTGGCCAGTATATAATTAAGTCTAATGGTTAATTTGAAAATTTTTATTTGTCAAAAAAATATTTCTTTTTATTTTTTAAAGGCAAAACTTTTGATAACATATTATTATAATTTTTTATTTATTTTTTCGAACGGCCAGATTTACCCTATATGTTTTCGTCCACTTAATCTACATCACAACTGATATACATTAAAAAAAAACTAGTCATAATAGATGAGACTTGAACTTTTAACCTGGAAACATTCCAATTCTAATTTCAAAATGATTTTACCATTTAACCTAATCCCACACTTCATAAGTCACACACCTAAATCGTAGTAAGATACGAAAAACATCAAGGGTTCATAAATCGATCACCTATAGTATATTAGTGTGTATAAACCAACAGGGATGTGCAAACGGGTAGGTAAGACCCGACCCGACCCTCGTTTACCCGACCCGCGACCCGACGAAGCACAATCTCAATACCCGAGAACCAAATTGGTAAAAAAGTACCGGGTCCGGTTCTGAACGGGTCTGGACTGGTCGGTTCTCGGTTCTAAAACTCAAGACCCGTGTTACATAATTGCTTCAAAATTCAAGGCCATTAGAGGAACATGATTAAGCTGGTCAAGGTCATCATGAGTACCTAATTGCTTTGGTAAACAAAAAAAAGTGTAACCAAGAAATGGTGACGAAACAATGGCCACAAACTTAACAATTTGTTTTTGCCACTTACATTTGTATTATCATGATATATAGAGTCTGAATTAGTAACGTAGAGGCATCTACGTATACAAACAATAATCCTTCTCAATGTTAATAAAATGTCTAAAATTCAAACCCCAAAATCAAAGTCTAATGCAATAAAAACTTAAGAATAAATAATGATTAATTCCACTAGCAAACTTATGTCTTCACACTTTAACGGGTCTCACGGGTCATGATTAAAATAACGGGTATAGACCCGACCCGCGACCCAAATTTAAGAAATCTCAATAACCAAGAACCGACCCTAATCCACTAAACCGGGTCTCTACGGGTTGGGTCTAATGGGTCTAGCTGGTATCGTGGGTCTAGACCTGGAGTTTGCTCACCCCTATAAACCATCCACCGAATTACCAAAACATGTAATATTATCCCCTTGGTAAGGACTGGATCATATGGAAACTTAATCATAAAAGAAAACATTTAAATCCTATTTGGGTCATCCATTTAAAATTTTGAAAATAAATACGTGGTTCACATTAAAGTTTTAAATAAAGAAATCAATTTAATGTGGTTTAATGTGGATTGGAGGGATCAACTAAGGTTTAAAAATTTCCCCTAAGGTTATGTTTCAGTTGTTAAACTATATATTTATATAGTATCATCACTAGACTAGAAACCCGTGCATTACACGGATTGAATACTTAAAAAAATATAATTTATTAATATAAAATAATAATAAATATTTAATAATTATAAAGTTACATTTTAAGATAATATATTCTTATAATTTATTAAATTTTAATAAATTATTAAAATATAAGAATAAGAAGATTTATACTTTTTTAATATTCAATTATATAATTTAATTATTTAATATACCTTCAAATTCTCTCCACTAGCTAGGTATGCATGAGGATGATCCTAACCCACTTTAGAAAACTAAACCCCAAATTAGGGCAACCACTTCACAAACACTCGAGTGGAGGCTTTAGAGAATTGTAGGTGCTCCTGGTGTTCCGCATATGGCGCAACGAGGCGTCGATGGGTGCGACAAAAAACTTGTCGTTTTTGTGGTGTTTTGGGCTCTTTAGAGAAGTAGGAATTTCACAGATCGAAATCGGGTGGGGGATGAAGGGGCTAGGTTTTTTCTTGATATGTTTATTCTTTTTAAGTTCTAGTAAACCGGTCGATTTAAAAAAAATAACAAATTTTATATTAAATTTAGTATTAAAGTCATAAAGACGCTACAAAATTACAACCACATAGCTCAAACATGCAACTTTTTTAATGTTAATACCCAAAGGTGTTTTTAATAAAGGAGAGGTTGAACCTCATTAAGGTTTGAGGTTCAAAACTAAAATGAGAGGAAGTTTATGAATTTATCCAGTTCTAGCTTATTAGAGGATATGGTCTCACGTCGGTTTAGGAATCGACCATGACTGTAACACCCGGTTCCCAGTGGCTCTGCCATTCAAAAAAAAATTACCCCAATGTATTTATTATGACCCAATATCCTAGGAGTTTATCATTCTTATTGGCAAAAATGCAATAAGACATTCATCAACAACCAGCCATATCCTTTTATCCTCTCACGGATGATTTTGCTTGTGCACTTTTATATGATCATTGCAACAAGCTATGTGTGTAAACTAGAGGTGGCCAAATTGGGTTTTTTTGGAACCAGAACCGATTCCGGTTCCGGTCAATGAAGTCAAGAACCGGTTCCGGTTCCGGTTTTTGACCGGTTTCAACCGGTTTTTTGCCGGTTCGGGTTTGACCGGTTTCAGGGTGAAACTGGTTCCGGTTTCAATTTCTCTGAAAACCCGGAACCGCCCGTACCCACCGGTTCGGGTTTTCGGTTCTGGTTCCGGGTCCGTTGGCCCCCTCTAGTCTAAACTCAGCCACTAGGGGTGTTCATCGGGTCGGATAATGGTTTATTCGGTTTATCCAGATCAGGTTATTCGGATTTGGAAATTTTAGGACCCTATCTGAAACCCGACCGACCTGAAAAACATATATGCTTATCCGATCCGAATCTATCCGAACAACCCAGATAAGTTTGATATTTACATCTGAATAACCCGAGCAACTCGAGTAAACAGGGTTTTTTTTGTGTTGAATTCGGATATCCGATCCGATTAAACAAGGATTTGGACATCTAATATCCGGCCCGAACTAGGAAAATGGATATCCGAATAACCCGAACAAGAATTCGGATAGGTTTTTCAGGTTTTGGATACGATTCGAATTTCAGATTTTTTTGGGTATCAGTTTTTTTGAACATCCCTATCAGCCGCTGTTGTGATAGGATTGGTAGATAAAGGACGTACTTAGTGCTCGACTTAGTTCCAGATTTGCGTAGTGTCTAGGGAGGGACAAGATCACTTTACGATTTGATGCACATAAGTTTACCCTCCACATTTGTGAAAAAGATTGTTTGCGAGGCTTGAACCCAAATAATTAAATTGACTGTTTAATTTGCTATCCAGAAGATCTGTTTCAGGCAAAGTGAAGGCTAGACCATTGATCCCCTAGCTAGCCCATATTTGTTACAACATTCTCTAAAATGATCCATGACAATGGTTATGTTGGAGGATCCCTAGAAGTTTCTAGAAGGGTGGGGGTTGAAGTCCCCTAACACTAATAACCAATGGTTGAGAGTAGGGGAACCTGTCTAAATCATTCCAGAAGGGTCTTCTTCTTGAGGCCTTCACTTGATTAAACATAAATAAGCAGAAGAATTCATGTGGCCCATTAATGGGTTTTTATTACAAATCTTGCTAATGTTATTTTGGGGCCATAACATGAGACTCCAGAACACCACATATGCAAATGTTGTTTAAATTATTTACTTCCATAAGTTTGTTTTGGTGATTAAGGCTGTTCACAGTGGTAGAGCTTGAACATCAACCCCGAATGGGCTGGAGGATTTTTAGGAAGAAAACGAGGGAGACCGGACTCAACACTTATAAAATTTTCCGACGAAACACTACTAAATTGACTATTCTGAACGGAAAAACGGCAGGGACCGGAGCACCCCGGGCCCTTCAAAAGCTGCGCCCCTGCTGTTCATGCCCCTCAAATCTAACCGTAGTTAATCTTTTCGGAAGTTTTGATAGAAGGATTCCTCACCAGATCGTTGCAGGAGCTACCCTTCTCAATACAGTTAGGTAATTAGGTCTAACAACACCATTCAACTTGTCAAGATCGAACTAGTATATACATATATTAATCTAACCCTCCTCACTACAATTAGGTAATCGGGTCAAACAATGACATCCAACTCTACACAGAAGATTTCGAATCCCATGTTGACACGTGTTCAACTTACCTGCTACACTAACTTCAAAATAAATATTAAACAATACTCGTGTTTTCAGAACCGGATCGGACGTCGAAACGGACGTCTTATTGGTTACTGGTCGAATTGGTTGGACCAGATTTAAGAACTTGATAACATAATAAATGCATAAAATAATTAAAAAAAGTGAGAGTAAATTGCCGTTTTCCTACCTATGCTTTGGTTGAATTTGGCATTTTCATTCAAATTCTTAAATTTTGCCAATTTGACATTATGCTTTTTGTTTTTTTGCCATTTTACTCCATCTTCTTAATTCCATCCAGTTACACCATTAATTATAAGGGTATTTATGTCAATTAAAAATTAAACTAATAACAAAAGAAAAAAGTAAAAAAAAAGAAGAAGAAGAGAGTATTCAAACATTTTGGTAAAAAAATAACAATAATAAGTTCACTATTAACTTTTAACATCAAAAATTTATTACAATAGCTCATGTATTATAGTAAACATATTCAATTATATATGTTATATATATATATATATATATATATATATATATATATCTATATACTACTTATAATGCATATAAGAGAGAGAGTATGAAATGTCTTAAAATTAAGAAATGTACATGTATTCAAGCCTGATGTACAACCAATACTGCATTGTCTGGGGTCTGATACAAACGAGCGGGACAAGCATTTCAAAACCCTAAACTCATTTCAAAATTCAAACACTTTCTCTCCCGTTTTCTCCCGGGCGATTGCTCCAGCATGACAGAGGGCTCCTTGGTTTCTCCAATCGATTCTCCATAGGACTTTTGTGGATATTACATAGATCCTTGGTGTCGTAATTTGGCCATATTTTGTTAGATTTTGGCTCCCGTGAATCCGTGATGCTCAGTCGAGAGTTTTCTGTTTGGAACCGTTGTTCCCGCTTGATTCAGGTAAGAGATTCGTTTTTTTAATCTCACTTTGTTAGGGTTATTGTTATGTTTTTAGGCTATTTTAGGGTACGGTTTGTTCGTATGAATCGGACCCTTGTTGGCTTCTCCAACTGATCGTCTCACTTGGCAAAGACTTGGAATGCTTCTCGGCTCTCAGATATGGTTGTCGGTAGTACTAAGTGTTTACCCTTGCCCTCTGTTTCCCTTGATAGAAGAACACCACCAATTGCAACGGTGGTGATGGTGGTCACTTGGTGCTTCTGTTCCACTCTAACAAGCTGAGTATCTAAGGTTTTACAAAATATCTAAGGTTTTACAAAATATTTATTTGTATATACGATGCTTGTCACTTGGTGCTTCTGTTTCTCTCTATACATTATCATGCTATGTTAGATATTAGCATATTATTTTGCAACATACACAATTTTTATTAGAAAAACGTGCAATTATGTGTTTTTAGAAACAAGAAAGCAATTTGTCATCATACAGATAAATATCTTGCAGATTTCAACCTAATTGCATGTGTATGACAGTTGAAGACGCAAAGAAATTGAATCGGTTTTTTTCTCATATTGCTCCTTTGATGATGATGTCAAAAGACCATCAAACTCATTCCCAGTATCACCATCTTTGGAAGTCAAGGTTAGAAAACATATTATCTTACTTTCTTCATTAATGGATAGTTGTTTGAACTGACATTATTTTTCACATCAATCACTTGATGTTGTTTGACTTTTTTTTTTTTTTTTTTTTTTTTGCAAAAGAATAAAGTAACTCTAATATGTAAACTGGAACTTATTGGTTTTACATTCTTAATGATATAGTGTGGACTAGAGTATCTCGGTATCTCTTATGTGTTCGAAATTAAGAAAAGAAATCAATTGAACAAACAAGGTTTATTTGTCACTATGTCAACATATTTCATACTTGCCTCATGTCTTGCTATCTCTGCTTTAGCAGCAGCAACCAAGAAAAAGACACAAGACTGCCGCAACAACTAAATAGGGTCAAAATAGCATATTTATAGTAAAACAAACATAAGATCTCCGTTGCAAAGCGCATGTGTAAACTCCTATTAACCATTAAATATGCAACAATACATCAGTTACAATTGTTTAGTTGATCTTTTCAAGGCTTAATTGTTTAGCTGGACACTGGTTTTTCAATATTTATACTAAATTTGAACTATTCTATTAACCATTAAATATGTAACAACACACCAGTTACAACTACAACAAAAATATGGGATATTTGTGTAGATTTCTTTGGTATCATGCAGCATATAAATACTAGAGCACCATTTACATGGGATTGAAAAACTTGAATTGAAGTAGTTGCAATCAAGGTTGTTGTGGTGATAGATCTAGATTTAGTAAAATTTTGAATCTTATTTTGACATGATATTTGTTGGCAGATCCATTATTGGGCCTGGTGACTGGATGTAGTCAACGAACTGGTTCAAGTACGTCATTTTGCATCTTATTTTGACATGATAGATAATATTGAATTTTTTTCACTTTCTTGTGTTTGTTTCCAAGTCAAATCAGGTCAAATTTATATATATTGTTATAGTTTTTGATGGGTTGTATAAAATCTCTTGTGGCAGTTGAGTGTTTACATTCTGTAGCATTGGTTTCAAAGATTTCAACCATTTTTTTTTGAAATGGATGTGTCCCATGGTTCACCTGGCCATTCTGATGTGTAAATTTTTATTTTATGTTCTTAAATCCCATAAATAAAATCTAAATGTAAAATAATAATTCTTTTAAGTTTTCATTTTAGATTCTTAAATCCTAGAAATAAAATCTAAATCAAAAATTATAATTCTTGTTTTTTGAGATGTGTAAGTTGTTTGCTCGAGAAAATGGCCCCTCTAAATCAAAAATAATAATTCTTGTTTTTTGTTAGATCAATGAAGAGTGTCTTACTATTTTCACAAAGAACAATAAGAAATGGAAGAATCTATTCATTAATTTTAATTTTGACTATGCAGGCCATACATTCAAGTAAAGGATCATTTAAACCAATATTTGTTTCAGTTGGCCACCGTGTGTCTCTTGCTTTCGCAGTTGAAGTTGTTAAAAGAACATGCAGATATCATTTGTCAGAGCCCATTAGGCAGGTAAATAAGCCTATTAATGCAATCCTAATAAACATATATACTTGACTTTACTTGCATATTAAAAGCTAGATGTTAGCAGTGATGAATATATTTTACCTGGCAACAATTAGTTACTAATAGTTTGCATTCATTCGAGTTTAGGTTGACATAAGATCAAGAGACTATCTTCGGAGGTATCATTAATTCATTTTAGATGATGATCTTATGAGACCAACTGCATTCAACATAAATTATTATATATGCAGTTATGTGTTTATTTTTTATGCATGTTGCAAACTACATGTCCCTGTAGTTTTTAAAAAATTTGAAGACAAATCACTTAACCTTTATTTATATATATTTTCATTTTTGGAATACGTAGTTACATGTATATATTATTAATTAGAAGCCATCTTAACCATCTTTTTACATTGGTGGAGAGCACAATGGCAGAGCTCAAGTACGTAATTATGGAAACGTAAAATTTGTTACTGTTTTTTCAAAATAATATAAATATAAAAGAATAGAAATTATGCAGTCTTTTCATGTTTATAATCTTGAAATAGGGGCAGTTGCTGTTTTTCTACCTTTGGCTGTGTGATATTTTGTGATATATACATGTTATTTAGTGTTTGAACTGTACAACATTTATTAATGTTCAAATTATTTAATGGTTGTGTATTATAACCAAAATCAATCCCATGTCAGTCTATTTACGCAAAATCTGATGCCCAAGAATCAGGTTTTAGCAATCTTTGATTCAGTTAAATTTTTCATTTTTAAACTTTTGACTAAACAATATCATCATATATGCTAATACAATTCTTGAGCAACTAAATATAAATGGTCCGTGTGCCCAAGGAACCAAATCTATTTATTCTGTTCTTTGTCTTAAAATTTATATAAAATAACTTTTGAATCACGTGTTCTGTGCTGCTAACTAAATATTGTAGGTTTTTTAAATATTATTTTGTCACAACCACCTGTAGTTAAAAATATAAAGATAACAAGGGTCCCTTTTGATACAGCTGCATGACAAAGTTCTTAGGTTGACCAGATCAAACCATACTCTCTGAACACTCTTGAAGCTATATTTTGATGGTTATTTATAATAAATTTAATAATATCAGACTGTTCATTTATAATTGACTTATTCTTTTCTCTCTTACATAAATTAGGATTATGGCTTGGGTGGAATGAAGAAAAAGCTAGAAGATTTTGAGACTCATGGAAAACATGTGCTCGAACCATGTAGTTGACATGTGGATTTTTAACATTAAACAGCTGTTGAAGTTGAATTTGGATGATTGCTTACATGAACATCCATACATATGGTTCAGGGAAGAAAAAAGGGATTATGTGGCATGATATATGTGTGGTGTTATATATATCTTATCTTATTTATTTTATTATTTGACATTAAGATAACCATATAAATATAATAGGTGGATGTTGTTATGGAGGATCACTTCGTGTTTTTGTTTGATCGGTTGCTCATAGAATCCACTTTTGAGGCTGCAATTGAAAGCAGAAACCCTTCAAAATAGTTGGATTAATTTGAAAATGGTTACGCAATTATCAAATTTTCTTCTGATGTTACCTTCACTCCAAAGAATTTTGATTGAATGCAGAAATATCAAGATGAGGATTTTTTATTCAAATACGGAGACGCCTTGCTCTTGTTGTGGCAGCATGAAGGTTTTTTTATCATATAATTGTTTCAATCTTTCTTTATTTTTTAACTTAAGGGCTGCTATTTTTCTTGCTTATATTAATCACATGCATTCACCTTTTGCAAAAACTCTATATACCATCCGCATTTATGTTTTGACCCCTTTGGTCACCTTTTGGACAACTTTTGTATGTTTTGATCATTTGCTATGTTTTAGCAAACTTTGTTACATTTTGATTCATTTGATAAAGTTTTAAACAACTTTGGTTTAACTTAATGTAAAACTAATCTTATAGGCTCAAATTGTAAGTTTGTTTCAAGACGAAAGTTCAGATAACAACTCTCACAATTCTTTGATTCATAAAAGAAGCCATCAAATATAAATGACGAAGATAGTTCGGATGAGAGAGATGAATGATTTATGTAGTCTTTTATGTACTTTTTTATGTGTTAAACAAGATCTCTATGGATTATTTGGTTTATGTATGTTGTAAACAATATTCGAATGGTTAATTTGGTATTTATGCAGTTTCATATAGTTTAAAAATATTTTTTTAAAAAGTGGGATGTTATAGTTGATTTGGAAATCGGTTGTCACCGCCGCATCGTGCGGGTTTCCGACTAGTATATATATATATATATTAGTTAAAAAAAATGATTGCAACATAACATTAACAAAAAAATAATTTTAAAAGTAACATCTAACTTCAAAAGATTGCACAAACATGCAAAAGAATACTAACTCGTTACAAACATAAAAAGTAAGCATATAATACTAACAACCAAAATTTATTTTTATAGGTTATATAAAAAAGTAAGCATCCAACACTAACAACCAAAATTATTTTTGTAGGTTATATAAAAAAAAGTAAGCATCCAACACTAACAACCAAAATTATTTTTATAGGTTATATAAAAAAAAGTAAGCATCCAACTAAGGGTCTTCAAAAAAACTAAAAACCATTTAAAACCGAAAATCAAACCATATTCGTAAGCGAACCAAATTCAAAGTTTATTCGGTTTATCAATTAAACCAAATTTAGATATAAATTTATTTTTTTTTATTAATAATATATAACAATGAATTTGGTTCATCTGGTTTTTAACCGAACTGTTGAACATCTATACTTCCAACACTAACAACCAAAATTAAGTATCCAACACTAACATATTCGATTATATAGGTTATATATATTCTTAATTTTTTTACTATTTGGACTGCGTATGTATTTTTGCATGTTTTTACAATCTTTTTATATTGGATGTAGCTCGTAAAATTACCCTTGTTGTTTATATTTTGTTCCAAACTTTTTTTTAGCTAAGAATATATATAACATATATAATCGAATATACTTGACTATAATATATAGGCTATTGAAATATATTTTTGATGTTGGATATTTCTATAAAAATTATTTTTTGTTATTTTTTCACCAAAATATTTGAACATTTCCTTTTTCTTTTATCCTTTTTTTTAATGAGTTTATTATAAAATTGACAAAATACCATTACATTTAATGGGTAATTTGATGGATTTAACATGGTGGAGTAGAATGGCAAAAAAACAAAACCACAATGTCAAATTGGCAAAATTTGGAAATTTGGATGAAAATGACTAATTCAACAAAAGCACAGGGAGCAAAACGACAATTTACTCAAAAAGTTATTTAATGATAAACAAATTTAAACAAACATAATTAGTGTTTAAACATAGTTGTCAGTCGTTTAGCTATAGAAGGAATTGGTGTCATGTTCCTCTCCACAACGCACTCTCTCTACCACATTAGGGTATGGGTAAGGTTTATCTAGTGACGGAGCTTGACTAAATTGGAAGGGGGGCGAAAACATACGTGACTAAATTATTTTTTTTTTGCAATCGACCAGTATGTCTCGGTTAGTAGGGTTAAATGTTCGGATCAGTGATTCGAGTCAAGTCGGGTCAAACAAATAAAAACTAAAATGTTTAATAATTATCATTATACGTAAAAAACTAAAAGAGTGAATACCTTAAAAAATTATATTTCCAGCGCTATGACCTTTGTCGTATGGTATCATTTCCATCATAATCAACAAAAAACATAAACAATCAAGAAATATTAGATGTAACAATATACTGTAGCTCATGGCGCACGACGGTTGGACGGTTGGTTGGTTGGTCGGAGCTCGGAAGTCGGAAGGGGAGGAGGCACCAGTTGGTGATCGTCGAGGTCCCGAGGAGCGTTGGTCGCCATCTCGCCGAGGAGGACTGCTTGGTCAGAACTCGAAAGGGTCGGCTGTCTGCGTAAAGTTTTTGAGTTGGAGGCTTGGATTTGGACTAGTGCAATGGTGGATGATGCACGAAATGGACAGGATTTCAAGTTTTACGGTATTAGGGCTGGAATGACATTTTAGTAATTAAGGAAAATAAAGAGAAAAAAAGGTAATTTGTGAGAAAATGGGTAAAAAATGAGAGGAGGGAAATGGGGTAAAAAATGAGAGGAAGGGAATGAATATTTTTTAAAATGTGATTGGTTTAAAAAAAATTTTGAGTGGGAGGGGGCGAAACCAATCTTTTTTTTTAAAAAAAATTTACTTTACGGCTCGAAAATTAACACTACTGATGAAAAAAAGACGGGGGGCGGTCGTCCCTCCCGGCCCCTTCTATGCTTCGTCAATGGGTTATCTTCATCTCTTCTCCACTAAACCCCACAAAGTGGGATTACATTGAGTGCGTGTTGTTGTTGTTTACTCTTTACAATGCACATCCTCTTCTTTTTATTCCTCAACCATGATGGATCAATCTTCAGTTGTTTGAAAATTGATGGCATCAGTGTGGTATTATTCTTCACAATCTATTCCCAAACTTGTGAAGATATCCACCTTTCTTTTGTGTGAAACTTTTCTATAACCGATAGGCTTCGCTAATCGTTTTCTCTTTTGTAACACAAAAGATCATGCGTGTAATCCAACAGTTCTAAATGGTATTGATTTGGATGATGGGGTTTCACCAAGTCTCGTGTTCAAATTTAGATAAACGTAATTCATCTGATAATTCTCAAAACATTCATATTGATAAGTGTTCAAATGCGTGTAACTAGGCCTGTAAACGAACCGAACGAACACGAACGCAAACATGTTCGTTTTCATTCATTTAAATTTAACCGAACACATTAACGAACATGAATTTTGTGTTTGTGTTCATTTGTTAGAAAATTGAACAAACTGTTCATGAACATAAATTAACACAAACGAACTAAAATAAACAAATATAATTGAACAAGTGTAAACGGACACTATTGAAACAAACACGAACAAACACAATTAAATGTGCCTAAACGAACACAAATGAAAAATGTCTTAAATGTATATATATATTTTCCATAAATTAGATAGTTAACCGAAAATAAACAAAAATTAGATAGTTAACGAACATTAACGAACACAAATAAACAAACATAAATAAATGAACATAACCGAACAATTCATAGACATGACTAAATGAACACTAGGTGTGTTCATTTTCGTTTATTTAATTAAATGGACATAAATGAATTTCCTGCCGAACCGTTCGGTTCGTTTCCAGGCCTACATACAACCTAGGATGATGATTTGTGCATTGACATTAGCTTCCATTATAGTAATTACCCAGAATTAGTTATCATGATTATACTCTTAATTCTTAAGGATACTTGTCCGTTGGATGAGGGTAGTTGTAGTGAATAGTGATAGTTAAAGGTGCGTAAATCGGTTTTTTAACCGGTTTCGGTTCCGGTCAACAAAGTCAAGACCCGGTTTCGGTTTCAGCTCCAGGTTTCGACCAGTTCTGGTTCGGGTTTTGGCTTGTTCCGGTTCGGTCGGGTGCAGGTGGAACCAATTCTTCCAGTTACGGTTTCGGTTATAATTTGTTTGAAAAACTGGACCCGTTTATACCCACCTGTTCGAGTTGTTAGTTCCGGTTTTGGGTCCGGTTTCTTTGTCCACCTCTAGTGATAGTCATTATACTCCTTCCTGTAACTTAAGCTTCCTGCTCATAAGTCATAGCTATTGAAGTCCAATCTTGAACCATTTCATGTTACTACATTTAGTGGCCAATATAATTAAGTATAATACATACTTTAATTTGAAATTTTATTTGTCAAAAAAAAAAAAAAATTTTTAAAGGCAAAACTTTTGATGACGTAATATTATTATTTTTTATCTATTCTTTTGAACAGCTAGATTTACCCTATCTATCTTAGTTCACTTAATCTACATCACAACTAATTACATCAACTAATCATACACGAGACTCAAACTCTTAACCTTCATGAAACATTCCAATTCGAATTTCAAATGATGTAACCAGTTAATACAATCCCACCCTTCATAAATCACACACCTAAATCGTAGTAAGATAGCCATCCACCAAAACCTGTAATATTATCCTAGATTTATTACAAAAAATAAAAAATTAGTCTATGTGTGACATCAACTTGTTGCATGTTTAAAATTTGTGCTTTTGAATTTGTAACAAGTTTCGGATCTCACACTACCCATTATTAAAACATAGATGTTACGTTGGTGTAAAACGACTAAGGTAGCATTGTAGTTAAAAAAGAATTAAACAAAGGACTATTTATATAATCCCTCTTGTTAAGGGTTGTACATGCGAAAATTCTATCTTAGAGAAAAAACGCTTCAATTTTATTTGATAATCTATTTGAAATCTTCAAAATAAGTATGTAGTCCAGATTAAAATTGAATAAAAAGTTAGGATTTTAAGAAATAAATAAATTTTCATGTTATTTAATTTGTATCACATATTTATTTTTAGGATTGTAACTGTCAGATTGGTCTTAAAAAATTTTCCTCTTTAAAATTAGGTTTTTAGTTGTTAAACTATGTATTTATCTAGTATCATCTTATATTCTTATGTAATATATGCATGACATCATGAGGATGATACTTTAGAAAACTAAAGCCCAAATAAAGGCAACCACTTCACATTTCACACACTCAAGTGGGAGGCTTTAGAGAGTTGTAACTTGTAAAGTTGTAAGTGCTCATAATGTTCGGCGTATGGTGCGATGAGGCATCGATGGGTGCGAGAAAAATCTTGTCGTTTTTGTGGTGTTTTGGGCTTGTTAGAGAAGTAGGAATTTAACAGATCGAAACCGGTTGGGGGATGAATATGTTTATTATTTTTAAGTTATAGTAAAATGGTCTATTTTATAAAATAACAAATTTTAAATTAAATTTAGTATTAAAGTTGTAAAGACGTTACAAAATTACACCCCATAGGTCAAACATGCTACGTTTTTAAAGTTTATACCAAAAGTTGCTAGCAAAGATGTGAAGAAACTATATTTTATTGAAGTCAGGGGTTTAAACCTAAATAAGAGAGAAGCTTTACGAAGTTATCTGGTTTTCTCTTATCTGGGAAGGTACTCTCTTAGGGACGTTAAATAAAAGGTGTTAATGATGACACAATATCCTAGAATTTCGTCATTCTTGTTGGCAAAAATGCAATATGACATTCATCAACCACCAGCTGGTCCAGCCACATGGGCTGTTGGGCTGCGGCAAAGTGTACATGGGCTACGAAGACGTAAGCCCATCCAGAAATGGAAGGAATTCAAATTTTAATTGATTGACAAATGATGGGAGAGAATCCATACTTTTTAAGACATTCCGTTCATCATAATTCAGTGGCTTTTGAACTGATTTAACTTTCCATATTTTTTTATAGATCTTAGAGAGTTTATGACTTCATTTCATTGCATATAACAAATCCATGATGAAAAATGAACAGGGAACTTAATAAATAGGTGTTTCATCAAATTAAAAATTTATAATCGCCTTACACGCAAGCAGGACACGCTTTGTATCAGATAAAATGTAAACAGTTTAGAAGTTTTATAATAAGAGAAACATTTCAGAAAATTAGTTTATAGCAATTAACTATAATTTAAATTTGCCAAAAAGAAAAGGTAGTTTGTTTTGCATCAAAGTTTAGGTGCGTGACAAACTCATATTCACTATTCCCTAATAAATAAAAAATATATACATCTATAATTGGCTTTTATAAGAAAGCCTGAGCTATTTATGATTATTTATATTCATGTATCTGATTTTTTAGGTACAAGTTTAGATATGATTTAAAAATGCTTGTTACACTTATTGTTTAATGGTCATGATTCATTTTTCGAATGACTTCCTTCGATTGGCTTTGTAAGCTTACTCTTTCGTGTGGAAACACAACTCAATTTCAAAGACAACGTAACTAAGCAATTTTGACCTAAAACAAAATTTTCACCAAGTTTAAAAAACAATTAAGGTATCATTTTAAAAGCAAACATTAATTAGATTGGTAATTTATCCAAACCTCAAGGATCAATGTAAGAAATTCATCAGTAGTACAAGGTAAGAGTGATAAAAAATGTTATCATGTAAGTGTTACATAAGTGGGTGCGTGTGAGCCATAAAACAATATAATAGTTAATGAGGGTAATTAAAAAGTAGGAGAGTGTTATAACTTAATCAAGTGAAAAATGAAAATAAAAATATAAAAAATTGATGAGAGGATGAGGGGTGATCACATGAACTCACTCAGGCTTGCCTTATATGGAAGGGGCCGGGATAGTGTGTTAGAGATGACCAAGATGCCACATAGACGGTGTCCCCACTAACGAATATTACGCATAACGTAGCGGAGATGTTGATTTTAGAAATATTAAACATAGTTCCAGAAAGCTTTCATGTAGATCATGAAATCCAAAAAAGACCAATGATCTCTCTCTTTCACATAAACATGACAACCCAACAATTTATCTATTTTGTTCATTTGGACTATTTTACAAGGATTCACACCACTCACCAAAACTCATCTTTTTCATTTGTGGGGGTAGGGTGGCTACCAAGATTATTATAATATGATGATGTTTTTGTCACATACCTAGCCATGGGTCTATACCCAACATGTGACACACAATAAGAACATACAACATCAATGATTGGGGTCAAGGGATAGGGATAGGGTGTTTAGAGATAGGGGAAAACTAGAGGCTACCTCATCCACAGGAGCAAAAGCATTAGATGTTAGCCACTTCTATTAAAATGGTTATGTATTTTATCAGTTGATACAAGTAAAAGATTTAAAATCATAATCATTGTGTATAAAGTTTGAATGGTTTAGTTAAATAATATTAGCTTGGATTTGTTGCAACATTAACTTTAAAAATATTAAATTAAAGTCAATTATTTTTAGGTATATGACACTGGCTGCAGAGAGACACTGTGTCGATGGTGGCATGAGGATTGACGTGAGGCACCATCGTGAGTGTGGTCACGATGACGTGAGGCATCATCGTGAGTATGGTCAAGGTATTTTCTTTCTTTTAATTTGACCATTGTATATTTGAAGAAATTAAATGAACAATTTATTTAACAATAAGTATTCCATGATACTATAAGTTTAAATTTCATATTTAAATATGCATGTGCATATAAATAAATATAGTATAAATTTTATTTATAATCATTTATGTTTATATAAAATTTCGGATTTGTTTCTTTAAGTTTAAAAATTTTGAAAACAGTCTATTAAGTTTTCAAACATTTCAAACTTGGTCCATTCTCAGCCACACATTAGCAACAAGTTACTCTTGTAATGTTGAGACTACATTAAAAGAAAAGGCAAAGGTCTACATTCTGCAAAGCGATGAGAAATACAAAATGCATTGCCTTTAGAGGGTTTATTTTTATAAACCATACCGATGTTCGACAAATTCTATTTCCTTTGATTTTCATAGATTCTGTGGTTCAATCTTTTAATTTCGAGTATTCATATCTGGTAAATAAGTTTATTTTAATTATTGTTTGATTTGTTAATAAACTCTCACATAGTAAAACACAAATTATAAATAATTCATAATACAAAACCCACATTCACTCGCTCACATGCGTGTGCGTATATATATTGGGGAATGTTCCCTTAAAAAGTTTTTTTGCCTAAGAAGAGTTTTTAAAAACTCGAAAACCGACCCAAATAAACTTCGATTGAATTCATTTTTACATCATTTGAACCGACTTGTAATCCCCTAAACCTAAACCTTATATCATAAACAATAAACCCTAATGATAAAACAAAATTATAAAAACAAACCCTAAACCTAAAGGTAAACCTAAAAGCTAAAAATACATGCCCTAAATCCAAACTCTAAAACTAGTTGTTAAAAGCTAAAACCTAAAAGGAAACATTGTATGGTTCGATGAGACATTTCCAATGGCATCGAAATGAGTTCAATCGGAGTTCGTTTGTGTTGGTTTTAAAAATTTTAAAAATCTTGATTTTAAAAATTTTTTTAGCCTTATTAGGTAAAATAGACTTTTTATTTGATATTTGCCATATATATGTATATATATATATATAGGGGATGGTTCCATTGTTAACCCTTCCTTATAGTGTTAACCCGTTAACCTTGGCAAAAAATGCCCGAATCTTTGAAAATTTTTTTCATGGCCTTTATTATACATAAATATGTGGTTTTTTTTTGTGTTTTTGCTAATTCATCACCGTTTAGAATTTAAATCAAGTGTAAGTAAGTGTAAGTTTGCGTTACACGGCTTAGTCTCCATAGAGGTTTTGTATACATCTCTATAAATAAAACTCCATAGAAAATAACTTTAGATGTATCGTATTTTTATTATGTTTTTATATATATAACTAGTCTATACCGCGTGTATTACTCAGTTTGTATAAAAAATAATAAATAGTTAGTAATAAAAATTTTAAAGTTAAATATAGAACAATTTATAAAATAAAATATGATTGAAATTTCATTCAAGCTAATAAAATAATAAAATCATTTTGAAACATATTTCTATTAAATGCTTGTTTTTGAACATTAGTTTAAAATCATTTTTTGAAAAAAATATTATTTTTACAAAATATAGGCTGATACATGTTTTCACTACAAAAAAATATGTAAATAATATAATTATTAATCCAAATGCATTTAGTATGAGAGAGAAGCAGAAAAAAGATTATTTGCATGCTCTATAATCTTGCTAAGTGTCTCCAAACATATTTATTTATTAAATATAGAAGATTTTGTTTAATTGTCTTGTTTTAAACATGATATGATCCAATTCAACCCAACCTGACCTAAACAAAACAGAAAAAAATTAGTATATACTAATCCTCCAACGACTTTAAAAAATTTCACCACATATGAAAAAAATTTATGAGTCCGCCACTGGATGGACCAGATGGCAATTAGATTTCTTTAACCTCTGTGCAAAGCTAATCTAATTATTTTGTTCAAATAATATTTACATTATGTAGTCAATTATATAAAAGATAGGGAAAATCTTATAGTAACTGGCAATTTGGTTATTTTGTAACCTTAAGGTTATACGTTCAAGACATAAAAACCGTTTTTTGTATAAATATGTACAATAAGGTTGTCTACATTATATTATAAAACGATCCGGATACTCTCCGGCTTCTGCGCAAAACAGAATTTAAGTTAAACATCGGTTACACCATTTTGTCGACATAACATTAGTTCTAAACTTAACATAGCATATAAAAAGGTAAAAAAGAAAAAAAGAAAGGAAAAAAACCTTCATGCTCTCTTTTTCCTGCACCTAAGACCCTTCAGTGTGCTGTGTGAGTGGGCGTGATAGGGCGTGGAACACTGTCACACCCCGGGCCGGCGGGAACGGATCGGGCTTTCCCGTCGGGCGGAAGGTTCCCGGGGCGCGATATCTTTGAGTGATAATCAAATGATCAGATTGTTATATAGCACATGATAAATAAATGAGAAATGCTAACACATCCATGATATAGAATTACAAGATTAAATTACACCGTATCGTTCATAATTTAATAAGTAAATCTACCAAAAGAATCAATGTAACTATATCTTGTATATGTACAAGATATACAAAAGATGATTCATTGTTCATGTCACCAAAAAGCATGCAACACAAAATAAAGCTAGGTCTTCTAAAAGTCCACTAGCTTAATCCTTGCATGTATATGTCTACACCTGTTCGTCACCTGAGAAACATGTATTTAAAACAAAGTCAACACTAGGTTGGTGAGTTCATAAGTAAGTAATTGAAAACCGATGAATTGATCATACACACATTCACAATGTCATATTTGTTGCTTGTAATACTTGTTTCACCTGTTCCACCCAATGGCCTCTCCTTAGTTATATGTACAAGTAGTATATCACCTGATTAAGTATGCTTATATATAGGGAATCACGGAAGGTTCAAGCCCAGACGCTATCCCACCACATACTCAACCAAATTCCACACCACTTGCGATACAACTAAAGATATCTATTTCCCAATCATCCAATTTGTCCGATGTGTCATCATATGTAGAATAATATAGTAAGAGGGGTTTAGTTATCAAACCGAAGTATTGATAGACCCTCGTTGAATTAAGGAATTTAGATTAATTAAATCTGATCCTTGTATTATTCTATTACTTGTGAGGTTAACTTTTATGTTACACTTTTAATTAATTAGAAGTGTTAGTTAACTGTTCATCATGTGTCCCAAATGCAGCGTATAGAATCCGAATGGAATCCATTTTAACCCTCACGTAATCAGATTAAAATGCATTCCATTCTCTCCTATCCCGCCATGTGATCCCAAAGTCTCCGTGTGGGATTGTCCTCATGTGATTATCAAAGTTGAATAAGAACTTGTCTTATTACATTATGATAATCATCTGTAAATGATAAGAATCCCATGAAGTTACGTTATCATGATCATCATTTACTGAAATCCGTGTGATCCCAAAGTATCCGTGTGGGATTGTTCTCGTGTACTTAACAAGGTCGAATAAGATCTTGTCTTATTACATTATGTTAATTATGTGTAAATGATAAGAATCTCATGAAGTTACGTTATCATGATCATCAATTACTGTAAATCCGTGTGATCCCAAAGTCTCCATGTGGGATTGTTCTCATTCAATAATTAGGTGTAAATTGCCTAAGTATTTGCTCATGTGGAAATAACTAAGTGTTATAAGCTATCTTCTTATAACTAAGTTATTCTAATGAATTGATGATTTAGAAATTTCATTATCATAACCATCTGAGTTTCCCTGTTATCTCATAATCATACAAGCATGCATACAATGATATATGATAATAAACAATTTAATATCATTTAATCAGAGTATAATTAACATGTTAAGTAAAACTTTTAAATAAATAAAAGTAAACATGTTTCTCAGCCCCGAGAGTTAAAATCAGTTAAGATTAAAGTAAAAGGGGCATATGAACTCACCTGTAGTTGTTGTGAGGTTGACTTAGCTTAAATGAAAGAATGCACGCGCTCCTTGATTGTACTTGACCGATTGTTTCACTTTCCTGAATTGATTTCATATAATTGACTTATAAGTATAAGTTGTATCGATTTGTGCGCGTGTATATGCTATTCCTATTTTGTTTGTCACCTCTTGATCTCGATCCCCATTCGGCCCAATTAAATTTAAACATACCTTATTGACATTAATTAATTATTTTTACAAGTAGTGTAGAATTGTAAGTTATGATTAAAGACTTGATCCCCATTGTTTCTCCTTGTCTTTAACTCGATTCTTTTGTGAGAATTTAAATGACTTACTATCCTCAATTGTTTTCAACACAACTGTTTATAGTTTGCCTTTGAAATAAAATGAAATTACAATTCCCATTACTATGAAATGTCCCCTTTAATTATTTGATTCTTGAATTTAAATTATCTTGTAACTCATTGGGCCGAATGTGAGTCGTGTGGTCCGTAATTCGCGTGGGCCTAAGTTAAACAACATGGGCCGGTAGTTTCGCATGTGGGCTGAATACTAGCAATTGGGCCGAAGAAAATGGGCTGTTGGGCCTGTTTGATTGGTGTTGGACCTGTTGGGCTGTTCATGGATCTTGGGCCGAATTATACAAACTGTTGGGCTAATCTGATTTAATTTGGGCCGTAGAGATTTGACCACATGCAACCAATTGGGCCTAATCACTTGCGTGGTCCAAGAAATGACATTGGGCCCTAGTATTAAATTTGGCCTAATATTGCATTACTGATCGCATGCATGCTGTTTGGCTCAAGATCTTTAACTGGGCCAAATTAAAATGAATGGTCAACCTATTGGGCTACATGGGTGATGCATGGGCCAAATAGATAATCGTTGGGCTGTTGCTGGTCAACATTTGATATGCTGGATCGCATAAGGTCGACCTGTTTAGCAAGAAGGGGCAGCGAACCCTTAGATCCTTAGAGATAGGTTCGGCTAATAAATGTTTTAGCCATCAGAACCAGAAGATTCGTCTGAATGGAGTCCTTGGGTTCGTCGAGTAGAAGGTAAGGTTTGGGTAAGACAAGGGTTCGTGGCACACAATTGAGTCGGCACCAAAGCAGCTTCGTTCAAGTTGTAAGGTTCAGCTGAGATACTTTAAAGGGTTCGGTCAAAGCAGATGGGGTTCGGGGTGGCATAAGGTTCGTGCGCATGCTGAGGTTCGTGACTCGAAGGGATGGCCAACCAAGGTTCGGGGACTGCTGGGTGTGCATGGTTCGTCTGTTGGGTTCGGGACTTGAGTAGGGTTCGTTGTACAGGTGACCCGATGAAATGGTTCGTCGTGGTGATGAAGGGTTCGCCCAACTAGGCTCGTGGAACCTACAAGGTTCGCTTAGCATCAGGGGAGCTGATGAGGGTTCGGCTACATCTCGGCTAACCCCGATGGCTCACGAACCTGTAACAATTCTTCATCTCCTTCAAGCCTCACGCATACCAGGCTGTTATAGGGCTGAGACATGTGAATTTCCGAATGGTTTTACAGTCACGATCGAGATCTGAGGTCGACTAAGTGTGAAGTTATCAAAGAACAAAGTGAAAACCCTCTTTTTCGAGATTTTCATTCGATCATACCTCCGATTTGGCTGGACAACTTCTCCGATCTGTTGTACTTTCGTGTAGAGCTCGTCAAGGGCTTCGCGTGGGCGCAAAAATCACTCAAATCGGATAAGAAATGAGGAAGTTATGCTAGTTTGAAGGTGTAAAAATGGTGGAGGAGAGGGGTGGCCGGATTTCTTGTGTAGAGAGAGAAGGAAGATGAGAAAATGAGAAAATAAGGCTTACTTAGGGTTTTTATACTTCGGGTGGTGTTCGGGTTCGTTTTGGTTGCTCGGTTCGCGTTTTCGTCGCGTATCCGGAAAATTACGCGTAATTTATAATAAATAAATAAAAAGGTTATTTTAATTAATTTGATGAGTTTCAAAATTGTAAAATTGTTAATTATTTAATTTTATTAAATTTAAATTCGTTCGCGTCGTGTTTCGTTTTCGTTTCGTCGAATCGCGTCACCATCGTGCGTATTCGTTCGAATCGTCATTCGAACGAACACGACGATGGTTTTGCTTTCCGACTTTTGTTTTCTACTTTCCAGTCATCATTTCAGAACGTTAAACTCACAGATATGTTTGTGTGAATCGTCACCCACGCAAACACACTGTCAGTTCGTTATTCTGAAACGACACTGCAGTTTATGTTAAATTGTGTTTCCTCACTGTCGGACTCAACTAAACATCCTGTTTTCACCTTGTTTTCACATTGAAACGTCGGCCATCTGATTCCTGTCATCTATGGACATCAGATCGCAACCGATTTGTTTCTGAATATCGTTTGAATCACCGTTGTTTCTCATGATTTGTTGTGTTAATTGTCATTAAGTTTTCACTTAATAAACACAACTTATGTTTCAGATGTATGTTGTACTTAATGTATTTAAGTTTACACGAAAATACGTACAACCGTTCTTGTATTTAGAATCCTGTTAATACAAGTACTGTTTACAATCGTATATATACACATAGTTACTGTTTACAAATACACATACCGTACGGACTTGCCGGGCGGTCGGGTACTAGTTGTCACAGTCTCCCCTTGTTAAAGAAATTTCGTCCCGAAATTTAAGCATAAAGATCGGTCTTTACTTCTCGAACAGGTGAGGATACTTGGCTTTCATGTTGTCCTCGCGTTCCCAAGTAAATTCTGGTCCACGCTTGGAGTTCCATCGAACCTTTACAATAGGAATACGGCTACGTTTCAGTTTCTTAACTTCACGTTCCATAATTTCTACAGGTTCTTCAATGAAATGTAGTTGCTCATCAACTTGTATCTCTTCCAATGGTATGATCAATGATTCGTCTGCCAAGCACCTTTTGAGATTTGATACATGAAACACATCGTGTACTCCACTGAGTTCATCAGGGAGTCTGAGTCTGTATGCCACAGGACCTATACGTTGAGTAATCTTAAAAGGTCCGACATACCTAGGTGCTAGCTTGCCCTTAGCCCCAAAACGAACTACGCCTTTCCATGGGGACACTTTCAACATGACTCGGTCACCCACATCGAATTCCAAAGGCTTGCGCTGTTTGTCTGCGTAACTCTTTTGGCGGCTACGTGTTGCTTGTAATCGTTGTTGTATCTGGGCAATCTTATCCGTAGTTTCCTGAATAAGTTCAGGCCCAGTTATCCTGTTGTCTCCCACTTCGGTCCAACAAATTGGAGACCGACATTTTCTACCATAGAGTGCTTCAAAAGGAGCACATCCGATGCTGCTGTGGTAGCTATTGTTGTAGGAGAACTCAATGAGTGGTAAGTGTGTGTCCCAACTTCCACCGAAGTCTAGGATGCATGTTCTCAACATATCCTCTAGGGTTTGAATGGTGCGCTCGCTTTGTCCATCCGTTTGTGGATGATAAGCAGTGCTCAAGTTAACACTTGTCCCTAAGGATTGTTGCAATGATTGCCAGAACCGCGAAGTAAATCGACTGTCCCGGTCGGAAATAATAGACAATGGCACTCCGTGCCTCACTACTATTTCATCAATGTATAGCCTTGCTAGTTTCTCCATCTTGTAAGTCTCTCTGATTGGCAAGAAGTGTGCGGACTTAGTCAATCAATCAATGATGACCCAAATAGAATCGTATCCGCTGGAAGTGCGGGGTAGCTTGGTAATGAAATCCATAGCTATTTGTTCCCACTTCCATTGTGGTATCTCCGGTTGTTCCAGCAAACCCGAAGGTTTCTGGTGTTCAGCTTTGACTTTGGCACATGTGATACATTTACCAACATAAGTGGCAATGTCTTTCTTCATACCTGGCCACCAATAAAATGACCTAAGATCTTGGTACATCTTATCGGCACCAGGATGAACTGAATAACGTGTCTTGTGTGCCTCGTCAAGTATGAGTGTTCGAAGCTCATCTACTGCTGGAATCCAAACACGATCCAGATAATAGATAACTCCATCCTGTTTTGTCTCGAAATGTTTCTCGGCTCCACAATCAAGCTCGCGTTTCAAATTGTCTCTTGCCACTGCTTCTTGTTGTGCTTGTAAAATATGATCTCTCAAACTTGTTTGCACAGTTATTCCCATTGCGCGAACGTGTAAGGGTTTGACTCTTTCCTTCCGGCTCAAAGCATCTGCAACAACATTTGCTTTGCCCGGATGGTATTTGATCACACAATCGTAATCGTTCAGGAGTTCAACCCAACGTCTCTGTCTCATGTTAAGCTCCTTCTGATCAAATATATGCTGTAGGCTCTTGTGATCTGTGAAGATAGTGCACTTCGTACCATAAAGGTAGTGTCTCCAAATCTTTAATGCAAATACAACAGCTCCCAGTTCAAGATCGTGTGTCGTGTAATTATTCTCGTGTATCTTCAGCTGTCGTGAGGCATAAGCAATGACTTTGTCTCGTTGCATCAAAACACATCCGAGTCCCTGATGGGAAGCATCACAGTAAACTACAAAGTCATCATTGCCTTCTGGGAGTGTTAAGATTGGAGCATTGCACAATCTTTGTTTCAATGTCTGGAATGCCTCTTCTTGTTTCTAAGTCCACACAAAAGGTTCAGACTTCTGTGTGAGCTTGGTGAGAGGCAAGGCTATCTTAGAAAAATTCGAGATGAATCTCCTGTAATAACCCGCCAATCCCAAAAATGATCTAATCTCTGTCGGTGTTGTAGGCACATCCCAGTTCTTGATCGCTTCAATCTTGGCAGGATCCACGTGAATACCATTACTGTTAATCACGTGACCCAAGAACTGAACCTCTCTTAACCAAAATTCACACTTAGAGAATTTGGCGTAGAGTCGTTCTTCTTTCAGAAGCTCCAAAACTGTCTTGAGGTGTTGCTCGTGTTCTTCCTCGTTCTTTGAATAAATAAGTATATCGTTAATGAAGACAATAACAAACTGATCGAGATACGGCTTGCACACCCGGTTCATTAAGTCCATGAACACAGCCGGTGCGTTCGTCAATCCGAATGGCATTACCATGAATTCGTAATGACCATATCGGGTACGAAAGGTCGTCTTGGGTATGTCTTCCTCTTGAATCCGGAGCTGATGATAGCCTGATCTCAGGTCTATCTTTGAAAAGTACTGTGCTCCCTGTAACTGGTCAAACAAATCATCAATCCTCGGTAACGGGTACCGATTCTTGATGGTGAGTTTGTTGAGTTCTCGATAATCTATGCACATCCTGAAAGTTCCATCCTTCTTTTTAACAAAAAGAACCGGAGCTCTCCACGGGGAAAAGCTCGGTCGGATGAATCCTTTATCAAGTAGCTCTTGTAGCTGGTTAGACAGCTCCTGCATCTCTGATGGAGCAAGTCTATAAGGAGACTTGGCTACAGGAGTTGCTCCCGGAATCAAATCGATTTGGAACTGCACCGATCTCTCGGGTGGCAGTCCCGGTAAGTCATCCGGAAATACGTCTGCAAAGTCTCTCACCACCGGTACATCTTGAATTTTGATCGCCTTCTTGTCTTTCTGAATCACGTGAGCTAGAAATGCAACGCATTGTTTTCGTAAGTACTTGCGAGCCTTCATGCACGATATTATCTTGACACTGCGTTTCGCTTGGTCTCCACGAATCTCCAAGACCTCATTATTCTCCACAGGAATGCGTAGTAGCTTATCGGAACAGATGAACTCAACTCTATTAAGAGATAGCCAATCCATTCCGATGATGATGTCGAAACTGCCCAGCTCCATCGGTATCAAGTCGATGGAAAATGTATGATCGCCAAGTGTTAATGGGCAATTCCTAAATATAGTGTCTACTGTAATCTATTTGCCATTTGCTATCTCAATAGTATAAGGGGAGTCTAACAATTCCTTATCATAATTAAGATGGCATGCAAAATCGGATGAGATGAAACTCTGATCCGCACCAGTGTCAAATAATATGGATGCATAGAAGTCAGATAAGAGAAATGTACCCGTAACAACGTTCGGGTCCTGTCGTGCGGCAGCAGCTCCTATCTGAAAGGCTCTTCCTCGCGGTGCTTGAGCCCCTTGTTGGTTCCTCTTGGGACAATCCCGAGAGAAATGTCCTGGTTCGCCACAGTTGTAGCAAGACCTAGGATCTGCAGCAGCAGCAGTAGCTGCATTGTTGTTCCTGTTTTGAGTTCTCGGGCTCCTGCAGTAGTTTACTGTGTGACCAAATCTTCCACAGTTGGTGCAATGTCTGCACGGAACATTTGGCAAGTGATGAAACTGGCATGAGTTGCACAGAGGTGCAGTGCCGGTGTATGGCTTCCTGATCTCCAATGGTTGTGGCTGGTTGCGTATTGGAGCTTGAGTAGTGGCAGCAAAGTTTCTGGCCACCTTTTGTCTCTTAGCCGGACGTTTGTCCGACTTCTTGGAAGTTCCAGCCTTGGCTGAGTCAGCCTCCTTCTTGAATGCCCCAGAGGCAACCATCATATCTGTCAGTGATGCTGATAGTGTAACAGCTAATTCCATGGTGGTAGGGTGAGCAGAAATCACATGACCTCGGATACTGGGCGGTAATCCACCAACATAACGCTCAATCCTCTTCTCAAGTGTCGGCACCACATCAGGTGCTAAAGTGGCCAACTCATGAAATCTTGTGGTGTAAGCCAGATGCCCACCATCAATCATAACCAGGTTGAGCAGCTCAGTTTCAACCTTCTTCAACTCGTTCCTCGGGCAAAACTCCGCCCGCAGCATAGCTTTAAAGTCATCCCAAGGCATAGCCTGGGCCTCATCTCGACCTCTGATCGCAACCTGAGCGTTCCACCAAGTTAACGCTCGCTTATGAAATGAACCAGCAGCATACTTGACTCTGTTCTGTTCAGGACAGCCACTGATGTCAAGGGTGGTTTCCATCTTCTCGATCCACTGGATCAATCCAACAGCACCCTCACTGCCACTAAAACTGGGTGGCTTGCAACCTACAAAGTTCTTGTAGGCGTAATCCTGATTATGCCGGGTGTTGCCACTGCCTTCTCCAGTTGAGTTGGCAGCATTGTTACTGTTGTTACTGTTAATCCGGTTCATCATCTCTGGGATTACATCCCTCAGCTGGCTAGTCAGAAGAGTGGCCAAGGCCATAATAGCAGGATCCAACTGAAAAGCCGGTGGTGGCGGAAGAGGAGGTGGAGGTGGTTGTAGATGTGGAGGAGAGTCTGGCGGTGTCGGTGTAGATGAGTGCGGAGCTGAACCTTGAGTCAGGGGTAGCAGAGGTGGTTGTCTCCTCGGCGGCATTCTGATCATAACCGAGAATAAATCGGTTAGTGCAGTGATCAGAAGCAGAAGACATATGCAAATAAAATCCTATATCATATGATCTCTACATGAGGGTCCCTAGGTTATAGTCTAGGCCAAACCTTTTAAGTAATATGACCTATATTTCTCTATAACCATGGCTCTGATACCAATCTGTCACACCCCGGGCCGGCGGGAACGGATCGGGCTTTCCCGTCGGGCGGAAGGTTCCCGGGGCGCGATATCTTTGAGTGATAATCAAATGATCAGATTGTTATATAGCACATGATAAATAAATGAGAAATGCTAACACATCCATGATATAGAATTACAAGATTAAATTACACCGTATCGTTCATAATTTAATCAAGTAAATCTACCAAAAGAATCAATGTAACTATATCTTGTATATGTACAAGATATACAAAAGATGATTCATTGTTCATGTCACCAAAAAGCATGCAACACAAAATAAAGCTAGGTCTTCTAAAAGTCCACTAGCTTAATCCTTGCATGTATATGTCTACACCTGTTCGTCACCTGAGAAACATGTATTTAAAACAAAGTCAACACTAGGTTGGTGAGTTCATAAGTAAGTAATTGAAAACCGATGAATTGATCATACACACATTCACAATGTCATATTTGTTGCTTGTAATACTTGTTTCACCTGTTCCACCCAATGGCATCTCCTTAGTTATATGTACAAGTAGTATATCACCTGATTAAGTATGCTTATATATAGGGAATCACGAAAGGTTCAAGCCCAGACGCTATCCCACCACATACTCAACCAAATTCCACACCACTTGCGATACAACTAAAGATATCCATTTCCCAATCATCCAATTTGTCCGATGTGTCATCATATGTAGAATAATATAGTAAGAGGGGTTTAGTTATCAAACCGAAGTATTGATAGACCCTCGTTGAATTAAGGAATTTAGATTAATTAAATCTGATCCTTGTATTATTCTATTACTTGTGAGGTTAACTTTTATGTTACACTTTTAATTAATTAGAAGTGTTAGTTAACTGTTCATCATGTGTCCCAAATGCAGCGTATAGAATCCGAATGGAATCCATTTTAACCCTCACGTAATCAGATTAAAATGCATTCCATTCTCTCCTATCCCGCCATGTGATCCCAAAGTCTCCGTGTGGGATTGTCCTCATGTGATTATCAAAGTTGAATAAGAACTTGTCTTATTACATTATGATAATCATCTGTAAATGATAAGAATCCCATGAAGTTACGTTATCATGATCATCATTTACTGAAATCCGTGTGATCCCAAAGTATCCGTGTGGGATTGTTCTCGTGTACTTAACAAGGTCGAATAAGATCTTGTCTTATTACATTATGTTAATTATGTGTAAATGATAAGAATCTCATGAAGTTACGTTATCATGATCATCAATTACTGTAAATCCGTGTGATCCCAAAGTCTCCATGTGGGATTGTTCTCATTCAATAATTAGGTGTAAATTGCCTAAGTATTTGCTCATGTGGAAATAACTAAGTGTTATAAGCTATCTTCTTATAACTAAGTTATTCTAATGAATTGATGATTTAGAAATTTCATTATCATAACCATCTGAGTTTCCCTGTTATCTCATAATCATACAAGCATGCATACAATGATATATGATAATAAACAATTTAATATCATTTAATCAGAGTATAATTAACATGTTAAGTAAAACTTTTAAATAAATAAAAGTAAACATGTTTCTCAGCCCCGAGAGTTAAAATCAGTTAAGATTAAAGTAAAAGGGGCATATGAACTCACCTGTAGTTGTTGTGAGGTTGACTTAGCTTAAATGAAAGAATGCACGCGCTCCTTGATTGTACTTGACCGATTGTTTCACTTTCCTGAATTGATTTCATATAATTGACTTATAAGTATAAGTTGTATCGATTTGTGCGCGTGTATATGCTATTCCTATTTTGTTTGTCACCTCTTGATCTCGATCCCCATTCGGCCCAATTAAATTTAAACATACCTTATTGACATTAATTAATTATTTTTACAAGTAGTGTAGAATTGTAAGTTATGATTAAAGACTTGATCCCCATTGTTTCTCCTTGTCTTTAACTCGATTCTTTTGTGAGAATTTAAATGACTTACTATCCTCAATTGTTTTCAACACAACTGTTTATAGTTTGCCTTTGAAATAAAATGAAATTACAATTCCCATTACTATGAAATGTCCCCTTTAATTATTTGATTCTTGAATTTAAATTATCTTGTAACTCATTGGGCCGAATGTGAGTCGTGTGGTCCGTAATTCGCGTGGGCCTAAGTTAAACAACATGGGCCGGTAGTTTCGCATGTGGGCTGAATACTAGCAATTGGGCCGAAGAAAATGGGCTGTTGGGCCTGTTTGATTGGTGTTGGACCTGTTGGGCTGTTCATGGATCTTGGGCCGAATTATACAAACTGTTGGGCTAATCTGATTTAATTTGGGCCGTAGAGATTTGACCACATGCAACCAATTGGGCCTAATCACTTGCGTGGTCCAAGAAATGACATTGGGCCCTAGTATTAAATTTGGCCTAATATTGCATTACTGATCGCATGCATGCTGTTTGGCTCAAGATCTTTAACTGGGCCAAATTAAAATGAATGGTCAACCTATTGGGCTACATGGGTGATGCATGGGCCAAATAGATAATCGTTGGGCTGTTGCTGGTCAACATTTGATATGCTGGATCGCATAAGGTCGACCTGTTTAGCAAGAAGGGGCAGCGAACCCTTAGATCCTTAGAGATAGGTTCGGCTAATAAATGTTTTAGCCATCAGAAACAGAAGATTCGTCTGAATGGAGTCCTTGGGTTCGTCGAGTAGAAGGTAAGGTTTGGGTAAGACAAGGGTTCGTGGCACACAATTGAGTCGGCACCAAAGCAGCTTCGTTCAAGTTGTAAGGTTCAGCTGAGATACTTTAAAGGGTTCGGTCAAAGCAGATGGGGTTCGGGGTGGCATAAGGTTCGTGCGCATGCTGAGGTTCGTGACTCGAAGGGATGGCCAACCAAGGTTCGGGGACTGCTGGGTGTGCATGGTTCGTCTGTTGGGTTCGGGACTTGAGTAGGGTTCGTTGTACAGGTGACCCGATGAAATGGTTCGTCGTGGTGATGAAGGGTTCGCCCAACTAGGCTCGTGGAACCTACAAGGTTCGCTTAGCATCAGGGGAGCTGATGAGGGTTCGGCTACATCTCGGCTAACCCCGATGGCTCACGAACCTGTAACAATTCTTCATCTCCTTCAAGCCTCACGCATACCAGGCTGTTATAGGGCTGAGACATGTGAATTTCCGAATGGTTTTACAGTCACGATCGAGATCTGAGGTCGACTAAGTGTGAAGTTATCAAAGAACAAAGTGAAAACCCTCTTTTTCGAGATTTTCATTCGATCATACCTCCGATTTGGCTGGACAACTTCTCCGATCTGTTGTACTTTCGTGTAGAGCTCGTCAAGGGCTTCGCGTGGGCGCAAAAATCACTCAAATCGGATAAGAAATGAGGAAGTTATGCTAGTTTGAAGGTGTAAAAATGGTGGAGGAGAGGGGTGGCCGGATTTCTTGTGTAGAGAGAGAAGGAAGATGAGAAAATGAGAAAATAAGGCTTACTTAGGGTTTTTATACTTCGGGTGGTGTTCGGGTTCGTTTTGGTTGCTCGGTTCGCGTTTTCGTCGCGTATCCGGAAAATTACGCGTAATTTATAATAAATAAATAAAAAGGTTATTTTAATTAATTTGATGAGTTTCAAAATTGTAAAATTGTTAATTATTTAATTTTATTAAATTTAAATTCGTTCGCGTCGTGTTTCGTTTTCATTTCGTCGAATCGCGTCACCATCGTGCGTATTCGTTCGAATCGTCATTCGAACGAACACGACGATGGTTTTGCTTTCCGACTTTTGTTTTCTACTTTCCAGTCATCATTTCAGAACGTTAAACTCACAGATATGTTTGTGTGAATCGTCACCCACGCAAACACACTGTCAGTTCGTTATTCTGAAACGACACTGCAGTTTATGTTAAATTGTGTTTCCTCACTGTCGGACTCAACTAAACATCCTGTTTTCACCTTGTTTTCACATTGAAACGTCGGCCATCTGATTCCTGTCATCTATGGACATCAGATCGCAACCGATTTGTTTCTGAATATCGTTTGAATCACCGTTGTTTCTCATGATTTGTTGTGTTAATTGTCATTAAGTTTTCACTTAATAAACACAACTTATGTTTCAGATGTATGTTGTACTTAATGTATTTAAGTTTACACGAAAATACGTACAACTGTTCTTGTATTTAGAATCCTGTTAATACAAGTACTGTTTACAATCGTATATATACACATAGTTACTGTTTACAAATACACATACCGTACGGACTTGCCGGGCGGTCGGGTACTAGTTGTCACAAACACCGCCCCCTCCGGGGCGTGGGCGGGCGTGGGTGGGGCAACGGCTAAAATGACCGTTGGAAGCTTTGAAGACCGTTGCCAACATTAAAAAAAACAAAAAATTTACCTATTTAAACCACATTCAACACAAAAAATCTCTCACTCTCAAAATTTCAAATTTCTTCTACTATCTTAACAAAAAAATACTTTCCATGGATCCCAACCAAACACCAAACCAATACTACAACTCAAGCACCCCACCTAACCGAAACCCGAACACCCCACCTCCGAATTGGTTCTTTAACCGTTCTCCAATGAATCCTTTTTTTATTCAAATTGTTATTGACCGCATTTTGAATCTAGTCCACAACAAGGGTTTTACACCTTCGCTGAATATGATTCAAGTCAACAAACGCACATGTTTGCTCAACTATCTCAGGATGAAGTTGTACCCGAGACTCAACCCTCTACCGATGCCGGTCCATACACGCAACCAACACAAAGGCGTAAACAAAAAAACAAGTTGGGGATACCGAACCCGTTGTGGTAGCTCCAACCCGTCTCGAAAAATGGACACCGAAGGAGGAGTTTGCACTTTCAAAAGCTTGGGTCGATGTGTCAGAATACTCAATTGTTGGCAATTACTTTCTTTTTATTATTTTAAATATTGTTAACTATTTGTTTAAAATTGTTAATATTTTTTTATATATTGTTTATAGGTCGTAACAAAAAAGGACCGGACTTCTGGAGTAAAATCCGAAATATTTTTTTCCAAGCCATGGGTCGTGGGGAGTATCGTACAAACGATATGATCTCTAGCAAATGGCGGGACATTAACCGAAAGGTTAAAAGGTTCAACGGGATTTATTCCCAAAAATGACAAACTCGCCGGAGCGGCCAAAGCGACGCAATGATCGAGAGTGAAGCGGTCGATCAATTTCGGCAAGAGTTTAACGCCCCCTTTAAGCTTAAACGGAGTTGGGAGATTATGAGGAAATGTCCTAACTGGGTTAGAATCCCGACTGTTCAACCGTCGGCCTCAAAACGATTAAAAGCATCGTCTACCGATAGCACCGACTCGTCGGATGCTCGAGTTCAAATAAATCTAAACAAGCTCAATGAAGAAGAAGAAGACGACGACGAGATAGAGGATTTGTGTCACACCCCAACCGACGGCAGAATAACGTCGGGGCGCGACACCACTGTTCATAACACGTGACGCTAATTAAGTTTCATAATTTAATCATAACAAATTCAATATATGCTCAAAGCAAGTAGTTTTCAACATAACAAAAGATAAATTAAACATTGTTTTTATGTACTACACTAGGTCCATAGCATCCTATATGTGGCATCAACTTGACAATACTCAAACGACATTTCTTGCAACATGTATAAAAATAGAGTCAACTAAAAGTTGGTGAGTAGACATAGGTTTAGACTATATGTAGTAAAACGAGACTATTGCGATTCATATGTCAAGGTAGATTCCAAGCATGTATGTATAAACATATGTATGATCAGACCTTTGTTGGCTTGACACTCGACTCGAAAGTCAAGATTAGCTTGAATTGGTTTCAATCATCCAAAGGCCCTCATTAGGGTCAAAATGAAGGATGGGCGTCACCCAATAGATCTATTATTGTTACCATTGGCTCATAGAGTTAGTGATCATAGTAGAATTAGACTTCGAATAACACACACATAGAATCATAGTTTAACATATATGCCATTGTATCATACTGTGACAATCAGTTAACTCAAAACTAACAGAAATTGTAAGGAATCTTATAATATCAAACTAAAAGGACCAAAATTGAGCAAAATGGGTCTAGAAACATTAAAACTATAAGGATTATAGTTGTAATATCATCAAATTAGGGTATTTGACTTTTAGAAGTCAAATTTCGTGTAAAATCTTGGTGGAAATTGAAACTCACATTAACTCACTGAAATGAATCAAATTAACCATTCAAATAACTCATACTAATGATCACTAAAGGTTATCATGTGTTACTAATCCATTAATCATCGAAATTAATCAAGAAACGAAATCAACATTCGAAACCGTAGCTTTACACTACCAATTCCGCATACTTCGACCATAATTCGCAAAATTGAAACTCCAGACCCTCTATTCGGTACTATTAGCTTCTTCTACATTCAACAATTCGATCACAGAAGTCTAGGAAGAAGAATTTGGTCGTGGGGTTAGCCGAAGCTCAAGCCTAAAGTTGATCTACTACAATTCGATATCAAACAAGGTAAGAAATCACTCCTACAGCTTCTAACATGGCCGACTAAGAGTATCCCCATGTTAATTTTGACTGTTAACATCGGGTTATACAAGATCGAATAACTAGGGTTCATCATCTTTAACGTTTTGGGGATTTCTATTTAAATGAATTCGAAACTTAAATTAAACTCTACAGAGAGTTTCGTGACTCTCTGTATATGGAACAACCTTATTCAATTTCTGAAAACTATCACGAATTGTAGGAAACGATTTCTAGGGTTCTTAACATACAATGTTTTGGGGGTTTTCATGAAAATGAGTTTTAGAATCAAATTAAATGGTATACACAGTTTCAGATAGGGCCGATTAACATTAACCCTAAGTTAATTTCATCTTAGCACAACGAATTATGAGGTTTCAATTTCTAGGGTTTCTTGATAAAAACGAATGGGGGATTTTATTTCAAAATAGATTAAAAATCAGATTATTCATTACGGATGGTTTCTAAACTTTCTATTAAATGAAAACCATATGGTTTTACAATCTAATCTAAACGATTTCGATGAAATTGGGTGTGAGATTTGGTATCCACGTTCGAAAAGCATATAAGGGACGAATTGGGACTTCATGTGATTTAATAATTGAATTGAAACATTCCTCAGTTTTGGTTAGGGTACAGGAACAAAACCCCTAAGGTTTTAGGATCGATCAAGTTCAAATCGTGGGTCGATTGGAGCTTGAATGGTTTCGGTTTAATAATCAAAGGGAAACTGATCCCTTATGGGTTAAAAGAATTTAAAAAGGATTTTGTTAATGAAATTTGAAACAGAAGAGATGGTGAGGTGTGGGTGCTAAGAGGTAGAGGTCGCGGGTTCGAACCCGGCCTCTGCTGGTTTTTGAGTTTTAAAACTATTTTTAGTAGTTTTATCATAATTTATTCGTTCTAACTCCGATTAGATCCGTTCAAGTTGCGTTGGAACAGTAACGAAATCCCGAACAAAATAAAATAATAAAATTTACATTTTAAACCGAAAACATGATCGCGTATAATTAAGTGTGTTTAAACGAAATCGCGTATACTTTTATGATTTAACTGAATGAACTAAAAATCGTGCATACTTTCATATGAACGTTTCTAACAACTTAATATAAGTGTGTTGAAACTTATATGACTACAATCAAGATTCTAAAATTTCAAATAACGACACGTTATTATAATTTCACAGATCCTTCGTAGAAGTTATTCTATGTGCTCTCGCGAACACGTGATCATTCTGTTTGCTATCAAAGGTGCGTACACGGCCCCTTTTCTTATTTTAACTGTTTTGGGGGAGAAAACATGTCCAACAAATATTTTAGATACATATCACTTGCATGAGTTAGCTATTTACGTTAAGTGCGAACATAGCATTACAAGTCCTTACATATCGAACCGTTTAGTTTGCCGTAGTGCAAAGCGTGGTAGTTGGAAATAGATCTATTAGGTTTGACAAACCTCACTTGGTAGATTGTAGGTCTACGCAAGTGTTTGACTAGCCAATTCACATTACTATTGTTTGTGCTAGACAATAGTGGAAAAGGCAAAATACATTCTAACAATCAGCTTCGGTGTCGACCGCTTATGTAAATAGTACAAATGACTAGCTATCATGACTATGCATGTGTGATTATGTTATCTGCAAACATTTCATTTCAAACAGTTGTTTCAAACATTTGTGAACACTTAAACATGTGTATGCACCAACCTTTGTGTTGACTTGATTTACATGTTTTCTCAGGACGTTAAGATACAAGATCAAGCAAGCATGGACTAGGAGATCGAGTCGCATGCATATTGTACATTACTGTTGTTTTGAATTTGAACATTTGAGACTTTGCGTTGTAATTTACAGTTTTCAAACCGTTATGTTTGTTATTGTTTTAAAAACGCTTCCGCAACGTTAGAACTTTGATATTACAGTTTTAGAGCAAAGTATGTTTGAAAATCATATAGAGGTCTTTGTTATGTCTAATGATCTGAGATCCTGGTTTGTCACGTCCCAAACGGTATGATTCCGTTAGTTGAAAATTGGGGGTGTGACAGATTGGTATTAGAGCCATTGGTTATAGCGAACTAGGTTTGCATTAGTAGACTTAGACTATAACTGTTAGACATTAAACACTTGTTTACACAAATGCTTTTGCCTAGTATTTACATATGGTCTTATGTAACAGATATGGCAGCACCATCACCACCGCACGTGATCGTACTTGATGACGAGGAGCCGATAGCTTCAGCATTTCAGGATCATGAGGAGGATCCGGAGGAGGAACCTGTAGAGGACTCGGACGAGGATACGGAGGAGGACGACCCTGAGGAGGATCCACAGGAGGATCCTGAGGAGGAACCACAGGGGGACCCACAGAAGGCTCCTGAGGAGGATCCCACCGAGGAGTCTTCATAACGTATGCCACCTAGATTTCGTGCCTGTAAGAGGCCACGATTTGAGTCGGACGATGTCACTCGATTGATCTGGGAGTCAAAGTGGGCTAATGATCGGATCGACCACATGGCGCAGGAGCTCCGGGATGTAAACGCCCGATACGCAGAGCTTCGCAGTGTAGTTCAGGGGATGGAGTCTCACATTGTACATTTGACTACACGAGTGCAAGAGGAGGAACATCGAGCCGACATTGCTGAGGGGAGGTTGATTGCATTGGAGGAGCAGTTTGTATCTGAAGCAGAGGAGGAAGAGGAAGATGAGGAGATACCAGCACCGGATGTTGATTTTGATGCTGATTCTACTATTGAGGACGCCTGATTTTTCTTTATTTTGTTTAAACTTATAAGGGGCGGGTTGTGTCCCTACATTAGATGTTTGAGAACCTATGTTTTGATTTTGAAAGTATTGTAATCAAATCAGATTATTATCTATTGAAAATAACTATTATTTATTGCCAACAATTGTGTTCAATAATACAGTTGCATGTTTGTTGATTGTTGTATTGTTTACACGTTTCACATTGGACTTTGATAACACTCTAACATTTATTCTAACTAGGAAAATAATGGCCGGTGAAAACGTCAATATGACAATTGCAGAACTCAATGAGCTGATCAACAACAGAATCGCGGAGGCTATCGTGAACTACACCCAGACACACACGACAGGACCACAGGGTCCAGCAGGGGGATTAGTAAACCCACCGGTATGCACATTCAAAACATTTCTGGATTGCAAGCCTCACAATTTCAAAGGGTCGGAGGGGGCTATTGGACTCCTACGATGGATTGAAAAGGCGGAATCAGTGTTCGAAATGTGCAACTGTCCTGAAGAAAACAAAGTCAAATATGCCACGGGTACGTTGGAGGGTCCAGCGTTGACCTGGTGGAACTCTAATGTTCAAACTCTGGGATTGGGAGAAGCTAATTCATTAACCTATAATGGGTTCAAAACATTACTGCAAGAGGAATACTGTCCTCGCAGTGAAATGCAGAAGCTGGAAGAGGAGTATTGGCATCTCAAGATGGAGGGGTCTAACATCGAGGAGTACACTACTCGATCTCATGAACTAGCCAGACTCCTACCTCACATGGCTACTCCAGCAAGCAAGTGGATAGAGAGGTACATTGGGGGATTAGTGCCTCAGATACAGGGATTGGTCACTTCTGCAAATCCCACCACTATTCAACAAGCTGTTCGGTTGGCGCATCAACTGACCGATCAGGCAGTGTTACAGGGAACTCTGCCTAAACGAACATCAGCTACTAAGGTGGGAGATCATAAGCGGAAGTGGGAAGGTAGCAACTCCAAGAATTTCAGCCAACAGTCGTTTCAGCAAAATCGCAAGCAAGATTCAAACAAGTCTTATCACAATTCGAACAGTGGTCAGCAGTTATCATCATCAGGGGGTATATTGGTAAATACCCAAAGTGCAACAAGTGTGGATTCCATCATGTCGGGAATCAGTGTGATAAGTACCGGTGCCAACGGTGCGGTAAAGGAGGGCATGCAGCTAAGGATTGCCGCGGGGAGCTGCAAAACAACTCCAACAATCAGAACAACAACCAGAACAACACTCAGAAGGGGTGCTTTGAGTGTGGTAAGCCGGGGCACTTCAAAAAGGATTGCCCACAACTCAAGAAAGGCGGGACTAATGATGTAAATGGCAACGACAATGGCACCAATAACAACAATAACAACAACAACAATGGTGCTAGGGGCAGGGCGTTTGTGATTGGAGGACGTCAAGCACGGGAGGATCCTAATATTTTTACGGGTACGTTCCTCTTAAATAATCACTATGCCTCTATGCTATTTGATACTGGTGCAGACCGAAGTTTTGTATCTAGTTCATTTTCTAAGTTGCTAAATGTTAGTCCCACTGCCTTAGAAAACCCATACACTGTAGAATTAGCTGATGGCAAGTTAATTGTAGTAGAACATATCCTTAAGGGATGTATTCTTGATTTGATGGGTCAAACACTGGAAATTGACCTTATGCCTATCACCTTAGGCAGTTTTGATGTAGTTATTGGCATGGACTGGTTGTCAAAACACCAGGCTGAAATAGTATGTCATGAAAAGATCGTTCGTATACCTCTTTCGTATGGAGAGACATTGTACGTACAAGGCGAGAAGAGCAGTATGCCACTGTGTCTCATATCTTGTATGAAAGCACACAAATGTCTGCGTAAAGGTCATACAACAGTTATAGCACTTATAACTGAGAAGCCGGTAGCTGAGAAGAAGATTGAAGACATCCCAGTAGTTTGTGAATTTCCTGAAGTATTTCCAGAAGACCTACCGGGATTACCGCCTATCAGACACGTGGAATTCCGAATCGACCATACACCAGACGCAGCACAGATAGCTAGAGCGCCTTATCGACTTGCACCATCTGAGATGCAAGAGTTATCTACACAACTGCAAGAGTTGTTGGATAAGGGCTTTATACGACCTAGTTTTTCACCTTGGGGAGCTCCAGTCTTATTTGTTAAGAAAAAGGACGGGACTTTCCGTATGTGTATTGATTACTGGGAACTTAACAAGGTTACCATCAAAAACCGGTATCCGTTACCTAGAATTGATGATCTGTTCGATCAGTTGCAAGGTTCGAGTTACTACTCGAAGATTGATCTCAGATCGGGTTACCATCAACTTAGAGTTCAAGAAGAAGATATCCGAAGACAGCATTCAGAACGCGCTATGGCCATTATGAGTTTTAGGTCATGCCATTTGGGTTAACAAATGCTCCAGCGGTATTCATGGATCTCATGAATCGAGTTTGCAAACCTTACCTTGATAAGTTTGTCATTGTTTTCATTGATGACATTCTCATCTATTCTCAGACTGAGGAGGAACATGCTGAACATCTTCGATTGCTGTTGGAATTACTGAAACAAGAACAATTGTACGCTAAGTTCTTGAAAAGTGACTTCTGAAAAGTGACTTCTGGATACGAGCAGTTTTAGACCAAAGTATGTTTGAAAATCATATAGAGGTCTTCGTTATGTCTAATGATCTGAGATCCTGGTTTGTCACGTCCCAAACAATATGATTTCGTTAGTTGAAAATTGGGGGTGTGACACATACACATAGACATAGAGTTTGAATCTGCAAGTTTTGTGAAATAAAATTTGAAATTGAATAGCGTATACATGTTGCATCCAATACTTTGAAATGAAAATGGCTACGAATACTCACATAGTATGATTGATGATTGACTTCTTGTCGTTTATATGAAGACTTATAACTCGGTTCCTATAACATAATAAGTTTCTTTTGAGTTTGTGAACTTGCTATAGTTTATGTAGTTATATTTGTGTTTTGTGTGTCGGGATTTATTTAAAATGATTATGATTTTAACTTGTATTTGAAACATTAATTTATAATGCCTTGAAATTACTAAGTGTCGGATTTTATAAAAATTTCGTCACTAAAACGACATATTTTGGGAAAATTACCGTTTTGTTAGAAACTTCAAAACTCATAAATTATATCAACATATATAAATATATATTTACAAGTATATACATATATCACATCATCCAAGTGTGTATATGAAATATATACACATTTATATATGTGAAAATAATTAATATTTATGTAAAAATATTAAAGTCTATAAAACTGTTTTTGGACAGATTTTGTCCGGCTTGTTCGGATGAACTTTAAAAATAGAATTCGTTTGAATAAAATTATGAAACTTTAGAGTCTACTATTTTAAGGTGTTTTGAACAACTTTCATTTAGAAAATTTTTCGTGATTTTGCTTGTAAATGGATCAAAAAATTCACAAAAATATAAGTCCTTGAAGTTTTTGTTTTAACAGATTTAGTCCAGTGAGTTTGGATTTGTTATTGACATAGTAAATATTTGAGTTAAATAATGAAATTCTCTAGTATGCTATTTTAATATGTGATGAACAACTTTCATTTCGAAAAGTTTTTATGATTCGGATCTTAGATAGGTCAAAAAAGCAGCACAAGTCAGGGGTACAAATCTGTGCACTAACTTGTGAAGGCTGTTTGGGGTATCATTTGATCGAGTTAGAAGCTGTATAAATAGTGAATAGAAAGCTAACACAACGAACTTATTCATAGAACTTGAGTTTGTTCAGTTTGAAGTTGTCATGACTATTTTATGACTTGTTGAAGTCATGACAACATTCTGCCTGAATTTTGGAATACAAGATTATTACTTAATAAAAGTTTCACCAAGCTTTAAATCACCAAACGTCCATTTAATGAGACTAAGAATGTGAAAGCATTCCCTGGCCTCGGCTAGGGTTTGTAGATTATTCCAAACTTGGATTCATATGTGTATATATACGTATACATGCATGCATGTATACATAATATCCTTACACACACATATTTGTATATGTATATATGCATGCATACACTCATCCAAAAGTAAATCTAAAATAAAATGGATGGTATACCTTAGTAGATGATGGAAGAACAATAATACTTGAGAAAAAAAAACTAGCTTGCTTCCCTTTCTTGTGTTGTTCTTGATGAAAAATGAAAATAATATGGAGGATGATCACAATGAAGAAAGACTATAGAAGTTGTGATGTTGTAAGTGGGTGTTGTGAATTTTTGTGGTGATATCTCACTCTTATTTATACTACTCAAGGAGAGGAAGGTGCATACATGACTTGATGGTTGAGTGATATGGAGGTTGGGTGTTGTCATGGTTGAATGAACATGAATGATGGTGGAGTGTAGGTGTGGTAAATGAAAGATGGATTAGATGGTGGAGTACGGAGATAGTTTTTATATATTTATTTTCTTTATTGTTTTTATTAGATGGTTAGGTCTCCTTTTTGGTTATTTACAGATTAAAACTGGTATAATCTGAGTATTACAGTGTCTAAATCTTGTACCGGGTAATTATTTTATAAACGATTTTTATTCGTAAATTATTAAATTATTAAAACTTACTAAAATAATTAAATTTTAGTTAATAAGATTGGATGATATTTGGTTCATTGCGTCGGTTTTAACCGGGTAAAACACAGGTAATTTGTTGTCTGTAAATTTACCAGTTAAAGTTTCAATTCACGGTTTTTCCTTTTTAATTTAAATTCCTCACTTATGATTTATTATTTCATATTAAACTGAGCGTATTGAATAATGTTACTAATCGAGTTGTCAGATAGTTTACCGAAAAATAAAATTATCAAATGCAAAAATTATGCATGTTAAAAGAGATATACTTTGTTAGACTTCAAATAAAAATTCATTTATTAGGTTTTCTAACTGAACTAACATCTTCAACTTCAAATTCATTAACGGTGTTAAATAAGTCATACTTGAAAATTGACGGATGTCACAATTTGACCCGTCCGATTGGGAGAGATCGTGCAAAGGTCAACCAAGCAAGGGCGAGACGGGGCTCTTCATCTCAAACAACCCCGGATTATAACCAAGGAATGAAAAACTTATCTCAACGAATCGGTGACTTTAACGAATTAAAACGGGAACGTCAACGGTTGGTAGAGTTACAACTTCTATTCACCAACACCGACCACTTAACCGGGTTGACCGTGAAATTGCCGAGCGGGAGAAGAAAAAAATTCGAAATAAATATAGAGATAATTAGCTTTTTTTTAATTTGTAATTTTTATTTATAATTTTGTGTTATTTTTTAATTTATGATTAATTATATCTACTTATTTAATTTAAAAAAAATATGACGTGGAGTGGTTGGACCAAGGGGCATATTACCACTTTTGGTGGAGTGAGTGTTGTGGTGGGTGCCTACGTGGCCCATATGTGGAGTGGTTGGACCAAGGAGCATACCCCATGGTCTAAGTAGCAGAGCACACGGGCTGGCACCGGATCAGCCTAAACCCAGATAAAAAACGACAAAGAACAGAAGAAAATGGTGAACCACATATATACTAGTGGAGGAGGTCATGGGTTGGAATTCATCTGGGAACATGTTTGAAGGACATTAGGTGAAGAGTCAGCTTGGGGTAACCTGGGTTCGATCCCAATGGAAGGCGAGGTTTACTTATTTCACCGGATTTCCGCGCATCCAGGAAGCGTATGGCTTACCCTGCCCGGTTAAGAAAACATAGTTGTACATAAAAACATAGCCGTTCAAAATAAAAAATACTAGACAAAAAGTTCATAGGTCGGTCCTGGTTTTGAAATGGTTGGAGATAGGGATGTCCGTGGTGCGTGTCACACCCCTAAATTTCCACATGCGGTGTCAGACCGCGTGGGTGTGACGTGCCCAGGATCACAGCTCATGGCTATATAGAACGACTCTATATGAGTTACACACATACAGTTTTTTAAAGTAATACAAAGTTTCATAATAAAGCAGCGGAAAAGTTGAAATGTTAAACAGCGGAAAAGTAAAGTGTAGCAGCGGAAATTAAAGTGCATCAAACACTACATTGTTTAAATTGTTTTTTAAAAGAAACACATCAACACAAGCCTAGGACTAGAGTCTAATGCATGCGACTCTCCTTGTACTCCTCTTGTGTGTCCTAGCGTGTGCTCCATTAGTTACCTGAGAATACATGCGAAAAGTGTCAACTAAAAAGTTTGTGAGTTCACAGGTTTAGACAGACAGAAAAGTAAACAGACATATACTGGGTATGTTAAGTTTAGTTGTGGATCTACGATCCGTGGAGTGTGTCAGTTCATCTTACCGAAACTCGACTGTTTCCGTTTGCCTCCGCGGGTCATCGTTGAACCCGACATCAACATCGAAATTACACTCGTTATGACCTCCAGTCAACATTGGTGCCGAGTGGGGCTAGTCAAACCCAGTAGTACTACGTAATTACGACTCGTTTGTTACACAACTAACGGTAAGGATACGTGAGGATTTAATGTGATAATAGTTACACTTAAAATAGTTTTACAACATACCAGTCATATATCTAAAACAGTTGCAATGTAATTCTCACCCCAAGAGTTTAGTAAAAGCAGTTAAAGAGTAAAAGTGGGGCTGTAAACTCACCTGAGTTTATGTAGAGCGTTCTTAACAAGAATCGTGTAGCTCGCCGGCTAGTAGTTACCTATATCACATAGGTACTATAAGTTTGTATTTTCATACATGTGGGTCTCACAGGACCGTGTTTGTGCCTAACAACTCCAAGTTGTTATGTGGGTCGAGTTGACCATGTTTGACCTAACGACCCGTTGGTGACGGTTTTTGATCAAGTGCTCGTGTAACGTGTGTTTTAGTGTTGTGTGATGTGTGCGGATACCAAAGTCACTTTCGTGAGGAAACTTACTATTTATAGTAAATTTCTATTTCAGGAAAGTTTCCAAATTAGGCAAGTCATGCGAGAAATCATTTTCCGATTATTCTAATATGCATATTTATCCTAAGTGAGCATGTTATCACATAGCACATAGTTACACTTAATCGGTTAAGCATGTTTCGCGTGTAAAAGTTACTAAATATAGTAAGTTCTCATAACACGTCGTCTCAATCATCAACTTTCCATTCTATCATGATCCTAAGACTCTTGACATTATCATGGCAACTCATCATGACCAAAACAAGTTATTATGAACAAGTTTTATAAACAAAGTTTCCATAAATGGAAACTTGTCACTAATACGCATATTTCCAATATTCTAATGAGTCAAAATGCCTAATATCATTTTTTGTAAATCCATATAGTCATGCCAATCATACTATAACATCTAGTTCACTATTAATTAGCAAGTTCATAACAAAAAGTTACTATTTATAGTAACCTATGAAAAAAATACACAAAGTTCATTCATTCAACGATATCAATCTTTTAATATCACCATTTTAACATCAAATAGGTATGTTAGGCACCCAACATTATCAAACTCATCTTTTTAGAGCAAGCTTATGATAAAAAGTTGCTATTTTTAGTAACATTTATAAAAATCATACTTTTAGTGATTCTAACCATTCTAATGCACCACATAATCATTACATTAGTTTCTAACCATCATTTTAACCACAACTTATAGATCTAAACATACAAATGTGGCCATATCATCATCCATACACATTTTGAGATAGTAAAGTTACTATTTTTAGTAACCATCACATTTTAACGATCTCTTGACAACAATAACACCTCTAAACCTCTTAGATCATAACAAATATCGTAGATAACAACATATCACCATCAATAATCATGAAAATGGGTTTAGATCATACATGCATGTTAGTTCAAGTATCCATTTCATAACAAAGTCAACAAATCATCATCATATTCCTTCACAATCATCATAGATCACCCTTAAATCACCAAATCAGTAATATCATACAAAATAACAGATCTAGAACCACAAGAATTCGTGATTGTGTGGGTGATTGTGTTGCATGTGAGTGATTCACATTGCATGTGGGTGTGGGTGCAAGATTTGTGTAAGATGGATGTTAGACCTATCTCCTTGAGCTTCTTGGGTGTTTGGATAACCCTGGAACAGAAGTGAGTGGCTTCAAGAAGGTCTGAGATGATCTTCACAGCAGCTCTAACTCGTGCAAAGTGGTAATCGATGCTCCTTAGTTCACCTCCAACCACCAAAGACCTCAATAAAGCTTTCCAAGTGTTGTTAATGGCTTCCCAATGGTTAGAAGGTGATTTGCAGGTGAGTATGTCGAAGATTAGAATTCTGATGCTCGAGAGATTGGGTATAGGAACGATAGGAATGATTACATCTTGGATAAATAAAGATTTTGCGTGTGTAGGGCAGTCGCGTACCGTGGAGTCTGGCAAAAAGCTCCTTCGTGTAGCGCGATGATTAAAATAATCATTCGGTTCCCGAAACACGCCGCGTATCGCGATGAAGGAAGATGATCAGTCGTCGCGTACCGCGACTGTTTTCGGAGAATTCAAATTCTCCCGCCTGTGTATCGCGTACCGTGAAGGCCCATTCTGGTGCCCATCGCGTACCGCGATGGGTCCCAGTTGAGCCCAATAAGCCTAATTTCGTTGCTTTGAACCGAAATTCGCAAATTTCTCGATTACAATCGTTGTTTCTTGACACATAAGCATTGTTCTACCTATTCTAGGTTCCTTAGAATCTAAGTGTAGTGAAAGTGTACTGTGATTTGATCCGTTCACCAACGTTCATTATTCAAGACACGTGCAAGCGTTTTGCGATAATTCTTCGAATCATCGGTGCGTTTAGACTGTCGTGCCACGTGTCACACTAAACATTTGTAATTCTAGTGCCACGTGTGCAATAATAATACATATTATTATTAAAATAGAGTTGATGCTGACCTGGAAATTGCGATGTGTCACAGTGCGGTTCGGTCGGTTTTGCAAAAATTTTTGAACCAAACCACTAACTGCGGTTTCAAAAAATGACAAACCGAACCGACCACGTAAATTAGGGAAACCTAACGGACCGGTATTGACGGTTTCACGGTTTTACGGTTCGGTTTTTGCGGTTTTACGGTTCTATAAAAAAACAATAGAGAACGGATAATATAATAATACAAAATAACATAATCCATTTTAAATTCACATTTCAAAAGTCGAAAACCATAATACAAATGTCCACCATTATCAAAATAACAAAAGTAGTTTAAAAATATTGATAATATGTTAGATACAGTATTGATCAGTTACAATGGTTTATAATACGCTTCAAAGTCGTACGTTATTTTGAATGCTTCTAGTCTCCATACCTTTCAAACTTCATTTCATGCTTGTGTTGTCATTTAATGTGTTCCGTACAAAGATTTAATATGTTAGAAAAATCTAAAAAAAATAACAATAAAATATATTTTGTTAGACCAACGAAAAGACTCTTAAGTTTTCAATAATATTTTAAATAAAAAATATATACACACACATACATATATACATATATATATATATGCTAATATGCGGTTGGTGCGGTTTATAGGGTTTTAAAAAAATGCAAATCGTAAACTGCACCGAACCACTCGGTTTTTAAAATACCCAAACCATAAACCACACCATTAACTTTTAAAACCGACCAAACCGACCAATTGTCTTCGGTTCAGTTCGGTTTAAACGGTTTGGTCGGTTTATGGACACCCCTAGTTGAGGATAGCCTGAACCGATAAAAAGATTAAATAATATAAAAATATATAAATAAAAAGGTTAAAAAGTAGTAAGATATCCGGTCAAGATATCTTTGTCTCAGACTAGTTTTAAGTTAATATCAATGTTTTTAAACCCGGACCAGACAGGTCAGACCGGGATTCGGTACTAAGAGCGGCCCAGTTATGTGCTTGGAACCGTTTTTAAGGAAACCGCGTGGTCGAACCGGGAAACCAGGCGGTCAAACCAGTTTTTTAAAAAAAATTTAATATTTTTTATTATGTATTTAATATAAATATACATAAATATATTATATATATTTATATAATATTTATGATGTTATCCGGTTCTTAAATCCGGTCTGACCGCTGACAAGTAAGAGACCGGTTCGATGTCCGGTTTTAAAAACATTGGTTAATATTTCACATTAATAGCTGGATTTATGCAAGAGATGTAAAGGAGTTCATCTGAGCTAGCCCGAGCTCATACAGGTTTTGAGCCAACCTGTTTTGATTTAAGAGAGTTTAAGCTTGTGCTTGACTAGTAAATTTTTTTAAACTCAAGCTTCATGTGGGCTTGGTATATAACTATATATTATATAGTTATTTTACTTGTAAATATTTTTATAGTTGATTTTGTATTTATTTATATTATACATTATATATAATCTACCTACTCTAATAAAGGAGTATTTATAGGAAACACGTGTCACTTTGTGGTGAAATCTGGAATTACTTTTCCCGCCTCTCTCTCCTATTTGATACTAATAATTTTTAGTGATTAAATTATATGATTAATTATTAATAATATAAATCTTCTTATTCTAATATGTTATTAATTTATTAAAATTTAATAAATTATAAGAATATTTCAATTATATTTTATATTCAAATATAATTTTACAATTAATAAATATTTATTATTATTTTATGTTAATATTTTATATTTTTTATTATCAAACTTATGTAATACATGGGTTTCTAGGCTAGTATAATATATATTACCTTATTATCTTTATCATAATTCTGTATATACTAATAATTATTTAGATACATGTATATTAATAAGATTATATAAAGATTATATAAAATAAAGATGAATTTAGGCTCGTAAGCCAGTTTCAAGTTTGATATATAAATCTCGGCTTGAGATTGGTTAAGTTCGACACAATGGCCAATGTGGGACTAGCCCACTTAATAGAGGCTTTGCCTCTTAGAATGTGAGGTCATGAGTTTTAACTCATGCAATGGTGTAATTAGTTTGGAGTAGTTTAGTAGGAGATAATCTTTGCCGTTCAAAAAAAGTTTGACACTGTAAGATTTTAGTGAGTCAATCCCGAGTAACTTATTGGCCGAATTAACTCGAATCTGGTAATTAATGCTCTCATAAACAAGGATGTCAAAAGAGGCAGAAATTGCATGTGGAACTAGAAAATCTGAAACAAACAATAATTCATATATATAATATTTCTTTATTATTATAAAATACTTTAATTTATTTAGATTTTTTCTACTCTTCCTCATGCAATATTGACACCAACTAAGACTTATAGGTGGTGGGAGCTTTACAATCAAAAAAAATATAAAAACACATACAATAATAGGTTACGCTTCATGTAGAGACAATTCAGTCATTTTGAAGGCTTCAAACAAAAAATAAAAAATAAATAAAAAATATAAGTCTTTTTTAAAAGTTATACTTGCCTAATCACACATCAATTGCTAAAAACATAATCAAGTCTCATCAAACGATTCATTTACCAAATCAATAAATAAAATATATATAATTCTTATCAGTCTCACTAAGCCTCAATTTACCTAATTAATCAATTTAGCAAAGGGTTTCTAGTTTAATGGAAGTCTCTTAGCATCTCTTATAAGAGTTCTTAGGTTAGACTCTCACATAGAACAAAATATTGCTTTAAGTTGAGCCAGGATTTTCCTAGTGGTAGGTTTACTTCTGAATGGGTGAGTTAGGTCAGTCTAAGTTTATCTAATCAAATGGCTCTCTTATTTAGAATCAAACAAGACAATGAAGGATTATCAGTAAAGAATAATATATATAATTAGTTAATTAACCATAAGGGTAAAATAATATTTGTCAAAAGGAAGTTAATTAATTTATATAGAATAAAAATAAATATATACACAATTACACATCACTCAAGTGTCACTCACTCATTTGATAATTATTGAATAACTACCAAAAAAGGTATTTAATATCTAGAATAAAATTTTAAAGTTTGACTCCATGAAATTATTTTTTATTATGCAAATCATATCTCATAAAAGAAATAACAATTAAAAAATATTCCTGGGTCTGTCGTTCTGTTTGATTAATGCAGTAGCACATGGCCACTCTCTACGGGAATAAATATTCATTAAAAGTTTGAAACCATTGTGTTGTCATTATATATTATTTTAATTTTATTTTTTTAACAGCAAACGAGGGCTCAGTGGCATGCCTATTCATGCCCTAAATGGATCCTCAGACCCAACAATCCATGCGCTGCGCCCACAGTCCGCTACCAACATACTCCCCGGTATATAAAGCTTTTGTGTTGACGAGCGCTGAATCGAGCAAATACACCTGCTCCTCAAGAAGAACCCCACTATATGGTAAAGCATCCTACTAACCTCACAAAGCCTAAGCTTTATGAGAATCATGATGTGTTAGTTAAGCTACAATCTCATTCGTATTGATGAAAAATAGATCTTTGAATGGGTGTGTGAAACGTTAAGAAGCATCCATGCTTAGTTTTAATTTTTTAAACACTTAGTTTTAATATTTTAAAAGGGCTTTTGGTAATTTGTTTTTGTTTTAAATATCGTTGGGTAATATGTGTTTATAATTGTATTATATATTTTAGCTTATTTCATGATATTCTGTCATCATTTTTATATATTAAATACATTTGTTTTTATTTAATTTCTATATTTTACATATTAAAAGTATATGTATATTTAAAACTCATCATTTTAGAATACACATTTGAACTAGGAACGATGAATGAAGTCATAATATTGCTTAAAAACTCTTGAATTTAAATCCTAATGTTTATTTTTGGAATTAAAGACAATATTTATTACGATCTTGACGCGTTAAGTTTGGTACTCATCAACTGTTCGTTAACATGAGTTGCTAGTTTGCAAAGCTTTGACATGAACATCATATGTCGAATGAAATTATTACTTACTTTAATCAACTTTAGGTGGGTTATGTGTTTTCATATATTTTTTTCTAATAGTTATTGGTTTAATTAACCTTGATAGGGATATTACTTAATTATGTAAATATTAACTTAAGTTCATCATTTTATATATATTTGCATGATATATATAAGTGATTACTTTGTGTTTATTGTTCTAAATTTCTTATGATAAAGCCTTGGGTATTTTCTTCAACTATATCAAACAAACTACTATGACAGCATTAACTCGTCTGTAATCTGTATTAGTAGTTTTAATTTTGATGTATTTTTCCTATACAGATCTTTTAAAAGAGTAAATTATGGTTTTGGCTCTTGTGGTTTTAGTGTTTCAACTATTTCAACCAAAAATAGAATTTTTTATTGATGAAGGCCCTCTGGTTAAACAACTAACGATTTTAACCACAAACCTAACTATTCTAACGGTTTTGGCCCCAAAAGTTGACCAAACATTCTTTTGCCATAATCTTCTCACAGATTCAAGATAAGTTCTTTAATCTATTTATTTTATATATTTTATAATTTATAATATTTTCAAGCTATATATAACATTCAGTTTTATTTAATTCATTCAAATTTGGTTTGTTTGGAAAAATAGACATGTTACAAATTTGGTAATGGGTCAAAATAAGTATGGGTTAACACTAGTGCGTGTCAAGATATGTTTTAAAAAAATTCAGTTTGGGTTTAAATGAGTCATTTTAAAAAAAAATATCAATTTAGCTCAAGTTACAATGAGTTGAATAAAACAAATAGTTTATTTAAATATTTTTAACGATTTTATTATTAAATGTATTATTAATCATTCTTATTTTGTTAAATTTATTATATTGACATAGTTTTAAGTTACTTATCTTGACATACATTGTGTTAAGTTGTTACATATCTTAACTCATTGTATGTCATAATTTAATCAATTAAAATATAATAATATTTACACAAATATACTCATGTATCTTGTTATAAATCAAGATTACCTGCTCCTAATCGTATTGTATAGTTTAAACAATTTTTTATTTACTTATTTTATTTTCAAAAATTCGAAATTGACCACCAACTATTCATGTACATGTGATCAACCTCTGCTTTTGACCACACCATGTGTTTTCAGTTTTCGTAATTGATTTATAAATATTGTGGCACCACGGTTATTGAATGCATCCAATGACAATTTAACAAGTGTTAAAAAAATAAAAAAATATATATTTCTCCCTTTATTTTAAACCACCATAAAAATAAAATTAAAAAAAATCCAGTAAACTATAATTTCTTCACCGTTATAATGTTCTATAAATCGTCACATGCCACATCGTTTCCTTCTCACAAACACCTTTTCCGGCACCGCCACACCGGTCATCCTCACCATCACTACCGCCACCGCCACCGCCACCGTACTTATTTCCATTTCCATTCACAATCATTAATCAGCAAGAAATTTCGATACAAAAATGGCAACCTCTGAGAAACGGAAAAAAGGAGTAACGCATCTGTACAAGCTAGACACCGGCAGCCACCACCCACCACCAACACCGCCACCGTCGACCACCAAGAATGCCTTCTCCCGGAGTTGGGGACTACTGAGGAGATCGAAAACCTACCGGGAAACGGAGCCTAACCATCACATTTACGACAAAGAAGACAAGAAAGAAGTAATTCACGATTCTGCAAGAAAATCTGTTTCGGTTATTGAGGAAGGGAGGAATTCAGTGTCGTTAATGGAGTATGCAGCAGCGCGGAGATCCGTCGGGAACACGGCGGAGATGGGTGTCGCAAATGTCGGACCCGTGGCGGCGTTGTTGCAGGTGAGGGTTTTGGTGACGGACATGCCGGCGTTCATGCAAATACATGCGTTCCGATGTGCTAGACAAACGTTTGATAGCTTAGAGAAATTTAGCCCCAAACAAATCGCACTTAACATGAAAAAGGTATGTCTTTTTAAACTTTTTTATGCAAATTTAATAAATTAATTTAATAGTCACAAGTATTATTAATTGATTTATATTGTATTTAATTTTTTTTTTATGAAAATAACATTAAAAGTATTAGGTATGTCAGTCGAGTGTCTTATTTCAAGCAACATTTTTATTCTTATGAGATAGAGGTAATATTGTCAATATTTTACCCTTATTAGAATATAACTTAGCTTTGCTAATCTATACTGTATAAAAAATAAATGTTTTTGTGGGACACATGCCATTGTAGGCAACTTAAAAATTAGATTTCCCCTTTTTCTCTCATATTAATTGTTTGTAAATCATCTTTTATTAGATTTTGATTTTTCTTATTTCTCTTTTATTAAATAATAACAATTTTATTCAATTTAACAAATAAAATTATTACATCACAAGTCATATTATTTATTTTTTATATAAAGTCTTTGAAAAATATTTAATATGTTATTTAAAATAATAATTTTAAAATTTAGTTATTTAACATTTTTATTACAGAGGTTTTTACCTAGTAGTTGAAATATAATGATTACTTAAGATGATAATTATGATAATTTTTAAAAAATATTTGACTTGTGGTGTTTTCAACTTTCATTTTTATTAACAAAAGGACCATATCTTTTTAATAAACATCATAAATTTATATTTAATTTGCGCGTTTAACTCACAAGAAAGTTTATTCTTTTGTTTTTCTCATAAAGTGAAATCGATAATAAATATATGATAGTTATATGACTGGAATTTTTATTGAAAACTAAATTGATAAATAAGAGTGTAGGTAATTAAGTACGGAGTGTGGATTTTTATCAAACAATTGTTAAATTCTACATTATTAAAATCATGATTTAAGAATTTGCTAGATAATAACAGGTCGGTCGACTGGGAGTTGCGAGTACTCGGTCAAGGCGGAGAATACTCTTATATGCTAAATTATAAAGAAAATAACTTTTAAGATGTTATATATATGTCAAATATCATAAGTTTACGGCTATTTGTAACATTTAAAGTGAATATCAATACAAATAAAAAAGATGCATGTTCGAATTATAAAATATTTCAATAATGGATATCTATTGTAATGTATTTCCATGAAAAATAGTGAAAATTATACAATAATCGATGAAAAACAACAAAAAATAGTGAAAAACAGCGAAAATTGTTCAAAAATAGTGAAAATTCGAGTTAGGCGAGTTGGCCCAACTGGTCCAAGCGTAACCGATTTCAAGTATGTTGATTGAGTTGGATAAAATCGCATCGGCCGAGTTCCAAGTACTCAGGCCGAATTTTACAAAACTAATTAAAATCTAAGTTGTAGTTTTTTAATTCCTTATTGATATAAAACATTTTTTCATAATATGATTAGATTAATAAAGCTTGTTTTAATATTTTATGTTTCCTGAGTTCTTTACTTCTTTATTATCAATTGTTGCAGTGTACTTGTATTATGTGTGTATATTAGTAAGCTAGGTTAGCATCCCGTGTATTACACGGGTTAAATACAAAAAAAAATATAGTCATTAATGAAAATCTTTATAATATAAGTCAATTTTTTAAAATAAAATATGATTTAAATTTTCAAAAACTTAATACTTTAAGTAATAAAATAATAATATTATTTTTTTCAATATTACTTTTTCAAAGTTTGTTATCCAAAAATTTTATTTTAGAAAACCGTTTTCAATATTTTTTATTTTATAATAATTTTGATTTTGAAAAAAAAAGTATTTTTTATATTAATATATGTTTAATATCTTAAAAAATATTTTCAATTTAAAAATATATAAATGTGTATTCAATAATTTATATTATTATTTAATGTATGATGCATTAAATAAGAGAGAGAAGAGGGAAAATTATTGTGAGGATAGTCTAGATGAATGACATGTGTCCTCTTTTATTTTGATTTATTATATATAATAGATTTAATGTTGTACATATGTTTGCAGAATTTTAATTAGTAACTGATATAAATGGCTTTTTTATATGTGTATTATAACGGGATGATACTGTTAAAACTCGTGTGTTGCAGGGTGTTGTTTATACTAAAAGAACCATGTGAAGTTACAATATATCGATTATGATATAAGAATTATAAAAATATATTTTAACAGAAAAACATAGAAATTATTAAAAAATATATAAAAAGTCAAAAGCCATGGGATTCAACCCGTGTCACATATAATCACTTTTGTGTTTAAAAAGCGAAAAAACCACATTTACGCTCAACTAATGAGTGAAATGAAGAAAAAAATAAAAGAAAATGAATAGCAAAAAATAATAATAATAATCTTCCCAAGTTTTAAATAAAAGTATATATTGTGATAAGTATATGCCTCTACTTCCAAGCTATGGACACAACTTTGCTAATCAGTTGTATTAATAAAGTTTTCTTTCCGATAATTCTAAATAAGTTATTATGAATTCTTTCTTGTAATATGTAATTAAATAATAAATTAATTATTATTCAATTAAATAATAAATTAATTATTATTCTTTATGTTTCCTTTTCAATATACATCGAGCATTTAATATGATTTGGATCTTGCTGAGTATATAGCAAGCATTATCAAACTGTCACATATTGTCCCATGTGCTTCATATTTGTTTTTGTGACAATTTGCATTTGCTTTCGGCCTCCTACAATTATTGTATGGCTATATATGTTAATAAATATATTTTATAATATATTATAGTTATGACAGTTAGTTCTACTATCTATATTTTGATTTTGATAATATTTTTATAAAACACATAAAAGATGGGAATGTACTAAAATTTAATTAAATTCATTTTCATTATATAAATTCGAGATTAGCTACCAACTGTTCATGTGTATGAAATCAAACTTTGATACTAAAAAACCCATGAGTGTTCAAAATTAAATAAAGGAATTTGAATAAAGTATGTATATATTTAATAGTTTTCTTTTTCTTTTCTTTGTTTTTTTTTTGTGGCAGGAATTTGACAAGGTATATGGGCCGGCCTGGCATTGCATTGTGGGCTATAGTTTTGGATCATTTGTGACCCATACAACCGGGTGTTTTCTCTATTTCTGCATGGAAAAATTGTACATTTTAATTTTTAAAACAAAAGTCAAAAAACAGTTAAATTAATTTACATCAAATGAATATTTTTTAAATTATTCTATGAAATCTTAATGTTTTATTAATTAATTAATTTATTTATTTTTTCACTTCATTCACATATAAGTTTTCGTTAGTTTTTGGTTTGTAAGGCAACTTATTAAGACCTTGCGGTGTGCCAAGTGAACGGGGCGTAGGTTGGGCGTGGATCACCGGCCCCTTGGGGAGTGGATGACTTGGGCGTGACCACAGCCACGCTTCTCTCGACCGTTTGAACATTCATTTTTTCGACCGTTTGAGTGGGTGACTTGGGCATGGTCACCCAAGGGGCATTTCCACCACAAGTGGTTGAGTGGGTGGTGGTGGTGGATGACTCCGTGGCGCCTAGGTGGAGTGGTTCCAACCATGGGTATGCCCCATGGTTGGAACCATAATGGAGGTCTAGGGTTCAAAGCCCCGCTGCACCCAATTTTTCCTGGGTCACGTGATTTAGCTTCCTCATGTTGGCCGTGGGACCGGACGGTGAGGGGCGCCTAATGGTGGCGTTCACCATTTTTTTTAATAGAAGACGAAAAATAACTTTGATTATGTGACAATAGACTGTGAGCGTGGATAAGAAAGGGCCCAATCAACAAATGATGATGCTTCTTTATCACCTGGGTCCATTCCAACCATTTTGGGAGTTTGACACACAATAAAACCCGAGCCTTTTTTTTATATTTTTTACTTTCAGTTTTTATTTAACATCGAAGTTATTAGTGAACTTATATAACGTTTAAATAATTTATAAACTAGATGATTTCTAGCCAGATATATTTGTTTATATAAACATAGATGGATGCTCAATTAAGAACCTTTCTTATTTAAGAACCAAAAGAATCATTTCTAGCTAAAAGTTTAAATTGTATAATAGTAATTTTTCATACTTTAAAAGAGAGTTACTTTTATACCCTTTAAATCATATGTCTGTAAATATGATTATTTTAGTTTTTTACAATTTTGTGGTTCTTAATAGAAAGAATTCTTATATTCATTAATTAAACCGAAGTTTCACTTTTCTTAAGTGAATAATGTTTCAGTTCAACGAGACTAGAATCGAAAAAATTGTCAAGTTTTCGGTCAAATGTTGATAATTTTTTTATCATATGCTAACAAAAAGAATCTCTGGCTTCTTTGAAGGCCCAAGACGTGTGTGTTGATTGATCTTCATGATTCGATTTAAACATGTATACATATATGGATTAGAGATGTATCTTTTACCAAAAAGATCACTTAGTGCTTTTGGAGTCGGTTATTTGATTGAATTTGCGAAACTGAATGTTTCACGAGAGAAATAGAATCCCCATTGTGATCTCCTTTCGGTGTGAGAATCATAATCGAAATCAGAATAAAAAAATGATAGGAAATGGAGGTGCGGATAATCGTATTGATGTTGACATTTGAGGGTCATGTAAAATACACTCCACACAACTTGTGTCATGGGCAAAACACTATGAGTATATCCGACATAATCTTTACCTAATTGAATCACAAAATGATTTGATTCAATGCAGAAGATTGGGTCCATCAATTGAAACCTATAATCCATTACATTCACGTACTTTTATAGAACAACAATCATCATCATCATACCTAATAAACTCGTAATAACAGTCTAGTTATTGATAGGGTTTAGGAATGATAATAAATTAAACAAACCTGACTTCTATACTTCAGAAGGAAAAAAAAAAGACATCTATCTCGAACGATAAACAAAGACAAATATACAATTAAAGACATACTAGAGATACATACAAATATCGTACAAATAGATTATTTCAAGCAACTAGAGACAATTTGCAATTTATTTATTCAAATGATTATATAAATTTTCTCTATATAATTGATTCATCTATGTTTTGATTGTTCGAAGGAAAAAAAAAAAGGAAGTTAGAAAGCGCGAATAATTCCGTTAAAAAAACAAGAAACGTGAATAATTGTTGTGAAACTAAATTATTTAATATAGGCATATAATTTTTAAAAGGGAAAACTTTATATAAATGTAACCAACTTATAATTTTATTCTAATCAAGTCATTCAAACTTTTTTTTGTCCTAATTAAGTCATTCAAGTTATTTTAGTGTTCTCATTCTATGTTTTCAACCTGAATAACATGTAATAGATGTATATATAAGTTTGAGTGAATAGCTTTATTTTAAAAAAATGACTCACTTGAATCAATAATTATTAATTTTAATTAATATCTAAAAAAGAACCAAACATTAATAATTAATAGTTATTGATTCAAGTCAATCATTTTTACTCAAACTTGCATCTATATGTATTTGATATTCAGGTTAAAAACATATATGATTAAACACTAAAATAACTTAAATGATTTAATTAAGATAAAAAAAAAAGTTTGAGTAACTTGGTTGAAATAAAATTAAAAATTATTTATATTTTTATAAAGTTATCTTTTTAAAAGAGAGTAAAGTGTCCCTTTTTAAAAAGAGTAAAGTATCTCTCTCTTATTAGTGATCGTAATTATATAAATAATAATAACAAATATATATTTTTTTAGAACAGCGGTTGATGCAACGACAAGACCGTTGCCTTAGAGTGCAGTGACTGAGCATTGAAACCTCAGTCTTACACTCATGCTACAATTGCAGCAGTGCATGTTTCAGTGGCATTAGAGAAGCTACCACATGCTGCGATTGCAGCGGATGCTCCACCCAACCCTCCTGACAGGTCAAGTTGGTTGGAGTCGAAGACTCGTCAACCAACCGTTCCAGGTAAAAACCGAGCAGAAAGCTTTAACCTTGCCGGGTAAATCCCTTTTGGCTCGGACACAAAGCCTGGTTATAGCTCGGGTTGCTCGTCATTGTCATGTCTCACAAATTTTGACAACCATAGGAATTGAACTCATAACCTTTGATAGAAAGTGTGTGCCTCTTACAACTTAGGCCTTGTTTAGGATTGCTTATTTAACTTGAAAAACACTTTTTGTTAAAAGTACTTATTAACTTATGACTTTTTGAAATGAAGTTTTTAAAAATGTGTTTGAATTAACTTTTCCAAAGTGAATTTTAAAATGACCAAAAAGGAAATTTTTTTATTGGCACAATTTTAATTTTATTGGGTAAAGGGTAAAGAGTGAGATAGATTTGTAATTTTATGTTAATAAGTCATAAGTCGTTTTAAAAAGCTAAAATTTTTAGCTTTTGAAAAACAACTCATTACTTTTTTACAAAAAGTCATTTTCAAAAGTCATTTTAAGTTTAACAAATAACTTATTAACTTATTGAGTTTTTGAAAAACCAATAAATCAATAAATAATTTCTAAATAAAATCTCAAGCAAACCTTAATCAAATCTTATGGACATGTAATAAATATATATGAAAAATACCCTTCATCTAGAGGTGAACAAAAAAACCGGTTTGGGTTTCCAAACCGGTATTCCATAGCATCCAAACTGGTTCCCAAACCGGTCTAAACCGGCGGTTTGGCATACGTTTGACATCCGCATCTTATAAACCGGTTTCAACCTCTTCAAACCGGTTTCAAATCTATCCAAACCGGTTCCTATAGGTTTAACATTCTCATTTCACAAACCAGTTTCCAAATCGAACCGGTTTTCACTCAAACCAGGTTTGACAGTCCATTGACCAAACCGGACCGGTTCCTAAACCGTACCAGTTTGGTAAAAAAAACGATTTGAGCAACCCTACCTTCATCCGAGGACCTCATTGTACGGATTTACAGCGGTCTATTTTTCATTCGTTTATTCTCCATGCTATGTGTGTATTTCTAGGGTTTGTTCTACAGTTCTTCCTTTGATTATTCGTTCAATCTAATCAACCACAGGATGGAAGAGATTACGGAGGCAGTTCAGAACATAAGCATCACAACCACTGCCAACGATCCTCATAAGAAGAATCGCATTCAGGTCTCCAACACCAAAAAGCCCCTTTTCTTCTATGTTAATCTCGCTAAGGTAAAATCTAGGTTTTCTTTTGCAATTTTGGACATCAAGAATATGTTCTTGGAGTTTGATTTTGTTTAATTTCAGAGATATATGCAACAGCATGATGAAGTGGAGCTTTCGGCTCTTGGGATGGGTACTTTTCTCATTACTCTGAATTCGTTGTTTAATCTATGTGCTTGTGTTACCTGGTGTGATGCTATAACCATTTTCATTGTTTTATAATGTATGTGTGTGTGTATGTGCATATTCATCTTTGATAATCTGGTATGGTGATTGTCATAATCTGGGGAAAGGGATTTAATGATCAGTGTATTTGAGTTAGTGTATTACACATGATGAATGGTGTTGTTTTGTGGCTAAAGTTCATATGTTCTGCTGTAGCATTTTTTATCCGTTGATTGGATGATGGGAACAACCATTCTGTAAAAAGTACTTGTGTCTTTTTGCAGCTAATTAATGGCTTGATGAATTCTGTTTATTCTTGTAATTTGTAAACATCTTCACTTGTTACCTGATAAATTGTTTTCCATATATTGTTTGAGAGAGAATTGAGGCAGAAAGGCTTCTTGATTATAAGAAGCTCTGGGATATTTGCGATCCTGATTTACCAATCCAAAATCTTTGCATGTCTTATGAAAGTTACATGATTTGAAGTTAAGGAGCAAAGAGAAACTTTGTGCTACAGATGCTTCATGAATTTATCTTAGTATATAGACCTTGTGCTCCTGGCTGGGAGGCGCAGGCATGAGGTGTACCCTTGTATTTGGAAAGATTTTTTGCATCCAGATGTTGTACATATTGCCTTTTAGGTTGTACATATAGGCTATTTATGTTTTAAATCATATATAGAGGTTGTTATGTCTAAATTTCGGGCGCTAGTGATGAAAACATATGAGAGATTTAAAAAGTGTATAAATACCGCACATGTGATATGTGCTCTTTGCGCCTTGTGCCCTGGCTCTGGCAACCAAATCACCTTAGTGTGCCTAGTGCTTTCTAAAACCAAGTCTCTGTTTTTAGTACATAGTTGCAAAATATGTTTATGAAGAGATACATTGAATAATAATTGGTGCTTTAGAGTTTATAATGTTTAAATTATATGAAATTCAGTTTTTTTTCCCATTGTTGGGGCTTCTCTCTCATGTATGGCATATTTGTCATAGAATTTTGATGTATGTTTTTTTATTTTAAAAAGATGCAAAAGAAATCACAGCCAGATGATAGTTGCTATTACCTTTTGAATTGTTAGTGGGCACATTCTAAAGCTAGAGCTTTGGGTTGTGCATACTTGTGGAAATATTTGATTCACTGAGAATATATTTTTGAATTTGTTAGTTTGCCATACATTGACACTATAGTTAAATGGCTAACTTTACGGATTTTGTAGATGTGAATTCAATAACATGAGTTTTGCTAACATGTTACTTCAATCATTTCTGCAGCCATTGCTACTGTTGTCACAATAGCAGAAATTCTCAAGAATAACGGATTTGCTGTTGAGAAGAGTAAGTGTTTTCTTAATGGACTGTTATTCTTAAAGTGTGCACTTAAATACTTGATCAAATTTGCATTTTTAATTAGTGCTTTCTCTAGCTTAAACTATGCTTAAATTCTTGTAGAGATTATGACATCTACTGTTGACATGAAAGATGAATCTAGGGGGCGCCCCATCCAAAAAGCCAAGGTAAATTACTTTAAAATAAAAACAAATCGTGGTCTGTGTTTTATAACTTATATTGAAGCCTGTATTTAACCACATTTTAGCCAGGATTTGATAGTTTTTTCTTGTATTAACTGATATCATCATGCACTAACTTAAACAAAATATATTAACCTACATTACTAATCCAAACTTTCCTGATGGTTTATAACAAGCCAGTGTGACTATTTGAGGTTAAACCTGGCAATTCCTGCCTAAACTCTTTTAAGCAAATACCCTTAATCGGGCTTAATGACATTTTCTTCCCTCAATATGTTCGCAATTTTGGGCCATGGTTATATATCCTAAGAATTAATTTGGGCTGTAGATTGGACAACGTAATCGAATGTTATAATTATCCTAAATCATTTCATGTTTCATTGTTAATACCAGACAATTTTTTATGCACAAAGTTAATAAAATCAAATTTCATGTTTATTGGTTGTTTATTGAAATAAAACAAATAAATAAATAAATAAAAAACTGAAGAAAGAGTGATACTTTAAAAGTAATCTGATCCTTTCTAGGCTTACTTGAGGTGAAAAGAATGATCTTTGTTTCTCTTGTGATCTGTACATGTAAACAATGGTTTATTGTTGGTTAGATCGAGATATTGCTGGGGAAGACAGATAGATTTGATGAACTGATGGCCGCTGCTGCTGAGGAAAGGAGTCAGTTTGCAGACGGTGAAGAACATAGTTAAGGGTACCACTGCTATCTGATACATGTATATCGTTTGAGTAGAAGTTGGCATAACAGGCATGCTAATTCAATTTTTGTGTTGTTGAAAACTTGGTCTGCTGTTTGTTGGATGCATCTTTTCGCGGATTGTAACCAACATCATGTTTTTGGTTGGTGATTTTAAAACACATTTTTTTTATCTTTATCATCTTTGAAGGATCTAATATAATACCCAGTCTGATTTTTTACTAGTTTCTATCACATAATTGTCTTATCATTTGCTATATTCTTTTTGATTTTTCAAACTCTTGATGAACTCTCAGAATTAGCATGACATCATAATCTTTTGTTGTAATCAGTTGAAGTTATAAAAGTTCCACGACACCGATTTTCATAGATGTGATATTTATGAGAATTAGATCTGTTAAAAACAAGGTTTTGTTAGAAAACACTATTTCTTGTACGATATTTGTAAAAATATAATACAATAAAAAAACATAAATATTTAAATCCAAAGCAAAAAAAAGCAAATTTTAATACAAAAAGTAAATATTTTTATGTTTTTAGGTAAAATTTTGTGTTTAATTTATTTTTAATTTAATTCATTTATTTATTTTGAAATTTATGTACGTAGATAGATGTTTCAATGTGTGTAGTTGTGGTTCTTAATAACTTGCAACAAATGCCACCATTATTTGTTGTCAAAGAAAGCAATATCCAACAAATCACCGTTAGTTGTTCACCCTCTGGTCGACTGTATCAACCCGGCTAACTCATTGCCTTATCACTCCCAACATTTCAGTTATCAAACTACCCATAATTGTCACATACTAATAAACCATCCTCTTTATTCACCTCAACTTGTTCATAGGGTGTCCATAAACTGACCGAACCGTCTAAACCGGACCGGACCGAAGACAATTGGTCGGTTTGGTCGGTTTTAGAATTTGATAGTGCGGTTTATGGTTTAAGTATTCTAAAACCGAGTGGTTTGGTGGTTTACGGTTTTCATCTTTTCTAAACCGTATAAACCTCACAAACTGTTTATATATATATATAGGGATCCATTCTAATAAGAACCAACAAATTGTAAATAACTAAAGGAATCACCTTTATACCTACGAGTTTTGAAGGTATAAAAGAAATATTCCTTGAAAATAGGGGAAGTTGCCTTTATATCCTTTAAACTTGTGGCTAGAAATGGTTCTTCTAGTTCTTAACTTACATTGGTTCTCAATTGAACATCCCCCTATATATACATATATATATATATATATGTATATATTAAAATTATTGAGAAATTTAAGGTAGCGTATTTTTATTTTCCTTGCCCCTTCAGTCTCTATTCTCTTTATCTATGGCTTTACAGGTTGTATTAAAATGAAAAAGGATGATGATAATAGTTTTGATTTAGAAGATAATCTTAAATCAAAGTTCTTTCATCATTTTTTTAAAAATTAGTTTTGTTATTTTAATAATGGTTGGCTTTAAGGTTATGGTTTTCGACTTTTGAAATTTGAATTTGAAATAAATTATGGTCTTTTGCATAACAACAAGCATACCCAGTAAAAATCTCACTTAGAGTAAGGTTGGGGGGAGGGATAGAGAGGCTAATCCGAAGAAGTCCCCCGCTCAAAGTCATCGTTTGAGGTTAATCATCCCAACGTTTTTAACGATTTTTTTCACAAAATAACGTTAAAATTAGTGTAATTATACTTTTTTATTGTAAGGCCCACACTTTTGCATCATTATATTAAATGTTCTCTATTGTTTTTTAATAAAAGCAAATTGGATTTAAATAATCAAAACTTTGATCAATTAGCTGTAGCCGGTCCCAATTATGAAAATCTCCAATAACGGTCCGAACTTTCGACATATTTACCTATGGCGGACCGCCGTCAAAAAAACCCTAACGGCGTAACTTTTTTTTGAGTTTCGAACGGATTTTTGAGGGCTTTTGTTCAGATGGAGAATACGAGTTGAATGACGTAATAACATACCTTGAAACGTTGCTCCAAATTTCCCAATTTGATGATTTCTTTGATAAATTGAAGGTTTAAACACCAAAATTGGATAATTTGAAGCAACGTATCGAGGTAACTTATACGTCATTCGACTCGTATTCTCCATCTGAACAAAAGCCCTCAAAAATCCATTTGAAACTCGAAAAAAAGTTAACGATATTAGAGTTTTTTTGACGGCGGTCCACCACAGGTAAATATGTCGAAAGTTCGGATCGTTATTGAGGATTTTCATAGTTGGGACCGGCAGCGGACAATTGATCAAAGTTTGGATTATTTAAAATCCAATTTGCCTTTAATAAAACCGTGGAACCGCAAAAACCGAACAGAAAAACCGTGAAACCGACAATACTGGTCGGTTTGGTTTACGCAACTTATATGGTCGGTTTGGTTTGTCATTTTGAAACCGCCGTTAGTGGTTTGTTTAGAAATTTTTGTAAAACCAACTGAACCGTGCCACAAACATTCCTACTTGTTCCTACATTTCTAATTTCTACAGTCGATAGATGATCAAAAACCCAATTTGAGACATCATGCGTCTCTGAACTGATTCTCCCCATTACTATGCAAAGATGAATAAAATGACCCAGTAAAAAAATGTACGAGCTTCAGACTTGATTATATATAGCCTACTGGCTATTGTTATAAAGTGAGATTTTTGTTGAGTTTGTTTGTTGACCCGCTATCGTGTTGCAGCCAGGGTCACTCAAAACAATTGTTTAGGTTGGTAACCGTTGGTGCAAACCTTGTAACTGTCCTATCTCGATGTGCATGTAAGACATCAACCGCAATGATTATCGGATTCTTTCATTGAAAACCAATTGCCTTAGACTGTGAATGGTCTCTCTTGATCTAGTGACATCTGTTGTGTTCATCCTCGTTAAAGTGGTGTGGGTTCAATATCACTTTGATGTGTGATTACTATGATACCAACAAAAAACAATCTAAGAACAATTCAAAAAAAGCACCGGCACCCAAAAATTCATCCCCGAATGAATCAAACATAATATATCAATATATCTTCAAAGATTCGAACCAAGAATTCAAAAACGTTAAATCTGTAATAATATCAAGCGAACAAAGATCAAAATGTAAAATAACTTAACATGGAATAGAAGGGACCGGTGCACCAAAGTCCCCACTTTGTGACTGCAGAAAGGATGGTCCTTGCCCAAAAACTTTCTTTGCATTTCTGCAAAAAAACATTTTCAAGACTCGAATCCATGAACATTCAATCACAAAGTAACAAACTTTATTGGTTGCACCTAAGTCACCTTTAAATAAATAGACATACATGACATATAAATAACTACCTAAACTCATATGATCTTGATTCTTCTTCAAACCTCAACTTCATTTGTGTAAACACATCAAGATGACAAGAAATTGAGTATATCAATCATCAGACTCCTCTCTTTTTGCTGATTTTTCTGCATTTCTCTCCTCTAACAACTTGCCCGACTCATCATCCACCTGCAACGCCTTCTTCTCTGCTTCTTTAGCCTTAAGTGCCTGTAATTTGGCATGATTGTAATAAGCAACACCCAAGAAAGCAATACCATAGCCAAAAAGATTAACCGGGGTCACTGTATCCTTAATCACAGACCAAGAAAACGCGATCAACAACCAATCTTTAACAACCCCTGCAACATTCATGGTCAAAGCAGAAGTCTTTCCAACAAGCAAGAACACAGCAAGATTCAATGCAAAGGCGCACAACGAATTGGTCCCAAAAATCCAATAATCAAAGTGAAAACTTGAAGTATCTCTCAATTTCGGGTACTCGACAATCATCCAAGGGATCGACAGGAACGCAAAACAACAAGGGGCAACATAGTAAAGGGAAGTAATCGGATTGAATGTAATCCCTTTGGATGTTAACAAGATTTGGATCATAACCAAACGAGTAGCTTCAAAACACACAGCACCAAGCTGTAACATAACACCCCAACTGTTGAATTTGGCTTCACCATAAGCAGCAATTGCAACACCGAATGAAATTGATAGCATGTTAGTCATGGTGTCACCTTTAAACCCCTCTTTTTTGAACAAAACACCAATGGTGTAAACAGCAACAGGCATCAAAGCTTTAAGCATTTGAATAAACGAAACAGATAGATAAATGTAAGCAGAATTCGAAAGCCATAAGCTAAGAGCGTAAAGCAAACCGATTGGAACGACCGATTTGAGGTAAACATCGCGGGTCATCTGAACGGGTTCGACGACTTTGGCAACGCTAACGAGAACGTACGCCAATGAAGAACAGAACCCCATGTGAATCATGGTGAGTGAGATTGGGTACGGCCAATCGTACATCTTGCGATCTAGGATGTACTTGTTGTAGACGATGACAGTGAAGCTGAGGGAGATCCAGATCGCGACGTAGGTGTATGACAGGATGATCTTCTTCAATACGCCTTCGCTTAGGGCTCCTCCTTTCCCCATTGTTGTTGTTCGAGTGGACCTGAGGGATTAATCTGTGAAATTGATCAGGAATTGATCAAAATCAATGGGGGAAAAATGAAACCCAGATTGGGATTAGGGATCTGTGAGGATGGAAGATGGGTTTTATAGAGATTTGAGTAAATTTAGGGGTGATTTTGGTCAGAAGAAAACGTTGAAGATTGGGAGTGTGTGTTAATGAGAAAGTGTGTGCTTTCAACGAAGGTAGGTGATGATGGATGCCCGTAGGACTTGTACAAGTCTTGGATGTGTGACATGACATGTGAAATAAACAAACCTTATAGAAAGTATATTATTTTTTATGCAATTTAATAATCCGGGGTTTATTCAGAGGTGGCCAACGGACCTGGACCCGGACCCGGAACTGAAAACCTGAACCGGTGGGTACCAGTGGTTTCAGGTTTTTAGAGAAATTGGAACCGGAAAAAACGGAACCGGTTCCGCCTTTAACGGCCAAACCCGAACCGGAACAGGAACCGGCAAAAATCCAATTGGAACCGGTCAAAAACCGGAACCGAAATCGGTTCTTGACTTTGTTAACTGGAACCGGAACCGGTTTCAAAAAGAAACCTGGTTTGGCCACCTCTAGGTTTATTGATGAAAAGAAGGAAAATGAGAATAAAGAAAAAGAAAAGAATACAAATTGTGTTCCGGTTTATTGATGAAAAGAAGCAAAATAAATGAAAGGAAATGAGAATAAAGAGAAGGAAAAGAATGCAATTTTTTTCTTTCATTTTCGTCCCGATCAAAAGAAAAAAAAAACTAAGTAATTATGCATAATTTTTCTTTCATTTTATTTTATTTCCTTCTCTAAGTGAAACTCAGAAACACGGCATGTTTCATTTTCTTTCACTTCCTTTAAAAACTCAGGAACACAAATATATTTTTCCTTTCTTTTCATTTCATTTCTTTTCTCTCATTAAATCAACTCTAGAACATAGCGTAAATTCTACTTTCTAGCGTAACGGTACTTGAACTTGACTTTGAGTCTTTTTAAGATTAATGATTGTCGATGAGCATGAACTTTTTTCAAAGTCATAGCCTATGAATTGAGTTTTTTTTTTGATAGTATGAGACCATAGTATTTCTGAAAGATCGTGTACATTGGTTAAAAATTACTAACAGAAAACGATCCTAAAACAATCATGGTTCATTTTGTTAGAAAACTAATAATAAGTTATTAATTTTAATATATGAAGTGATAGATTACAGGGGGAAATACCTAATTTTTATAAATTTCAAAAATAAAAAAGAAACTAGAAAATGTATATTTTTTTAATAATTACTTTAAAAAAAAATTCAAATGACTGTGTATATAATCCATATAAGTATCAACAATTAAAAAAAAAAAAGATACTTTACGTTTCATCAAATAGTAACTTGTTAGCGGTTGTTGGTGGAGCTCAGTTGGTAAGAGCTCAGGCCTCCTAATGTGGAGGTCCTGAGTTCGAATCATCCGGGTGACACTTTCAATCACATGCAATGAAGGGGAGAAGCTACACCTCATTGAGGTCAGGGGTTCGAAACTGAGCAGGGAAGAGGGTTTACGACAGTGTGCCGGTTCCCGCTTATCTGGGGTGGCGACGATGAGAATGTCATTGCTCACTCTATTGTCACTCAAGCCGTTCAAAAAAAAAATAGTAACTTGTTAGGTTTGTAATTACGTAAGATGAAACATTAAATAGGAGTTGAAGAAAGATAAACCGAATGATACCAACTTTCTACATTAAATCTTGATTTGACAGCTTTCTAAAAAAACAAATTAGATTTAAGTTTTTTTTTTTTGAACGGCTAAGTTTTATTCACCACCTAAATTACACCATAAATACACATTTGCATGGGATTGAATTCATGACCTCCAGGTCTAAGAGGCAAGCCTCTACCAAGTGGGTTAGTCCCACATTGGCTAATTAGATTTAAGTAATTCAGACTTTTATTTGTTCCCGTTACCGGTTATTATAAAATAATAATAATAATAATAATAATAATAATAATAATTTATATTTCGTTTACTTTTGTACAAATTTGATAAAACCGAAAAAAATTACACATGATTTAATCAGATATGCGTGCAAAACAAATCCATCCAATCAGCCAAGTCTAGAACAAAGTTCTTTCATGTGTTGGGATAAATTTTAAATTAGATAAGTTTACAAAATTCATTTTTACCATTCAAGGGGCTTTCTTCTATCGGTACCCATTGACTTTTCAAATGTAAGATCATGGGTTCAAATCTTTCTCAAGGCGAAATAGAGGTTTTTGAGAGGTTAGGGGGTTTTCCGGTGCGGTTTTCTTCTGAGGTGGTGCTGGGGTCTTAACGGAGGTCATAGTAACTAAACCTTGGTGACATGACTTGAAAATCAGTACTTCACACATTGAGATCAAATGTCGTTCAAAAAAAAAGTAAGCTTACTGTCTGAAAAACCACTAAAATTGCAATCAATTTAACATTTAATGTCACCATTTAATATTTATTTTCTTTACAAACAAGCATCATCATGATTGACACATAATGACATAAATATCGTTAGATACTACTTTAAAGATAAGCACTCAAATTATTTGATGCATTAGTAATAGTATACATAAAATTTAAATCTTCATGAGCAAATTATTTTTAAAATTTCAAGTCAGTAAAAAGAAATCATTTGTTCAATGTGTTTTTACAAGTCAAATTGATTTAACTAAAAACACCAAAATGAACTCATATGTGAACTGTTTTCTTTCAATCTTCAAATAAATTGTGTGGTTTTTCACATTTTGTAATCCTCCAAAACTTTTATTTGTAACTTTTCATAATATCATACTGTAACAACAACACGTATCCAGTGAAATCTTATTTGTTGGATTTGAAGGTGGAAAGATAAAAACAAACCACCCTGACCTCAATGTATGATAAGAAAGTTGCTTCTTATGAGACCCCCGGCTCAAATATTTTTTTTTATTGTAAATGAATTGCAATTTTGTCTATTGTCAGTGTTCAAATTTTTGTTATATTTAATTTGATGGCACATAAGTTGCCTTATGTATGTGATAATCATGTATTTTAATCAGAATCTAACTAAATAAATTACATAAATAAAACTATCGTATATAAAAAAAATTTAATATGTGTACGAATTTATATTTCGAAGTCTTAAGCTTTGATGACTTGAATGACCAAAACAACGATAATTTATTCAAGTCAATTAAGCATAATTAATTTAGTGTGTACTATTAAACAATGAAGTTAATTACTTCTTATTTAACGAAATATTGACCTAATTTGCATGAAATTTTATTTCAGTTTAAAGGAATTTTTTTTGGGTGCGTATTAACATACACTTTAACATATCCATCATACTTTAATGTTGATGTTAGTTAACAACAATCTCAACAATGATGGTAAAATATGTTGTTGTGTACAATAAAACTTGTCATAATGTTGTGAAAAAATATCATCACTTGACTCAAAGCAATAAAATTCATATCAGGATCATTAAAGATTTATTATGATAACTCGGTTTTTGTTAATTTCTAGAATAGTAATTGTTTGAGTAGGGCTGGATTTTATCATGATACAAAGTTGTTTGTATGGGAACGAATAGAGGAGAATAAACATTTTTTTCAAATTCATTAACACTCATAATATGTTTGTGGATCTAGTGACTAAATGTCTATTATGCAAAGTTTTTCAATAACTTGTATAAAGGGAAGTTTTGATAGAGATCTTATAATAACTGTATTTGCATATATGAATAATTATTATCAATTTCTTTCAACTTTTATTTTGTCTATAATAATGTATATGTGCATTTAATGTTATATAAACAAATTTATACAAGTTAATATTGTACACTAAATGGTTTTACTTGTATCATTTAGGTCTTAAATGTTCTTATGTTTGGATTTTAGATTATAGCTTAATCTATGAAATTCTTGACTTGAGATAACTCGCCGACTGTATTTTTTGTTACATTCTTATTTTGATCGAAACCAGATGAGTATTTTACAAAACTTAAGAATACTCATCATAAATAATAATCACTCAACCAAAATGATAATAACTCGTATAAATATGTGAAAGGAGTTTTGTCTTTTGACGTCTAGATGTAAGTTATCAATAGACAAAAAAACATTATATTATAAGTATTTCTATCATATAATATCTACTAAGGGTTTCTAAAGGAAAGAGGAGAAGAATATCTTGATTATAATTATGGTATTATTATTATCGTTAGAAAAGTTGTTAGGCGCTGTCAGATTGGTTGATTAGAGAGTTGTTAATACTTGGCATATGCAGTAGTACTCGAACATGGTAAATTATAAAAAAAATAATTTTTAAAAAATTATATGTATATGTTAAATAATAAATATCATAAATTTATTAGTATTTATAACTGATAAAATTAATATTATTGCAAATAAAATATATATAGAGAAAATCAACCAGTAATCAGTGAAACACAATGAAAACTAGTAAAAAACAAAGAAAATTGGTTAAAACAGTGAAAATCTGACATAACCTAGTTGGTTTGAGTTGAACTGAATCAGAGTTGGTCCGACCGAGTGGAATAAAATCGGTTCGGCCGAGTGCCGAATACTCGATCATCTAGGCTGAGTTTTACAACACTAATTTTCATCAAATAATTTAATTCATTTCTATTTGTATGTATTTAAAAATTATTTTTATTATATAAGTGAAAAAAGTATTTATGTTGTTTATAATAACACATGTCACATGATATCCTCAAAAACTATTTGAAGCAATGTGCTAGCCAGCAATGAATTTGATCATAATATAAAATATTATGGATAATCTATTTTAGAGTTGCATTAGATGGCTAAATTCTACTTGAAAGAGTATTACAACGAAGACTTCAGTCTTTAACATTAAAGAAGAAAAAACAAAACCAAGGGGCAAATCGTATGACATTAAAGTATAAAATCTTATATCATTAAATTAAAATATTAAGCTAGTGACAATATACGAAAAATTTAACTAAAAAAATGACGTAACGTAATTGATTTATCCAAAAAATTAAATATTTTTTAATATTATTAATTATTTTTTAGAGTTGGGTGAATATCAGGGTCATTTCTTGCCATTACCATAATTTGTTTCAAGAAATTACATTTCGTGTTTAACATATTTATTAAAACCAATACAATTCATATTCTTGACGACATTTTGTAACATTTCTTTTTCAATATTTATCATTAATTAAAATTATTTAAGCTAGATTAACTTTTGGAATATTACAGTTTTTTTTTATTAAATATTATTTGGAATAGTAATTAATAATTTATAAACCTGCCATTTGGCCGATCTTCGATTACTGTTTTGGTTTTAATTTAATATATATCGTTATCTTTATTAAATATTATATGGAGCAGGTTTCATCGAATTATTGATGCAATTATTTGTTTGTTTTACAAAGTCAAAACGATTTTCAATTTAAAATAATTATTAAATTGGTATATCCAACTACTATATGTAATTTTTAATAAATTATTTTAAGTTTATTTAGGACCTAGTTATCAATATATATATTAAAAACCACAATAACAATGTGAGGAGAAAATATTATTCCTTTTCTTACAACCCTTGATGCATGTTGTACATCTCGGTTTCCCATCCTCTTCACCGCCTATTACTTCTTGCTCCTCTGTGTTCTCCCAGACGCCACACCCACCGACGATCACACCCTTCGGCCTCCCTTGCTGCTCCTCCACCATCCGTCCGCTTCGTGGAGGTAGCCCCCCAAACCTTCACCGTCCTCCGACAACTGCAGCCTCTGTGCTCTACTTCTCTCCCTTCGATCTAGGGTTTCTGTTCTTCAAAAGTCGATGGATGGTGAATGTGGTCACGCACGATGGGGACGGTGGATAGCCGGAGGCACAAGAGTGAGGGTGTTGGAGGGTTGTTGGTTGACGGTGAAGGTGACCCTCTTTCTTTCTCCATTCACCGATCCGTCTCCCTGATGCTCTCTATCTCACTGCACTTTCAATCGCCCCTCTCTCTCCTCAGTGAGGGTTTCGGCTAGAGGGTGAAGGTGCTTTTGTTCGGATGGGAGCCGACCTCAGAAGCGACGGTGGTGGGTTGCGACTAGGGTTACCATTTCGTTAGTGGCTATGATAAGTTCTAAACTTTCCAGAAAAGTCATGAAGATGGCATGGCAAGGATGGTGGATGGTAGGTTTAAACCTGCAACCTGCCTTGCAGCTACACTTTTGGGAACTCTGAGCCTCTCATCGGTATCTTTTTTGTGCCTTGCAGTTATGCTTTTTGGAGGGTTTGACTCTCTCAAATGTATCGTTTTGGTTGGGACATTTTGTGTTGATAGTTAGTTCATTGCAACAAATTTATTACTTACTTTATGGCAAGTTATTGTTCACTTTTGTTGTTGGCGATGATGACATTGTGTCTGAGCCTATGACTAGGGTTACCATTTTGTTGGTGGCTATGATGAATTCTAAACTTTCCAGAAAAGTAATGAAGATGGCATGGCAAGGATGGTGGATGGTAGGTTTAAACCTGCAACCTGCCTAGCAGCTACACTTTTGGGATAATTTGAAGTTGTAGGTGTAACCGACTCTTCAAAGGTTTATGTGCAATAATAAATGGAATCATAAATAAGAAAAAGGACTGTTGGTTTGAGTTTTGCAGTTTACTAATGGTACTTTAAATATTGTTTTATCTTTGCTAATACTTATTCTTAGCTTGGGTATATTAATTCAATTTTTAATTGGTTAATTGGTCTTTGTAGTGTTTTATGTCTTTCTTTAAAAGAAGTAAAAGTATATCTATTATTGATTATTCTCTACAGGTGATCCAATTTTATGTGATGTATAGGTAGCTTCAGTTTGGATCTTGACATTGATGTTGAAGATGAAGTGCATAAAGATTTCCTAAGAGCGGTATGTCACATACTTACATATATGATAATCATGAAAACAGATCTATATCTTTATTAATACACATAATTAGATTTATTTATTTGTATAACATTATAGTTTTCTATAACTGCAGAACCTCATAGTGAGATATCATGAGTTGTCTTTCAAAACTTGGTTTTATTTCTCAACAGTTGCTGCAAGGTGGGATGCTGATTTATACATCAAAGTAAATGATGATGTATAACATAGCCTAAACATACAAAACATTGGATTGACCTTCAAATCAAATTGAATGCAGAGGCGTGAAGTATCATGAACCTGCCCACTCATATTTTAATTAATCGGTAACCATTTCATGTCAAGTTGGTGGTACTTTTTCTTACTTTAATTTTGAGTATTGACGTAAACAATGTAATCTTTGTTATTGGTCACATACTTCACAAGTATGCATATGAAGATGTTCCATTAGGCTCTTGGTTTTTTAGTCTTGATGTTGAACATATTAATGATTCAAGCCTCTGCTGCCAATCCCTTTGGTAAGATCTATCCTCCATATCTACTGATTACTTATTGTTTTATTTAACTCCTTGATGAGTTGTTATACTGTTTTAGTGTCCTTTGATAATTACTTCCTCTTTGTGGAAATTCATAACGATTCTGTCGGCTGGCGATTGCAGAACGCGAAGGTCGTAACGAGGTAAAACCCTAGCTTTTAATTTAGTAGATCTTTGATTGTTTTCTCTTCATTAGAGTATTGTTGAATCACGATTTCATTCAGTTTTCGTTCATCTATCTCTTGATTTCAGGTTATGATTACTTATTGTTTGGGTTACATGTGTTTACTCAAAATCTTTTTTTTAACAGTTTTATTAATTCACCAAAAACTAAAAACTCCTTCGGGCCAGCAACGACCTAACTATCGGAGGGAGATTTGCAGTTCTAAGAGGAGGTTAGTGGTTTAGGTGTTTATTTATTTCTTTCTTACTGCTTTACTCATATCCTACAATTATCTGTTGACTTTTTCTTCTTGGGTGCTGACGTTTTTGCTCCTGCACAACCAAAAACAATTGTAATAGCCAACTATAGGTTCTATATAGTCCAATTTAAAAGTATATGAAGTTATGGAGGGCAACAGTTAACTTTTTCCCCAAGATGAGATTTAAGTTTTATGTTTCTTCATATCAGGCTTCTGTCATGGAGAGAGCGTATGACAAACTTGGTTCACTGCAGGTACGTCATACGTTCTTAAACTTGACCTACATGTTGCTTCTCTTACGGTTTGGTGTTGTATTTATTTGCTTATGTTTTTTTTTGATTTCATATTGAAAAGAAGCCTGCGTAATGTGTTGGCTGATGATTGTTTAAAAAATCAACCAATTTAAAGGTACCTGAACATCATCTTCAAGTCTTCAAAGTGCTACTTACTGCTTTATCATCCACCATGTTCAAAGACATTTAAATGGATTTTGTTCTTTTATATAAATTACTTAGTAAATGATATGCTTATGTTAAATCCAACTTTATTCAAGCAAGATGAAATTGAACTGAAGTTCCATTAATTGCACATTATGAGATGGCTCAGGTAATAACTATTTGTTAGTATGTCAATTGTACGTGTCACAACTTTTTACATACGAATTCTGGTATTATCAACGCCTTTGCTAGAATGCATCGGTTTACATTGAGATATATCAGTTCGGTATTTCAGACTCGCCGCAGCGCGTGGGTCCTAAACCCTAGTTGACACTATACTACATTGATTTATAGTTCGTGCTTTAGTTTTGATAACACGTGAAAAAGTTATAAGAGAAAAAACCTTATGTTAGTATTAGAGTGTAGATTCATGTGTCATGACACTAACGTAAAATTAACATAAAATAAGAGTTTTAAGTTTCTTCTAAACAAGTCATATTATGTGTTCAAGGTTACGGGATTAACCCGTTTTATATAATTATCTTTAAGAAATGTGTTAGCGTCATGGTTGACTTGATAGGCTTAAATGGTAAATCTAGGTCTCCCAATTTGTAGCAAAATTTTTTATACATTGAATTTCTTTTGAATTGATCCAAAATAAAAAAATTAGGATGAACAATACAACAATTAGGTGTAATTACGAACGCTCGAAAAAAATTCAAAAAAAAATTGGCATGACTATAATGGAATTAATGAGAAAAATATAACGAGTTTAATGGTGTAATTTTTATAAACAAATAACATAGTATAAAAAAGTTATAAGTGTATAAAAATCAAGGGGGAAACTTTGATTTAAAAAAAGGAAAATTGATGGATTTTTAAGAGTTTGACACTTATCACTCTCTTATTAAATCTTACTTTTTTATATTAAGTGAAATGACTTAAATAACCTTTTTAATTTAAAAATGTTAGGTGACACATGCTAACATCTAATTAAATCTGAAATTTTAAACCATTGGATTTGAGTAGGCCTGTAAACGAACCGAACGAACACGAACACAGGCATGTTCGTGTTCGTTCGTTAAAACTTAACCGAACACGAACACGAACACGAACACCTTAACGAACACGAATTTTGTGTTCGTGTTCGTTTATTAAGAAAATGAATATGTTCGTGTTCGTTTATGTTCGTTCATTAATAAATTAAACGAACTGTTCATGAACATAAACGAACACAAACGAACTAAAATAAACGAACAAACATAAATGTACATTTTTTTAACACCATTGAACAATCATAAACGAACATGAACACTATTGAACAAGCATAAACGAACACAATTGAACAAGTATAAAGGAGCACAAACGACATGTCTCTTAAATGTAAATACATATCATTCGTAAATTAGTCAGTTAACCGAATAAAAACTAACATTACATAGTTAATGAACATAAACGAACATTAACGAACACAAATAAACGAACATAACCGAACTGTTCATGAACATAAATAAACGAACATAACCGAACTGTTCATGAACATAAATAAACGAACACAAGGTATGTTCATGTTCGTTCATTTAATTAAACGAACACAAATTTTGTGTTCGTGTTCGTTCATTTATTAAATAAACGAACATAAACGAACTCCTTACCGAACAGTTCACGAACAGTTCATGAACTGTTCGGTTCGTTTACAGGCCTAGATTTGAGTTATTGGGTTAACACAATTATGATAGGTTCTTATTTGAACCATATCCTATATATATATATATATATATCTATCTATCTATCTATACTATATAATAAAAGAAAATAAATTTGCTTATGTGTCAATACCACAACAACTCTCCCTAAATTGTTGCCACATGTCAGTCTCACATTTAATTTGAAATAATTATTGACATATGTCACACTATAAATTAAAATAATTTAACTAATAGTTCCTATTTTTATGTTAAATTAAAATAAATTGAGTATTAGATATACTAATTTTACAACTTAAGATACTTTTGAATTTCAAGGTATTATGTGCTACATATTCATATTCTCTTTTAACTAACAAAACATATGTTGCAAAACAATAAGAAAAATATTTAAAATTTTATTTTGTTACAAACACATAGTTTAATTTTATTTTATAAAACAGAAAAATTTATGCTAACAATTTTTTTTTATCTTTTTAAAGATTTTATATCATTGTACATACAAATCTATACTATATAATAAAGGAAGATAATTTTGCTTAGGTGTCATTACCATAATAATTGTACATCTAAAATTGACATGTGTCGTTTGTGACACCCCGTAATTTCCAGGTCAGCTTGTTATTTATTTAAATGTTTATTTAAATGCTTTATGTACACGTGGCACTAGAATTGGTTTAATTTAGTGTGACACGTGGCACGACAGTACAAACACTGGCACACAACTAGATAATTCGAGAATTATCGGCAAACAGCACACACGTGTCAAAACACACGAACGTTGGTGAACATCACAACACTTAAGCACAGAAACACCTCACATGTCAATTATGGCTAGTAATTGACTAATGGAGTCCAAACGACGCTCGAACGATGTTCTACAGTCTAGAAACGGGCAAGAATGGGCCCAGAACAACAAAACAAGCTTATTGGGCTTGATAATTGGGCCAGGCGGTACGCCTGACCCGAGACTTCAACCTCAGGCGATACACGCGGATGGAACATTGAGCGCCTCAACCGGTGCACCCGCGCGTAACGACTGGCGCCAATGACACACGTCAGGCAATACGCCTGACATCTCTGACAGCTTAAAAATCTTCTTGAGCAACACAAAATCCATCATTATCCCTATATCATCATTTTAGTCGACTCCAGACGCCATTGCACGAGTTTTTCTTCCAAGACACCACTGTTACATGCAAAACACACCTATAGGAAGCCATTGTTGAGGTTCTTGAAGCTTTGGAAGCTTGAAGGAAGACGCTGGGAGCTTGACACCACCACCATCACTTCACCTCTACTCGAACCTGCTGTCCAGGAGCTCTAGAGGCTGCTCTCTTCAACATCTCAGGACCTTTGAAGCTCTAGAAGGTGGTACAACACTTCTTGTAGCTTAAAATCACCATTACACACACATGCAAGTGTTAGATCGCACATGCAAACACCTATGACCCATATGCACGAATTTCCTTTCTGGGTTTCATGATTTAAATGTGTTTTATGATGATCTATGATGTTTAGATTGAGTTTTGTGAAGATCCATGATGATGTGTTTGTGTAAATTTCGTGATTTGGTCATAAATGGGTGATTTACCCACATGCATACATGATCTAAGACATGTTAGATGATTTTGAATGATGATATATGATTCTTGATGTTATTAGTGATGATCTACATGTTTGAATATTGTTAAAATGATTAAAATATGAGTTTATGATGAACTTGCTATTATTAGTAACTTTTGAGTTACAAGATGATGATTTGGTGGAAATGATGAGCATGCATGTAGCTAGAAATGTTATTTGAATGTATTTAGGGTGATATTGATGTTTAGAATATGATTTAGAAGTTGATTATGTTCATATTGACATAGTTACTATATTTAGTAACTTTTATTGATGAAATATTGATAAATGATGATTTGGATCATGTTAGTATGTTTAGAATGATGCTAAATGGCATATTAGGATGGTTGATAGCATGAAAATTGGTTTAGAAATGTTAAGATGGTCATTTTTATGCAAAAACCACAAAGTTACTATTTATAGTAACTTTATTTTTACAAAAACCAATTTGTAAACATGTTGTGTGATTTGAGCATGCTAAATGGCTTACGGTGTACGATATAGATTTCAGGTGTGACAGACTGGTATCAGAGCCTTGGTTATAGAGAATTAGGTTTGCATGTAGTAAACTTAGACTATAGCCATTGCTCAACTTTAGACACTACACATAGAACTGGCACATTGATGATATTATTATTTATGTTAAACTATTGATTACTAACTTGAGACTTACAGGAATGGCCAACAACGAAGACACCAGCAGGAACCCGGGCAGGCGCCCGGTGACAGACGACTTGACTGCGGAGAGTCGACAACGAGTCGACGATATCGTAGCACAGGTCGACACAGAGATGGATAGACGAGCTCGACACGCAGCACGAGCTCGGCATTGGGGATGGCTTCCCACGATGATACAGGAGTGGATTATCGGGGAGCGGGTACGTCCATACCGTTATCCCGGCGATACCTCGCCAGGACATCGACTACCACCACTTGGGGTGCCACTAGAGCAGGCCTTCGCCGCACATGTGGCTTGCATACGACGGGAGATCTAGAGGAACGGGGAACTGTCGAACGAGGTCCGCGTTCTTCGAGAGAAGAGCGACCACCTGGAAAGGCATAACGAGAGGTTAGAAGAGCAGGTGGAGACCCTACGTCTCCAGGTATCCCAGCTGATGAGTCAGCATGGGCAGATGGTGGACATCATGCAGGAGCATGACGGACGTATCACGGAGAATCGAGTCGCCATTGAGGAGACTCAAGCGATGGTTCAGGCCAGCGACGCCATGCTGAACGCATGGGCTGCACAGTTCATTGAGGAACCACCACAGGACGATGGTCCTCAATTCGAGGTTAATGACCTCGAAGGGGAGGATTTTGACGAGGATCCCAACGAGGATCCTGAGGAGGACGAGGATGATGATGACGGAGCAGACAGTGACATTTCACATGTTACCATGGACTCGGGTTAGATAGATTACTTTATTTTGTATTTCTTTCGGTATTTACCTAGACGAGCGGGGTGTGCTCGAAGAACTCATGTTATTATTTTCTTTTGAAAATTATTGTACTTCAAGCTTTATTTAATGAGAATTATGCTTTGACTTACTTATTGTATTTTGACCATGATTGTTTGATAACATAACATCTGACTTGACAACTAACATGACATCTGACCTGACATCTGACATGACATTGGCTAACCCTCTTGTAGATACATGTTTTGTCCCTAGTTCGGTTCTGTAAATTGCTATCATGTAATTATTCAAAGTATTAATGGAAATTGTCTTTGTATCCAATTCATCATGTTTATGTTTATTGATTATTGATTATTAATGTTTATCTAAGTGTTTGATTTGATTATTAAATGTTTGAGTATGAAGAATGCTCATTCGGCCGAATGACTCTAGAATGAAGTCATTCGGCGAATGAAAAGTATAACGAATGTCTGAGTTCAGAATGAGTCATTCGCCGAATGACTCATTCGAATGACTGCTCATTCGAGCTTAGTCATTCGCCGAATGAGCTGCTTCGGCCACTCATTCGGCCGAATGACTACAGCCTATAAATAGAAGTTCAAAACATTTCAAACCTAATTTTTTCCAGAGTCCTCCTTCTTCCCTAGCACTCCAGTGTCAAAACCCTTGAAGATTTGAGTGGTTCTTGTACTTCCAAGTTCGATTCTCAACCCGTGGTGTTCGATCGTTGCTTCCAAGTTGTTCTTACAGCCTCGGATCACCACGGTTTCTGTTGGTTTCGTTTGGAAAACCCTGGAATAGGATTCCGCACTATCCCAGAGGTTGTCGAGTAGTTTTTCATTGGATTCGGATTGTTTCCGAGCTCCCGATCGGTCCAACAAAGTGGTATCAGAGCTTTGGCTCTTGATTCTACTCGTTTTCCATCCAAAATCATCAGATTTGAGTCCCTCAAAACCCTGATTTTCGTAACTTGCAGAAACCCTATTTTTCTTGCTCACCAAGTCACTATTCCATTGAAATAATAGGTGTTTTTGTGGTTCATTTGATCTAGTTCCTTCCCAATTGGTTATTAATCATGTCTTGAAGTTCTGTGCAAAATTTGGTGGTTAGATCTGGTCAAAATCGAAAGATATCGCGATTTTTGTTGTCAAAAAACCCAGATCGCCGAATGACTCTGGCGGCCGAATAAGTTCAGCCGAATAGCCTCCCATTCGTCGAATAGCTCTCATTCGGCGAATAGCTCCTTCGCTACCTTCATTCGCCGAATGAGTCACAAACTGGCGAATGTCGGGGGCCGAATGAGGTGAAACTGACGAATGAGAGACTGAGTATGAGAATTGGCGAATGGGTGTGTCGAATGGCCTATTCGGCGAATGGCAAGTCGAATGGAGTCTTTCGCCGAATGAGAGTTCAGAATGAGGCTGATTTCGCCCAACGAAATATAGAAGTTTGAAAAACCAAAAACAATAGAAAATTTGAAAAATCCAAAAACAATAGAAAAATGAAAAATGAAATAGTCCTGATTAATGACATAACACATTGATTTCATTATGTCATAAAAACAGAAATGAATGCATGATCTAAAATCACAAGGAGATAATGATGGGATGTACTGATAGGCTGACTATACAAAATAAATAAACAATATATGAGAACTTAGAAAGTCTGATTTGTGGGATCCAATTTATTAAGGCTTTTGAGTGAGAAATGGTTTTTGATTCAAATCAAGCATACACCTGTCATCATGGAATCAAATGAGTTTTCATTCAAAGAAAAATAAAGGCAAGCTGGTATTAAGCTTGAAGAAAAATCAAAAACAAGCTGGTATTAAGCTTGATAAAGAAAAAGTAAAAACAAGCTGGTATTAAGCTTGAAGAAGACCTAACGCAAGCTGGTATTAAGCTTGAGAAAAACTTAAACAAATAAAAATAAAGTTCGATTCCATACATGTGCCATATTGCTGGGACGGACCTAGCTGAAGCCATCCATGTGGATAGAACAAGAAAAACACAAAAAGATAATGAATGATTGAATCTTATTGAATTCATGATGACTGGTATTAAGATATGCTGAAATGAATTTTGAGCTAATTTTGATCTTAATTGATGAAATGAATTGGGGAACTCAATCAGAAAATATGAGGGATCATGTAGTTTGTTTAAGAGTTGAGTATTGTTCAGTTTAAATATGGACAAATATATCAGTAATCGTGTCAAAATGAAATTGTGATTGAAGTAAATCATTCATTGAAGGTTATATGATGTGATCAGAGATTTGTGTTATATTATTAATGGGCTTTTCACAAAAATATGTGTTTTCTTGTGTTTATTTGCTTTTAAATTGCGTTTGTACAGTTGTTTAGTTGTTTCAGAAAAATACAAAAAGATTTTCTATTTTCAATTTTGTTTTAGATGATCATTTGTAGATTCGGATGCCTGTCATCTCTGAATCCTGAACCAACTAGACATATCATCATAATTGGTTAACAGTTTGATGCACAAAATGTTAAATCTTTGAAAGTTTGAGTTTTGGAGATGTCAATGTCTCATTCGTACGAATGAGAGGCAGAATGAACTCATTCGGCCGAATGAGAATGAGTCATTCGACCGAATAAGCATCTCAGAATGAACCTCATTCGACGAATGAAGAATGTCGAATGTCTCATTCGAATGTCTCATTCGGCGAATGAAGATCATCGATTGACTCTTTCGCCGTATTCATTCGGCGAATGGAAAAGAATCTTTGTGACCTTTCGCTTAGCTCATTCGGCGAATGAGAGCACAGTATATAACTGTGGTTCGGCCGAATGAGGGTCATTCGACCTTTTGCTCTTTCGCGATATCAGAGAATACCCATTCGGCGAAACACACACTTATTCATCCTTTTCGATTTCTTGTGACTGTGAAAGATCTTGCCACTGATAATCTTATTGTATTCATTCTCAGGTATATGGAGATAAGATTTCAACCGATTCCATCCATGAAATCATCTCTAACAGATTCAAATCTAGGGTTTTAGGGTTTTTGATTTCGCCCAACGAATAATCTGTTAAGATGGACCTAAAACTCGAAATGTCATGTATTAAATATGCTAATCGGTCGTTTCTGAGTGCTGTATAACAAGTTTTTGGGATTGATTTGAGATTTTGGACAAAAGGGATTTTGAACTGTCATATTGCCGAATGTCGTCATTCGGCGAATGACTCATTCGGCGAATGAGCCTCATTCGGCAAATGGATCATTCGGCGAATGACCAGTCTTACTCAAGTCTCATTCGACGAATGAGAGTCATTCGACTAATGAGCCTCATTCGACAGATAACTCATTCGGCGAATGGACTCATTCGGCATATCAGAAGAAAGTTAATCTGATTTTTTTTAAATCTCATTGTTTAATTGATCATCTTGTACTGATATGTGTATTTCTTGTGTTGTGCAGCATGGCAGGATACAAATCAGTACCGAAGCATAACATCTGTGCCCATCTTGATCTGACGACTCCGAACGCGAAGCATTATGCTGATATCATTACTTTCCTGAGGCGTTCCAGGATTTTCACTGCCATTTCGACCATTCATGTGCCCTATTTATCACATCAGCAGGAATTCTGGACCTCAGCGGATATTGATTGTGAGGCCGAGCCTACAGTCATCAGGGGCAAGGTCAGAGGTCATGACATTGTAGTATCGGCTGAGCACATACGGAGGGTGTGTGGCTTTCAGGACTCTCCGGATCATCCAGTTCTACTTGACAGATTTCTTGTTCGTGGATGCTTCCTCAGATGCAAGTACGAGGGAGACATTGGAGCCGGGATTTTGAACAAAGCGTTCATGTCCCCGCAGTTCAAGTACTTGGCACATGTACTTGTACACTGCCTTGGCTCCAGGAGAGGAGGCTTCGATGATATGCGCGAAACGATACAGTGCGCATTTGCTGCTCTAGTGCTCAACAAGCCATTCAACTTCTCCGAGATGGTTTTTCTGTATATGAAGGAGAACGTGGGGCTGAAGGGTGACAAGAAGTTTTTGATGTACCCTCGATTCATTCAGCAGATCATTGATGCACAGATTCCTGATCTCCCAAAGCTGAATGCTGACATTATCAGATTGGAGCACATGAATGACATAACTCTCAACAGAGTTTTGTCATACAGAGGGAAAGAGAGGAAGCCTACTACACGATCATTGTTTGGTCACCTCTCTCGACCTGACTACAGAGCTCCAGCTGGAAGGAGATGGAGACACGATGACTCCGATTCTGATGTGGAGGACATTGTGGTCCCAGTTGGTGGTGATGATAGTGATGGTGATGAGGGAGATGGTGGTGCAGGCCCGAGTGGTGCTGGTGTGGAGGTGAGCACTGTTGCTGTTGAGAGCACAGGTGCGGGTGAGATGTCATCAGTACACATAACCACTGCTGCTTCAGTGAGCATGGTTGATGTTACTGCTTCTGGTGTTGGAGCTGATGTTGCTGTGTCTACAGCTCAAGAGGAGGATGTGGATATCGAGTCACTGATGGACTTGGATTTCTTGTCTACTACTACTTCATCAGTGACTGCTCCTCTCGATGTCTCTATTCCACATTCCTCAGGTGGTGATGGTGAGTCAGAGGACTCGAGTGAGGAAGAAGGTGTAGCAGGTGAAGGTGATGAAGATAGTTCTGATTCTGAGAAGACTCATGATGATGAGTTTGAGAAGGTGGATGAGGGTGGAAGAGTGGTGATGAGGAAGAGAAGGAGGACAAATGATGATTTGGAGGATATTACTGATACGATATTTACTCCAGAGTTTGACATTTCTCCCACTCCAAGGTCATCTGCTCCTACTTCCACAGCTACGATATCTTCTGCTGGTGCTTCCACCTCATCCAGAGCTGGAAGGGGAAAGAGAACCCGATTCTCTTTCCAAAGGAGGTCAGAACTGACTACAGCTGCTGCAACTACTGTCACATCAGTAGCAGCTGTGTCAGTTTCTTCACTGACGAGGACAAGGGCCATTCACACTCAGGCCATTACTGCCCCTCTGTCCACTCCTTTCATTCGAGAGCCTGTTTATGTTGCTGCTTCCTCTGGCCCCTCCACAGTTCGTGCTGATGTTCACATACCTGCTGTTTCAGTTGTAGATCAGCTTAGTACACTGAACAGTATGGTCTTGAGACTGATGGAGAGGAGCATGGAGCAAGAGAAGAAGAATAAAGAGCAGGAGTTGGTTATTGCTCAGCTCACGCAGAGGATTGAAGAGCAGGATACTCTGCTGCTTCAAGCTGCAGACCAGAGGGCCGATTTGAGGGCCAGGTCTGCACAACAGGAGGAGCAGCTCCTGAAATACATTGATGAGCACAACCAGTTGGCTTTGACAGCCTCTGGTTTCAGTGATCGGATCCTGCAGCTAGAGTCTGAGAATGCTCGTCTAGCTGGACTTGTCGAGGGTTCGAAGGAGAGTACTCCCAGACTGGAAGGAGCTGAGGATCGTTCCGATGATTCAGACAAAGAAGAAGATGAAGAAAAGTCTGATGAGGAACAGGTGGATTACGAAGACTCAGACAAAGACGATGAGTCTGATGATGATGATGATCATGATGATGAGGCCAAGGACGGATCTGGGAATGGGTCTTCTGGTTCATCGAGTACTGATGATGATGACGATGATGATCAGGCTCCTCCCTCATCAGAGATTCGATCCAAGAAGGCCAATGATAAGAAGAAAGCCTCTGCTCCACCTCCTCCTGCACAGACAGATGAACCCAAAGCAGCCGAGGAAGTAGAAGCTGTGCCGTTGAGACGTCAGCTAGATAAGACGTTGACTATGATCTTGGACGCTCAGGGCATTATACAGCACTCGGTCAGCTACGACAAGGAAGAGGGTGAGATCATACACTGTTTATCTAAGGAGCAGATTGCCGAGCTGTTCAGGTTGAATCCTGACGAGGTGGTCACTGATGACACCTCTGTACCTAGTACTGAAGAGCCCGAACCAGAATTCTTTGATGATGTAGATGATGTCATTCTGGAAGACATCACTGATGAAGAATACCCGAAGTATACATCGGCTGAAGCTGAGTTGCCTACATTCACTGAACCATTTGATCAGGAAACGGAGGATCTCTTGGTCAGATATCTTGAAGAGCAAGTAGAGGCTAGCAAGGCTGAAGCTGATGACTTAAAGAAAAGAAAGGAAGAATGGGCTGCGTACTGGGAGGTACTAAAGAAACAAAGCACTGAGAAGATGCCAGCAACGCACAAGAAAGTCTACAGGACCAAAGGATATAAGGCTGGAGGTCAGATACTCAGCTGGGCATACTTCCATGATCTTGGGTGCTACGCAGTAAAGAGGGAAAAGGGTATAGATTACTTCAAACACCCGCATGATTTCAAGACGCTGCCTGGATTCGAGGTCAATCAACTAGCACGTCTGAACATGCTATACTGTGAAGACTCCGGGATGTCTGCTTGGTTCTCTCGACAAATCAAGTATGAATACCGGAAGAGATGGGTGAATTTTCAGCCGCAGCAGCCAGAGAGATACTATCTACCAGAGATAGACGGTGACACCCGAAAGCACAAAGTAATCCTGAAGTGGCTTCCCCCTAAAGTCATGAAGAAGATTCCTTTAAGGAAGATGCGTCAAGACTTTATGGAGGGCTTCCGATGGTGGTATTATGACGGGAGAACCGGTGAAGCTGTGATCGTGCTGTGCAAAGACAAGAAATGGGAAACTGTCAGAGTTTTTGATCCCATGTGGCTGACTAATCTGTCCTTGAATGATGTTAAAGCTTTCTATCGACATCAGATCTTCTTCGATGTACAGGATATGGAGCAGGCTCTTCAGTATATGAGAGTTATTCGTCTCTGCATCTGCTTAAAGATTCATGCTGGTGCCGATTGGAAAGCTATCTCAGATAAGATTGCAAAGAAAGACGTTCCAAAGAGTTGAACTAGGTCCAAGGGGGAGTATGTAGATACATGTTTTGTCCCTAGTTCGGTTCTGTAAATTGCTATCATGTAATTATTCAAAGTATTAATGGAAATTGTCTTTGTATCCAATTCATCATGTTTATGTTTATTGATTATTGATTATTAATGTTTATCTAAGTGTTTGATTTGATTATTAAATGTTTGAGTATGAAGAATGCTCATTCGGCCGAATGACTCTAGAATGAAGTCATTCGGCGAATGAAAAGTATAACGAATGTCTGAGTTCAGAATGAGTCATTCGCCGAATGACTCATTCGAATGACTGCTCATTCGAGCTTAGTCATTCGCCGAATGAGCTGCTTCGGCCACTCATTCGGCCGAATGACTACAGCCTATAAATAGAAGTTCAAAACATTTCAAACCTAATTTTTTCCAGAGTCCTCCTTCTTCCCTAGCACTCCAGTGTCAAAACCCTTGAAGATTTGAGTGGTTCTTGTACTTCCAAGTTCGATTCTCAACCCGTGGTGTTCGATCGTTGCTTCCAAGTTGTTCTTACAGCCTCGGATCACCACGGTTTCTGTTGGTTTCGTTTGGAAAACCCTGGAATAGGATTCCGCACTATCCCAGAGGTTGTCGAGTAGTTTTTCATTGGATTCGGATTGTTTCCGAGCTCCCGATCGGTCCAACACCTCTAACATGTGCTAACTAATACTCTATCCCTTATGTATAGAAAGATACATGGCGGGAAGAGAACCGTACGCGCGTCCTGCGAGGCGGACACTGGATGCCGCTGTTATCAAAATGATGGTTGACCGACGGGTCAACAAGGCGATTGCCGATTATAAAGCGAGTCACCAACATAGCGAAACTAGTGGAAACAACAACGGTACTAACACTTGCCTAACATGACTAACATAGTGTAGCTAACACGATACTAACACACGACACTGGTTTCTGACACACAGGGTCAAACAGCAGCAATAGGAAAGGATGTTCCTTTAAATCCTTCCTGAACTGCCACCCACACAAATTCAAGGGGACTGAGGGAGCTGTTGGGATGCTCCGCTGGATAGAAAAGGTTGAGTCTGTATTCGCCATGTGCGACTGTGCGGAGGAGAACAGGGTTAAATATGCGACCGGTACACTGGAGGGACCGGATCTCACATGGTGGAACACCCATGTGCAAACTCTAGGGTTGGACGGTGCCAACTCCATGCCGTGGGCAGATTTCACCCGGCTGCTGCAAGAGGAATAATGTCCTCGTGATGAGATCAGGAAGTTAGAGGCTGAGTTCTGGGTACTCAAAATGGTGGGATCTGAGATCGAGTGTCACACCCCCGCTAAAGCGGAATCACGAGGGCGAGACGAAATCGGATTACAAATACATTGTTTATAAAGAAACTTACTAAATTGCATTCATAATCCAAATAACATACATAAGAGATTTACAAAGATTCAAATAACATATCGATAATAGTTTTACAAAATGATATGATTCAAAATGATACAACAATATAAGATTTCTCCATATAGTCTAATTTAAATTAAACAATATCTTCAGAATCTTCTTGTTGTAATATAATCCATGTAGCTAATTTCCTGAAATACATGCTCAAGTATCAACTAAAAATAGTTGGTGAGTCCATAGGTTTATGACTCGATAAAGCATGATTACAAAAAAAAAAAAGAAGTTTATAGTAACATACATCCCATAATGTTTAACAATAAAGCATGCATTTTATGATTATGAGTTTAAACGATGTCAAACGTATACTTCACTCAAAATATTATTAATGTACATCATGAATATTAAAGAAGTTTAAACGATAGTAACACGTATACTCAAGTAATCACTAAAATGCCTATTTCATTTAAACACGTATGGATGTAAAGTTTTAGTATCTAGCATGTATTCCACCCCAAAATATTAAATAAAAAGAGGGGCTATGAAACTCACTAGTAGTAGGATGCTAGAAGATAGATAATATTAAGATCTTGCTCCTTGTCACGAACTTCAAACCCCTAAAATAAGGAAAGTATACATTTGTTGAGTTTTACGATGGATTTAATATTTAGTATATATATAAGAGATGCGTTAACCCGATTAATAGATTGGGGTTATTGCAAAGTAATGACTTTCCTTAAGTCATAAAAGAAATGATAATATGTTACTCGAACTTGTCATCTTCCAACTTAATAATGATACTAAGCCATAACACAGTTCGCTTTTTAATTTGGCATTTTAATCGACTCTTTATTTTGAGTCGTACCAAATTACGAATGAAACCACGGATGGTTTAATGATAATGACACCACGGATGGTTTAATAATAATAAAGTTTGTAATGCGTATAATCAAGTTTTAATAATATTAGATATTTTAGGGTATTACTTTGAAGTAATATTAGTGAATGAGGGTTTTAAAGTAAATTTCAAAATATTTTAATATCATTCAATTATTATAATTGAATATAAACAAGTGCATGGTTTTGATTTATAGTTTCTACAAATATATGTATAAGTAGGCAAATGTTGAAAGTATGTTTTGTATAGTTGTTGATCTTTGATTAAAGACCCATAATTATACCAAACCTTTGTGTTATCAACATTCAAAATAATAAGGCAAATATTGAAGGTATGCTTGGATGTTTGGTAAAGAACAAACATACAAACCTTTTTGTTATCAATATTGCAAGAATCCATGACTTGAAAGTATGTTTGTGTATGGGTTGATCATAGGTTACTTGTCATAAGACAAGTTATTAGGAAACCTTACAACACACAAACCTTTGTGTTATCAAGCATGGTCCTTCAGGTAGGGTCGTTCGTGAATAACTGAGGATACTCTTTCTTCATATGATCCTCTCTTTCCCAGGTGAATTCAGGTCCTCGCTTAGAGTTCCATCTAACTTTAACAATTGGAATGCGGCTTCGCTTTAACGTCTTCATTTCTCGGTCCATGACCTCAATCGGTTCTTCGATGAAGTGGAGTTTGTCGTCGAGTCGGACCTCATTCAATGGAATTATCATTGTTTCGTCTGATAAACATTTCTTCAGATTCGATACATGGAACGTATCATGAACTCCACTAAGTTCTTGTGGTAGTTGGAGCTTGTAGGCTACGGGACCAATTCTATCGAGAATTTCAAAAGGTCCAACGTACCTTGGAGCTAGCTTGCCCTTCTTCCCGAACCGCACCACGCCCTTCCATGGTGATACCTTTAGCATTACCTTATCGCCAATTGCAAATTCCAATGGTTTTCTTCGGTTATCGGCGTAGCTTTTCTGACGATCCCTGGCGGCTTTGATTCGGTCTTTGATTTGTGCAATTTTATCCGTCGTTTCTTGAATGATCTCGGGGCCAGTTATTTGACTTTCCCCGATTTCTGCCCAACATACTGGAGATCGACATTTTCGTCCGTATAAGGCTTCAAATGGTGCACACTTGATGCTTGTGTGGTAACTGTTGTTATAAGAGAATTCAATTAGTGGGAGATGGTTATCCCAACTTCCACCAAAATCTACCACACAACACCTAAGCATATCTTCCAAGGTTTGGATTGTTCTTTCAGTCTGCCTATCGGTTTGTGGATGATACGCGGTGCTAAGGTCAAGACGAGTTCCGAGTGCCTTTTGCATGGATTGCCAGAATCGGGAGGTAAATCGGCTATCTCTGTCGGAGATGATTGACATGGGCACCCCGTGCCTAGTGATGATTTCGGTAATGTATAGTTTAGCAAGCTTCTCCATCTTAAAATCCTCTCTAATGGGTAAGAATGAGCAGATTTTGTCAATCGATCAACGATGACCCATATCGAATCATAACCACTAGAGGTACGTGGTAGTTTGGTGATGAAATCCATGGAAATTTGCTCCCATTTCCATTGTGGAATCTCGGGTTGTTGTAGCATACCCGATGGTTTTTGATGTTCGGCCTTAACCTTAGAACAGGTTAGGCACTTTCCGACATATAGAGCGATGTCTTTCTTCATTCCGGGCCACCAATAGTATTCCTTGAGATCTTTATACATTTTGTCGGCGCCCAGATGAACGGAGTATTTGGATTTGTGGGCTTCATGAAAAATGAGCTCTCGGATGTTGTTCAGCTCGGGAACCCACATTCTTTCTTGGAAATACAACACATCATCTTTCTTTAGTTCTAGTCTCTTCTCCGCCCCGCATAGCAGTTCTTCTTTGAGTTCCTTTGCCTTTAGAGCTTCCTTTTGTGCTTCAAGAATTTGGGTTTTGAGAGAGGTTTGTATTGTCATACCCAAGGCGCGTACGCGAACGGGTTTGATCCTCTCTTTTCTACTTAGTGCATCAGCCACCACGTTTGCTTTACCGGGATGGTAGCGTATGTCACAATCGTAGTCGTTGAGTAATTCAACCCATCTTCTTTGACGCATATTCAACATTTTTTGATCAAGGATGTGTCGGAGGCTTTTGTGATCGGTGTATATGATACACTTGGTACCGTAGAGGCAGTGTCTCCAGATTTTTAAAGCAAAGATAACGGCTCCTAACTCCAAGTCATGAGTGGTGTAGTTCTTTTCATGCACTTTGAGTTGTCGGGATGCATATGCAATAACTTTGTCTTTTTGCATCAACACGCAACCGAGACCTTGGTGCGATGCATCACAGTATACGACAAAGTTATCAGTGCCGTCGGGGAGTGATAGGATCGGGGCTTGGCATAATTTGTGTTTCAGTAATTGGAAAGCCTCTTCTTGTTCTTTTCCCCAATTGTACTTTTGCTCCTTTTGGGTGAGCATGGTTAATGGTTTGGCTATTTTTGAGAAGTTTTCAATGAATCTACGATAGTATCCGGCCAACCCTAAGAATTGTCGGATTTCTGTCGGGGTTGTCGGTGCTTCCCATTTCTCTACCGCCTCAATCTTGCTTGGGTCGACTTGAATACCCTTATCATTAACCACATGACCAAGGAAGTGAACCTCCTTTAACCAGAACTCGCATTTGGAAAACTTGGCATATAGTTTCTCCTTTGCCAAGAGTTGGAGTACTAGCTTTAGGTGTTGCTTATGATCCTCTTCGTTTTGTGAGTATATAAGGATATCGTCGATGAACACGATCACGAACTTATCGAGGTAAGGCTTGCATACACGGTTCATTAGGTCCATAAATACCGCAGGGGCATTGGTGAGTCCGAAAGGCATTACTAAGAATTCGTAGTGCCCGTATCTTGTTCTGAATGCGGTTTTTGGGATGTCGTCTTCGTGGATTCTTAATTGATGATAACCTGACCGAAGGTCTATCTTTGAGAAGTGCCTAGACCCTTGTAATTGGTCGAACAAGTCATCAATCCGAGGAAGGGGATAGCGATTTTTGATGGTTACTTTGTTGAGCTCCCTATAGTCGATGCACATTCGAAAAGATCCATCCTTCTTTTTGACAAATAGAATGGGTGCTCCCCATGGTGAGAAACTCGGTCGGATGAATCCTTGATCCAAGAGTTCTTGTAATTGGCTTGATAACTCTTGCATCTCGGATGGTGCGAGACGGTAGGGTGTCTTTGCTATCGGTGCCGCTCCTAGAATCAGGTCGATACGAAATTCCACTTGTCGAACGGGTGGTAATCCAGGTAGCTCATCGGGGAATACTTCGGGAAAGTCGCGGACTATTGGTATGTCTCCGATCTTCTTCTCTTCTTGGTCTTTGACTTTGATATGGGCAAGGAAGGCTTGACATTCCTTCTTCAAATACTTACGTGCCTTCATAGCAGAAATGAGGTGTAGTTTCCTACTTACTATTTCTCCTTGAATTTCTAGTGCTCCGCCGTTTGGTAATGGAACCCGAACAATTTTGAGGTGACATTGGATTTCAGCTTGATGTTTGGACAACCAGTCCATTCCGATGACTACATCGAAGCTTCCAAGTTGGATGGGAATGAGGTCTAGATAGAATGAGTGGCCGTCATAACTAAGGACACAGCCCTTGAGGATTTTTCGTGCAGTTAATAGTTTTCCGTTGGCTAATTCTATGGTGTAGATTTCAGTTAAAGGGGTAGATTTTTGGTTTACTACATGCTCAAACTTAGTTGATATGAAACTTTTATCAGCACCCGTGTCAAATAGAATAGATGCAAAGTGATTGTTTACAAGAAACATACCAGTAACGACGTTGTTGTCTTCACGGGCTTCTTGAGCTCCCATGACGAAAGCTCTTCCCCGAGGTGGGTTGTTGACAGTTCCAGATCCTTGGGGTCTTTTGGGACAGACATTGAGCATGTGGTCGGGGCTTCCACATCCATAGCAAGCACGTGGAGTGGGGTTGCTTCGACAGTTATTGGCTTGGTGCCCCGGTTTCCCACACTTGGAGCAGACAAGGCATGCTCCAAAATGGAAATAGTTGCATTTGGCACACTTAGGTGCATGTTGATTCCTCTTGTCTTGGTTAACTGCCCCATAGTTACGGGCAGTTGTGGGTTTCTTGTTGTTGTTGTTGTGTCTTTTGGAGTGGTTGGACTGGTTGGATTGGTTGGTGTGGTTGGAGGATGTGGGGTTATCAATCTTCCTCTTTTCTCCCGAGTTTTTGTTCTCGAAAGCATTGTTTCTAACCAGATGATCCCTAAGTTGACCAGCCAAGAGGATGGCACCTTTGAGCGTGGTTGGTTTAGAAGCGGTGACCATGCTTCCAATTTGGGGTGCAAGTCCCCAGATGTAACGCTCGATTTTTCGATCTTCCGAGTTCACCATGTGTGGTAGTAAGCTCGAGAGTTCGTGAAAGCGGTCGTTATAGGCCATCAGTTCAGCACCCTTCATGGTAAGGTGCCAGAATTCATTCTCCAGTTTTTGCAATTCATTGATGGGGTAGTATTCTTCTAGTAATAGGGCCTTGAATTCTTCCCAGCCCATTGATTCTGCCTCTTCAACACCTCGAGCCTGTATTTGGTTGTTGCACCAGTTCAAGGCCTTCCCTTGGAAGGAGTTTGCAGCATAACGAACCTTGTGGGTTTCAAGGCATTCAGAAATACGGAAAACTGCTTGGATCTTATCTATCCATTTTAGCAGTCCTATGGCTCCGCCGTTGCCATAGTAATCCTTCGGTTTACAGGACTTGAAATGTTTGTATGTACAGCCCTTTCTTGCATTACTGGTTTTGGGGTCGGTGGTATTGCTATTATTGGTGTTGTGGTTGTTATTGTTGTTTCCTGAGTTCGAGTTTGCTCGAGCAAGTATGCCGGGTATGGCTGCGGCTATTCGAGCTTCCACTAGTTTTTCGATGTCGTTGGGTGTCATTGGAATACTAGTATCTGTATTGTCAACTGGTCCCTTATCCTTTGGTTTTCGCCCTCTTTTTGTTGGAGCCATTAGCTATGAAGTTAAAAGGAAATGGTTTAGTATTTCATTTAATGTAATAATTTATTCAATATATACTTGATTTGAGTTTTCGTGTGTGCAAAAGTATGGACCCTACTTTTATCAAACGGGTTTATCCCGTTGGACATAACCAATGTTTTGAAACCTTGAGGTTAGGAACCCGTGTTATCTGTTAACTTAAAATAGAATTTGCCAAAACTCTCATGCATTTCAAATGGCGATTACGTGTGCACTCGTAATGGTAGTTTGACTTGCATGATTATTTTGGTTCTTGCTATTTTAGGTTGACATACGAATACGAGTATGAAAATAATCATCTTGGAAATTATATAAATCAATGAAGTTGGCTTCAAAGTGAAGCGGAATGGCAATCCAAAGGGATTGCCGTTGACTTATTATAGCCGTATAGTTCGTACAACGTTTGGTATAACATGCTTTGGCCTATAGGTTAGAATACTCTCATCGGAAATCCCCAGGAAAGCTAGACTGGTCCCGCAGTATGTCGGGGATTTATGCGAATCGCTTTCCTAGACAGGAGTCCCAACTACCGGCATTCGCCCTTCCAGTTAATACATGTCCGTTTATACAAACTTAGCTCTAACGAGAACAGAATAAAAATTTTTGAGTGTGAGAGTGTCAAACATTTTTTTGTCATACATACATACTATGTGTTTTAAATTTTTATATAATAGGAAAAGTAAAGGTCGTAGGATTTAACTAAGGTTTTTATAATCTAAGGCATTCTTAATGGAATACTTAAATTCTAAGGAAATCTTATTTCTATCAAACAAGCAAGTAAGCACGTATGGTGATAACAAGTAGTTCAAGTAAGGTAGCACATAAAGTCCATGTAAGTCCTAGGATGAGCTATAAGTTATAGTCTAGGTTTCATGCAACCTAATTCTCTATAACCAATGGCTCTGATACCAATCTGTCACACCCCCGCTAAAGCGGAATCACGAGGGCGAGACGAAATCGGATTACAAATACATTGTTTATAAAGAAACTTACTAAATTGCATTCATAATCCAAATAACATACATAAGAGATTTACAAAGATTCAAATAACATATCGATAATAGTTTTACAAAATGATATGATTCAAAATGATACAACAATATAAGATTTCTCCATATAGTCTAATTTAAATTAAACAATATCTTCAAAATCTTCTTGTTGTAATATAATCCATGTAGCTAATTTCCTGAAATACATGCTCAAGTATCAACTAAAAATAGTTGGTGAGTCCATAGGTTTATGACTCGATAAAGCATGATTACAAAAAAAAAGAAGTTTATAGTAACATACATCCCATAATGTTTAACAATAAAGCATGCATTTTATGATTATGAGTTTAAACGATGTCAAACGTATACTTCACTCAAAATATTATTAATGTACATCATGAATATTAAAGAAGTTTAAACGATAGTAACACGTATACTCAAGTAATCACTAAAATGCCTATTTCATTTAAACACGTATGGATGTAAAGTTTTAGTATCTAGCATGTATTCCACCCCAAAATATTAAATAAAAAGAGGGGCTATGAAACTCACTAGTAGTAGGATGCTAGAAGATAGATAATATTAAGATCTTGCTCCTTGTCACGAACTTCAAACCCCTAAAATAAGGAAAGTATACATTTGTTGAGTTTTACGATGGATTTAATATTTAGTATATATATAAGAGATGCGTTAACCCGATTAATAGATTGGGGTTATTGCAAAGTAATGACTTTCCTTAAGTCATAAAAGAAATGATAATACGTTACTCGAACTTGTCATCTTCCAACTTAATAATGATACTAAGCCATAACACAGTTCGCTTTTTAATTTGGCATTTTAATCGACTCTTTATTTTGAGTCGTACCAAATTACGAATGAAACCACGGATGGTTTAATGATAATGACACCACGGATGGTTTAATAATAATAAAGTTTGTAATGCGTATAATCAAGTTTTAATAGTATTAGATATTTTGGGGTATTACTTTGAAGTAATATTAGTGAATGAGGGTTTTAAAGTAAATTTCAAAATATTTTAATATCATTCAATTATTATAATTGAATATAAACAAGTGCATGGTTTTGATTTATAGTTTCTACAAATATATGTATAAGTAGGCAAATGTTGAAAGTATGTTTTGTATAGTTGTTGATCTTTGATTAAAGACCCATAATTATACCAAACCTTTGTGTTATCAACATTCAAAATAATAAGGCAAATATTGAAGGTATGCTTGGATGTTTGGTAAAGAACAAACATACAAACCTTTTTGTTATCAATATTGCAAGAATCCATGACTTGAAAGTATGTTTGTGTATGGGTTGATCATAGGTTACTTGTCATAAGACAAGTTATTAGGAAACCTTACAACACACAAACCTTTGTGTTATCAAGCATGGTAACAACTTAAGAGGATTAGAAGAAGAAGATGAAGAACATAAGTAATGTAAGAGCATTTAGTTTAAATGTTTATTACCTTGGAGATCTTGAAAGATCCCAAGAGAGGTGGTTTAGGGAGATAGAATTAGAAATCCAAAGAAGAATGGATTTGGTGCAAAGGATTTAGGAAGGATGTAATGGGGTATTTATAGTTGAGGAAGGGAGAGGGGAGAGGGTGTGTGAGTGTGACAAAGATGTTGGGGGAGACAAGGATGTTGGGGTGTAGGTTAATAGGTTAAAAAGTTAAATGATTATGTTTAATTAGGAATTTTGATTAAATTTTAATTAGGGAAAGAGTTCTTTGAATTTTTATAAAAAAATGGGTAATAATATTTATAAAATAAAGAACTTTAAAAGAACTTAGTACTAAAATATTTCTAAAATTTATAAAATTTCTTGAAAATGTTTATTGATTCATATTTATTTAAAAGAACTTATTAAATATTTATTTTACATTATGAACAACTTTGAACTTGTTTGATAAATTTTATAATTATTTAAACATTGATTTAAATATTAAAATAGTTATGAATTTATATTTATTAATATACTCAAAATTTTCATAAAATTTATTCTAATATTTGGGATATTTATAAGTAGTTTATAATATAATTTGCGTTATTAAATATTTCCAAATTCTCATAGTTATTCCGTTAATCCTTGATTATTTTCATACGCATTACGATATCTGAAAACCCATGACTGATCATGTTTTTCTTAGTTGTTTAAATACCATCGACTCAACATACGTATTAACTTGGTTTTTGTCCGTTAATGACTAAATAATTAAGATCTTAATATGGATTTTACCTGGATTTTTCACGGATGTTACATCGAGCAATACTGCACTCGATTTCACGAGCTATGTAAGCTATGCCCGGCAATGGTCACGCCGGAATACAAGAAGATCGAGCAGTTCATCAGTGGATTGCCCGAACAAATCCAAAGCATGGTGACTGCATCTGACCTCACCACTATCCAACCGTTAATCCGATTAGCCCATAAACTGACTGACCAAGCTGTAGCACAAGGAAAGCTACCCAAACGAGGTGAACACCTGAAGCCTCAAGAAAGCCAGAAAAGGAAGTGGGAAACCAGCCACCACCAATCTCATCAACCCCAACAACAACAACGATCTGCACCTGCCAGAGCATTCACTGCCACCCAACCAGATGATAAGGGGAAGGGTGTGTACCAAGGAAAATACCCTTTGTGCAACAAATGTTCTTACCATCACTCTGGTCAATGCGAGCGATACCGATGCTTGCGATGTGGAAGACATGGCCACATGGCCAGAGATTGCAGGTCTAAATTCCCCAGCAACAACAACCACAACCCCAACAACAACCAGAACAACAACAACAACAATCAAAACACTCTCAAGGGGTGTTATGAATGTGGAAAGCCAGGTCACATGAGGAGGGATTGCCCTCAGTTGAAGAAAGCCGGTGGTGGAGCGGCTAAAGGCCGAGCATTTGTGATTGGCTCGGGAGAGGCCAAGGACGATCCAAACATCGTGACCGGTACGTTCCTTTTAAATAATGTCTATGCTAGCATATTATTTGATACCGATGCCGATAGGAGCTTTATATCTAGTGAGTTTAGTAAATTACTAGATATTACACCAACACCACTAGACTACAAGTACACTGTAGAGTTAGCCGACGGCAAACTAATTGAAACACAACACGTCTTTCGAGGATGCATCATGGTTTTGGCGGATCACGAACTCGAAATCGACTTAATGCCGGTGACACTCGGAAGTTTTGATGTGGTCGTTGGAATGGATTGGTTATCCACTAACCAAGCCGAGATCGTATGCAACGAGAAGATCGTACGAGTGACGTTGCAGAACGGAGAACAGATTTCGATTCAAGGGGAAAGACGGGGAGTACCACTGAACATCATGTCATGCATGAAGGCGAACAAGTATCTACAAAAGGGATACACTGCAATACTAGCCCTCATCGTAGAGCAACCGAAGAGGGAGAGGAAGATTGAGGACATCGCTGTAGTCCGCGATTTTCCTGAAGTATTTCCCGAGGATCTACCTGGACTACCCTCGAAACGACAAGTCGAGTTTCAGATAGACCTCACCCCGGGAGCAGCACCGATTGCCAAAACTCCATACCGACTAGCACCAACTGAGATGCAAGAACTGTCTAACCAGTTGCAGGAACTGTTAGACAAGGAATTTATCAGACCGAGCTTCTCGCCTTGGGGAGCACCGGTCTTATTTGTAAAGAAGAAAGACGGATCATTCCGTATGTGCATCGACTACAGAGAGCTGAACAAGGAGACGATCAAGAACCGATACCCATTGCCACGAATAGACGATCTGTTTGACCAGTTGCAAGGGTCAAGCTACTATTCTAAGATCGATTTAAGATCGGGTTACCATCAACTAAGGATACAAGAGAATGATATTCCTAAGACAGCCTTCAGAACTCGATACGGACACTACAAATTTTTAGTTATGCCCTTTGGACTAACCAACACACCAGCAGTATTCATGGACCTCATGAATAGAGTGTGCAAACCTTACCTTGACAAATTCGTAATAGTGTTCATTGACGACATTCTGATTTATTCAAAGAATCGGGAAGAACATGCTGAACACCTGAGGCTAGTCTTGGAATTACTGAAGGAAGAGCAACTATACGCGAAGTTCTCAAAGTGCGACTTTTGGATTCGCGAAGTCCAATTTCTTGGACATGTGGTTAACGAACAAGGGATACACGTAGACCCTGCCAAGATTGAAGCCATCAAGAACTGGTAAGCACCCAAGACTCCGACTAAGGTGCGACAATTCCTAGGTCTGGCTGGGTACTACCGAAGATTCATTGAAGGATTCTTAAAGATTGCCCAATCACTGACATCCCTGACCCATAAGGATAAGAAGTTCGATTGGGGCGACAAACAGGAAACTGCTTTCAACTTGTTGAAGCAGAAACTATGTACTGCACCCATCCTATCCCTACCGGAAGGATGCGATGATTTCGTGGTGTACAGCGACGCCTCGAAACAAGGACTCGGTTGTGTGCTGATGCAACGCGAGAAAGTGATAGCATACGCATCACGACAACTAAAGGTGCATGAGAAGAACTACACAACCCACGATCTTGAGTTGGGAGCTGTGGTATTCGCTCTAAAGATCTGGAGACACTACTTGTATGACACGAAATGCACTATCTTTACAGATCATAAAAGCCTACAACACATCTTCGACCAGAAGGAGCTAAACATGAGGCAACGAAGATGGGTCGAACTCATCGGCGATTATGATTGCGCCATCAAGTACCATCCCGGTAAAGCAAACGTAGTGGCTGACGCGTTTAGTCGGAAGGAAACAACCAAATGCGTACGTGCCCTACAACTCACGATTCATTCTGAACTACCAAATCAGATTCGAATCGCACAACAGGAAGCCCTGAAAGCTGAAAATCTCACTCTTGAAGCCATGAGGGGTATGGATAAACAGATGAAAGTAAAGGATGACGGAGCTTACTACTTAATGGATCGAATTTGGATTCCACACTACGGGGGACTAAGAGAAGTAGTGATGGACGAAGCTCACAAGAGCCGGTATTCCGTACATCCGGGCTCTGACAAGATGTATCACGATCTGAAGACAACCTACTGGTGGCCAAACAAGAAAGCTGAGATAGCAACTTACGTGAGTAAGTGTCTAACGTGCTCAAAGGTCAAGGTTGAATACCAGAAGCCATCAGGGTTACTTCAACAACCGGAATTACCGATGTGGAAATGGGAACATATTTCCATGGACTTCATTACTAAACTGCCAAAGACGGCAAGTGGTTGCGATACCATCTGGGTTATCGTAGACCGACTAACAAAGTCTGCACATTTTCTACCCATTAAGGAAATCGACAAACTAGACAAACTCACCCGGATTTATCTGAAGGAAGTGGTCACTCGACATGGAGTGCCAATCTCGATCACATCTGACCGCGACAGTTGATTCACGTCGCATTTCTGGAAGTCTTTGCATAAGGCTTTGGGTACGAGATTGGATATGAGTACCGCTTACCACCTACAGACTGATGGGCAGAGTGAACGCACCATACAGACACTAGAGGACATGCTTCGGGCATGTGTTATTGACTTTGGAAGTAGCTGGGAGACTCACCTACCGTTAGTTGAGTTTTCATATAACAACAGCTACCACACGAGCATCCAAGCTGCACCATTTGAGGCACTTTACGGGCGTAAGTGTTGATCACCCATCTGCTGGGCTGAAGTTGGAGACAGCCAACTGACCGGTCCAGAGCTTGTGCACGAAACGACGGAGAAAATCGTGCAGATACGTAAACGGATGGCAGCAGCTCGGGACAGACAGAAAAGTTATGCTGACAAGCGACGCAAGCCGTTGGAGTTCCAAGTGGGAGACAGAGTGTTACTCAAGGTCTCGCCCTGGAAGGGAGTCATACGGTTTGGCAAACGAGGCAAACTGAACCCTCGCTACATTGGACCTTTCGAGATTACCAAACGAATAGGCCCTGTGGCCTACGAGCTGAATCTGCCAGACGAATTGAGCAGCGTTCACAATGTGTTTCACATCTCGAATCTCAAAAAGTGCATGTCTAATGAGACACTTTTTATTCCTCTCGAGGAAATCCAGATCGACGAGCAATTAAACTTCGTTGAAGAACCGGTTGAAATTATGGACCGAGAAACCAAGAAACTCAAGCTCAGCAAAATACCGATTGTAAAGGTGCGATGGAATTCGCGTCGTTGACCGGAATTCACGTGGGAACGTGAAGACCAGATGAAACAAAAGTACCCACACCTGTTCGCGGAACAGACAAACACTGGCAACACAAGTTGAATTTCGGGACGAAATTCTTTCTAGCAAGGGGAGGATGTGACACCCCGTAATTTCCAGGTCAGCTTGTTATTTATTTAAATGTTTATTTAAATGCTTTATGTACACGTGGCACTAGAATTGGTTTAATTTAGTGTGACACGTGGCACGACAGTACAAACACTGGCACACAACTAGATAATTCGAGAATTATCGGCAAACAGCACACACGTGTCAAAACACACGAACGTTGGTGAACATCACAACACTTAAGCACAGAAACACCTCACAAGTCAATTATGGCTAGTAATTGACTAATGGAGTCCAAACGACGCTCGAACGATGTTCTACAGTCTAGAAACGGGCAAGAATGGGCCCAGAACAACAAAACAAGCTTATTGGGCTTGATAATTGGGCCAGGCGGTACGCTTGACCCGAGACTTCAACCTCAGGCGATACGCGCGGATGGAACATTGAGCGCCTCAACCGGTGCACCCGCGCGTAATGACTGGCGCCAATGACACACGTCAGGCGATACGCCTGACATCTCTGACAGCTTAAAAATCTTCTTGAGCAACACAAAATCCATCATTATCCCTATATCATCATTTTAGTCGACTCCAGACGCCATTGCACGAGTTTTTCTTCCAAGACACCTCTGTTACATGCAAAACACACCTATAGGAGGCCATTGTTGAGGTTCTTGAAGCTTTGGAAGCTTGAAGGAAGACGTTGGGAGCTTGACACCACCACCATCACTTCACCTCTACTCGAACCTGCTGTCCAGGAGCTCTAGAGGCTGCTCTCTTCAACATCTCAGGACCTTTGAAGCTCTAGAAGGTAGTACAACACTTCTTGTAGCTTAAAATCACCATTACACACACATGCAAGTGTTAGATCGCACATGCAAACACCTATGACCCATATGCACGAATTTCCTTTCTGGGTTTCATGATTTAAATGTGTTTTATGATGATCTATGATGTTTAGATTGAGTTTTGTGAAGATCCATGATGATGTGTTTGTGTAAATTTCGTGATTTGGTCATAAATGGGTGATTTACCCACATGCATACATGATCTAAGACATGTTAGATGATTTTGAATGATGATATATGATTCTTGATGTTATTAGTGATGATCTACATGTTTGAATATTGTTAAAATGATTAAAATATGAGTTTATGATGAACTTGCTATTATTAGTAACTTTTGAGTTACAAGATGATGATTTGGTGGAAATGATGAGCATGCATGTAGCTAGAAATGTTATTTGAATGTATTTAGGGTGATATTGATGTTTAGAATATGATTTAGAAGTTGATTATGTTCATATTGACATAGTTACTATATTTAGTAACTTTTATTGATGAAATATTGATAAATGATGATTTGGATCATGTTAGTATGTTTAGAATGATGCTAAATGGCATATTAGGATGGTTGATGGCATGAAAATTGGTTTAGAAATGTTAAGATGGTCATTTTTATGCAAAAACCACAAAGTTACTATTTATAGTAACTTTATTTTTACAAAAACCAATTTGTAAACATGTTGTGTGATTTGAGCATGCTAAATGGCTTATTATTTTATAATATGATGATTAGATGCTAAGTTAGATGGTTTCCGATGTCACGTATGCTATAAATGGAAACTTTCCATTTTAGGAAACTTTTATGTGCTAACATGTTATAAACGACCTATGTGACTTCGTATGATGATGTGTTATGTGTTAACATGATCACGTAGGACTAACGAGCATGCTAGAACTTTAAAACTGTTATGCTTTGTGAACTTTCCAAAAATGGAAACTTACAATAAATAGTAAGTTGTCCATAGACGCGACTTGCGCGTTTTGCACACGACGAGCACTTACACGATTGCTACACGATTCACAACCGTCACACGGTTCACCAACGGGTCGTTGACTTGACACGGTCAACTTTGGTCAACTCTAGTCAAACACGGTCAAACACGGTCATTGTGGACCAACACAGTCAAACACGGTCAATGTGGACCAACACGAGCAAACACGGTCTCTGTGGACCGACACGGACAAATATGAACAACCAAGGGTTGTTGGACACAAACACGAGCACAAACACAAACACTAGCACGGTCACATACACGAACTCACGTACGGTGTACGATATAGGTTGCCGGTGACCGACGCGCTACTTTCTCGAGGAGCTTACGCGTACTTTCATTCACATCACTAAGGTGAGTTTACGGCTCCTCTTTACTCTTTTCAAACGCTTTTAAATATGGGGAGAATACTAGTTACATCGAGTCAAACATTTATTACTGTACAAACATTTTTGGTGTATGCTGGTTTATTGGACAAACATTAAGTGTTGAACTCGTAACAAGTCCTCACAAAGTCTTATCGTTAATGTACGAACAACGTGGTAGATTTGGATGGATCCATTAGGGTATGACCAACCCCACGGGGCACAATGTTGACTAGGTGTCATAACCCGTGCAAACTCTGACCTAATTTACTGTGTGTACGAGACACAGTGGAGGCAAGGACAAACAGGTCTAGTTCGGTAGTGACGCACTGACACTTGGAGCCTAAGGCTCGGTACTAGCATTTGATAAACAGCATGACACACTTATACTACTATATGTATATCAAAACCTGTGAACTCACCAACCATTGTGTTGACACTTTTCTAACTTGTATTCTCAGGTAACTAGCATGGCTAGCATGAGGACAGGAATGCACACTTTAAGGGACGAGCATTAGGGATTTAACATGCATTCTGTCGTGTCATTTTGAAAACAATTTAGCTTTTATTATGTCAAACAATGTTGTATTAAACTTATTTCATTCCGCTGCATGTATCAAACATATTTATTTTCCGCTGCTATGAATTACTTTTCCGCTGCAAACCGTTTTGTTATGTGTATGTGTCAAACTTGGGATTTGTAAACGCATATAGATGTGTTCTATACGACCTTGAGCTGTGATTCTGGCCACGTCACACCCACGTGAAATGACACCACGAGTGGAATTTGGGGGTGTGACATCGTTACCACATTAATTTTCAAATTAATTTCGACACATGGCAATCACACATGAAATCAACTTCAAACATTCAAAATTCCAAATATTATTTTGAATAATATAAACTTAATTACTCCTATTTTTTAGCAACAAATTGTTAATTTTTGAATATAATATTTAAACTTTTTATAACTTTTTAATAATTAATCTCTTAATTACTTTCGATTGTAATATAAAATATGATTGTTAACATATATCATATTATTCGATTAATTTACCCTGCTGACAAATAATAAATTTGTTTCAATATATATTTACTTAATTTTAGGATAATTATGTACATTTCATCAAAAATAATATATATTTTTAAACTAATTTTCATTTAAATTTTATTGTAATTTCTCAATCTTATCCTAAAAATATGTAATTTCAAATTTATCTTTATCAAATACATTTAAAGCCAAAAAATTTAAATTTCAAAAAATTTAAAAGCGTATTAATATTTAATCTATGTTGTTTCTTAATATTTAACTAATTCATTTTTGATTTTTCTTATTTTACTCCTATGCTATATATATCCTTATATAATCACTTTTCATATAAACAAACATAAATCTATTTTACTCTATTCATACGTGCAAAACTTTTTTCTTCCTCTACTATTTACTTCTTCATATCATTTAAAATATTTTCATATTGTCATCCTCTACTATTATGTTAAATATATAAGATGTTTACTAATCATTAAATTATGTAGGGATAATATCATATATTCCCTTATTAAACATCAAAATTACATATATCCCCAATGTTAAACTAGAATTACAAATATCCCCATTTTCAAAATTGTCCCTTACTAAGGAAAAATATGTAAGTTGTTTTTAGTTATTCATTAAGGGTAAAATAGAAAATACATAATTTGTTTTTTAATGAAATGGATAAATATGTAATATATTTGGTTTAGAAAGGGGAAATATGTAATTTAGTTTTATGATTGGGTAAATATGTAATAAATTATTTTAGCAGGAGGATATATGTAATTGACTCAACTATGTAAATCTATGTTAAATGCACTAATTTGTATTCATACAGTGTAACTAAAATCTATTAACATTCCATTAATTTTGATCTTTTAGTTACTCTATTTTTATGAAGAGAATTTATTTTTAATAATCATTTTGTGTACATATATGTTTGTATAGCATCTTATATATTATGCGTTTTCTTTGTCATTATTAATTTGTTTAAATATCAATTTCAATTTACAAGTCTTTAGCTTTATATGGATATGTAGTTATTTTTAATTAAAAAAGAATGTTATCATGGTTATTTTTTTACTTTTAATCACATGTAGCACATTTATTTTTCTTTATCTTTTAAATTAAATTATTTAATTCAAACATCTTATTATGTAAAGTTTTTTAAAAAAATTTCTTTCACTAGCATAAACTCAACATTCTAGAGCCAAAGTTTTGTTTTACTGATGTATATTAAAACATCTAAATCCAATGTTTCTTTGTCATTTTTGATTTGGATAAATATCAATATAAATTTAAAACTCTTTGAGCTTTTATCTTTCAGTTTTTTTCTAATTAATAAAGAATGTTATTATTGTTATTTTTATAATCTTATTCAAATATTGTGTTATATATATATATATATATTTCCTTCATTTTTAAAATAAAATTGTATTTATTTAAACATCTTATTATATCATATCAAAGTTTTACTAAACATACATGATGATCTTATTATGGATTCAAATAATCATATTTCTGATCTTATTGAATTCGTTTATACTTTCATTGGTTAGAATTTAAAATATTCCAGTTTTTTCAAAGAAAATGTCAATTTAGCATCCAAATAAAGTTGTAGATGAAACAATAATCACTTGTAATCTATATTTTCAAGATGCAAGTAAATAGTTAAGTTTAGATAGTATTTATGAATATGAGTATTTATATGAAGATGCTGATCAAAGTTTATACGCATTTAACATATTAAATGGTCTTAAAATTTCCAATTTGCCTAACCACAAGTTAGTATTAAAGGTTGGTGTCCATGTGTTGTTACCAAGCAATGTTGATCAAAAAAATGGTTAATGCAACGTGATTAGATTAAAGATCATCTCACTTTAAAGTTGTGTTATTCAAGCAGAAGTAATATTTAGAAGTTCATATAAGTAACCTAATATTCAATCCTATAATAGCTCTAACACTGTAAGACAAGAAGAATCCGTTTAAATTTAAATAAAACAGCTTCCTCTCGCAGTATCATTTGCAATGACAATAAATTAAAGTTAAGGTCAATCGCTATAAAAAGTAGGTTTATTATTGAAACAATCAGTTTTTTTTCACAAAGACAACTATATGTTACTTTATCCATAGTCAAAAAGCAAAGATGGTATGAAATTTTAATTTGGATAAAGACGATAATGTTATTAAAAACACGTCCAATTATGTACACAAAAATGTTTTTAAAGATTTATAGTTTGTTTTCGTAAGTATAAAATGCATTCATTTATAGTAGATTATGTTATTATCATATATTTTAATTGTATCATTCTTTATAACCAATCTCGTGTAATACACGGGTTAATAACCTAGTTATATATAAAAAAAACTCCAATCTCACTGTTGGACAAAAATGATGAAAGGATTTTGTTGAATTGGGATAAGAAGAAGAAGAAGAAGACACACTATGACGTGGAGTGTAAATTAATTGAATTGTATGATCTTGATGATTCAACAAGTTTTTTTGCATGGTCAATTATATGTGGTTTTATTCAGAGTTAAAAATAAGGATGATTTAAAACTTTTAATTTTTATTAAAGATGATAATATTACTAATAGTACGTCTAATGTTGTATATAAAATAAAGTTTTAGAGATTTACAGTTTACATTTTTAATTATAAAATGTATTCTTATATAGTAGATTATGTAATTTATTATAAATATATTTTAATTATATAATTAATATTTTGTACTCAATCACATGTAATACATGGGTTTATAACATAGTATATATATATATATATATATAGGATTTGGTTTAAATAAGAAACCTACCTAATTACGGTAACCCAGAGAACTTTAACGAAAAATGCCCGAATCTTTGGGTTTTTTTTCATGGTCTTTATTATACATATTTAGGAGGTGTTTCTTTTTTGTGTTTTGGCTAATTCGTAATGCAAATCGAATTTGCCTCGGTGTAAAATTTTTGCACTTTTCTAAATGTTGCGAAATGCAACTCGAATTTAGTGTAAAATTTTTGCACTTTTCTAAATGTTGCGAAATGCAACTCGAATTTACACCGAAGCAAATTCGATTTGCATTGCGAATTAGCCAAAACACAAAAAAGAAACCCTATAAATATGTATAATAAAGACCATGAAAAAAGCCAAAGATTCGGGCATTTTTTGTCAAAGTTCTATGGGTTACCACAATTACAGTGGGTTAACAACTTAACATTCCCATATATATATATATATATCTTATCTTATCTTATCTTATTATACTAATAAACAAATATATATTTTGTCACTTGTCATGTTCTAATACCACTTTTTTCACATGTCAACTTTTTATCAAATTCATTTAATTCTCTCATATTAAATAATATATTCTCTTTCTTATTAAATAATTATAATATTAATAACTAATAATATTATTTATGGGGATGGTTCCTTTGTTAACCATTCCTTATTGCGATAACCGAATAACTACATCTTATTACATTGGGATCCACATTAAAGTAAATCTAAAGGTTGTGATTTTTTCTTATTTTTTTATTAATGTAAGTAGGCCCTACATTAATTAAAAAAGAGAAAAAACCACAACCTTTAGATATATTTAGTGTGGGCCCCAAAGTAATAAAATGTAGTTATTCGGTTAACGCAATAAGGAAGGGTTAATATTTGATCCTCTCCCTATAGATATATATATCTTATCTTATCTTACTATACTAATAAACAAATATATATATTTTGTCACTTGTCATGTTCTAATACCACTTTTTCCACATGTCAACTTTTTATCAAATTCATTTAATTCTCTCATATTAAATAATATATTCTCTTTCTTATTAAATAATTATAATATTAATAACTAATAATATTATTTATCTTTAATTTTTTTTAAATAAGAAATATTCTATTTTCTAGAAAATCAAAGTTAAAAAAAATTTTCTTAAAAAATGTATTTTTTATAAAAAATAAAATAAACTATAAACCAGTGTTTTAAACAATAATATTTTTATAAAGCAATAGCGTTTTTTAAATTTATTTAAAAAAAAGTAAAAAAATTGAGAAAGTTACATTTTTTGTTCTTATATTTAACGTTATATTTAATTTGAGTCGTTAAAATTAAATACTTACATAAATTATATTTTTTACCTTTCTTGATTTATAAAAATTAGTATTTGATGGAATATAAACTGAAACTTTATTATCAATTAGTTTAAAGATAATAAGTGTTATAAATAAAAAATATAGCATATCATTTTTATAGTTATTAAAGTTTTTTTAACTGTTTTTTTATTACTTGAAGTATTCATTAATATGTAAATTAATTATTTTATCTTAAGATATCATTTTATAATTTTTAAAATGTTTATTATTAAATATTTAATATTTTATATTAAACTGTGTAATACACGGGGTGATAATCTAGTATATACATATATATATAGGGGAAGGTTCCATTGTTAACCCTTCCTTATAGCGTTAACCGCTTAACCTTAGCGTTTTTTGCCCGAATCTTTGTTTTTTTCATCATTTTTATTATACATAAATATGTGGGGTTTCTTTTTTGTGTTTTTGCTAATTCATCACCGTTTAGAAGTTATAGTAAGTGTAAGTTACTTACACTTACTTACATCAGATAGGGATTGTAAGTAAGTGTAAGTAACTTACACTTACTATAACTTCTAAACGGTGATGAATTAACAAAAACACAAAAAAGAAACCCCCTATTTATGTATAATAAAAACCATGAAAAAAAATAAATATTCGGGCAAAAAACGCTAGGGTTAAGCGGTTAACGCTATAAGGAAGAGTTAATATTTGATCCTTCCCCTATATATATACACACATATATATGGTATGTTATTATAAAAAAAATAATATATTAAGTGTGATGACAACATTTATTATTAGAGTTAAAAATAAAATACTTTTTTACGACCTATTTTTATTAACCACTTTAAGCCTCCAAAATATTTAGACCGGCCTTTGTTAGTGTCACACCTTAGGCTAGTTGAATATTTTAAGTAAAAGTTAAAAAGATAAATAGGTATCATGTATTGTTGTTTAAATAAAATTGTTATATATGTTTATATTCTTTAGTTGTAAATTAGAGTAATAATATACAAGTAATTAAAATTTAAAAAATATATATATATGTTCAAACGATTGTACTCATGTCGACCAATAATGCCCGTGTCATATTTGTTTCATACATCTAACATGATTCATGTTGGTTTCGCATAAAACTTTCGAACTATTGTCGGAGGAGAATACAACAACCCAACAACATTTATCTTTTGACAACTCTGAAATTTTTAAAAGGAAAAAAAAATGACTCATCTTACAATTTTTATTAAGCATCCCAATGCCTATTTTATAAGCAACTTGGTTATTTACATACCAAATATTTTTTATTTTCATATCGCAGACACTTTACGTCTCATATAGCATCCTCTAGCTAACATCCACCAGTTATAAAATAATTGGTCTAATACACGTCTCGTATTATACACGTCTCGTATAGGACCTATACGAGGGTGTATAACCGTATACGAGATGTAAAAATGTTCAATCAATAACACTGAGAAATTTTAATAAATAATAATCGTTCTCTTATACGTCTAGTATGGACATATAAAGGACGTAAAGAGGATGTGGTAAGGGTAAGTAGGGATGAGCATTTGGTCAAAGTACTTAAACTGAACCGGTACCATACCAAACTGGTACCGAACCGATAGATTCAATACGGTATTTGGTACCCACTATTTCATAAATTCGCTATCGGTTCGGTACTATACATATACCATTTCATATGATTATTTTGTAACAAATACTGATATCAAACCGATACCGTACTGATCAATTCGGTACGGTATTCGGTACCCACTTTTTCAAAAATTCGATACTAATACTTTTCGGTACAATACCGATCTCATCCTTAAGCGTAAGAATAACGTTACTCTTTATAAGTTAGGCTTGACGAGTCGAACTACCAAATCATTATTGTTTTTTCATTTCTGTTTGCTTGACCCTTATGTGTCATTTTCATGATGTGGTGTCTCTTCCTACATTCAATATAATAACAAACAGTAAGGACTAAATCTAAAAGAGAGGATTGGCAGTATTTGGTGGCTGCTTTTAAAATAAAAATTACGATTTTATATTGATAAATATAATTGTTTATGAAAATGATTTGCAATTTTGAGGCTAAATCTAGTGGTTTTTAGCTTTTGACCCATGTTTGATTCTAGGGGTGTTCGGGTCCGATTTTACGATTTTTACGTGGAACCGTAAACCAAACTATTAACTGCGGTTTTTAAATAATGAAAACCAAAACCGAACCATTAAAACCAAAATCAAACTGTTATCAATCATTTGGTTCATGTTTGGTTTTACAGTTTGAGTTTTTAAGTCCGTTAAAAATAATTAAATCAAACCGAATCTTTTACAGTTTAAGACGAACTTATTACACCAATTTCAAATGTATTTTTTTAAAGGGTTATTGGATTTAAATACTCCAAACTTTGACCTATTGGCCGGCAATACTCCCAACTGAGAAAATGTTTACCGGCACTCCCAACTTTCAAAACATTTTCCACTGGCACTCTAAAACATGATTTTTTTGATGACGTGACACTTGTTTTGGAGTACCAATGGAAAATATTTTGAAAGTTAGGAGTGCCGGTAAACATTTTCTCAGTTGGGAGTATTGCCAGCCAATAGGTCAAAGTTGGGAGTATTTAAATCCAATAACCCTTTTTTAAAACGATGCATAAATCATGAACTATATACACACATACAGTCTGGTCCGGTTTGGTTTTTTGTGGAAACCGTAAATCAAACTATTCATTATGGTTTCGATTGATTTTTTTTACATTTTATTTTTTATTTATAATTTTTTAAATCCTTATAGCTTCTCCATCTTTTTTGTTTTGCCTTTATATCATTATACATGCGTTTGCAATCGGTCTACACTTTCAGGTATAACAACCATGTGATGATTGTTCCTACAATTAAAGTGAAAGCTTTGTAGATACACTTTTCATGTTTTTAAGTGCATAGTTTTATAACGATAAATGATTTTGTTTAATTAATTTTATTATAAACGAGTCTATTCATCGTCATGAAATGTGGGTATAATACTAGCTTCTAACATTTGAAAATATATATCATTTTATAATTATTCTTATTTTTAATTTCTTAATTTTTTTGATTAAAAAGTTTCTATTTAGTTTTTTTTTTTTTACTATTATTCTATATTCTACACTTAGTGTTATTTGGCCAGGCCAACTTGGTTGGTGAACGGTGATATTAGATTTTGTTATGTTTTTTTGAAAGTTTTGTTATTCTCATATGTAACCCCCAAACTATACACCATTTATAATTAAGTGTCGTATAGACTCATACGATATATACAAGGGTCTGTAATTATTTTTCAAAATTTATTAGCGTACTGCATTGTTCTCGTATATACTTCGTATAAGTTCTATACAAAGTGTATACAATGCCAATCATTATGAAACCAATAAATTTTAGAGGGGTATGAGAGACGAATGAGTCCCTTTTTTAATTATTATATTGGCACTTCTATATTGCCGTTTAAATTCTATTGAAAGTTGGTCTCTCATGTCTTAATTGTGGGTTTCACCAACTAGTTATTTATTTATTTATTTTTTTAAAAATGATTATAGTTCAATTTTATTATACTTTCCTCTAAGTCTGCTATGCACCTTAACACCTTAAGTGAGACTCAAACTTATAATACCTCTTGAATTACCACATTTGTCACTAAGCTAAACCTTTAGTTCTCTGTAAATCAGTGACGAAGATTGAATAACTATATAAGAGGAGTGTAAACTGTAAAGTGAATACAAAACTAATAGGGAAATCAATATGTAAATAAAATTTTAAAATATTAACCGAAAAATTAATACTAATAATTAAAAAAAGTGACTTATTGATTGTGAGTAGTTATTTATAATAAAACTAAAGTAGTTTTAGCAAAAACTTCACTAAAGAGGCATTCTAAATTGCTTTAAAACCGTTTAAATTATTATTAAAGTATGCAGAGGACTTTACAAAAACAGCATTAATTGGGAATTTTAATAGAATTAATGGGTAACTTCTATACTAAGTTATATATGCTCATTAATAAATTAGAGAAATAAGAAAGGAAATATGTGTTTTGTTAATCCTTTTAAAGTAAATAAAAAAGTCAACACTAATTCAACTTAGTAATTAAAATTATTAAATGCATTACGTTTATATATACTTTTTAACTTTTCGTGTATTTTCAGAAAGTTGGGACCAAATTTAATAATTTGACAAAACAAAAACCATTCATATCCTTCTTCTTAATTCTATATAATTTTATTGCCGAAGAAATTGAAATATATACTCTATAATAAACGAATAACATTTCGCCATTTGTTTTCTGCTTAAATTACACGTCATTTGTCGTTAAATGATTAAACAAATTACAATTAATGTTATATGTCACCATTATATTAATCCTCAATATTTTATAAATAAATTTTATTTTATTGAATGTAATATTTATTTTCTTTAAATATTAATGAAAATCTTATCATATCAAACTTTTTATTTTCGATTACTAGTTTTGAAATTCAAAAAAATTTTAAATTAAATTATCAAGGTACTCAAAACAAAAATTTTAAATTCTTATTAAAAAAAGAAATAATAATAATAATAATAATAATAATAATAATAATAATAATACTATTTTATGAATGGTTTCTAATATATATGATTATTAAATTTATGATCATTTTGCAATTGATATTTATTTTCAATTGATTTCATTCTGCAAATTATAAAACAAAAAATATCTCAAAAAATCATTTTTACAATTTTTAAATCTTAATTGCTAATATGTATTATTTAATATAATTTTACATATCAATCCGTGTATTATCCATGTAAAACTAAAAAAGAAAGGTTACGGATGGGTCAATTAAACAAGTATGTATATTTCGGTTAACCAAATCAGGTATTCTATAACTATATATATATATATATATATATATATTTTGAACAGCCTATAACTATATATATATATATATATATATATATATATATATATATATCATACTAAAAAAATAAAACTAATCGCATACCTGTTAGAATTTATAAAATTAGTTTTCATACCTATCTTAAATGTTCTAGGCTTCAAGATTTGACATTAATTGGATTCAGAATTTTGGGTCGCTTGTCGTCCTTAAACCTGAAAAAACTTCATAAATAACTTGAAAATAAATTTAATTTGAAATAGATAACACCATGACATAAAATGAATTAAGAGAGATAACACTGTAACATAATGCAAGTTCACGATAAGCAACCTGAAAACTATGTAAATAGTATGAATTCAAACAGAAGATAACTATAAATAATATGTTTAATGAAAAAATCATTAAATATTATTAAAATTGACTATTTGTTTAGTTATAATTATTTTAACGTATCTAAAATAGAAGTCTCTAAAATATGACTCATTTAGAACCTAAACTTGATTTAGTACGTTACTTTAATTATTATCCATATAAGAAGTTAAAAAACAAAAAAACGGAAAATGTTATGGATGGGTCGAGTAAACAAGTAGGTATATTTTACGTAACCGGGTCGGGTATCCTTTAATACTATATATGTTTCATGGGGAAGGTTCCTCTAAAAAGTCTATTTTGCCTAAGAAGGCTAAGAAGGATTTTCAAAAACTCGAAAACCGATCCAAACAAACTCCGATTGAATTCATTTTTGCATCATTGGAACCGGCTTATTGAACCCTAAAACAAAAACATTAAATTGTAAACAATAAACTCGAATACGAAAACCAAAACTTTAAAAACAAACCATAAACATAAAGATAAAACTTAAAAAGCCAAAAACCAAGCCCTAAAATCTAAACTTTAAAAGTAGTTATTAAAGCTAAAACTTAAAAGCTAATATTGTATGGTTCGATGAGACGATTCCAACGCCATCGAAAGTAGTTATTTGATCTTTCCCCTATGTTTCATACCCGCTAAAAAAATAAAACTAATCGTGTTAAAACTTATAAAATTAGTTTCACACATAACTGAAATGTTCTAGGCTTCAAGAGAACATAAATAATATGGATAACTATAAACAGAAGATAACTATAAATAATATGTTTAATGAAAAAATCATTAAATATTATTAAAATTGACTATTTGTTTAGTTATAATTATTTTAACGTAACTAAAATAGAAGTCTCTAAAATATGACTCATTTAGAACCTAAACTTGATTTAGTACGTTACTTTAATTATTATCCATATAAGAAGTTAAAAAACAAACGGAAAATGTTATGGATGGGTCGAGTAAACAAGTAGGTATATTTTACGTAACCGGGTCTGGTATCCTTTAATACTATATATGTTTCATACCCACTAAAAAAATAAAACTAATCGTGTTAAAACTTATAAAATTAGTTTCACACATAACTGAAATGTTCTAGGCTTCAAGAGAGACATTGGATTCAGAATTTCGGCTAGCTTGTATCATCCTTACCACTGAAAAAAATTTGATAATAACTTAAAAGTAAACATTTTTTTTTAAAATAGGGTAACACCATGACATACCACGAATTAAGATGGATATCATTGTAATACAATGCAAGTCAAGATGAATCACCTAAAAAATATGTTAATAATATGGATTCAAACGAGAAATAATTATTAATAATATATTTGATGACAAAACCGCTAAATATTATTAAAATAAACAATTTGTTTAGTCACTTTTTTGATATTTATAAATTTATTTCTTTTCATTAGTTTTATAGTAGATCCATGATAAAATTCCTTAAAAGTAAAGATTAAATTATGTGATTTTTAAGTTTTTTAAATGATATTTATTTAAATTAAGTTTCTTTACGATTGTATTTAATTATTATTTACATCAAATTCTTTCAGTTTAGATTATATTTATTTACATAAATCAAATTTTAGAACACATGATTTTTATATTTATCTCAAATGAAATATTCTAAACAATGAAAACAATTATCTTGAATGCAAAATATTATTTTTTATTATCTTTTCATTGATCATGAGATATATTAGATGTAAAGGTTTATATAAAATTTAAACATATTTTTAGTAAGTAAACTAGGTATATTATAAACAAAATATAGCATCATCTCATAGTTCGCAACTTCGCATTAAATTTATATATACTACTCTTTTCCTTCACTTTAGATTGTTAGATCAAATTCTAGAATATGATTTTTTATATTTTCTAGGGTAAAAGATTATGACAAGAACAGATTATCTTGAAAGTGAAATATTATTTCTATTAGATATATAGATATATATATATATATATATATATCGATTGATTTTCACGTCTCTAAGACCATACACAGCGGTCATCCCACTGAAAATCTTTCCCCACTGAAATTTCCTACCACGTCATCACCCCACTGAAAACCTTAAACACCCATAATGGTCACCCCACTGAAAACCATTCCCCACTATTCCACATCACCCAACTGAAATTTCCATATCTCATGCTTTGGTCAATCAAAACCAGGAAACCAAGCGGGGAGCGGGGGCCGTGGGAGGGGTTTGGGCGGGACCTGCTGAGGCGGGTGGCGGTGTTCCCGCTGGAAGCCGCCGAAGGGTTGGATCCCGCTGGCAACGCGGGGCAACCATTGTGGGTAGCCTAACAAAATTTTATACATCAGTCACACCACATATATCTACCAGAAATAAACATATCGGTGATCGAAGCTCCTCAGATTCACGACTATATCTTGGGACTTCAAGAGACAAAAATATGTTAATTCAAAATATATTTTTATAATTTCTAAATTTTCATATATAATATTACCTGTTTTAACTCGTGTAATACTTACCTTATTTTTTTTCTATCCATAAAGTCTAACTTATAGTTGTGACTTATAAATCCAAAATCTGTTATTCCAAACTATAAATATCAATTGATTTAGACAGCATTTAAGAGAGGAGAAAAGAGGTCGGGTATAAAGGACCCGGTCGATGTGAGAGTGGAACACACGTCAAGCTAACGCTTTCATCCTTTTGATGATTCCCAGGTATATTCGGATCCGGATTTGATGGATATGTCACGTGACTACTTGAACACTCTTGTATCATGGCACGTGTATCTAATTAACATGTAACCCACCCTCATTTAATCACCTTTGACTCTTTGAGTCCATATGTCAAAAAGTAACATATAATTATATAAATACTACAAGGATATTTTATTTTTTCATTATAATATTATTGTTTGTAAGATATACGGTATGCCATGGGAGTGAGCGTGGAGGGGCGTGGCACACCGCCCCCCTTGAGGCGTGAGTGGGCGTGGGAGGGAGAGGCGTGAATGGAACCATGGAGTGATGTCTCTTTCTCTCTCTCTTTCTCTCACAGAGACACACACACATGTATATATATAAATGAATGATGACGTGTAGTGAGTGGGTAATGGGGTATTTCCACCAAAATGGTGGGGTGAGTGGTTGTGGTGAGTGCATACGTGGCGCATATGTGGAGTGAGTGGGTCAAGGGACATACCTGATAACCTAAGTTTGAAGCCTCTATCATGTTTGTTACAACTTTGAATATAATTTATATTTATTTATGTTAAACATATCATATATAATTTCACCAATCAAAGTCTTGATCATCAAATTGAATCTTACATTGTTTTTTGAATGTTTTATGAGATATTATAGATTTATAGTGTTACAAGTATCAAACGAATAATTTGAAATAAAATGAGTTTACTTATTTAATAACACGATTACTATAAGTTAATAGTAAAAAAAGTTTGTGAAATAAATGAACTTGAAGAAGCCAACTACAGGGGATAAATGATTTTTTTCTTTTTACAATTATTATTTATTTTTTTAAAATTAAGATGGTTCTATGCATATAGACATGATTGGATTTTAATGTATCAATCTTAAATCCACTGATCGGTGAAGAAGAGTACATTTTTCTTCACATTATCCAACTCTCTAAAGTGGTAGCAATCAACAACTACAACTCTTAGCATAGATGTCATATTAAAATCTCTCTTTTAATTATATTCTAAAATTATAAACATGTGAGTTGAATATTAGTGTAAACGAGTCAAACCCGCTGGTGAGCTGCTCGAGATCAGCTATCTAAAAGTTTAAATTCATAAGCTTGAACTTTTGTTTACGCCCTTAATGATCAAATCATGACCAACCGTTTTGTAGCAAATTATGAAATGTTGCTCTTGTTATCTAAGTTTTTATGGTTTGGGCAAACTTAAATATTTAATACTTATAAGAGTTTTGTAAATCTTAATAACTAAGGTGTTAGGATCATACATGACCAAAACATATACTTAAAAATTTAAAAGTTGCATGAGATGAGTTTTTAGCTGATGTCCTTTCGTAGTGACCTCACTAACCTCAACAGTCAACACTCAACACACACAAAAGATAATAATTGTTTTGGAGTGGGCTTCTTTTTGGGCTACAAAGTTTATTAGGCTCCCCATTGGTGAACACTGAACAATATCTTTGATCTCTTTAGAGGTGGGCAAATTGTTTTTGGAACCGGTTCCGGTTTCATACGGTTCATGTTTCAGTTAACAAAGTAAAAAAACGGTTTTCGTTTTTGACCGATATCGGTTCGGGTTTTCGCCGGTTCCAGTTCGGGTTTTTGCCCATCTCTAGATATGTTGGTGATTTTGTAGAAAATAAAAAGTTTTTAAATAGATGACCAAAGCCCACAACTTGTCCGGTGGAACAAATCTTGGTCGAGTATATGTCTAATGTTATTTTTTAGTTTCATTTGACACATGGTAACATATGATTGGTTAATAGTTATTTATTTTAAATCAAACTTATTTATTGTAGTAAGTAAAAAATAAAGTTGGATTGGTTGTGAATGAGAATGAAAAAATTTAATTTAGTTGATTGTGTACTTAAACAATGGGAAATTATTTTTTTAATGACTAGTTTAGGTTGGTTAGTTGTGAATGAGAATACTATTACTTTTTACTTGATCTATGCAAAAACAACATAATATAATTGTATATGTTTTTAAAGTATCTATGTACAAGTAAGGGATCCATGTTTTACTATACCAATTTAGAGTAGGTTTGACAAAAAATGTCTTGTCATGTTTAACATGTTAGAGACTCTAATCGTAATAAACAAAAGACTATTACGCCACTTGGCCTTTAACTATAGTGCCCACATAGTTAAGTTGTCACAAGTGTCTACTCTCTGCTAGTCTATTCATGTGGCTAATTTGCCACATGGCAACACACCATTTTTTTTAACAGCAACAACCGAGCGTAACATCTTGCATTATGCACCACGTCGACAGGTCTCGAATGACCCCTTCTTCAAAGGAGCGATAACCCGTTTTACCGAGCGCCGCCCTAATAAACCTAAGAAGAAAAAGCGAAATATTAATAAATGGCATGAAATATATGGTAACCCACTTGGTAGAGGCTTGCCTCTTAGAATGGGAGGTCATGGGTTCTATCCCATACAAGGTGTAAATATGGTGTAATTTAGGTGGGAGTAAGCTTAGCCGTTCAAAAAAATATATATATATATATATATATATGGTAATTTACTATTTTAATTATTTAAAAAAATCTGTAAAATTACATGTTCACGGTGCAGATGAACGGTGGCGAATATATCGAACAACGGTGACGACGACGGTATCATCCGACCTTGGTGAAATTTTCTCTTATTTTGATGACTTCATTTGCTGCCACTATTTAACAAGGTATATGTATTTAGGGTTTTTTGTGTGGTATCTGTGTGTGTGTGAGTGTTGATACGTAAAGTTTCTACCGATCAAATTTCCAGTGAGTTTTGTTTGTTTGCAACTTGATTGTTCATCGATTCTTCCTTTATATTTGCGTTTTCTTTGGAACTTGTGTTGGTGCTTCGGCTTATGAGGTTTCACGCGATGCTTTGTCGAAGCGATTATGCACCTAAATTCAAAGATAAACAGGTAATAAATCACTTATATTTTGTTTTAATGTTTTGCTGTTCAAACTATTTGTGAACCCTAATTTGATTATTCGCTCAGTTGGGGTGCGCATTTGTGAGCTTTAGATCTTTAAACATGTAACGTATCGCTTCTATTTTGCTTTAGTTTTTTTTGAGTTTTGAAATCGTTATTTGATTGTTTGCTATGTTTACCGTCGGTATTTGTCAAAGAATCACATTATTCTTTTTCCTTATTACACTTAAGGCTGTCTTATCACCACTGTTTGGAATGCTTTGCTATTTCAATCTCTATGGCCTAATGAATCAAGTGATTACTTGGTCAGAGTTTTGTGCTGCTAATTTACTGATTTATTAGAGCAACTTATATCATGAATTACGATAAGAAGGTGAATAATGAGATGATATGATGTAAATGCCCAAAGGTATGATCTTAGATTAAGAAATTACTAGGAAAGTTTATTGTTTTTAGAATTCTTATTTGAGTTGGGGTTGTGGTGTTAACTGTTAAGCGTTTGATTAGCATCAGTTATGATAATTCAAATTATTAACCTCAAAAAAGTCAAAATTAACTTTCTTCTTACATATTTGTGATGATGCAAAGTGAAAATGAATCAACGTATGTATAAATTCTATAATTCATATAAAATTGGATGGTCATATGAAGAAGAAGATACACATATTTAGACATGGTATGGTATTCAATGATTCCTGACTTCTTCCTCTGATCATTAACGATCGTTTTTGCTCCAAGAGTCCAAGCTAAATATTATTATTTTTCTTACTTGTAGATTATGCATCTTGTAAATGTCATTCCATTTTGTGTTTTAAGTTGGATTAAGGTTCTGGTTATAAATTTTGTAATCCATATCAATTTTAAAACAAGATGGTCACATTAGGAAGAGGATACATAATCATGTTTTTTGACCCGTTTATCTTCGGTGATGTCCCATTTTTCCCAGAGATACACATGCATGTTGTTATAAAGGGCCTACGTGCCTGGATTTGCTTAATGTTTCTAATTTTTTTTGCTTGGTTTTCCAGGCATTTCACAATCTCATTATGCTTCTTTTCTTTATGAATGTTGCTTGGGTTTTCTTTTCATCTTCAATTCTTGATAGTCTGTACTTCCTTTGCCATTTTATTTATGATTTTGCAATTCTTTATTATTTGGTTGTCTTTTGGCTTCATTTTTGCAGGGTTTTGATTCACATCTCTCCAGAATTGTTTCCTGCTGTGTTTCTTCTTCCTTGAATAGGTATGGTGGTTGATGGTGTTCTAGCATCTTGGAAATCTGTTTTGTTTGTTTGTTAATTTTTTTTTGTGCTTGTTGTTCAATCTGCGTGATGCATTTTGTTTGTTATCATATTGTTATCTTCGTCCTTTGTTTGTGTGCCTTTTCGGGGTTTTTGTATGGTTTTGTATTTTATGTGTGACATTTGTTTGTGATAATGCACCTACAGCCTCACCACCTGCATCCACCAAATGACATCTTTTTCAGTTAAAAGGTAAGTTATTTAACTTTATCAAAAACAATTTTTCTTTACTGCATATATTAACACTTGTTTTTTGCAGCCAAACCGATCAGTGACACCAAGAAGATAAGGCACAAAGCTTGACCACAAGTACACACTACAGGTGACTTCAAATGTAGCATATTTTGAACTTTTGTAATAGCAAATGTCTTTTCTTTTTGACATATAACAGTTAGCTAATGCTTTTGGCTCGCCAATAACACGAGTCTTGAGTGTAGATTTTTTTAAAGTTGGCTCTACTTCAACACGAAACAACGTTAAAAGATCACAAGTCCGCACAATCATGTAGCAACGGCACCACAATGCGTGCCCATGCGCTATATAGTTCTAACGAAAGATGTAAAAGCATCAAACCCACAAGTTGCCATCTCAAAAACAGTTTAATAAATAAATAAAATTGGTATGTAAACAAAAATCGATGACTTTCAAGCTTTGTATCAAACAACTTTAACATCTAGTGAGACATATTGATGAAGCAGGGGGTTTGCTACAATGTAGCTACACAACAAAGCGTAAAGCTCTGTATATAATTGATTGTTTTAGCTACGATTTTTTTTTCCATCTTTTGAAATTCTTTTGGTGAATTTATGCAGGTATTGTGAATGAAAAATGTGGATATGAGGTTGCAAGTTTTTAGGGATTTAGGTTTTGCTTCAAATGGGCAGCAGAAACGTTGTTCACTAGACATTTTTGGTGGTAATTGGATTCATTCCAGTTATTAGGTAAGTTTACCACCCTTAATTGTTAATTTTTATTTAAATTGTAGAGTTAAGTGAATATCATGCCTTTTGGGGTTTGCCTAGCGTAGCATATAGATCTTAATTGTTAGTGATTAATTAAGTATATTACAGTTTCATATATGGTTGCATCCATGAGATATCATTGACGTTATGAAATGAACATCATGATGAGAAGGGTTGGTTTGGTAATATTTACATTGTATCTTTTATAAATATTATTTATCTATAATTTCATATTCCAAAACAGGTAAAAAAATCCTCGGAACCTAACATTGGTTAATTCGCGTTATTATGATTGAGCCAAGAACCTATTATTTTTTATCTTACCTTTAGGCTTTAATTATAAATATCCCCATTTGGTTTGTTTTATGCTTCTAAGTGATAGTCGTATCAATGTGTTTTTATATCCGCATTTTGAAATTAGGCCGTGTTGCAAAGTCCTTCATGCAACACACATGGAGAACATGTTTAGTTGTAAATTATTCACTTTGGAGTATATATACATTATTTATTTTGGTTTTCTTTATCTTAAAAATGCTAAAATGGAACTATCATTAATTCTTAACTACGTTAACAACACTTGATCAACATAAGCCATTTTTATTGCGCGGGAGCATCAAACAGGTCGCTTCAGCCGGGCATTTCTACAAACACTTGATCAGCACTCTTGTTCCTATGATTGAATGGCAAATCAACTCATCAAATCTCCAAGCAACTTCATCGAATCGTTCATAAATCCTTACTACCTACCCTCCCTTTCACGATTAATGACAACAAGCAAACGAGTTCAAGATCGAAGCCAACAGAAACGAGTCCATGCTCTTGAAATTGCAGTCGAAAAGCACAAAATTGCCTCCAAAATCTTGTTTTTACTGGAATTATTAAAGCATGAACCCGAACAAATCATACCCATCAGGTCTCTCGATCAACACAGACGCCAACTCAATCTGCCAAAGCCCCACAAGATATCTGATTTCATTCGCAAATCTCCGAAGTTGTTTGAGATGTACAAGGATCAAAGAGGTACAACATGGGTTGGATTAACAAAAAAAGGGGAAGAATTGATTGAAGAAGAAGAGCGATTAATTGCAGAGAATGAGGAAAAAGCATTGGAGCATGTAACAAGGTTGTTAATGATGTCAATTGACAAGATTCTACCTTTGGATAAAATTGCACATTTTAGAAGGGATTTGGGCTTACCATATGATTTTAGGAAACATTGGGTGCACAAGTATTCAGACTGTTTTAGGGTTATCAAGGACGAGGATGACGTTGAGTTCTTGAAGCTTGTTTCATGGAACCCATCATGGTGTGTTACTGAAGTGGAAAAGAAGGTTTTGGGGATCAAAAAAATAGAAAATCATGTTCCGGGCATGCTTTCGTTACCATTTCCATTGAAGTTTCCACCTGATTACAAGAAATTGTACAGATATGGTGGGCAGATTGAGAATTTTCAAAAAAGGGAGTATCTTTCTCCTTATGCGGATGCTAAGGAGCTCAAGGCTGGATCAGTAGAGTTTGATAAGCGAGCGATAGCTGTAATGCATGAGGTGTTGAGCTTTATGAACGAGAAACGATTGATTACTGATCATTTAACTCACTTTAGGAGGGAATTTGTGATGCCCCAGAAGCTGATGAGGATACTGTTGAAGCATTTTGGAATCTTTTATGTTTCTGAGAGAGGGAAAAGATTCAGTGTGTTCTTGACTGAAGCTTATGATGGATCTGAATTGATTGAGAAATGCCCTTTGGTTGTTTGGAAGGAGAAAGTTGTTAGCCTAACTGGTTATAGAGGTAGGAAGAAAAAGATCTGTACTTTTGATGATTTGGACAATTTTGATGATATTGATTTGTTTGAGAGTGATTCCGAGGATGAAAACACTATTCGGATTGACCGGTCCTCCAAAGAAGAGGATACCATGAGTGATGTTGAAGAGGAATTGATTCCACAAATCTTTGAGATGGATATTGGAGAAGTTCAGAAAGCTTATAGAGATACTTAAACATTAGGAGGTTATATTTCTTCTTTTTTTTGCACTTTTAATTATCTTTCAAATATTGTAATCTTAGAATACTTGTAAACTTACCTTCTACCATTTTTAAATTATATACAAATTCTTAATTGGTAGTACAAAATAGTTAATTTGTTGGTAAGGCATAATTATTTCTCAAGTATTATTATTTCTTTCTATTTGGTTCTTCATTGTGAAGAATTTACAGTTCTTGTAGAGATTCATCATCATCATCATCATACTCGGTATATCCCACCATTAGCAAAGCTAAGGTAGGGCCTGAAAAGGGTAAGATGTAGACAGCCTTACCTCTACCCCGTAGGAATAGAGATTCAAGACAATATTTTGTGGTGATCAAATTTGGATAAATTGTGCTAACCCGAATGGACTCATCTTAATTTTTAACATTGTATTGGTTTCTTGAAAGTTTTGCTACAACACTTTCATTCGTTAAGCTAAAAAATTGTACTAACAGCTCAGCATAATACAGAAATAATAACAGACTTGTTTGGCCTTGGTGTCTTTGCTGTTGATGGTGCCAAGTGGAAGCAGTAAAGAAATCTTGAAAGTTTCACATTCTCAACATGGGTTTTGAGGGACTCCAGTTGTGCAGCTTAAAGAACAAACAAAGCAAAATCGGTTGGGTTATTTCTCAGTTTACTAGAGTCGTTAGTATTTGATGTGTTGGAGTGTTTTTGTTCCCTTTTCTATTTATGGAAGTGCGTGCAGTATATTTTATTGTAATTGAATGGAAGGGAATCTTAAAGAGTTGGAGGTGCCGACTGCCAAGTGCCTGTTTGTTTAAAATTTCTGATCTCCTAACCAAGTGAGGGTCAAGGGGGCCACGCCCCCTCGTAGGAGCCATACAACTCTATTGGATTATTCCTTGATCAAATTTCTTGAACTTGAAAGGGGAGTAATATTGATTTCATACATGATCCGATAGTATTCCAACTGAATTTTTTTGTATATTAACTATGTCAACGACTTCTATTTTGCCATTTGATTCAAATATGTTTTCTCATGCTTACTTTGTGAAGACTGTTTAATGTTTGTAATTTCTGGGGGTGACTTTGTAAAATAGTAACCAAGATTCTCAATTATTCCAATAAAGTCATCCAAAGTTTTTTTTTTCTTTTCTGTTAAAAGTCACTCAACTTTCATTATGTGTTCAAATAATAGGCAATTTTTATAAAATATTAACCTTTTTTAAAACTAATCAAGGCAAATGAAATATTTATTAGTATTTATTAGTATTTAGTTATTTTTTTTTTCAATTTGATTTAAATTTAGCAATTATGAAGCTTTGTTATCAATTTGTTAACTTGTTTACTTCACAATTACATCTTATTTTAAGGTAATTAAAAAAAAAGTTTCCCTTATTACTAATAAAGATTCATATGTTTCATTTACCGTAATTAATTTTAAAAAAATTAAACAATTTTTAAAAACTTACACATGATTAAACATATACCAAAAGTTAAGTGACTTTAGAAGGACAAAAAATTTGAGTGACTTTAGCAGATGACTAAAAAAAACTTGATTACTATCAGGTGTAGTTTTCCCAAACAGGTAAGCTTATAATTTTATTAGGAATGCACTATATATCCAGGTGACATTGCTGCTTTTAAACTAAAAAAATTATCATAAATATCAATACTGTTAAAATCACAAAAGGCTTTAACAATACCAAGAAGATTAAATCACCAGAAAAACAAAAACATCAACAGGTTCAAGTAGTTTAGCAAAGCTTCATCAGTGGCTGCACAACCTACATTTTGTTTTCAGACAAAATTTGAAACAGCAGGGGAAACAGGGCTGCCTCATCAGTGACTGCACAATTAAACTACATCTAAAACAACATATTTAGATTTACATTTTGTAACAACTTTGTAGGCTGCCGTCGTCGTACACAGTATATCCCACCATTAGCAAAGCTAAGGTAAGGTCTGAGAAGGGTAAGTGGTATACAACCTTACCTTTACCCCGCGGGAATAGAGAGACTACTTATAATGAGAACCCCGGCTCATGATGCTTGATTACCCGACCAATCCAATGGTTTTAACGTTATTTTCACGAAAATAAAGTAAAATTAACGTTAAAATTAGTGTAAGTTTACTTTTGCCCCTTAGGGGCCGACACATATAAACATTATATGCGCGCACCGCAACTTTACATTGTAGGCTGCTAGAATAACCTAAAACAACATATTTATATGTACATTTTGTATTAACTTTGTAGGCTGCCAGAATAGGCCTTTTGTGCCTTTAACACATTTATAAAGGTTGACTCATTTACTTGTTTTAAATTAGAATAAATTTTTTTTTTATTAAGTTAGCCAGTATAACGTTTATGACTCGTTTAACCCTTCTATAATTAACTACAAATGATTTGAGGCCCTTTTATGACAAGCAAATTTAACTACAACTTGTCAGTTTATTTGGTTAAATGTGCACATGAATTAAGTTTGAGTTTCATAATTTCAAGTGTATATGGGTTAAGGTTGTTTTCTTTTGCAAAAATAAATATACTGTTTATGTTTAGTCTCATCAATATACCGTGTCAATCAACAATATAACATGATTGACACTCTTAGATAACATGACCTAAAATTAAATTTCAAACCTTAAAAAAAGTAGTGTAGTGATTTAAGTGATGAATGGACGGAGTCTCATGATCAAACGTCACTAAGGTCGGTTTCCCTTTGAAGCCTCATAACCAGTTGTTTGTGACCACTTTACCTATACCCCTGGTTGGATATTTTTTTTTTTTTTTTTTTTTATAATTTTTGGTTGGAGGGAGGGGTATGAGGGTTTACCACTTAAATAGTTTCATATAGTGAAGGAGGAGGAGGAGACTCAGCCTAAAATCTAACCACTTTGAACACATTTTGAGAATTTTCAGTATAACTTCTTGTTTGGCACACCAAACATCATCTTGGGTTGTTGCCCTTGTTCCTATTTATTCAAAGAATATGCCAATATGATAAAAACCTTATCATGGGTATCACAAACATCTTGTAATGCCCATATCAAATTTATCTTAAAATTCTCCAGTTAGACTTTAAAATATCAAAGAGAATCAATTCTTGATGGTGAATGCATCTTTTTTGCAACACTTTATTGAGCTCGTAGTAATCGATGCACATTTAGATCGTCACAACATTTTCAAAAAAAAAAAAAGAATACAACCAACAATTATCCAACTTTGAGATTAGGATATCAACTCTCTTTGTTGAATCCGAAACAACTCATCATGTCAAGTGAACATAAAATTTAATAGGCATATCTCATACACAATTATCCTAATATGAAAATAGTGAGCTCAGATTAGAAAAACTAACAATAGAGCTATGATCAGATCTACGGGGGAGCTTTCGAGTAGGGTTGTTAAACCCATGTACAAGTTCTTCTAACATAAATGTCTTTCTCAAATGGTTGGTTCAATCATTTTGGAGATCTTGGTGACCATAAAATATGAGGCCTTTTTTAAAACTTAGGGCCGACTATAATTAGAGTGTTTAATGATTTTGTTTTCAGTTTTAGAATTATTTTAGACCTCTCCATTAACCAAACGAACCATATTATGAAATCCTCTAAGTGTACCGAATTCAACCAAATAAACAAAAATCAATATATATATATAGGGAAGTGTTCAAATAATAACCCACTCTTAGAGCGATAACCCATTAACTTTGCCAAAACGAAGCCGAATCTTGAATTTTTTTTAACATCATTGTAACACAATTAGAACACTATGTTCTTTTATGAGTTTGTGAAAATTCATAACCGTTTAAGAGGTATCATCGTTGTTAGAAGATTGAAAACCCTCTACCGGTCCCATATTATCTTAGTACATTTCAATAACACCTCATTCAAAAAAAACTAAGGGTCTTTTTTTCTTCTTTAATATTGTGAATAGATAACAAAATAGGCCCTCCGTGGACAATCGCCACCCAAGCGAAGGGAGTTAAGTAATTGAAAAGGTCGTCAATGTGGGACTAGCCTACTTAGTAGAGACATTGTCTCTTATAAAGCAGGTCTTGGGTTCAATTCCAAGCAAGGGGGAATATTGGGTGTAATTTAGGAGTAGGAGTAGGATAGTATAGCCGTTCAAAAAAAAAAAAGGTCATTGAAAAAGTCAAAGATCAAGTCATTTCGTGTTTTCCACATACTTTATATTGAAACGAGAACTATGAAATATACTACCTTTCTTCACTTTATATTGGGACCAATGAGGCATTGCCTCAATAGTACCCCGAGATTCTTTCAAATGGGAGGTCTTAGGTTAAAATCCCTCCTGCAACGAAAAAGGGGGTCTGAGGAGGGTTTAGGGGGTTTTCCAAGTGGGGTTTCCTCCTGCGGTGGTTGTGGTAGCTCATGGGAGGTACAAGTAAGTAGACATTGATAACATGACCTGGAAATAGTGGGTTCACACAATTGAGACCTTCGTCGTTCAAAAAAAAGTATATACATTTGGGTTTTCGTGATGGTGCTCTAGTGGTAAGAAAGTGAGACCTTCGCCGGTCGGTGATGGACGCCTAATGATGTCGTTTACCGTTTTTTAGTATATACATTTGCATATTTACCATGAAAAAATAGACGAAGAGTTCCTTTAGTTGTATGTTTAACAAAGCATGCTCTATTGGTCTATTCCAGGGTATTCATATTCCTAATAATAGTGCTCAAGTATCCCATCTTTTGTTCGCTGATGATGCAATCATTATGGGGGCCTGGTCAAAGGAAAATATGGCTAATCTTCGAAGACTATTAAGAGCTTTTCATATGGCATCGGGTCTAAGGATTAATCTAAGCAAGTGCAGCCTAATTGGCTTTAACTTGGATGACGGGCTGATTGAAAATATGGCTTCTCTCATGCATTGTATGGTAGGTACCCTTCCTTTTACATACTTGGGTCTTCAGGTGGGAGCGAATATGAATAAGGTGAGTAATTGGGCTTCGGTGGTTTCTATTTTTGAGAAACGTCTCTCCCTTTGGAAAGCCAAACACCTCTCAATTGGGGGTCGTATTACACTGATCAAATCAGTGCTCAATAGCATTCCATCTTATTACTTTTCCCTCTATAAGGCACCTGTACAAATTATTGATAAGCTAGAGAAAATAAGGAGAACTTTTTTATGGGGTGATGCAAATGATAAAGCTAGAATCCACTAGGTTAATTGGGATACAGTCACCGCACCAAAAGAAAATGGGGGATTAGGAATTGGAAGTCTTCGGGACATAAACTTGTGCCTTCTTGCAAAATGGTGGTGGCGGTTTAAGGTGGAGCCATATAGTCTATGGAAAAGGGTGATTGAAGGGATCAATGCCAACACCAAGATCGGGCATATCATACCGAGTAAACATGTTTATTCGGGGACTTGGCTGAACATTACCAAGATTGATGTACTCTTTCACAAGATAAATGTAAACCTCAAAGTACTTTTTAAAGGGATAGTGGGGAACGGAGAAAAGATTCGGTTCTGGGCTGATTCATGGGTTTGCGAGACACCACTATGTTTTAAGTATCCAAAACTTTTCCTATTAGAGCAACAAAAGAAGTGCTCGATTAAGGAAAGGATTGTTATGGAAAATGATCAAATATCACTCGTTTGGGTCTGGTCTAGGGGTCCAAACACAGATCAAGAAATTGATGAGCTCTCTGATTGTATTGGTCTTTTACAACAGGTGGTTTTGAACAACTCTGAGGACAAATGGGTGTGGCTAGGGGATAAGGAAGGAAAATTCTCGGTGAAAGCATTGAAACAAAGGGTTAATGAAGCAAATGCAGTGCAAGGAAGCTTGGTTCTGAAGTGGAGTAAAGGGGCTGCAAAAAAAGCAAATGTTTTGGCTTGGAGGGCTGGAATTGGTAGACTTCCTACTTTGGATAATCTTGCGAGAAGAAATGTTGTAGTTGGTTCACTCTTATGCCCGGTATGCAGAAACGTAAATGAATCTGTTGTGCATATATTCACAAGTTGTGAGTTGGCAGTCTATCTCTGGGAACAAATTTCTAAATGGGTTAAAATCCCACCAATACTAGCTTTTGATGTACCAGATCTTTTAGAGCTGTACAAGAATATTGATGGAGATAAAAAGGAGATTATTCACTCTATAGTCATTACCTCAATGTGGTGTCTTTGGAGAATGCGAAACGATATAGTGTTCAATGGTGGGAAGCCATCGGTGCATCGGTTAATTGAAGAGGTGAAGCGTACAAGTTTTCTTTGGTTAACGAGTCGGGCAAAAAGTCTTAACTTGGGGTGGGAGGATTGACGATTTTTTCATTTGTCCTGAATGTTATTTTAATTTTTGTATCGGTGTTTATTGGGTGTACTTCATCCAGCCTCTTGCTAGTTGTGTTTTTTTTGGGTTATAAAATTTTTGCTGTTCAAAAAAAAAACAAGGCACCCATTTTCTTGGAATTTATAAACATCAAATCACAAGTGCTAATGACGAATTCCATAGATTCTCTCAGGAACAATCATACACCCGCATTTAATGCATCACCTTTTCACCGTTCTTAACTTTCCCAAATCCCTAAACCCAATAACAAAATCAACAATCAAACTTCAAGAAACCCCCAAAATCATCATCTCCAAATGCACAAATTGATCCAAAATCTTGAAGTTTTCATCAATGGAGACCAACATTAAAACATTGAGAAAGAAAACATGGTTCCTTCCACTGATAATATCTCTCCTCACTTCTTCAATCCTCATCGCATTCTCTCTGTTCTTCACTTCATCTTCAAACCCTTTTCATCAAATCCCGTCAAAATCAAAAACCCAACAAATCCCTGTTTTTGTTGAATCAAAGTTGAACATCTCACCCACGAAACCTGCAACAACCATACCAAAGCTTGCTTACTTGATCTCTGGTTCAAGTGGTGATGTTGAGTCGTTGAAACGGACCCTTAAGGCGTTGTACCATCCATTGAATCAGTATGTTGTGCATTTGGACCTTGAATCACCAGCCGAAGAACGATTGGAGCTTGTTGATTTTGTGAACAACGAGCCTGTGTTTCGAGAAGTGGGTAATGTTCGATTGGTGGGTAGGTCTAATTTGGTGACTTATAGAGGGCCTACGATGGTTACGAACACGCTTCATGCTGCTGCGATTTTGTTGAAGGATGGTGGTGATTGGGACTGGTTTATCAATTTGAGTGCCTCTGATTATCCTTTAGTAACCCAAGATGGTACGTGATCATCGATTTCAGTGCGTTTCTTCATTTAGGAATTTCATCGAACACTTGTGCTGCATGGGTGGCGGGGCTAAATTTGTGCAGTTTCCTAACTTTTTCTCGTGAATTTTGTAACGTTTGTTAGAGACTTAGAGTATATTGTGATCTTTAAAGGGTCAATATCATATGGGCCTAAATTAGGTAAAGATGAATTTTTTATTGTTGTTTCTGATTCTTGTTGACTTGAAAACTAGTTTTTGAAACCCTAATTTTTATTGGTTTTTCATTGACTGTTAAATATTTTTCTGCCCCTGCATCAGTTGTTGTACCTTGTGCCCTGATATAGAGATACTTTGGCTTTTTGTCTAACCAAATAACCGGTCCAACTAAATCTCTTGAACCTGTGGTTGTGGGTTGGAGCTACAAAGGTGCAAGTCGGCTCTGGCGCATCAAGACTGCTTGGCTTTGCTAGGATTCTAGAGGGATGTAGTTAACATGGATTTTGCTTAATATATTATAGCTGGATCAAATATGGTCAAATTTAGGGCAGTTAGGAGGGTGATTTGTAAATACAGTCACAGGGATGATGAGATCATGAATGATAAAACTGATAAAAAGGCTAATGCGTAAAAGAGTTCAGATATATGTGCCTTTTTGTAATACATAAATCTCATATCGTTGCACATTGAGGAACACATCGTATACAGAGCGCCTCGTGTTTTTTAAAACCAAGTTTTTTTCTGAAACATTTAGAACCGCAGAACGTTTTATAATTTTGCAATAATGTTGCGTTAGAAAAAGAGAAATTATCTTTCTAAATTGCAGGTGAATCAAGAAACATGCATACAAGATTCAAGGCCCACCTCATGATCTAACTCAGCACCCTTTTTATATCTTTGACAGATTTGCTTCATACGTTTTCAACTGTTCCTCGGGACCTAAATTTTATCGAGCATACTAGTGACATTGGCTGGAAAGAGTATGTGCATCTTCTACCTTTTGCATGTAAAGATCAACGCGTGTCATATTAGTGATGCAAAGATTTATCTATCCTCTTTTTTTGGCTTGTTTTTAGGTACCAAAGGGCCAAACCCCTTATAGTTGATCCAGGGCTTTATAGTCTTAAAAAATCAGATGTTTTCTGGGTTTCCCAGAAAAGAAGTGTTCCTACTGCTTACAAGCTGTTTACTGGTAATCTGCTTTCGTTATTATTCAAATGTTGTTTGAACTTTACATAAACTTACATCTATCGCTGGGAAAAGAGTGACTGCTTTCAGAAATATGCAATAGACAAACATTTTTAAACATACAAGTTGAATAATTTGTTTGTAGGCTCTGCTTGGATGATGCTTTCACGACCCTTTGTAGAATATTGTTTATGGGGATGGGATAATCTTCCAAGAATCGTCCTCATGTACTATGCCAATTTTCTTTCATCTCCCGAAGGTTATTTTCACACGGTTATATGCAATGCTGAAGAGTTCAAAAACACGACTGTGAATCATGACCTTCATTTCATTTCTTGGGATAATCCCCCCAAACAACACCCACATTTTCTCTCCATTGATGATTATGAAAGAATGGTTGAAAGTCATGCACCATTCGCTAGGAAATTTGGTGCTGATAAGGAACTACTTGACAAAATTGACCTTGAACTTCTTGGGCGTGAAGCTGATGGTTTTGTGACTAGTAATACCCTTCTCAGTAATATGTTGATTTACTTTATATAAAATCAAGAGTTAGTTACAAAGATGGTCCTATGGAAAGATGGTCCTATGGTTTGAACAAAGTATGAAAGTAATAGGTTTGGGCATTAAGGCTTAAAAGTAAGAAGTTTGGGTTTGTGCTTTCAATTTTGCGATCAATTTAGGTATTAAGGCTAACTTCAGGTAACTTCTTCGTTAAATTAAAATGAAATGACCAAAATACTCTTTTACTTTTCACCTTTAGACTTTGACTTTGAAAAAGTCAAAAGATATTTTGATTATTTTACCCTAATTTTATGGACAAGTTAACGGAAGTTAACTACGTAGCCATACAACAACAAGCATGCCCAGTAAAAATCCCATTTAGAGTAGGGTCTGGGGGGAAGGATAGAGACAAACCTTACCCCTATCCCAGTTGGAATAGAGAGGCTACGCCGAGGGAGTCCCCGGCTCTAAGTCATCGTTTGAGGTTAATCACCCCAACGCTTTTAACGATTATTTTCACAAAATAAGTAAAATAACGTTAAAATTAGTGCATTTTTACTTTTGCCCCTTAAGGGCCACACATACCAACAACCAACAACCTTACCTAGTATATTCCCATTTTTCAGTAGGGTCTGGGGGAAGGATAGATACAAACCTTACCCCTATCCCAATTGGGATAGAGAGGCTGCTCCGAAAGAGTCCTCGGCTCAAAGTTATCGTTTGAAGTTGATCATGCCAACAAATTTTAACGTTATTTTCACAACATAATTAAAATAACGTTAAAATTAGTGCACTTTTACTTTTGCCCCTTAAGGGCCACACATACTTATCACAAAATTGAAAGCACAAACCCAAACTTTTATTATTTTGTTTATTACCCAAACTAGTTACTTTTCCTAAATCTTAGAACCATCTATGTAATTAACTCTAAAATCAAAGATGACTTTTCCCAAGTTTGACCCCAAAAGTTAAATTAATGCTTGCTTTTTTTTTTTTAATATCTAGGCAATTGGTTTGATAGAAGTGATACAAACAAAACTATAGCTGAAAGCATAGTCAGGAATGCAACTGAACTGAAACCAGGACCCGGAGCTGAGAGGATCAAAACCCTTATTGGTGGTATGCTATCTGACAAAGATTTCCATACGAAGCATTGTATCTGATCATTCTAATATGCCCATTTGGCGTTTTCTTCCATTTCTGGTTGCATCATGTGGGTTGGGTCTTTGGAATGTGACCTGTGGTGAGAATAAGAATGGTAGAAAGTGATCGATCGCCTGTAACATGTAAGCAAGCACCAACCACTTAGGAGGTTTTTTCTTATTGATGTATTCTGTCCAAGATTAAGCTTTTCTTATAAGCAAAGCACCAACCACTTAGGAGGTTTTTTCTTATTGATGTGTTCTGTCCAAGATTAAGTTTTTCTTGGAATATATTATTATAAAGATACGATAATTATATAAATGATGGTTTAGAACATGCAATAAACTGCTTGGGGAAGATGTAATTCTTGATTCCTGGGTTTAATTGATGCAATGTTCTTATTTTTCAGTGCAAGAACAGGGTATTAAAGTGGTAGCAGTGTTGTTAGACGATGTTCCTTGATCATTCTTGTAACAGTGTCTATCATTTTGAACACAATACTTTTCTATTTTATATATTGGCACAAAAGTACTTGTGATTAAGCAATAAGACAAGGCTGAGCTTGACTAAAACTCGACTCGTAGTACCGTTTTAAGCTCGAGATTAACTTGTTAATTATTTATTATTTTTATATATAAGTTTAATTCTACACTATTTAGTTATTTTTATTGTGTTGGTATATAATATTTAACTAGCAAAGCTACATTGGTGTTGTAGCAGGATCAACAACAACACGTACCCAGTGTAATCCTACTTTGCGGGGTCGGGGGGATAGATGAAAACAAACCTTACCCATACTCCAATGAGGTAGAGAGGTTGCGTCGTGAGAGTCCCCAATGAGGTGTTGTAGCAGGATGTGTGGTTGAAACCCTGCGTTGTAGCATGACAGTATAGTTAAAAGAAATACAAGAAGTTTGAAAGTGTTTTCATGCACACACGCACACTTGCTCACTCATGTAGGCATGCTAATGCACTCAAACATGCGCATATAGATTACATCTATTATACATATGTATAAAATTAAAACGTAATAGCATCTATCGAGATGGACTTCTCATTTTATCAAGTCATAAAACACAGGTACTCACCAATTTTTTAACATGTTTTTCAGGTAGTCATTAACAAAACAAGGCTATGTTAGAAATACATCTGAACATTTTCTTATTATTGTCATAAACATTTTGAAATCTTCATAATGTATTGTAAAACATTTTGATTGAACACCTTTTGGTATTGAATACATGCTAGAATTTCTCTTGTTTTGTGGCGTTATATCGTGTTTCTGTCTCAGACGATGATTTGACAATCATCAAATAGGTAGTTAACTATGTAATAAATTAACATAAAACAATTTATATAACAAGATTTGAAAGATTTATGTCACTTCGAATAATTGACACACATATCAAGAATATCTTGTTACAGCTTCACTCAATTTAACACAAAATTATTTATATAATAAGTTTTAATTTGAAAGATTTATCTTGACACACATATCAAGAATAATTGTAGCAGTGTGTCACCCAAGGCATAAGGTCATGATGACTTGACGTCATCTCACTGTCCTTCGGCTTATCACCAACAACTAACACGAGGATGTCATGTTAAATAACTAATACATTTTGTTATATAATTTAAAAACTGAATAATTAGAAAAAAAGAAGTCAACAAAGACCGTATTAGACAATAAGAATCGCAAATGCACTAATATACGGTTGTTTCTACCCAGACTACCCTTATGACCCACATTAGCTGACCATTTAGTTGACCATCGTTAAGTATCTTACAACATTTCTCAAGGGCTATTAGATTTAAATACTTTCAAGACCTATTGGCCGACAATACTTCCAACTGAGGAAATTTTTACTAGCACTCTCAACTTTCAAAACATTCTCCATTGTCACTCCAAAACATGTGCCACGTCATAAAAAAATTCTGTTTTGGAATGCCAATGAAAAATGTCTTGAAAGTTGGAAGTGCCAGTAAACATTTCCTCTGTTTGGAGTATTGTCGGCCAAGAGATCAAAGTTAGGAGTATTTAAATCCAGTAACCCTTTTCTCAATTGATTAATGTGTATTACATGACTTTTTTTGTTCAGGTAACTAAATAACTGTAAGCATGCATTGATGAATATATGTTATAAACTAGAGCTTGTAAAGCATGTTTAATTGTGTTTTACATGTTAGAAACTAACATAAGTATCAAACATAAAAGTGATTCAATTAACTATTTATAATTTTTTATATTTGTTTAAAGTACCAAAAAAAGAGAAATAATAAAACAAATCCTTCTCATTCTAATTATTTTAAAATAAAACAAAACAAAATAAAATACATTATACTAAACAAGTTTTATGGATCATATACAATCAGGAATTATGCAAGGATGGGCCTGACTGCTTTTTTATGTATCTGTATGTATGTATATGTATGTGTGTTAAGGTCTTTATCTGTTTTTGTTTTATAAAAAAAAAAAAAAAAAAAAAAAAAACCGTTTTTTGAGCCGGGGGTCTCCTTAGAAGCAGCCTCTCTACCACATCTGGGGTAGGGGTAAGGTTTGTTTTCATCTCACCCTCCCCAGACCCCACACAGTGGGAATATACTGGGTATGTTTGTTTGTTTGTTTGTTTATACAATCAGGAATTACCAGCTCTTGTATCTCTGTTCGCATCGGAGCATCTCTCCGAGATCTTATGAAAGCTACTGTCACCCTCACTCTCACAGATCCAATCTTCTCTCATCTGAGTTCTTCACCAATTAAACCCTAATTACCCCATTCAAAATCCCCAAATCTTTCATGGCAAATGCTTGGAAGAAAGATCGATCCACCCAAATCACCACTCCGAAGACCCTGTTCCTCATCGTCTCCACCTCCTTCATCCTCCTCACCTTCTTCTACCTCTGCTCACACACAACCACCTCATTAAACCCTAACCCTAATTCCAATACCCTGCTAAATCTCCCCAATTCCTTAATCCAACCATTCGATTGCTACAATTCACCTCAATCCCACCCAATCATCGCAAACCGAGTCGAAGGTGTCAAGTACCCGTTTCTTTACTCTCTGTCCGATTTCGGAACCCTACCCGATAAACCCCACAAGAACATTGTTCGGATCCTCAAGGGGAAGTTATTCAGGCGACCCGACATATCTGTTACTGTTCAGGAGCTTCTGGAGAAGATGAAGAGTGAGGGTAAAATGGGGATGTTCATTGATGTCGGAGCAAATGTTGGGATGGCAACGTTCGCCGCTGCTGTAATGGGGTTTAGAGTTTTTGCGTTTGAACCGATTTTTGAGAATTTACAAAGTATTTGTAATGGAATTTATTTCAATAGGGTTGGTGATTTGGTTCATGTTTTTGAAGCTGCCACTTCTGATCATGCCGGAAACATCACATTTCACAAGGTATGATGATCATGAATTCATGATTCTGTTAATCCTGACATCCCGTTAATCTATGTTGATTGATATGATTGTCTGGATTGATTACAGTTGGTTGGAAGGCTAGATAACAGTGCAGTTTCAGCCACTGGTGCAAAGATGGCTTTCAAATCAAATGAAGAAATTGAGCTTCAAGTAAGATCTGTCCCGCTTGATCAAGTGATCCCTGAGCACGAAAGCGTGTTGCTTTTGAAAATCGATGTGCAGGGTTGGGAGTATCATGTATTAAAAGGGGCAAAGAATCTGCTGTCAAGAAAGAAAGGTGAAGCTCCATACTTGATTTATGAGGAAGATGAAAGACTCCTGCAAGCTAGCAACAGCAGTGCTAAAGAGATCAGGGAGTTTCTTGATAGCGTTGGATACACACGCTGTGTGCAGAAAGGTACTGATGCTCATTGTACTAAATAAAGATTAGTTGCAGATTTACAATTGTTTTCACACTATGATTTAGTTGATTCATTTGAGCTTTGGTTAATTGCCATTGTCGCGATAGGTAGTTTGATGATCTTGCTATAGAGATAAGTGTTGTATTTGTATTTAATGAAAATATATTTATGAATAGTTTTATTCCTCTTAACTTATTAAAGTTATAACAAAGCAATGATCAATGACTATATAGTTGCACTTGAACTCTAGTAGTATAGTACAATTGATCTGTTTGTACTAATGCTCACGACTAAATTAACGAGCACCACTAGTCATTGCAACATGATTGAAACATAAACATTTACAATGATAATGAACCAATTATATCTACTTATGGCCATTATTTCAAAGCAATAAGTTGTAGTGTCGTTTGTAAGTTTGTATTTATTTATAGCCATTATTTAGAACCAATAACCAAATAATACAGGGCTCATTTGATGTCACATCTCTTCCTTTTTAGCTTCAAAAGTTTGTAAAACATTCTGCTATCGGATTCCTTTCTCTCTAGTCATTCTAAATATCATCAGCTATTGATATAACTTAGAATCTTCATGTATCACACTCAAACCATTAAAATGAACCAATCTCTCCCCTCAATTTAATTCAGAAACAATGGAAGTGAATATTTTCTTTATTTTAACATTGGAAGGCAAAAAAACTTGGTTTCCATTCAATTGACATCATTCATCAATAATCAATCAACCAGTGTCCACACCTCAATTTGAATTAAATACCAATAACTCATGCCTACTTTATGCCCATCCACACACAAGTTAGTCACATTTCTTATTTCACTTATGACATTGCTTGAAACCCACATAAGCGAAACTATACTACAATATACAGCACTGATGGCTCATGAATAACTTCAGAAATGAAAATTTCACTTCGTTTGGCCAGTGTACCTTTATTAACTTTGGTTATGATAACTTGTAGTAAATGGGTCAAGCAATGTAGGGGGTGATGGGGTCAGGCTGAATAGCTTTCTGGACCAACTCAGAGTGTTCTTTCACATGAACTTCATAGAATCCGGTTGCAGTAGCAGCAGATGGACCACGACCAACATATTTGATGTCTTGTATGTTACCTCTTTCCACCGCTTTCATGGCTGTAGCAAGGCGAGGAGCAATGTAAGCATACGCCCCCATGTTCATAGGCTCCTCCTGACACCAAACGATCTCTGCATCTGCACAAAATCACACACGGATGATTATAACTGATTGTGGTTATGGGTTCACAAAACTTTAAAGATCTGATTAAAGGTGGCAAGATGTGAGAGTTGGGTCAAAATAGGTTTAGTTTTTAGTACAACAAGAAAGGGGCAAAAGAATAGTTTTGAATACTTACTTGGATAACGCTTTAGTTCACGCTGGACCAGGTCATACGGGAACGGGCAAAGCTGTTCTATCCGACAAATTGCAACATCTTTGCCATCCTCTGACCTTCTTTGTTCATCAAGTTCATAATAAATCTACAAAAAATTCATTTGTTACAGATATTAGAATGGCCAAGTGTTGAGTTCAAGGTCATAAGAGTTGTGTAACGGATCAAAACAGGTCATTTCCTATTACTGGTAAAAACAGGCAGGGCGTGGTCAGTCATAGTTTTTCTGGCAAGACGTGACAGCTAATTGTTAGGTTTAGATACTTTTACAAACCTTTCCTGAGCAAAGAACTAGACGTCTAATTCCCTCTTCAAGATCTGAATGGCCATTCTGATCCTTGATAAGACGTTTAAACCTTGTTCCTTGTTGGTCATAACCTGAGTGACCTTGGGTGTCATCAAACTCTGATAGATTTGACTTGCATTCTTTATGGCGAAGCAAATTCTTAGGAGACATCACAATAAGCGGTTTTCGGAATTCCCTATGCAGCTGAAGGAACATCACAAGAAAAAAAATGTAAATTCAAAATGTGTTATATGACCTTCTAGGGATGGCTAGTGATAAACTCTTGATTCCCCTTAGGAGAGGCTTTAGGTTTACATTTAGCTTCAACTCATTTCTTTCTTAACTTTTTGAAGGTTACCTGCCCTGCATAAGTTGTGTTTACTTGTTTCAACTGGTTAGCTGGATATGGTGAGGCCCCATGAGTTTTCCTTGACGGGTTCTCATGATCAATAAAACCTACTCATATACTTAGAAAATAAAATTACCTGCCTACGCAATGCATGGAAATAATTTGCGGGCGTTGTAACATTTACAACCTGCCAGTTGCATGTTTGGATCTGTGTTCGTAGTGTCGGTTCCATCTCTGGTATAACAAATGGATTATCATCACTCATCTGCAATCACATTTTAGGACAATAATAAGTTGGGAACCTGAACTCAGGAATTCTAACTGTTGGCAAAAGGCATACCTGAAGGAATCGTTCAAGCCTTGCACTTGAGTGTTCAGGGCCTTGACCATCATAACCATGAGGCAGCAACACAACGAGCCCGGTCTGGCGCAGCCACTTGGCCTCCCCACTGCTCAAGAATTGGTCAAACATCACTTGAGCTCCATTTGAAAAGTCACCAAATTGGGCTTCCCATAGCACAAGTGAGTTTGGATTTTCCATTGAATAACCCAATTCAAATCCCAGAACGCCAAACTCTGATAGAGAACTGTAATCAAATTCAAATCATATGCATCAGAATCAATTTTGTTTTTGGTAATCGTAGGAAGATAACCAACATGATCAGGCAAAGTGAAACTTATGCTGGCCAGGTGATTTTTAGGAGGGCTAAAGACAATTAAAATCTAAGATCTCTGCTAGAGGGACTCAAATGCTTATCACTCCACCACCCTCTTGGACGTCTATCAGAGTCACATAGAGGGGAAAGAGAGATATCTGATGTATCATTTTTTATGTAACGCCACAGTAACTTACCTGTTGCTAACAGTAAACATTTCCTGATTCTGATTCTTCATGACATGGTCCAGTGGACAGTAACGCTCGCCGGTTACTTGATCATGGATAACCGAATGCCTATGACTGAAAGTACCTCTCTCCACATCCTGACCACTTAACCTCACATGATTTCCCTCCACCAGCAATGTCGCGAAAGCAAGGGCTTCTGCAACCGCCCAGTCAATACCCTCCCCTGTTTCAATCATCTTTAATCGATCAGCAAATATCTTTTTAACCGCTCTGTGAGGATTAAAGCTTTCTGGAAGGGTTGTGATTGACTTTCCAACGTTCTTCAAAATCTCGGGTTGGACCCTGAATAACAACATATATAACCATTCTTTGATAAGTTTTCAACCATTTGCCACAATCTTGCATAACTTATAGACCTTACCCTGTGCTGCGAATTCGCGAAAGTTGCTCAGGTGACTTAAATCCTGCCCAGTAGTTTGAAAGCCAATCCCTTCTCTTTGTGACATAATCTTTGCTGGCCACAAATTCTTCGTTCAAGATCGATGAAACCTTATTTTGTATTCTGTCAATATCTTCTTTTGTAACTTGACCCATTTCCAAGAGCTGCTCTTTGTAGATTTCGAGTGCAGAGGGATGGCTCTTGATAACCTGCAGCAGAGTTTAAAAACTGTAACCCTAAACCCTAATCTTAAACTGAGCCTGAAAACAAAAGTGAACAAGAGTGCCAGGAGGTGGACCAACCTTGTACATTTTTGGCTGAGTGAAAAAGGGTTCATCAATTTCATTATGCCCAAACCGGCGATAACAAGTGATGTCAACCACAACATCCGAATGAAACGTCTGGCGCCACTCTGCAGCAAGCTCACAAGCATGAACAACTGCTTCCACATCATCACCATTGACATGAAAAATGGGTGCATCCAATGCTTTAGCAACATCAGTACAATACTGTGAAGATCTTCCTGATTTTGGATCAGTAGTAAAAGCAACTTGATTGTTAACCACAATGTGTACAGTCCCACCAGTTGTGTAATTTGGTAGACCACTTAGATGCAGTGTCTCATAGACCACACCTTGTCCAGCAAAACTCCCATCCCCATGGATCAAGATACCCATGTTCTTGGTTCGACCCACGTCGTTTGAGTAATACTGTTTAGCTCTAGTTTTTCCTACCACAACTGGATCTACAGCTTCCAAATGGCTTGGGTTTGCAACCAATGACAAATGGATGTGTTTTCCACCACGTGTCGACCGATCATACGATGTTCCTAAGTGATACTTAACATCACCGGTTCCAGTATAAAGCCCGGCTTCATCAACCGGCTTTGTCCCGCCACTAAATTCACTAAATATTTGACGTAAAGGCTTCCGAACGACATTACCTAACACATTTAACCGTCCTCTATGTGACATCCCGATCACGATGCTTTCAACACCAAGATCTGCTGACCGGTCAATCATCTCCTTCATGCCCGGGATCAATGTCTCACCGCCTTCTAGCCCAAACCGCTTAGCAGCTGTCCACTTGGTAGCCAAAAAGTTCTCAAACTGGATACTCCAAATGAGCCTGCTGAGGATAACCTGACGTCGGTCCCTATTATACGACATGGGTGAAGGTGTTTCGATTCTGTCCCGCAACCAATTACATCGTTCACGGTTCGCGATATGCATGTACTCATAACCGATGCTGCCACAATACGCCTGTTCTAGTCTGGTCATGATCGATCTAAGGGTCTGCACAGGTCGATTTTCAGATAAAAAGCCCGACATCCTCCACACCCCGAGGAAAAACTCGCGATCCAGATCTGACTCATTGAACCCATAGAACCCCGGGTCTAGATCATCAGGGAATTCCCTCTGCTCCAAATCTAATGGGTCCAGTCTGGCTTTCATGTGACCATGAAACTGGTAAGCTCGAACCAGCAACAACAGCTTCATGCTTTCCTGAATGGTCTGACCTGATATCCCAGGGGACGTAGCCGCATGTCCCACAAAGTTTCTAAAGAAATTATCCCACGAATCGTCCACGCTATTTGGGTCAGCCTCCCAGGCTCGTTGAAGCTCTTCCAGATAGACACTGCTGGTTCCATCCAAGAAGCTATCAGTTAGCCGGGAAAGTGGGACCGATCGTGGGACTGGTCCGGATTCAGGTTTCGATTTGAAAACTGTGGTTTGAAAACATCGGTTTCGTGTTCTTGATGCATATGGTCCACCCTGTGATAGAGCTCTCCTGATTGCAAGCTTTGCTAGACAAGATCCAGCTCTAATCCATGCCATTTTTCAGCCAAAATTGTTTCCAAATTGCCTGTGATCATTGATCACAGTTTGTTCCTGATAAATTATAACTAATAATAATATGTCACAAATTGTAATTCAGTGGCCAGTTTTGTTTCTGTTTTTAGAAATGACGATGATTGTAAAAAAGCAAATTTCAAAAAATTTAGTCTGTTTTTGCATCTTCATCATCCTAATTTTCCCACGTGTAGTCTTTTCTTTTCTTTTATTTTTTTATTATTTATTTTCTAATCTTGTCTTCCTACCGCGACAAAAATGGTTGCCATTTATTTAGCGAAGAACATTTCTATTTTTTTTCTTAATTCAAGAACTCAATAGAGTAATGGTATAGAAGTGCAATGTGACATCAATGAAAAACATACTAATAATAGATGCCTATAAAAATTAATCTAAAATTTAAACTGATTTATTAATTAGTAAAGTTATAATATAGTATTTTAGTATAGATAAACTTAAGATAACACATTATTTCTAATTATTTTAACAATTAATTAGTAAAAATATCATGTAGATTTCAAGGTTTAATATAACTTTATAAAATAAGTAAATATAGAATCATATGATTAATTTATGACGTTTATAATCAATATTTTTTCTGTTATTTTTTGTTTGTATTTAATTACATAATTCAAATTAATACAAAACAAGTTTATCTCTTAAACTTTTAGAAATCAGTGAAAAAAACAATCACGTCCTCATTAAATTAAATGTATTAATATAATATAGTGTTCAAGTATGAATAAACTTAAGATAACACATATTATTTAAAAGAATACAATATGATCATTATAACAAAAAACTATGGTTGTAAAAGTCGTTAGGCGCTAGTCTGGCGGTGAGGTACCACCTAGGGATTAGTTGGCGTTAGACGGGTTCGAATTTTTATATGTAATTTTACAAATTTATATTATACACACACATCAATATCAATAATTTAATATAATATTTCAAATAATTTAAAAAATATACTTAAACATACTAAGTTAAGAACTTCAAAGTTCAAACTTAAATACCGATTTCAAAGTTTATAGATGAATTTCGATGTTAAGTGGTTGGATTCGTTGTTTCAGAGACATATTTAGGATTTTGGGTTGAGAAATGTATAAATAATCATGAAGTTGGTCATTTAATTTTTATAAAAAAAAAGTCAAAAAAGTCAAAAAAATCAAAAAAAAAAAATAATCTGACTAGGCCGCCTAGGCCAAATTCGACACGGTACAGGGCCATCTAGGCCGATTTTTACAACAGTGGAAAAAACTAATCAAATCATATCATTACTGTAAAGGTTAATATAACAAAATATAACCAAGATATTATCTCTAATCTTATCATGTAAGTGAGGGCGGAAATCTGACGCTCTATTTTCGCTTAAATAATAAAAATATATAATCTAAAAAATAAGGAAAAAAAAACAATAACATAAATTATAGAGTAAATTATCAATATGGTCCATGTGATTTGCTAATGTTTCACTTTTGCTCCCTAAGTTTCGTAAATTACTCATGGCCTTCTCAAACTTTAGACATGTGACTTGTATAGTACTAGGTCACCAAACTACCTTCTTATACTTGACTAAATTACCCTCACATAAGAATTATATGTGTTATAAATGTTTACATTTTGGGAGTATATGAGTAATTTATGAACCTAGGAACCAAGAGTGAAATACTAGCAAACCACATAAACCATCTCGACAACTTACTCTAAATTATAAGAAAAGTTAGCCAATAAAATCTAAAGCAACAGCAAAAGGAGCAAAAGACACTAGAACAAAGTATGTGACAAAAACTACGACAACAAAAATAACAATGGTGAAAAAAAAATAGGGACAAGAGCTAGGGATTAGAGCTTCAACTGCTGAGGCAGTAGTTATGAGTATTGCAACAACAAAAGAAAAATAAATAAACCTAATACAGATAGATGTATGTATGTATGTTTGCGTATGAAGGGTAGGACTATAAGGTCGTGAAGATAAAGAAATTCTTCACACTCACAAGAGGGATAATGAAGGGATATGGCTAACAACCAACCAATATTTGATGGCATGGAAAGGGATATTAGAAAGAAATATAGAAAGAGAGATTTCTAATGGTATGAAATCATATGAAATAAGAGTAATTACCTTGTACCGTTGATTTGTTAATATTTCACTCTTTATCACTAGGTTTCATAAATTACCATATGGTCCAAAACTTTAAACATAATATAGTTTTTAGTTGAGAGTAATTTGGTCAAACATGTGAAGGTAATTTAGTGATCTAAGAACTATATGTGATACAAATGTTCAAAGTTTAGGATCATATGAGTAATTATGAAATCTAGAGACCAAGAATAAAATACTAGCAAACCACATGAACCTCTTGACAATTTACACTATGATATAATGACTATTTATAGTAGTAGAAAAGTAAAGAAGAGAAGGGTCGAAAAGATCATTAAACACTTATCACCTTGAAGATAACTAGCACTAACCCCTAGTGAGAAAGGCAAACAAACTTGTACAACTAGCCAAGAAACCAACATCTATATAAAGACCAAATCCATTAGCACTCTTAAAATCTTTTTAACTTTTATCTAACATGTCTAGGTACTTATATCACTGATTTTGTTCTCAGAAATGTGCAGGTATAACAAATATCTTCTTACCTTGTCAACTTATATCCCTTCATTGTGAGAGCTTTCACTCTTCTTACAAGTGTGGTCGCATATTTTCTTTATATACGCCTAAACCATCCTAATCTCTTTTTCATAATCTTGTTCGAAATGCATTCAACCTCTAGTTTATCTTAAAAACTTTCTTTCCTTATCTAGTCTAGCTAGTGTGCTCACATAAATACCTCCATATTTTGTGCTTATGTCATATTGATGGCCCAATTATCGATTTCATATAGCCGGAGAATTGTTGAAAACATCTTGTAACATAAGAATGTGTAACAACCCATTTTGGGGAATTATTATAAGTAAAATGTAATTGGAGTGTAAATTATGTTTTACTTTAATTGATGGGTGTTTCATAAGATTTAACTATCTTAAACATTATTTGGTGGGTGTTTTAATAAATATTTGATTTAAAATATAACATATGGTGGTGTTAACTAATTTATCTAAGTTAGTCATAATTAGTTAGTTTTACCTTGTAATTGAGGGGTTAGAAGTGACAATTCCTGAAACTTAATTAAAAGGAGGGAGTTTGTATGTAAAATGGTAGTCAAAATTGGTCAAAAGACCATTTCTTCTTTTCTGGAAAACAAGGGCGACGAGAGAGAGAGAGAGAGAGGAGGTTGAGGAGAGATCAAAATTTCACAAAATTGAAGACCCAAATCAACAAGGATTGCTCATGCAATCATAGAGGAGTTGTTCTTGCTTCCTACTACATTTAGGTATGATTTTTGGGTGATTAAATTTCATGGGTCTCCACTGGGGTGTGAGTTTGATGGGTAAAACTCTCAATTTGGTGTTTTGAGAGTGTCAAATGTGGTTAATGATGCTGATAATCATGTAGGAACAACTTTTGATTGTTTTCTTGATTATTTTCACTAAATTGCTGTAATTTGTGGTGAAAATGATGAAATTGATCATTTATAAACAAAATAATGGAGTTACATGGATGTGTTAATGATGAATGATCATTAGAAGATGAACTTGTGCATATATGGTATTTGATGAAATGCCAAGTACGGTAATTAACTTAAAAACTAGTTTAAAGCTAATGGTGATATGAAATATGTGTGGATACTAAATCAACAAGGTTGAGTTGATATGATTAAGGATCAATTGGAAGTAATTAAATTTAAAATGGTGACATTGGGGGTGAATGGATGTATTTTGACTAGTTGTAGTCAAACTTTATATTAAACCTATTAGTTGTGATAATAGGAATTGATAGTGAAGGTGTGAGTGGAATCAAACGACATGGGAAGGAAATTATTAAAGAGGATGACTTGTTGGATCAAGGTAAGTCACCCAAATCTTCTACTTATTATGTGTAAAGGTGTATGCATGTATGAGTGTTGTGGAAGATTTGACTTTATGGTGAATAGGTGAATTAGTAATTGTTGTTAGACAATGATAAGCAATAGGTGATATATGTTGCTTGATTATTGTTATCATGGTGTTTTTAATGCTAGTTCATGATTGACTTGGTGTTAATTTGTGTGTGTGTTGAATGTATAAAAATAGTTCACAAAGTGTGTGAATTTATAGTTGAAATTGAATTTAATTAGTGTTTTGAATCACAAGTGGTGTGATCATGACATTGGATTATTTACATGGTGTGTGAATGTCCTTTGTTGGGTGTAATCAAGTTAGTAAAACACAAGTGGTATGATTTACTTAACTTGAGAAATCTTGTGGAATAAGATTTCAATGGTGTTTTGGGTACAAACGACCCGTTAGTAAATCGTTTGACATTATGACCACGAGGGTTATAAATTGGTGATTTTAGGTGACTAGTATGTTCATATGGTGTTATATAATGTTTAGGGGTATTGGAATGGTCGGAAATGAGCGGAATGGGTCGATACGGTTTAAAACATCAAAATTGGCCGTGTAGAGTGTGCCCGGCGTATCATACGCCAGTGGGGGCGTATGATACACCACCTACAGCTCAAATTCACAATTTTCTCTGTGATACGCCACCAAATACGCTGACCAATACGCCGAGTGCTGATTTTGACTAAAATTGACTATTTTGGTCATGTAAGATCGGGCGGGCGGGCATGGTGATCTTACTTTGTTCTAACGAACTAACGGTGACTTAATTATGGTGTTTCTAGGTGAAAGGAAGGGGTAAAAGCGGTTGTGATCGGATCGCTTTGAAAGGACTCGGATCAAACATGTTTTGGGGTTAATCTTTGTTGGTTTGAAACAAAGTTTTTGTGAATAACTCTAATGTAATTTTGGTTGAATGTTTAACTAACATCAAATATTTTGTAAAGTTTATGTAAAGTGAGGTGTTCAAGGTGTCTAATTCACTTGTTTGTTTGAAAAATCTGGGACCTATTTTGAGTTGTCGTTTTAAAACACGTGTCATATGTTGGTGGGTTTTGGGGCTTACAGAATGGCGGGATATAGTAATTACAATGATGATAATCTTATCACATACTTTTGAACTTGTTAAACTACATCACTCTTAATGTTTCTATCACTCTAAACAAAAGACCTTAAATACTTAAACTTGGTTGTTCGTAAGACAACTTGGCTATCAATAGTTAGTTAGGTGTGCTCCTTGTAAAAACAATTGGAGTTATACCGATACTTAGCTTTAAACCGACTTATTCGTAATCCTTTACATTATAAACTACTCACCACTCCTTTAATCTCATCTCTTACTAACTCTCCACCACCAACAAAATATATGATTGTCTTGAGGTAATAGCTTGACAATTAATTATCTCAAAAACTTATGAGGTTTGTGATGTAAAATACTTTATTACACTACATCATATTATACAATATCATATCAAATTACATAATTCATAATATATCATATCGTATGATGTACTTATTATTAGTTTATAAGATGTTACAAAACGCGTTATTGTATTCTAACTTATTAAATCAAATAATAATTTGTTACCAAATGATCGACTTATAGCTTAATGGTACTTTCTTGACTTTCTGAATGAGAAATACTGGGTTTGAGTTTCACTTAGAGCAAGAAATGCTCTTAGTTGAGCTATGAGGTTTTCCCATTTTGGTTTCCTCTTATATGGTGGTGTCAGTGTGCCCATTTAAATAGTGATATAAAAAGTAATTATTTGTTATTATTATGGTTATTTAGTAGCATCAAAACTAGTTATTCATTGTATTTGTATTATTATGATTTTGTGTGAGAGTGGTCTCAATCATTATTGAGACCTTAGGTGAATGCCCGTTTTCAAACTTGGGGTCAACCATATATTATGGAATGGTTCGGTTTTCGTTTTGTTCTACTTTTAATAATTTTAAGCCTATCTGTTAACTAAACTGATTAATAATAGGAATTTATCTAAACCAATCATGAATAGATTATAAAACAAATATATACAAATACTATTTTGTTTTTTAGTGTTGAAATCCTAAAATTTTGGGGGCCTTAGACACCCCTCTAAAATTTATTTACGAAGAGCAGCCGATGTTTGTTATTATCAACGTTTATTAAGTTACGTAATGAATCATGAAGTATAAAAAAGAGTTCAAATAAAAAGTAATTCTGAAAGAAGAAGTTTATTATTATTATTATTATAATGTTAATAAAAATTATTCTAATAATTTCATATAATGCACTCATTTACTATATGTCTAGAGTCAACACTAAATTATTTTCAAACAACCATAAATATTTAACTTCATATGCATTTAGCAGCTCTATAAATACACCCCACATTAACTAAGAGATGCATGCAAGCTACCACCGGTGATAAAAATGACAGCATTCATACCCAACATGCCTATTTTGATGGCCATTTTGGTTACAACCATGGGTTTCCAATGCCTGGCTAGGGAGCATGTGGTGGGTGATCACGACGGATGGAGTCACCCAAGATACCCAGAGTTCTACGCCGAGTGGGCTTCCTTGCACACTTTAAACGTCGGAGATACTTTATATTTTAACTTTTCAAAAGAAACACATGATGTCGCGGAGGTTCCTCAAGTGGCATACGATCAATGTCATACGAAAGGCGCTAATATCATCCTCAAAAGTGGCCCTGGGACTGTTAGATTAACCGGCGGCGGAGCTTATCATTATATCTCTACTCATAAGGGTGACTGTGACATGCATCAGAAATTAGCCATTTATGTCCATCCCAAGTCTGTTTGATCTTTTGTGTTGGATAAATGGAATGATAGAAAAAAAAGAGAATAATGTTTTGTGTTAGAATTGAATATTAGTTGTTTTCTATAATACCAACAAATTACAAAACATTACGGGTGGAAATAAATGCAAAATAGTGTAGGTTTATCTTAATTTGTTGTATATTCGACAATATGAATCATGAAATTGTAATAACAAATATACAAAACATAATTCAAAGCTAGAAACTTCAATTGATCTTCACAAACACAACTTGGATTAATCTCTGAATCATATGAGAACTATCAAATAAACCTATTTGTGGATTGTTCAATGATTTATCAGATTAGATAGAAATTTCTGATGCTGGAATTTGATCTTTAATTTTCTGTGAAAGAACCCGTAATCCTTGTGTGTTCTTCGAGAGCAAGAATGACAAACCAAAGAAGGAAACTAAAACTTCGTTCTTTCTCCTTTGCCTTCCTTCTTTATGGTAATCATATTTTTCAAGACTTGGCCCACTAAAATTAGCCCAAAGGCAAATTAATTAAGTCCATATTAATTCATTTGAAACCCAATTAATTAGAAATAAGGACCAAGTCTAAATAATATAAGTGTTAATCAAGCACGTACTCTCGCGTCACCTAACTCAATTAATCACCAATATTACTATCTCAATCTACAAGTTGATCCCATATCCTAAAATCGTTGATAACATTAAAATTACCAACATTCCTCACCCATTTTAGTGATATCCATGATTAACTAAACCATCCTCATAAAAACAAAAACATATGCATAAATGAAAATGTCATGCGGATTGAATTTTCACTTTGTATATTTCACGATACAAACATTCGAATATCAGGGTTTCTATGTGGATTGACTCTGTGCTATCCATTTGAGTACATGAAGGTAAAAAAGACGTAAATTTACAAATCCATATATTCTTACATGACACTATATTTTACTAGCTTTGTGTCCAATCCTTTAAAGAGTATATCAAAGCTAAGTCCAAGCTTCTTAAAGCGGCTAAACTTCATACTCCTATTGGTAATTCTTTATTCTTGCACATGCAAATACAATTTATCAAAGAACTATTAAGAAATTAATTTCAACCTCCTTTATCTTGCAGTCTGAACACATACCTTGAGATAATTTGGTGTTTCAATATCGTCTTGACAAGCTTGTCACTGTACTTAAAAATTCACATTAGAAAAAAGCTTCATTTCTATAACCTAAAATATAATTCATCAATACTTAGTGCTGGTGGTGATTTATTTAGGCAGCTACATGCTTTAGTGTGAGGCCCTGATTCCGGGCGACCCCATGTACGTTGGTTTCGTCATAACACATAGCCCTTAAACTAAAAACTTTCATAATCATGCAGCGGAAATGTGAACCTCGTTTGATAAACAGAATACAATAAAGTGTCTGTATCAAAAACATATCGAATTGCCAAAACCATCGGATACTCTATCTTGATGCCTCGAGCTCCATACCTTCTCTGACCATAGCTTAACCTGACATACATGCTAAATCAAGTCAGCTTACGCTGGTGAGTTCTAGTTTTCATAAAAATAAAATCTTTACTGTACATAAAACCTTAACATTCACTGTTGACCAAAGTCAACAGCCTCAATTACCCTGAACATAACACATTTCATATACACAACATACATGACATCATAACATCAATCATACGGCGAAGGAACTTCGCTGTCAACTGCTGACCTGAAGTCAAACAGGCTTGTGCGGCACAAGACTCTATAACTATCAACCCACAGCTGATAACTCATGCATGCATAAGATTTCTTTAACTATCAACCGAAGTTGACAGCTCACACCGGTACAAGACTTCTTTACATAAATCATTTATACATCACATATACCTAATCATAACACACATTCATTTACATCATCACAAACATTATCCTTATCATATCCACTGTCTATAACAGTAGGCTTATACCGGCATAAGACTCCATACCCAGTTATAGTCCTGGTTGACTCTCATATCCAGTTATAGTCCTGGTTGACTCTCATGCCCAGTTATAGTCGTGGTTGACTCTCATACCCAGTTATAGTCCTGGTTGACTCTCATACCCAGTTATAGTCCTGGTTGACTCTCATACCCAGTTATAGTCTTGGTTGACTCTCATATCCAGTTATAGTCCTGGTTGACTCTCATACCCAGTTATAGTCCTGGTTGACTCTCTTACCCAGTTATAGTCCTGGTTGACTCTCATATCCAGTTATAGTCATGGTTGACTCTCATACCAGTTATAGTCCTGGTTGACTCTCATTCATTCATCTTCCTATAACACGTATATGAACATCATTCCTTCATCATTCATGACACACTAGCGTCATATGATCATTCATCGTATTCATCATAACATCATAACATTTCATGCTAGCATTTTATCGTAAGATATCATTACTTTGTCCTAATATCATAGAACTCATTATATCATGTCATGCCAGTATCATTTCATCAGTCCTCATCACAACCTCCTAGCATTGAATACATATCATGCTATCATCATATCGTGAGATCATACATTCTGGCATTCATGAACATTTCAGATTAGCACCTTAACATCATAATATGATGTCCTAACAGCAAAGGCACATATCATATCGTAATATCTCATGCTAGCACTGCTTCATTATATCGATTCCTTAATAACATAGGAATCATCATACTACCTTATGCTAGTATCATGTCATCGTATCGTAACATCATGGCATCACATTCATGATACACTAGGACCTATTCCTCACATCATACATCATACCTTCATCCTAGCAGCCTAGGATTTCATCATAGCTTATCATCTATAATTATCATCATAGCGTGTTATCATACATCTCATCATCATGTCTTACTAAAACACACTCATCATACCTAGCATATCTTCATACACAAATCATTTTAACACATAAACACGTATAAATAGTCTTGGCGTATCATTATTCATTCATCATCATCTTAAGCACATAATATCGAGAACATAACATTAAGCATGTATGCCAGCCCAAAACATTAAACATGAAAATAGGGCATCTAGAACTCACCTGATGTCTCACAGTAGCAAAATCACTCACAACTGGTGCTAATGGTATAGTCCTGCATTAGTTTACGTATAATATGTTATATACGTTTTAACCTAATGATTAAATCTTTTCTGAACGTCCAATGTCAAAGACATTGCCTTAATAGCCATCAAATCGTTAATGTTGTTGATTATCAAGCTAAAACAGTCTCTATACAGTTTAATGGCTTAGGAATGATCAATCCTTGTTATTGATTGTGATTAGTTTGAAACACTTGGATTTAACCTTGCGTATCAAAATTAATCAAACTAATCACCTAACTTGTCATAATCAAATGGTTTAAACCACTATAACCATTGTTATGATTCCATGCAAACCGGACATTACAACGGCTCAAAACAAGGATTTACCCATTAACAGTTCGAGTTTCTCGTTTATAATCAATCCTAGCCATCATCTAGGCAATAATCAACAACCTTAACTATATCATTACGTTCAAAAACAAGATTTAATCAATCATAATCAATCTAGAAGGTTAGAATGAACCGTTACCTATCCAGACGGAGTTCTGCGGGTAAAAAGATGTTCCGGGCTTGCAGAAACGTTCCCTGGTTCAATCTAAACCTTGAGAAGCCTTCAAAATTGAAGTTAAGATGGATTGGAAGTGATTTTTCGTGGGTGTGGAGGCTGAATCGTCGAATAGAAGACAGAGGTTTGAGATATGGATGAAAATCTTGACTTTTTAAGCAAAAATCCCGTCCAGACCCCTTAGGCGCATCGCCCCAGGCCAGGCTTCGACCTGGGGCGTACCGCGCGGACCCTATGGCGGCCAGATTTGTCACTTTTCGATTTTATCTTCGTTTCGCTATTCCAGACAATCCGTAACTCCGTTTCGCGCACGATTTTCGCCCACGTTCACCATTTTTCGCGTACTATCATCCTGGAATAATTTCTTCTGTCAAATCAACGTGGATTCCAAGAACGATCAAACGTGCTTATTTCTTTGATAACGCAATTCTTCGAACATAAACAGTTACCGAAATCTCGCACGTTTATCATTAAGCTGCTAGATTTTCGGGTGTTACAAATCTACCCTCCTTACAATAGGTTTCGTCCTCGAAACCTGTTACGTCTCAAACAAATGTGGGTAGAGTCGTTTCATCTCGTCTTCCAAGTTCTTGGCTTGTCCGAAGACACGTTCAAACTTACATTCTTTTCTTTGAATCTTTCCTGTTGCGCCTGCTTGAGTTCGTCCAGAAAGTGTGACGTGAAGCATAAGCTATGTCGTGATGCATCAGCATACACAACAAAATCATCATTTTCATCTGGCAGTGCTAAGACAGGAGCTTGGGTAAGTTTCTCCTTTAGTACTGTAAACGCTTGTTCTTGGTTCGGCCCCATTCGTACTTTACATCTTTCTTCGTGAGCTTCGTCAGTAGCGTCGCTATCTTGGAGAAGTCTTGAATAAATCTCTGATAGTAACCGGCCATACCAAGAAAACTGCGTACTTCCGTAGGTGACTTCGGAGGGCTCCATTTCATAACCGTTTCAACTTTAGCTAGATCTACCATAATGCCATCTGGGTTCACCACGTGACCCAGAAATTGTAACTCTCGTAATGTCCATAACGTGTATGGAAAGCAGTCTTTGGAATATCCTGCTCTCGAACTTTCAACTGATGGTAACCAGATCGGGGATCTATCTTTGAGAACCAGCTTGCACCTTGCAATTGATCGAACAAATCATCAATTATACGTAAAGAATACATGTTCTTTACGGTCAACTTATTCAGTATTCTTCTTCACAAACAGTATCGGGGCTCCCCAAGGAGAGACACTCGGTCGTATAAAACCTTTTTCAAGGAGTTCTTGTAGCTGGGCCATCATTTCCTTCATTTCGGTGGGAGCTAAACGGTAAGGTGTTTTGGCAACGGGTTGCGCCCCCGGCACTAAGTCGATTTGGAACTCCATTTCCCGTTCCGGTGGTAATCCAAGCAATTCCTCAAGGAATACATCAAGGTCATCAATCGTGCTCATATCCGTATGTTCCTCAATCACCTAAGCCAAGTAGGCTACACACCCTCGCCTCATCATAACATCAGCCTTGATCATCGAAATGATCTTCGGCGCATACATCGCTTTATCACCATAAATCGTTACGGAGCTCCCGTCCATCGCACATAAACATATCATTTTTCGTCAGCATACAATGTTAGCCTCGTATTTGGCTAACCAGTTCATGCCCAAGACTACGTCGAAACCTCCCAAGGTTATAAGAAAACAATTATACTGGGAACTTATGACCTCCTATCTTAACATAACAACCATCTATAGCCTCAGTCACCCTGGTCATCTTATCAATCGCCTTTTCTACATCAAATACCCGATTTATCTTCTTAACCTTCCCAGACAACCCATCTTAGAAAGTAGAAGATACAAAACTTATACTGGCACCAGAATTAAACAATACAGATTCGGTAATATTGTTGATAGAAAAAGGTACCTGTGACCACGTCCGGGTCCTCAACATCATCGTCTTTCATCATTGTAAAGGCTCGGGCTTTAGCCTTCTGCTTCTCTTTCCCTTTGTCGTCTTCCTTTCCAGAGCCCGAAGCATCGGCTCGCGGCTGTCTGCAATCTTTGGACAGATGTCCAAACCTATTGCAGTTGAAGCATCTGGTGGCACTTGGGCAATTGCTGGAGAAATGCCTCATCTTCCCGCATCGAAAACATAAGTTAGTGCCCACCCGGCACGACCCATAATTGGTTTTCCCACACTTGTTGCATTGATTCGTCTCCTCACGCTTCACTTTCTTACTTGACATCCTTCGTTGGTCAGTTCGTCCCCTCTTAGTCCCGGAGGACTCCTTCACCTTTGTTTCCTCTTTCAGTGGCTCATCAAACATCACATCATCCCATACAATACCACTGAGTTCCACCGTGGAGTCAAAGGTCTTGGAAGAATTTGCTTTTACATGAATCCGCACCTTCGGAGGCAAACCTTCCATATACCATTTCACCCTGCGTTCCTCAGAACCAACCAAGTAAGGAACTAATCTTGCCATTTCATTGAATTTTGATGTATACTGTCGATGATTCATACTCCCAGCTTTCAGAACCAGAAATTGTCTTTCAACTTTATCCAGCTCATTCTTGGGACAGAACTGTTTAGTGACCAGTTCCTTGAGATCATCCCAAGTCATCTTCTCCATATCAGCTGCAGACTTGGACTGCTTAATGATGTTCCACCAGTGAAGTGCCTCCTCGATAAAAGAGTGAGCTGCAAACTTGACAGCTTGGTAAACTCGGCACTCACTGATGGAGATAACAGCCTCCGTTGCAGAAATCTAGTGGCAGGTGGCCACTGCATCCTTCTTTCCATCGAAGGTCGGTGGGTTACATCCTTTGAAGGCCTTGTAGTCACAACCCTTCAGTTTCTTTGACATATAATCACCGCTCTTGGTCTCGATGATTACAACCTCATCTTCCTTGGTGCTTTCCTTAGTCCCCTCCGACTTGTCTTTCAGAGCATCCTTCAGTGCTTTAGCAATTATTGCTGGCAGTTTATCATCCATAATCTGGTTCACCTCGTCAGAAATAGCCTTCACCACGATAGGCTCTAGAGTAAACTCGTTTTCACTTTCCGGTTGCTCGTTGTGCTCATGGTCGTCTTCGTTGACGGGTTCTTCATTCTCAATGCGCGGTTCTTCAGGTTCCTGTGGTTGCTTACGTGGCTACCCTCTTGTCCAGCTATCTAACTATCTACATAATGCAACAATTGAGTAGTCAATACAGAAATAAGTTTAGCACGAAATAAGCTTTGTAAATCGTTAATGACGTTGATCAGGTGTTATTAACCATTTACCCAACTCATAGGCTCTAAACGTTTCCCATCCCATCTCCTCAACGTGCATGACACTAACTATCTTTCTAACCTTGCACCTACGTCTTAACTCATACATATCATTCATACATAACACTCAGCTCGTGGCATCCGTTCATCCGTGGTTGGCAATCCACATCACTTAATCCCATTTTCATTTTAAGTCTTGGCATTTGGGATGCCAAGATCTCTCAAACTATGGCTCTGATACCAACTTGTGAGGCCCCATTCCTGGCGACCCCACGTACGTTGGTTTCGTCATAACACATAGCCCTTAAACTAAAAACTTTCATAATCGTGCAGCGGAAATGTGAACCTCGTTTGAAAAACAGAATACAATAAAGTGTCTGTATCAAAAACATATCGAATTGCCAAAACCATCGGATACTCTATCTTGATGCCTCGAGCTCCATACCTTCTCTGACCATAGGTTAACCTGGCATACATGCTAAATCAAGTCAGCTTACGCTGATAACTCATGCATGCATAAGATTTCTCTAACTATCAACCGAAGTTGACAGCTCATACCGGTACAAGACTTCTTTACATAAATCATTTATAAATCACATATACCTAATCATAACACACATTCATTTACATCATCACAAACATTATCCTTATCATATCCACTGTCTTTAACAGTGGGCTTATACCGGCATAAGACTCCATACCCAGTTATTGTCCTGGTTGACTCTCATATCCAGTTATAGTCCTGGTTGACTCTCATGCCCAGTTATAGTCGTGGTTGACTCTCATACCCAGTTATAGTCCTGGTTGACTCTCATACCCAGTTATAGTCCTGGATGACTCTCATATCCAGTTATAGTCCTGGTTGACTCTCATACCCAGTTATAGTCCTGGTTGACTCTCATACCCACTTATAGTCCTGGTTGACTCTCATATCCAGTTAAAGTCATGGTTGACTCTCATACCCAGTTATAGTCCTGATTGACTCTCATTCATTCATCTTCCTATAACACGCATAGGAACATCATTCCTTCATCATTCATGACACACTAGCGTCATATGATCATTCATCGTATTCATCATAACATCATAACATTTCATGCTAGCATTTTATCGTCAGATATCATTACTTTGTCCTAATATCATAGAACTCATTATATCATGTCATGCTGGTATCATTTCATCAGTCCTCATCACAACCTCCTAGCATTGAATACATATCATGCTATCATCATATTGTGAGATCATACATTCTGGCATTCATGAACATTTCAGACTAGCACCTTAACATCATAATATGCTGTCCTAACAGCAAAGGCACATATCATATCGTAGTATCTCATGCTAGCACTGCTTCATCATATCGATTCCCTAATAACATAGGAATCATCATACTACCTTATGCTAGTATCATGTCATCGTATCGTAACATCATGGCATCACATTCATGATACACTAGGACCTATTCCTCACATCATACATCATACCTTCATCCTAGCAGCCTAGGATTTCATCATAGCTTATCATCTATAATTATCATCATAGCGTGTCATCATACATCTCATCATCATGTCTTACTAACACACACTCATCATACCTAGCATATCTTCATACACAAATCATTTTAACACATAAACACGTATAAATAGTCTTGGCGTATCATTATTCATTCATCATTATCTTAAGCACATAATATCGAGAACATAACATTAAGCATGTATGCCAGCCCAAAACATTAAACATGAAAATAGGGCATCTAGAACTCACCTGATGTCTCACAGTAGCAAAATCACTCACAACTGGTGCTAATGGTATAGTCCTGCATTAGTTTACGTATAATATGTTATATACGTTTTAACCTAATGATTAAATCTTTTCTGAACGTCCAATGTCAAAGACATTTCCTTAATAGCCATCAAATCGTTAATGTTGTTGATTATCAAGCTAAAACAGTCTCTATACAGTTTAATGGCTTAGGAATGATCAATCCTTGTTATTGATTGTGATTAGTTTGAAACACTTGGATTTAACCTTGCGTTTCAAAATTAATCAAACTAATCACCTAACTTTTCATAATCAAATGGTTTAAACCACTATAACCATTGTTATGATTCCATGCAAACAGGACATTACAACGGCTCAAAACAAGGATTTACCCATTAACAGTTCGAGTTTCTCGTTTATAATCAATCCTAGCCATCATCTAGGCAATAATCAACAACCTTAACTATATCATTACGTTCAAAAACAAGATTTAATCAATCATAATCAATCTAGAAGGTTTGAATGAATCGTTACCTATCCAGACGGAGTTCTGCGGGTAAAAAGATGTTCCGGGCTTGCAGAAACGTTCCCTGGTTCAATCTAAACCTTGAGAAGCCTTCAAAATTGAAGTTAAGATGGATTGGAAGTGATTTTTCGTGGGTGTGGAGGCTGAATCGTCGAATAGAAGATAGAGGTTTGAGATATGGATGAAAATCTTGACTTTTTAAGCAAAAATCCCGTCCAGACACCTTAGGCGCATCGCCCCAGGCCAGGCTTCGACCTGGGGCGTACCGCGCGGACCCTATGGCGGCCATATTTGTCACTTTTCGATTTTATCTTCGTTTCGTGATTCCGGACAATCCGTAACTCCGTTTCGCGCACGGTTTTCGCCCACGTTCACCATTTTTCGCGTACTATCATCCTGGAATAATTT